>CAWTZC010000222.1:2422500-3906666 GCA_963919715.1 Microtus obscurus | reverse complement strand
AACTCCTGGTCCTCCTGATTCTACCTCCTATGTACTTAGGCCACAGGTGTGCAACACCATGCCCGGCCTCTCATTTCTGAAGCAGTCCCTTCCTTGACTCTAGACAGCACCTCCAGACGGGAACTACCTGCTCTCTCATGAGTCAAGGCCACAGAACAGGGGCTAAGAATCAGCTCAGGCAACAACAGCACCTGTGTTTTGGTGACATAATCACCCAAGAACTGATTAATGACCTCGTGTTTGCTGACTTAAGTAGAAGAGAAGAATTTTCTTCTCCGACACTGGGATTGTTTGAGACTAGCACCTGCAACTGCAGCCATGTCCCCAGTGGTAGACATGGCGGGGCCAAGGCTGAAAGAACTCCAATGGCTTTCAGGTCCTTGACTCTAGGTTCTCAGGCCTGCTTCCCCCACCTTGTTACACTGGGTGTGTGATCTAGTGCCCACCCCGCCTTGCTGTGTTAGTGCACAGTTTCTGCCACTCACAGCTAAAAAAAAAAAAAACATGAATACCATTACCATGTGAGTTGGAGGTGTGGCTTAGTCTGTAGAGTGCTTGCCTGGCTTACAAGAAGCCCTGGGTTTGATTGCCAGCATCATATAAATTGGGTGTGTAAGTACACACCTGTAATGCAAATACTTGGGAGGTAGAGGCAGGATGATCAGAAGTTCAAAGGCCACTTTGGTTGCATAGTGAGTTCCAGGCCAGCTTGGAGATCCGTGAGACCTTGTCTCAAAATAATAATGATCAATAATTTTTAAAATGTGAAGCACGATTTCCCTTACTCCTTCTGAAGAGGTCCTAGTTAGAATCTGAGCATGTAATTAACACAAGTCCAATCAGATCCAGCTTAAACAAATGGAAGACCCATTCGCTCATCCAATCAGGGCTAAGGGTGGCAACAGTGGCGACCTGGCGCTGGGATCTTTGCAGACCAGTGGCTCATTGCTCCCTTTGTCTCCTCGCGACTTTTCTTTGATCTTAACTCCATCTCTTAGGCTGGCTCTGCTCCAGTCAGTTTGAAATAACTGGCAGCAGGTTGAGAATGATCAACATGGCTTCAATGGCTTCAAACTGCAGACATCTTCCTCTGCCTCCTAAAAGAAGCCGGGCGGTGGTGGCGCACGCCTTTAATCCCAGCACTCGGGAGGCAGAGGCAGGCGGATCTCTGTGAGTTCGAGACCAGCCTGGTCTACAGAGCTAGTTCCAGGACAGGCTCCAAAGCCACAGAGAAACCCTGTCTCGAAAAAACAAAAAAAAAAACAAAAAAAAAAAAAAAAAAAGAAGAAGTCAGCAAACCTCTGATCAACCAGACAGTCAGAGTAAGTCCTCTGGCTTGGTCAGATTTTCTTCACTGTGAGCAAACGTATAAATGCAGGAAAATCCCAGTAGATCTGTGTATGAAGCAGGCTTTGTAGTATCAGTACCTGGAACAAGGAATAGCCATGGGGGGGGGCATGACAGGGCAGCTCAGCAGAGAGGGTGGGTCAGAATGCAGAAGGGTCTGGGCTCCATCCAAGGGAAAAAGGAGAGGAGGAAGGGAAGGAGGAAGAGGAGGAAAGAGAAAGGAGGAAGGGAGGGAGGAAGGGGAGAAAAGAGAAAGGAGGGAGGGAGGGAGGAAGGGAGAGAGGAAGGGAGAGAGGAAGGGAGGGAGGGGAGAAAAGAGAAAGGAGGGAGGGAGGGGAGGAAGGCGAAAGGCTTGAAGGAGAAAAAGAAAAGGAGAAATGAAAAATAAACACGTGTAGAATTTCCGTTCTTCCATCCTAGCGAGCAGCTTGGGCTCACTCAGGACCAAGAGAACACGAGAACTTCCCACAGAAAGTTGGAGGCACAGTCATAGCCTAGGACTGGGGCTGAATTCCATGCCTGACCTTTCTTAGAGGACATCATTCTGACAAAGATACAAAGATACCCTTCAGATAAAGCTGGCATGACCGTCACATGCCCAGGAGAATGTGTTTCAGGAGCAATCCTGGGCACATTCTCAGGGAGCCGGAGTCCTGGTCTGGGAGCTAAGACGGATGTGCATGTCATCAGGTGTTTAATGTATTTATACTATAGAAAACATAAATATATGTATAAATGATATTTATATTTGAAAAGACAACAGTGCTTTTGTGTTTTGGTCGCCATTAAAAAGTACCCATAAGTCCTTATGGTATAGACTGTGGGAGCCAATGACCTTCATGTCCACGGCATTCAGGGCTCATGTCCCTGTGTGGTCTGTCCTCACATGAAACCAGGGTTACTACGAGGAACCAGGATAGTAAGACATATTTGTGTGTGTGCATGTATATGTATGTATGCACATGTGTGTATTGTGTGTGTACACATGTGTATATGTATATATGTGTCTGTACATGTATACATGTACATGAGCGTATACATGTGCATATTGTACGTGTACATGTGTGCGTGTATATTTGTATATATACATGTATGCATGTACATGTGTGTCTGTGCACACGTGCATATGTATGCACGTGTATATATACATGTGTGTATGTACATATGTGTCTTGCACATGTGCATGTACATGTGTATATATGTGTGTATACATGTGTGCGTGTGTGCACGTATGTAGGGACATGTGTGTATGTATATCTGTATATATACATGTGTGCATGTGTGATATATTTGCATGTACATATGTGTGTCAGACCCACATATGTATGTGTGTCACACCCAGGTCCTTGCACAGCTTACACAAACATGCCACCACGGAAGTGTGTCCTCAGCCCTCAGGACACACGGTTGGTGAAGGAAGGAGACTTTGACACGGTTTCCAGGCTTCTTGCTCTTAGGAGAGCCTGATACACTGCATGCTCGTTCTTCCAGCCCCTCTGGTGAGACAACAAATGAGGAGGGAAACTGAGGCCTGCCAACCGCCAACAGCAACTTGCCAAGCATGTGAATGGGGTGCTTGTCCCTTCAGTGAAGCCCTGACATCAAACTCAAGCCTCTCGAGAAGCTGAACTGCCTGGATTAGCACTCGCGACTCTACCTCATGGTCACATCATAAATGTCATGGTAAAGCTCCAAGCTTCAGCATCACCTGTCACACGGCTACAGCAGCTAACACACAGCTGAACAGAAACAGAAGTTTAATAACAAAAGCTATTTGGGCCGGCGAGAAGGCTTAGCATGTACAGACCCTCACAGCGCGAGCCTGGCTGCCCGAGTCAGGGCTGGAAAAAGAAGGCCAACTCCAGAGTCATGCTCTGACCTCCACGTGTGTGATCTGGCATGGGCTTCCCACCACATCATTCACGTACATGCACAAAACAATAAAAAGGGTTCTTAAGAACATAGCAATTTACTCTTCTGCAGTACTAAGTCAATGTTAGGGCGTTGACTTCCACCCCATTAATTCTGAGAACCACGTGTTCTCCAGGCCCTTTCGTGTCTGGTAATCAGACAGAGGGGAACGTGGTTGCAGCAGAAACTAGATACACGCTTTTCCTTACCCTAAGTCAGCACGTAAGTGAGGGCTGTGGGATGGATCAGTGCGGAAAGGAGTCGCCCCTAAGCCTGACGACCTGGGCAGGGACAGTGGGAGAGACCTGGCTTCCACAAACCATTCTGTGCTTGTACACACACATACACACTCTCTCAGACATATATACACACACATACATACCTATACATACATACGTACATACACTCTCAAGATATACATACACACATGTACACTCACACACATGTACACACATACACATTCACAGATATATACATACACTCACACACATGTACACACACTCACAGACATATATACACACATACACACTCACATACATACACTCACACACATGTACACGCATATACACATCCTCACTGACATATATACACACACATATACACTCACACATGTATACACACATACACATATCACATGCACACACACAATACATACAGACACACTTGCACACACTGAAAAAGGTCAGGTAAGAAAACCGAGCTCATTTCCCCTTTAAAAGAACACAAACCACTGTAAGATGGCAGCTTTCCACCCGCCTGACAAGTTGTCCTTTGAAAAGCTAAGCCGACCTAACCGTTTAAAATCACATTGAACGAAAGTGCTGTTGCTGGATGTTTCAGAACCCTGGCTGTAGGCTCTCGCGGCATTTGTAGGGAGAATGCACGCTGCTGAAATATTTTCAGTTCTGTCAACCTTGTTGATTGCTCGAGGAAGGGTCTGTGAGGAATCTGTGCTAATGTTTGCTTTCCTGCACCAACGTCCTCAGCTACAGACTGACAGGAGTCAAAGGGCTCAGAATGGAAGAAGAAAGAAACGACTTGGCTTTTCAAAACAACTGTTTTTCGAGGAAGTTAAGTCGGCCTGGGCAGTCTAGGAAGCGGGACAATGAACTGTCCCAGGTCGGTGTCTACACGGCAGCATCAAACACAAGTGAATCCAAGTATAGGTTCCTTTTAACTACAGGGCTAAAAAAGTACCCTGCTTTGGAAAACAACAATCGAGCATCCTTCCAGAAGGTGCCTGCCTGCCCTTGTTCTCTGGTTCGCTGACACCTCCCTTCCTGTGCTGGGGAAAGCACAGGCTGAGAGCAAACATGTAGACATCTTGACAATACAATCCTGAACTTCTCAAAAGAAGTACAACCAAAGGGGAGTTAGGCAGGAAGATGCCTGTGACCCTTGCTCAGGCGACAAACATGGTAAACCTTGGACCAGCCGTTAGACTGGAAACAAGGCAGCTCTGGAGGATCAAGTGAGCCAAGGCAAACCTGAGGCAAGGAACGGAGGTACAGGTGGGGAGAGTTTCCACAGGCACAGGGACCACGAGGTGGGCCACACATACACCACATACACACAACTCACACATATACCATACATACATACCACACCACACACGCAAACATGCTCACACGTATAGTTGAACCTACTTTTCACAAAGACGTGAAAACATGGAATTTGTCTTTCTTTCTGAGCATGGTTTACTTCACTTAAAAAAATGATTTCCAGTTGTGCCCATTTTCCTGCGAATGTCACAACTGGACATTTCTTTGCCTCTGTATAAAATATTATGTGCATGTCCCACATTTTCTTTATCCATCCATATGTTGATGGGCATCTAGTCTGGTTCCACTTTCCAGCTACTGGGACTAGAGCAGTCATGAATAGGGACCAGCAAGTGTCTCTCGACATCCCAGGAAACCCTCTCAAACATAATGAGATGTTGTTTAGTTAGGGTTTTTGGTTAATTCAGGTTTTGTGGTTTTTTTTTTTTTTTAGCTTTTGGAAATGTAGCAAAAACATCTTCTAGCTAGACTTTTTGACTGCCTATTAATGTAAATGTTTTGAAGGGAGAAAAGGCAGGTAAGAGACTATAGTGATATTTCATTTACATTTTCATAAATATAGCTTGCCTGAAGTTCAGAGAGTAAAACAGCCACACTAGCCAGTCTTACAGATGGGGCTGGAATAACGCACACCTTTAATCCAGTAGCCATACTAGTTTGCATTAGAAACCGGGTGTGCACGCCTTTAATCCCAGTTAATCCCAGTGGTGTGTGCCTTTAATCCCAGCTCTACAGAGGAATATAAGACAGGAGGAGACAGCTCTCAGGCTCAGCCTCATTCTGAGATTCCTAAAGGCAGGATCGCCATTTCAGACTGAGGTCAACGTAAGAGCCAGTGACTGGCTGTTTTGCTTTTCGGATCTTTAGGTTGAACCCCAATTTCCCTCTTGGGTTTTTAATAATCACGTTTCAAGAGACCAAAGATAATCACGTGTGCCAATAACTCAATAAACCAAACCATTGTTATTAAACAGCCCAGATTCACTCCATATAAGGTCATCAAATCACCTCTCTCTCGGACCTTGACGTCACTCTGCAGCCCAGGCCAGTCTTGAACTTGTCATCTTTCTGTGTCAGCCTTCTTTGTGTCTGCATCACAGACCTGCACCACAAGCCTGGCCCAAGACAGTATCTGTATGTGTACATGTGTGTGCTGGTACATGTCTGTGTACCTGTGTGTAGCCAGAAGCCAACATTGGTGTGTTCTGTAATCATTTTTCTACCTTACTATTCTTGATGTCTTCGAAAGCAAGGCTTTATTAGCTGTTAGCATTAGTGGCCTGCACCCTGCAGCAGGGTGGGGTCACCCAATGGCTGTTCCCACCTCATGCTTTGAGTCAGGGCCTCTCGCTGAACCTGGAGCTCACTGCTGTCCTAGGCCGGTGGGTGAGTCCCGGGGACCTACCTGCCTCTGCCTTTTCAGTGCTGAGACCCAGGCACACACTACCGGGGCTGGCTTTTTTATATGTGTATGGTCTGGTCCTCATACTTTTGGGGCAAGCACTTTACTCACTGAGCCATCTTGCCTGCTCCCCCATCTCACCCGCTCCCCTAAAGCACTTCTAATGACAGAAATTTCAGATAGAAGACTAAGAAGAAAACTGGCCAACACTGGACAGTATGGAAGGCCCTGGGGAACTTTCTAGATGATGAAGAGACAGACACTTTATATCTTTTCATTTTCCTCTGTTGCAGTGCTGAGGATTAAAACTAGGGCCTTGTGCAGGCGAGGCCAGTGCCCTGCCTAGCCCCGCCCCTGGCTGTCTGAATCTTGATTGGGGTTGTCGTTACATAACTGTGAACATGTCCAAACTCATTGGCCTACACATTGAAAAGGGGGCCAGTTCTGCTGCAGATGTATCTCAGTTAGGAGAAAGCGGTGTGGCGTGTGTGAGGCGTGTGGGAAAGACATGTGGCGTGGGTGGATGGAGGCGTGTGGGAAAGCGGTGTGGCGTGTGTGAGGCGTGTGGGAAAGACATGTGGCATGGGTGGATGGAGGTGTGTGGGAAAGCGGTGTGGCGTGGGTGAGGCGTGTGGGAAGCATGCGCTCAGTCCCTAGCACACACAAAGCAAGTGACATGCCTGTAGTTCAGCGCTCCAGAGGTAGAGCCACGAGGATCAAATATTAAAGGTGGTGACTGTGATGACACCCTCAGGCATGGGACACCCCATTAACAACCCCAGCACTCCTTCAAAAAGAAACTTAAAAATGTTTCATCCAAGACATAAAAGGAACAAAAGGCAATAAGTACACGTGGCCCAAATACACGTGGTCAAATACACGTGGCTAAAAAGGCAACATCCAACCCAGAAAGAATGTCAACATAAGTTATGCCTGGGAAACGATAAATCTAATTAAATGTGCAAATGTATCCTAAATGTTAGATTTAACTAGTCACATCAAACAGATCACTGTGAAGCTAACCAGACACTGCTGTGTCCCCTGTGAGGGGCTGGAGAGGTGGCTCAGTGGCTAAGAGCACTGGTTTCTCCTGCAGAGGCTCTGGGTTTGATTTCCAGCACCTATGTGGTAGCTCATGACTGTCTGCAATTGCAGTTCCAGAGGATTTGACGCCTTCCTCTGACTTTTGTGAGCACCAGGCACACATGTGGTGCACACACATACATACAAAGCAGCCAAACACTCATATAAATAAAATAAAAATAAGTGAAAATTTGAAAACATAATTAACTTCATTAGATTCTTAAGAGAGGAAGTTAAACAGAGCAATTAGAGTATGTGGGAGTGGCTGGCATGTGATGTCATCTGCCTTTTACTTAAGGAAAAATCGTGCCATGAGGGTGGCCTGGTGCCTCTCTAAAAATAGAAACGTCATCTACACCAGAGAAACAAACTCAAATTCTCTACATTTATTTATTTTTATTCTGTATGTACAGACACACATGTCTATGTGTGCAGATACACATGTCCTATGTGTGGACCCACATATCCTACGTGTGGACCCACATGTCCTATGTGCAGACCTATGTGTTCATATGAACAGACCCACATGTCCTATGTGCGGGCCCACGTGTCCTATGTGTGGACTCACATGTCCATATGCACAAACCTATATGTCCTATGTGCGTACCCACATGTCCTATGTGCAGATCCACATGTCCTATGTGTAGACCCACAAATACCATGGCAGTGTGTTGGGGCCAGAGGACAACCGGCAGGCATTGGCTCTCTCTAGGATTCATGCATGTTTTGGGGCTCAAGCTCAAGTCATTAGGTGGGAAGCCCCTTTCCCTGCTGAGCCTCTCGCTCCCCACCCTGACTCACATAAAGACTATGTACACACAGCGGACAGTGCCAGAGTCGGAGGACTGGCAGGTCACAGACGGCTTATCCAGAGAGACTCTCAGGCATTCCCCTGCTTCCAAAGCAGGTGTGCCCCAACGTCTGGGGCCGCCATGACCAAACCAGGAGAAAAGCATCCAAAGGAAGTGCGGGTAGGAAGCAACACAGCCTGTTGAGCTGGGGAACAGGCCTGGTACGCCCCCCCCCTCATCACATTTGTCCCCAGGCAGGAAGCAAAGCAGGGACAGGAAGTACGACTGGTCTGTCATACCTCAAGGTCCGTCCCCAGTGACCCACCACTTCCTCCAGAGAGGCTCTACCTCCTGAAGCGTGCACACCTTCCAAGACAACCTCACCAGGTGGGGAAACTTCAAACACAGGAACCTGTCGGGTGCTTCACTCTCAAATCTCCACAGCAGGCAAACCAAGGGTGGCATCTGTGATCTTTGAGGTAGCTAAAGGCACCCTTTCTCTCCTGCAGGCCCAATGTGCTCTGTGCCTCGGCGGTCTTACTGATTTAATCCCACCATGAACAGTTTTGCTCTTTTAATTGATATGAGATTCCACGCTGCCTTCAAACCCCCTAAGTAGAGATTGCAGGAGTATAAGGAGAAGGAGTAGCTGGGGGGGGGGGGGGAGGCTGGGGAAGTTAGGGTAGGGGAAAGGTGAGATCAGCTAAGGATTTAGCATGGATCCTGAAGGGTGTCACAGGCACTTATGATACTGAAGGAGCCTCCAGCCCAGCACACTGGTTTGCCGCTGGGGCAGCCATTTGTCCCTCTGTCTTTTGGAATTTGGGGAATTGAAGTTTCCATTGGATCTGACAGCAAGAATTTTGAACTCTTAGAAAAAAAGGTTGCCAATCTGCCCAAACTGTAAAGGAACCAGTCTAATACCTTCGGGGTTGATCAAATCTATGTCATCAACACATCTAGCCTGAGCGTCCATGATTAAAAAAGAAAGTTGAGACCTGGAAGGGGTGGAGAGCTAGGAGTAGGTGTAGAAATAGTAAGGCGTAGGCGGGCAGCTGTGGGGCTCACTCCCCTAGGCCCAGCACTCAGAGACACAGCCAGGAGGATCTCTGTGAGTTTAAATTTCAGACCTCTCTCTCTCTCTCTCTCTCTCTCCCTCTGGCTGCAATGGAACTAATGGGGCTATTTTACTTGGTTCTAACCATGGCTAAGTGTTCTCAGCTAAAAAAGGAAATCCAGCGGACTACACCAGAAGTCCTAATGATACAGGCAGCAATGGCAGGGAATAGGGACAGAAAGTCCATGACCACGGCTCCACAGACAACCGCTTCTACCTTTTGATTTCAAAAACAGCAGATCAGCTGAGAGACTCTCCACAGCGTCACTACTGGAGGCCTGCCTGACTCCGGCTGAGGAGCAGGTCCCCTGGAGGGCCGTGGACTCTGTGTTAATGCTGAAACCTTTCAACTGAGGGAAAGGATTCTCTGCTGCGTGTTCTAGCCCAGGAGCAGCAGGTCTAGAGGCAGAGGGGCTCCTTCAAACCGGCCTCCCTCTCCCGCTGGAGATGCCGGTGGCCTGGCCGCTCACTGGCTCACAGGAGCTGCCTCCCTCGAATGATGGGCAAGGAGTTTACCGCATTGTGCCCACCCTAGCTGCAGCTGTGGCTTCTTAACCTTGTGCTGACGCGGAATTACCATACTGTGTGCGCTCACAAGGTGCACTCACGTGGCCAGTCACGTGGGCATCCGCCAACCCTTTCCTCTGACCTCAGTGACATTCATTTCTTTTTATCCTGTCTTCTTCCCACTCTCTTTAGCTCTCAGTCTAGACTCAGCTCAAGGCTGTTCCCTTTAGGAAAGTTCTCTGCAAAATCAGGATAGCCTGGCAGTGGGGGCACACGCCTTTAATCTCTGCACTTAGGAGACAGAGGAAGGTGGATCTCTGTGAGTTCAAGGTCAGCCTGGTCTACGGAGCGAGTTCCAGGACAGGCTTCAAAGCTACACAGGGAAACCCTGTCTTGAAAATCCAAAACAAAACAAAACAAACAAACAAACGGGATAAGCTTCCGGTGGGCCTGTGCCTGTCTAGGAGTGTGGCGGCGACGACTCCCGTTGCCGTTCTCCAGCCTTGAAAGAGTCTCTTCTGTCCCCCATTATGACGTGTGGGTCCCAACTGTGCTTTCTACAGTTAAGTGCTTCTGTATTTCCTGCCAGGAGGTGCTGGTGGCATTCGGACCAGCAGGATGATTCAGCAGGCCTGGCAACCTACCGAGTTTCATCCTGGCACCCATGCCGTAAACAGAAAGAACGGATTCTCACGAGTTGTCCTCTGTCACACGCCCCCATCCTAAAGAAACACGTATGGGTAACAAAAAAGGTTTTGTTTCTTTAAAGGAGCTGCTGGTGAGAATGACTTGCACTGCATCCCCAGGCACTCTGGAAGTGAGCGAATCGTTGTTGAGTTCCTGTTTATTCCCTTATCTGATTGGCCAGAAGCCTTACCTATTTTCCCTCAGAAGCTACTCTGATAGTTCCATCTATCCTATCTCCTCTACCCATAGACACCCATAGACAGCTACAGTCTTCTCCGCCAGTGTCTACTTATAGACAGAGCCTCTGGCACCCTAGGCTGGTCTCAAACTCACTCTTCTGCCAAGAATGACTCTCTTGCCTGCTCACCATGCCAGGCTACGAACTCAGGTGTGATTCTCCATGCTGACTTGCCTGTCGCTGGAAATCAAATCAGGGCTTTGGGAACACCAGGCAAGCTCTCTGTCCAAGGAGACACAGGTTGGCCGTCGTTTGCTTCAGTCATGACTCCTAGGGAGACATACATCTTGTGTTATGGTGGAGGAAATGCATCCCACTGTTCAAATTTATTCACAGCCATTATATATATATACATATATATATACACTTTAATATATAATATATATTTAATACATATATATTTAATATATATTATATGTATATATATAAAGGCTGCACCTGTAAGTGGGTTTGCGCAGACCTACATGAATAATTAAGTAAATACACTCTCTATCATTTTTCCAGTTAATAATCCTTACATTATACATAAAGGCTTCAACTGTGTCATGTTTAATAGTTTTATGATTTATCATCATCATTATGGGTATACATGCTCACTCAAATGGACACACATGTACCATGGCATCCGTGTGGAGGTCAGAGGCCAGCCCTGGGGAGTTGGTGTTCTCCTTCCACCTGTACGTGGATTTTGGAAACTAAACTTGAGTTTTCAGGATTGCTCAGCAAACAGCTTACCCACCAAGCGTTTCCCTGGCCCTGCCCTGTCATGTTTTATATCCAAAACAATGCGTTTGTGTCGACAGACAATATTCCTGTCATTGTACTTGCTATGTCTGAAGGAACTCAATGTCGCTCATTTAGAAGATAATTTATATCCACTTTAGAAGTGAGTTTATTAAAAATTCAAATGTCCTCAACATTTTGTGCGTAACACATAAGCCCAGCAACCAAACGACAGATTCCTGAGCTTCTTCACCTGTACATGGGGTACCTTGAGATTTCCTTTTCTGTTTGACTCTCCTATTTCTAAACACTATGACCATCTCAGGTCCCTCCAGTGATCACAGCGCAGAGTCAGAACGTCCACCAGAGGCTTGTGACGCACAGCCTGAACTTCTACCAGATGGTCATGACGCACAGCCTGAACATTCACCAGAGGGTCATGACACACAGCCAGCATGTCCACCAGAGGGTCGTGACACATAGTCAGAATGTCCACCAGAGAGTCGTGACGCACAGCCGGAACATCCACCAGTGGGTTGTGACGCACCCCCGGAACGTCCACCATAGGGTTGTGATGCACAGCCGGCACGTTCACCAGAGGGTCGTGACACATCCCGGGAACGTCCACCAGAGGATTGTAATGCACAGCCGGAACATCCACCAGTGGGGTGTGATGCACAGCCGGAACGTTCACCAGAGGGTCGTGATGTACAGCCGGAACGTCCACCAGAGGGTCGTGATGCACAGCCAGAATGTCCACCAGAGGGTGGTGACACACAGCCAGAATGTCCACCAGGGGGTTGTGAAGCACCCCGGGAACGTCCACCAGAGGATCATGACGCACAGCCGGAATATCCACCAGCGGGTTGTGACGCACAGTCGGAATGTCCACTAGAGGGTTGTGAACAACCACTCATCAGTTGGTGGTCACTGTCTGCAGGGCCTGTAAAGTCCTCCAAGGCCATGCCCAGTTGATCTGTTCCCCTCATCTCCACACACTGCCATCTCTCTCCAACACACCACATGCTCTCTCTCCCGTCTCCGGACCCTTCTCATTGCCTTTCCTCAACCCCCCCCCCCATGCGTCTGTCCTTCCTACATGGACGCTCAGGTGCGATGTCCTTCTGTCTCTGACACCTCCTCACCGCTGAGAAGCACATGATCGGTTCCCTGCTCTTTGTCCACTTGACAATTTTGGCATTTACTCGTTTCTTTCCATGAATTTGTGCCTCTGTCACTAGGACGGACACGAGCCCCTGGAGGGCAGAGTCCCGGAACTATGGCTCTAATGCACTTCGAGCTGGCGTCTGATTGATGCAGATGCTTCCATCAGCTCTTCATTTTAGCATCTAACCATACAGCAGATGTGCCAACTCCTCACTCAATTCCCTACCCATATTTATGATTGCATTCTATGTTAATAACATCTGCACATGCATATACTTCACATCTTTAAAAAAAACTTTATTTTTAATTATGTATAAAGTGGTTGTCTGTGTGTGGATCTGTACACGTGAGTACAATACTCTTGGAGCCCGGAAGAAGACCGGGGTTGGACCCTTGGAGATAGGAGTTACAGACAGCTGTAAGCATCTCAGGATGGGTGCTGTGACCTGAATTCAGGTTTTCTGAAAGAGCAGCTTGAACCCTTAACTGCTGAGTCATCTCTCCAGCCCGAGTACTTTATATTTTGCAAAATATTTGTATTCTGGCAAGTGGAGTTCACTGCAGACTAACAGAACATTTGCTTTTCAAGGAGTGGCTGCCGTGCTGGGTAAGGCCACAGAATTCAACTCAAATCCTAACCTGACTCTGGGGCCATTAACGTCTTGTTTTCTTTGGGGCAGGACTACACCAGGTTGTCCAGGCCTGCAGACACCCTCTACTTAGCTGATGATCCCTGCTTGGCTCCCACAGGCTCCAGAGCCAGACCTTTCTATCCCAGCCTTCCTGCTCCTGAATTTCTGTTCCATCTCTGGAAACAACATTCTACTACTCAGCATGGTAGCACACGGTAGCACCGGGTGGAGGCAGAAGGATCTGGAGTTCACAGCCAGTCTGGGCTACAGGAGACCGGGTCTTAATAAACAAAAACAAAGACAAACACGAAATGAGTTCCTTCCTTTGGCAACCAACAGGCCTGGGGAGATGCCCAGTAGGACCTGAGTCTGACTCTAGTACTCAGGTGACAAGCCGAGTGTGAGGGGAGGGTGCAGCCGCCGTTCCTATGTGGCTGGCGGCAGGAGGACTCCCAGGGCATTCTGGCTAGTCTAGACTCTGGTGGAGAGATATGGGAGAACACACTCGGTGTTCACCTCTGGCCTCTAGGGGCATGCACACCCATACACATACACATGTGCACCTCCTCACACACTTGATTACGCTCACACAGGCACAAACCCCCGCACAAGCCAGCCAAGCACCAATGAAGAAACAGACCGTCAGAGAAACGGTAGACATGAGACAGCTGGCAAACTAGCTGGCTGACGTCATCCCATCAGGCATCAGGCCAAGTTCCTTAAGGTGTCTTTAAAACCAAAGCAAACCCCCACGCCAGCGCAGCAGCGGCAGTGAGGCTAAGAATCTGCTATAAATGTCTTCCATTTTCACTCAGCGAGGGGCTGGAAGGTGACAAGGAGGGCAGGCCCAAGGAGCAGATGACAACTGTGTCCCGTGTTAGCAAGCAGAGGAGACACTTGGGCTTTACTCGATACCTCCTCACCCAGGGGACTTAAACATATTTAATTCTATTCTCTCCTCCTAGTCTGTGTGGTGAGCATCACCTCTCTGCTCCCCATACTGTGCCAGGCACCTGGGAAACACAGGTAAGACAGGCCAGTCTCTTTCCTCTTGGACTCCCCACCTATGGCAGTGGGGTTCAGCCCCTTTCCACCTGGATGTAGATGGCTTTATCCATGCAGATGGTTCAGCGTGACCAAAGCTCTTCCATACAGACCGGAACCCGGATTCAGAACGTACACTCAACACTTACATTTCTAGTGTCTAGTGCTGTGATGGTGATTTACTACCCGGGCAAAGTGGAGGGGTACCCACGTGGCAATGGAGTGAGGTGGAGGCCGAGGACAGTTTCAGAAGGGAGCTGCACTCAGTAAAAACTGGAAGAGCAGTAGGAGCGGCTTTGTCCGAGGCCGTAGGCCAGGTGGGACAGCACCCTACTCTATGCTAGAGCTCAGAGGAAACAACAAAGTGGGGGGGCAGAGGAAGGGCGGAGTGCAGGCAAGGACAGCGGGGCGTGGACCCCTTCCTGGAGGAGGTGAGGTCTGCAGGGTCTGCATAGTTACTTCTCATAGCTTTAGCAGAAGACCAGGGAAAGAAGGATTTGTTTTGACTGACGCTTCAGGAAAGCCATGTGTGCCCCAGTGCATGCGCCACACCTGTGCGCACAGGGGCAGGTCTAATTGGACTCAGGGGGTTATCAATAACAACATATGGTTGGGTAGGAAAAGGGATGAGGCCCTGGAAGAGTTGAAGGTGACCGTGGATGGACATGACCAGTTTACATAGTATACATGTCTGAAACTTCCAAACGATAAATGCTATTAGCTCTAAAAAGTGCAGGGATACTGTCTATCATGGCGTGGAGGGCCACACAGCAGGAACAGGCGGTAGCTGGGCACACTTGTCAGCAATCAGGATGCAAACAAGCAGATGGGTTGAGGGGGGCTGGACTGTCCAACCTCAAGACCTGCAACCAGGGACCCACTTCCTCTGGCAGGGCTCCACCTCCTAAAGGTCACACACACACACACACACACACACACACACACACCAAGTCATCCCACTAGCTGGGGACCCACATATGAGCCTGTGGGAACGTTCACATCCAGACCACAGCAGGGTGGTGGGGATGTAGAGTCAGGGACAGCTGGGCTGTACAGGAGGCCGTCACAGTGTAGCAAGTGGGCACACGTGGCCCAAGAAAGTGTGTTCAGATACCAGGTTTGAGAAGGCTCCAAGAGACTCCAGTGTGTAAAGGACTGGGGAGGAAGAGGAGGCAGAGAGGTCAGGAGTGAGGCCACTGGCAGGAGGAGCAGGTAATTTCCAATCTTCAGATGAGGAAACTGGCCTCTGACTTCATAGGCGTGCCTAGGGCCATCTAGCTGGAAAGGGGCCAGCATTAACCCAGGCAGATGGCCAACTTCCAGATCTTCTGTGTCCATTCCTCACGTTTGTGGTCCTACAGCTGCCTCAACAGTTTCTCATTCCAATACCTGGATCCTAGTGTATTACCTAGTTACCTAACCCTAACCCTAACCCTAACCCTAACCCTAACTCCCCACACCCCCCTTGCAGGGGAGGCTAATCCAGTTTGCTCTGGCGGATCAGTAGGGATCAGTAGATACAGCAACAATCACTTCACGAGGGGAGAGCGCACACTCATCTGACCTTGAAGGTTTTTAGCTAATTCTGAGCATCGCTCAGTATTTTATGATCTCTGTATGATTACTAAGGAGAACAGACTCCACCATCACCAAATGACCCCCGGAGCAAAGCACCTCTCTGAGTTTAATCGTGAAGCAATTTTACAAGACACCTTTACAAATTAAGGCCAGTTGAAAAATTAGCTTAATCCATCTTGCTTTCCCAACTATTTTCCAACTCGTGTTAGGTACACCTGACACCGACCATGTTAAATCATGGCGAGCAGGGGTGAGTGCAGTAGACCAGAGAGCAGGGAAGAGCAGGTGAGGCATCGGGACTGATCTTCCAAGATGTCAGATGCACTGAAAGACTTATTATCTGGCTTCACTTTGTCGGGGGCTCGGTGGACAGTGACGTTGGATCCTGCGGCACACACCTATAATCCCAGCACTGGAGAGGCTGTGAGTATAAGACCAGTCTAGACAACACAGCTCCAAGCCAGTCTGGTTTACAGGGAGAGATCTATATCAAACACCTTTCCAAGGGAAAAAAACGGCGAGGAGACCAGACCGGACCCAGTCCCTGGTGAGTTACAACCTGATCCTGGCTTACTGAAAAAGGAGTTTGCCAAGGAAGTCCAGAAGCCTTTGTGTCCTGCACACTAGAGGTTCCCCCCATTTGCCACCCACGTGAGTGAAGTTAGGGTAGTAATCACACTAAGGTTAGTTCCCTTCATGGGATTTCTACAAACCCATCTAACTACCTGGTCATCTTTAAGATCAGTCTGAGGTTGCATCTCTGTACAATCAGGTGAACGGGCACCCAGGTTTGCCAAACACAATGCCTCCCTGGGGCAGCACCCAGTGCCTGAGCCCACCTCTGAGGCTAAACTTTGCGGGAAGATAGTGTGTGTAGTGGAAGCGGGAGGAAGCCTGGCAACTCTACAGGCAGCAGGTTCCATCCAGGGCTCCTCTGTCCTCTGATGCAATGCGCTTCCTGCTTTCGCATTGCAGAGTGCAGCTCGCTGGCTGCAGAGTCTGGAGGTCAGTCGCCTGAAACAAGACGTTCACCGCCGCTATCTTGCATCTTATTTTCCATGAACACACTGTCACCTAGCCAACAGCCCCGCCCCCTAATCCCACGACTCTTGGCTTTCCAGCTAGCATTGTCCTCCCCTCCCCCCAGGAAGGCAGCTTCCAAGCAGCCTGCACCAGGAAACCCCCGCTGCTGGTGGCTCGGATTGAGGCTTGGGGTGGGGTCGGAGTGGATCTTCTGCTCTTGTTTGAGAGTCCAAATCCCTATCTTTCTTAAATGATTTAAAAAAATTTATAATATGTATGTATAAATATGTATGCATAGTCAAGCGAGGGGTGATTTACAGATTTATCAGTCTGTAAATTCAGCCTCGAGGCAGGATTTCGGCGAGAGTTCCAGGACAGGCCAGCAGCCTGAGTTACAGAGTGATAATCAGTCTGGTCTAGGTTAGAGTGACTTTCTGTCTTAATTGTTCAGGGGGCAGAGCTCGCTCGCTCGCTCTCCAGGAACGCAGCCTCTGGGCTGGCTGTAGGGCCAGCCTCCAGCACGGTGCACTCTGTCCCCAGACCCAGCCCGTCCCCCCCCACCCCCCTCCCGCGGACACCAGCCACCGCGCAGCTCCGCGCCGCCGCCCAGCGAGCGGGAGACTCCCAGGGCTCTTTAAATACGAGCTATAAATACCACCGGGCTCGGCGCGCGCGTCACCGCCCCGCCGGCTTCCGATTGGCCGCCGTAGTCCATCATTTGCATACTGGGCTCGCCCAACCCCGTGGCGACCTGGGCGGGAGCGCGCCCGCCTCTCCCGGGCCGGACGGACCGTGGGCGGAGTCGCTGGACCCTGGGACCAGAGTCCCGAGTGGGATCGGGCGTGGTGGCCCGTGCCGGTCATCCCGGCATCGGAGAGGCTGAGGGAGGAGGACTGCTGCGAGTTCCAGCTTGGGCTACATACTAATGTCGAGAACAAGACTACCTATGTATGGTGTGCGTGTGCGCGTGTGTGTGTCTACATGCCCGTGAGTGAATATACATTACACATGTTTTTAATAAAATAAATGGTGGTTCTCTAGGACGCCCTACGCCTTCCTAGAACGTCAGCTCTGCCCCGCCGGTTGACACTGGATCCTTTCGCTTTCTACGAAAAGGAAAGAAAGTTTTCTAGGACCCGGGAGCAGATGCTGCCGGTGGTTCCTAGCGGCTAAATTTAAATCACGTGAGATCTGGACCTGCCACGGCTCTGTGAGATGACCGGCCACTCGGATGCTAAGAACACCAAAACAAAACTGTGGTCGCTGTAAGACACGGTGAGCTGGAGAAGAAAGCCAGCAGGGCTCGGAGACGCGGGAGGTCGACGCCTCCTGGGTTAAACCCGAGTTTAAAGGGCACCCGAGTCGGGTGTGGTGGCTTGTGCCTCGACTCCCAGTCGCTTGTGAAGGTGAAGCTGAGGCAGGAGGATTGGCCTCATAGAGAGACCTTATCTGCAAACAGACACCCAAACCAAATGAAACCACAGGGGCTTTCTCCAGCTTGTGTTAAAACGCCTGGTCCTTGAAGCGGGCGCGACGCGAGCGGCAGGGAGGTCCGCTAGCCTGTGCCGCTGCACTCAAACAAAAAGCGCGAGCCGTAAGCATCTTACTAAATTATGTCTCATCTATGTTCAGCCGTGATATCGCCCCTTTAGCGACTTCACTTAGAGTGACGACAATGCCCCAAGCTCTTTCAAGGGGGCTGCTAGGGACAACGCAGTTGTTTAGGTCAAAAAAAAAAAAAAAAAAAAAAAAACACGCTTTGGATTTTAACAAAAGCGCTCCCCCTACTGGCCAATGCTTCTCGTCGTCGCTGATGCCCCAAAGAGAAAGACTGGGTGGGCTGGTGTGCGGCCTCCTCAGAGCGAGGTGGGAGGGTGAGCCTCAGGATGTTGTTAGCTGGAAGTACAGAAGTCAGGTTTTTGCTACTACAGTTGTGAGTGTTGCTTCACAGATTTTTAAGCCTTCACATTTCAATAAAAACCGGTTTTACCTTACGACCAACTTGGATTAAAGCAAAATCAGATGTATTATGCAAACATTATTTTCTGAATTAACAGCGTAAATATAAAAATACTTGTATCGAACACTTTTCCAACAATTTTAATATTGTGCAAGGTTTTTAAAAGACGGTTTTATTTTTAGTTATGTGTGTCTGTTTGCATGTGCACCTATGTGCTGATGCCTACAGAGGTCAGAAGAGGGTCTCTTCAATCTCCCCTAGAGAGGGTCCTGGGAACTGAACTGGGGTCCTCTGGAACAGCAAGCAAGCGCTCAACTGCTAAGCCATCTTTCTGTAACTGACCAATCTGAATGCACTCTGTGTGTGACCGCCTGGAGCAGGCACTTCACTGCCTAGAGAAATGCCAGGCTTGGCTGTTCTGTTTTATATGCCTGGTAAATGAAGAGGCTTTTAAAAAGACTAGTGGGCTTGCTTTAACAAGAGAGGAGCCATGTTTGCTCCTGGAATCCTAGCCAACTACCCAGAGCTGGTGAAGTCATGGATCTTGGAGATGGGCCGACAACTGCCCCTTTACTAAACCATAGCATCTCCTAACTGTATTGTAGGTACGTGTCCTTACACCCACAGACAAGAGTAGTTCCCACTGCTTATCTGGGAAACTTCTCTTTGCAACAGAGGAAGAGCATCACCCAAAACAACAACAAAAACCTGAGGAAAATGTAGAGAACAAGAGAATCTGTGGAGCTCAGTCCCAGTGGGTCCAACTGCAACCCAGCTCCTGTACCTGATTCAACTTCAACACAGCTCCAGCACCCCCATGCTCAGGGATCATTGCAGACTAGGGGTAGGGCTATTGTGGAAGCTAGAGGAACAGGAAGTTTTCTGTGAGACTGTGTCTCCTAGAAAAGCTACTACACCATGAATTCTCCTCATCATGGCTGGCTTAGCAAGACCTAGACGAGGACACGCTATCACAGAAGCTCCAGGGGCCTCAACCGCAGAGAAAGAACTATAGGAACTAAAGAAAGCCGAGAGAGGAGGAGCACATCAATTGGTTATCCAATACCAAGTGGACAGCCCTGAGGTTTACACACAGGTACATCCAGACCAAGCAGGCAAGCTGGTTGTATTTATGTATTTGGGATTATAAATGTGTATGTGTGTAACATGAGGGGCTGCTTGTTGGGGTTTATGTCCTGCCCAATTCCCACAGCCGGTAAGCATCCAAAGAAAATCACACAGAGAGTCTACATTAGGTTATAAACTGCTTGGCCCATTAGCTCAGGCTTCTTATTAGCTCTTGTAGCTTATATAGCCCATTATTCTTATCTATGTTAGCCACATGGCTCAGAACCTTTTTCAGCGAAGCAGGTCACATCTTGCTTCTTCCATGATCTGGGCAGGACTGGGGAGGAATGGGCTTCCTCCTTTCCAGCATTCTCCTGTTCTCATTGCTCCATCTTTACTTCCTGTCTGGTTGTCCCACCTATACTTTCTGCCTGGCCAATCAGCAGTTACTTAAAACATGATTGACAGAATACAGACAATTCTCCTGTACCCTGTGTGTGTGGCTCATATTTTTGCATACTTACTCCCCACCTGGTGAACCGTTTGAGAAGGATTAGGAAGTGTGGCCTTGTTGGAGGAGGTGTGGCTTTGTTAGAGGAGGTGTGGCTTTGTTGGAGGAGGTGTGGCCTTGTTGGAGGAGGTGTGGCCTTGTTAGAGGAGGTGTGGCCTTGTTGGAGGAGGTGTGGCCTTGTTAGAGGAGGTGTGGCCTTGTTGGAGGAGGTGTGGCCTTGTTAGAGGAGGTGTGGCCTTGTTGGAGGAGGTGTGGCCTTGTTAGAGGAGGTGTGGCCTTGTTGGAGGAGGTGTGGCCTTGTTAGAGGAGGTGTGGCTTTGTTGGAGGAGGTGTGGCCTTGTTAGAGGAGATGTGGCCTTGTTGGAGGAGGTGTGGCCTTGTTGGAGGAGGTGTGGCCTTGTTAGAGGAGGTGTGGCTTTGTTGGAGGAGGTGTGGCCTTGTTAGAGGAGGTGTGGCTTTGTTGGAGGAGGTGTGGCCTTGTTAGAGAAGATGTGTTGTTGGGGGTGGGCTTTGAGGTTTCAAAAGCTCAGGCCATCCCAATCTCTCTCCAGTCTCTCTCTCTCTCTCTCTCTCTCTCTCTCTCTCTCTCTCTCTCTTCTGCTCTAAACCTATCTGCTTCTTGCCATGATGATAATGGACCAACCCTCTGAAACTGTAAGCCAGCCCCCAATTAAATGCTTTTCATAGAGTTGCCATGGTCATGGCATCTCTGCACAGCAATACAACAGTGAATGAGGCAGAAGCTGGTACAGGGAGCAGGGTACTGCTGTGACAGGTCTGACCATAATGCTGTTTGGAGGACACTGGGTTAAGAAAGTGCTTGGCCACTCTCAGCAGGCCTTAATAGACCATGCTAACAGGAGCACGGAAAACAGTAGTAATGACGGTGATTTGGATCAAAGGTTTCAGAAGGGAGCAATATGAATATTAGCAGTGGGCCACAGGCCATTCTTCTGATATTTTGACAAAGAATCTTTTCACCCTTGTTGCAAGGATCTACCTGAGGCTAAACTGAAGAGTGTTGGGTCAGTGTTGTTGGCTGAGGGAATTACAGGACAGCCTAGCAGTGACTGTCACGTGGCTATTAACGGTCACTTGTATGCAGACCTATGTGACAAGAAGCACAGCTAATTGGATCATTTGAGGCAGAAAGACCCACCCTAAACCTGGACCATGTCTTCTATGGCAGTTAAGAACAAAGAAGAAGGCGACCTTGCTCCATGCCTGCTTGGACTCACTGGCATCAGAGACTATTCTTTTCAGGACTCCGACATCTACTGAAGACCAGATGAGACGTCCAGGCTCGTGGACTGAGTAACTTCCGGATTCTTGGACTTTCCACTAGGAGACAGTCATTGTTGGACTAGCTGGACGGCAGCCTGTAAGTCACTCCAATAAATCAGCTTCATATATGTGTATATATTTATCCTGCCATGTCTGTTTCTCTAGAGAACTGGGGCCAATATGATTTATGTGTATGCATATAGTAACAGTAACTAAAGAACTGAGAGAGATCCAGGGGGTGCATGGAAGAGATTAGAAGGAGTAAAAGGAAGGCTGAGGATGATGTAGTTATACTTTTAAAAATAATTGTAATAGTAATAAAACATGCAAGTAACAATGTCAACGGGAAACTGCACATCTCAGCTGCCACACCCCCAGTTTGTCACTTTCGCGACCTGCTTGTTCCAGCGAGGAGAGATCTGTGTTCAGGGGTCATTGCCGAGACTGCTTTTAGTTGTTAGGGGGCCAGAGGCTAAATGAAACCAGTGAAGAGATGAAGGACCTGCGTGTCTCCATGGTCACAGCTGAGATGGGCGTTACATTTCCCGCAGAGGAAGGCAAGCCGCAGATAATGATCACGAATTGCCCTCTGTCCCCGTTTTCTCAGCCTCGAGGCAGACGCATGCCTTTAATCCCAGCACTCGGGAGGCAGAGGCAGGCGGATCTCTGTGAGTTTGAGACCAGCCTGGTCTACAGAGCTAGTTCCAGGACAGGCTCCAAAGCCACAGAGAAACCCTGTCTCGAAAAACCAAAAAATAAAAATAAATAAATAAATAAATGATTACATGAAAGTGTTTAGGGGAAACTTGAGTATCATCCAGGGCGGAGGAAGAAACTCCCTGTCAGCCTCGGTACTCAGCCCAGGACCCGCAGGGAACGCAAAGTTCTTTGCTGCCCTTGAAGCAAGCCTGGTTCTGGGATGAACGGTGGTCCCCTGGGCGCGTTTCTGTTGTTGAAATCATCCCGGGTACCTTGAAGGGCGATTGTATTTGGATCGGCTTTCCCTGAGACCAAGTGACATGGCATCGTCAGTCTGGGCTCCCATGCTGTGTGGTGTGTCTTTACGGGAAGTGGAGGGTGCAACATGGGACAGGCGCCCAGACGAGATTATAGGAGCACTCCGCGAGAAGCAGCCATCTGGAAGTCTAAGCGAGGTCTCGGGAGTGACGGTGCCTGACTTTAGACTTCTGGCCTCCAGAGCTGCGGCTGCGTTGCTGTCGTTTAGGCTCCCGCATCTCTGGTACTTTAATCTCTTCCTAGGACATCTGTGACAAAGTCTCTTTTCCTGAGCTCATGGTTCAGAAACCACGTCTTGTTCATAAGTATGGTTCTAAGGCCCCACACCGCAAGTGAGATCAAAAGGTCCCATCTGAATACGCCTGGTGGTTGTCCTTTTCCCTGTTATTAAATGCTAGTTCCACATTGTCCTGCTGCAATCCACGTGTCTAACACGTGCATCCTAAGGCTCAGAAGCAGTTTGTGTTTGTAGCGTAAGGTTTTGCTGCTGGCCCAGCTGCACTGCAGTTAGGCCTGTGGGTCCGGGAGGGATTAGTGAGCTAATAATTAGGTTATCAATTAAACGTAACTTCATGTGTTGCAGAAGGTGACCCCGAACTACTCATCCTCCTGCCTCTACCTACTGAGCACTGGGATTGATTGCAGGTGTGTGCCAACTCTCCCAGTTTACCAAGTAATGGGGGTTGATCCTGGGGCATCCTGCATGCTGGACAAGTGCTCTACCAACTGAGCCACTGTTCAGCCTTGATGTGGGAGTGTCATATATGAATCTGTTGATTTCATTGGTTAAAATAAAGCACACAAAGATGGAAAATACACAGAGAATCTTGATACTGTATGCTATTATGCTCTGTTTGAATTGTTTGAATGCTGAGGAAGGAGCAAGAGCTGCTAAAAGATATTTGATTATAAATGCTGCTAAACTAACCCAACACAGATATTGTGAAAATGTCTTGACTTTGGAATTTGGATCTAAGGACAAAATACTTTGGAAAGGAGTTTCTTGTTTTGTTTTCACAGAGGACGAGATCCTGTTCATTTCTTCTATTCGGATATGGTATGATGGACCACACCCTCCTGAAGGGTTGCTGTGAACGCCTACAGATAACTGCTTCGCTCAACTGCCAACTGAGATAAAACCAGCACACAGGTTATACCATGAAAGACCTAATTAACAACGCCCCCATTCAGCAGGAAGCAGTTTGGAGAGAAAACTGCGCCCATGTTCCCAAATATGGTTTATAATGTTTTTTTACATTTAAAGGGGGAAATGGTATAGGTATGAATAATTTACATTGATATGGATTTTGCTTTAGTGATTTAAATTTAAGGTCAATTTTGTTATATGTATCTGTATTTCTGATCTTGATTAGGTGTAGTGATTGTGTAGTTCATTTAAAAATGTAATGTATATAGGTTGTTAATAGATTAGTTAAGTTAAGTTAGTTAATATGTTAGTTAAGATTTTCTAGATGTACATTGATAAATTTTAGATAGGCATTCTTCATATCTTTCAAAGATTACAGAATAGGACATTTAATGTTTTAATAACTTAGGGCTTTTCATGACAATGAGACACTCTGCTCCTGGCAGCACCAATCTACTTCAAGAGGAAGATGGGCATCGAAGAGGATCCTTATGGAGTTTGATAGCCATTTGGGCAAGAAACTGCTCTTGCCTGGACTATTGCATGAACTGGACACAGAACCCGCAGAGAGAGGACTACTGAACTTGCCTAAAGGTGAGATGATCTTTCGGGGTTCCTGATTCATGAAAGAGTCTGCAAGACATTCTTCAGGACAAGCAGATAGTGATTGCCCTTTGAAATTTCCTGCTTTGTGGAATGTCTGCTGAAAGCTATAGGCCTGTAGGCCGAAGATGGATGCCCCAACGGTACAGAGGAACTTTGGGTGACTGTCCAGGCAGCAAGATGTCTCCGTCATTTCTAGAGTTTGAACATTGCTTATTTCTTGTTTGCTTAGGTGATATTGTATCTTTCTGGAGTCTTTGATGGAGTTAAGAATAGTTAGTTATAGTTATACTTTTCCTTAGTTATGATAAAGATTATTGTAATTTTTACTTGATAACTGTTTTATGTAATTTTGCTATGTTAAAGTTAAAGCCTTTCCTTTTTGTTTAAACAGAAAAAGGGGAAGTGATGTGGGAGTGTCATATATGAATCTGTTGATTTCATTGGTTAAAATAAAGACACTGCTTGGCTGGTCCTATAGGTTAGAACACAGGTGGGTGGAGTAAACAGAATAGTATGCTGACAGGAAGAGGAAGTGAGCTCAGAGAAGCATGCAGCTCCGCTCAGAGACAGCAGCCTCCTGTCTAGCGGGCAGACAGGATGGCCCAGCTCTCTGAGGCACACACGCGATGAAGCTCCGACTCAAGATGGATGTAGGCTAGAATCTTCCTGGTAAGCGCACCTCATGGTGCTACATAGATGATAAGAAATGGGTTAAGAGGTTGAAGTTAATGGGCCAAGCAGTGTTTAAAAGATTACAGTTTCCGTGTAATTATTTTGGGGCGTAAGCTAAGCCATGCCGGCGGCCGGGTGTGGGGAGGACACAGCCACGCTGCTCCAATTTCAACACAGCCTGCTAATTTGTAACCAATCACAGGGTCAGATCTTGAGTCCCAAGACTTAAAAACGTCTCCCACTGTCAGCCATACAAGCTAACCTCCAGAGCTCTTTCTGTGCTGAAACATGACCTGAGTTTTGTATGTTACCTAGTGAGGTGTGCTCTCAAGTCTGGGTTATAATTTCAAACTACTTTAGGTTTTACAAAAAAATAAATTTACCAAAAGTTTAAAGTGTTAAAAAAAAAAAACTGATTATTCCCTCAAAGTTAGGCCTTCTCTTTCAGACACAATTTCCTTAAGGTAAATTTGCTCTACGGGTCAGAAGTCCACAGGACGCAGCCAGCAGAATCGCTGTGTAAGGAGATGCTAGTGCACACCCGGGCTGTACCGAGGCCGCCTCCAAACCTTACTGCCTCACTGTCAGAGAAGCACTGTTGTGGCTTGCTGCTTACAGAGGAGGTCCCGGGAGAAGCCACAAGATTCGGTCAAAGTTAGAGGCAGAACTAGGTTTCAAATTCAAATCCATCTGACTTCCGGGCTAACTCTTCAGACAACAGAGAATATTACCACTATATCAAATCAGAAATGATAGCCGTAGGCTGGACGGTAACCGCTCTATAGGGTATACGGGGCAACACTTCAGAAATTATATTCAGAAAACATCCATTCCACACACTACACGTGAGTAGCAGGAGGAAAAGACAAAGGACTGTGATCAAACATGTTCTAGAAATTGTAGATTAAATGAAGTTGTTTGCTCGTTTAACTGAAGAACTCTATGACGTTAAAGGGAGTCATTCAGTGTGTAGTAACTATAATTATGTAGTTATGTCAATATCTCTCAAGAAACAGCAAACATTAATGAATGGGGGTAGTTTCTGTCTTCTGTGGAGGGACTATCTGAGCTATTCTTTTTTTTTTAAAAATTTATTTATTTATTTAAGATTTCTGTCTTTTCCCCACCGCAGCCTCCCATTTCCCTCCCCCTCCCCCAGTCAAGTCCCCCTCCCTCGTCAACCCAAAGAGCTATCAGGGTTCCCTGCCCTGTGGGAAGTCCATGGACCACCCACCTCCATCCAGGTCCAGTAAGGTGAACATCCAAACTGCCTAGGCTCCCACAAAGCCAATACGTGCAGTAGGATCAAAAACCCATTGCCTTTGTTCTTGAGATCACAGTAGTCCTCATTGTCTCTATGTTTTTTCCCAAGACGGTTTTATCCCAGGCTTTTTCAAACCCAGGTCAGCTGGCCTTGGTGAGTTCCTGGTAGAAAATCCCCATTGTCTCCGTGTGTGGGTGCACCCCTCGCGGTCCTGAGTTCCTTGATCTGAGCTATTCTTGAGTTTAGAGATGGCAAGGGAAGAGGTTCTGGGTATCCTGGAACACCATCCCATGCCAGGGGTTGCCACCACCACTTCCTGGCATTTTCAGAAAATGTTGCTTATCTGTACTGAAGAGATCGAAAAGTGCTTGACTGTTTTTAGGAGCTTTTGATGCCTCTGGTTCTTGTTCATACACCTAGAAGATGTGTTTGGAAAGATAAAAGGTTTCCGTGTTAGTAGATTTCCCAGGTGTGCTGGAAGACTTGGGAATGATCAATGATTGAACTTTGAGCAGGTGCAAGTTAATAAAACCTGAAGGTAAAAGTCAGGCAGGGGGCTCACACCTTTAGTCCCAACACTCAGGAGGCAGAGGCAGGCGGATTTCTGTGTTTGAGGCCAGCCTGGTCTACAGAGTGAGTTCCAGAACAGCCAAAGATACACAGAAAAACCCTGTCTCAAGAAAACGAAAGCAAAACCAAAACAAAACCAAAAACAAACCTGAAGGTAACTGACTAAAGGCAGCTTGATGTTCTTCATTCCTGGCTCAGGGCATTGTGTGGAGTATTCCTTTACACTCTCTGAAGATGGCTCACTGGGATTGGTTTAATAAAAAATGGAACGGCCAATAGCCAAGCAGGATTTCCAGGCACAGAGGACGCTGGGAAGAAGATGGGTTGAGATGCCAGGAGATGCAGAGGAAGCAGCACGGTCAGTCCAGAGTAAAGGTAACCGAGCCACACAGAAGAGTGTAAATTAACAGATGTGGGCTGATTTAAGATATAAGAGCTAGTTGGAAACAAGCCTAAGCCATCGGCCAAGCTTTCATAATTAATCATAAGTCTCCATGTCACTATTGGGGAACTGATGGTCCCCGTGAAGAAGTCCGCATTCTGAATTCTAGACCACCCAGAGCAATCTTAGCAGACTACAGCAGCAAGGGTAAATATTTCCTCTTTGCTTGGCCCAAGGGTGGAGTGCAGTTTCCTCAGCCCATGTCACCCCAGCAATTTTCTGTCCCTTCAATAAAAACTACAAGGAACAAAGTCTCAGGACCCCAGGTTCATTCTTGTTTCTCGTAGGCCCGTGCCAGCATCCAAGGTCCAGTTTTCACTTCCACTCTCTCCGCCTTCCATCTCCTTCCTCGAGGCAGCTGCTGGGAGCCCCGAAGCTTGCTTGTCCAGTTTCTTTTTCTTTTCGGCTCCAATGATTTGTTTTCAAGTTTCCTTCTGAGTCTGATTTTTAATTCTTTGGACCAACAGCATGAAGACTTTGCAAAGAAGACTCTGTCCTCATGGGGAGGGAGGGAGGGAGGGAGGGAGGGAGGGAGTGAGTGAGGGAGGGAGTGAGTGAGGGAGGGAAGGACAAAGCCAGTGGTTGTCCAGATAGGAAAGGAACAGTGCACTCAGCGGAGGTTTTTTCAAAAGACATGGTAATCAAAAGGGTCGTTCAGAGGGCCAGGGAGTAGACTTGGGGACCCTACACTGGGTTATGAACAGTGGAAATCCATTGCTTCCTAGTTCTCAGGGTAGGAGAGACCACACCATCGGGGTAGGGCAAGGCCAGGGCCTCCAACAACAGCTGTGGTCAGTGAGGCGGCGTGTGTGTGTGTGTGTGTGTGTGTGTGTCCAGCAGCATTCACAACAGGCAGATACGCCAGAGCAAGGAAACCAACACCCATGGAGCCAGGAGCCAGAGGTCAAGGCCTTGGGCAGGCACTGCATGCCTAAGACTAGATGGGGACCAGTGGGGCAAAACAGCTTACTACCTATAGGGAGCAGGTATGGAAGTGGGGATTTAGAGTCTCTTTATAATAAGGAGACTCAGATAAGTCTCTCTGCTCAGGAAGATCAAGGTTATGTCTAATTGTGAAGGACATCCAGGGAAACGGTGGAGACAGAATGTTACTTACTCTGAGTCTGAAGGACGGCGATGGTACCCGGGCTCATGGGTCATCCTTTTGTAGACTTATTAAAATTCCATCCCTTGCTTTCATCAAGCAGTTAAGAATCTGTTTATATACTTCTTTGTAGATGTTTTACAGGAAACAATGTTTTTTACATATATTCAATTTTGTCTGTGGACAGAGTGCCCCCACAACATACACATGAGGTCAGACCATAGTTTTCCCTGTCTGCCAACTGGGCTCAGGCATCAGATACAGGTCATGGCACTTGGTGGCAAGTGTCTTTACCCACTGAGCCATCTTACCAACACAGGAAGCAGTTGTGATTCCACAGGGGAAAAAAAAACATTATTAAAACTAAAACAAGAAAATAAATAAATAAAGGGCAGACAGTAAACACACTTGTTTGCAAGGCTGAAGACCTGGGTTTGACCCCCAGAGAGAAAGACTCCTGAAAGTCGTCTCTGACCTGCAAGCCACCCCACCACCATGCAATAGCAATGAAGATTAAAAACCTGTAAAAATAAGGATGGAATTAGTGACCTTCTTTGTGTGTGTGTGCTGGCACCTTTTAATTTTAAAAACTTAGTTTCTTAAGATTATTTAATTTTTTAAACATTTATTTATTTATTTCATGGGGGAGGGCACACACATTTGATTCCCAGGCAATTCTGTGTTCTAAGTCTCCCTGTGTGGTGGCTTGTTACAGCTAACGGAAATGCATCGGTCACTGTCACGAACTGTTGTTATAAATTATAATTGGCTGTGATGTAAATTCTTACACTCAAATTCAGTGCTTAAAAAGAAAAAAATTAGCTGGGCAGTGGTGGCACACGCCTTTAATCCCAGCACTCGGGAGGCAGAGACAGGCAGATCTTTGTGAGTTCGAGGCCAGCCTGGTCTACAAGAGCTAGTTCCAGGACAGGCTCCGTAGCTACAGAGAAACCCTGTCTCGAAAAAAAGAAAAATAAAAAAAAATATTATTGCTGTTTTAATTGTATACACTAGTGTGAGTCTGAGTATGTTCTATGAATGTGAGTGCAGTGCTCACAGAGGCCAGTAGAGGGCAGAAGACCCCCTGCAGCTGGAGGTCCAGGGTGCTGTATCTGCCCTGTGTGCCTGCCCTGGGAGAGCAGTGTGGACTCTTAGCGCTGGAGGTGTGTCTTCAACCAAGCCCTGCGCTTGTTTCTACAGGACACGTGCAGGCTATGAACAGGGGTGGAGGTGTGTCTTCAACCAGGCCCTGCGCTTGTTTCTACAGGACACGTGCAGGCTATGAACAGGGGTGCACGTATGTGACACAGGTCCGTGTGCAAGACATGATACACCTCTAAGTCACTCTCACCGGCATTTTACTGTGCACGTGTGTTTTAATGTGCAAGGCCACAGAGCTGTTACTTTTTACAGGGACTGGGACTGGGTTTGTCCATTCCAAAGGAAGCCTCCCCTCCCCCACACAGTCGTCATGGGCCTGCACGCATACTTAATCCCAGTTCTATGGATTGGTTTATTATTTACCAGTTAATCCTGACATTTTAGAATATTCTAGTTGCACCTCTCATTTGGATCCAAAGGCAGAAACGATGCTTTGAGGGCTCACAGGCCTTCCGAGATGGTTTGCGCCAACTGTCCACCAGAGGCTGGCTTCTTCACAGGTCTCTCCTCCTCACTCTCAGGGATTTTGTTGAGCAAACAGAAGGAGGGGTCTCTGTGACCAGGAGAGCAACTGTGCTAGGTTTCCCTGTACTGAGAACACCCCAGCAAGAGAAACAGAAATGCTGATTCGATTCAGCCTTGCTCTCCTCACGGCTTAAGCTCAGATGACCCGAGCGAGCCAGACTTGACGGCAGCAGATGGAGGGCGTGGGGTTGAGAGGCCGAGGACACAGAACACAGGGCTCCTCTCAGAAAGAAGGTCTGTGTTTTAGTGTTTCTGAGAACTGTTTACCAAGGGAAAGGATGGTAGAAAATGTCCTCATTACAGGGCTGTTTGAGTGTCTAAAACTGACTTCAGTGTCTAAGGTGAACAACCTGGGTAAATAAAACTAAAATTACCTCAGCTTTCTGTCTGCAGTGTTTTGGTTTTTCCCTCCTCTTTCTTGCTGCTCCAGTTTGGGTAAATCTTGTCAGAAAAACAGCAGCCTGGGTTTGCAGCAGATTTCCACGGTGGGCCTAGATCCCATGCTTTCAGAGTCCCCAGCTCACACTGTGGAAATCCGCTTCATGTAAGGAAACATACTTAAACATTTTAGTTTTTGTTATGTCTGTGCATGTATGGGCACATGAGTGCAGGTGCCCTGGAGGCCAGAAGGGGGCGTTAGACTCTCTGCAAGACAGAAAATGCTGTTGACCGCTGAGCCACCTTGCCAACCTCCTGAATGTGTTTTTTTTTTTTTATCTTGTCCCTCACTTTTTTCGATACATTCTACACCCAGATCACGAGGTTCTGTCTATCACAGCTTCTCTCTGTTTCCATCTGTGAAGCATGTCCATGTGTCACTGCAGTTTTGACCTATGGAAGACAAGTGTGTTGGTCCTCACCCAGTTATTCATTTACTTGGGAGGAATCTGGGTGCTTTCTCTGTGCAGGGCCAGGGGAGGGTGCTGTGCTTACAGTGTCCAAGGAGATTCGGTTTCAGACTCGATAAAGCTGACATTCCGACAGGCACCAAACAGCAATCACCTCAATATTTGTATAATTATAATCAAGGGAAACGATATAAAGGAAACACACAGCTGCAGGGGCGTGTTTCCAGGGAAAGCTGACCTAATTAGGAGCACCAGACTCACAGAAACCTGACTAAAGGTGACTTAGCTTTATTTACTCACGTCATTCATTTTAGAATCGCACTGTTGATAAGGAACCATGGCACATGTTCAAGAAGAAGAGGAATAAAGGGCTGAGCGAGGAAGGCAGACGGTGGAGGAGCGTGGAGAGGCATGGAGGGGCGTGGGGGAGCGTGGGGAGGCGTGGAAGAGCGTGGGGGAGCGTGGGGGAGCGTGGAGGAGCGTGGGGCTTTTTGAATGAAGGCTCCTGGGCCATCTAGGGGATTATGTTTTTATTCTTTAGCAGCTGAAATATTTGAAGCTGGAGAAGTTCAATTTAACTTAAACTGGATGAAATACGGGCTGCAGGGATGGCACAATGGCTAAGAGCACCTGTTGCTCATATAGTGGACATGAGTTCGGTTCCCAGCACCCACACCAGGCACTTTACCACCTCCAGTTCCAGGGGATATGGCGCCCTCTCCTGGCCTCCATGTGCATTGCACCCGCTCACACCAGACACACAATTAAAAACAAACTAAACTTGATTATTTTATTTTTCAGACATGGCCTCACTGTGTAGGTCTGGCTGGCTCGAGCGCTAAGTAAACTAGATTACCTTTGGACTCACAAAGATCTGCCTACCTTTCATGTGCTGGGATTAAAGGCATGTGCCACCATGATCAGTCAAAATATACATTAAAAAAACAAATAAAGCAAAAACGATTCTGGGTCCTACAGGGAGGATGGAAGAAGGCTCTGGTGGGTGGAGTCCTACTCACGAGAGCACTCCCACATCCACCCCGAACACTGGTAAACAGAACCTTCTGCCCAGATGAGGCCATCCATGTGATTTGAGTAGACTCCCTTGTCACCCACCACAGGGACATAGGGATGGACATTTAGCTGAACCTCCCCCACCCCGGGGGCCCCAGCACTGTTATACAAGGGCTTAATGCATCTCCCCTGCCATGGTTACACCACCCATAACTCAGTTCTAATTAAGACTTAAGGCTTCCCTATACTCCTGGCCTTAGTGTTTGCTTTGGATTTGGAGAAAATGACCCAAGTTGGTCTAATTAATCGGGAAGATTCTGCAGGTGCAGCACGGCCCCTTTTCCTGCGGGCCGATACCTTCCGGAGGCTGCCAATGGGGATGGAGGAAGAGCTCTCACTATGGCTTCAGGCTGAAGGTGGGACAGCGGCTCTTTCAGACCCTCCCTACGCCGGGGAGAGCATCTGCCCCCACGCCAGGGAGAGCATCCACTTCACGGCCTTCTCACCTGAGCAAATCCTGCCCAAAACACCCACTCAGAAACACCCCAAAAGATGCTTGGCCAAAGTGGCAGAGAAACCACCTCACCTGCCCTCAGAGGGAAAGGTTCAACTCTACTTCCCGGATAAAGCAGCATTTATAGACAGTAGCCACTATTTCTCAATGAGGAAGATTTGCTTGTCATACCCCACTGGCTATGTTTTATCTCTCACAACCAATGCATTTTAAAATAGGAAGGCTTAAAATAATGAAAAGATGTATCCCCAGTGCATTTTTATTTTAATTTTAAGTAGCATGCATATTCTGAAAATTTTTAGAGTCATTTACCACCCTGTGCAGAATTTCACGCATCTCCTCTTGACTCCTGGTGAACTGAGCCTCCCACCGTGTGCTTAGCCACCCCCTCCATTCACCCATTCACGGGATAGGTGCTGAGTGCCAACCATGGGTCAGAGAGCACGCTCAGCCCTGACATGGAGCCCGAGGCAGCTTTGCGGTCCTGATGTGTGAACTGAGTCTGCATTACTATTTTCTTGCATCTTGGGCAAATGATTAAAAGTTATATGAGCCCTACAAAATAAAGATAGTAACAATAAATGATAATATTTTGTTGCATTTTCCTTTTCAAAAGTGTTTATTAAATTTTTAAATTTTCCGAGTGTGTGTGTGTGTGTGTGTGTGTGCGTGCCTGAGTGTATGCTTGTGCATCAGATGTGGTCAGGAGCCTGCAGCGGCCAGAAGCGGGCACCAAGGCACCTAGAACCGGAGTTATGGACAGGGCTGAGAGTCCTGTGGGTGCTGGGAATTGAACCTCAGTCCTCCAGAAGAGCAGCCGGCTCTGAAGTACCAAGTCAGCTCTCCATCCCCTGGAAACACATTGCACACAAATCCTACCACGTTTCTCAATGAGGACTTGCTGACGCAGGAAAGGAAGCCCCAAGCAGTGAGATGGCTCTGTGGATGAAGGTACCAAGCCTGACAACTGTGTTCAACACCTGAGACCCCACGGTGGACAGAGAGAAAGACATGGATTGTTCTCTGACCTCTACATGCGTGGCACAGCACACACATGATGCTCCCTCCTTCTCTCAGTAAGTGTAATGGGGGAAAAAGCCCGGAGTTTTACACATACAACCACACGAGCACGTGCAAGACTGTGCTTGGCTCAGGACCCAGACCCACCACTGTGTGTGATGGGGCCTACCTGTCTTTAATGTTTTCTGGACACACATCACCAAAAGGCCATTATGCAAGACAGCAAAAGTAAAAGGCATGGCCTGCATTTCTCTTGGCAGCTCAGGGAGGGCATATTTTTCTAAACATGTTTGGAAATGAATTCTAGCTTTTGATTCCTATACTTTGTTGAGAGATCATTCTTGACATTAAAGAGAGAACACAGTCATTTTTCTCCCATATCCTCAGAGCTGAAAGTCTCTGCTCTTATTCCCAAGTCTGTCTTTCATTGCGGCTATTATTTTGGGAACATGTAATATTCATAATTCATTTTGTTGAAGAAGAGATTCTGTTTAATATCAACGAATATGCATGGCTGTTTGCAGAAAGGAGCGTCCAAGCTGTGCGGACTGGAAAGCACTCTGGCGAGGCAGGGTGGGGTCCTTGTCACCAACCTCTCCGGTACAAACGCCATTACTGAGAAGTGGGAGCCACCTCTGTGTAAATCCCTCAACACAGCAGTACCGTGTAGCACGAGTAATAAAACCCAGAGACCAACGGAGCAGCACTGCATTTTCAGATTAGACACAGACGAGGAAAACAGTTCGTTCTGTTTGGGAAATCAGGTTCCCATCCGGGAGATCTAGGTCAAGAAACTTCAGGCTCTGGATCTGCTCAGGTTTCCTGGCTCACGTCGAGGCTGGAATATATGATTCAAAGATGGCTCAGAAACTAGAACTGTGTGTGTGTGTGTGTGTTGTGTGTGTGTGTGTTTGCATGCATGAGAGACAGAGGCAGAGAGAGAGACAGAGACACACACAGAAAAGGAGACAGACAATGAGTCCCGTTGGAGGCCAGAGGACCTCCTGGTGCTGGAGTTTCAGGCAGTGGGAGTCACCCAGTGTTGGGTGTTGGGACCCAAACTCAGGTCCTCTGGAAGAGAAGCAAGCAGCTTTAATGGCTTGGCCTTCTTTCCTGCCCTAGACTTTTTCTTATGAGACCAAGCAAGAAACTTGACACTTTGGTAATGCTATATCGTACAGCCCATTGCCTCAGGGCTCCTGGTTGCAGTTAATGTCTTTTTCTGATTAAGATCTAATTGAGGACCTTGTGTCTCATTTAGTCATCGTGGGTTTGGAGTCTCTCTCTATATGGTCCAACTCCCTAACCTCTCTTTCTCTTTTATGACCCTGGTATTTTGGAAAGAACAAAATTATTTTGTAGACGATCCTTCAATTTGTGTCAGAAGTTTCCTCATGATTAGATTCAGGTAATGTATTTTTGGCGAAAACACCACACACATGTTCTTCTATGTGTGTCTGGTTATGTATTTTTGGCAAAAATACCACACATAAGTTCTTCTATGTGTGTCACTCCAGAAGGTGTGTGGACTTTGTGTGTCAAGGATTGAGGGCGCCCCTTTGATTGCTCAGGAACTTTTGCTACTGTGAAGTTCAGTTTTCAACGTTTTCCTTAGGGCTAGGGTTTGAAGAGTGAGGGAGATTTCAGGCTCGGGATGTCCACGTGAACTCCCTATAGTGATAGAATGTTCGGTTCTGCCCAGCATGGCAGCCAGGGCCACACATTTTGAGCCCTTGCCATGAGGCTGGTACACACCCGAAGCGGGGTACAATTGGAATTTGAAACTCTCATAACACATCCTGTATCCAACATCTAAAGTTAATATGTTGCTTTGGAGTTTTTCAAATACTCAGGATAAAAAGGGGCCAAACAAAGGGTTAAATAAGCCAGGCCTCGGCCTGAGAAAGACCATATAATACGCTGCCATCCTGGAATCTTTACATTTTTGTTTCTAGTTACCATGTTTCTAGTTACATATGGCTCTGTGAGTCCCGAAGACCTCCTTAACTTGTGTAGAGAACTTACTAAGAATTAGCAGCAGTAATGGGGCCTGACATGACAATCACCAAGGTATTCCTGGCACACCAGCGAGTTCAGAAGCAGAGAGGTTTGTCTAAGGTCGATGAGGGCGAGAGGTCTTTGAAAACAGCGCATGGATTCCCCTTCACCTGTGCAAACCAGGGAGTGATTACCACAGTGGCGGCCCAGTCCTAAAGGAATTAATACTAAGACAGCGGCCTTTGTCTGCCCACGGCGAAGCTCTCCAAGGACGCTCGCTGGTTTGTGCTTAAGCGGAAGGCGTCCTGGGTCACCACCTCCTCAAAGTCAGCTAGAGGTTGTTCACATTCAGAGCAGTTGTTGAAAGAGGGTCTAAGACCCTCAAAGTCACACCCACATCCAGGTCCTGGAGGGAACCATCATAGGAAGCGATCTGCAGGGCTGAGGGCAGAGAACAACGTTATAATGTTATGTTAACGTTAGGTTGTTAAAAGCTGAGTCTTGTAATTGGGGTTAGAGCAGAAGTTCGGGGAGAATGACTGTATCCCCACGAAGGCAGGTTCTGTTTTCTTTTTAAGGCTCTCAGTAGACACTGTGACCCAGATAGACCCCATATGCTGCCCTTCCCGTGCGCAGACAGGCATGCGCTCAGGCCAACCACCCGGGAAAGCCGACTTGCAAACGCCCATGTCTTAAGCCTTCTGCTGTGAACCTCTGCACAGATTTGACTTTTCTCGCCAAATATAACATTCAGTCACCAAGTGGAATTGTAAAAGTTCACGTTTTCATGAAAATTCGAGTACCTTCTCCACCGTCTTCTCAGTTCACCACTAGGGGGCACTGTTGGCAGACAGATCAACAGGAAGGAAGCGAAAATTTTGACAATTTTATAACTTTACTTTCTTTCCGTCGGTAAATAAAAACAAAACTTTAAGAGCTACTTTACCTGTAGCTTATGTGGACTTACATTTCCACTCTCCTCGGGTACTTCTGGACATTTTGTGCTGCTTTCCATGAATGAAAGAATTCGTAAACTGTTTCCAGTTTCTCCCAAATGCTTCCTGTCCCCGTAATGCCACACACTCCCGCACGTCCTGTTTGGACCGTTTCCAGCACTTGGAGACTCGAAACAATGAAATAATTTTATTTTCCGAGTCACCCCTTCCTGACATTTGCTGCCACATCCCAGAGTGACAAGGGACGTTTAGGGTTTTCTAGTCCAACTATTTATACCGGCTGGAATCCGTTTTGCATACTTGATAACAGGCTCCCCAAATCTGAAAAATCACTGAAAATCTCTGCATTTGGGAGAACGATTTGTTAGGAGAAGTTCACATCGAAGTAAATCTGCTTGCTTCTCCCTTCCTGTTCATTGTATTAAATAAAATAAGTTGTAAATAATAGAAACTAAATTATGTTTGCTCATGGAAAAAAAAAGGAAAAAAAGGTTAGAGGGGGTAGTGGTGGCGATGGCAGAATCTATTCTGTAGGGAACGATCTGGGTGGAAACTTAAGTTCTGTGAGAACTCAGTGCCGCTTTGACCCTCAGATCTGCAGCGCTCCCTGTGATGACGTCACTCATTAGCTCTGCTTCTTGGGTCCCTGAGGATGTACCACCAGCAAAAGTGACAAAAGGCCCTTGTGACCGAGCATGGGTCTCCCCGAATTCCAGAAGCCAAGCAGCCTACAGTGGATGCGATCAGCAGTCCCGGGTCTGCAGTTCTGGGGGTGCGTGTCTGTGTCATGGGCTCCCAGGCCTGTGGATGGGGCACCCAGCAAGGCCTGGCCGTGGTGCCAGCTAGGACTGTGTGGGCAGGAAGGGAGAGCCCCGGGTTCCTAACACTGAAGCAGAGCCACTGTTGAACCATGAAGGCAGGTGTTGCCTTCCTCACTGAGCGCTGGTCGTATGAGTCCCCCATAGGACACGGGCATTTGCTGGGCCTTATGTGGTGACAAACTCAGGCCACTTAGGAGGAGATTTCACTTTATCGCGTTGCCTGCCACCTGCTAAGGCAACTCAGCCACTGCGACTGTGCTGAGATACGGGCACCTGCCTTCTTCTCCTGTCCCTCCCTCCACAACCAGGGTCTCACTCATCCTGGAACTCACCCTGTAGACTAGTCTGGCCTTGAACTCAGAGATCCTCCTGCCTCTGCCTGCCAGGTGTTGGGATTAAAGGAGTGTGCCATCAGACTCAGCTAATATTTTTAGGTTTTAAGGACCCTGCCAGTGGAAGCCAGAAAGTGTCAGCAGGTGTCTTGGTTACATTCCTCAGGCCAGTACTGTCTGGTAAGAAAATCTCATTTGAGAAAAATATCTTCATCAAACTGCCTGTAGGCAAATTTGTGGGTCATTTTCTTGATTGATGTGGGAGGCTCAGCCCTCTGTGGCTGGTACTGCACATGGTCTGATGGTCCTGGGTGCTAGAAGAAAGCAGGCTGAGCAAGCCTTGAGAGTGAGCCAGTGAGCAGCACCCTCCATGGTCTCTGCCTCAGTTTCTGAATCCAGGGGCCTCCTTGAGTTCCTGCCTTGACTTCCCTGGATGATGGGCTGTGAGCTGTAACATTAATAAATTCTTTCCTTCCCAAGTTGACTCAGTCAATGTTTTATCACAGAAGTAAAACCCTAACTAGAACAGAGAGTGGGTAAGAGCATCTGCTTTTACTTATGGTAAGTCATCAACATGTTTGGAAACAATTATTTGATATATATATATATATATATATATATATGTGTGATAAAATTTTATATGTATATATTACACATATAATTTTATCATTTATTACAGACAGAACCAAGTTTTCACATTATTGAAATGGTTATGCTTCCTTGTTTAGTACAATATAACCCCCAAATATCTGAATTATATACAGGTAGGAAATATGAGAAGTCTTTTCCATCCCTAATCAGACCACTGTGTCTCCATAAGAGAGGAAAACTTCGTACAGGCAGTCAGACACAGCGGTTTGTAACATACAAATATTATTAAAGTGCCAATAATTTTGAGCATAAAACACCAGTTCTAGCCCCTTATCATGCACCCTGAAGCACACAGCAGAATCTAGCATTTGAACTGTGTTCCCATATTCTTACACTCAGATTGTATCAAGGATCTCACACTCTCAGAATGATTTCAAGTCTCTCACAGACTGCGTTCCAGCGCTCGGGTCCTCAGCCCTGGAACTCAGCTCAGTCCAGATGGCTAACCTTCCACAGACTGTGTCCGGGCACTCGGCTCCCCAGCCGTGGAACTCAGCTCTCGGCCCAGTTGTGTAACTACAATGCTCAGCCCTTACTTTCTCAATAACAAGTTACATTCACCTGTTTCTTTGCACGCCCGTTTAAAAGCACAATTTTCAAGTATTTTATTTATTTTAATTAGTACGTGTCCTGGGTAGGTTTTTGTCAACCTAACATGGGTTGAGACTACCATCGTTTGAGAAAACCGTACCTCAATAAGGTCCCCACCAGATTGGCCAATGGACAAACTTGTTGGGCGTTTTCTTGATTAATGATTGATATGAGAGTCTATCCCACTGTGGGCTGCGCCACCCCTGAGAGGTGGTTCTGGGTTGATGAAGGAAGGGGGCCGGGCACGCCAACAACAGCACACTCCTCTGCAGCCCCTGATGCAGTTCCGGCCTTGAGCTCTAGCCCTGACGCCCTCAATGACTCCCTCAGGACATGTGAGCTGACACAAACTCCTGGTGCTTCTGTCAGTGTTTCTTGTTAACACAGGATAAGACCAGGTTTCCTTCTGATGTCTTGGCGCACGCGCAGCCCCCTCACCGACTTCTTCCTCTCCTTCCGCTCTCCAGACTGTACCCTTCTACTCTCGTGTCTTCTTTTATTTTTCAGTACGTGCTGAACGTGGTGTAAAGAGACTTGAGAAGCAGTGTGAACAGACCTCTCTCCACGAAGGGCACACTTTCCCTGTTCTGGAAGAAGTTGAAGGGTTGTCCCTTTCCGCCCAGCGGGAAACGGCAATAGCACGGGAGCAGGTGGCAGAGGAGGATGTTTCTACTCCTTCCTGGCTTCAGGTGTGTCGAGTATACCACGTTTCAGGGCTCTACCCATCCTTATGACCTAATCATTAAGACTGCCATGATCTCCTGTCTCTCCGACCTCAGGTCCCAGCTGCACCTGCTGCCCAGAACGTAGCAGAGGGCTCCTGGGTAGAAGTTCGTGTTTCCGGAGGAGATTCCAGCCCATGGCATGCTCACTGGCTGTTATGAGCTCTGCTTCCTTCAGCAGAGTCTCCCAGGGGAAGTCAGTGGCTTACACATCTCAAACAGTCAGTGTCACCGAGGAAGGAGAGGGTCCATTACATTCCTTTGTATTCATAAAGGAAACAAAAATGTTTCCAAAAATTTACCCATTGCTTACCCTTCAGTTCATAGTGAGATCGGTCATTGCAGGCTTTCATATCATAACCTTAAGCAGAATCTATCCAATTATTTGTAGTTCTTATGAAAACCATGCAGAAGAGACATTGGCCTCTGTTTTCCAGGTGAAGGAGGGTCTTAGGGAGGGAGGGCCACAGGTCCAACATCATCTTATCAACGAGCACCTGGGTTAGCTCTCAGCAGAGGGTGAACCTGCCTTGACTCCCGAATGCCTGTCCCACTCCTCCCTAGCCCTTCCTCCCTTTGATGAGCGTGTTGCTATGGATAGAAGCACATCCCAGTCATCACGGTAAGATCATATTCACACCTCCTCCTGTAGGGAGGAGTTCACACCACACAGTGCTCGTGGTCTCTTTGTTCTGGGTTAACCTTCAGTCTGGAAGGCCGGAGATGAAGTCAGCCCTCAGTGGGTCAGTGATGCCGGATGTCTCAGAACTACGACTGACCACTAACCAGAGGGACAAGACTAAATTTTAGAATGAATGGCTGCCTTTGTTTCCCCTCCCTATACAACGTGCTGGCTAAAGATGAGATGGAAGTTGGATGTTCAGAATCTTAGCCCCCTGTTGTCTCAGGGTGACAGCTCATTGGATAAAACACAGTTGAAACAATCCCCTCCTGGTTTTGCCCATGTGTCAGGTGGCACAGATCTGGTATCACTACAAGGTGATTCAGATTTTTTTTTAAAAAAAAGTTTTGTGGTTCAGTCAATATAAGGAAGGCTTCCATTGGAAGGCCAATCAGCCTGTTAGAAGTCGTGCAGTCATGATTCATTTGGTACTGTGTTCCTCAGCTTGCTTGCCCTCAGCACTTCCCCTCACTTCAGTAAATACAATCTGCTAGTACCACAGGCAGCCAGAACTACATGGGCACATTTGCACGGAAAAGCCCTGTGCTATATGGGTCCAGACTCCGCTGCTCCCGTCCTTGTAGAAGGTCATCTCTCTGCATTATGGAAGGGCTGCTTTCCAGAGATTCTCACAAGAGACAACAGTGTTTCTTGTGGAAGGAAGACGTGTTCAACAGAATGGTAGGCAAAGCCACTAAAAATGATCAACACAGCAGAGAATAACAACATAATGAAACGTACTTTCATGTCAAATGTATTTCCGTTCCCAAACTGTGAAGTGAGCTATTCTCCCTGTACCAGTTATGAGCCTGAGCTGGGCCGAGAGGGAAGGTCACAGCTGAGAAACCTCACACCTACTTACCTGTGCAGAGGTCTGAACAAGTGTGCCCACACTGTGCCCCAATTCCCTGCCCTGATGACTTTACACAGACCATCTACATTAAACAAAAAAATTCTGTATTTTAGAGAATACATATTTGCCAAGTGCATATGTCCTGTTTATCTGTGTTCTTGAGACAGGGTCTTTCTATGTAGCTTAGGCTAGCCTCAAGCTCACAGGGAGCCTGGTACAACTAAAGTTCCCAGACAAAAGCTATATCCTGTTAAGGGTTCTCCAAGGCTGATTAACTTCTGTGATCTTAGACAGGAAGTATAAATGTTGTAGGCCAGCAGTCTGATTATCTAGTATTTTTAGCCCTCTTAATAGCTGTTCATTGTTTACCTCTGTGTCTGGCCTGACATCTGACCTGTGACTACTAGGTAAGTCTTTTGGAATGCACGAATAGACCCTAGTTTCCACCAACACAAGGACCAACCTGTCGTCAGGCAGCAGAGACTGCCCCTTTCTTGTAACCCACCTGTCTGTGTCCTCTACTTGCAGCTCATGTCAGTACCCCAGAATACGAAGTTGGGGCCACTGGACCCTTTTGGTTGTTCCTCCCAGCACAGCGATTAAATCTCCTTTAATTCTCTTAAAGGAGCTGCAGCACACTGCCAGCAAGCAGAGTGAGAAGCTGTATTAAACTCTGTTTATTCTGTGTCTAGAGTTCCTTTTTAAGCTGTCTCAGGCTGTATGTGGATATAGTTGACCACGTTGGCATGCCAATTTGTAGTAGAAGGCCACTTGTTCGTTTCCTGGCTGCCCAGACTCCTGAAATAACCACACAGAAACTGTATTAATTAAATCACTGCTTGACCCATTAGCTCTAACTTCTTATTGGCTAACTCTTACATCTTAATTTAACCAATTTCTATTAATCTGTGTATCTCCAAGTGGCTGTGGATTACCAGCAAGGTTACATCTGCTGTCTGTCTCTGGGGTGGCTACATGGCATCTCCTGACTCTGCCTTCTCCCAGCATTCAGTTTAGTTTTCCTGCCTAGCTCTACTCTGCCCTATCAAAGGCCAATGCAGATTCTTTATTCATTAGCCAATAAAAGCAACACACATACAGAAGGACCTTCTACATCATTCCTCAGTGATTCACATAGAAACAGCAAGAGTCTGAGCCAGAGTAAAGGGGGACAGGTGCTGAGTGAAGGCAGAGTTGCCCATATGCCCTACATTTAGCTACCTTGAGGGCATGGAGTGGCTTCTGGCTGCTTTATATGACCTCAGACAGAGAGGGCCGAGGAAGTGAGGTGAGAGCAACACTCGTCAGGCAGTTTTAGGTAGAAACACTCAAAGTGCCTCTTTTAACACTTGTCCGGGAGCCAGAACTTCTCCTTGTGGCATTTATACATGGAATGTCACAAGCTGTGCCATCTCCCACATAGACATTGGCTTTAGGGCAGAAGCCCCAAGAAGCCAGGCTTCACTGTCTATCTCTACTCATCAGCCAAAGAGAGTAACTACAGGATCAGGTCTGCTAGGCATGCACAGGCAGGAGAGCATGGCAGATTCCCAGTGCCATACACAGAGGTATTTCCAGGCTGCGCAGTGTGCTGCATGGCAGATACAGCTTTTACTCAACTAAAAAGGATTTATATGCTACATGGTGCTCCCACAGGGCAGCCTCAGAAGCAGTAAACATGCTTCATCCATGCTGGACTGGGTGGAGCCAACAGGCAGGGCCCTGTTGCTCCTAGCCATGGCTGCTTAGCATTAAAAAAAACAAAGTGGTTCTGGTCAGAAAAGTATTATAGATATGCAATAAAGACAAATCCAGATGAAAAAGCCCTCTACATGGGTCACAGTGTGGGATAAATGTGTAGGTTTGGGAGAGAGAAGAAAAAGAGTATAGAGTTATAAAAAGAAGTAAATGTTTTTTAAATAAAACAAAGTCTTTAAAGAGACAGTAATCTTGCAGAAAAAGTAATAGGAATAAAGAAAAATAAGCCACGTAAAAATGGAATATATACAGAGAGTCTGGATTATGTATATTATTGTGTTTTTTTTTTTTTAAGTTTTGACTGCAGAGAGACATTTGATTCTGGGGACTGCTAAGCTAAACCAACATATATGTTCTAAAGGTTTCTTGACTTCAAAATTTGGGTCTAAGGATATGTTGTTTTGGAAAAGAGGTTCTTATTTTGTTTCCACAGAAGATGAGAACCTGTGGATTCCTTCCAAACTAATGTGGTTTGATGGACCATGACCCTTCCCCTGAATAGTTGCCATGAATACACCCCAAAATTACTTCACCCAACAAAAAGCAGGAAGCAGTTTGGAAAAGAACTATGCCCATATCTCCAAATATTGTCTATAAATGTTTCTTTACATTTAAAGGGGGTATACTATAGAGATTTGCATTGATATGGATCTTGCTTTATTGATACAAATTTAAGGTTAATTTTGTTATATGTATATTTCTGTTATTGATTAAGATATTGTATTTATTCAGCTCATTTAAAAATGTAATGTATAATTAAGAAATATAGGTTAATAGAGAGTCATCTATAATAGTCAAGCTCATAGTCATGTTAGTTAGATTTTCTAGATATATAGAGATATATTTCTTCAAATCTTTCAAAGACCTTCAGAATATGGCATTTAAAATGTTTTGAGAGCTTAAAACTTTTCATAACAATGAAACACATCTGCTCTTGGCAGCACCAATCTACTTCAAGAGGATGATAGGCATCAAAGAGGCTCCTTATGGAGTTGGTTAGCCATTTGGGCAAGAAACTGCTCTTGCCTAGACTGCTTGATATTATTTTGTATGAACTGGACATGCAGAACCCACAGAAAAATAACTGCTGAACTTGCCTAAAGGTGAGATGGTCCTTCGGGTTCCTGCTTTATGAAAGAATCTGCCAGATATTCTGTAGGACACAGCAGAAAGTGACTGACAAACTGCCAATATAGGTGGAACTGTCTTTGAAATTTCCTGCTTCATGGAAAAGTCTGATGAATACTATGGGCCTGCAGGCGAATGATGGATGCCCCAATGGTACAGAAGAACTTTGGGTGACTTTCCAGGTAGTGAGATATCTCTGTCAATTCTAGAGTTTTGGAAGTTGCTTAGAATGCAATTCCTGTTTACTTAGGTAATATTATATCTGTCTGGAGTCTTTAATAGAGTTGAAGAATATATAGTTATGATAAAAGATAAAATAGATATAAATGTAACTGTAATTGTTGCTTACTACCTGTCTTGTTATATGTTACTACCTGTCTTTATAATGTTAAAGTTAAATCCTACTTTTTATTTAAACAGAAAAGGGGAAATGTTGTAGGAAGTCGTCATGTATATGTATTGTTTTTATTGGCTAATGAATAAAGAATCTGCCTGTGATAGGATAGAATAGAGCTAAGCAGGGAAAACTAAATTGAATGCTGGGAGAAAGAAGGCAGAGTCAGGAGATGCCATGTAGTCCCCACCAGAGACAGACACTAAATGGAAGCTTGCTGGTAAGCCACAGCCATGTGGTAATACACAGATTAATAGAAATGGGTTAAGATGTAAGAGTTAGCCAATAAGAAGCTAGAGCTAATGGACCAAGCAGTGATTTAGTTAATACTGTTTCTGTGTGGTTATTTCAGGAGTCTGGGCAGCCAGGAAACGAACAAGTGGCCTTGTACAAAAGAGGAACACCTCCAAGCTTTGTTCTTCCTCTTCAGAGTTGAAGCAACAAGACAACCCACTATCTTACACCTACAGTTGGCTTGGCTTCTAGAAGTCCCAGAAATAGACCATCCCCAGGTGGTCAATGCTGTAGTCTGGACAGACATAACCATATCCTAAGACCAGCTTGTCTCTTCAAGGAATAAGAACTTCCTAATATCTTGCAGAATCAGAACAGAGATGGACTAGTAGACCACACCTTGACCAGCACTGCTTAAGTGTGCAGACCTCTGCCCCAAAGACGAGGTTTCATCTCAGGACCTTGTAGCTTTTCATAGCTCCTCTCTGTCTGTCTTGTGGCCAGTCTTATTCATGGGAGCTGCCAATTATGGCTCTTATTCCAGAATTGAGGTTACAGAGCAGATAGGCATTTCTTGACCCCCTTGCAAGGAAAAGCCAATAGTATGTCTACAAAGTGATAGAGTCAATTTATTCCTCTGCCAGATAAAGAGTGGGAAGGTGCTATGAACCAAAGTTCCCTGCAAGAGCCACCTATGCTGAGGATCTGTCAGAACCTTCTGATTGCCAATAGTTTGAATATTGCAGGTCAACAGCCAGAATCATCTCGAGTGACTTCTAGCCTCCTAAAACCATTCACCATCAAACTCTGTGCTGATCCAGTGTGAGTCACTTTTATAGGCTGTGATCTTAAGTCATCATCACTAAGGCAACTTATAAAGGAAAGGGTTTAAGAATGGCCAAGATCAAAAACACTGATGACAGCTTATGCTGGAGAGGATATGGGGCAAAGGGAACACTGCTGCATTGCTGGTTGGAATGCAAGCTGGTACAGCCCCTTTGGATGTCAGTGTGGCTATTTCTCAGAAAATTAGAAAATAGCCTTCCTCAAGACCCAGTAATACCACTTTTGGATGCTCAATCATGCCACAAGGACATGTGCTCAACTATGTTCATAGCAGCATTATTTGTCATAGCCAGAACCTGGAAACAACATAAATGCCCCTCGACCAAAGAATGGATAAGGAAAATGTGATACATTTACACAATGAAGTACTACACAGCAGAAAAAAAAATAATAACAGCTTGAAATTTGTGGGCAAATGGATGGATCTAGAACACATCATACTGAGTTAGGTAATCCAGACCAAAAGACAATTATCACATGTTCTCACTCATAAGTGGCTTTTAGACATAAAGCAAAGAAAGCCAGCCTACAGTTCACAATCCCAGAGAACCTAGACAACAATGAGGACCCTAAGAGAGACTTACATGGATCTAATCTACATGGGAAGTAGAAAAAGACAAGATCTCCTGAGTAAACTGGGAACATGGAGTTCATGGGAGAGGGTAGAAAGGGAGAGGAGGGGAAGAGAGGAGAGCAGAGAAAAATGTAGAGCTCAGTAAAATCAATAAAAAATAAAACCTCGAAAAAAATGGGAAGGGTTGAATTTTGGGATTATGTTTTCGGAGGGTTAAGAGCCCATGATGGTGGAGCGAAAGCCGGATGACACAAACAACTGAGAGCTCTAACTTTGCTCCACAAGCAGGAGGTAGAAAGAGGCATACTAGGAGTAGCATAAGTCTTTACTAGGAGTAGCATAAGTCTTTACTAGGTGTAGCGTAAGTCTTTACTAGGAGTAGCGTAAGTCTTTACTAGGAGTAGCGTAAGTCTTTACTAGGAGTAGCGTAAGTCTTTACTAGGAGTAGCGTAAGTCTTTACTAGGAGTAGCGTAAGTCTTTTGAAGCCTAGAAGCCCATTCCCAGTGACACACCTCCTCCAACAAGACCACACCTCCTCATCCTTCCTGAACAATTCCACCAACTGAGGACCAACTATTCAATTACATGAGCCTGTGGGGTCCATTACCATCCAAATTGCCACACCTGGCATCCTTCTGACTGTCATGTTAAACCTTATTTTCTTTTCTTAATCTTAAATTACAGTGTGTGTGTGTGTGCATGTGGGCATGTGTGTGTGCATGTGTGTGTGTGTAGAATGCCACTGCTAGATGTGAAGATTAGTGGATAATTTTGTAAGAGCTGGGTCTCTCTTTCCAGGACTGAACTCAAGCCACCTGGCTATGTGGCAAGTGCCTTTATCTGCTGAGCCTGGCTATGTGGCAAGTGCCTTTATCTGCTGTGCCTTCTGTCATGTTAAATACATTAATGTACCAGACCACATCAGACAGCACCCGGAATCTGTGGTAGATTCCCTGCCTTGCTGCAATCCCCCTCCCTGATTTCCCCACAATTTTGTTTGAATAATGTACTGATTTATTAATATCTTTCGTCGCACGGCTATGGAAGTTCCCTTTGGCTCAGAATATATAATCTTTCATTCCCTTTGGAATGGAACTACAGTTTTTTATTTACACTGAACTTACAAAGTCAGGTAAAAATTTGTTTTTTATTTAAAAATTACAATATACAGGTAAATCATAATATAAGCATTTTTTACAAGATTTACACACACACACATGTATAGTTGAACACATATATGGGCAAGAGAAAGAGAGAAAGAGAAAGAGAGAGAGAGAGAGAGAGAGAGAGAGAGAGAGAGAGAGAGAGAGAGAGAGAGAGAGAGAGAGAGAGAGAGAGAGAGAGGGAGAGGGTATCCACCAAGTACAGCTGCCAGCAGAGGCCAGAAGAGGGCTACTCCCTTGGAGCTGAGATTGAAATGTCACAGGTATGAGCCCTGTGACATGGGTGTAGCTTCTGGTATGCAAACTCTGGTCCCCCACAAAGGAGGACAGGTTCTTAACTGCTGGGCCATCCCTCCAGCCCAAACGGTCCATAGTCTACTCTGTTGTTTTTAACCTTAAAGCATAGTCTGCTTATCACCCATCTAGTTCCTCATTTTTCTCTTCCTCTTCCCCAGAGTGAATGCTGTATTGAGCTGATTTATATTTTCTAATCCGTATTTTACAAATCAACAATGTGTATTCATATTTTATGTACCCGGAAGTAGCATTACATGTACACACTACTCACTGAAATATCTGTTTAACCGTGACAATGTGTAAGTCTGGTTGAGTCGCTTCAGCTATGACTGCCTCTCTAGTCATGCTGTGGAACAACCTGAGTGTTACCCACTGGTGGCAAGTGAAGCCGCTTTCTGTATTTATTTTTCTAAATTTATTTAAAATACAGTAAGCTTGTCTTGGGGCTTTAGAGCTGGGGAAAGTTAAGATAAGGTTTTGAAAGGTCTTTACATCTCCTACTTTTTTCTTAAGTGTTTACCAGTGACCAGGAATGCAGGAAGCCTAAGTGTAAATAATCAAACGAAAGAGACCATTTCAGTGTGGCTTCTCTCAGACTCTCCATCCCTTTCAGCCCTATGACATCCGGAGAAGAATCATTGGTGCTCATAAATACTTCCAGGTCTTTGCAAAATTTTAAGTGACGTCATTGAAATATGTTTTTACAACACTTTCTTGGGTCCACATCGCAAAATGGTAGGGTAATATAGAGAGATGTCTTAGCAGCCTAGGAACAGTGTTTCTCGTGCATGTACAAGGCCCTGTGTTTGATCACTAAACTGCAACTCAGGGTTTGATTCTCAGCCTCCTTTCGATTTTGTCACTTAGCTCAGCACCAGTGCCATTCCGCTGTCGCTGCCTCCTGGCAGAATGGCCCACCTGCCACCATCCATGCTCTAAACAAGTGTTCTGCAGGTGGCTTGTCTCAGGTGCGGAGAGGCACATCTGCAGGCACACACACACACACACACACACACACACACACACACACACAATCTGTCTGTATTGCAGCTCCAGCAGCAATGGGACCAGCATTTGACTAGTTAATGGCAGTGATGAGTCACCAAGACCAAAACATTTTCAAAGCTCTTGGCTGCTGATTAGATGCTCTGGCATGAGCTACTGAGAGATGACATTTCAGAAAATGGGAAGAAAACCATGCTGTCTCCCTGTCTCCCCCATAGAAGGTGTTTGCTGGCTGCCTGGAGGGATATTTTCATTGCTGCGCTCACTGCTCACTAAGCTTCAGACGCCCACACTCAGGTCACCACCGGTGACGGCAGACTCCGCTATTCCTCCATAGACGCGAACCAAAGCTCCTTCTCAAGCATGTTTCTCAGGTCACCGCTGAGCACCACGGCTGCTAGTGTTCGTCCTTAGTATTGCAGTCTCTCTCTCCCTTCATCCTCTCCTCACCCTCTGGGATAGATGCGCACACTTCTGAAGTGTCAGCTGGTGCTCTTGGTAGGCCCAATTCCCTTTCGGTTCTTTGTTTAATGGGTGTGCTTTTGTTTAAGCAGGCTCTATGAGATGCTCGTCTTCAGGGCTCTATGAGATGCTCCTCTTCAGGACAATTCGTACTCAGTGATTTATACTTGCTAGCTAGCTACTGGAATAAGTGGTTTAATTTCTTGTCTCATTTAATGCTCTAAACATCACCCAGGAAGTAAACAGATGGTCCTCAACTTTTGACGGGATCATCTCAACAAGGCTACCACACGTGAAGATGTTCATTTGCCTAACCTACACAACACGGTAAGTGAGCAAGAGTACACAGTAGGTATCGACTGCCCACCAGGACGACCACACTGGAAGTTAGCAGCATCACACTGTAGGCCATGACAGTAAACTTTCGTGATCACGGGCTGCCCAGGATCTGTGGCTTGTGGCATTGCCCAGCATCTCAGGAGAGTACCAGAAAAAGCTAAAAACTCAAAGTACCATTTCTAGACAAGTGTGGTGGCACTTATTTCTAATTTCAGGACTCAAGGAGCTGAGGCAGAGGGATCAGAATTTTAAGCTGATCAGAGCTAAATAGCAAGTTCTAGGTCAGCTGTAACTCCTTTTGTGAAATGGTATTTCAAAAGACCCAAACCCAAACACCACAGAAACAAGTGTGGTTTCTTTGAATGCATATCACACACTCATCACCGTTTTTTTTTAAGTAAAGTACTAACTGGGGTGAGTTGAGGACAATCTGCAGTGAGCTTGTGGATATGGAAGGGTAGCCAAAGAGGTTAGTCAACTTTCCTTTTCACAATGCTACCCCATGGGGGAGCTTGTGTCTGTACTCAGTGGATATGGGGAAAAGTACAAAATCCTCAGAGAGCCCTTGGCTGTTCCCTGCACACGACAGTCTCCTGTGTTCAAAAAGCACATCTGCAGATGCACACCTGCACAGCTGTAGATGCATGCCTGTTCATGCACAGCAGTAGATGTACGTCTGTAGATACACAACTGTAGATGCACACCTGTAGGTGCACACCTGCACTTGCACACCTGTAGATGCATGCTTGCAGAAGCACGTCTGTAGATGCATAGCTGTAGATGCATGCCTTCAGATACACACCTGCAGATGCATGCCTGTACATGCACATCTGTAGATGCATGCCTGCAGATACACACCTGCACATACACACCTTCAGATGCACACCCGTAGATACAGCTGTGAATACCGGCTGCTACACAGAACGGGACTGAAGTGAGAGATGACACCATCAATTCTCCCCTCCCCTCTTTGTTGGCTTTAGTATCAACATGAGACTCTTTCTTTTTTTTCCTTTCCTTTCCTTTTCCTTCCTTCCTTCCTTCCTTCCTTCCTTCCTTCCTTCCTTCCTTCCTTCCTTCCTTCCTTCCTTTCTTTCTTTCTTTCTTTCTTTCTTTCTTTCTTTCTTTCTTTCTTTTTTTGAGACAGGGTTTCGCTGTAGTTCTAGAGCCTGTCCTGGAACTCGCTCTTGTAGACCAGGCTGGCCTTGAACTCATAGAGATCCACCTGCCTCTGCCTCCTGAGTGCTGGGATTAAAAGCATGTGCCATCACCACCCGGCAACACAAGACTCTTTCAACACGTAAACAGGAATTCAGCTTAAAGAAATTTTTGCTGAAGATGAACAAGGTGAGCTAGGAGGAGCTAGAGAAGGTATTTTCGGCTTGTCAGGCCACATCTGGAACAACTAAATTCACGGCTGTCCCAGCCAAGCCACATGTAAATCTGAAGCTGAGGTTTCCTTCTAACTGAACGGCGGGAAAGGACAGTGAAGAAAGGCTTCTGGCCTCATGAATCTCCCTGGACCTCCTTATCCCACCTCCCCCTTGTCCTTGGTGACTTAATGTTCATTGAGGAATCCTGACTTCTGTCAGCACTTGGTGTCTCTATCTGTCAAGGGTGAGGACAGAATCACACGCACCTATCAGGTCCATGTCTCAGAATGGTTCCCACTACATCTCTGGACTCAGAGGAGGTTCAGGCTAGGGACAAGGGGACCTTCCCAGTGGCTCAGGAACAGAAGCAGGAGCGCAGGATGGTCAGTGCTCTGCATTGTGTGCTCAGACAGAAAGAGAAGGACAGAATCACAGCCTTCCCATCCTCTCAGCCCTGAAGCTCTGGTTCCACATGGCCTTCAGAGACAGCTGTGAGGACCATGCAAGTGACCAGACTCTCAGAAGATGCAGCCACCCTATTCTGTATCACCTTGGCAGGTTTTATTTTGGTGTGCAAGTGTGTGTGTGTGTGTGTGTGTGTGGTTTGTTTTGATGGAAGTGTCTCAGTCTATAACCCAGGCTGTCCTTGAATAGAGAGCTTCCTGTCTCAGCCTCCCCAGTGCTGGGATGACAGGTGTAGCCACTCTTCCTGGCTTGTTATGCCCCAACTCTCTCCCCTTCATTGTCCCCACATTTGCCCCTGTCTTGTTGTGCTGGTTACAGAGTGGTTACAGGTGGACTTGATATGGACGGACATGGAAGGAGAGCCAGGTGTTGGACATGCAGACACCTGATGTCATGACTAGTCCTTCAGACTAGGAACAAGAGCTTTGTGACCTCTGAGCTCTCTCTGTTGTATGACAGACTGAGGTCAAGAGGAAGAGGGTCGCGGGAATGCATACATGCACTGTGAATACGTAAACACACACACACACACACACACATCCCTATGAGAGTTCACTTGGCTGGCTTACCTAAAGGGGGCCGGGCAGTCCAGTAATGGCTGTCTGCACATGGAAGAGCCTAAGGACTCAGAAGCTGGTCAGTCAGTTCATGAAGCTGAAGGCTTCAGCCATACTGGTGCCAAAGTGGCAGAAGATTTCTGGACGTTCTCCTCTTAGATTTATGTAGGAACGCTGAAGGGATGAGTCTGGTGCCAGGAGGAGGAACAGATGCTCGTTAATCAGCAGGAAGTGATGGTGGGGAGGCGGGCAGGCAGGTGGTGGGCAGGCAGGGGGCAGGTAGATGGGCAGGCGAGCAACCCCTTGCAGTTAGGTTGTGGCTAACTGGCTGTTCTCACGCAGTGGCTAACAGATACTCTTGACCCAACTTTTTCCATCTACAGAATGAGAAAAATAAGCCTTCTTAAATCATTGTGCAGACTAAGGCAGTCACATGGTGTGCCGCATACGCGGGAGACAAACATCCCCTCCCTTACTCTCTCAGATCCATGACGGTCTGTAGCCTTTCCTATTCATCTCTCCTTGGGAAGTTTGGTGAGGTCAGCTACTAAGATTTTTAAGAATTTAAATTTGTCATTTATTGGTGTCATTTAAATACCCAGAGAATAACATTTGCCTCTTAGCTAAGTTGGTGAGATAAATTGAGGCTGGTATGGATGAACTAACTCCATGTAAATCCTCTATGAAATGGGAATGCTTGTGTTCATTGCGGCATGCTGGTCATGACTTAGACTGACGTGGGCTCATCACTCATGTGCCTCCCACAGATGCAGCTTATAAAATCCTAAAGCTATATTTTCCTCCAAACTACTGTGTTGGCTTGGCAGAAGACGAACTAAAGTCTGCAGAATCTTGTGGAAGAACAACATGGCACCATGGGCTAATGGTTATGTGCCACGGGCTAACAGTTGTGCACCATGGGCTAATGGTTGTGTGCCATGGGCTAATGGTTGTGCACCATGGGCTAATGGTTGTGTGCCATGGGCTAACGGTTGTGCACCATGGGCTAATGGTTGTACACCATGGGCTAATGGTTGTGTGCCATGGGCTAACAGTTGTGCACCATGGGCTAATGGTTGTGTGCCATGGACTAACAGTTGTGCACCATGGGCTAAAGGTTGTGTGCCACAGGCTAATGCTTGTAAGTCTTGATGTGGGAGTGGTTTCTTATTAATAAAGAAACTGCCTAAGCCCATTGATAGGCCAACCCTTAGGTGGGTGGAGTAAACAGAACAGGATTCTGGGAGAAGGAAGCTGAGTCAGGAGTCGCCATGATTTTCCTACCAGAGGCAGAGACAGGCTAGAATCTCCCCGGTAAGCACACCTTGGGGTGCTACACAGATTATCAGAAATGGGTTAGGTCGATATGTAAGAGCTAGCCAATAAGAGGCTGGACCTAATGGGTCAGGCGGTGTTTAAATGAATACAGTTTGTGTGTTGTTATTTTGGGGCATAAGCTAAACCATGCGGGCAGCCGGGTACAGGGGCACAGCCGCGCTGCTCCCTATTACAACAAATTGGCACCCAACGTGCTAATGAACTCCACATAAAACCTGAGAGGGCTTAAAAAAGAGAGAGAGAGAATTTAAGACAGCTTTTTGCTGTTTCTGGGTTGCATACCGCAAAGAAATTGTCCTGACTCAGCAGCAGGAAAAAACTGGCTGTTTTAAAATGCCAGCTTTCTGGGCTGTGCCGCCATTACGATTTCTGTCTGGCTCCTGTGGGAGACAGAGCTTTTCAATGGAGCATTTGGAATAAAGTGCTATGGCTTGCTTGATGGCAATGTGGACTGCTGTATGCCTGGAATTGTGCGCAGCTCAGGGGCACCAAATGGCTCTGAGGCAGGAGCGGCTCAGCTCCGCCATGCTGAACTGAGCTGGTCTCAGGCAGGAACTACCGTAATAACCGTAATAACGGCGCAGTTAAGGTTTCTACTGGACAGAACATGGCGGTACCGTATTACCTGTACATTGTACAACTTAAGTTTTTAAGAAGTGCTTAACATTTTAAGAAATGCTCCTGGATAGTAAAAAAATTACAGATTCACAATGAAACAGATTCAGACAGACCACTAAATGGATCACAGTGTTGGATGAATGTACGTAGGCTTGAGAGAGAAAAAAATATATATATAGAGAGAATAAAGTTAATGCCTTTAAAATTAAAAAGGTAAAGTCTTTAAAGAGACAGAGTACAGATAGTTAAGAGAGTAAAAGAAATAAAGAAAAATAAGCCACGTAAAAATGGAAAATTCACAGAGAGTCTGGATTATGTACATTGTGTTTTCTTTAAAATTTTTGACTGTAAAGGAGCTAACTACAGAGAGTCATTTCATTATATGGGCTGCCAAGCTGAACCAGAATGGATATAAGGGTATTACGATTTCAAAATTTGGGTCTAAGGATATGATGCTTTGGAGAGGGTCTTCTTTTGTTTTCACAGAGGAACAGACCCTATGGATTGCGTCTATTCTGATTTGGTATGATAGACCACGCCCTCCTGAAAGGTTGCTGTGAACACCCTCAAAAAATTACTTCACTCAACTGCCAACTGAGATGACCCTGGCACACAGGTTATACCATGAAAGACCTAATTAACGATGCCCCCATTCAGCAGGAAGCAGTTTGGAGAGAAAAACTACGCCCATGTTCCCAAAATATTGTTTTTAAATGTTCCTTTACATTTAAAGGGGGATATGATATAGATATGAATAATTTGCATTGGTATGGATTTTAAGGTCAATTTTGTTACATGTATATGTATTTCTGATCTTGATTAAGTATTGTGACTGTGCAGTTCATTTAAAAATGTAACATATATAGGTTGCTAATGGATAATTATCAATAATGGTCAAGCTTGTAGTCATGTTAGATTTTTTAGATGTGCATAGATATATTTCAGATAGGCATTCTTCATATCTTTCAAAGACTGCAGAATATGGCATTTAAATGTTTTAATAACTTAGGGTTTTTCATGACAATGAGACATGTCTGCTCCTGGCAGCACCAATCTACTTTGAGATGAAGATGGGCATCGAAGAGGATCCTAATGGAGTTTGATAGCCATTTGGGCAAGAGACTGTTCTTGCCTGGACTGTTGCATAAACTGGACACAAAGAACCCTTAAAGAGAGGACTACTGAACTTGCCTAAAGGTGAGATGGTCTTTCGGGGTTCCTGACTCATGAAGGAGTCTACGAGACATTCTGCAGGACACAGCAGAAAATGACTGAACTGTCTTTGAAATTTCCTGCTTCATGGAAAATGTCTGCTGGATACTATATGGGCCTGTAGGCCGAAGATAGATGCCCCAACGGTACAGAGGAACTTTGGGTGACTGTCCAGGCAGCGAGATGTCTCTGTCATTTCTAGAGTTTTCTTATTTCTTGTTTAGTATTATATCCTTCTGGAGTCTTTGATGGAGTTGAAGAATGGATATATAGTTGTAGTTTTCCTTAGTTATGATAAAAGATAAAATAGATATAAATATTGTAACTGTAATTCTTGCTTGATAACTGTTTTGCTATATGTAATTTTACTATGTTAAAGTTAAAGCCTTTCTTTTTTGTTTAAACAGAAAAAGGGGAAATGATGTGGGAGTGGTTTCTTATTAATAAAGAAACTGCCTAGGCCCATTGATAGGCCAACCCTTAGGTGGGTGGAGTAAACAGAATAGGATTCTGGGAGAAGGAAGCTGAGTCAGGAGTCGCCATGATTTTCCTACCAGAGGCAGAGGCAGGCTAGAATCTCCCCGGTAAGCACACCTTGGGGTGCTACACAGATTATCAGAAATGGGCTAGTCCAGGTGCAAGAGCTAACCAATAAGAGGCTGGAACTAAAGGGCCAGGCAGTGTTTAAAAGAATACAGTTTCCATGTAATTATTTTGGGGCGTAAGCTAAGCCATGCGGGCGGCCGGGTGACAGGGTCACAGCCCTGCCGCTCCTCATTACAACAAAGTCTGGAACCCTGAGAACGCTTTGCTGGCCCGAAGGGCTCTTGATGCCACCATCTATTTCTGGCTTTAGGAAAAGAGCACAGAGTCTTGCGTGACAGGCTGTGCCTCAGGTTCCCTACCTCATCTCCACATGTAGCTGTGTGTGTCAGAAGCCATCTGCCAGACTCCCCTTTGCAATGTCAGGCCTAAATTCCTGTCCCGCTCTGCCTTGACAGCTGGTAAACCTGGGGGAGCCTTGGATGGTCCAGCTGCTCATCCCCTCCCCTGCTCAGAAGTTCTGCCCCCAGCTCCAGCCACCTCCTTATTGCAGGGGGGAATCAGAGCTAACACCTGCCTATCTCTTGGGAGTCACTAAAGCAGGACAATCACACCCATGGCAGAAATCAGATGGGCTCCCTCTCTCTGTACTATGAAGCTGGTCCCTCACAGTCGCCAGTCGTTCCTGAGTCTAATACCCTTGTGGGCCCTGTAGAAGGGCAATGCATCCTTCCCCCCAAGCTGTGGGTCTATATGATAATGCATGCTGATATCACCTGCTCAAGGTCATAGCCTATCAGTGAGTGAAGTCGGGGCAGGAACTCAAGCAGGAACCTGGAGACAGAAACTGAAGCAGAGACTATGGGGAACCATTGTTTATCGGCATCCTCCTGTTGCTGGCCCAGCTATCTTCCTTATATATCTCAGGCCCACCTACCCAAGGGCGTCATTGCCATAAGGGGCTGTGCCCTCCTACACCAGTTAGCAATTAAGAAGATCTCAAAGGGCACAACCACAAGCCAGTCTGATGGAGGTGATTCCTCGACTGAGGCTCCCTGTCCTGGGTGACTGCAGGTCTGTGCCAAGGTGACTGTTGATGCTATGACTTGTGTAACAGGCACCAGTGTTCTTTCTGTTCTACAGAGGAGGAAACCAGGCAGACAGGGCCGTGTGCTTCTTCGGCATGTATGTATAACACTGACCCCGTGTGCTTCTTCAGCGTGTGTGTATAACACTGACCCCGTGTGGTTCTTCAGCGTGTGTGTGTATAACACTGAACCTGGGGAGAAGACAGAAGGACGGCTGCCTCTGTCCTCTTTAGAAATACTATTTTTCAAGTAGCACTGCCCTACTGCAATTTAAGTAGTTACCGGCAAGGCAGAGACGGTTGAGTGGCTTCTTATATACAAACACAGAGGTCTGAGTTTGCCAGGGCCTCTGTGGAACCCACGCTTTGCAGGTTCTCCATGTTTTCTTGTGGCTTCGACACATGTATACAGCCATGTGCAGAGATTGACGCTTCTCTCCGCAAATGAGCCCCCACACAAAGTCGGGATGAAGGCAAATGCCGAGAATTCTGCTTGACCAGGCCCCTGATGAACACCAGCAGGGACTATGATTAGTATACAAATTTTACTGCAATTCATTGTGCTCAATGAGTAGAAACTTTCAATGAGTAAGAGATGGTCTTTTGCTCTTAAAATGCTCATAAAAATCCTGAAAGATGCAGGCAATTCAGTAAAGAAAACCAATGCGCCTGCAGTCGTGGTGGAGGGGTGGTTTCCACAGACAATGTCGATTCAGTAAACCTGCTGCATTCTATCTTTGCCCCTTTATTGATGAACCTATTGATCTAAGACCACAATACTTCTTTGAGGTAGCCATAGCTGGTAGCCACCATCATGGCAAAGTGTAGTAGATAGCAAAGTGCACATAACAAATGTACCCCATGTACTTTTTAAAACAATTTATATTTTATGTGTGTGGGTGTTTTGCCCACATGTATGTATGTGTACCATGTACATGTAGTGCCTGTAGAGGCAGAAGAAGGTGTTTGATGCCTTGGAACTGGAGGTACAGGTATTTGTGAGCTGCCATATGGGTGCTGGGAACTGTACCCAGGTCCTCTGCAAGAGCAACAAGTGCTCTAACCACTGAGCAGTCCCTCCTGATCTCCCCAATTACCTTAATAAACTTAACACACTCATTTTTCCAGTACACAACAAAGACCAGTTGTCTCTCTCATCTGCTTTTACCTGAACAATGAAGGTATTTGCCTTAAGAATCTGGCATTGCTTGGCTGGGCATGGTGGCACATGACTTTGATCCCTACTATGGAACAATTTTTTTTGTACACTATGAGTATCTATTATTCTCATTTGATAATAAGAAGCTGATTGACCAATAGCTGGGCAGGAAAAGATTGAGTGCAAGAGCCAGAGTAGGAGAATTCTAGGAGGAGGAAGAGCGGAGTCAGAGAGTTGCCAGCAAATGAAGAGAAATAAGATGAGAATACCTTACTGAGAAAAGGTACCAAGTCATGTGGCTAAACATAGATAGGAATTATGGGTTAGTTTAAGTGTAAGAGTTAGCTACTAACAAGCCTGAGCTATCAGCGGAGCATTTATAAATCATATGCAGTCTCTAAGTCTGTTATTTGGTACCAGGCAGTTGGGACAGGAAATGTCTGTTTACAGATCCCAGCGTTCAGGAGACAGAGGCAGGTGGATTCTATGGGTTTGAGGCCAGCCTGGGCTACAGAGTGAGTTCCAGGACAGTCAGGACTACACAGAGAAACCCTGCCTTGAAAAATCAAAAAAACCAACCAACCAATGACAACAAAAGAATGGAGTTGGGTTGGGGTGACAGCCTTGTTGGTAAAGCTGACGATGAAGATGGACAGCACAGTTCATGAAGCTCTTCTTCCGTCCTTTATTCAACGACACTAGTGCTTTCTACCCAGCTCCACTTGAATAAGGATCTTCAGATCAAAAGGCTTGCGAAACCATTCTGTCACATCAACTGTCCTCACCCACCTCCTATGCGCAGTCTTTTATCAACAGGGACACTGTATTGGGAATAAGGTGCCTGAGGCTTAGCGGCTCTCCCCGTGCCCTGCGGAAGGGAGTGGATCGGTACAGCTGCTCCGCTCTTCCTAGAGCAGAGTTTACGGGTCTCCAGAGGCGCCCGAGGGATGCTGTCATGGACCTGATTACACTCTTTTGATTACAGGTCCCCTGGGCCTGAATATAGAGGCTTTCAGAGCTCAGTTCTCAATTATTAAAAGCACAGCAAGTGTGCAGAGAAATTTACAATACAGGGGAGGGAGGCCTTTAAAAGCTACAGCTGTAACACGCTACTTCTTTGTAACCCCTGTAGATGAGCTAAGCTAAAATATGAACTCCCAGTGTGAGAGCCTATTAGGATGATGGAGTAGCCATTCACCAGTCCCGTTTAGAATGCGGGCCTACGGTCGCCAGCTACGGCCACCACTGAGCTTGAGTGGAACTTGTTCAGGGTAGCTGTGGGCTGGGATCACAGCACAGCCGAGGTTCAGGTCAGTGTCTGCCCAAACCCCCAAACAAACAACAACAAACAAACACAAAACAAAACAAATGAAAGAGGAGAAATGGGGCACAAGAGCCCTGGGATTGAACCTTCCCAGACCCACAAAGAACAGTCTTCTAAATCTATCATGGAGACATCAGAGAGGGCAGAAGGAGCTGGAGAGGCCAGAGGGATTTCAAATAAATCGTGAAACTACCCAGGAAAAACAAAAAAAAAATAATAGATAGAATCTAATATTCTGTCATCAAGACTCCAGGTGTTGAACGTCAGTAAGACCAAGGGTTAGTGACGGTGGACAGGGTTTTCCAGAGCAGGCTGGTAAGGCACACTAGCTGAACCAGTGAGCTCTGACCTTGACTGCAAGGCCCTGCTGCCAAAACAATAAGGTGGATGTCAACTGAGGAGGGTTCCTTACCTTGGGTCCACACGCACACGTACACACACATTCCTCCATGTCACAGACGCACGGATGGAAGAATCTATCTTCACACCTGTCCGTAGCTGTGTTTATTGTGAAGTTTCCATCATGGAACACATCACAGTTTCTAAAACGCCAGATCTTTGGGTTTGTTCCTATTTTTTTTTCTATTACAAAAATGTTTATGTTTTGAAATAATATTGTTCTCTATATTGTTTTTAAAACAATTCAATTATTTTTATTTAAAAAGAGCAAAGTCTTTTCTTCATACTGAAGCCTTTCAGTGTCACTGTTTTCTGTGATGCTAACCCCTCTCTGGCATGCACATCCTCTATGGTCCGCTTTAGCCCTTTGTTTACTGTTTGAACAGTGGGAGAAACTCCAAAATGATCATAGAAGTTTGAAATAGCATTAAAAAAATTACACTTATAGATAGGGCTCTTTTGGTTGAGAAAAGAAATTTATAATGTAGAATTCTTCATTTAATTATAGCCAGTAATTTGAATGACATTTCTGCCATTGGGGGGCTGAGAAACAAAGCTTGTCACAAATTTAAAGTCAGCCTGGGTGACATATTGAGTTTCAGACTGGCCTGAGTTAAATAGTATGATCTCTATCTCAATAGAGAAAACAAAATCCTGAGACCAATTCATAATCTCTGATAACTGCATTCAAAGGCTTAGCCCAAAGCATCACTGTTCACCGTGATCCACTCCTGCTGTGTCTTTCCAAGGATGCCGTTGATGGGTGGCTGTTACTGTGGGTTTCTCCCCAGAGCTTTCAAATGTGTGGTGGGTGTTTTATGGAAGGGTTGGGTTCATGTTCTGCTTTACATCACAAGATGGCTTGTGGGACAGAGTATCAGGAAAACTGGGAGGCCACCAGCATTGTCGGTGTCTGTGAGTCAGGCTTCCTGCACAGGGTTTGATATGGTTGACAGTCTGAAACTGATTGTGTGTTCGTGTCACAAGACAGAAACAGAAAGGAACGACAAAGAGGGCATGCTACCCATGATTGGGAAGGTTCCCCAAACCACACTGTTGTGTGATTTTTCTGGAGAGATAAGAGCACACACCTCATCTCTCAAACAGAGCAGGAACGACAGGACTAAGAAATGATTCTCCAACTCCAGCATGGAGAAGCAGTGGGGCTTTCTTAAAGAAGCCTGGAAACTAAAGGCAGCTGCCTGGCTGCAGAGCCCACCGCAGCAAGAGTCCATTCAGAAAAGCCACTGCCATGGATGGGGCATGGGGGATAAGTGCTGAGGGGGATCTGGTGAGAGATCTGCAAAGGGCAGAGAGCTATGGAGAGAACTATAGCAGAGACATGCATGCCTAGACACACCGCCTGGAGCAGGAACACAGAGCGGTGCTCCACGGCACAGTCTCAACCACCATCGTGCATTCTCATAACATAAACGATGATTGGAGGGGAGGCAGGTCCTTCATTTTTACCAAGAGCATAAAGACATGGTTTGCTTTATCTTGGTATGTTTTTGTCAGAAAGGCAAATAAAGGCGTAAACCACGAACAATGCCACACCAGTTCGTAATTACTATTACCAGGGAAGTATTTATTTAATGAGGAAAAACTTACAGATCAGATCCCAGACAACAGCTCTCTGCACAACTAGAAAAAGATTCTAGTCGTCAGACCAGCAGGAAGTCAAGAGAGAGCGAGCGGAAGGAAATAGAGGCTTTATGAATGGAGAGAAACCACGCCCCAATGGGCTGGTATCTCAGCAGCTATTGGTTGGAGGGGCGGAAAGACCTCCTGCAACACCTCCCCCTTTTGTTTAAGTAAGAGAGTTCTAAACCTACTATGAAATTATATACAATAAGTACAAATATCCTATTCTAACTAGCTTAGGACTTGTATAATAAATAACTTGGCCAAGTCATGAGAGAAAAGTAACTATAGTTATATAGTCTTCAACCCCATCAAAGATCTGAGAAGGGAAATAATGTTACCTGGGTAATTAGGAAGTTCAGTAAAACAACTTCCAAAACCTGCAACAAATCACAGGGACAACTAGCTACCTGGGCAATCACCCAAAGTCACATTTGCAGCGTTGAAGCAACCAACTTTGGCTAAGGCCTAACATAACTGACATACCATTTTCAAAGGCAAGCAACTTTTCAAAACTATCTTACCCTGACTTGGCAGGATATGACAGTCCTGTTTTATCCATTGATGCACACTCTGTATCTCTGTCAGTGGTTAAGGTATGGGCATTTCTTTGCCCCAAGGCCAGTTCTGTCAAAAAGAAAGGCTCCAGGTGGAGTGTCTTTGGTGCTCAACATTCTCTCGGGAATAGAGCGGTGTTGCCAGGAGCAATTGTGTCTCACTACCACAAAACTCTGAGTTAGATTAAAGGCCATTTTCTACAGCTCTTTGAGGAGGTTGAAGATCATCTATCTATACTGAGTATAATCTCTATATATCTAAATAACCTAATTAGTCTAATTATAAATGGCAAACTTAGATGACTATTAATCTATATAATTCTCAATATCTATCTAACTTAAAGACTAAGACAATAAACATCTGTGTAACAAATGAGGATAATGACCTCCAAATATAAACAATGTACAAATATACATTGCAATATGGTAAATATCGATACAATATATGTCAAAACATAAAAAATATTTTAAACAGGGGTAGAAATATGCATGCATACAATAGTCAATATAATTTAACTTTGTATCAATATACAAGTATCAATACCAATATATTTGTCTAAAAATTATAACTCACAATTACAAATCTATTATCCCATCACCCTCTTTTTTTTTTTCAAAATGATCCCTGAGCTTATAAAATTCCCCCCCCCCCCCCCCAACCTCCCAACCCCTAAATGATGTCCCTAAACCCGGGGACAAACTTTACTGGGAGAGGGGACGTCATCCTCTAGAATTACTTCCAGCTGTCATGGGGGCGACGTTCTTTCTGGGGGATCCTGTGAAAGTAAAATGATGGTTAAATTTCAAGATCAATGTCTTTTAAAATTGCAAATAGTCTCTGAGTGTTTTGTGGAGGTCTGGCCAGAATGTTGTACAAGATGTGCACCATTTCAGCTAACCAAGTTGGGATCTTCTTGTGCAGCTGGTACCCAACAGGTCTTGTAGTAGCGCTATCAGTATCATGACGTCATATCAACCAGGTAGAGTTGTTGTTGTGGGGCCCCATCTTCTTCCTGGAAACTTCAAATGTCACTTCAGAAAAGACTCATTGATTATTGTAAAAAACTTAAACATTAATCATATAGACATATATAGGCAGTTTACTCTGTCCTACTGGGTTTTTTGACTCATCCTCCACACGTAATTCACCATTTAGACTAGTATTACTTTTTACAGCAGAAATTGGAGCTTTTAGATTTCTTGGTGAGGCACGTTCTCCACTGTGACTGGGAATGACTGGGCCACTGTTGGCTTCGGGGCCTGCGAGAGGCCCCTCAAGGAGTTTCCCGACAGTATCGGGTTGCCTTGTTTGTCTGTTGTTGACCTGCATTCGTTGGACCAATGACGGCCTTTACCGCATCTCCTACATATACCTGAAGGCCTAGGTCCCCTATTTTTGTCATTCCCAGAGGAGATATTATTTCTAGAAATTCTGTGCCTGCAATCCCTTTTCAGATGTCCTAATTTTCCACAATTAAAACACCTGGCAGTTTGATGTCTCCTCATTGCTGTGGAAATCGCTTCTCCTACCCAAGATTCATCATTATAGCTAAATGTCTCAACATTCATCGTATGCTGAATCCATTCATCCATAGGTGCTGATCTAGACTTTAAAGGCCCAATTATCTTTTTGCATTCTATGTTTGCATTCTCAAACGCTAGAGATTCAAGAAGTATTCGTCTAGAATCCGGGTCTGTTACCCCTACGTCCAGAGCCTTAATTAATCTTTGCAAAAAGTCAATAAAGGGTTCTCTCTGTCCCTGCCTAATTCTGGTATATGATTCAACCCTTTTTGCTGGATCTTGTATCCTATTCCAAGCATTTAAAGCTGCTTGGTGACATAGATGCAGTACTTCATCGTCATAAAGAGCTTGGACCTGTGGATCAGCATATTCTCCTGCACCAAGAATTTGATCTTGGGAAACCTCGACACCTTTTGCTCTTCCTTGCTGTTCCATATGTTTGGATTCTTCTCTGAAATAAATTCTAAACATCAAGGAAGGTCCCTTATCTAAAACTGCAGACACTAACTGATGGAAATCATAGGGGGTAGCTCTAGCATTAGAAGCCCAAGTCCTTATCATTTCCTGTACATATGCATTTTGCAAGCCAAAAGTAACAATAGCCTGTTTAATTTCTTTCAGATCATTCATTGCTATTGGCATCCATCTAGCTTCTCTGACTCCCTTTGAGCCTTTAGAAGTTGACGCTTTGTCAGAATTAAGTATAGGGTATGCCGCTAAAACCCTGGGTAAGCCAGTTCTAATAGCTGGTGTTGGCTTTGTATCCTGTCCTTGTGCCTTATTATTCTGTTCACCAGTTCCAATCATTTTTTCAAGCATTTCAAGTCTTTTTATTATTTTGTTTATTATTGCCTCTTTTGAATCCTGAATCTCCTGAATCTCCTGAATCTCCTGACCTGCATGAGTTCTTGAGAGTACCATAATCCTTCTAAATGATAGAATATTCAAAAGAATACTAAAACCTAGTAACCAGTAAATTAAGTTATCCTCATAGTCATATAAATTTTGCATGATTAGACCCATTGTATTGGTAGCCCAAACAGTGAAAGTCATGTTGGAAACAAAAACTGCCATATTACCTATTATCCAGCTGTCCTCGAACTCACCGAAATCTGAAATCCGCCTGTCTCTGCTTCCCGAGGGCTGGGATTAAAGGCGTGCACCACCACCTGTCCGGTCGAACTCACAGAGATCTGCCTTTCTCTGCCTCCCGAGTGTATGCCACCACCACCTGTCCGGCCTCAGAGATCGGCCGCAAGGCGCAAGCCCGGGCAGAGGAAGCGAGGGCTCGTTCCTGCCAAGCCAAACTTGCGGCCGGCAGCCGAGGGGGGGGGGTCCTAAAAGCCAAACGTTCGTCGGGCGCCAGGTAAAGGCGTAAACCACGAACAATGCCACACCAGTTCGTAATTACTATTACCAGGGAAGTATTTATTTAATGAGGAAAAACTTACAGATCAGATCCCAGACAACAGCTCTCTGCACAACTAGAAAAAGATTCTAGTCGTCAGACCAGCAGGAAGTCAAGAGAGAGCGAGCGGAAGGAAATAGAGGCTTTATGAATGGAGAGAAACCACGCCCCAATGGGCTGGTATCTCAGCAGCTATTGGTTGGAGGGGCGGAAAGACCTCCTGCAACAGGCAAAGAAAAATGATAGTTTTTCCTCTAGAGACTCATTAGGAAAAGGTGTATCTGGATAAACTGATATTAAACGTAGCCCTTTCTGAACCTTGGAGAATGGGATGGGCTAGATTTCATTTTATATGGACTTTGAGACTTAGTAATAAAATTAAATCTAAGTTTAAATGGCTCTTACTGTATTTCAAAAAACAATATTTACCAAGTGGCTATCCCAGCAGAACTAGCATTGTAATATTATTGGATTTTTCAAATCATTTTTTAAAATTTCAAGACATTTAAATGTACTGAAGTATTTCTCTCACTGTGTATCCAGAAAATATGTTATGTATTTTCTCTAAATCAACTTGTTTTTTGTACTGTTATTTCCTCAAAAGTTTACTTGTAGCAAAATGACAAATGATAAATCATGTTAGTTCAATAACTGAAAAATAAAATGGACATACAATCCAACCACAATTTCAAAAATCATGGGATGCAAAAGCAAACCAGCCAGGGAACTGTACCCCTTCTTTGTGACTGAGCATGGATCCTATTTTGAAATCAAACCCCACTGTATATTCATGACACAAAGTACAGTTGTGAGGATAGGTATTTGCTAGTCATTATAAAATGGCATTATAAAATGACAGCAGTGCATTTCAGACTCACAAAGTAGTTATACTTATTTTGTGCCTCCTTACTCTTTTAGATTTAAAAAGATTCATTTTGAGTGTGCCTATGTGTAGGTATGTGCACTGAGTGCATTGTCCTCAGGGTCAAGAGAGGACATTAGATCTCTTGGAGTTGTGCACTGTAAAGATTTGTCTCTCATACTGGTTTAATAAAATGCTGATTGACCAGTAACCAGGCAGGAAGTATAGGCAGGGCGACCAGACTAGGAGAACTTTGGGAAGAGGGAAGGCTCAATTGTCAGTCACCATTCAGATGCAGAGGAAGCAAAATGAGAATGCCTCACTGATAAAAGGTACCAAGCCATGTGGCTTAATATAGACAAGAATTATGAGTTAAGTTATAAGAGCTAGTTAACAATAAGCCTGAGCTAGTAGTTAAAACAGTTAATAATTTATGTAGGCCTCTGTGCATTTCTTTGGGATTGAATAGTTGCAGTACCAGGTGGGACAGAGTTCTGTCTACAGAGTTGGAGTTAACAGGTGGTTTTGAGCCATCCAACACGGTTGCTGGGAATTGAACTCAAGTCTTGCAAGATCCCTCCAGCCCCTCTCAGATTTTTGTCTTATTTTAGCCTTTGGCCTTGGGGGAAGAACTCAAAGTCTAGTCTCTGTGATATAGCTATACACTAGGCAAGTCTTCCTATATTAGACCTATTGCTTCCAAGGAATTTTGTACATTACTCTCTTAGATTTCCAATGAGTAAAGGATTTGCTGAACCAAAATTTGATTCATGGGGTGTGGCATTTTAAAGTCACTTCCAGATGTCTGTACTGTCTTTGGGCAGTGTTTGGGCACAAATGCTAAGATTATTTGGGAAATTTTTTGATGATTTGACAACATTAAGGCAGAGCTTCAAAGGTGCTTATCATCTAGATCTCTACTATGAAGTTAAGTGTACACAGATAAAGGGTTAAACCCCAGTACATGTCCTTTCGGTTCCTAGAGGGGGAATCGTGTGAGACAGCTGAGATGGGCCAGGGCATCTTGATCAGTGTTTTCAAGACGTCCTTCCAAACAAATCCTTACTTAGTGGAATTAGTCAGAGGGCACATCCTCAGACCACAGACACATTGCTGTTTCTTCCCTTTCTCTCTCTTCACATGTACTATGTCTATATGAAACATGCTAATATATGGTTTATCGATGACATATCACATACATGCATGAAAGAATATATATAAAAGAAAAACACATTCCTGAAGGTTTCTAGCTAACTGCCCTTCATTGGGAAGCTAAGTGTTCACCATGCTAGCATGATGACATAAAGTCAGATCCCTCCCCACCACTCAGTCAGAAGCCAGGCACATGCTTTTGTTACTGGGAGGGAAGATCCTTGGGGCTCTCTGCACAGGCAACCTAGCTCTAGGGTTAGTGAGAGACCTCATCTCAAAAAACAAGGGTAGTTACTGAGGAAGACGCTCGATTTCCAGCTTCACATGTGAGTGAACACACCCGACATGCATACACATGTATCCACATACACAGATACTCACATGCATCTCTCTCTCTCTCTCTCTCTCTCTCTCTCTCTCTCTCTCTCTCTCTCCACACACACACACACACACACACACACACACACACACACACACTTTTTTTATAACAAGTCTTTATTGATTCTTTGGGAATTTCACATTATGTACCCCAGTCCCACACAACTCCCAGTCCCTCCATACTCTCCCCTCACCCCTGCAGCCTCCCCCTACAAAAACCCCCCCAAACCAATTAAAAACAAAGCAAACAAAAGCCCACCTCTATCCTCCGTCTTTCCAATACCTCTTCATTCATCCTAGTGGCACTGGGTGCTGTGGTGGATTGCACAGTACATCCTTTTGTCCAGTCAGCCCCGCTCACAAAATGCTCATTGCAATGAGTCATTGGTCTGGTTCAAGGCCCCTGGCACACCATCCCCACTGGAGACTCACCAAAACTCCCTTCCAATATCCTGCAGCTATCCCAAGTCAGAGGGACCCTGCAGCTATGGTTCCACAGGACCAGGCCCTCCACACACCCCAACAGGTCCTAGATGGGGTAGGGTGGGCCAAGCCAAGGTCCAGGATGTGGGTCTCAATCGTAGCTGTGCTGGTTGGTCCACGCCACCGGAACCACCTCCCTCAGACAAGGGGCAGTCATCTCTCCCACGCCCACGCAGAGGGGTGGGGCCAGCTCTCTCATGGGGGTGTGGCCAATTCTCTTGCAGCAGTGATCAGCAAGGGGCAGGTCCAGCAATCCAGTAAGGGGCAGGGCTGGCTCAGTATGGCCCTCCTTCAGATTTCAACATGCAGGGTTCCTATGACCCCCAATAGCAACAAGGAGCCATGGGCATTTTCATAGACCCCAGCTGAAGCAGGACCATAGACCCAGACATGGCCCTCAGCACCAGCTTCGGCCTGGGCATCATCATGGTCCCCGTGGCAGCACGGGCCACCCAGATCAGTATGGCCCTGGTGGCAGCAACATACTGCCCAGGGCACCAACATGGTCCAGACCGTCCAAACCTTGGGCATCCACACAGACCCTGGTGGTAACAGGAGTCATGGACATCAGTTCAGGCCCTGCTGCTGCTGGATCACGACACACAACGTTTAAAGTTGTTTTCATGAGTGTTTTCCCTATGGTGATGGACAATGGTTGGCTGTTGACCGTGAGTCTGTCTGGAAGGCCGCTCAGAACGAAGATCAGGATAAAATGGAGACGCGACAGGGACTCCTCATCCCTTGCTCTGAGTTTCAGGCTGTAAAGTCACTGTCTTCAGCATGGATGTGTTTAGCATTGTAAAGTGAGGTGATTCATTGGCTCAGTTCAACTAGGACCCCCAGAGGAGAGCATGCTGTGACCAGATGGGGCTGTATGCGGATGGGATCCCTAAGTCACCAGCTCCACTGTCTCCAGCAGGTTTCAGTTTACATTTCCCAGTAATTATATTTTATTTGTCTAGATAAATTATCCTTAAAGTTCTAAGATTGTCAGCTTACTTTGACGAGGAAACAAAGGATTAGTTGTAAGAGTTAAGTCAACACTAACAGCCAACCAGCATACCTGTGTGGACCCATGTGTCTCGTTATTTGGGTTGTTTCTTGTTCCTTTTAGACAGAACGGCTTAAATGTCCAGTGTTGAAGCCCCCAGTGATTCAGCAACAAGAGAGTCAGAGATGGGTCGTCCCTCCTATGTCCCTCTTACAGCAAGAGACGAGAAGTGGCTTTAACCACATTTTCTATTTTCCCAAAGAAGGCCCTCCTGTCTCCAGAGCCAGTCTGGAATCTCCTCAGAGCTCCTCAGGCCCCAGGTGCAGAGCTGGGCAACTGTCTGTGTCTTCCTCCTTATTTAGAGGCACAGATCCAGGAACAGCTGTTGACAATTAAATTAATTATCCTTTGTCAACAGAGCCTTCGAGGCTCCGAGGCTGTTCCCAGGTGCTGCGGGTTGCAGTGTGCTTGGCGCTCATTCTCTGCCACCCGCCTCCCTTGGCACAGTACCACGCCAGTGTTTTGGTCAAAGACTGTAAAATGACCATCGCCCAGTTCACTGACCCTTTTCTGTTACGTCCACACAGTTCAGTCTGATCGCCATTTCTTTAAGAATTATGGCCCTTCCTCCCAGGTTTTGACATGTCCCTAAAAATGGAGGAAAGCCAACAGAGAACAAAATGGCCACCAGGCCTATCAGGGTGTCTTGAAGGAGGACTAACGGTTGTGATGTAGGCTTAGGGGGCAGGAAAGTTATGCATAATAACCGTAGGTATTTACCTCCTTGGTTAAAACACCCCTTTCCCGACATGCCTACTCTGAAGGCTGTGGATACTTTACAGACCGCAGGACAGCGTGAGCCCCTAACCACCTTCAAGGTCGGGTCTGTTTGCACAGATCAAAATGAGGGAACCAAGGGAACTTTCCTCAAACTGGCCAGACATGTGGGCCTAGGGAGGGAGGAAGAAAGAAGGGGAAGGGAGCAGAGGGGGAGAAGAGGGAGAGGGAGAGAGCAAGAGTCTGAGAAAAAGACAGCAGCTTTTGGAGCTTGGACCTATCTTTTAGAAACCAGAAAGAAATTAGGGGTTGAGGTTGGGAAGTGCAAATATAGAAAATATCTGTACCTTATCCACTAGAGTTTTCAGTTAAAGGAACATTCTCTAGGGACTTCTAGGATTTATTTATCTCTTTTACATGATAAAGTGATTTTTTTCTAGGATTTATTTTTATGTGTATGTGTAAACGCCTCCACCAAAGGCAAGCCCAGTGTCTGAAGATGCCAGCATGGTGCATTGGGTCCCCTGGGACTGGAGTTGCAGGTTTGTGAGTGGCCATGTGGGTGTTGAGAACTGAACCTGGGTCCTCTATAAGGGCACTTGGTGTTCTTAACCAGAGCCATCTCTGCAGAGCCCTCTTATAAGTACTTTTAAAAAGAAAAGTGACCATTAGCATTTTAAATATTTATATAGTTGGTGGTTGGTTTTGTCAACTTGACAAAATCCAGAATAACCTGGACAGAGTCTTAGGGAGGAACTATCTACATTTGTTTAGTCTGTGGACAGGTCTGTGTGGGATGGTCATAGCTGATATAAGAAGACCCAGCCTACTGTGGGCAGCACCATCCCTTGGCAAGAGTCCCTGAACTGCATAAAAGAGGAGAAACTGAGAAATCGAGTTGAGCACAATGGAGCAGGCAGCATGTGTGGATCTGTTTCTCTCTGTTCCAGACTGGATGTCACGTGGCTGGTCCCCACCCTGTGGCTTCCTCTCAACAATGAGCTATAACCTAGAATTATAAACTGAAGTAAACTTTTTTCCACAAGTTGCTTTTTGTCAGGTTTTAAAGTTATTTTTTTATTTCCTATTTTTATTATCCACAGCAACAGACATAAAGCTAGAACAGATAAGAGGATCCAACAATGTTGTGAAATAATCATTTTGTACACTGTAAAGATGTGTCTTTGCCAAGGCGCCTTTGGATTGGTTTAATAAAGATCTGAATGGCCAATAGCGAGACAGGAAGATGTTCGGCAGAACTTCTGGGTGTAGAGAGAAGAAGAAGAATCTAGGCCTGGGAGAGACACTAGAGGACACAGAGGAAACAGGAGGTGCAAGATGGGAGAGAGATAAAAAGCCACAAGGCAAAACGAAGATTAATAGAAATGAATAGAAATGGGTTGATTTAAGTTATAAGAGCTAGTGGGAGAAGCCAAAGCTATAGGATGAGCTTTCATAATTAATAACAATTCTCTGTTGTTTTTTTTGTAAGCTGGTGGCCCAAAGAAAAATCCATCTACACACCAATGTTTCTTGAAGCATCATTTACAATAAGAAACAACTCATTTAGTTATTCCATAAATGAATGGAAACAAATGACGAGGGCTTTGGTGCAATGGTGTGTGAGCTGTTTATGAAGTCTGTACACACTTGGTATAAAATTACAAAAAACCACAATGTCACTAAAAGCAAAAGGAGATGAAATCGGGATATAAGGGGTGGATGCACTGAATTCAACATGTTTCTTCCAAATCTTTAATGTGCTTATAAATTTGTTGGTTTGAGTCAACAGTTCAGACCTTTTCACACTGAGAGATCATGTAAAGATTACAAATAAAACCCCAAAGAAACCAGAATTTATTTCTGTTTAAGTAAAATCCATTTCTGTTTAAGTAAAAAAAATGGTTCAGAAAAAACATCCTTTGGGCTCTCTGTCCCGTTACCACGTCGCCCAACACGTGAAAGCTTTAGATAAGTGTGTTGTGTAATTTACTCTCCTGCAGGAATTGTGCTTTTCCTCTTATTCATCCTTTTTAAAAGGAGGGAAACTCAACTTCTTACAAAAGCCCTGGATATTGGGGTTCCATAGGGATCCCATTATGGGAGAGGGCAAGTGATAAATTTTTTACCCTCCCCCCTTTAAACTTCTATCCTTTTTTGTTTGAGACAGGGGCTCTAGTAGCCCAGGCTGGCCTTGAACTATGTCGCCAAGGATGACCTTGCGGCTCCTGAGCCTCGGGGCCCATCTCTCAAGAGCTGAGATCACAGGTGTTTGCCACCATATTCATTTACGCAGTGCTGGGGGTGAACTGTGGGGACTTAGACATCCAGGCTGGCTTCAAAGGTAACTTTAACCCTTGGAAACTGCACTCCCAGGGGCATTTTGGGAGTTAGTACTTCATTTACACAGACAAGAGGCTAATGGAGGCTAAGGACAGCACAGAAGGGACCCATTTCTGACCCTGGAGATGGAGTCTGCAGCTCTCCAAATCTGTTGAAACTGAACTCGGGCCAATCCTTGAACGTTCATTCAGAGGAGGTTAGGAAAACAGGGGGCTCCAAGGTGATGACCCCTAAATGTTCCTGTGTGGATGTGGACATGTGCTAACCTCATCCAGAGCCCCCAACCTAGGGGACACTCCCAGTGTCGGAAGACACTGAGGCAATACCCTGGAAGCTCCTGCTGACTGGTGTAACTGGAAGGGAACCTAGTGAGGACCCCAGAGTCAAGGGTGTACTTGGCTCTGGCAAGGACAAAGGGTTGTACTCTTCAGAACACACTCACAGGAGTGAGCAGCACACACAGAGACTGTATTTTGACCACTGGAGAAGGGTTATACTCTTCAGAACACACTCACAGGAGTGAGCAGCAGACACACAGGGCGTATTTCGACCACTGGAGAAGGGTTATACTCTTCAGAATACACTCACAGGAGTGAGCAGCACACACAGAGACTGTATTTTGACCACTGGAGAAGGGCTGTACTCCTCAGAACACACTCACAGGAGTGAGCAGCAGACACACAGGGCGTATTTTGACCACTGGAGGAGATGATGTGCAGAAGTATTGAAAGGAGACAGCTTCTTGATAAAGCACCGAGGAGCCAGAGACACAGAAGAAATGACTCTACAACACAGTCCACAAACACGAGGAAGACCGAGTTGCGATGTTTTGGATCTAGGAAGCCTCTGCTGGCAGGAGAGGAAACTGGCGATACCTGAGACTTATGTGGACCCTTGTTTTCTATGTTTTTACCACAATTTTGGAGGGAAAGGGTACACGGAAGGCCATTAGGAGACTGTTTATTAGCCAAAGTCCCAGGCCTTTCTGGCTATGTGCTTATTTCTAGTGTGAGCAAATGAGTCATCACACAGAGAGCTGAAGAGATTGGAAGCCAAGTCAACACTCACTGTGCACTCTAAGGGCTCCTTCTAGTGTCTCCAAAGCACTGTGGTGACTGTTGCCATAGCAACCACGGAACACAACAGCCCACACAACTTAGCCAGTTTGGATTTCAGAGGTGATGCCTTCTGGCCACCTTGGCATAAAGTGGGACGAGTTTCTGAAAATGTTCAAGTTGGCCCGAGTTTGGGGAATTCAGAGAAAGCATGATCTGTGTGTCTCAGCCAGGCTGTCTTTACTCCACACCACACATGGGTGGTGCCTCTGAGAACCTTTAGAGTGAGAACCAGCACTGCACACGAGGAATCACCTTGTCAAGTGAGGGCTCTCTTCTCAGATACTTTAGACTGTGCTGTGGCTTCTTATCATCTTGGAGATGCTAGAGATACCAGATGTTGGTACCAAACATTCTGATCATTTTAAAATATTCAGTGCATCAGCCTTAAGACTATCTACAACTCTGGACAGCTGCTATCCCCTCTCCATTTCTAGAACCTTCTTAGTACCCCCAAAGACTCTGTACCCACAAAGTAGCTTCCCCATCTTCTTTCTCCACCACAAACTCCTGGAAAGCTGGGATTTCCCTCTGTATGCTGTGAATATCATTGGTTAATAAAGTAACTGCTTTGGGCCTGCCTATAGCAGGAACAGAGCTAGGCAGGGAAAACTAAATGGAATGCTGGGAGAAAGGAGGTGGAGTCAGAGAGAAGCCATGGAGCTGCCACAGAGACAGATGTGCTAAAACTGTGCTGGTAGGCCATGACCTTGTGGTATGCACTGATTAATGGAGATGGGGTAAATTCAGATGTAAAAGCTAGCCAATAAGAAGTTGGAGCTAATAGGCTAAGCAGTGATTTAATTAATATAGTTTCTGTGTGATTATTTTGGTTCTGGGCGGCCCGGAAGAACAAGCTCTCTCCTCCTACAGCTGTGCTCTCTAGCTCTTGTCATTTCTCCATGAGATAAAGCACCACCCCCAAACTACTTGCCCTTTTGTGTCTAGCTCACGCCAGTTCATGCTCATGTGTCTGAATCTCATCTTTTTACAGCTCAGTAAGATGACATTGTAAGAAGCACATATTTTACAAATCTGTTGATGGATACTGTCTTGAATGGCAAAGGTACCTAAATATGAAGGCTGGAAATGTGCTTCAGTTGTCATGGAAATGTAGTTGATCCAGTCAGGGACTTCCTAGTGTCACTGCTAGATACAGACAGGAATTAGCAGATCTTGGCTCACTCGCTGTGCTGTTCAGTTGTGGGACATCCCACACTGTGTGAAAATGCACTGCTGTGCCTGGCGTAATAAAAGCCAAATGGCCAATAGCTAGGAAGAGGTTAGGTGAGACTCTAGGAAAAAAAGGGGCAGATCATCAGCCAGAAGGAGAGGAAACAGGAGGGGTAAGATGAAAGAGAGGCGATGCCACGTGATGGAATGTAGGTTAATATAATAAACGTGTGAATTTACACTATAAGAGTTAGTTGAGAGAAGCATATACTGAAGGCCAAGCTTTCAAAATTAATAAGAAGTCTCCATGGGGTTATTTGAGGCTGCTGGAGGAAAAGACATCCATCTACAAGTTGTGATTGTCTACTCAACTGTACTAAAACAGGGGTTAGGGAAGCATACCAACTGGGTGTATCTGTGAAGATGCTTCCAAAGACAGTTGGCCTGGCCTGATGGATGAATCAATTTCTTGATGGATTCATAAAGTCCCGTTGGGAGGCAGACAAATGTGGGAGTTGGGTTCTTGGGGTTGTGTCATCCTGGCCATTTCCCATTTCTTCCTGCTACTCCCTGTCTTCTAAGTGGGGTGATGTCTCTGTGACATGCACTAGGGTTTGTTCAAGAGCATGGGGACCATGGCTGCGCCACATTCCTCTTCCTTCAAGTTCTATCTGTTAAACGTTTGGTCAGAGAGACCAGAGGCAAAGTGTAGGGTAATCATGGAGGAGAAATCATGTCACGCTCATGTGGAGGAGGATGATGGAGGAATTGTTTCTGTCACACTCGTGTAGAGAAATCATGGAGGAATTGTTTCTGTCACATTCGTGTTTAGAGAAATCATGGAGGAATTGTTTCTGTCACACTCGTGTGTAGGGAAATCATGGAGGAATTGTTTCTGTCACACTCGCATAGGGAAATCATGGAGGAATTGTTTCTGTCACACTCGTGTGTAGGGAAATCATGGAGGAATTGTTTCTGTCACACTCGTGTGTAGGGAAATCATGGAGGAATCATTTCTGTCACACTCATGTGTAGGGAAATCATGGAGGAATTGTTTCTGTCACACTCGTGTAGGGAAATCATGGAGGAATTGTTTCTGTCACACTCGTGTAGGGAAATCATGGAGGAGAAATCATTTTGTGCTGTTTCTGCTTTCGCCAAGGTTTTGTTATCCATGTTTCCCCTCACTAATTCAACTCTGTAACATGCACACTTAGGCGACAGCTTTATTGCTCGGCAGAACTTCCCTACTGCTAAGACTCTAGCTGTGTTACAAGAATGGCTTATCCCTAGCTTTGAACAGAAAGACCAGAAGTCTAGGGTAGGTTACAGGTTTACCAGACGTTTCCACCTCTCATTCCCTTTATATTGGCACCAAGCTAGCTTTTCCTTGGAATGTCTAAGTGTACCCCAGACCTACAGCAACCAGGTAACACATTTAAAATGGAACAAACAGGACACAGCTTTGTTTTCCCTCCTGAACAGGCTGAGGCCTCTATAAAGTCTAGGCAGGAGGCCTCAGCCTGGGACTGCCTGAGCTCTGGTCTTGCCTGTGGGTAAAATCTTGTAGATACTCCCTGGCAATCTGCTGCCTTTAAACCATGCAATGTCTTAACCAGCATGATGAGAGCGCAGCCTGCTGGCCCCTCCACGCTTCCCACACAGCGCACCGTGATGCAATAGGAGGAAGCGGGCAGACAGGATCAGCACAGGCAGCCATCGGTAACCACTGTGGCCAGCAGACGGTGGTGAGAAGGCGACTGAACTTTGGGAACTGATGCATCACTGGGGGCTGAAAGGAAATGATAAGATTATTGCAGAGATAAGGAGGTTGCATCACAGAAAACAGACAGGAACACTGCTGCCAGGAAGGGCAACCACTACATTTCCAAGGCCATTAACAAGCTGCCACAGTAAGGAACAGTGGACGTTTTCTTTCTGAGCTGTTGTATCCTGACAGCCCTCTTAGAAAAACTGAGCCCAGGAAAAGCTGTTGCTGTTGTCAGGGTCTGAAGGAGAGTGTCTGCAGGCTGTAAGGACACCCTACCTCCTGTGTGGGCTGTTGGATGAACAAGGATTGATGCCCATAGCTTGGTTCCCAGAAGGACTTTTCACTAGTACGTCATTAGGAGTACCTAATCCAGGCACTAGAGTACCGTGAAGCCTGGGGCTGTTGCTGGTTGTGAGTTAACACTCTGCCTTAGTGGTATTTGTCCAATCTATAGATCTAGAACAGTGACAATGCCTGAGGCAGGGTGGGTGGTGTGTGACTAGACACTGTCTGCTGGGCTCTGTTCTGTGTGCTGTCCTAGGCTCCCAAGTGTGTCCCAGGTCTTCAAGTTCATGGCAGGTGGCTAGTTCAATAGGGAAAGTCCCCAGCCGTCCCCGTGTTCTCTAGCGTGTGGGAAGCTCTGTTTCTGCAGCATTCTGTGACATGCTCACCTATATAGCCTTCAGGCCTCTTATCAACTTGGGGGTTCATGACCTGTGCCCCAAGTCAGGTCTGGCAACCCGTACTCATTAGCCAATAAAAGAGAGCCAAATTAGCAGCGGGGAGCAGAGGAAGGAGATTTATTCAATGTGGCCACACTGGGAAGAGGGACAAAGAGATACAGCGACATTTCCCAGAGTCCTCAGGGTTGTGAAGTGGGATCAAAGTTTAAACAGAGAAGCAGTCCTGGTCAAGTGGTCCCGCCCACCACAGACCCAGCCTTGTCTGGGCTTCAGTCAACTGTAAATGGGTCGGTCTCACGAGTTGTCAGAACTGTGAGAAATCTCTCTCCCAGAGATAAGATCCCCCTGGCCAATGCCTTTTCCTTCTTCTGTGAGAGATTCCTGGGAAACCCTCAATTCTCAGAGGTCCATTGTTTCAACAGTCTGATAGTCAATTGGAGAGACAATTGTCTCTTCAGAGTATCTGGATCCCCACCAGATCAGTCACAGTCTCACATGGTTGAGCCAAGGGCTGAGTAAAGACAGGTTCATGAGCAAGACTGTGCACACTGTCATGCAGACATGCTATTTGCCAAGACCCTGGGGCAGAGGTTGGATATGCTTGCATTTGTCTCAATAGTCAGCAACCTATTGAATTAGTCACATGGGAAGTGAGGCCTGGATCTTTGTGGTTTCTGCAACACTAAGATTCTCAGAGTGGCCAACTCCCTTGGGGATGAGGATGTTTCTCTAGGGTTGGAGATATGGCTCATGGGGTAAAGTGCATACTGCTTTTGAAGAGGACCTGAGTTCAGTTCTAAGTTTGCTTCCCAGCCCCCAGGTCAGTCTGCTCATGTCTAGAACTTCAGGTCCAGAGGACCCGACCTCTCTTCTGGCTTCCGGGGACATACCTGTTCTCACACGCACATTAGCTACCCGTCTATCCTACCCCTGTCTATAATTAAAGATGAAATAAAACTTTAAAATGTCTCTTCCAGTGGTGTTTTTATCCTGGACAGGCCGTAGGGTAGGGCAGTGAGACAGAGACAACCTTAGAGCCCAGGTGGGGACACTGGCCATGGGCTGAGACTCAACCCTAATGTGTCACTTACTACCTTAATGACTTAGTTACTTACACTCTGAGAGCTAAGGTTTCTTTAGCTGTACACTTGCCTCCCTGACCTCAGGCACAAGCACACGGCCCGGCTCACCCAGGACTGCTCGGATTTGGCAACAAGAACCAGAGAAGCCGTGGCTTTGCCTCTGAGTGAACAGCAGACCCAGGAGCTGCCAGTCACCGACATCAAATGAAGATAAAATAAAACGAAATACAATTGTGCTCCTGGGAAGGCCTCAGAAATATTCTGAAGGCATATTGCTAGTCAGTCCTTCCCAGAGAAAGCAGCAGGCAGGCAGAGATACTGAGAAGACAGAGGAAGGGAAGAGCCCTTGAACTTTTCAGAGCAGAGCAGACTGTAACCAAACCAAACCAAACCAAACCAAACCAAACCAAACCAAACCAAACCAAAGCTACCAACTCAGGAACAAATCTGCAGCCATCACAGTTGAGTAACAGCACCTGAGGAAGACGGTCAACCCTAAACACCTTTGTCAAGCCAGGCCATCCAGGTGCCCTAAGATGATTCACAGCACCCCCTTTCAAAACCAGGCAGATCACCCACCCACCTCACTGAGCTCCTGTCTAACACGGAACTCTTAGGTCTGTTTCTGCTTCTGTGATAAGAAACTATGACCAAGACAACTTATAAAAGAGGTGTTTATTTTGGGCTCACAGTTCCAGAGGATTAGCGTCCATGACCACCATGGTAGGGAGCATGGCAGCAGGCAGGCATGGCACGGGAGCAGTAGTTGAGAACCCACATCCTGAGACAGAACCGTGAGGCACAAGAGCTACCCAGGTCTGGTGTGGGTGTTAGGAACCTCAAAGCTAGTGACACACCAACAGGGTCGCAGCTCCTAATCCTTCCCTAAAACTCCACTAACTATAGACCAAGATCCAAACATCAGAACCTATGGGGGCCACTCTCCTTGACACCTCCTTGATGTCTTTCCTGGACTCAAAAACGTGGGTGTTGATCTGATCAAACAAAGATGAAGCAACACCAAAAGTGACCTCTTAAATGATGCCGAGACATTAGGAACTGGATCACAGAAGATGGCACGCCCACTCTTCAGTATCATTAACAATGTCCCAGCATGGAGCCCTGCAGGCTCTTAAGCCAGAGAAGTTTCTGGTATACCACTAATACACATGGCTCACACAGAATGAAGCACGTTGATTCACATGTAGAGTTCACATGTAGACTCTAGATTTCAGTGGCATATTACTTACCTATCAAAAAGGATGAAAAGAAGATCTGGGGGAAATTATTTCTCATTCTTAAAAGTTCATCATTTAACAAGAAAACAAAACCTGATGGGTTTGAAAGCAACAGAAAATTAGAGATGACAGATATGTTGCCAGGCTTTGGGGTGCAGAGGCAGGTGGATCTTTGTGAGTTGGAGGCCAGCATATTCTACATAGCAAAGTACAGGCCAGTCACAGCTATGCCACCAGGTCCTGGTTTTTAAAACACAAAGATAGTAAAAAAAAAAAAAAGAACAATCCATTTTCTGAGGTATTACAAAGACCTTATTACATCAGGAGACTGAGGCAGGAGGATTAGCACAAGTTTGAGGCCAGCTTTGGCCATAAAACGAAACCCTCAAAAATGTATTATAGTTACTTGTGGTACTGTTTTTCTACAGAAAAAACAAGTTTACAAGAGTTACTTACTTTCACAGATTGAGCTTTTTTCTATTTTTTTCTGACTTTGACTTCTTTTTCTTGGTCCCTAGAAATAAAATGGGCAGGAGTTTAGGTTTATGTTCCGAGTGTCGACTTTACACAGAAAAGCCAGTTCTAGTGTGAGCTAACAGGGTTTTATTTAATGCGGATAAATCTGTGTTTTGAAGGCTGTGTTTAGTGGAAACTTGAAGCAAGTAGCTTAGCAACTTGAGAAAAGTGGTTTCCAATTATTGTGAAGTCCAAGTTATCAGTGAGCAATCTAAAATTTATGTTCAAAATATAATAAAAACCAAGAGAAGAATATAACTCTAGAAAGTGTACATGCGTGTGTATGTGCATGTGCAAGCAATTTATTTTCAGTACTGAAGACAGACTGAATGTGCTTAAGTGCTCTGAACCGAGCAGTATCCCCAGTCCTCTATCTAATTTTCTAAGTTTTTGGAGATTGGAACAAGTTGCCTCCCACTAGCTGCATAGCCCAGGCAGGCTTTGAACTCATACCTTCCCTGACTAGCCTCTTGAGAAATATTTTTTAAGCAGAGAATTATAGAGTAACATGCTGTTCACAGTATTTCCCTAGTGGTGTCAACACTCACACATGCCACAATGACCCTGTGACCAGGGGAGGGGGTAGGGAAATGACACTGTGTCATCTATCTGCCACCTTAGTCAAAGTGAGGTGACATGTGTCTCTTCACTGTCAGCCTGTGGGGCTTGGTTTCTGCTCTCACTGATGCTCAATGCTCTTGAATACAACATCAGACCTTGCATATAACCCACCCTTTTCTTTGAACCACATCTGCAGTACTTGTAAAACACTATATACAGTGTGACTGCCCTGTGTGGCATTGTTGTACTGATTCTTTAAGAAATGATGATCATGTGGTGTGGGAAGTCCTTCTCTATATGTGTTGTTTTATTGGTTAATAAAGAAGCTGCTTTTGGCCAATGGATTAACAGAATAAGCCAGGCTGGAAGATACACACACACACACACACACACACACAGACAGACAGACAGACAGACAGATAGATAGAGAGAGTCAAGGAAAAGCCATGTAGCCACCTCTGGGGACAGACATCTCCTCTGGAGTCTGCCAAAAATTTTCCACTATGCCATGACCTCACAGTGAGGCACAGATTAATGGAGATGGGTTAGTTTAGGATATAAGAGCTAGCTTAAGCTATTGGCCAAACAGTATTGCAAATAATATAGTTTTTGAGTGATTACATCGTGATCTGGGCAGCTGGAAATGAACAGTGTCCATCAACTGGTGTGCCTACTTGGGCTAACTACATCCACATAAAAACCCTGAGAGAGCTTTGTAGAAGGAGCTGCGGGCTGCGTTCCTGCCACCTGGCTCCTGGCCCCCTGGCTAGCTTATGCCCCAAAATAATTACACAGAGACTGTATTCTTTAAACACTGCCTGGCCCATTATATCTAGCCTCTTCTTGGTTAACTCTCATATCTTGCTTAACCCATATTTAGTAATCTGTGCAGCACCACATGGTGGTAGCTTACTGGGAAGATTCTAGCCTATGCCCATCTTGGGCTGGAGCTTCATCGCATCTGCCCTGGAGAGGAGAGGCATGGCGTCTGCCTAACTTCCCTTCTTCCTAGCATTCTGTTCTGTTTACTCTGCCTACCTAATTTTCTGTCCTATCAAAGGCCAAGGCAGTTTCTTTATTAACCAATGAAATCAACTCAAAACAGAAGACCCTCCCACATCAGAGCTTGATGTGGGAAATTTCTACACACAAACACACACACACACACACACACACACACACAGAGAGAGAGAGAGAGAGAGAGAGAGAGAGAGAGAGAGAGAGAGAGAGATTTAATGCAGCTTCTTGCTCTATTTGCTGAGAGGTCTTCCTTATTCAGCGGCAGCAACAAAAACAAATAAACAAAAAACCCTGCACAGTTTCAAAAGGATGCCCTTCCTGGTTTGTGCTAGTTGCACAAACAGCTCTGGCCCTTTCAGGAGGCCAAGTGCTTAAATGGGGTCTATAAGTAGCATGTTACAAATTGCTTAATGGTGACAAAGACCCTCTGTGACCCTGGAGCTGGGGCAATGTACATGACTCAGAGGCAATGAAGATGCCTCCTCCATGTTGGACTTGGTGAATCCAGCAGGCAAGATGGCAGAGTTGATCCTAGCTATGCCCATTTAGCATTAAAAAACAAACAAACAAAAACCTGCTCCTGGCCAGAAAATAATTACAGATACACAATAAAGACAGATTCAGATTAAAAAATACCTCTAAATGGGGCAGTGTTGGATAAATATATGAAGCCTTGAGAGAGGAAAAAAGAGTATAGACAGTCATATGTTGTAGGAAGCCAATTGTTCATTTTACGGCCATCCAGACTCCCGAAACAATCACACAGAAACCATATTATTTGTAATACTGTTTGGTCAATAGCTTAAGTGTATTTCTGGCTAACTCATATCTTAAATTAACTCATCTCCATTAATCTGTGTATCGCCATGAGGCTGTGGCTTCATGGTAAAGTTCTGGTGTCTGTCTCCAGTGGGACTACATGGCTTCTCTCTACTCTGCCTTTTTTTCTCCCAGCATTCAATTTAGTTTTCCATGCCTAACTCTGTTCTGCCCTGCTCTGCTCTAGTCTCAAAGCAGTTTCTTTTCTTTTTTCTTTTTTGGTTTTCCAAGATAGGGTTTTTCTGTAGCTTTGGAGCCTGTTCTGGAACTAGCTCTTATAGAGCAGGCTAGTCTCATACTCACAGAGATCCACCTGCCTTTGCCTCCCAAGTGCTGGGATTAAAAGCATGCACCACCACCATGCAGCTTCAAAGTAGTTTCTTTATTAACCAATGATATTCACAGCATATAGAGGGGAATACCACATCACCTCTCCTTTTCTGTTTAAATAAAAAGGAAGGTTTTTGTTTACTGAGGTTTCTGTCCTGCCCAGTTCCCGCAGTCTTTAAGTCCCAAAGAAATCACACAGATGTCTACATTAATTATAAACTAATTGGCCTAGTATTTCAGGCTTCTTATTAATTCTTATAACTTATATTAATCCATATCTTGTCTGTGTCAGCCACGTGGTTTGGTACCTTCTTCGGCAAGGCAGTCACATCTTGCTATCTTGCTTCCTCTACGACTAGGTCACAGCTACAGACTGAACTTTCCTTTTCCCAGAATTCTCCTGTTCTCATTGCTCTGCCCCTACCTCCTGCCTGGTTTCCCCACCTATACTTCCAGTTTGGCTACTGACTAATCAGCATTTTATTAAAAATAATACAAGTGACAGGATAAAACACCATTGTCCCACAGTACTCCCCCCCTTTTTAAAACAAGAATTCTGAACCTATTATCTTTTGTTTAGCTTTTTGCCTGACTAATATTTATAGCAACTTGTAACCAACATTTTAAATAAAGGAAAAAATCCATAGTCCATTTTTTGGGAATGTGGGAATAGTATTCCAGGCTACTTCCTGCTGAGTGAGGGTGCTGATAATCTTATGGGGACCTAAAGAAAATTTAGAATTATGATTAAGTCCTGTGAGGCTTGATCATCTCAGGCAGAAATCTTGAATCTGTTCCAGATGTAGAACTCTGACATCTGGGCCATCCACTCATATCAGAGATTTTTCAGGGGGTCTTCCTTGATCAAACCTGATTTTTTGTAACATGGAATGAATCCATAGCCTCTCACTTCCTGTGAAAACAAAAGCAAAACCTCTTCTCCAAAGTAACATACTTTTGACTTAAATTTTGAAGGCAAGGTATTTTCAAAATACCTATCTTGCATTAATTTAGCAGCATTTATAAACAAATAACTTTTAGCAGCTGTTGCTCTTTCCTCAGCATTCAAACAATTCAAAGAAAGCATAATAACATACAGTATCCATATTCTCTGTGTGTTTTCCATCTTTATATGGCTTTATTTTAAACTCTATTTTTTATTTTTTTTTGAATTTTTGGCTTTTTGAGACAGGGGTTCTCTGTGTATCTTTGTCCTGAAACTCCTTCTGTAGACCAGGCTGTCCTTGAACTCACAGAGGTCTGCCAGCTTCTGCCTCCCAAGTTCTGGGATTAAAGGTGTTTGCCACCACACCTTGAACTCACAGAGATCTGTCTTTATCTGCCTTCCAAATGTTGGGATTAAAGGTGTGTGCCACCACACCCAACTACTCTCTTTTTTCTTTCATCTTTTAAGGACTTTATGCTTTTTTTCCTCCCAAGCCTAAATATATTTTTAAACACATTCTAAACCATTTAAAGGTTTTCTTTGTCTTTGAATCTATTTTTACTGTATCTCTCTCTCTTTTTCTGACCATATGAGTCTTTAATTTACTAAGCAAAATGTCTAGGATTAAAGTTATGGAAGTGGGTGGTCCTTGGACTTCCCACAGGGCAGGGAACCCTGATTGCTCTTTGGGCAGACAAGGAAGGGGGATTTGATTGGGGGGAGGGGGAGGGAAGGAGAGGCGGCGATGGGGAAGAGACAGAAATCTTTAATAAATAAAAAAAATTGATAAAAAAAACTTCCTGTATAAAGATTCATACCTGGGGACTAGGGTTATAGTTGTGTGGCACCATGCTTGGCTTCACATGGGTGCTAGGGATCTGAATCCAGGTCCTCGTGTTTACACGGCAGGCATTTCACTCATTAAGCTATCCCCCTAAAACACACACCTGATACATTGCCAGCCATAGAAATGTGAATTCAGACATTCCAAATTCTTAACACAATAAATTTAGACCCCATAAAACAAGCAAGCACCAATGAACAGATGCTAGCCTGAACACATAAAGGAAATTCATATCAAACGTGCGGTTCCTTGTGGAAAATTTTTCGATCCCAAGACAGATGCCAGATCTAATGACCTGTACCAAGTAATGGCCTGGAGTCCAGCTGATGTAACGTCCCCCAGGCGTGATCTTGGGATAGAGACCTTACGCTGATGAGACTTTAAACACCTTATTGCTGCATTAGGCTGTGGCTTCATTTATTTTCTAGTAGTTGGCTCTCATCGTGTGGCTCTGCAACCTTCAGAGAGGAAGACGAACTGCTATTACCACAATAACATTGATGCTGACAATGGCAGCAGCTGTACTGTGCACAATTAAAATGAATTCTCACTGCAGAACACAACATGCATCATGGCTGATGGGTCAGGTGCCTTAAGCAGTATGCAGCATAAAGCCTGCTCAGTAACAAACTGTGCGGGGCTATGGTCTGTACCCCGTCACTTATATTTTAAATAAACACTGATTGGCCAGTAGCCAGGCAGGAAGTATAGGCGGGGTGACCAGGCAGGAAGTAAATGTGGGGCAAAGAGAATTCTGGGAAGAGGAAAGTTTCAGTCTGAAGTTATCACCCAGACACAGGACGCAAGATGTGACTGCCTCGCCCAGAAAGGTACCAAGCCACGTGGCTAACACAGACAAGAATAATGGGTTATGTAAGATGTAAGAATTAATTAATAAGAAGCCTGAGCTACTAGGCCAACCAGTTTATAATTAATGTAGACCTTGGTGTATTTCTTTGGTAGTGAATGGCTACAAGACCAGGTGGGACAGAAACCTCAGTCAACAGCAAACTGTGAAAGTTACTGTCTTCCTAATGCACCCAATATCTGACAAGAAGCAGCTTGAGGGAAGAAGGGACTAGCTGTGGAAGCAGCACGAGATGGTCGTGGTCACATTCGTCAGCAGGCAGGGAGCAGACAGGAAGAGAGGCTGTCTTGGTCCACCACAAGGATCCCACTTCCTCCAGGGAGGCTCCACCTACCTAAGCTTCCAGGACAGTCTCCAGTTGGGACCCAACTATTCAAATACAGGAGCCTGTGGGGGTTCAGTTCAGTTCGAACCACAATAGGTGCATATTTGCTCTGTCACCATCCTCAGGGCTGGTTCTCACTGTTAAGCCTAGTTGCACAAGGACACTGAGAAAGCCGCCCACAGATGTACAACGATTTCTGATTGATCTTAATAATAAAACCTTGGAATCAGATGGTAGGGGGCAAAAGCTGAAAGATAAGAGAAGCAGAGCAGCCAGCCACTCGTTCTTACCTCTACTGAATCCTCAGAGCGAATGGGGTATCCTGTCTCTACGAATCCTCAGACTGAATCCTGTTTCTTCCCACTTTATTTTCCTCTCTCCTCCCAGCCACATGCCATTCTGTCTCCACCTCCCTAGTGCTGGGATTAAAGGCCTGTGACTCCCAATTAAAGGTGTGAGCCATCACCTCCTGGCTCTGTTTCTCTTTGAGATTGGATCAATCTAATGTAGCCCAGAGTGGCCTTGAACTCTACAGAGATCTGTCTAACTGTCTCTGTGCTTGGATTAAAGGTGTGTGCCACCACTGCCTGGCCTCTATGGCTAACTAGTGGCTAGCTACACACTCTGATTTTCAGGCAAGTTTTACTTGTTAGATAATAAACAAAATATCACCACACACAGACTTTAACGGCAACACTGGCAAGAAGACAGGGCTTCTGCTGTGGTTCTCAACCTTCCTAATGCTGCAGCCCTTTATACAGTTCCTCATGCTTTGGAGACCCCAACCATAAAATTATTTCATTGCTACTTCATAACTGCAATTTTGCTACTGTTATGCATTGCAATGTAAATATCTGCTACGCAGGAGATCTGATACAGGGCCCCAAAGGTTGGTGACCCACAGGCTGAGAACTGCTGTGCTGTGCCGTGCCGTGCTATGCTACGCTACGCTATGCTAGAGGACCATGGATGGGATGCTGCAGGCACATCTGCTTGGGAGTGGCCTCCGCCTTCACTCAGCGATTCTGTGCTCAGCAAACTTCAGCGGTTCTGCCAAGAATGCCTCAGCTGCTTCCTTCTGCTTCCTTCTTTCATTGCAAATAGTTTTAGGAGAGGGGGTTCAGTGCTAAGTGCACTTGTTGCTTTTGCAGAGGGCCTGAATTTGTTTGGAGGCTCACAAACGCCCGTGACTTTAGTTCCAGGGTATCAGACCGTCTCCTGACCTCCATAGGTTCTACACACATGCATATACATGGCAGACACACAAATGTACACAAATAAAAAATAGCTGCTACACTTAACACACACACACATACACACAAATAAAAGAATTAAAAATTCTTAAAAGAATCCAAGCACATAGAAAATGGTGGGAGTTGATGGAAAGCCTGAGCTAGTGGGCCAATCAGTTTATAACTAATGTGGACCTCTGTGATTTTCTTTGGGGCCTGGCGACTGCGGGAACCGGGCAGGACAGAAATCTTGGGCAACAAGAAAATATCAGTAAACATTCTACCTGTGATGAAAATCTTCATGACCAAACTGAGGGAATTTGTAAAAGCCCAGCCATTAGTGAGGCATATACTTTGGCTGTCTATGTGGGCAATTCCTGAGAGGACAAGTTGGGGAACAGGACTTATCCTATACATGGGCATCACCATCCTACCGGTGGGGTCCCAGACTGGGAAAAAAGAAAGCAAAGGTGTTAAAGGGAGCTGCGGGCTGCGTTCCCGCCACCCAGCTCCCGGCTGCCTGGCTAGCTTATGCCCCAAAATAACAACATACAAACTATATTCATATAAACACTGCTTGGCCCATTTCTACTAAAGTGTGTAGCACCACGAGGTGTGCTTACCAGACAGATTCTAGCCTACATCCATCCTGGGTAGGAGCTTCATCGCATCTGCGCTGGAGAGGAGCGGCCTGGCGTCTGAGCTCACTTCGTCTTCCTCCCAGCATTCTGTTCTGTTTACTCCACCCACCTATGTTCTAACCTATCAGGCCAAGCAGTTTCTTTATTAATTAACCAATGAAAGCAAAGGATATATTACACTCCCACATCACGAAGGTAAGAGAAAGGGAGGGAACCAGGTGGGCACCAGCACTGTTCTCTGTCTGCTCTGACTCCCACATGTGAGGAGACAGCCTATGACCCCCGCACTCCTGCCAAGCTGCTCCTGCCCCCACAGTCACTGCCAGAGAAACCCTCTCTGAAGTCACCTTTGGTCACGCCAATGAGGAAAGTCATGCACACGCCATCCACAGCCATCGCTCACCTCCCAGAGTCTACCTTTCCCCACCTTTGTATGATTTCTGCTGCTCCATCACTGAACTACTCTGTACCACATACGATTCCAGTATGGTTTTCCCAAGAACAGGCCAGGTAAGTACAGGCAACCAACACGCAGGAACAGAACAACACTCAAAACCCAAAATTCATGTCCTAATTCAAATCTCTCTCTTAAAAGATTTCACTCATGTGTGCATGTGTGCACGTGCATGTGTGTGTGCTTATGCATGTTTGTGCCTGCATGCATGTGAATGTGTATGTGTGTGTGCACATGCTTGTGTGTATGTTTGTGCATGTGTGTGTGCATGTGCATGTGAGTGTGTGTGCTTATGACTTCTATTGCCCACTGAGGCCATCAGAGGGTGTTGGGTCACCTGGAACTAGCATTACAGGTGGTTGTGATCCTTCCATACAGGTGTTAGAAACTGAACTGTCTCTCTGTTCTGTATTTAACTGCCCTTAAAACATCTGTTAGCTGTGAACCCCCTTTCTCTTCTTACCAGGAGCCCACTATCTGAAGTTAAATCTAGAGTGGCCACAGTTCTGTGGAGGTCATCTGTCTCAGAAGCAGCAATCCAACCTAAGGATGGCGTGAACAAGATCATCAGTGTCTCGGTTAACAGCCCTGAAGACATGCTGATAGAGGCAGGCTCCTCCACCTAGCACACGGCTGCGTCTAGGGCAGCTTTGCCCGCTCTGTGGTGCCACAGGGGAGACTCATAACCCAAAGATCTCTAGGAGATGCTGTGTCCAGAATTTGTTTATAGTTCGCTGTTCGGAATGTGGGCCGCAACATGGTTCTGTTAGTGGTAGCAGGGGTGGAATTAGTTTTACTCTTAGAAGCCTCATGTCTGGGTGTCTCTGGACCTCTGGGTCTTGCACCTTAAAGGAACAACATTTTACTGATTAGCCATCTGTGCCATAAGGGGAGCCTGGAGACCACTGAGCTACAAACTCCGTTAATATTAGTGCCCAGCGTATCCTAGTGGGTGGCCGCTCTGACTTATGTGGGAGGCCACTTCCTCCTGTTAAAGAGGTTTCACATCATTAATATTCACAATTGTTATTCACTGAGGTCACCGATGAGCACCTTTGGATTCTTTCTCCACCCTTGGCAGAGCACAGTTATTATCTCTCGTTACTGCACCTTCCTTCCTATCTTTCTGCAGCATAAAATTACAAGTGACTATCTGTGTATGTGTGTATGTGTGTGTGTGTGTGTGTGTGAGCACACACACTACATGGTGCACACATAGGCCACAGGTCAGCCTCGGGTGTCATCCTTCAGACACTGTTTTCTTGAAGGCAGCTCTCTCATAGCCCTGGAGCTTGCCGGTTGATTGGGCAGCTGCACCACGAGCTCCACGGCTCCTCCAGTCTCCACTTCTCCAGAGCTGTAAGTCTAAACACCGTCACTCTATGCCAGGCCTTAGAAAGTGGGTTCTGGGGTATGGGACTCAGGTCCTTGTGCCTGCAAGAAAAGCACTTTATTGACTGAGCTACCTGCCCAGGCCTTGTCATCACATCGAAAAGCACAGCCTGAGGACAGTTAACATCATAAACACGATGCAGGCCAAGAAATGGGACCCCTCCTCGTCCACAAGTAGTTTCGGGCAGGGCCCCACACCTCTTCTTTCAGTCACATGTTGTTGAGACCATGGTTAAGGTTCTCTGGCTGAGCCCTTTGGCTCGGAAGGATGCTGACAGTGGATACTGACGCCACTGCAGCGGTTCGGTCCATGTCTAATGGACTCATCCATTTGGTGGGTGATGGACTGGATGCCTCCAGCGTCAGGGCATTATCAATCAAGACCCAGCTGCCATTATGGCATGTGTCATAACAAATGTGTTTGCAAGCATAGAGTCACTAAGAAAAGAATTATGGCGTTTTGGGGTAATAGCATGTAAGAATTTTCCATTTTCTTGACTTCTACATTTGGGGCTTCTAGCGCAGTACTGAACATCAGTCACGGTAATGAGAATTCTCGCCTCTTTCTAGACTTGCAAGAAACTTGCTTTAGGATTTTGGAATGTTATTTGTCAAGTTGAAATTTTTTAGTTCTAATTTTTAAAATTTTTACTTTTATGGATAGGTATTGAACTTTATAAGGTGTATATTTTATATCAATTGAGATCACTAGCTATAACTTTCTCAACATTTTTATGTGACACATGGTTAAATATTATTATTACTATTCTACTATACAGGTATGAACATTTTCCGGTGTGTATGTACCACGTGCATGCCTGCTGTCCTTGAAGGACAGAGAAGTGCAATAAACCCCTTGGAACTGGAGTTACAGTCAGTTGTGGACGGCCATGTGGGTCCTGAGAGTTGAACATGGTTCCTCTGCAAGAGCAGCGAGTGCTCGTAACTGCTCAGCTGTCTCTCCTGCCCCACGATTACGTTTTAAAGGTTAAACCATTTAAAAAACAAACCTAACTTGCCTGTGGTAGTTATTCTAGATAACCTGCACACCAGAAATGCCTCGCTAGGAAATACACGATACACGATGTATGTGCCTTACAATGTCACGGCTGTGACACATTGTCCTCTAGTCTGGGCTAAGCTGTCTCATGCATCCTCGTTAACATCTGAGGTTAGCTGCATCTGCCTCAACTGGACTGAAGAGCTAAGAGTCCTCGGAGTAGTACAAGACACAATTCATCCTGGAATGTGGAACTCATCCGTCTGTTTTCTTAGGACGTGCATACACCTGAACTTTTCAGAGGAATTTCATCCTGAAATAGCAATGAGCTTGTCAGCATCTGTCAGCTTCTGTCCATGTAAAGTTACAGGGAACAAGGGAAACAGGACTCTCCTCCTGCACTTCTGGGAGATGGTCAAACTCTCTTTAGAGAAGTGTAGAAAATAAAAACTGAGGCTGTATATGCCACACAGTGAGCACGCACACGTGGGATGGTGGAGGACTACAATGGCTGAGCACACACACATGGGATGGTGGAGGACTACAATGGCTGAGCACACTCATGGGATGGTGGAGGACTACAATGGCTGAGCACACACACATGGGATGGTGGAGGACTACAATGGCTGAGCACACACACATGGGATGGTGGAGGACTACAACAGCTGAGCACACACTCATGGGATGGTGGAGGACTACAACGGCTGAGCACACTCATGGGATGGTGGAGGACTACAATGGCTGAGCACACTCATGGGATGGTGGAGGACTACAATGGCTGAGCACACACATGGGATGGTGGAGGACTACAATGGCTGAGCACATACTCATGGGATGGTGGAGGACTACAATGGCTGAGCACACTCATGGGATGATGGAGGATTGAAATAGCTGAGCAGGCACACATGGTGATGGAAGAAGGTCATTGGTTAAGTAATAAAGAAACTGCTTGGCCTCATAGGTTAAAACATAGGTGGGAGGAGTAAACAGAACAGAATGCTGGGAGGAAGAGGAAGTGAGGTAGACGCCTCAGACAGACGCCATAGCTCAGCTCTCGGGGGCACACGCGATAAAGCTCCGACCCAGGATGGACGTAGGCTAGAATCTTCCTGGTAAGCGCACCTTGGGGTGCTACACACATTATTAGAAATGGGTTAGTCCAGGTGTGAAAGTTAGTCGAGAAGAGGCTAGATATAATGGGCCAAGCAGTGTTTAAATGAATACAATTTGTGTGTTGTTATTTCGGGTAAAGCTAGCCGGTGGCGGGAGCTAGGTGGCAGAATGCAACCTACAGCTCCTACTACACACATGGGATGGTGGAGGACTAAAAAATTTGACTAGCCCTCTTAAAGCAGCTTTAGCACCTGTGTATAAGTACACACACACACACACACACACACACACACACACACACACAGCTGCTGTGGTAGATATAGAATGCTCATTTACATTGCTGTAGAACAAGACAATATGAGAACAGAAAATATTAAAATGGAGTGATACGGTAATGGGATCAGCTCTCCACGTAACACTAGAGTTAGTTCCTTTTTGCTGTATGATTATTTCACAAAGAGCAGATATACCTAGTGCAATGCCCCTTCCAGAAGTTAACAGCAAAGTTGCCATCCTGTGCTGGTCTAAGGATCCTTATATGTGCAGTTAATGTCCAGAAGTAAGGGCCAGAGTGGTGTGGTCTGATATACATTCCAGACTAGAACAAGAACAAAGGCTTTAAGGCAGTGGATGTGGCAGTCATCACGACAGAATGCGAGCACCATCCGTTGTGAGGGGTTAGCGTAGGGCGACTTTTACATCCTATTGCATATTTTCAGATCCTCAAAAACTGTGGTTGGTATTAATGAGGCATGGGGGATGTAGACGTTTCTCTAAATTATCCTATTCTTTAGTCTCTAGCTCCTGCACTGTATTTAAGAAACAACTAGAGGCAAAACCACTGTACTCTGCTGAAGTGTCTTTCTTCTGTGACCCAGCAAATGCCTGTTTGCTACAGCGGATAAAGAGCAGGGCTTCGAGAAGCCTGCAGGTGTGGTTGGTCAGCTTTCTTTTTGCTGATTGTGTGCGCATGTTAGAAAAGACCCAAAAAACCTATCAGAGCATGAACACACAAGGTAACTTCCCCTTGAAGAATTCATTATACATTTCTTCTTTTCGGGGGGGGGTCGAGACAAGGTTTCTCTGTAGCTTTGGAGCTGTCCTAGAACTAGCTTTTGTAGACCAGGCTGGCCTCGAACTCACAGAGATCCGCCTGCCTCTGCCTCCGGAGTGCTGGGATTAAAGGTGTGTACCACCACCGCCCGGCTTCCTTATAACATGAGGCAGTGACTCAGGAATTTCTTTCCCCAGCTATCCATCTATCATTTAGAACATGTCTGTTGGTGACTGACTTTTGCAATAGAAACCAAAAGAACATCCTGGCAATTCCGATGCATATTTATCTGTGCATATTCATAGCAAAGAGAAATAGTTTCTGAGTCACAACAGAAAGCTGCTTCAGGAAAAGTTGAAACTAAATTCATTCGAAAAGCAAGTTATTGAAGGTAATTCATTGGAGAAAACCATATTAGACATCTTGAAACTTTCATCTAAAAATCATGAAATCTGATTAATGGAGATGGGATAATTTAAGATATGAGTTAGCCAAAAATATGCTTAAGCTATTGGCCAAACAGTATTGCAAATAATATGGTTTTTGTGTGATTATTCCGGGCTGGGAAGCTGAGAAAGAGTGAATGGTCTCCTACTACAAATTGGCACTCCAATGTGTGCTAGCTAAATCCACATAAAATCTGAAAGGGCTAGGACAAGAATTCTAGACACTAAAAAACAAAGTTTAGCCACATTTTTTCCTAAATGGGCTTTGCTTACTGGCAGCATGCTGCTGCTCCTGATTCAGCAGTAGTCGGAAAAAAAAAAAAACCTACAGTTTTGAACCAGCTGCTTCCTGGGCCATGCTGACAGCACAAACTCTGACTCTTTCAGGAGATCAAATATTTAAATGGGTTTGTGAGCAGAATGTTACAACTTGCTTAATGGCAACATAGACCCAATGTGTGCCTGAAAATGGGGCTGTGAATATGGCTTGCGCTAAACAGACCTCCAACCCACCATGTTGGACTGGGCAGAGCCAAAAGGCAAAGCCGTCTCAGAAGCACTCAGCATTTTAAGAAGTGCTTCTGGACAGATAATAATTGCAGATACACAATAGGACAGATTCAGACATAAAAGACCTCTAAATGAGTCACAGTGTGTTTAAAACGTGTATGTAGGCTCGGGAGAGAGAAGAAAAGGAGGACAGAGACAATAAACGTAATATAAAAGAGTACAGAGAGTCATAGATTAAAGGAATTAAATGCTAAACTTGTAGAAAAAGTAATAGAGTAAGAAAAATAAGCCACGTAAAGATGGAATATATACAGAGAGTCTAGATTATGTATATCATTGTGTTTTCTTTGAATTTTTTTGACTCTGAAGGAACTAAGTACAAAAGGACATTTCATTTTATGGGCTGCTAAGCTAAACCAGCATAAAAGTATCTTGACTTCAGAATTTGGGTCTAAGAATAAGTTGCTTCGGAAAAGAGGTTTACATTTGCTTCCACAGAAGATTAGAACCTGTGGAATCCTTCCAGACTAATATGGTTTGAGGGACCAAGTCTCCCTGAAATGTCACTGTGAATAACCCCAAAAATACTTTGTCCAACAAAAAGCAGGAAGCAGGTTGGAGAAAACTATGCCCAAATTCCCTAAATGAGTGTTTATAAATGTTTGTTTACATTTAAAGGGGGATATGATATAGAGATCAATACTTTGCATTGGTATGGATCTTGGTTTATTGATATAAATTTAAAGTCAATTCTGTTACATGTATATTTCTGCTCTTTATTAAGGTATTGTGTTTGTGCAACTCATTTAAATATGCAATGTATAATTAAGAAATATAGGTTAATAGATAATCATCTATAATAGTCAAGCGTGTAGTCATGTTATTTAGGTTTTCTAGATATATAGAGGCATATTTCAGTTAGATAGGTATTCTTCAAATCTTTCAGAGGCTTTCAGAATATGTCATTTAAATGTTTTAAGAAGTTAGGACTTTTCATAACAGTGAGACACATCTACTCCTGGCAGCACCAATAACTTCAAGAGAAAGATGGGCACTGAAGAGAGGCTCCATATGAAGTTTGCTAGCCATTTGGGCAAGAAACTGCTCTTGCCTGGACTGCTTGATATTATGCTGTGTGAATTGGAGACGCAGGATCTGCAGAGAAATGACTGCTGAACTTGCCTAAAAATGAGATGGTCTTTCAGGGTTCCTGCTTCATGAAAGAGTCTGCCAGACATTCTGCAATGTCTGTTGTGACTGACAAACTGCCAATAGAAGGAGAACTGTCCTTGAAATTTCCTGCTTCACAGTAAAATCTGCAGGATACTGTGAGCCAGTAGGCTGAAGATGGGAGCCCGCAACATTACAGAAGAACTTTGGGTGACTGTCCAGGCAGCGAGATGTCCCTGTCAATTCGAGTGTTTTGGAAGTTGCCTACAATGTACCTCCTGTTTACTTAGGTAATATTATATCCTTCTGTAATCTTTGTTAAAGTAGAAGAATGGATAGTTATGATTATAGTTTTCCGTAGTTATGACAAAAGATAGATATAAATATTGTAACTGTAATTCTTGCTTGATACCTGTTTTGTTATATGTAATTTTACTATGTTCAAGTTAAAACCTTCCTTTTTATTTAAACAGAAAAAAGGAGGTGATGTGGGATTCCCCTCTGTATGTTGTGATTACCATTGATTAATAAAGAACTGCTTTGAGCCTATGGCAGGGCAGAACAAAACTAGGTGGGGAAAACTAAACTGAATTCTGGGAGAAAGAAGGTGAAGTCAGTGAGAAGCCATGGAGCCCTGCCAGAGACAGATGCAGGAACTTTACCCAGTAAGCCACAGTCACATGGAGATACACAGATTAAAGGATATGGGTTAATTTAAGATATTAGTTGGCTAGAAATATGCTTAAGCTATTGGCCAAACAGTATTGCAAATAATATGGTTTCTGTGTGATTATTTCACGGCTGAGCAGCTGGGAACAAACAAGTGGCCTTTGTACAACACAGTCCTAAGAACCACGTTTGTCTCTCTGACAGAGGATCTTTGCTTAAGGAAAACCTTGACAATTCAGATTCAGATCTTATTTCATAGCTGGGGAAGCATGGGCATACAACTAGCATGCAGTTTTATGAAAATGGATTATCACTGATAATATCTACTAATTATCATCAATTATTAGAACCCATTATTCCACTTCTAAAGGGGGCTAGTCTTTCTTTCTCCAGGAGGTACCAGCAACTCTAACACTGTGGCTTTTAGTGTTTAATAGGAAATTCTAGGTTCATGGTCCTTAGAGGTCACAGACAAGGACGAATATCAAGGTTGTGAGCACTGAGCATGGCCATCTGCCCCTCACTGTGGACAGAGATGCCTGCGTATTGTACGCTGGGATTCTGCCTAAGAGTTATTTTTAAATGCACGACTGCCAAACAAGGCTATAAGCTATGGCGTCTCCAGATTACAGCCACTGTGTGAAACTATCTCAGTACTGGAATCTGGTTCCTTCTTGGTACAGGGTTCTTCAAATTCAGTTCTTCTCAAGAGTTTAGGGGCCTGTGGGGAGCCTCAAATACTCTCAACCAGAAGAAGTCACACAAACACAATTCTGCACCAAGTATAGAAGGCCCAGGGACATATGAAAATCCAATCACAGAGTCTGGGTTAAAAATGTCAACTCAGCCAGGCACAGCCATGCATGCTAGTAATCCCAGCCCTCAGGAGGCTGAGGCAGGAGGCTCAAGACTTCAAGGCTATTTGGGGACATCTAGGAGGCCCTATCTCAAAAATCCAAAAAGTAAAACAACAACAACCACCCAGTCTAAGATCCTATTCAGGACGGAAGTCCTGGGAGAATGAGAACAATAACTTGGGGTCACTGTTGGGCTCTGTTTAGAGGTGGTGGCTATTGGTTTTCTGCCACAGTATAACACACGGGACCACTTTTCATCAGCCTTCAAGAATTACTACAGGAGCTGAGGCTGGGGAACCGTCCTAAGTTTACAGACAGTCTAGGAGTGAATTTCAGGGATATATAGAGTGAGGTCATTTCTCAAAATAAATACACCCCCTAAACAGATCAGCCACATGCTGGCCACGTGATTCTTATGGCTGATCGGTTCAATAACAGGAAGTTAGCTACTCTACTACAGCCACTGCAAGTGAACAACCTATATACTTGCTGTAAGAGCCTTTGTTATAGAGTTGATGATCGGTTCCCCCAAAGGATTCTTGTATGGCTTAATCCCCAACACAGAGGGAGAGGATTCAGGGGTAGGGGGCAGGATTCAAAATCTGAATAGACTCGAAAGACGGAACTGGCAGATGGGGGCTGGATGGAGGACGGAGCTCCCCTGTGGCTGTATCTTATGCTGGCAGCTTCCAGACACAGCTCCTTTTTGTTTGTGGTTGCCGTCAGGTGAACAGTTCCCCCAACCCCACCCCTTCTGTCATGGTGAAAAGCAGGCAAACCACACAGGCCTCTACCTAGCTCTGCATGAGCCAAAATGAATATCTTCTTCAAACTATTTCTCTCAGGTAATAGTCGAGACAAAGAGCTCAAACAGTCTGGCACGTGGGGCTGAGTAGTTTTTAATACTTCACACATGAGCACAAGCTGTCCCCTTGCTCTCTCCTCTCTCCCGAATCTTCATCTCTTCCTCTCTCCTCGCATATGCTTGCGTTTGGCTTACCTGGGGCTGATTCAGGTTTGGCTGGCTGAGGCTTCAGCTGTGCACCCAACCTGCTCTCGGAAAAGTCTGAGTCCTGTGATTCGATCAGCGAACAGTAGGGATGAGGAGAGGTGTAGGGGCTGCGGCACCAAGGACTCCGGTTGGGTAAAACGGTCGGCAAGATTTCCTTTTCTCTGCGACAAGAGAAAGACCGATTTGAAATCAAAGGCATTTATTTTATGTAGTAGTATTAGTATTGGAGGTGCGATGAGGGAGAAAGCCCATTTAAGGAACCTAGAGGGGGCTGGAGAGCTGGCTCAGCAGTTGCCAACACGGGCCACTCTTTCAGAGAACCTGCTTCAGTTTCCAGCACCCACAAGGTGGCTTTTAGCAATCTGTAACTCCCGGAAGTCCTCTGCTAGTCTCTGTGGCTACAGGCTATACATACATATGTGCAGGCAAAACACCCATACATAAGATAGAAATGAACCATAATAATGTTTAGAAAGAGTATGTCTTTCCTGGATCTGGTAGCCAGGGTATTTATTGTGTCACCTATAGCATTTGGCTAAAGAGGAATGGAATTCTGCAACTCTGTCCCCAGCTAGCTGGAGGAGAAATTCATTGCATGCTTCTGCTTCCACTCTACTTGCTAAGCACATGGAGACGCTGTCACCTTCCCACCTCTCTACACTTACCTTGCCTCGAATAGCGAATAGCGAGCAGTGCCAAGAGCTTCTTCTTAAGGGGCTCAGGGACCTCAGGATTAACCCTTCAGAGCCTGTACGCAGGTCTCTGCTCTCTTCACAGTGCTACACTGTACTGGAGCCATGGCCCATTGACTGATGATCATACATGGGCTCCCAGGGCATCCCACAGGCTCGGGTACTGATGGGGAAGGGCTCAATAAATAGGAAATGAAGTATTCTTTACCTCCTAAGAGCAGGGCAGGTGTGCCCTATCTGGCACTGGGAGGACTCTCTCTTTGCTGACTCTTGTTTTTCCTTATTTATGGAGGACGCAGATGCCACTGTCCACCCAAACAGATGGCTTTTCACTGTTGGAATCACTACTGAGCATCTCTCAAATTCAATGTCGGTCTCTAACTTCTCCCATGCTTGCCTCCAGTGGATTGGAGTGTACCAGGCGATCGCCTAACAGAAACGAAGAGGGCTCTCAGTATTAAATATCATTGGACCTGTATGTATATACGGCCACAGGCCTACTGTGCTGTTATTCAGCTTTGGTTCCAGGTTTCTGTCTGAGGTAGGCTCTGGCTCTCACTCTGCTGTCTAGGTTGAGCTGGCACTTGTTGGGTTGCTCAGGCTATTCTAGAAGTCATGGTGATCCTCCTGCTTCAGCCTCCAGAGTGCTGGGATTAAAGATGTGAACTTTACACCTCAGAATATATTTCTAAAAATAAATTTTATTGTCTTTTTAAGTTTTCAACATTAATTACAGAATATATACATTTATACATACATATATATTAAACATATCTGTGACAAGAGCTAGTGAAATTTACTTTAGAAAATTTCAGATACAATGTCATTTTATTGCTTATATTCCATGTGCCACACATTAGTTCTCCAGACTATTTATGCTCTACATGTTCTTTGGGTACACACCAGCAGAGACACCTCCAGGTCAAGTGCAATCCTGCTGTGATTCCTTTAAAGAGCCCTCCTCTGAACTCCCACTGTGAAGAAGGGGTCTGTTCCCTATCTAGATCTTAAATGCAAAACAAGGGCCTGGGAAAGCACCAAAAAGTGCCAGAAAGTCTGCAGTTTTGTAGGAAGCAGCATTCTGTTTGATCCCTGCAAATATGAGATTATATACTGTCATCAGCAATGTGCTATGAGTCTATGGACTTTAAAAACAGGGCAAGACGCTGTCCACTGGTCATGTTGGAGTCATACAGGATTCATGGCCACAGCTTACTGTCACTCGGTGTCTGGTGGAACCTCAGGCCTGTCTGCTTCAGTCAGCAGGTAGACAGAAATAGATTTCCCAGGAAGACCTTTCTCGCGATTGCACAGTGAGGACGAGTTTCAACTGAGGTAAGAATGGGGTGATCTTTTTTTAAATTTTTTATTTATACGATCTGAAGAGAAACCTAATTTTTTTTGAGAATTGCTTGTTTTTATTAGGGTCTCATTTGGACATAGAATCTTCTCACCTTCTCATCGAGGGTGCATTTTCTAAATGAGCAATGCCATTGCTTTATCACAGCTGGGTTTTTCTGACGGGATATAACCCAAGGATGGGGAACTGAAGCAGAGGCCATGGAGGAACTCTGCTTACTGGCTTTCTCCCCGTGGCTCCTGCTCAGTCTGCTTTCGTAGTTAGGCAAGGCTTACCTGCCCAGTGTCACCTCACCCACAGGGAGCTGAGCTCTCCTGCACTATAGGCCACCTTCTCTACTGAAGTCTACTCTTTCAAGATGACTGACTTTAGCTTGTGTCAAGCTGACATAAACCACCAGGACAAGTACAAAATAATGTATTGACTGAAGGGAGGAAGAGATTCTCTGGAGGACCATGATGGTTTCTGAAGCGACAGTCGGATGACGGGCATTAATGCTAGTAAGTATCACTGATGCTGGCTCGTGGTCTCAGGGATTTCAGCCCCTGTGGTGGGTGAGCATGATGGAGTGGCTCCATGGTGATGGGAGGATTTGGCAGAAGCCCTCATACCGTGGAAGACCAAGACACAGAAGGCACAAAAGGAAGAAGCCACCTACAGTTCCTCCAGAGAAGACCAACCTCCCAAAAGTTCAACCCCCCTCATACAGCGCTCCCTACTGGGAGGCAGGTGTCCTGACATTTCACATCCTCATACAGCGCCCCCTACTGGGAGGCAGGTGTCCTGACATTTCACATCCTCATACAGCGCCCCTTACTGGGAGGCAGGTGTCCTGACATGTCACATCCTCATACAGCGCCCTCTACTGGGAGGCAGGTGTCCTGACATTTCACACCCCAACCATCACTTTTCTAAAAATTAATTAATTTATTTCACATCCCTATTAAAGACCCCTCCCTCCTCTCCTCCCATTTCCTCCCCACCTCACACCACCCCCCTTCTCCCACTTATCCTCAGGTTCCCCAGGGGCATCAGCAAAGCAAAGCAAAGCAAAGCAAATCAAGCTTCCATAATAGCAAGCACCACTCTCTGTATTCAGTCTGGACAAGGCAAACCAGCATGAGGAACAGGTTCCCTAGAGCCAGCCAAAGAACCAGGGACAGAACTGCTCCCATTGCCAGGAGTCCTGCAAATGGACCCTGGCACAATTGTCAGTCCCATGTACACTCCCTGGTTGTGATGGAGGAGGGTCATCTGTCTATCTGTTGCTTTCAGTGGTTAATTAATAAAGAAACTGCTTGGCCTGATAGGTCAGAACATAGGTGGGTGGAGTAGACACAACAGAATGCTGGGAAGAAGGGAAGTTGGTCAGATGCCATGGAGCCAGCCGCCAGGTCAGACATGCTGAATCTTTCCCGGTAAGCCACCACCTTGTGGTGCTACACATATTATTAGAAATGGGTTAATCAAGATGTGAGAGTTAGCCAGTAAGAGGCTAGAGCTAATGGGCCAAGGAGTGTTTAAAAGAAAACAATTTGTGTGTTGTTATTTCGGGTGTAAAGCTAGTCGTGCAGAAGCCGGGTGGGACAAAAAGCAGGCCTGCTTGCCTCATCACTACATCTGTGTGTGCCCATGAGCCAGGCTAGCCATTTCTGTGGGTTTTTCTTTGATGCCCTTGACTCCAAGGCTCCTAAAACCCCTCCTCACTCTCCTCGACAGGACTCCTCAAGCCTAGCCCAATGTTTAGCCATTGGTCTCTGCATGTGCCTCCATCAGTTGCTGGATGAAGGCTGATGACAACCAGGGTTGTCAGCAATCTGATCACAGGGGATGAACCATTCAGGCCGTGCACCCATCAATGCCAGGAATCGTAGCTGGGGCCATCCTTATAGACTTGTGGAAGTTTTCCTTGCATCTGGGACTCCATAAAGCCCCCTTTTTCCATTTACCTCTCTCGGCACTGTCCTCCCCCAACCTGATCCCTCATGTTCCCATGCCCACCTGCCCCCATTCCACCCAGGAGATCTATTTCTCCTTCTCTGGGAGATCCCTGTGTCTCCCCCTTGGGCCCTTCTTGTTATTTGGTCTCTCTGGGTTTGTAGATTATAGCTTGGTTATCCTTTATTTTACAGCTAATATCCACTTATGAGTGAGTACACACCATGTCTGTCTTTCTGGGTCTGGGTTACCTCACTCAGAGTGATTATTTTCTGGTTCCATCCATTTGCCTTCAAATTTCCGGATGTCATTATTTTTAACAGCTAAGTAATACTCTATTGTGTAAATGTACAACATTTTCTTCATCCATTCTTTTTTTTTAAAATTTATTTATTTATTTAAGATTTCTGTCTTTTCCCCACCGCAGCCTCCCATTTCCCTCCCCTTCCCCCAGTCAAGTCCCCCTCCCTCGTCAGCCCAAAGAGCTATCAGGGTTCCCTGCCCTGTGGGAAGTCCATGGACCACCCACCTCCAACCAGGTCCAGTAAGGTGAGCATCCAAACTGCCTAGGCTCCCACAAAGCCAATACGTGCAGTAGGATCAAAACCTATTGCCTTTGTTCTTGAGATCTCAGTAGTCCTCATTGTCTCTATGTTTTTTCCCAAGACGGTTTTATCCCAGGCTTTTTCAAACCCAGGTCAGCTGGCCTTGGTGAGTTCCTGGTAGAAAATCCCCATTGTCTCCGTGTGTGGGTGCACCCCTCGCGGTCCTGAGTTCCTTGCTCGTGCTCACTCTCCTTCTTCTCCTGATTTGGACCTTGAGATTACTGTCCGGTGCTCCAATGTGGGTCTCTGTCTCTGTCTCCTTTCATCGCCTGATGAAGGTTGATATTCAGGAGGATGCCTTTATGTTTTTCTTTGGGTTCTCCTTCTTATTTAGCTTCTCTAAGATCACGTATTAGAGGCTCAATGTCCTTTGTTTATGTCTAGAAACCAAATATGAGTGAGTACATCCCATGTTCCTCTTTTTGGGTCTGGCTTACCTCACTCAGGATCGTGTTCTCTATTTCCATCCATTTGCCTGCAAACTTCAAGAAGTCCTTGTTTTTTATTGCTGAGTAGTACTCTAATATGTATATATTCCATACTTTCTTCATCCATTCTTCAATTGAAGGGCATCTAGGTTGTTTCCATGTTCTGGCTATTACAAACAGTGCTGCTATGAACATAGTAGAGCATATACTTTTGTTGTATGATAAGGCCTCTCTTGGGTATATTCCCAAGAGTGGTATTGCTGGATCCAGGGGTAGGTTGATCCCAAATTTCCTGAGAAACCTCCACACTGCTTTCCAAAGTGGTTGCACAAGTTTGCATTCCCACCAGCAATGGATGAGTGTACCCCTTTCTCCACACCCTCTCCAGCAAAGGCTATCATTGGTGTTTTTTATTTTCGCCATTCTGACAGGTGTAAGATGGTATCTTAAAGTTGTCTTGATTTGCATTTCCCTGATCGCTAAGGAAGTTGAGCATGACCTTAGGTGTCTTTTGGCCATTTGAACTTCTTCTGTTGAGAGATCTCTGTTCAGCTCAGTGCCCCATTTTATAAATGGGTTAATTAGCCTTTTACGGTCTAGTTTCTTGAGTTCTTTATATATTTTGGAGATCAGACCTTTGTCAGTTGCGGGGTTGGTGAAGATCTTCTCCCAGTCAGTGGGTTGCCTTTCTGTCTTAGCAACAGTGTCCTTTGCTTTACAGAAGCTTCTCAGTCTCAGTAGGTCCCATTTATTCAATGAGTCCCTTACTGTCTGTGCTGCTGGGGTTATACGTAGGAAGTGGTCTCCTATGCCCACTTGTTGTAGAGTACTTCCCACTTTCTCCTCTATCAGGTTCAGCGTGTTCGGACTGATATTGAGGTCTTTAATCCACTTGGACTTGAGTTTTGTGCATGGTGATAGATATGGATCTATTTTCATTCTTCTACAGATTGACATCCAGTTTTGCCAGCACAATTTGTTGAAGATGCTCTCTTTTTTCCATTGTATACTTTTAGCTCCTTTATCAAAAATCAGGTGTTCATAGGTTTGTGGGTTAAAGTCAGGGTCTTCTATTCGATTCCATTGGTCGACTTCTCTGTTTTTATGCCAATACCAAGCTGTTTTCAATACTGTAGCTCTGTAATAGAGTTTGAAGTCAGGGATGGTAATGCCTCCAGACGATCCTTTATTGTATAAGATTGTTTTGGCTATCCTGGGTTTTTTGTTTTTCCATATAAAGTTGATTATTGTCTTCTCCAGATCTGTGAAGAATTTTGATGGTATTTTGATGGGGATTGCATTGAATCTATAGATTGCTTTTGGTAGAATTGCCATTTTTACTATGTTGATCCTCCCAATCCAAGAGCAAGGGAGATCCTTCCATTTTCTGGTGTCATCTTCAATTTCTTTCTTCAAAGACTTAAAGTTCTTGTCAAATAGATCTTTCACTTCCTTGGTTAGGGTTACCCCTAGATATTTTATGCTATTTGTGGCTATCGTGAAAGGTGATGCTTCTCTGATTTCCCTCTCTGCTTCCTTATCCTTAGTGTATAGGAAGGCCACTGACTTTTTGGAGTTGATCTTGTATCCTGCCACCTTACTAAAGGCGTTTATCAGATGTAGGAGTTCTTGGATAGATTTTTTGGGGTCGCTTATGTATACTATCATATCATCTGCAAATAACGAAAGCTTAACTTCTTCCTTTCCAATACGAATCCCCTTGATCCTCTTATGTTGTCTAATTGCAATTGCTAGAACTTCAAGCACTATATTGAAGAGGTATGGAGAGAGTGGACATCCTTGTCTTGTTCCTGATTTTAGTGGGATGGCTTTGAGTTTTTCTCCGTTCAATTTAATGTTAGCTGTCGGCTTGCTGTAAATAGCTTTTATTATATTTAGGTATGACCCTTGTATCCCTAATCTCTCCAAGACCTTTATCATAAAGGGGTGTTGAATTTTGTCGAATGCTTTTTCAGCATCTAATGAAATGATCATATGGTTTTTTTCTTTCAGTTTATTTATATGGTGGATTACATTGATAGATTTGCGTATGTTGAACCAGCCCTGCATCTCTGGGATGAAGCCTATTTGATCATAATGGATAATTTTCCTAATGTGTTCTTGGATTCGGTTTGCCAGTATTTTATTGAGGATTTTTGCGTCGATATTCATGAGTGAAATAGGCCTATAATTCTCTTTCTTGGTTGGGTCTTTGTGTGGTTTTGGTATCAGGGTAACTGTGGCTTCGTAAAAGGAATTTGGCAATGACTCTTCTGCTTCTATATTGTGAAATACATTAAGGAGTATAGGTATTAGCTCTTCTTGGAAGTTCTGATAGAATTCTGCATTGAAACCATCTGGTCCTGGGCTTTTTTTGGTAGGGAGATTTTTGATAACAGTTTCTAGTTCTTCGCGACTAACAGGTCTATTTAGATCGTTCACCTGGTCTTGGTTTAGCTTTGGTATGTGGTACTTATCTAAAAAACTGTCCATTTCTTTTGCATTTTCCAGTTTTGTGGCGTATAGGCTTTTGTAGTAAGATCTAATGATTCTCTGAATTTCCTCTGTGTCTGTGGTTATGTCCCCCTTTTCATTGCTGATCTTATTTATTTGCGTGTTCTCTCTCTGTTGTTTAATTAGTTTGGATAGGGGTTTGTCGATCTTGTTGATTTTCTCAAAGAACCAACTTTTTGTTTCATTGATTCTTTGGACTGTTTTCTGTGTTTCTATTTTGTTGATTTCTGCCCTCAGTTTGATTATTTCCAGTCTTCTACTCCTCCTGGGCGCATCTGCTTCTTTCTTTTCTAGAGCTTTCAGGTGTGCTGTTAAGTCCTCAATGTATGCTTTCTCTGTTTTCTTTAAGTGGGCACTTAGTGCTATGATCTTTCCTCTTAGCACTGCTTTCAACGTGTCCCATAGGTTTGAGTATGTTGTCTCTTTATTTTCATTAAATTCAAGGAAGACTTTAATTTCTTTCTTAATTTCTTCCTTGACCCATGTGTGGTTCAGTAGTTGACTGTTCAGTTTCCATGAGTTTGTCGGCTTTCTGGGGGTAGCATTGTTATTGCCTTCTAGCTTTAGTCCGTGGTGGTCTGATAAGACACAGGTGGACACTGATTTTTTTTGTATCTGTGGAGGTTTCCTTTGTTTCCGAGTATGTGGTCAATTTTTGAGAAGGTTCCATGAGCTGCAGAGAAGAAGGTATATTCTTTCCTTTTGGGGTGGAATGTTCTATAGATGTCTGTTAAGTCCATTTGCTTCATTACCTCCAATAATTCTCTTAATTCTCTATTAGGTTTCTGTCTGATTGACCTGTCCAATGGAGAAAGAGGTGTATTGAAGTCTCCTATTACTAGTGTGTGTGGTTTGATGTCTGCCTTGAGTTCTAGTAATATTTCTTTTACATAGGTGGGTGCTTTTATGTTAGGGGCGTAGATATTCAGAATTGAGACTTCATCCTGATGAATTGTTCCTGTTATGAGTATAAAGTGTCCATCTCGATCTCTTCTGATTGACTTTAGTTTGAAGTCAGTTTTGTTAGAAATTAGTATGGCCACACCTGCTTTTTTCTTAGGACCATTTGCTTGAAACACCTTTTCCCAACCCTTTACTCTGAGTAGATGCCTGTCTTTGTGGTTGAGATGTGTTTCTTGCAAACAGCAGAATGTTGGGTCCTGTTTTCGTATCCAATCCCTTAGCCTGTGCCTTTTTATGGGTGAATTGAGGCCATTAATATTAAGTGATACTAATGACCAGTGGTTGTTTACTCCGGTTATTATTATTGGTTTTGGTAGTAGCGTTTGTGTGTCTCCCTTCTTTGAGGTGTGCAGGTGAAGGTTCGCTAGATGCCTGAGTTATTGTAGGCAGTGTTGGCAATGCTAGATTCCTTAGGTTGTGATTTTCCTTCTATTATTTTCTGTAGGGCTGGGTTTGTGGCTACATATTGTTTAAATTTGTTCTTATCTTGGAAAGTCTTGTTTTCTCCATTGATAGTGAACAATAGCTTGGCTGGGTATAGTAGTTTGGGTTTGCATCCATGATCCCTTAGTTTTTGCAGAACCTCTATCCAGGACCTTCTGGCTTTCATAGTTTCCATAGAGAAGTCAGGTGTAAGTCTGATTGGTTTACCTTTATAGGTTACTTGCCCCTTTTCCTTTGCAGCTCTTAATATTCTTTCTTTAACCTGTATATTTTGTGTTTTGATTATTATATGGCGAGGGGATGTTTTTCTTTGATCCAGTCTGTTTGGTGTTCTGTATGCTTCTTGGATATTCAAAGGAATATCTTTCTTTATGTTGGGAAAGTTTTCTTCCATAATTTTGTTAAAAATATTTTCTGGGCCTTTGAGCTGTGATTCTTCTCCTTCTTCTATCCCTATTATTCTTATGTTAGGTCTTTTTATTGTGTCCCATATTTCCTGCGTGTTTTGTGATGAGTATTTGTTGGCTTTGCTGATTTCTTTGATCAGTGCTTTTATTTTCTCTATGTTGTCCTCAGAATCTGAGATTCTTTCTTCTATCTCTTGTATTCTATTGATTATGCTTGTTTCTGTAGACTCTGCTCGTTGACTTAGATTTTCCATATCCAGCTGGTCCTCAGTCTGTGTTTTCTTCCTTGCTTCCATTTCAGTTTTCAATTCTTGAACTGTTTTCCCCAGGGTCTCATGTACGTATTTACTCATTTCTTCAACCTTTTTACTCACTTCTTCAAACTTTTTGTCATACTTCTCCTCTATTTCTATAAAGGTGTTTTTTACATGATGTTTAAGAGACTCTATTGCTTTCATAAAGTCATTTTTTTCCACTTCTTCTGTGTGAGGGTGTTCAAGTCCTTCTGTTGTGAGATCATTGGGTTCTGGTGTTTTCATGTTGCTTTTCAGATTATTGGGTGAATTCTTGCCTTGGCGCCTGCCCATCTCGTCCTTTCGATGCTGTCTAATGTGTCTTTTAATGCAGGAACGGGTTTTCCTGCTGGCCAGGGGCCCTGCTTCCAAAATGCCTTCTCCCCGTTTCTTGAGTCCTGCCACTGGCCAAGATCTTTTTCACTGCTCTGAAGGGTCTTCAGGACCAGGACCAGGCTCCTGGTTTGCCAGGGACCTCGCCAAGAAAAGGCCTACCCCTCTGCAGGCCAGCCACCAAAACAGAGGAACTCGCGGTGCTCTCTGCTCTGAGCTCCCTATCCAGTGCCCAAACAGGTTAAATTTGGTGGTCCCCGCCCCCAGCGGAAGGGGGGGGGAGCGAAGGAGGACCCTGGTCGCAATCTGGGATATGCCAGGGAGAGAGAGGTCTCAGCGAGGAGGAGCAGCCCCAGCAGAGGGTAGAAGCCCTCGCAGGCTAACCGGGGGGGGGGTCAAGGTGATCGGGGAGTGCCCCCGCTCCGTTTCTGCGACCAGCCCTGGGGCAAGAACACTCTCCCTATACAAGGTGGTCTTCAGGGATACGACTAGGCTCACCGTTCGCTGCCCCGTGATCCTCCTCTACTCACTGGTGTCTGTAGGTCTCCGCCGCGTCTGGCCGCGCCAGGGTTGTTCCCTTCTTTATCCATTCTTTGGTTGAGGGGCATCTAGGTTGTTTCCAGGTTCTAGCTGCTATAAATAAAGCTGCTATGAACATAGCTAAGCAAGTATCCTTGTGGTATGATTGAACATCATTTGAGTGGTATTGCTGGGTCTTGAAGTAGATGATTCTTAATTTTCTTAGAAACTAACATATTGATTTCCAAAGTGATTGTATAAGTTCGCATTCCCACCAGAAATAGAAGAGTGTTCTTCTTGCTCCATATCCTCTCCAGCATAAGCTGTTATTTGTTTTTGATCTTAGCTATTCTGATAGGTGTAAGACTGTGGAGGCCCAAAAATGTGAGCCTATTCCACCTTGTCTCATGGTCAGAGACTTTGGAGTTTGCTCAATATTGTTGACAGCAAGTGTAGCTACACATCCTGACTCAGGATGTGATTACTTGGGTCTTTTGACATTACGATGGCTCATGCACGTAGATCCATTCCATCCTGACATATGGTCAGGATATGAAAGCATACTTTTGCTTCTTCTTTTGTAATATGAGGTTACCTGGGAAATGACTTCCTTCAGGATACCTGGTCTAGGGTGGCTTCACTGCCTACACAACAGAATGCTAATGACTTGATATCTCAAAGTGTTGAAGCAATTAACTGTTGAATTGTCCTTTGGATCATGTTAAAGAAGTCTTTTGTTGCCTTCTCCCTTTGGTATTGGGGTGTAAAAGTGTATGGTAAATTAAATGTGGTGATTTCAGTATTCACCGGAACTCCTTCCCAGTACTATTCTATGGTTTCTGTTTCATTAGTTTTAAACATGTCTTTGTGTTCTTTACTTACATTTCTGATCCCCATGAGCCTACCCTGGCAAGAGTTGTATTTGTTGAGGCTGGTCTCCAATATAAGATGGAATCTCAGTCGTTTTGATTTGCATTTCACTGATGGCTAAAGTTGATGAACATCCCTTCAAGTATTTCTCTGGCATTTGAGATTCTTCTGTTGAAAATTCTCTGTTTAGGTCAATACCCCATTTTTAAATTGGATTATTTTTTTTTTTGATGCCTAGTTTCTTGAGTTCTTTATATATTTTGGAGATCAGCCCTATGTCAGATTTGGGGTTGGTGAAGAGATTTTCCTGTTCTGTAGCTGCTGTTCTGTCCTACTGACAGTGTTCTTTGCCTTACAGAAGCTGTTCCGTTTCATGAGATTTCATTTATTAATTGTTAGTCCTAATGCCTGTTGAAAGAGGAGCGGCCGGGCTGTGTTCCTGGCACCCGGCCGCCCACATGGTTAGCTTATGCCCCGAAATTATTACACATAAACTGTATTCTTTTAAACACTGCCTGGCCCATCAGTTCCAGCTTCTTATTGGCTAGCTCTTACATATTAATCTAACCCATTTCTAATATTCTGTGTAGCCCACGAGCTGGCTTACCAGGGAAGATCTTAACCTGCGTCTGCCTGGCATGAGAACATCATGGCAACTCCTCACTCAGCTTCTTTCTCCCAGAATCCTGTTCTGTTTACTCCACCCACCTAAAGGTTGGCCTATCAATGGGCTTAGGCAGTTTCTTTATTAATAAGAAATCACTCCCACATCAAATGCCTGTGCTACTGGTGTTCTATTTAGGAAGCTGCCTTCTGTGCCAATGTGTTCAAGGCTATTCCCCAGTTTCTATTATTAGGTACAGTGTATCTGGTTTTATATTGAGGTCTTGATTCACTTCGACTTGAGTTTTGTGCCAGACAATAGATATGGATCTATTTGCATTCTTCTACATGCTGACATCCAGTAATGTCAGCACCATTTGTTAAACATACTTTCTTTTCTCCATTGTATAGTTTTGACTTCTTTGTCAAAGTCAAGTGTTCAGAGGTGTGTGGATTTATTTCTAGGTCTTCAATTTAATTCTGTTGGTCAGTGTGTCTGTTTTTATGCCAATGCCATGCTACTTTTATTGCTATAGCTCTGTAGTAGATCTTGAGATCAGGAATGGTGACACCTCCAGCAGCTCCTTTATTGTACAAGATTGTTTTGGTTATCTTGGGTTTTTTGTTTTTCGATATGAAGTTGAGTATTTTTCTTTTGCTGTCTGTAAAGAATTGTGTTGAGATTATGATAGGGACTGCAGTGAGTCTGTAAATTGCTTTTGGAAAAATGGCTATTTTTACTATGTTAATCCCACCAATCTATGAGCATAAGAAATCTTTCTACCTTCTGTTTTCTTCTCTACTTTCTTTCTTCAAAGACTTTAAGTTCTTGTCATAGAGGTCTTCACTTACTTGGTTAGAGTTATACCAAGATATTTTATATTGTTTGTGGAGGGTTACTTTTTTCCTGATTTCTTTCTCAGCCTTTTATCATTTGTGTATGAGAGGGTTGCTGATTTTTTTTTTTTTGAGCTAAGCTTGTACCCAGTCACTTCACTCAAGGTGTTTATCAGCTGTAGCAGTTCCCTTTTTGGGATCACTTTTGTATACTATCATATTATACGCAAATAGTGATACTTTGACTTCTTTTACAATTTGTAACCCTTTGATCTTCTTTTGTTGTCTGATTGCTCTAGCTAGAAATTCAAGTACTATATTGAATAAACATGAAGAGAGTAGACAGTCTTGTCATTCTTGATTTCAGTGGGATCACTTTGAGTTTCTCTCCATTTAGTTTGATTTTAGTTGCTGGGTTGCTGTATATTGTTTTTATTATATTTAGGTATTTTCTTTGTATCCTTGATCTAAGATTTTTATCATGAAGGGTTTGGGGGTTATATCAAAGGATTTTTCAGCATCTCATGAGATGATCATGTGGTTTTTTTCTTTTAGTTTGTTTATAAGTGGATCACATTGCCAGATTTTCATGTGTTCAACCATCCCTGCATCTCTGGAGTGAAGCCCACTTGATGATGGTGGGTGATCTTTTTGATGTGCTCTTGGATGCAGTTTGCCAGTTAATTTGTTGAGTATTTCTGCATCTGTGTTCAGGAGGGAAATTGGTCTGTAATTTTCTTTCTTTGTTGAGTCTTTGTGTGGTTGGGTATTAGGGCAACTATGGCCTCATAAATTTTGGCAATGTTCCTTATGTTTCTATATTGTGGAATAATTTGAGGTGTACTAGTTTTTAGCTCTTCTTTGAAAGTCTGGTAGAATTCTGTGTAGACAAAGGTTTCTATACTATCTGGTCCTATAGCTGTTCAGTTCCAAATAAACACACAGAGGCTTATATTAATTATAAAATGATTGGTCTATTAGCTTAGGATTTCTTATTAACTAACTCTTACATCTTATATTAACCCATAATTCTTGTCTGTGTCAGCCACATGGCTTGGTACCTTTTATCAGTGAGGCATTCTCATCTTGCTTCCTCTGCAACTAGGTGATGGCTACAGACTGAGCTTTTCCTGGTCCAAGATTTCCCCTATTCTGGTTACCCTGCCTATACTTCCTGCCTGGCTACTGGCCAATCAGTCTTTTATTAAACCAAAACAAGTGACAAATCTTTACATGGTACAAGACCATTGTCCCACAGCAATTCTGTCCTGAAACCATCTGGTCCTGGGGTTGTCTTGGTTGGGAGACTTTTAATGACTGCTTCTATTTTCTTAGAGGTTATAGGTCTATTTAAATTGTTTATCTGATCTTGGTTTAATTTTGGTATGTAGATTTATCAAGAAATTTGTTCATCTCTTTTTGATTTTCCAATTTTTTGGAGTATGGGTTTTTTGAAGTATGACCTAATGATTGTCTGGACTTCCTCAGTGTCTGCTGTTATGTCCCATTTTCATTTCTGTTTTGTTAATTTGGATATTCTGTCTCTGCCTTTTATTTAGTTTGGATAAGGGTTTGTCTATCTTGTTTATTTTCTCAAAGAACCAACTCTTTGTTTCATTGGTTCTTTCTATTGTTCTCTTTTTTTCTATTTTATTGATTTTAGCCCTCAGTTTATTTCCTGTTGTCTACTCCTCTTGGGTGAGTTTGCTTCTTTTTGCTCTAGAGTTTTCAGGTGTGATTTTAAATTGCTAGTATGAAATTTCTTTAAATTCTTTATGTAGGCACTTGGTGCTATCAACTTTTCTCTTAACACTGCTTTTATTGTATCCCATAAGTATGGGCATGTTGTGCATTGGTTTTTATTGAATTCTAGGAAGTCTTTAATTTTTTTCTTCCTTGACCCTATGGTAATTCAGTTGAGTGTTGTTCAGTTTCCATAAGTTTGTAGGCTTTCTGAAGTTTGTGCTATTGTTGAACTAAGACTTTAAGCCATGGTGAGCCAATAAGATACGGTGGTTATTCCAATTTTTTTTGTATCTTTTAAGATTTGCTTTGTGGTTAAGTATGTGGTCAATTTTGGAGAATGTTCCATGAGGTTCTGAGAAGAAGGTGTATGCTTCATCTCTTTTGATAATTTTGGTTTGAAGTCTATTTTGTTGGATATTAGGATTGCTACACCAGCTTGCTTCTTTGGTCCATTTAATTGGCTAAGCATCAGTCTTAATCTGAGGCATTTGATTGGCTAGTCATCAGTCTTAATTTTAAGGCATTTGATTGGGCAATTGTCAGTCTTACTCTAGGGCATTTGATTGGTCAACCATCAGCCTCAGTCTGTGTTTTGCTGATGCTATCTCAGGAGAATGAGTAAGTCACCTGGACTACATATCCTTATTTTTACAGTCAGAGACAATTGTTAGAAGTTCCCAGTCCTAAGCTCATCAAAGGGCCGGAGAGATAACTCAGCAGGGAAGATTGCAGCTCTTCTAGAGGACCCGGGCTCAGTCCCCAGCACCTACACCAGGTGGTTCACAAACACCTGTAACTTCAATCTAGAGACTATGACATGCTCTTCTTTACTCTGTGGGTACACACACACATCACAGCACACACTCAAACACACACCACACAGTATACATTCATACACATACCATACAACATACTCACATACCACACACACGGCACAGATTCACATACACAGCACACACACACCTACACACACATAGAAAAACACACACACAGTCAGTGGGTTGCCTTTTTGTCTTAGTGACAGTGTCCTTTGCTTTACAGAAGCTTCTCAGTTTCAGTAGGTCCCATTTATTCAATGTTGCCCTTAATGTCTGTGCTGTTGAGGTTATACCTAGGAAGCAATCGCCTGTGCCCATCTGTTGTAGGGTACTTCCCACTTTCTCTTCTATCAGGTTCAGTGTGTTCAAATTGATATTGAGGTCTTTGATCCATTTGGACTTGAGTTTTGTGCATGGTGATAGATATGGGTCTATTTTCATTCTTCTACAGGTTGACATCCAGTTGTGCCAGCACCATTTGTTGAAGATGCTCTCTCTCTTCCATTTCTTGGGGGTGGGGTGGGAGGGGGGTAAGGGGAGATGGGGAGAGAAAAGTGAGAAGGGGAGGTTGGGGGGAACTTGGGGATAAAGGAAGGTTGGATAGGGGAGCAGGGAAGCACATATCTTGATTAAGAGAACCATCTTAGGGTTGGCAACAGACTTGGACCTAGAGGGGCTCCCAGGTGCCCAGGGCGATGTCCCCAGTTAGTTCCTGGGGCAGCTGAGGATAGGGAACCTGAAATGACCCTATCCTATAGCCATACTGATGAATATCTTGCATATCACCATAGAACCTTCTCATCTGGCGATGGATAGAGATAGAGACAGAGACCCACACTGGAGCACCAGACTGAGCTCCCAATATCCCAATGAGGAGCAGAAGGAGGGAGAATATGAGCAAAGAAGTCAAGACCACAAGGGGTGCACCCACCCACAGAGACAGTGGGGCTGATCTATTGGGAGCTCACCAAGGCCAGCTGGACTGTGACTGAAAAAGCATGGGATAAAACTGAACTCTCTGACTATGGTGGACAATGAGGGCTGATGAGAAGCCAAGGACAATGGCACTGGGTTTTGATCCTACTTCGTGTTCTGGCTTTGTGGGAGCCTAGCCAGTTTGGATGTTCACCTTCCGAGACCAGGATGGAGGGGGGAGGACTTTGGACTTTCCACGGGGCAGGGAACCCTGACTGCTCTTCAGACTGGAGAGGAAGGGGGAGAGGAGTGGGGGGAGGGGGAGAGGAGTAGGAGGAGGGGGAGGGAAATGGGAGGTGGGGAGGAGGCAGAAATTTTTTTTTCAATAAAATAAATAAATAAATAAATAAAATAAATAAAAACACACACACACACACACACACACACTAAAATCTTTCAAAACTCACTCTAGCCTTTTCTACATGCAGAGTGACCCAGTATGGCCATGCAATGAAGGAAGAAGAAACACATATCCTGGTCAACACAGTGTGGGGGCTAGTGCTTCTGCAGCATAGTAAATCTGTCTTGGAATAAGAAGACAAGAATTTTAGAAAAATCCGAAGACCAGTTTTGAAAAACAAATAGTACTTGACTGTCGTAAGGAGGGATATGGTTAAATCCTATAGGTATGTCCGTGGGTTACTAACTATGCTAGAATCATACCAAGGAAAGGGTAACAGTATCAAGCATTGGGAAAGAATCCAGATTTTAACATATCCAGTTGTAGTCTGTATAAAAGACAGTCATTTCAAATTAAGAATATAAGCCTTCCAGGTCTAGTAAGGTGAGCATCCAAACTGCCTAGGCTCCCACAAAGCCAATACGTGCAGTAGGATCAAAAACTCATTGCCATTGTTCTTGAGTTCTCAGTAGTCCTCATTGTCTCTATGTTTTTTCCCAAGACCGGTTTTATCCCAGGCTTTTTCAGACCCAGGTCAGCTGGCCTTGGTGAGTTCCCGATAGAACATCCCCATTGTCTCAGTGTGTGGGTGCACCCCTCGCGGTTCTGAGTTCCTTGCTTGTGTTCTCTCTCCTGGTGGGTGGTCCTTGGACTTCTCACAGGGCAGGGAACCCTGATGGCTCTTTGGGCTGAAGAGGGAGGGGGACTTGATTGGGGGAGGGGGGAGGGAAATGGGAGGCGGCGGTGGGGAAGAGACAGAAATCTTTAATAAATAAATAAATAAATTAATTAAAAAAAGACAGTCTTCAGACTAAGCAAAAAAAAAAAAAGAATATAAGCCTTTCTATTAGCTTAAGCACCTCCTGAGTGCAGAGATCAAGACTTTGTGCTACAATTCTTGTGCGAGTTCAGCCTGGAGAATAGGCGAGAATCTCAAGAAATAATTTGCATAAACTGACCAGAGAATGCTGTATCCATTTCCTTCCTTATCCCACACTTCCAGATAGCATCAAAAACAAAACCCACTCCCGATTCTGAATCTGTAGCAGCCTTCATAACACAGGACACCACAGCTCCTGCTGGCCAGCTGTGAGCACAGGGGGGAGGGAGCATTTGAGGGGAAGTGAGAGCAACAGAGCAGAAGGGGAACAAGTGGGCTGGCTGCCTGGTACCAACCTTTGACCCCGAAACTTACCTCACCGTTGGGTTTGCACAGGATCGTCGTGCAGTCAGGACTGGATCGGAACCTGTTCTGTTCCTCCCAAACAAAGTCAGTTGGTGGCTGGGGCTTTGCTTCTGCTGCTGCTGCCCACACCTTTGAGAAAGCAGTTTGTTACTGACAAGTGCCACTGGGGTTCCACTTAGATCCATAGATGTCACACCGTTATTAATCTTTCTTAACAGATAAGGTTTTCAGTGTCATTAAAGATGAGAAAGGTCTCCCTGCATTTGCCTGGGCTGGGCTCCAGGGCACACGGGATCCTTGTGTCATGACCTCCTGTGGGTCCAGACTATCTGTGCTTCTAAGTTATTTTAAAATATAACGGAACACAAACAGTGACTGAGCACAGTTTAAACCACTGTCCAGTCCATGGCCTGTGGGCTACGAGTGACCCAGGATAGCTACAAAGGCAGCCCAACTGCACATTGTAAACTTACTGAGGTATCTTTAAGGGGTTGTTTTGTAACTTGATTGTATTGTTGTCCAATGTGAACTTTGTAGATGACAACGTCTTATCGCAATGTCATGCAAAACAAAGATGATATACTCCTACACCCTACTGCCAAGGACTGGACACCCCAGGCTCGGAGAGACATGGGCCGAGTGGAGAACCGACTTAGCATCTGCTCTCTGGGCCAATAATCTCTTGGCTTGTGTTTTAAGAATGTGTTCTCTTAGTGTAGGAACTTAGGATGTAGCTAGCGGACAAGACAAACTAAGACTGTATACTAAACTGGAGAATGGTGTGAAGATGGAAGTGTGGGAGATCCCCACACTTATTGGTCCCACCATAAATCACAAACATCACAGTTAGTACAAAGTCCAGCTGTCCAAGAGGCCACTTGTGCCAAGTCGCAGGCTGGCTGTAGAGGGAGTTTTCTCTTTACACACCTGGCTCTGATATTCTCAGCTCACAATGTGCCCAGCTCACTCTGGTATCCCCCAGCTCACCATATTATTATCTCATGGTACCCTTGCTCATGGGTTCACTCAGGGTGGTCCTGGCTCATAGTTTTCCCTAGCTCCTGATATTCCTGGTTGATATTCCCAGCACACTAATCTAGTTTCAGCTCACAGTATCCTCAGCTCACCATAATCTTAGATCCTGGCATTCTCGGTTCACAATGTTCTCAGCTTCTGGTGGTCCCAGATCATGATATTTCAAACTTATTATATTTACCAGATCCCAGAACTCTCAGCTCCTGGAATTCTCACACCATTATATTCCCAGCCTACGGTATTCCTAGCTCATCATATCCCCAGCTCATGATATTCCCACCTCACTCTATTTTAGCGAATGTTTTTCCCCAGATCACCATATTCTCAAATCCTGGTCAAATCTTGAGATTCCCAGCACATGGTCCTCCTAACTCACTATATTTCTAGCTCCCAGGGCTTCTAACTCATGGCTTTCCCAGGTCACGGTATTCCCAGCTCAGCTTGTTCTCAGCTCCTGGGATTCCTACATTCTTAGTCCACTGTATCTTCTAGACACGGGACTTCCATTCCAAGGTATTCTGGGCCCAAGGAATTCTCATTAACTATATTCTCAGGTCATGGTGTTTCTAGCTTAAGGCATTTCCAGTTCCTGATACTCTCAGCTCATGGTTTCCCAACTCAGCGCATTCTCAGCTCAGGGTGTTCCCAGGACATTGTATCTCTACATGGTATCCAATGCACACTGTTCTCACATCATTGTGTTCTTGGCTCCTGGTGTCCCCAGTTCACAGTGTTTCCAGCTCATGGTGTTCCCAGCTCACAGTGTCCCCACCTCATGGTGTCCCCAGCTCACGGTATTCCCAGTTCACAGTGTTTCTAGCTCACGGTGTCCCCGGCTCACAGTGTCCCCAGCTCACAGTGTTCTTAGCTGATGGTGATCCTAGGTCATGTTACTCCAAATCTATGATGGCTCCAGCTCATACTTACTGTCACCGTGGAACTGGCCTGCATCGTGATGTTGTGGGGGAATCGGTACAGGGAAACTGCGTGCCCGTTCACATTCTGTTGGAGAATGTGGTTTCCAATCTCCACTTCTTTGTCTTCAGAAGAGTTAATGAGCCGCACAAACAATCCCTTGGCGTTTACATCAGCTATTCTGATGTCTTCGAGAGAACTAAAATATAAGATATAGAAGGTGGGTTTGGGTAGAAAGGTCTTTGGTACATAGTAAGAACTCGGTAATACAGTGCCTGCCTATAATCTCAGCACTCAGAAGAGCAGCAGGAGAATCACAAGTTCAAGGTCAGTCTAGTCTAGGCAGCAAGCTCCAACCTAGCTAAGGCGTCATGAGAGCCCCAAAATGAAATAAAGCCCAGATAATGAATGGATAAGCTATAGATGGAACTTGCAGATTTTTTAATGATTTACTTTTATTTTGTGTGTATGGTGTTTTGCTTGCATGCATGTCTGTGCAGTACACGTGTGTAGTATTCGGCCACTGGGTCATGTGGACTAGAGTCACAGACAATAGTGAGCTGCCATGTAGGTAGGGGAAACTGAACCTGGTGCCTCTGCAAGGGTAGCCAGTGCTCTTAACCACTGAGCCATCTCTCCAGCCCCCCGAACTTGTGTATTTAGCAACCTAAGAAAACAGTCTTGACCTATTAGAGCAGTAATAATATCCATTTGACATAAAACAAAGGGAACCCAAGATGTGCTCAGGTGCCCAGTGTTACAGGAAAGCGTGGTTACAGCTTGCTCTGCATCCTGCTCTCAAGAGAAGCCACCATGACACCAAACACTCAAAAGGAAATCAAGGGGCTGGAGCAATGGCTCACTGGCTAAGAGCACTCTCTGGCCTTTCAGAGGACCTGGGTTTGGTCTCCAGAACACACAAGATAACTCTCAACCTCTGGTAACTCCAGTTCAGGGATCCAATGCCCTCCTCTCCTGGCCTCCAAGGACACCACACGCATGTGGTGCAGTCATACACGCAGGCACTCACACATACACATAAAAAAAGTAAGTCTTAAACTACGGACACCAAAAGTTAAAGCACAGAGCTATTTCTTGATAAAGTGACCATGGGGATGAACAGCCACTGTGAGTTCAAAATAATTCTGGAACGCGACGTGATACACACACAATGGCATTTTTGCCTCTAATTTGTATCTAGACTGTAGTATGTTACAGAGCCTGTGTTAGCTATGGACAATCTGTATTTTTCAGAGTGTCGCTTGCAACATGCCTGAAGGTCATGACTGGCTTGTAGTGTGTTAGAAACAGCACTGACATTTCTCAGCTGATTATAATAATTCAAGTTGTTCACATATCAGTCATTTGACAAAAAGATATTTGCATTGCTTTATCTCTCTATTTTCCCTCATCTTCTTATCTATATGCCAAATTTAAAAAGTTATTGCATACATGTGTTTGAATTTGCTTGTTCATATGTGGGAGGTCCACGTGTTTGCACGTGCTCATGAGTGTGCGCGTGGAGGCATGAGTTTGATGTTGGCTGTTTTCCTCGATCACTCCGCCCTTATCCCTCGAGGCAGCAGCTCTTGCTGAATGCAGAGATGGCTCTTTTAGCTGGTCTGGCTAGCCTTGCCCGGAGGTCTCCTGTCTTCCCTTTCTGAGCACTGAGGTTGCAGGAAGCCACTAAGCCTAAGCAGCTTCTACACAACTTATGGGGACAACTACCCACAAGTCCCTAGTGGTACCTCTGAGCTCATCCTTCTGACCAGCTGTGAACTGAACTGTATCAATGCCTAAAACTGGCCTGACGTCCCTCTCCTCTTCTCCTCATGATGTTCCATGCCCGCATTCTCCTGCTTCCCTCATGTCTGTTTGTCTGGGTGGCCGCCGTTCTTAGCAGGCCCTCATCTCTGTGTGACACGGTCACAGCACCCCAACAGGTTTCTCCAGTTCTTCCCCCTTCGAATGTTCTCCCTTTAGCTTCCAGAACAATCTTTGTGCAGTCCCAATCTGACAGTGCCACATTCCTACCGGAAACTCTGTGACTTCCTTTCAGAGACCAAACCACTTCCTTTCTCAGGCTTGGCCTGCGGCATAAAGAATTCCTTGAGAGAGCATAATCCCTGGGGCTGCATGTCTCTCAGGGCCAACACAAGGCTGGTCCTGCCTCCTGCTGCCCACATCCTTGCCAGCCCTTCCATTTGAGAACAATTAACTTTTTCAGTACCACGATTACAAAATGTGTCATGATTTCAATGCACTCGCCCCTGACCTGGCCACTTAGTTTTCCTTTCTGGCAAACTGCGTTTAATACCATTTTATTCACCTTTCTATCAGTTATTTTGCATTTTTATAACTGATTGATAGTATAATGTTTAACCTATGCACACACATCCCCAAGGCAGAGGCCACAGCTCTCTCTCAAATCAATTCAGGGACTGTATGAGCTAATCTTCGTGGCTGTGCTATGAAGTCACACATGCTGTCCCCGCTGGTTGCAGCAAGGGCCTGGACACTGAGAGGGTCTATCTGCTCTATTGACGAGGCTTCCAGCCTGTGCCTGCGATGAACAACCAGCTCACACTGCTTTGCAGTATTTATTTTTTTCCTTTTTTGATAATTCTTCCCTTATTTTCTTTCTTCAGTGTTGTGCTAGCTGCGTTTAGACTGCTGTGGTAGCCTAATGTACCCACCTTTCACCCCGAGGCCTGTGACTATGCTCGTGAAAAACAGGAGAGGTTCTGCAGCCGCAAAGGTGTAGGTTGTAAGAGACAGACTACCCTAGCTTTTTAACAGGTCCCCAATCCAATGAGTCCTTAAAGTTCAGGGAGTAACTCCAAGTGAGCAGCAGGGACGACCTGAGCACACTGCTGGTGGTGGTGGTGGTGGTGAGCAGCAGGGGCAACCTGAGCACACTGCTGCTGGTGGCTGCAGGGCCTGTGTGTGAACACTGAGACTCCATGATGATGCTCGGCCAGGAAGTGGGACCCCAGTCCCCAAGCTGGAGGAACTGCATTTGGCTAAGTCTGAAAGAACTTGATCCCAGGTTCTCCCCCGAGCTCAGCTGTCTGATACCTGGCTGTGACTTTGTGAAACTCTAACAATAAAAGTCAGGCAAATCAACCCAGTCTTATACAGAATTGTAGTGAGGGCCAGCAAGATGGCTCAGCACATAAAGGCCTTGCTGCCAAGCCTGCTGACCTGAGTTCTATGCTTGGAATCACACGGCGGCAGGAAAGACAGGAACCCCACAGGTCGTTCTTTAGTTTCTACGTGTGTGCTCGCTCCCTCTGCCCACCCCCTCTCTCACACACATATAACAAACTATATTCAAAGAGAGGTGCTCTTCTGCTTATTTTAAGTCAGGAAGTTGGTGGCAACAGAATAAAACTAACACACACACACTTGTATGATTTAGGAGCACCAAGTCAGAACCGCTGCCTATCTGGCCTGCAGGTTTCATTCCAATGCTCTTCTTGAAGACTTATTTCAGTGTCCCTTGTCACTGTCTCCTCCTCCTCCTCCTCCTCTTCTTCCTCACAGTAAATCAGCTGTGCGGCAATGTTTTTGCTGTGTCTTTGAAGATGTCTTTAGATATTTAAGTATGCTCTTTCAGAAGTCTTTACAATGGACCTGTGTTGGCTGGCTCCTTTCTTTATGTGCTGTGAGTTGGCGACGGTCATTGAATCTTTGGCTTGTTGTCTTTAGTGTTTTGGGTGAAATTGTCTGTTCCTGGGAAAATAGTTCATCCACATATTCGTTCTGTTTCCTCCTTACTCTTCCATAACCACAACCATAATAAGATTTTTACATTTTATTTATTTAACTACATTTATTCATGTGTGTGTGTGTACATACATGCAGGTGCTGCTGGTGTGTGTGTGTACATACATGCAGGTGCTGCTGGTGTGTGTGTGTGTACATACATGCAGGTGCTGCTGGTGTGTGTGTCTGTGTGTGTACATACATGCAGGTGCTGCTGGTGTGTGTGTGTGTACATACATGAAGGTGCTGCTGGTGTGTGTGTGTACATACATGCAGGTGCTGCTGGTGTGTGTGTGTGTGTACATACATGAAGGTGCTGCTGGTGTGTGTGTGTGTGTACATACATGCAGGTGCTGCTGGTGTGTGTGTGTGTGTGTGTGTGTGTGTACATACATGGAGGTGCTGCTGGTGTGTGTGTGTACATACATGCAGGTGCTGCTGGTGTGTGTGTGTGTGTGTGTGTGTGTGTGTGTACATACATGCAGGTGCTGCTATAAGTATGTAAAGTCAGAGTAAAGTTTATGGAGTTGGTTTTCCCTCCATCATAGGCACCCCTGAAATCAAACTCTCAAGCCCACTTTTATTTTTTATAGAACACATTTTTTTCTTTTCAGATTTCCTTTGTCTTACCTCATAATGGTCTCTATTTGACCTTTGTTCTAAAGCATGATGTAGGATGGTCATCTGTCTATGTGTTACTTTCACTGGTTAATAAACAGACTTCCTTGGCCTTTTAATAGGGCAGAAAATTAGGTGGGCAGAGTAGACAGAACAGAATGCTGGGAGGAAGAAGGCAGTGAGGCAGACACCATGCCTCTCCTCTCCAAGATGAACGCAGGTTAGAATCTTCCTGGTAAGCCACCACTTAGTGGTGCTACACACATTAATAGAAATGGGTTAAGCAAGATATGAGTGTTAGCCAAGAAGAGGCTAGATATAATGGGTCAGGCAGTGTTTAAATTAATACAGTTTGTGTGTTGTTATTTCTGGGGCTAAGCTAACCGTGTGGGAGCCAGGCGGGACGAAAAGCAGGCCTGCTCGCCTCATCACTACAAATGGCGCCTTAACGTGATGGACTAAATCCACTTAAAAACCTGAGAGGGCTTAAAAAGGAGAGAAAGAGAGTTTAACACAGCTTTTTGCTGTTTGCTAGGATGTGCCGTAGAGAGATTTTCTGTTTCAGCAATAGCGGCAGGAAAAAAAAAAAGCTGTGGGGGTTCCTGGGCTGTGTCGCCAGTAAAAACTCTGGCATTAAAGCATTTCAATAGCTTTTATGAGACTAGATGTTTGTGTGCCAAGCAGGCCCTCATGTACAGAATGGTGCCCAACATGGATAACTGCATCCACAGAAAGCCTGAGAAAGCTTGGGAAAGAATAAAGCATGTTTTCCTGGTAGCAGCAACTTCTGGGGTCTGCTCTGCTTGCTAGAGGAAAGCAAGCGCTCTCATTTAATAAGAGATGCTTCCTGATTCAGCTTTAGCTGCAAACCCTGCAGCTCTTTTAAGAGGTCCTGCCACAAACCACTTAAAGGGTGTTGATGAAAAGCTGAATGCATGCTTTTTGGTTTTCAGCCATAACAGGAAAAAAGCTGTGCTGTTTTAAAATGCCAGCTTTCTGGGCTGTCCTGCCTGGGCAAACTGACTCAGGCAGTCTGACTGAGTGTGGTCTGTGAGTAGAATGCTGCAGCTCGCTTGCTGGCAGGGACCTTGAAACACCATAGAGTTGTGGCAATAAAAAATGGCTACAGCAGGTACCTCTGCCATAAGGCTGGAAAGCTAAGGAATGGGCTGGATCCGGCTGTCAAAGCCACAGCTTTCATCCTCTCCATAAAGACTCATGTGGTCAGAAAAAGAGGATATACAGTAAAGAGAGATTCAAAGAGAAAAAAACCTCTAAATGGTTTACAGTGTGTTTAAAAATATATGCAGGCTTGAAAAAAAAAGTTAAAGTTCTTAAAGTAAAGAAAGAAAGAGAGTAGTTGGGTGTGGTGGTACACACCTTTAATCCCAACACTTGGGAGGCAGAGGTAGATTGATCTCTGTGACCTCAAGGTGTGGCAGGACACACCTTTAATCCCAATGCCTGGGAGGCAGAGACGGTTGGATCTCTGTGAGTTCAAGGACAGCCTGGTCTACAGAGTTATTCCAGGACAAAGATATACAGAGAACCTGTTTCAAAAAGTAAAAATAAAAGAAGCAGAGGTTAAAATAAAGGCACATAAAGATGGAAAATCCACAGAGAATCTTGATACTGTATGCTATTATTCTCTCTTTGAATTGTTTGAATGCTGAGGAAGGAGCAACAGCTGCTAAACAATATTTGTTTATAAATGCTGCTGAACTAATCCAAGATAGATATTTTGAAAATACCTTGACTTCAAAATTTGGATCTAAGATTATGATGCTTTGGAAAAGTTCTTTTGTTTTCACAGAGGATGAGACCCTGTGGATTGCTTCTATCCCAATGTGGTATGATAGACCACGTTCTCCTGAAAGGTTGCTGTGAACACCCTCAAAAATTACTTCACTCAACTGCTGACTGAGATGAACCTGGCACACAGGTTACACCATAAAAGACCTGAATAACAGCAATCTCATACAGTAGGAAGCAGTTTGGAGAGAAAAAACTGCGTCCATGTTCCCAAATATTGTTTATAAATGTTCTTTTACATTTAAAGGGGGATATGATATAGATATGAATAATTTGCATTGGTATGGATTTAAGGTCAATTTTATTGTATGTATATGTATTTCTAATATTGATTAAGGTATTGTGATTGTGTAGTTTATTTTAAAAATGTAATGTATAATTAGGAAATACAGATTGTTAATGGATAATGATCAATAATAGTCAAGCTTGTAGTCATGTTAGTTAGATTTTCTAGATATATAGAGATATATTTCAGTTAGATAGGCATTCTTCATATTTTTCAAAGACTACAGAATATGGCATTTTAAATGTTTTAATAACTTAGGGTTTTCATGACAATGAGACATGTCTGCTCCTGACAGCACCAGCTACTTCAAGAGAATGGGCATTGAAGAGGCTCCTTGTGGAGTTGGTTAACCATTTGGGCAAGAAACTGCTCTTGCCTGGACTGTTGAAAAAACTGGACACAGAGAACCCGCAGAGAGAGGACTGCTGAACTTACCTAAAGGTAAGATGATTATTTGGGGTTCCTGACTCATGAAAGAGTATGCGAGACATTCTGCAGGACACAGCAGATAGTGACTGAACTGTCACTGCTTCATGGAAATGTCTGCTGGATACTATGGGCCTGTAGGCTGAAGATGGATGCCCCAACGGTACAAAAGAATTTTGGGTGACTGTCCAGGCAGCGAGATGTCTCTGTGATTTCTAGAGTTTTGGAAGTTGCTTATTTCTTGTTTAATTAGGTAATATTATATAGGTTGACATTTTTTGTAGCATATATAAACAAGTAGATGTAGTTGCTTTTTAAGAATCATGCATGGCCAAGTGAAGCTTTATTATTGTCCTAAACTTTGTGTTTATGCACATAAATAAGACAAATTTGCTTGTCTGGAACAAGCTGTTGGTCGTGGCAGGGAACTTGATTCAGCCTCCTTCTGACACGAGACCAAATGCTACAGAGAAACGCTTCACACGGCTGTGGAAATTCCGAGGCCGCTGCTAATCTGATGCCACAGCCTTCGTAGCTGTCCCTTCTCTTCCCTGAAAAGTCTGCATTTGTCTTTACTGGTACAGTTGCCTTAAGACCTCTGCTTGTGATCTTCAGCGGGATGAGCCGGAGGCTGATGTGCTGTCTTCCTGTCTGCAGCTTTTGCACACATCTGATTTGTAAGGACATTGAGGAGATCCAAGGCTATGTCACCAGGAAATGAATGGCACCTGTATTCCTTACATGGCCCTGCGTAGTGTCAGGTTGCTGACTATGCTTTCTGGCTTCCAAGTTTGTTGCTCTGTGATTTGCTGTCCATTCCGCTGACTGTGACAGTCTCAACAATGTTACAAGTGGCATCTGAGTTAGTAATAGGGAGTGTATGGGATGGGGCCGTACTTCCTGGTGAAGAGGGGAGAGACTTCCACCAGGTAGGGTGATGTGCTCAGTCTGATCGGGAGTCCTCTGGTGACAAGAGGACCTCTGCAGTCCATGCACCAACCATGGCCAGAGCCCGTCTCAGCCCTGAGCTTGCCCCTTCTGACTCTAGACTACAGAATGAGGAAATCCCTTGGGAGAACTACTCAGCTTTAGTTGTCAATATGATACAGTGAAGGTCATCTGAGTGCAAAGCCTTGATCAGACTGTCTATGGGCAGGTCTGGGGGGGTATGTTTTGATTGTTAATTGACATAGGAGTGATGTGGGAGTGATTTCATATTAATAAAGAAACTGCCTGAGCTCATTGATAGGCCAACCCTTACGTGGGTGGAGTAAACAGAACAGGATTCTGGGAGAGAGAAGCTGAGTCAGGAGTCGCCATGATGTTCCCACTCCAGAGAGACGCAGGCTAGAATCTCCCCGGTAAGCACACCTTGGGGTGCTACACACCTTATAAGAAATGGGTTAGTCCAGGTGCGAGAGCTAGCCAATAAGAAACTGAAACTAATGGGCCAGGCAGTGTTTAAAAGATTACAGTTTCCGTGTAATTATTTCGGGGCGTAAGCTAAGCCATGCGGGCGGCCGGGTGCGGGGACACAGCCCTGCTGCCCCTCATTACAACATAGGAGGGCTCAGCTCATGGTGGGCAGCACCATTCCTTGGGGAGATGGTCCTGGGAAATCTAGGAGAGTCAGGTAGGCATGAGCCAGGGTGAGCCAGCAAGCAGAGTTCCTCCATGGTTCCTGCTCCGGCACCCGACACAGGTGGATTCTGACCTGGAAGTATAAGCCAGATAAACCCTTTCCTGCCCTGATCTACTTGGTCAGTGTTTAACCGCAACAACAGACAGCAAACTATATTGGAGGTAGAGAAGGAGGGTGGACGGGAAGGTCGCCCCTTAGAGTCATCTGCTCTCAAGGAACTAAGTGGGGCAGGGCTCAGTCAGAGGGGGAGCTCACACGTGACTGTGAGAGCTTAGGGAGAGCTCACACACGTGACTGTGAGAGCTTAGGGAGAGCTCACACACGTGACTGTGAGAGCTTAGGGAGAGCTCACACACGTGACTGTGAGAGCTTAGGGAGAGCTCACACACGTGACTGTGAGAGCTTAGGGAGAGCTCACACACGTGACTGTGAGAGCTTAGGGAGAGCTCACACACGTGACGGTGAGAGCTTACGGAGAGCTCACACACGTGACGGTGAGAGCTTAGGGAGAGCTCACACACGTGACTGTGAGAGCTTAGGGAGAGCTCACACACGTGACAGTGAGAGCTTACGGAGAGCTCACACACGTGACTGTGAGAGCTTACGGAGAGCTCACACACGTGACTGTGAGAGCTTAGGGAGAGCTCACACATGTGACTGTGAGAGCTTAGGGAGAGCTCACACACGTGACGGTGAGAGCTTACGGAGAGCTCACACACGTGACGGTGAGAGCTTAGGGAGAGCTCACACACGTGACTGTGAGAGCTTAGGGAGAGCTCACACACGTGACAGTGAGAGCTTACGGAGAGCTCACACACGTGACTGTGAGAGCTTACGGAGAGCTCACACACGTGACTGTGAGTTTAGGGAGAGCTCACACACGTGACTGTGAGAGCTTAGGGAGAGCTCACACACGTGACTGTGAGTTTAGGGAGAGCTCAGATGTGTGAGTAGTGAGAACTCTAACAACCCCTCTGCTTCATGCCCTGTTTGCCCATAAACCTTTTTCTCCTGTTGGAAAATATTAAAGTGATCCCTGGAGATGTTGGAGATGGTGGTGTTGGAAAAGAAATACTGACTGGAAACATCCTAACTGTGCCAAAACAAGTGGGATGGAGTATCTGCCCCACTTGAGACAGTGAAAGCGCAATCAACACAAATGTTCCGGAAGATATTAGGGCACTGGTCCATGGCAAGGGGTGATGCCAGTAGACAGCACAACAGTGCAGTATCTTCCAAGGTCCTCCCAGGCTGGACACAAGCTCTCTCCAACTGCCTGGGCAGGCCTGCAGGACCACCCTGACCTGGAAGAAGACGGCTCTGCCTGTAGAGGGCTTGCCATGTATGTGTTAAGACCTGGGTTGTTTTGGAACCTATGTAAAAAGCTGGGTGTAGTGGCATGCACTTAGAGCCCCACTGGTGGGGACATCCAGAGAACATTCCCTGGGCTCACTGATGGGCCTCCCAGACTACAAGGGAGCTCAAAGACGATGAGAAATCCTGTCCCCCCAAACAAGGTGGATGTCTCCTGTGAAACACACCAAAACCCGACATACTCACAGCTGTTATTTGGAAGCATTAAAAAGTCTTTCTACACCTTTGCCTTAATCACCACGTTTACTATGACAGACCCTGGATGATTCTGATAGTGTTTCCAGGTGGCAGAACAAACACTGAGGTTTCCTCTATTATCTGTTAAATGGCATGTGGGCCTGAGTGACTGGAAACACGGCATAAGGGGAACTGCACACCCTGCTTACCTGCCCTCTAGAGCTCGCAGACCGCCTCCCACATGTCTTTGTGTCAGCAGCATCCCACAGCTCAGACTTGCTCAGAGCAAGTACAGCGGGGATAAGAAAACAGACTAACCAATGACACCCTTCTTCTTGGTGAACTCTTCTCATAGAAATTGATGGCAATTAAATTCACCTTGTTCTTGTAGTGAACTCAACAGCCCAATGGAAGGAAACCACTACATCCCCGGGAATGATCGTGTGTGAGGGAGGGAGCTGACGTTGTGCGAACTCTGTGGCATTGGGGTCTCTGCAACCTTTGGAAAACTCACACCCTTTGGTTGGTCACCTAGAAACTTCTGTCCGCTATTTCTAATTGCTCAGAGCACAGGGGGTTACAGTTCAGGGAATTCCTTAGGGGTTTTCTTAAATAAATGGATCCAAAAACAGCTCAGAGTTCTGCTTTGTACTGATATGACCTCGGCAGAAGATAGGAAGTTATTCGAATGTGTACCTGGATGTAAACTGGCCGACTTCTTCGAGAATCACAGACAGGTGTTTGATGACATCCTCGGACTGAGAAGAGTGTGCAGTGAGTTTTCTCGAGTCTCCAAACAAAGAAAGAAAATAATCTTCTCCTTCCCCCTGAACAAGTGTGGCTGAGTCAAAGCTCATTAGGTGTTGTTTCTTTGGAGTCATGAAGCTTGAGCCTTTCAAAGAAATTGGACACGCAAGTGAGACAGACATACGGACAGACATCCTAAGAATCCAAGGGCATCTGTGCTCCTATTATCTTTCTTTATAGGGTTTACTATCCCTGTAAACTCGGTGAGAAGAATCAGAAACGCTGGTGGGAGCCTATAAAGCACGTGTAAGTGAACATTTTCAACAGCACCCCCATTTCTTAGAGATCATCTAGCTGTCTAAATGTTCCCGTGTAGCGTGGCATTTGTGCGGACTGTGTAGCTATCTTCATTCCTCCTTCCCCACCATGGGCATGCTGGGTATTTAACTGATTATTTGGCCGCACTAGAAACCATCTGTAATTGTGAGTAAACACTGAACCTGGCAAGTTTGGGTAGCATATATACAAATACAATCTTATTCTATTTAATGCCTGCTATACTTCCCAAATTAAAGCCCCACCTGTGCAGCACCACTTTCTGCCAGGAAAATGAGGACTCTAGAGGCAAATCAGGTGCCGGTCTTTGGCTGGCACTGTCCCTTTCATAGGGTAAAGGTCTTACTCATGTGACCCTGGGAAGCATACAAACCACTCTGATTTTGCTTTAGATGCCTGTATCTTTAACAAAACCAAAGAAAGGTGATCTACACAAAGGAATAAATAATAGTATTTTCGTTGTAGTGACAGGGTTGGGCCTAGGGCCTCAGGTGCACTACGAGCATCTCGAACCACCCAGCTCTAGGAACAGCCCTGATGACTGAAGAGGGTTCCTCATGGGATTTTGTTGAGAAGAAACAAGAATTTAATTAGCACCGGCAGCCCAGTGGGCAGTAAATCTTTCTGTAATCTACTGCATCCTCCCTCTCGAGGAACGAGTGCTTATGTTCTCAAAGGAACGAGGCATTAACCAAGATCTTGTTTTTAGTTCCCTGAGGACCACAGATGGCACTGGACTGGTACATCATGTCCCAGCGTCTACAGGCCTGAATTCGCAGAAGAGTCTGCGGCAGCTCAAGAAGACTGCATCCCAGCCCTACTCTTGCGGTGCAAAGTGAAGCCAGTAAGCTTCGTTCCCATTAGCAGGGGTTTCCCAAACACACAGTTCAACCCAAGCACACAGCAAACACAGTGGTCTGCATAGCATCAGAGAAGGCAACTTTTCCTTCTTAGGTCTAAAGTTTGTATTTGTATGTTTAACATTCTGCATATTGGTCAAGGATTAAGGTCAGCAAGAATTTAGCAAGAGTCTTTAGATGATTCAACTTAGTCACAAAAACAATGATGCACACTGTGTTGTATAAGAGAGCCATATACAATCGCATATATCATCATGCCTAGGAAAATACCAGCCATACACAGAATGAAATCAAGCCAGACAAGCCAGACTATAAATGTCCACAGAGGAGAGAGTGAGGCATGCGACAGTCATGGACACACAAGTCAAATGTAGATTATTCTAGAAGGAGCTTACAAGTAGGCTAATGGCTGCATGTGTTGGCCTGTTGGCCGTGTGCTGGGTTCCCACACACACCCCAAGCTTAGCAGAACCCTGTGAAGCTGGTATTCTACTCTCCACTCTGCAGGTGTGAAATGCCTTCCCTCCTCACTCTGTAGAGGGCAGAAAAGAGCTGGTTCTGCCTCTGCCAGGACAGAGTCAGCTAAGCATGAGGATCAGCATAGCCCACAGCAACCTGGGCCAGCACCCTGCTGCTGCTCCTTCGTGTTCTCTCAGCTACTGCATCTCCTGCGCTATTTCCCTTTCTGATGTCTGATCTGCATGTACATGAGTCCTGTGTCTATTAAGAGCACAAAAGAAGATATTGCTTATTCTGTCAGTATTTTGTAAATGGCCCTTCATGCTATACTCTGGACAACTTTAACTCTCTAGCTATCACTGTAGCTCCAGGCATCTTACACAGAGACGGAGAAGACATTGCTTAATCCTCACAGAGCGTTCATCTGGAGGATCACTGGAGCTATATATATTGGGAACTTGAGTTCTCCGTCAGCTCTACAACATGCTTATAACCGGCCCACACGTCATCACGGCAGCTCTGGGCCTCTTGATCTTTCTAGCAGTGTTCAGTGAAGGGTCCTATCTACAATGCAAGTCTTGGTTCTCTAACAATTCTAGAACATGCTAACGACAGACCCATAAGTCATCATGATAGCTGCAGACTTCTTCCTTATGGAGATGTCGTATTTGGGCCACCTGCATTTATAAGTACTTCAGATCTAGAGTCAAAGATTCTTGACCACAGCTAACCCACTCTGCATGTGGTACAGACTGAGAAACAAACTTCACTGGGGACAAAGGATAATGTATCCTCAGGCAAGGAGGCAAAGAAAGAGCCAATCAAAACGTGCTGTGGGGGCTGTTGGACACTCGGTACTTACTCTGCTTTGCCAGGCTGGTGTCTCCTCGGGAGAGGCTCATGATGGTAGATTTAGAAGTAAGCGGTCCTGCTGAGGATACGGTTATACCGCTATTCTGGGCACTAGTGATCTGATAGGAGCTGACCGGCATTTCACTGGAAAGTGACGGTGACAACCATATCTGCATGTTGTCCAGATCTATCATCATTGGGAAAAAGTGAACTGAAGACGGCTGCTTGGCTGCTATCGTACTTTCAAATTTCTCTTCTCTTCTGTGTACAAAACAATAATGAACAAAGTTAGAAAATTAAAATGTCTGAGTACAGGAAGCTTGAGATTTTACTCAGAATTCTGTTTGCTAAATATCAAACAGCTAACAGGAGAAAGTGGCATTCTAAAACTCCGGTTCTAACTACGTAAATAATAAACATTATTAGCTTTGTCTCACATATTTTGTTCTTAAGTTAAAGATAACACATTCTATTGTTGATGGTTTTGAAAATTAAAAATCTATAATAATCAGTATAATGCCTGCAGTGAGGGACTTTAGGATTTATTTCTTAGCTTTTTAATACATTTTTTTATTCAAATCAAGACACGAGTATTTCTCTTCCCATTAGGGCACAGAGGACCTTAATATCTGTTCACCGACGTGGCTTCTTCTTCAATTGCTGCAGCTGCTGAACTAAATTTCCAATATTCTAATATTGACACAATTATGTGGATGATAACTGCACCCCATGTCTCATGGAAACCAGAAAAGAGGGGAGACTAGTGATTTCAAACACCCTGTAAGAAGTGAATTTTCAGGGAACACAAATTTCCTTTTTCTTTAAAAACAAAAAAGGCATTGATTTAGGCTCACACAATCATTGAATAAAGCCCCTAAACTATAGTACAATTGTTTGTTGCACACCCAAACAGTATTTTCAAGACTGACCTCAGGAAAAGGCTTGTGATGGATTCCACATCAATTCCAATGGTCTCAGAGAAATTGTTGCATTCGTGTGTGTGTGTGTGCACGTGCGCATCTTTGTGATGATTTAACAGGAACATTGTATGTCCATGGGTTCTTCCATTGCTCTATAAAGCTGGACATACAGCCTGTTCAGCCATCCCCAGGCCGTGGCTGTGTGTCTACAGTATTTACTATGAATCAGGAATTGACTCCACTGTTCCCAGATTGCCTATCTTCTGACCCACTTTTCAGAGTTTACATCATGGCTAATCTTGAGTCTAATAGAACCGGCGCGAGAGAGGCCCAGGAGGACCAACGGAAGTCACACCTCTACATGTGTCTCTAAGTCTGCAGAGATAGCAAGGGAAGAGGCTCTTTCCCAAGGAATCCACTGCTGGATTCACGAGGGGGCCAAGCTGGAGGACGTGGGTCATGGAGCAACGTCCCGGGGTTTATATCCTGCTCTGACCTCCCCCCATCTCTGCTCTGCTTCTGCTTCCTCTATGCTGTCCCAGTCTTGCCACGGCCTAAATGCGATGTCTTCTCACAGGATGTCTCTGCAGGGTCTACACAGTGACATAGCTTATAAGGCCGTAAAAGACAATGTCTGGTTGGGTTGATTCATTGAGGATTTTTTTTTTTTGAAGATATATTTACTTATTATGTATACAGTGTTTTGTCTGCATGTACGCCTGCAAGCCAGTAGAGGGCACCAGATCTCAGTACAGACAGTTGTGAGCCACCAAGTGGTTGCTGGGAATTGAACTTAGGACCTCTGGAAGAGCAGCCAGTGCTCTTAACCCCTGAGCCATCTCTCCAGCCCTCATTGTGGTTTCTATGGGAGCCAGGGCCTGGGGCTTCCTCCCCTACCATCTTTCACAATGTCCTCAGCACAAAATTATCATATTCCTGATTCTTCACCCTGCGAGTTCCTTCCATGGAAACCTTTTATCTGGAGAGCTTCATTGTTGACAGCAGATGCTGCTCAGTGTGCCTCTCACAAAGCAGAAGCAGCTTTAAAATGCAGCGCGATGGCACTGGCTGAGGAGCCCTGCACTCCGAGGGCTCTCTGGAGTATGACCGTGATGGCAGTGGGCAGGAGACTTCAGGGGCAGACTCTACGTGTACCGCCTCTGTGCAGCCAGAGACAGGACCGCATGGGAGGACTTCTCCCTCCTGCTGTCTGGACTGAGCTTCAGTGTTCCTCACATCTGGATCTCACTGCTCAGTGGCTCAGTCTTCTCGGCATACTCATTTTGTAAGCTCCTCCCAATTTTTCCTTCAGTGAAATAACGTCACTTCCAAATATATTTAATTCCAGAGCAAAGATGCACAATAAGCCCTGGTGTAGCACAGATACTCGGCCCAGGGACACAGGAAGTCTGGAATGTGAGAGACTGAAGACTCCAGGACCCCACTCCAGTGGTGCAGCTGGCCACGTGCGCCCTGCACTCACCCATCTGTGGACTCTTGAAGGACAGGAAGGAGTCTTCCTACCGACTCATGCGGTGGCATTTCATTTGTATTTTAATAAATAAAACTTGTCTGGGGATCGGAAAATAAAAGAGCCACCCTGGCCAGCCTTGCAGAACAGGCAGCAATGACATGCACCTCTTATCCCAGTAGCCACACTAGCTTGCCATAGAGACCAGGCGGTAGTGGTGCTCATCCTTAATTCCAGAATTAGAGAGGATTATAAAATGGGAGGAGACAGCTCTCAGACACAGCCTCATTCTGAGATTCCTCGAGGCAGGATTGCCATTTCTGGACTGATACGGAGGTAAGAGCCTTTGTGGTTTTCTCTCTTTGTAACTGACAGACACTAGAATAGGACTGATGGCAGGAGCTTGTGTGGGGACAGGGAGAGGCTACTTTGGAAATACTAAGGTATTGCTTCTCACCTAGAACATGGCAACAGACTGGTGCTGACAGTGAACACAGCCATTTCAGTCTAAAATAGCAAACACAGCATCCAGTCCTGAACCCTGAGAAAAGACACAGTGTCCAGTCATGAACCCTGAGAGCCCACAGTGTCCAGTCCTGAACCCCCCAGAGCCCACACGGCGTCCATTCCTGAACCCTCCAGAGCCCACACAGTGTCCAGTCCTGAACCCCCCAGAGCCCACACGGCGTCCATTCCTGAACCCTCCAGAGCCCACACAGAGTCCAGTCATGAACCCTGAGAGCCCACAGTGTCCAGTCCTGAACCCCCCAGAGCCCACACGGCGTCCATTCCTGAACCCTCCAGAGCCCACACAGTGTCCATTCCTGAACCCTCCAGAGCCCACACAGTGTCCAGTCATGAACCCTGAGAGCCCACAGTGTCCAGTCCTGAACCCCCCAGAGCCCACACAGCGTCCATTCCTGAACCCTCCAGAGCCCACACAGTGTCCAGTCCTGAACCCTCCAGAGCTCACACAGCGTCTGCGGCGAACTCCCTGACCAGCAGGAAAGAACAGCCACACGACGAGGATTCTTCTCAAATCATGCTTTATTGGAGCCTCTTGGTTGAAGGGAGAGCAGAAAGCGAGGGGCCCCGAGCTCTGAACTATAGCTGTTTATATATGGATTCTGCCTAGCAACCTTTGATACTTTGATACCTTGACTGCCTTTCTGGAGACCCACCGGCAGGAAAGAAAGCAGGGGAACATCCCTGTCAATTACAGACCACAAGGAAGTTCCCCTGCCGGTCAGGGAAGTGTGGGCAGCTAGATCACAACAACTCATCCTGTTTTCTGGTGGAAGAACTGTAACCTTAATATGGAGTTATCAAGTGAGGCTGGGGCCAAATGCCATCTTATAATGGCAGCCACTCAAATCGGCTCCCTGCAAGCGTCCAGTCCTGAACCCTGAGAGCAGACACAGCGCCCAGTCCTGTACCATCAAAAGCTGAAAGCATTTTCTAGACGAAAGCCATGCCAAAGCTTTGGTAGAAAGAATACTTCATGGCTGTAGCAGAGCACTGAACATGTTCTATGCCGTCCCCACAGACATCTCCATGGCTGGATTCTAGCAATGCGTTAATGCTCATCACACACATTTTGCTGTGGGTGGTGGCTGTGCCACAGTTTTTGGGTTTTAAGAATCTCACACCATAGTCCAGGCATCTTCCTCAGCCTCCGGTGTGCTGGGAATACACCAAACCTCTGTACCTGCTTCAGTCAAGCTCTGAAACTCACGGTCTTGGCCCATTAAATGGGAGCTGGAAATGCCACCCAGGGTTTTATGGTGATTTCTGTCTAGAGGAGTTTTGTACTGTTCAGGGCCCAGGGCCCTAGAGAACTGGACAGCCAATGCCACGAATGACCGTATTCAGGGAACTTATGGGATCTGGAGTCCTAATTACCTTTCAAATTGTTCTTGTTTTACTTATTGGAAGGAGAAAGGAGGGGAGGGGTGAAGCAGGGGGGTGCAGGAAGGGAGGGGTGAAGCGGGGTTGCAGGAGGAGAGGGGTAGAATGGGGAGTGCAGGAGGGGAGGGGTGGAGTGGGGGGTGCAGGAGGGGAGGGGTGAAGCCGGGGGTGCAGGAGGAGAGGGGTGGAGTGGGGAGTGCAGGAGGGGAGGGGTGGAGTGGGGGGGTGCAGGAGGGGAGGGGTGGAGTGGGGGGTGCAGAAGGGGGAGGGGTGGAGTGGGGGGGTGCAGGAGGGGGAGGGGTGGAGTGGGGGGTGCATGAGGGAAGGGGTGGAGTGGGGGGTGCAGGAGGGGAGGGGTGGAGTGGGGGGTGCAGTGCTTGTGTATGCACTGCTATGCACCTGGAGGTTAGACAGCAACTCTGGAGCTGTTCCCTCCCTCCACCATGTAGGCTCCAGGCCTGCAAGGCCAATCCTTGTCTGCTGAGCCATCTCAGCCCCCCCCCCTCCTGGTTTGGTTTTCAACACGGCAGTCTAGACTTCATCACCATCCCTCCAAAACAGACCCTGCTTGCCCCGTGCACGCCATCCTTACATCTCTTCCTTCTGCGTTTTGTTCTCGTGCTTATTGACGTCAGGGTCACTGGTCAGGGCCTTCAGAGTGTCCTGCATCTTGGCCAGCAGAGGCGTCTGTTTTTTTTCCTAGGTAACAGATCATGGCATCAGGCAGTGACCACAGCTGACGTTCAAGGGAGACTTTCTTTTTAAAGTGACCTTACCTGCTAATCCAACTATTTGCAGTTTATGAAATTTAATGACTTCTTTGCCACGCTGCCACTAAAAAGAAATTTCTCTTGTAAATGTAAGTGCCAATGTAGCCAGTATTTATATTGGGTAAGTGTCTGAGACAAACCACAGAGTGTGGGCAGGGCAGGGGGCAGCCGTCACCCAGGAAAGCACCCTTTATGACACCAGCCTCACATCTGGACACCACTGCCTCTTAGAACCTTGTCTCCATGGTGGCAGAGCTTCTGGCTCTGAGCAGTGCACTCTTGGCACTCCTGCCCTGAAGTTTGTAACAGACACTGACATGTTTAATGTCCTGCTATGGGTTGAGAACCTAGATCAGTAGAGAAATATTGGAGAGAATCTAGTACACTGAAATGTTTAATGTCCTGCTATGGGTTGAGAACCTAGGTCAGTAGAGAAATATTGGAGAGAATCTAGTACAACTTTGGTCCGTTCTCCTGCTACCCCCTTCTCTTCTTTCTCCCTCCCTCTGACAAAGACTTAGACAGACAGAAAACATCTGGGACAGAAACAGAAACCATGTAATTCTATGGCACAAAGCAGTCTGTTGGTGGGGATGACCATGGCCAGGGAACAACCAAAACCCTTCTGGTTACGCCAAGACCACAAGTAAGGGAAATCCTGCCTGATTGGATTTCTTCTCTGTGTATGACATCACACTCCAGAGAATATGATGACCAGATATGAAATTATAGGCTTCAATACATTAATAAGATATAAAATTCATGGTGGCAAGGGATGAACAAATTCATTCAGAAATTGAATGTCTACTCTGGGGCTGACTATAGCTAGGTGCTACAGATAGTAATGCCTAGTTCCCTTAGATAATAACACATCCCCTTCTGGAGTGATGAAGCAAAATATTTTGCTATTTAAATCCAAAAAATTAATGGTAAAAGAATTATAAATAAGGATGAAAGGAAACTAGTGGGCAGTAAACACTTGGCTACATCTTCTCCATCTCAAACATGAAGCTGGCCTCCCTGCGGACACCATGGGCCTGTTATATAACAATCTCAGTGGGAGGTTCATGGGAGGAGCTGAGAAAGGATTTGTCATTTCCAGGTGTCCTACCTCCACCAGTGCGTGTGGTTTCTCAGCTGTCACATGCTCTCCTGAAGTCATTGTGACCTCATTTGTCCATTCAGAGGTTCTGTTCAAATTCTCATAGTACTCGGGGAATTTTGATGAGCTGAGATGAGCTTCTGGAAGCTTACATGGCTCACCATCCACTCCCCATGCAGTGGAATTACAAAACCAACTTCCTCCTGTGCTGCTGCTGGGGCAAACCCAGTGGTTTTGAACCAAGGACAAAGTGGACCACAAAGAGTATTTTGTAGGCGAGTGAAGGTATAGGAGCTAAGATTCATGGATGTGTGTGTACATGTATGGGTTGTGAGGAGCGCAGGGCCCCTTTGTTCCATCCCACCCAGCTAGCTTACACCTGAAATAATCACATAGAAACTGCATTCATTTAAACACTGCCTGGCCCATTAGTTCTAGCCTCTATCTCATAACTTGATTCAACCCATTTCTAATAATCTGTGTGTCACCACGAGGTTGTGGCTTACCGGGAAAGATTCATCAGTCTGACCTGGCATCTCCATGGCAACTCTCTCTCTGCCTTCCGCCTCCCAGCATTCAGTTCTATCTTCCCGCCTATCTAAGTTCTGCTCTATCAAAAGGCCAAGGCAGTTTCTTTATTTGACCAATGAAAGCAACACATAAACACATATACTCCTACACCATGTATGAGTGTGTGCGTGTGTGCACACATGTGTGTGTGCATGCACGTGTGTGTGTGTGTGTGTGTGTGTGTGTGTGTGTGTGTAGGGATTGGTTTTTACTGGACAGAAGCCAAGAATACTAGACTCACTACAACCTGACATAATGACATAATCTTGTAAACAGAGAATGTGCTTAGGTTTCCTGGCTGCCCAGACCCAAATAATCACACTAAAAAAACTGTATTAATTACAACACTGCTTGGTCTTGTGACTCAGGCATATTTCTAGCTAGCTCTTACATCCTAAATTAACCCATTTCTATTACTTTATATTTTACCACGAGGCTTGTGGTTTACCTATGGTAAGGTTTCACCATCCTCCTTTGGCATCTACATGGTATCTCCTTGACTCTACCTACTCTCTAATATGTTTTCCCACTTGGCTTTACTCTGCTAAGCCATTGGCAAAACAGCTTTATTCATCAATCAATAAATGCAACACATATACAGAAGGACATCCTACATCATAATCTTGCTTAGCAAAAGATTTTCCCACACACCACCTGATAGGCCGGATAGTCACATGTGTGGAAAATAAATGATTTTTCCTTGAATCTGCAGTCTAGTTCCTTGTTACATATACATTCACAACTAGTTTTGCATACCTTTAATGAACACCAAAGTCCCACAGGAAATAACCCTTGGTTACTGAAGGAAGGCATATACCCTGTCCAGACTGGTAGGTCACTGCTTTGGAAAAGAGAGAACCCAGCTGCTGGAAATCCCAAGAGTCTTTCCATTGCCACTATCTTTACTTTAGGAAGGATATGGCCAAGCAAGAGCTGGGAAGATGATGCCCTGAAGCCTGGGTCGCTTACCATAACTCTGCACGATGGGGGCATCCCTTCTCTAAGTGATGACATGGACCTACGTGAACCTTGATGCAGCAGGAGATGGTCTCATGTTTGCTCTGACTTTCTCATCACTGCCTCATTCCCATTTGACTTCTGTCTGATGTGTGTCCTTAGATGGTGATGGACACGAAGTCTGTTCATCCCTGAGCCAGATCTACCCTGCTGTTCTCTTCTCTGCTCTGAAAGCATTTTTCTCCTGGCTTTCAGGTATTTTTGCACTTAGTCCCATGGTTGTTGTGAATAATGTTCTTGTACCCTGTAAAGATTTGTCATTTGTATCAGTTTAACCAAATGCTGATTGGCCAGTAGCCAGGCAGGAAGTATAGGTGGGGTGATCAGACTAAGAAAATTCTGGGGAGAGGAAAGTCTCAGTCTGCAGTCAGCACCCAGACACAGAGGAGTCAAGATGAAAATGCTGCACCAAACCATGTGGCCAAACGTAAACAATAATTATGGGTTAATTTAAGTTGTAAGAGCTAGTTAATAATAAGTCTGTGCTAATAGGCCAACCAGTTTAAAATTAATATAAGCGTCTGGTTGTTTCTTTGGGACTGAATGTTTGTGGGACTGGGCAGGACAGAAACTTGCATTCACACACGGTGAAAAGTTTGAGAATTTGTTATAGGGAATTAAAGTCCTGTGGAGTAGATGTGGGATAGACTAGATAAAAACCGAGTTTCACTTGTAATACTAGACTTTGAGAGACAGTGGCAGGGGGATCACCATGAGTTCAAGGTGAGTTTGGCCTGTATGGAGAGTACTAGGCAAGGTCTAAATAGAGACCCTGACTCAAACCCAAAAGGATATGCTCCATGTCTCATGTTTCTTACCCTAATGTGGAGACTGTGTGCACAGTGGGGGTGATGACCTGAGTGGAGGAGGTTATGTATGTGGACCGTTCCTTCCCTCTACAGCAGTGGGGATGCATGTGGGCTCCATGAAATGGAGGGTTCTGACATAAAGTATTATGACATGGGCCATTACTGCAGGCTGAGTTTGACATGTAATCTTCTATCTGCATATACAGAGTATGGACTCCCACTGTACGGTATCTAACGGGTTAGGAATGTACAGGGTCCCTTCATTCCTTCACTGTCACATGGAACTATGAGGTTGTCAGAGGAGGCCATAGGGCCATTTGTTAGGAGATTAAAGTTTTAGGTAGAGCGTGGACTGAAGGAGTAAGGAAGTATCAGGGCCTGTACTCATGGCTTCTGGTGTCAATTTAGGAGTGGACGGAGCCCAAGTAAGTCCCGAATGGAAACAGGCAGGCAGGAGGGGCCACAACCCTCATGTTTCCTGTCTGCTTCCTGCTCAGATTACTAGTCATTACAGCTGCAGTGGCCCCATGGTGTGAACAAATGATGCTATTTCCAGTATTCAGATAAACTACAGACAGATTTCAACTGGGAAGCAGCAAGCTTAACCCTCACCTGAGAGGACAGGATAAATAACAAGGAATGCCACAGAGCTTCACCCTTCACGAGAAGAGGACATGTCTAACTTTCACGGTCACAGGAAAGACACCAGGGCTGGGGGTGGCTTGCTGTGCACACAGCACGAGGACCTGAGTTTGGACCCTCAGAACCTATATAAACCCTGCTTCTTGTTTGACTGCAGGGATGGGAAAGTACCACAGCAGGCTTATTTGTTCTCTGTTCCCTGTGACGGCCCTGCTGCACTATCGCAACCCCACTGCACCCCTTCTGTCACTGGCTTTGACCCTTCCAATGCTACAGCAGAACTTACCTGCAAGGTGTCAGCAGATACCGCCTGCTTCCCCACCCACCACCTGTGTCTCAACACTGCCAGTTCCTATGGATAAAAACACGTTTCGCTGCACTCGTTCCTACCTCAGAAATGAACAACCAGACAGAACCATCTCTTCACTAATCCCAAGCCACACTTTGGCATCACACAACAGAATGGATGCCTACTTTGTCAAGGATTAAACAATGTGAACAGTGCCTTCAAATGGTGGCTCCAGTTTTATTATTAATATTAATACCATTATCACCTGTCTTCCCCCTACATTGTTTTCTGAGTCACCTAAAGCAGAAGCTCATTTCTCTTTTCCACCCCAGGCAATGTCAACTTCTGTGGTCTGCACAGCTCGATTTCATAACTTCACCCCATCATGATCCTAAACTCGCAGGCAGGGAACACCGTGGGACGTTCTTCCTCCCGTGCCCATAGCAGACACACCGTGTTTGCAGAAGGAAAACCATGCTCTCCACGGCGGTAATTATAGCATTAGTTCAGTCTCTCTCATACATTGTGTCTTGGTAGAATTACAAATTAAGAAATCCTATTATATCCAGAAATGAGAGGCTGAACACTGTCTGGAGAATTACCTGGCAGTTCTCAGAGGGGCTGGTAGGCTCTGCAGGATTGGCAGACACAAGAGGAGGCAGCGTGGTGACTCAGAAGCAAGGTAGAAAGACTAGTCTCCAGGGAACTGCTTCCGTTCTAATAGAGAAGTTCTTACACACCTCTATAAAAACGTACATATGTTGTGCTGGTGTGTGTGTGTGTGTGGAGTGACATGCTCGTGTATACAATTGTATATGCATGTGTGTGCTTTCCTATGGGATCAACCTCAACGGTCATTCCTCAGGTATCACCCACATATATTTTTCCAGGAACCCAGTGGTCCCCAGTGCTCTTAGTGGTCCTACCCCCCAGTGCTGGGACTACACACCCAGCATTTCTAGCTGTGTTCTGGGAATCCGACTCGGGTCTCTCGCCTGGGCAGCAAGTTCTTTATTGTCTGAGCCATCTTCCCAGCTGCAGATCATTCACTACTGTTTATCATCTACTCAGGAAAAGGGTCTCAATCAGGAAACTAGCAGAGGATTTTGACATAAAGCCAGGTCCTTCGACCCTCCTAAAGAGACAACTTGCATTTGTCAATATTAGCTCTAAGACACCCCCACCTCCTCCATGTCCACCCTCCCCCCACTCCACAGCTCCACTGCTGCCAATATACTTAACCCCGGGCCGTTGTTCAAACAGGCACGGACTTTAAACACAACCAGCAGTGTGATGAGAGGTACCCGGGAAGGGAACTGACTTTACAGTGGCCACCCTTTACTGTGGGGTCCCTAAGGAACTGTCACAAGAGGATGCTTTTCTGCCAGCAGTGATGTCACGAGACGGCCCTAACTGCACGGTGGAACCGATCGCAGAAGGTTGAATTCAAAGAGCTAGCATCTCAGAGTGAACGCTGTTGAAGGAACAGCTGGCTGCATCCTGTCACCCGAAATAATTACACAGAAACTGTATTCTTTTAAACACTGCCTGGCCCATTAGTTCTTGCCTATTATTGGATAATTCCCATATCTTGGTTAACCCATTTCTAATAATCTGTGTAGCACCACGAGATGGTGGTGGCTCACCAGGAAGGATCTTAACCTACATCTGTCTCTGGTGGGAGAATCATGGCGACTGCCTGACTTGGTTTCTTTCTCCCAGCATTCTGTTCTGTTTTCTCTGCCTACCTAATTTTCTGTCCTATCAAAGGGCCAAGGCAGTTTCTTTATTTATTAACCAATGAAACAACAGACAGACAGATGACTCTCCTCCATCATTTCCCCTTTTTCTGTTTAAACAAAAAAGAAAGGCTTTAACTTTAACATAGTAAAATTACATATAACAAAACAGTTATCAAGTAAGAATTACAGTTACAATATTTATATCTACTTTATCTTTTATCATAACTAAGGAAAGCTATAACTATTTATTCTTCAACCCATCAAAGACTCCAGAAGGATATAATATTACTTAAGTAAACAAGAAATAAGCAACTTCCAAACTCTAGAAATCACAGAGACATCTCGTTGCCTGGAAAGTCACCCAAAGTTCCTCTATACCACTGGGGCATCCATCTTCAGCCTACAGGCCAGAGTATCCAGCAGACCTTTCCATGAAGCAGGAAATTTCAAAGGCAGTTCAGTCACTTTCTGCTATGTCCTGCAGAATGTCTCACAGACTCTTTCATGAATCAGGAACCCCGAAAGATCATCTCACCTTTAGGCAAGTTCAGCAGTCCTCTCTTTGTGGGTTCTCTGTGTCTAGTTCATGCATCAGTTCAGGCAAGAGCAGTTTCTTGCCCAAATGGCTATCAAACTCCATAAGGAGCCTCTTCGATGCCCATCTTCCTCTTGAAGTAGATTGGTGCTGCCAGGAGCAGAGTGTCTCATTGTCATGAAAAGCCCTAAGTTATTAAAACATTTAAAATGCCATATTCTGTAGTCTTTGAAAGATATGAAGAATGTCTATCTAACTGAAATATATCTCTATATATCCAGAAAATGTAACTAACATGACTACAAGCTTGACTATTATTGATGATCATCCATTAACAACCTATATACATTACATTTTTAAATGAACTACACAATCACAATACCTTAATCAAGAGCAGAAATACGTATACATATAGCAAAATTGACCTTAAATTTATACCAATGTAAATTATTTGTATCTATATCATATCCCCTTTAATGTAAAAGAACATTTATAAACAATATTTGGGAATATGGGTGCAGTTATTTCTCTCCAAACTGCTTCGTGCTGAATGGGGGCGCTGTTATTTAGGTTTTTCATGGTATAACCTGTGTGCTAGATTCATCTCAGTCAGCAATTGAGTAAAGTAATTTTTTGAAGGTGTTCACAGCAACCTTTCAGGAGGGCATGGTCTATCATACCATATTGGGACAGAAGCAATCCACAGGGTCTCATCCTCTGTGAAAACAAAAGAAGAAACTCCTTTCCAAAGCATCATATCCTAGACCCAAATTCTAAAGTCGTAATACCCTTATGAAATCCATTCTGGTTCTGCTTGGCAGCCCATATAATGAAATGTCCCTCTGTACTTAGCTCCTTTACAGTCAAAAGATTCAAAGAAAACACAATAATAAAAAGAATCCAGAATCTTTGTGAATATTCCATTTTTATGTGGCTTATTTTCCTTTATTTCTCTTAATCTATAACTATCTGTACTCTGTCTCTTTAAAGACTTTACCTTTTTTTAAGGCATTAACTTTATTCTCTGTATTCTTTTTCTTCTCTCTCCCAAGCCTACGTATGTCTAACACTATGACCCATTTAAAGGTCTTTTATGTCTGAATCTGTCCTATTGTGAATCTGTAATTTTTTTACTATCCAGGAGCAGTTCTTAAAATGCTAAGCACTTCCTAAAAACTTAAGTTGTGCCATGTAGAGGTAATACAGTACCACCTGTTTACTGCCAGTCCAAACCTTAATTGTGCTGTTATTAGGATAATTACGATAGTTCCTGCCTGAGACCAGCACAGTTCAGCATGGCAGAGCTGAGCCGCTCCTGCCTCAGAGCCATTTGGTGCCCCTGAGCCGCACAGTTCCAGGCACACAGCAGTCCACATTGCCATCAAGCAGGCCATAGCACTTTATTCCAAATGCTCCATTCAAAATCTGCAGGAGCCAGACAGAGATTGCAATGGCAGCCCAGGAAGCGGCATTTTAAAACTGCAGCTTTTTTCCTGTTGCAGCTGCTGAGTCAGGGAAACTCTCTCTGCGGCACCCACAAACAGCAAAAAGCTGCGTTAAACTCTGTTTGTGTGTATGTGTGTGTTTAAAATTAAGCTCTCTTAGGTTTTACATGGATCCAGTTTACCATGTTGGGCGCCACTCTGTAGAATTAGGAGCAGCAGGCCCCGCCACCCAGCTAGCTTTACCCGAAATAAACAGATGACCCTCCTCCATCAGAACACAACACGTCATTTCCGCAAGACAGGTCTTCAAGTAGCCTGGGGGAGAAGACAAGAGCTAAAAACAACTTTCTCTGTGTTCAGGACAGGCCAGTTCCCTGCCATCAAAATCCAAGTAGGAAATGACCAGTCTCAGCTGGTGCCACTGTCCTGTCCCATCCGCTCATGACCGGGCATTTGAGGACTAAAACGGTGGATATGGGGACATGAGGAACAACTTCTCCAGCACCTGGGGACGCAACCCACTACCTGCTAATGCCAAGCCTTCTTGCCTTGCTTGTCCCTGGATGTCCACACAGTCAGCATCTTCCTGTTCCCATCTCACAGAGGAGAGTAGAAAGTGGCTCGTTCATACTAGCAAACATTTTACACTAGGGGACACACATGTGCATGCTCCCCCCCACACAAAGGGAAGACTGAGCAAATGGCTGACGTGACTGTGAACACACGTGTGCATGCTCCCACACACATACAAAGGAAAGACTGACCAAACTGTTGACGTGACTGTGAACAAACCTAGACGTGGCATTGCCCTGGATGGAAGAGTAAGTGACACCAGAGTTGGGGACAGGGTGACACAGGTGTGCAGAGGGCGGGTATGAGCAGAGGCTGCACTTGGGGACAGGGTGACCCGGGTGTGCAGAGGGCGGGTGTGAGCCAATGCCACACTTGGGGACAGGGTGACACAGGTGTACAGAGGGCGGGTGTGAGCAGAGGCTGCACTTGGGGACAGGATGACCCGGGTTTGCAGAGGGCGGGTATGAGCAGAGGCTGCACTTGGAGACAGGGTGACACAGGTGTGCAGAGGGCAGGTGTGAGCAGACGCTGCGGTGGTGTCCCCTGGGCAGTCAGCAGTGCCAAGCTCCTAAAGGAAAGGAAAACAGTGCCACCAGGAGGTTAGGGAGTGACCCATGAAGGGTGACATGGTCCTCTCCAGTCTCCAGGGATTTTTCTGCTCAGGAACAGGCAACAAGTAACACAGAAGGTGTGTTTAGTGCGACTTCAGACACCGCTCATGAGACATCACACATCAGTGCAGAACCACGTAAAGGTGGGCACTGTGACACAGTGTCCCTCACCGTGTGAACACCCAATACCACAGGGTGGGATCCACATGGACTCAGACTCTGACAGACTTTTGTTTGACAACTGTCTCTCGTTGCCAATGTCCAAGCCAGTGTTGGAGTTATGTGCATGGTTTCTTTATGTAACCATCACATGACCATGGATCACATGACCATGGACCCCATAACTGCAAATGAACTTTAGAGCTATGTCAGGTCCACTTTCATCTTACTAGTACAATGAAGTCCATATGACCTCTGTCTTTGAATACACTTTATCACTTACAAAACACGTGTGATCTCTGGATTCAGTTTGGCAATAACAGCTTAATACAGTGTGGGAAGATCTGTTCTTTGGGGAAATAAGGACCCGCTGAGAAAGAGCCTCAAGCCCAGACAAACCTCTCACGCAGGCCCTAATCATCATTGCAGAGCACCGCTACTGAAGCTGTGGATTTTCCGTGTGTGTGTGTGTGTGTGTGTGTGTGTGTGTGCACGCGTGAGCGCACACACACACAGGCACGCACACTATCCAGTGATCTCCCTACCCAGGCCATGTTCTCTTAGTCATCTCAAACACTTCCTCTTGCCCGTGTGACTTCTCCATCTGGGTGTTCTGCATGACGCACTGCGCCTCGACCCAAGCTCATCATCTCACTTTCCAAACATCCTGAGGATGCTGTCTCCATCTGCTCACACTCCCAGGAAAAACCAGCCAGGTTTCCAAGCCAAGAGCTCTGGACTCTGTTTTGATTCTTCTCCTTGATGATTTCAGCCAGCTACGTGTGCAGTCCAAACAGTCCTTCACGTCTGTGCAGCAGTGTCCTGGCAGACAGCACATCTCTCCTGACCCCAGGAAAAGCCTCCCAAGTTTTCTTTCTCCAGGGTGTGTGCCTCAATGCAGGCAGCAGATGGATCTCCAGCAGAGAGAGTTTCTCAAGGAGTTCTCTGATGGCCAGAGGGAAGGAAAACTGCCTAGAGTGCCTTCCGTGCTTCCTGACCTGGCCAGAGGGCTTTGCCATCATGTCAAGCCGTTGTTCTTCAGAGCATCATGGTATAACCATAGCAGGAGTCCTGACTGATTTTATGTCAACTTGAATCCCAACTGAGAAAATGCCTCCATAGCATGGGGTTGTAGCAAGCCTATAATGCATGTTCTTAATTAGTGATTGATGAGGGAGGGCCCATGGTGGGCAGTGTCATCCCTAAGCTGGTGGTCCTTGGTTCTATAAGAAAGCAGGGTGAGCAAGCTCTGGGGAACAAGCCAATAAGAATTCCCCCTCCATAGCCTCTGTACCAGCTCCTGCTTCCAGGTTCCTACCCCGACTTCCTTTGCTGGTGAACTTCCATGTGGAAGTAGAATAAGCCCTTTCCTCCCCCAGTTGCTTTGGTCATGGTGCTTCATCAAACAGCAGTAATCCAAACTAAGGCAGCAGGCCACTCCCATGCCTTCCTTCTGCCTCCTTCCCTGTGTTTGTGTACTGGAAAGGCTGACAATCAACTTGCATTTTGACCGTCTCAGTGCTTACAACTGGTTCCTGCTTGTTTGGTATAGTATCAAATGTTCTGAATACCACTTCTGACTGTAACTATTGTTTCAAATCCATCTCTGCCTACCATAATGTTGTGAAATCAAGGGCATGGACTTTGTATATTGTGTATCTTCATGGCTCTAGGGCCCAGAAAAATATCTGCAAATATATGTGGCCCTTATTTCCTAAAATTGACGTAATGTAAACAATCAGTTCTTTAAAAAAAAAAAAGAGTACTTTCTTTTTGGTTTTTCAAAACAGGGTTTCTCTGTGTAGCCCTGGCTGTCTTGGAACTCACTCCATAGACCAGGCTGGCCTCAAACTCACAGATCCACATGCCTCTGCCTCTCAAGTTCTGGGATTAAAAAGATTACTTTCTTAATTGAAATATTTACCTTATGAAACTGACCTGCTCTATGCCAAAACTGTCATTTGATGAATGAAGTTGTACCATAGATTTGGTAAGTATCCAGGCCACTTAGGAAGGTGATTTGAGTCATCTCATGACTTTTCTTTGTTTGGGGAAATTGGGGAAATTCTAGACTTGGGTATCAGGCATATAATTAAACCAGGAGCCCTCAAATGTGTAGCTCTGAGATTTCTCTTTGAGATCTTTTTTTCTATTCAAAAAGGGAAATGGAGATCTAATTGTCAGGGTTGATGCGGTCGTGAATTCCTGTACTGCAGTGTAAGATCACGTGTTTAGGGGACAGTGTACAGTCTCCTTTAAACACCAGCTGCTGCCTTCTGGAAGCTCTTTTAATACAGCAGTGGCCTTCCCAAGAGTAAGTTTGTGGGGCAAGGCAGATAGGAGCACATGTCCGGCAGTCTCTTAGAAACGCCACCAGGAAGTCACTGCAGAGGACTCTGCCTGTTAGGACACCCTGCGCCCAGCAGAGCTTCACACATGAACACAGGAACTCCCATCTCATCCGCAAATGCTGGAACTCTCTTTCAACTGAGGCATCTCTCCTGCCGGAGAACTACAAAGAGCAGGAGGAAAACAAATGCCAGAGAGCAAGGTGGGCAGTGACGTCGTAGCTCTCTCCTGACTTCATGAACTGGCTGGACTAGCAAAGCAGGTTCCTGGACACATCAAGCACCCCTAAACTGAAAAGATTACTAAGCCCGAAATGAATGTTCTAAGTTCTAAATATATTATTCTGCTGTACGAAGATGCAACATGGAGTTCAAACTCAGAAGACTGTTCCAATAGGAATAAATTGAATTATAAAGGATTAACTGTAGGTTAAAACAAGAATTTAATTTTTAAATGTGTGTGTGTGTGTGTGTGTGTGTGTGTACAGAAATGTGCACACTGAGTGTGTATAAACCTGTGGAGAGCCACTGGATTCACCGGAGCTGGAGTTACAGACAGTTGTGAACCACCTGAGGTCTGTCCTGGGAACTGAACTTGGACCTCTGCAAGAGCAGTAACTGATCTTACCAGCCAGGCAATCTCTCTAGCCCCCGAATGCTAACTGTACATGCACACTGATCTAAAACAATTCTTTCATGTAATAAGTTAATTAAACGGCATAACAAAATATATTTTTTAAATCTTTAGTTCCTATCGGGACACAGATTTTTTTTCCCTTCTTAATTTTCCTGTTCCATTAGCACTAAGTGCTATCTTGTGGAATATGCTATGGCTTCATCATCTTCTTCATTCCTATGGACTCGACCACTATGCTGTGCTCTCACTAACTCACACTGGGCTGGCACTTGGGCCTTGGCTGGCAGGGAGTACGCCACACGGAGGTCTCATGTGGGTCTGGGAAAGAGGTTGACAATGCTGGGCAGTGGCAGGGAAGACAGTGGCAGTGATGGCACCGTCACCGAGTGAGGCAGGAGATGAGCAGGGGTGTGCCTGAGTGTGTCTGAGGAGTGACGGTTCTGCCTTCTGTTTAGAGGACCACGCGGGATTTGTATTGAAAACAGTTTGCAAGAGCAAAAAGCAGGAGACCAAAGAGGAGGAGACATTTGTCACGGCAGAGACAGAGCCACCTGGCAGCAGAGGAGGTAATGGGATGTGGTCAGGCTCCGGGTAGAGCAGGAAAAGAAAGCTGCAGGAAAAGAAGGCTGCAGGATCTGTTGGTAGGTCAGAGTGGGTGAGAGAGAGAGAGACAGGATGATTCCGGGGCTCGACTTCCGAGCAACAAAGGAACAGAATCACAATTTACACACATGTACGCATGTGTGTGCATATACACAGTCATGTGTACACACATGCATGTGCACACACATGCACATGTGTACATACAGATCCAGCATGTAGCATATTCCTGATTTTCCTCAGTTTGTAAAGAAAGCAATCATCACGCAGCTGTATGAGAGTGTCACTTTTACCCACTGCCTTGCTAGGAAGGGCCAGCCTTAATGCCAAGCACCCAAGCTGTGTTCTGGGCAACAGCACGTTGCCCACACCCACCTTGGACTTTTGGTACGCAGAAAGCATGATATTTTGACTTCTGAGAAGTCGCTTCTGATTTATAGAGTCCATGTACTTGGGAGCATTTTGTAAACTTAATCTGGTATTCAACATTTGATAGCAGCTGCAATTGAAAACTGCAGGTCCCATGCCCTACAAACGTGCCTGACTATAATGCATTGGCAAAGAGTACAGACATTTGCACTTTGGAATGTGGGGTATCATCTGCCAAGACTGCAGCATTTAAAACCACACCCGGCAGGGCTAGGACTCACTTAGGGGTTTGGGGAACTTGTAACTGTGGCCCAACCCTACCATCATTATTTATGGTTCTGTTTGGACACCTGGAAAATGTATATACATATATATATAACCATAGCCTGGGATCTAATACTTATTTAACAAGGAATATTTTCCTTGGCTGAAAAATGAAAATTTTGTGTTCTAAAATATGACGCCCATATCAGATTCCTAAACTTTTAAACCAAAGAAAATCTGGCCTGCATCCTTACCAAGGGCAATGGCTGTGTCTGCTGAAGGCACGGCTTGTTCTCAGCTACGCTGCTGTGGTTTAAAGAGTTAGACCCTGGTGGCCACGACTAGTTGGCAGAGACCACAGGATATAAGGATGACTGGAGCCCGAAACACTCTGCCAATGGTCCCTGGACTCTTACGGCTGTGTAAGGCATTCTGGATCTCGGAGTCAAACGGTCTATCCAAAAGACTGACGCTCCCCAGACTGCATGCTAATGGAGACGCCTTGGCCATCTCTAAAGCCTGGCAGCACCCTTGGGTCCTGCTCTGACTTGAAGAGCATTCCAGCCTCGGCCCGTGACCTTCAGCTGCATTCAGAGACAGGAAACAGCCATTCCTTTTTCCCACCAAATTAAAACACTCAATGTAATTTTGAAACACAATTGGCAAAGCTCACTCTACTGGATTAAAGTACTTTGTAAATTTGCCAAAGTCTAATACTACCAGACCACACTAAACTAGGTTTCCAGCAGACAGGGAAGAACTGTGAGGCAATCAGATGGATTGTGTTTACTTGAACTTGAAGATCTTGCTTCAATTATATTTCTTCACTGGCAAAGGATGCTGGCCTGGGGAGGCACAGGTTGACTGCACAAGTGAGGAGTCTGCCGAGTGACTCGAGCTGGACGCCAGCTCAGCCAGCTCAGCGCTCTTCTGACTCACACGTGTGGAAACTGAGTCCCGGGGGGAGTTCAGTGGCCACTGCTGCTTGAGTACTAGAGTCACACTTTCTGTTTGTACATAAAATCTAAATATTTGGAAGAAACCCCAGTGAATGAATAGCTTCAAAGTGGATGTTTTTACAGTTGTGGTTTATTGGTTGGGTCAGTGATACCTATGGCCTGTGTGCACATCTGTGCACGTGCATGAGGAGAAGGGCACCACAGGGATCACATGGCGGTTCCTGGGGTCTTTATAAAGGACATCTGGTGTCTTAATCTCCTTCAGCTTCTCTCTCTCAGTCTCACTGTGCACTGTGCAGACTCCCACCCTAGACACCCGGTTGGGACAAAACATGACAATAATGACCTATGGGTACGCTGAGTCAGTGACATCATGGAGTCTCGGAGGCTCTGACAAACTCACTTGAAAGCACTGTTATTTTGGGTGACTGTTATTTAAACAAACCCTGATACTTAGTATACAGCTTGGGGCTGGAGAGACGGCATAGTGTTCAAAGCACTTTCTGCCTTGAGAGGACCTGAGTTTGGCTCCCAGCACCACATGGACGCTCACAACCCCTGTAGCCCCAGCCTCAGGGTGTTTGATGTCTTCTTGTGGCCTTCTCAGCGCTTGCATAGCTGTGCACATGGACAATCCTCCCGTGCACATAAATAAATAACCTTAAAAACACAGATCTGGTGACCTAAATATCACAATGTTTTGAAGGCTTTATTTGTGAAACCCCCATTGGTGCCCCCGTTGCTTAATGGTGCCACACTCTCCCAGACAACAGTGAAATGCCCTTGTCAAGCCAGCATCACCAGCCTGACTTCCAAGAGTATGAGCAGCCTCCCTTCTCCTCCTGCTTTAGTGTTGTGTAAACTGCAGCACCACTGGACCACAGGGACCTCACTGACCACAGGGACCTCACGGACCACAGGGACCTCATGGACCACAGGGACCTCACGAACTGTGCTTTCTCCCATTCTCCGTCCCTTGGTAGGAAGCATTCCCTTTGTCCTTTCAAAGCATCATGAGTGCCCCCTCCTCCTTTGATATATTTCCTTAACCTCTGAGCCATCTCTTCAGAAATCTGCTTGTTTACTCATCTATCTATCTATCTATCTATCTATCTATCTATCTATCTATCTATCTATCTATCTATCCATCCCCTCTTTTGACTGTCCCACATGCGTGACACGTACAGATGGGGCAGGGGGAGAAGGGGGCTAGTGTGGTGAGAGGGAAGGTGCTCGCTGGTCATCAAGGTGGCCTTGACCTTGTCCTTGCTTTAACAATTGCCCTTGCACTTTATGTCCACATCTGGGGAGGCTCTCAGACTTGTCAAGTTCAGCTAATTTAAGTAGAAGACAGATTGTTTTGGGACAATGGGACAGAGAACAGAAAAACTAGGTGAATACCAGTAAAGTTAAGTTACAGTAGGTGACTGTTACCAGTAAAGATAAGTTACAGTAGGTGACTGTTACCAGTAAAGATAAGTTAAAGTAGGTGACTGTTACCAGTAAAGATAAGTTAAAGTAGTGACTGTTACCAGTAAAGATAAGTTAAAGTAGTGACTGTTACCAGTAAAGATAAGTTAAAGTAGTGACTGTTACCAGTAAAGATAAGTTAAAGTAGTGACTGTTACCAGTAAAGATAAGTTAAAGTAGTGACTGTTACCAGTAAAGATAAGTTAAAGTAGTGACTGTTACCAGTAAAGATAAGTTAAAGTAGTGACTGTTACCAGTAAAGATAAGTTAAAGTAGGTGACTGTTACCTTGCTTTAGGGTTATTTACACTTTAACTCAGATAATCCAGGGTAGATTTAGGGTACAGGCAAAGTTGTAAAAACAAAATAAGACAGACACACCCTCATGCCAAATCCCAGACACTTTAAGACAGAGAGTGATGTGGGAGTGTCATATATCAATCTGTTGATTTCATTGGTTAAAATAAAGAAACTGCTTGGCTGGTCCTATAGGTTAGAACATAGGTGGGTGGAGTAAACAGAACTGGGCGGAAGAGGAAGTGAGGTCAGAAATCATGCAGCTCCGCTCAGAGATGCCAGGATCCTGTCTCGCGGGCGGACAGGATAGCTCTGCGCTCTGAGGCACACACGCGATGAAGCTCCTACTCGGGATGGACGTAGGCTAGAATCTCCCCGGTAAGCGCACCTTGGGGTGCTAACACAGAATATTAGAAATGGGTTAAACCAGGTGCGAGAGTTAGCCCGTAAGAGGCTAGAGCTGGTGGGCCAAGCAGTGTTTAAATGAATACAGTTTGTATGTTGTTTTTTCGGGCATAAGCTAGCAGGTGACCGGGGTGTTGGGGACGCAACCCTGCATGCCCCCAATTTCAACAAAAGAGCTCATGTTATGTCTCACAAAAATAATCTTGACCCAAAGCCAAAAGCATGTTCACAGTCTACCTTCAGAAGAACCCATCAGTCTCTGGGGGTTAAACCATTTGCACAGGCAGTAAGCTACCAAGAAATACAAGGAAATAACTTTCAAAACAGTCAGGGCTCCCCCTGGAGCAAAAGAGGGGATGAGCTAGAGATGGGTTTCCAGGGCCTTAGAAATGCATATTTCTTGACTTCTGTGACAGTTCCCCTGCTGTTTCATTGGCTTGTCTACTTAATTATACATGTATGATCTACATATTTCTGTTCACATACTATTTATGATAACTTTGCTGTTTCCTTCACTCACACATGTAATTATATGTGTATAATGCATATTCCTATTTACACACCATTGCTCACAGTTTAAAAGGAACAAACATACATATTAGTGGACAAATGTCAAAGGCTCTATAAAGAAATGAACAAAAAACGCTCATTAGATTTTGAAAAGTAAATTCAGTATCACGAATTAATGTGCAGATCAAAGGCACAGTATTATGTTGTTTAAAACTCAGCACACATGCTCAGAGAGTTTGTCAATATCCAGTGTCCATGAAACAGAGGCGGGACAGAAATGTGTGCATCTGGACACCAGTGAGTTGAAACAAGCATCGGGGTGGCTTAGCAGAGCTACAAACATCGATAGGACAATCCACAGCCCTCACACAGTCCAGGGCTCACACACAGTGACGCTCATGGTGGCACTATAGACAATCCACAGCCCCAACACAGTCCAGGGCTCACACACAGTGACGCTCATGGTGGCACTATAGACAATCCACAGCCCCAACACAGTCCAGGGCTCATACACAGTGACGCTCATGGTGGCACTATAGACAATCCACAGCCCCAACACAGTCCAGGGCTCACACACAGTGACGCTCATGGTGGCACTATAGACAATCCACAGCCCTCACACAGTCCAAGGCTCACACACAGTGACGCTCATGGTGGCACTATAGACAATCCACAGCCCCAACACAGTCCAGGGCTCACACACAGTGACGCTCATGGTGGCACTATAGACAATCCACAGCCCCAACACAGTCCAGGGCTCACACACAGTGACGCTCATGGTGACACTATAGTCAATCTACAGCCCCCACACGTCCAGGGCTCACACACAGTGACGCTCATGGTGGCACTATAGACAATCTGCAGTCCAGCACATGTTCATGGCTTACACACAGTGATGCTCATGGCGACGTCATTATCCCAGTGTGCTGGAAAGGCTCTAAGAATCCGAAGTGAGACGTGTACATCAGCACACAGATGAGCATGGGCCAGGCTGCACAAACAGGGAAAGTCTCAAGAGATGTGTGGGTCTGATGAACACAAGGTTTCAGAGCATGGCTGAGGATGCCAGTCTGGGGAACGGGCACTGACGTGAGCGTCGGCATCAACAATGTTAATGTCCGGGTCCCTTTCCTGAGCCAAACCGTGGCTGGAATGAAAGTGTTCATCTTGTTTTAAAACCACAGATACATTCTTAATTAGTTATATATTTCATGTCACACTTTGAAAATTTAAAAATAATTTGATGGCTAAGAAGATATACCAGTAAGATACCGTTTCAAAAGACAAAAATAAAAACCCCATGGGAGATGGTGACTGAGGAATGAGAGTTGAGGTTGTTCTCTGGCCTCCACATGTACCTTCGCACACCTTCACACACACACACACACACACACACACACACACACATACACACACTTCATACGTACATGCACGCAAAAACACACTTCATACACACACACTTGTAGTAATACGAAGCGGTGGTGCTGCGTCCCCGGTACCCGGCAGCACACATGGCTAGCTTATGCCCGGAAATAACAACACACAAATTGTATTCATTTAAACACTGCTTGGCCCATTAGCTTCAACCTCTTAACCCATTTCTTATCATCTATGTAGCACCATGAGGTGCGCTTACCAGGAAGATTCTAGCCTACGTCCATCCTGGGCCTGAGCTTCATGCCTCTGCCTCAGAGAGCAGAGCTATCGCGAGGGGAGCATGGCATCTCTGTCTGAGGCATCTGGCTCTGAGATGAGCTGCGTGAATTCTGACCTCACTTCCTCTTCCTGTCAGCATTTTCTTCTGTTTACTCCACCCACCTATGTTCTAGCCAATCAGGACCAAGCAGTTTATTTATTGCTTAACCAATGAAATCAACAGATTGATATATGACACTCCCACATCACTTCCCCTTTTTCTGTTTAAACAAAAAGGAAAGGCTTTAACTTTAACATAGCAAAATTACATATAACAAAACAGTTATCAAGTAAAAATTACAATAATCTTTGTGGCGCCCAGATGTGATGGGCTAAATCCACTTAAAAACCTGAGAGAGCTTAATTTTAAACAGAGAAAAAAACGGAGTTTAACACAGATTTTTGCTGTTTGTTGGTGGCGTGCTGTAGGGAGAATTCCTGATTCAGCAACAGCAGCAGAAAAAAAGCTGCGTCATTTTAAAGTGCGGCTTCCTGGGGCTGTGCTGCCAACATGAACTCTGGTTTTAAAGCATTTCAAAGCTATCGGAAGGAGAGTGCTCTGAGACCTTGCCGATGGCTCAGTGGCTCGGTGCTCCTCGCCTGCACCTAGGCAGAAGCCAAAATCAGGCTTAGGCAGGCGAAAGATCATGGTGGATACGTGTTTTCAGACTGCGCAGTGCTCTGCGTATCAGATTTGGCTGTAACTTGGATGAAAAGAGTTTCTATGCTGCACGCTCAGTCTCAGAATTAAACTGTTGAGTGCGGCTCCCATGTGGACTTGCTGTGTGCCTGGAACTGTGTGCAGCTCAGGCGCACCAAATAGATCTGAGACAGGAGCGGCTGCTCCATGCTGAACTGTGCTGACCTCAGGCAGGAACTGCCATAATTACCATAATAATAGCACAGTTAAGGTTTAGACTTGGCAGAACACAGGCGGTACCGTATTACCCCTACATGATACAACTTAAGTTTTTAAGAAGTGCTCCTGGACATTAAAGAATTACAAATTCACAATGGAACAGATTCAGACATAAAAGACCACTAAATGAGTCACATTGTTGGATGAATGTACGTAGGCTTGAGAGAGAGAAGAAAAAGAATATAGACAATAAAGTTAATGGTTAAAAAAAAAAGGTAAAGTCTTTAAAGAGACAGAATACAGATAGTTATAGATTAAGAGAAATAAAGTAAAAATAAGCCACATAAAAATGGAAAATTCACAGAGAGTCTGGATTATGTACATTGTGTTTTCTTTAAAATTTTTGACTGTAAAGGAGCTAAGTACAGAGAGTCATTTCATTATATAAGCTGCCAAGTGGAACCAGAATGGATATCATGAGGGTATGGCTTCAGAATTTGGATCTAAGGACATGATACTTTGGAAAGGAGTTTCTTATTTTGTTTTCACGGAGGATAAGACCCTGTTCATTTCTTCTATTCCGATATGGTATGATAAACCACGTCCTCCTGAAGGGTTGCTGTGAACATCTTCAGAAAATTGCTTCGCTCAACTGCCAACTGAGATGAAACTAGCACACAGGTTATACCATGAAAGACCTAATTAACGATGCCCCCATTCAGCAGGAAGCAATTTGGAGAGAAAACTGCACCCATGTTCCCAAATATGGTTTATAAACGTTCTTTTACATTTAAAGGGGGATATGATATAGGTATAAATAATTTGCATTAGTATAGATTTTGCTTTATTGATAGAGATTTAAGGTCAATTTTGTTATATGTATATGTGTTTCTGATCTTAATTAGGTATAGTGATTGTGTAGTTCACTTAAAAATGTAATGTATATAGGTAGTTAATAGATAATCATAATAGTCAAGTTTGTAGTCATGTTAGTTAGATTTTCTAGATGTGCATAGATATATTTTAGATAGGCATTCTTCATATATTTCAAAGACTATAGAATATGGCATTTAATGTTTTAATAACTTAGGGTTTTTCATGACAATGAGACACTCTGCTCCTGGCAGCACCAATATACTTCAAGAGGAAGATGGGCATCGAAGAGGATCTTTAAGGAGTTTGATAGCCATTTGGGCAAGAAACTGCTCTTGCCTGGACTATTGCATATACTGGACACAGAGAACCCACAGAGAGAAGACTGATGAACTTGCCTAAAGGTGAGATGATCTTTCGGGGTTCCTGATTCATGAAAGAGTCTGCAAGACATTCTTCAGGACAAGCAGATAGTGACTGCCTTTGAAATTTCCTGCTTTGTAGAAATGTCTGCTGGAAACTATGGGCCTGAAGGCCAAAGATGGATGCCCCAATGGTACAGAGGAACTTTGGGTGATGTCCAGGCAGTGAGATGTCTCTGTCATTTCTAGAGCTTTTGACTTCCTGTTTACTTAGACTCCATCTGGAGTCTTTGATGGAGTTGAAGAATGGATAGTTATAGTTTTCCTTAGTTATGATAAAAGATAAAGTAGATATAAATATTGTAACTGTAATTCTTGCTTGATGACTGTTTTGTTATATGTAATTTTACTATGTTAAAGTTAAAGCCTTTCTTTTTTGTTTAAACAGAAAAAGGGGAAATGATGTGGGAGTGGTTTCTTATTAATAAAGAAACTGCCTAGGCCCATTGATAGGCCAACCCTTAGGTGGGTGGAGTAAACAGAACAGGATTCACTCCAGACAGACGCAGGCTAGAATCTCCCCAGTAAGCACACCTTGGGGTGCTACACACCTTAAAAGAAATGGGCTAGTCCAGGTGCGAGAGCTAGCCAAGAAGAGCTAGCCAATAATGGGCCAGGCAGTGTTTAAAAGAATACAGTTTCTGTGTAATTATTTCGGGTATTAAGCTAGCCATGTGGGCGGCCAGGTGCCGGGGACACAGCAGGCCCGCCGCTCTTATTACTACACATACTTCATACATACATACACACACACTTTATAATACACACACATACACACACTTCATACATACATACATACACACTTCATACACACACACACACACACACACACACACGAAGGGGGAGGCAGAGAAAGAAGATCACTGTTTTGATCCCCAGATATTTGCCAAGTTTCCAGGAAGAACTGAAGAGAATTTTATCCTAGTGGTAGGGGTGTTCCACACATGCTTTGTATTCTACAGATCAGGCTAAAGAGCATGCAGCTGGAAGAGCTTGCTCACTGGTTAGCAGACACCCCACAACCTCTTACTCTGGGGTCTCCTGGTCAGAAGGTGTCATACACCAAGGCTGAGCCTGCAGTAGCCATGTCCTGCATACCTATGGTAGCTCAGCACGTTTTTGAAGATTAAATCCAAGAGAAGATTCAATTCTTCCATAAAAGAAAACTAATGCCTTTGATGCCAAGATACCAGTTTATGAGAAAAGAAAATCAATATTTAATTTTCAGTCTTCTTGTTTCCCGTTTACTAAAACCAGTTAAGTCTTTCTTAATGGCCCTTCTGACCGTAACACTATATTTAGATAATAAAATGCCATATTGACTCTTTCCACCCATCTCTCTCTGCATGTAGAAGTTTACCGTATTTAAGAAGTTAAGAAAATTAGCATGGTTCTAGAACATGCCGAGTTTAATGTCAGTCTGCTTAACTGTAAAAGAAGACAGACACCTCACAGTCGCCGGACTTACTGAGTGGCGGGGCTGCTCCTCAGTTTCTCATCTTTGCCAAAGAGCGAGGACCCCACTCTTCCTGCTGATTGTTCTCACTCAGAGAACATGCTAACCTTCCCTTGTCTTCTAACAGAAGGACACAGAGACACTGTGATTATGTCAGTTCCCCAGGTGGGGACTCATGGGAACTGCCTCTGCCTGCCAACCCCACATCACCACACTCTAGGATGGACGTGTTCTTGCTTTTGTTTTTTTTTTTTGTGAGATTTATTTCAGTTTTAGCTGTGAGTGAGTGTGTGTGTGTGTGCATGTGTGCACGCATGTGTGTGTGCGTGTGTGCACGCATGTGTGTGTGTGTGTGTGTGTGAGCATGCGTGCATGCAAAAGAGTGCAGTGTTCATGGAGACCAGAGGGGGGTGCTGGATCCCTGAAAGCTGAAGTTTCAGGTGGTCGGGAGCTGCCCCAACGCTGGTGCTGCTCTCCCTGTCTTTGAGCCATCACCCCAGCCCCTTTCTTTGCTTTTCCTAAAGGGCTTTTAATTGCTGATGGCTAAAAGCCTGTTCCTTAAGGCTTGGTCACACTGCCTGGCCTGGGACCCCAGACATCTGGATATTTTTGGAGGCCACAGTCGTGCGTTTCAACTTGGAACCTGGTTTATTCCTACAGACTCGACTCACCCAGGAGCTGGGTGCAGATGAGAAGAAGAAAGAAGGGAATCAGCTGGAAACCAAAACCCAAACCTCAGGTTTATTCTTCAGTGTGATGTGCTCTGTTTTTCTTTTTAATCCACAGCTATTGACAGCTCTCCTCTGGATTTGACAACACACACATCCATCTTCTCATGCTGAGAAACATCTGGGCTCTTGGCAGTGCTTCACCCAACAGAACCCTGCACCAGGGGACCTCAAAGAGCAGGAAGAAGGGGGTGGTGGACAAGCGCAAGAGGCCTCTGACTCATACAGAGAGACGGTCCCCTCTCACGTCTTGCCATAGCTCGAGGCTTTTCTTTTAGATACTCTCAATTAGACGACCTTTAACTTTTGCGGGGAACTGATTTAATGTCGCTTGATTTCATAAAAACAAAACAGATGTGTAATTCTTTTAATGTTCAAAATTCTATAAGGAACACATGTTGGATATCTCACAAAAGAATGTTGCAAGTGTGCTTGAAAAATGAAGTCATCTGCTTTTTTAAATCAGATTTTAAAAATTTCCTTGTGAAATTGGTCAGCCATTGGCGTGCCTAATTCCTTGCACTCATGGCCAATATGGGGGCAGTGACATCATTTGCACACTAATGATTAAATAATATTTAGAAGCATATTAATAGATATATTTATGTTTATATTTGTATGTGTGCAGTGCATACGTCCACTATGTATGTGGAGGCCAGGAGACAACATCAGGTGCTGCTCCTCAGCCTATGGTTTTGTTGAGCCAAGGTCTTTCACTGATCTGAAGCTCATCAAGCAGGTTGGGCTGGCTTGCCAGTGAGCCAAGGGTCCGCCTTGTCTCTGCCTCTTTACTGTGCTGGGATTACAAGAGAATTCCACAATACCTAACCCTCTATGTAGGTTCTGGGGGCTCTGGCTCAGCTCCTCATTCTGGTCAGGCAAGGATTTTTTTTACCACATTAGCTATTTTCTTAGCCCAGTACCTATGTTTTTGTCCTTTAGATTAGAGAGGCTGTCCTGGCTAGTTTTGTTGTCAGCTAAAGGCATTTGAGAGAAGGGAACCTCAGTTAAGAAAATACCTCCATAATCCTGGGCTGCTGACAACTAGGGCATTTTTTAAATTAGTGATGAATGTGGGAAGACCCCACCCACTGTGGATGGGGCTGTTCCTGGGCTGATGGTTCTGGGTTCTATCACAAAGCAGGCTGAGCAAGCCATGGAGAGCAAGCCAGTAAGCAGCACCCCTCCATGACCTCTGCATCAGCTCCTGCCTCCAGGTTCCTGCCCTGTGTGAGCTCCTGTCCTGACTTCCTTCCGTGATGGACAGTAGTGTGTAACTAACTGCAAGCCACAAGGGCCCTTTCCTCTCCCAGGATGCTTGGGTCATGATGTCATCACATCAGTAATGACCCTGACTAGGACAGGGTTCCGGTCACCTGTGCAGTGTCTGAGACGAAGAGGGGACATGCTCCTCAAAGACCACAAATGGGGGCTGGGGGAATATTCAGTTGGTGAGCTGCTTTTGAAGGTCTGAATTTGGATCTCCAAAATGATCAGCAGCAGAGGAGGCCCCCAAGGAGGAGGCAGTCTGCCATGGCTAGCTCCCGGGAAGGGGCTGTTGGATTTGGTCATAAGAGGTTTGAGGTGACAGATGAGACTCAGACTGAAAGAAAATTGGGAAATTATCATCCTAGGTGGCACAGTTTAGGGCTGGTGTCTCAAAGTGGTATCTTTACGGATAGGTGGGTCTTTGGGAAAGTGCAGGGTCAGCAGGAGCTACAGAAGCAGAAAAAAGGGTCACACAAGGCAGGAGTGTAAGGGGAGGCAGGGGTGAAAGGGGAGGCTCCTATTCATCATCAGACATGGAGACATGACATGTTAGACACACTCCAGAGCCATCATGTTTGGACGCTAAGAAAATCTATCACTAAAGTGTGATTGTAGGGGATATAAATCATGTTTGGATGTTCAAACACCACTCGGTTATGAAGAAGGGGAAAACACAAAGATTTTTTAAAACTTTCCTAATCAAGACTAACAGGATAAAGTAGGGCACTTTTTGGTTTCATTTTGCTTTTTAGACTGGAAAGATCTGAGAAAAGTCTGTGAGGATACAGTGAAGGAAGGGGGATCAGGATGAAGGAGGAGAGATCGGGATGAAGGAGGAGAGATCGGGATGAAGGAGGAGAGATCGGGATGAAGGAGGAGAGATCGGGATGAAGGAGGAGAGGTCAGGATGAAGGAGAAGGGGGATCAGGATGAAGGAGAAGAGATCAGGATGAAGGAGGAGAAGAGATCAGGATGAAGGAGAAGAGATCAGGATGAAGGAGGAGAGATCAGGATGAAGGAGGAGCGATCAGGATGAAGGAGGAGAGGGTTCAGGATGAAGGAGGAGAGATCAGGATGAAGGAGGAGAGATCAGGATGAAGGAGGAGAAGAGATCAGGATGAAGGAGGAGAGATCAGGATGAAGGAGGAGAAGAGATCAGGATGAAGGAGGAGAGATCAGGATGAAGGAGGAGAGATCAGGATGAAGGAGGAGAGATCAGGATGAAGGAGGAGAAGAGATCAGGATGAAGGAGGAGAGATCAGGATGAAGGAGGAGAGATCAGGATGAAGGAGGAGAGATCAGGATGAAGGAGGAGGGTTCAGGATGAGAAAATAAGTTCACATGGAATGCTTGACTAGGCAGGTGAGTTTGCACAACCTATTATTTCATTTTAAAAATTATTTACTTCATGGTGTGTGTGAGCATGTATGCGTGTTTGTGTGCTGTTCTGTGTGTGTGTGTGTGTGTGTGTGTGTGTGTGCACCTGTGGAGGTCAGAGGACAGCTTGGTTCAGCTCTGTCCTTCTACCAGATGGGTACCAGGCTTCAACCATTGCCAGATGAGCCATCCAGAGCCCTAGAGCTCACAGCCTTACCTGTGTGATGTGCCAGCACCAGCTGTCAGGTGTTCTGCTTTAGAGGAGCTCTTAGGACAGCACCTTAGTAAACAAAGTTCATTAGGATAGAAGGAAAAATAATTGCCTCTTGCACACATTCACACACGCACATACGCACACGCTCACACACACATACCCCTGCTGTATACACCTGTGCACAAAGCCACAGCTGTGAATGAAATAGTTTTGGTTCTATTTCCCAAGCGAATGGTCTTAGAAAGTAAGCCATTTCCTCGGCATGAAGGGTCCTTCCTTCACAAGTTCCACTAAAATGCAGTCTCTGTCTCCCACCAGTCCAATGTTAGTGTTCTTCACAGCTTCCTTTGGCCACAGCTTCTCTCTCTAACATCTCCCCGTGCTTTCTCTGCATTATGTGCGGTGGGACCTAAAAGCAAAAGCCTGCTGCCGAGACTTCGTCCTTGCAGCAGTGAACTCTCCGTGTGGAGAGGATGCCTGCTAAGCAGCTGCGCCATGGCGGCCAGGACAGAACTGTACCCACTCGGGGTTTCTGTGTGCTCACTGATGCAGGGCTCCTCTCTCCCCTGCTGACAACAGAACTAAGAAAACGATTGCAGTTTCTGATGTGGAGACAGCAAACTGGAGTTTTTCAAGGACTGAAAGCTTTTTGTTAAAATATGAATAAACAGCTTGCATCAAAGTTCATCCTGCTTAGCCAGCTGTGAGGATTCTGAGGTCCCTGACACATACACACACACACACACACACACACACACACACACACACACACGAGAAAGTGAGAGCAAGAGAGAAAGAGAGAGAGAGAGAGAATCTGTGAATGCTGACTCATCTGATCAGAGGTTTTGAATAATGGATCTGGAGTGAGAATATTATCGGGTTAGCACGATGACGTGATCACATGAACATGTAAGGAGATGGGAAGACTGGCAGAAGCTGTAAGGTTGACATCGGCTTGGCTGGGTTTGTAATCACTAGGACGGCAGGCAGGGTACCCCTCTGGGGGCATCTATGAGGACAGTTCCACGGAGTATCTGTAAAAGCCGTGTTTTCCCAGATACCAGAGGAGAGATAACTCTCAGGGAAGGCTAAGGCTAGAGAATTTCTCCTACCTGTGACATGAGCCGTGTCCTGTAAACGTGGAGCCCACTCCACGTGTAGTATGTTACTTCTAAGTTACCATTTAGAACCCAGAATAGAACATGGGTGTGGGTGGGGGAACAGCAAAACCAAACAAAGGACTTTCTCTAGTGCCTAGAAGACCACTTGGAAAGGAGCTTGGTAGATTGGAAAGCAGTTAAAAATTTGAAAGGGCTTCACCAACACAGCAAGCACCACAGGTCAGAAAGTCAAATAACAGCTAGTTCTCTGGAGGCTACAAGATCAAGACCAAGACATCGGCAGGGCCAGTTTCTCCCAGGTCCATGTGTGTCTTTGGTGGAAACCTCTGGCTTTTCCTTCTGTCTGTGCCCAGCTTTACCCCTCTTGCAAGGACACCAGTCGTACTGTTATGGCCCATGGTGATGACTTCATCTGACAGTTAACCACTGTATAGACCCCGTCTCCACTGAATTTGGAATCCAACACAAGAATTAGGAGGTGAGATCAACTTAGCCCTTGGAGTCTACTGTATCAGGCAGAGCTTTCCAGAGAAAATCTATTAAAAATGGAAGGTTCTGGATTGGCTTACACAATGGGTCTGGTAATCCAGCAATAGCTAACTTCAAGCTGGGGAGGCAGAGACCAGGATCCAACCCAGAGCAGGACCCTCAGAAGTGCCATGCAGGCCTAGAAGCCCCTGCAGAGGAGCAGCTATTGAGTCCCCCTTGAAAGGCCTAAGAAGCTGGCAGGAAGACAGTGGAAAGCCACTGGGAAAAGAAAGGACCTTGGAGACTTAATGCCCTCTGTCTCCTGTGCTGCATACCCATTGAAAGTGCAATTTTACCCCCATCCAGGGTAAGTCCTCCCCCCCCCAGTCACTGCCCCACAACAGGGACCCGGTGCATGCCTCAGTCCAGATCTCTTAATGCAGTCACGTTGATAACAGAGACCAATGGCCTCAGCCGGAGAGGGATGAGGTGGGGGCAGGGTAAGTCTCCACTCCGCAGACACCGGTGTATGCAACAGGGAGAACAGGTGCTCGAGGTCACTGGGGAGATGTGCTGACCAGTCAGTGGTGTATAAATAGGCCAGAGTGGAGCGTTTGAGTTCTGTCAGCAGCTACTTTGGGGAGCCATTGAGAGCATCCTTCCAGTCCTGGACTCCTTCCAAGTCCAGCCAATGAAGGCTGCAGAGATTCTGGACCAGGTCAGAAGAGAACCTCGCGGAATCACAACTTCTGAGCCATTAGAAAATGAGGATTTGGGGACTGAGGGTCAAAAATCTCTCTCTCCAAACACTCGCCGCAGCTAGTGGGACCAGAGGCTCTGCAAGCTGCAGAGATTTGAGACTTGCCGAGTGCCAGGACTCTTTCTTAGGGCTCGTGGCTCAGTGCAGAGGATAGTTTACAGCAATATGATTTTTAAACTGGAGTTACTGGGGTCGATGTTAAAAGGCAGATTTCATTTCCAATGAATTTAACATGAACCACCTCAAGTTAGCAACATATAGAATATAATCATTCATTTGTTTAACAAATTAGAAACTTGAAAACATTATTCTCTGTGTATGTATGTGCGCACACGTGTGTGCATGCACACCTGTGTGTGCCCACTTGTACACAGAACACATGTGGAGGTCAGGAGACAACTTTCAGGAGTCGACCCTCTTCTTCTATCCTGTGGGTTCCAAGGACTGAACTCAGGCTCAGTGGCAAGTGCCTTGTTTTTAAATTGCTGGGTACTTTTCCATGTCTAGTCCAATACCTCTACTCAAAGAGTTTACTTTCGTAGGAGGAAGAGGGCACACCACGCACATGCACACACACACACAAGTACACACGTGCACATGTACATGCATACACATGCACACACACGTATTCGCACGCACACACATACATGCACACACACATACATGGACACTCTCAGGCACACACATATGCACAATGTAAGATCATGACAACTGCTACCCAGTCATCAGGACCAAGGTCACATTGTCAGAGCTCTCAGCAGAGGGCCCTCCAGTCCTGTCTAAACGATGAATCCTAGCAGGTAGTCTGCATGTGGCCATACCTGAGCTCAGCTCTGCTTCACTGCATCCTAATAACACACACCAGGGGAAACTGAGGCCCAAACAGGTGAGGTCACTGGCACAGGCATTGGCTGTCTGCGCTTTGCTTCCTCCTGCCGCTATTAATATTTACTTCAATAATTCAAGTGGAGGCTCTGCTGGGCACACACTTACGGCTTATTCATTTTTAATCGACAGTGCAGGGAAATAGGTGAATTTAGCAGAACTCTGAGTTCCTATGCCTTCCATGCCATCTGTCCCATGGTTCTGAGGTGCTATACAAGCCAGGCTTTGGCTGACACGCGCCAGCCTCAGAAGGCAGGTGTCCACAGGGCAGACTGGAAGCACCTGAGATCTCTTGGCTAGTAGACCTTCCGGCTGCTCCTAGAAGGGACAGCACCGCATCGTAAGAGGAAAGGAGCTCACTGACACAGATGAGGGGCTCATAGAGATTCTCCAGCCTCTGGATTCTAGATGAGAACTGAGAAGTGGCGAGTGACGCCTTCGGCCAGGAAGAATTGGGTGACACTGTGCCATTATCCTCACTGCCACTGAGGGTGGACGAGATCTGGGAAGAGAGCGCCTCCTCTCCTAGTAAAGGGGGTTTCAGAGCTGGGGAACTTCAAGCAGAACTAGAGTGATGAAAATCAAAAGGCTATAGATCCATACAGTGGACACTCACAACACAGTGGAGACACGCAATACTGTGGACACGCACAGCACAGTGGACACTCACAACACAGTGGATGCACACAGCACAGTGGACATGCACAGCACAGTGGACACACACAGCACAGTGGACGTGCACAACACAGTGGACACACACAGCAAAGTGGATATGTACAGCATAGTGGACATGCACAGCACAGTGGACACACACAGCACAGGGGATATGTACAGCATAGTGGACACGCACAGCACAATGGACACACAGTACAGTGGACGTGCACAGCATAGTGGATGCGCACAGCACAGTGGACACGCACAGCACAGTGGACATGCACAGCACAATGGACACACAGTACAATGAACGTGCACAGCATAGTGGACATGCACAGCACAGTGGACGCGCACAGCAGAGTGGAACAGTGGATACACACAGCACAGTGGACATGTACAGCACAGTGGACATATACAGCAACCCAGTGCACATGATCACCACAGTGGACATGTACAATTCCCCTAACACACATGGACAGCACAGTCAACATGCACAACAACCCCATAGTACACAGTCAACACAGGTGATATGCACAATGGCCTCACAGCACAATGTCAACCCAGTGGACATGTATAATTGCCCAATAGCACATGGTCAACACAGTTGACATGCACAATGGCCCCAAATCACACAGCCAATACAGTGGACATGCACAATGGCCCCTACAGTAATGGGTGTGGTCACTGCCCCCATGTGACAGGCTCACAAGGCAAGTGTGTACACTGTGAACCCCTCCCACTCGAGTTGCTCTTTCAGGTTCTGCCCCAGGCTTTTCAGACTACAGTTACCACAATTTAAAAGCTGCCCTCCACACTTGGTGCTGTCTGTTCTGGGACTGTATATGTGCCAAAAGACTGCAGGAATTCACCCAAGTAGGACATTTTGATCAGCTTCAGCCAAACCTGCCTATTAGAGGCACCAGGGGAGCATTTAGCAGCTCCACGTGCCAGGCTGAACCCTTGGGATCTTGACCGACTGGGTCTTGATTGAAGTGTGGGCATCCGTGTTCACAGAATCACAGCGGTGGGTGGGAGCCCCTGGCGCAGGTGAAGAGAAGCAGACAGGCAGACGAGGGACGCTCAACACCATCAGTGATACTTGCAATCCTAAGGCTTCAAGAACTTCCTCCCTTAAAATACACACTGCTCTTTGGGTGGGCACAACTTCGACTTCCCTTTTCCCTGTTCTAAAATTACTAAGACCATAAGGTAAGGAGGAGCCAGCACCAGAGCAAATATCCCCGAGAGAAAGGCCTTAAGGGATGCAAGGGGCCAGGCTTGAAGATGAAGCCAAGAATCTGTTCTTCAGGGGTAAAGTCATTCGATGTGAATCCAGACGTGATTCAATAATCATGGCTAAGACCAAGCCAGCTGCGGAAATGTCGTGACGATGCCTTGAATAAATGTCAGGGTTCTTTGTGCCTTGTGGGGGAACGCCGTTCTCCAGGCAGAGCATGGATGGGGGTGGGGTGGGGAGGCTCTGCCTCTCTCTGAGGATATGTAAGTAGCTAAGGGTTGCCTGGAGAGGGGGCACTTTTACCAGTGGGGTAAAGGATCACAGGTTGCCCGTGCTCCTCTAAGCAACTCTAAACTCGCTGTTTCTCCAAGCCAACTTTGAGTGGAATTGCTTCTCTGGTTTGTTGTCGGTGCCCCACCTGGGGTGGAACACACATTTGTTCTCATACCCCACTCAGGAAAAGTTCACACAACAGCTGGGAAGCACAAAAGAGGGCAAACTTGGAGAAGACAATACTTCTGTCTTGATGCAGTCACAGCAACCAAATACAGTACTTTAAACCTGCAATTACTAAGTAAACGAGAAAAATTCAGCAGCCAACTTTAGCATCATGAAATGATTTGCACCCCAAAGGAAAGCAAGTTTCTGATTGGTCAACAGTCTGGCGTGCCAATCTGTGAACCCTCAGATCTGTTTCACCACTGGCTTTGCCAGTAACGTTTATGCTAATTACTAATGCTTTTGCTATTCAACACGACACAGCAGGGCTGAGGAGATTGCGAGCATGAGGACCTGAGTTCAGATCCCCAGCGCCCAGGTGAGGTCTAGCACAGCAGTGTGTGCCTGCCACCCCACCCCCACCAGGGAGGCAGTGTGGGGAGGGGGTATAGGGAGGGAGTGGGCAGGAAGAACCCGTGTCTGTTGGCCAATCAGCCTGGTCTAACAGATTAGCTTCAAGTTCAGCGAGAGACCCTGCTCAAAACCTAAAGTGAGGCGCATTCAAGAAAGACACTGACATTGATTTCAGCCTCCACACATGCACACGTGGGCAAGCACACACTCACCCACGTTTTCCAACACCTTACTTTAAATGCAGTCACACACTGCCTAATGACACAAATCTGAGAGCGGCATCACTAAGAACTTTGTCCTATGTGAACAGGCCAGCTGCTGGATCTGGCTTCTTGATGTGATCAGGAACTGACCACTCGCAATGCGGCTGTGGCATGGCACACTGTCTCACAGCAGCCGCCGTTATAATAAGAATGCCTTCCAGAGGAAGGAGAAGGGAGGTGGCACAAGGCAGGTGTGAACACTGTCAGCATGTTTGCCACCACCACTAGGTACCACACTCACACTGTATGCACCACGCTTCTTACACCTGGTGCCTCAGTATGTTAGTTAGCCACATTAGCATCAGAACAAACACGTGACAGTCACGTCTCTTGCTATGATGTGATGCTGGCTACATCTGAATGCAGATAAGTGGAAATTTCAGCTCCAATACAGCCCTATGGCATCACTGCCATGCACAACCATAATCCAAGTGTCATTTGTGGCGAATGGCAGTAGAACACAAGACTGAACCTGAAGGAACAGGGGAGTTTGACTTAATGTATGGAAGTGCCAAGTGAGAAAGAACACATACGAATGCAGAGCACACCATAAAACAGGAGTTCACAGCCCCGGGGTTGCCCTTCGTGCTAGGATCCCAGACAGGGGAGACATAGGAGTCCCATTCCCATCTCAGCTGCAGACACTTACTCAGGGCAGCCTGACTGAGGTTCCCGGAGGCCCATGGTCATTGATCCTGCTGTCTTCCCAGAGCCAACTCCCAGCCCAGCTCCTGGAGCCCTCCTGGGCACTTCTGCCTTTCCCTTCCCTGTTCCTCCTCCAGCCATAGGCCAATTTTGTCAAAATGGATGCTTATGTTGTGAACAGTTAATGCAAATAAAATAAAAAAATAAAAGCTCCATCCCTACCACACAGAAGTGCTGGTTCTGTGCTTTCTTTTGAAATGTTGGCTGTAAGATTTTTGTCTTTAATAAAATCCTCAGAACTAGAGAAAGTGTCCAGTGCTTCTTAGGGAACCTTTGCAGCTCGGAGTCTTCAGAAGTTTTAGCTTTATAAATATTCAGGAGATAATGTACGCAGTCATGTGTGCTTAGAATTTAAACTTCATTTAAACTACTACACAGAGAGAGAGAGGGATGGAGAGAGAGAGATACAGAGAAAGAGATAGCGATAGATAAAGAGATACAGAGGTGGGGGAGGGGAGGGATGGAGGTAGGGAGGCAGGGAGGGAGGCAGGGAGGGAGGGAGGGAGGGAGGGAGGGAGGGAGGGAGGGAGGAAGAGACTGGTTTGGTGCACAGGTTTCTGCATGACAGTGAGAGGGAGCCAGGGTTCCCATGGTCTTGCTCCTGAGAACACCCACAGCACACACAGCGATTCTCCATACAGTATTTTCAAAGTCCCTGTCTGTAAAATCCAGCTTTCCTGGGTGACAGTGACCTCCAGTGCCCTCTCGGTCTGACGCCACTCAATGTCCTTTGCCTCTGTTGTCACACTCACCAAAATGAACACTATGGCCGTTTTCTCTGTGGAGGTGGAATGTCTACTCTCAACGTATACCAGCTTCATTTACTAGTGCTTAACCATATGGAGGAAACGTTTTGTTTCCTGCCACCACCAGGCAACCACGGTGTGACTCTGCTGAGCCTCTGCCCTCTCCAGGGACGGCACAGGCCAGTCTTTCCATTCCACCTTCTTTGGATCATTGTCTTTTCTTTTTTTATTGATTTTTATTGAACTCTACATTTGTCTCTGTTCCCCTCTCTACCTCTCTCCTCCCCTTCAACCTTCTCCCAAGGTCCCCATGCTCCCAATTTACTCAGGAGATCTTGTCTTTTTCTACTTCCCATGTAGATTAGATCTATGTACATCTCTCTTAGAGTCCTCATTGTTGTCTAGGTTCTCTGGAACTGTGATTTGTGGGCTGGGTTGCTTTATGTTTAAAAACCACTTATAAGTGAGTACATGTGATAACTGTCTTTCTGGGTCTGAGATACCTCACTCAAAATGATGTTTTCTAGCTTCATCCAATTGCCTGCAAAATTCAAGCTGTCATTATTATTTTTTTTTTTTGCTGTGTAGTACTTCATTGTGTAAACGTACCACATTTTTCTTATCCATTCTTTGGTCAAGGGACATTTAAGTTGTTTCCAGGTTCTGGCTATGACAATCAAAGCTGCTATGAACATAGTTGAGCACATGCCCTTGTCTTTTCTTTGTGTTGAAAGCCAGCACCTTGGCTTCAGGATCCCTGGATTATAGTTGATGTGTCAAGGACACACAGGGTGGGTACATTGAAGCCAAGCAGTAAAGGCTGTTGGTCTTCCTCGCCCTCCCCCCTCTATATAGTTTATTTATACTTTATATATATTATATACTTTGGCCATATTATAAGAAAGAATAATGGTGAATCCCAAAGACAGCACTGCCTGGAGGAGTGCACAGGATAAGGCAAAGAGGAAGGCCAAAAAAACGCTGGATAGATGGCATAAAGGAAGACTGTGGAACCTCGGGTGTGACAATAACACAAGCACCTAGGACTGCCCAGGACAGGAACAACCTGAGAACCGCCATATGGGCTGCCCATGCGTGCTTGAGCATTGCCAGGGCAAAAATGATGATGATTACTCAAGTATATGTGTGTGTATATATGAACCTGTACTGTATGTTTTATCTGCATTGAATCATTACTATATATATATGTATGTGTGTATAAATAAGCATGTGTATATATGCATTATGCACATATGTGTATACATACATATACATACATACATACATATACAGTAAGGCCAGTAGATACCTCACCCCAACTTTACAGATGATAAGAATCCCCTTAGCACCCACGTGTTTAGGGATGACACCCATGACCCCTTAGCACCCACATGTTCAGGGATGACACCCAGGACCCCTTAGCACCCACAAGCTCAGGGACGACACCCACGTGCTCAGAGACGACACCTATGACCCCTTAGCACCCACGTGCTCAGAGACGACACCCACGACCCCTTAGCACCCACACACTCAGAGACGATACCTACGACCCCTTAGCACCCACATATTTGGGGATGACACCTCTGAATCTGCTGTGACATCACAGGTAACAACACGCAGACCCATGGCCTGCTCCTGAGAGGTTTAAGCAGTGAGCTTGGGGTACAGGTCCTTATTCTTACATTCCTGTGCTTACAGCACCAGCTTCTCGGGATGCCTTTTCTTACAGTGAGCTTAGGAACCCTGAGCAGGTGGTCCCAAACAGACCAGTCATAGTGAAGGTGGCAGGAAGAGGGTGGATGCCGGCCAAAAGAGAACAACTGCTCACTGAGAGAGCAAAGAATGCAACAAGAAAGTTATTATTTTTGTTGGTATATTTGACTTAGTGTCACAGTCTAAGGAAGAACCACCATTTCCTGCAAGGACTGGGAACTGATAAGAATCCAGCAAGCCTGGAGGTGTCACTGTTGTGAAGCACAGCACTATGAGAGGTGCTGGAAAACACTGAGACAGTCTAATGAAAATACCGGACAGCTGGACCACAGACTTGGCCTGGCGTGTATGGGGCCTATTAGAGGCCCCTGGTCTTGGCTCCTTTTCCACTGCTATGATAAGAATAACCCGAGAAAAGCAACTTAAGAAGGGTTCACTGTGGCTCACCGTTCGTGGCGATGCCTGCCATGGAGAAAAGACAGCAGATGCTTAAGCAGCTGACGACATTGCATCCAGTCAGGAAGAAAATAGCGAGGAATGACTGTGTTCACCTCATGTCCTCATTGTATACAGTCCAGAACCCCAGCCCGGGGAATGATGTCAGTATACAGTGGGCGGGTCTTCCCATGTCAATACCTCCATTAAGATAATCCAGAAGGGCGTGACCAGAGACTAACCCAACCCAGAGAGCCCCCATGAGCGTGCCCAGAAGCACGGGACAATAGTGACCATCACGCTTTCTCCAACTGTCCCTATGTTCAACATACACTGAGAAAAAAGTCCTTCCTGAACTGGAAGGACAAAACATTATTCTGCCAATGGGGCTTGTCCTGGTTACGGTCACCATTGCTGTAATGAAATGCCATGACCAAAGCAACATGGGAGGAACAGGGAAGTCAGGACAGGATAAGAACCTCGAGGCAGGACTTGATGCAGGGGCCATAGAGGGTGCTGCTTACTGGCTTGCTTTCCATGGCCTGCTCAGTCCACTTTCCTATAGAACCCAGGACCACTTGCCCAGAGGTGGGTCTTCCCACGTCAATCACTCATTAAGAAAATGCCCTATGGTCCTTCTCACAGGCCAATTTTATGGAGGCATTTTCTCTACTGCGGTTCCCACTTCTCGATGACTCCAGCCTGTGTCAAGTTGACACAAAATTAGCCAGCACAGAGTCCCTGGTTCTCTTTTCAGAACTACCAACTCACTACATCATTAACTTTAAAGCTAATGGTATACTTAGTTTGTCATCAGTCTGTCTACAAAGACACCATCCTAAAGGGCCAATGTGAGGATTAAACCAACGACCTTTGCTCCTTTAAAATAGAGAAGCAGTTAAGCCGCCAAGCCTGACAGCAGGCAGGTAAGTGACCAGGACCAAGTGCACCGCTTTGTTTTAAGGAAATGAGGTGTCTGTGTGGAGTATACGAAGCTTAGAAATTATTTATTATCCTACCAGTGAGAGTTACTACTAAACAATAATCTTTATTGGTTATAGAGATGTGTTCAGTGATTATTTAGGGGACAGTCTAGGTCCCACCACGTGAGCAGAGTTAGACATCTTCATGCTTACATAAGGTCAGTCCTTATATACAAGGTACGTTCTTCTGTAACAAAGGTCTATACCACAGAGCCATATTTCAGGTTCTGTCAAGACCCCACACTAACTCCCTTCTCAGCTGGTACAGGGGAAATGTCACATGCTAACAAGGCAGTGAACTTTCATGGGCTATGATCGTTCCCTGTAACTGGAGCAGCATATCCCTTGTCTTCCCATGCACCCCCAGGGGACGCTCCTCTTCCATCCTCCCTTCCTCCTCTCCCTCCCCCCCCCTCTTCCTCACTGTTCTTTTCCCTCCTCCCCTTCAGCTTGAAAGAACTCTAAGTTAAAAAGAACAGTTTCTACTCCCAGAACGACTTTCCCCAAAGCTTTGTGTACAATCAGTGTGTTCTTTTCATAGGTCATTTGATGTCAAAAGATAAATGTCACCATGCCCAGACTGCCCTTCCTGAGGTGGAAGCAGAGCAGCCACAGAACAAGGCTCTGGGGAAGAATGTACTTATGAATATGAGCATGAACTATGGAAATGTTCTTTGGAAAGACATCCTCCCACACCACACACAGCTCTGCCCATCAACTTGTCTTGGTTCCTTCTGAAGTCAGAAGTGAGTTTTCTCATTCTAGAAAACACTACTCATGAATTTCCTAAATGTGTGTGTTGATTCCACAGCAACATGGCAATATTGTATATGTTCATGACCATGAATAAAATAAAATTAGGAAAAGCATCTTGCTTGTAGCCAATCATTTTCTTTACAAAGACAAGGGAATTCAAGATAAAATTTTAATGCCATGACCAAGTTGCCTATTATTACTTTCAGTTGGCCAGATATTTTTGCTAAAAGAAAATGTGTTTTTAAAGCTATTTTTTCACCTATACTTACAGCTTAAGAACAACAAATAGCATGAATATCATGTTTCACTTAACAATTTACACTATAAATTGCAAAACAGGACTTGAGAGACCATGGCCTTCAGCATGCTTGTAACCAACCCAAGCTATATATATCTTTGAAGACTGTAGATCTTTTCATACTTAAAATGATCTTATTTTCTCACTAGATCTTGGATCTGGAAATAATTCCTCGTATGGCTTACAGATAAATTACAGATGTGGTCAAGTTAAGCGTTTGATATGGAAGATTATCTTTGATGGCACAGGTGTAGACTTTATGAATACAAAACAGTATGAGGGAGTTGAAAGAGAAAGATCCTCAATAATGGAACAAGACCTGAGCTGTGGAGCCCACAGTCAGGAAAATGATGACCTTCTCCAGAGCAGGGCAAGACAAGGACAGGTTTGCTGTGGGGTAATGCTTTTGTACCCTGTGAAGATTTGTCACTCATATTGGTTTAATAAAACACTGATTGGCCAGTAGTAGCCAGGCAAGAAATAAGGTGGAGTGACCAGACTAGAAGAACACTGGGAAGAGAAAAACCTCAGTCTGCAGTCACCAGCCAGATGCAGAGGAAGCAAGATGAGAATGCCTCACTGAATAAGGTACCAAGACATGTGGCTAACATAGACAAGAATTATGGGTTAATTTAAGTTGTAAGACCTAGTTAATAATAAGCCTGAGCTAAAGACTAAACAGTTTATAATTAATATAAACCTCTGTGTGTTACTGAAAAGCAAAATAGTCAGCCACTGGCTCTTACCTCTACCTCAGTGCTAAATGGTGATCCTGCCTTCAGGAACCTCAGAATGAGACTGTGTCTGAGAGCTGCTTCCTCCCATTTTATATCCCTCTTTAGGGCTGGGATTAAAGGTGTGCACCACCTGGTTTCTATGGCAAACTAGTGTGGCTACTGGGATTAAAGGTGTTTGCTACCATTACCTGGTCTGCAAGGCTCGCCAGTGAGGCTGTTTTACTCTCTGATATCGCGCCTGCCTCCACCAGCAAGGAAGACGCAACACCAGAGCAATTCTTGCAGCAGTTTTATTCAGGATCTTTTTCACAGCAATCTTTCTCCTTCTCTTTCTCTCTCTCCCCGGGCAAACCTCTCCCAGCCCTTAAAAAGGCACGGGCCGCCAGCCCCAGATTGCCACGTGGGCACTGCCCATAGGTCCACACATATGCAAGCAGCTGACGATCATTGTGTGATAATAGCATGAGTCAGGCCTTAGCCATATCAGGAGTTGATTATCACAGAGGGTACTCACTTTCGGGATCACGAAGAGTGGGAGCCAGCACCATCAGGTGTGGCTCCACGCAGCTCTCTACACTCTGATCTTCAGGCAAGCTTTTTAAATAAAATACAAAAGAAATGCCACCACACAGGTTTTCTCTACATCTGAAAGGCTCCTTCCTGTTGACTTTATACTGGTGTCTTCATTACTTTTCTATTTCTGTGCTGAACACCATGATCAATGCAACTAAGAAAAGAAAGTGTTTAAAGTGATTTATGGCTTTCAAGGGTAAAAGTCCATGATGGCGACACAAGCAGTTTGTGTTGATGAACTCATATCTTGATGAGCCAGTAGGATGGAGAGAGAGAGAGAGCTCACTGGGAATGACAGTTGGCTTTTTGAAACCTCAAAGTCCATCTCAAGTGACATGCCTCCTCCAACAGGGCCACACCTCCTATTCCTTCCCAAGCAGTTCTACCACCTGGGAACCAAGGACTCAAATGTGTGAGCCTGTGGTGAGCATTCTTATTCAGCAGCTCCTCCCTTTACACAGCCCTACACTTGTAGGATGTAACTTCTGCATCAGGAACAACAGGGCAAAGTTACTGTGTCTTCATCAGTTCCTTTCCAAACTGTTCTTAGCATAGAGGTTTAATGACAAGACAGTCATGCCAAAGAGACCCAGAGCCGCCCCCCCGCCCCCCAAATGTCCTGTGCTTAGAGGATGCTGCATCCCCATCCTCATTAGTATTGGCTGTCAATCATTTTCTTGATAGTCATTATCCTGACTGGGTAGACTCTCAAAAGCAGTTTTATTTTGAATTTCTCAGATGCCTGAAGACATGTCCAAACATTTACTGGTTGTCTGCACTTATTTGGAGATCTGTCTGCTCAGCTAATTGGCAGAACTGTTGACGGGATGACATCCTCAGTGTCATGGTTCTGTAAGGATGGAGCAGGTGCAGATATAGAAGTGTTTGGTGGTTCACAAAGGGTTGGGAACTAGCTGGGTAAGTACGTGGACAGAGGCCAAAGAATTCAGTGTTTTCACATGCGTGGTTTCAGTACCAGGCCATGTATCTAGGCTGGGTGAGAACAGAGGCAAGGGTAGGGAAGCCGAGGAAATGTAAAGTGTGAAGTCACCACACACAGGAGCTTCAGCAGTGCAAGGCAGGAAGAATCAGCGGTGGTCACTATGACACCTCCCTTCGAGTGTGGGACTGCTCATACCTACTACTTTCCAAGCACCTTGACTGCTTCAAACAGATCAAAGTGCTTGCTAATAGAGCACAGTTATGTGTTGACCGAGATTTCTGTCCTGCCCAGTCCCACAGTTGTTCAGTCCCAAAGAAACACACAGAGGTCTACATTAGTTATAAAATGGTTGGCCTATTAGCTCAGACTTCTTTTAACTCTTAACTTTTATTAGCTCATAATTCTAGTCTGTGTTAGCCATGAGGCTTGGTACCTTTCATCAGCGAGGCATTCTCATCTTGCTTCCTCTGTGTCTTGGTGATGATTGCTGACTGAGCTTTACTCTTCCCAGAATTCTCCTGTTCTCATTGCCCTGCCTCTACTTCATGCCTGGTCATCCCCCCTATACTTCCTGCCCGGCTACTTGCCAATCAGCATTTTATTAAACAAGTACAAGAAACAAATCTTTACAGGGTAAAACCATTGTCCCCTAGCAGTTATGTCCTAAGATGCAGCCAATCAGTTAGAGATTATTAACACGCTAACTGAACAAGGACATGGGACAATGGACACAGAGAATCTGAACAACAGGACAATGTCAGAAGCTAAAGAAAAGAAGCTGGGTTTGGAACTAGAGCAACCTGCTTCCAACATGGAGCGGTGTCTTCCAGATTGCCTCTCCTGTTGTGTATGCCGGACCTTCTGTTTCGACTGGATACAACTGGGATATTCCCTGCTTCATGGAGCTGCTAGGGACATAAAAAGGATAATGTATGCAAATTGCCAGCAAAAAATAGGTCACCAGTAAACATTAATTACCACTAAATAAGGTTTCAGTCCCCACTGCTGCAGGGAGTTCTATGTCCACTGTGGGAAACTTCAGTGAAGGTGTGGAAAGAACACACCATCCAGAAGGGCAAAGGCCAGTAGGCTGTCTGATGAAGACCTGCCCTACCCGCAAGAACTGTTGTTCACACACTAAATGGTGTTTGTAAATGAGTTCTGAGGCTGGCTACTAGCCTTCTCTCCATGATCTCCCATCTTTCATGATCCTCTTAGGATGCGCTAACCTCTCACCTGCTCCTGAGCTGTCATTTGAGTATTCTGTCTCCCCACACTCGTCTTGTTTATAGTCTGATCTTTCCTTCCAAGGTTTGCTTCTCTTTTGACAGAGAGCTAGTTGAGATCCATTTCTCCTTGTGGTTTTCTTAAAGCCCCTAAGTTGGCGGAGTTGGGAGTGAGGGTAATGTCTGCCATGCATGAGCCTGGCTGTGATAAGTAGAGGAGAAAAAGCAGATTGAAAATATGCAAAGCAAAGAATCATGCACATTTCAGGGAAAGGTGACTGTTAGCTGAACCGGAGACAACTTCCAGAGTGTCCCCCGAAGGTGGCACAGTGAGAGGCATGCCTCTGTTGTAGTTCACAAAGGTCAACAGCAAGTGTGCTTTGCCCCCAAACACTTTCTTTCCAGACTGTTTGCACTGCAATCTTTCGTAGCGGTATTTTATTTCTATTTGAATAAATAAAACTTGTCTGAGGACCAGAATCCAAAATTAAGCCACTAGAGGCTAGGCAGTGGTGGCACATACACTCAGGACTCAGGAGACAGAGGCAGACAGATCTCTGTGAGTTTAGGCTACCCTAAGCTACAACAAATCAATCCAAAAACAGATTCAGGTGGTGGTGGTTCACAACTTTAATCCCAGAGTTTGGGAGTCACATACATATAGTCCCAGCACTAGGGAGATGGAGACAGGAGCAATACAACTGAACAGAGAAAGTATTGTAAAGGGGAAGAGACAGGAACCCAGTGGAGTGTGGAGTCTGAGGATTCATGAAGACAGGATCTCACCCTTCTGGTCTGAAGATTTGGTAGCAGTAAAAGGTCTCTCTAGTGGTTGGCTGCTTTGCTTTTCTGATCTTCAGCTTGAATCCCAATATCTGTCTCTGGGTTTTTATTTTTATTCATGATACAATATTTCTTATTTTTTCTTAATGAGTCAGTTCCTTTTATTACACTTTAGTCTTTAAATGTTCTAAGTTTACAAATCCGAGAACTTCTCTATGATGCAGCTTCTTCCATGGTGGGTTGTGACCTCATTCGAGGTTGTATTGTTGTGTTGATTGTAGGAGTTGTGGGTGAAGCTTGGCATTGGTAAGAGACCGAGAACACAGTGACCAAAGATGAACTCAAAGCAAACATGGAGCAAGTCTGCAGTATTTCTGAGCATGCTCACCTGTGTTGTACCATGCAGCCACATTACAGCTTTGGGTCTGAGCACACATACATGCTTGACACTGCATCCTGCCGTGCCATGCAATGCAGTGAACACTGCCACAAATGCCCGGCTCAGAAGGGCGACTGCTGGGGCTGTGAACTGTGGCGGTACCACTGGATATACACAGTCTTCTATTCTGACAGGACCAGAGCAGTTTGATTGTGGGAAAGAAAGACTCTCACTATTTCCTGACCATAATTCTCAGCAAGTTAAGCCCCAAATGAATGTACCTCTGGACTGTATCATGTTACAATATTTTGTTATAAAAAATTGCTTATTTGAGTTGCTGATTTGAGGTTCATTTCAATAATTATTAAATGAGTTTGGGTTTGGGGTGAGGGCAGTATTTCCAACAACTTCAGAAATGACCCTAAACATACTTTTGCCGCTCTGAACTGTGTCTTTTCTCTAAAGAGGTGTTCTCGGCAGTTTTAACCATTATCCATCACTACAGCGAGTGGCTTTGACCTCTGATATAGGCGTTTGCATTCTAAAATAATGTGAGCTACTGTTGGCTAGCACTTCAATGCCTGCCATATACTTAGGGCTTATTAATGGCAGCTGATACTAGCACACATTTGAAATAATCCTTTGATAATTTGAATCTTGCTTGTCCTACCTAATTAGATCATCGCTGTCTTAATTTCACAAATGTTACTGGGAAATAGGTCTGCCTTAGGAGATGTGTCTGCTGGGTGATTATCTTCTTCTTCTCCCATCTGTGGGTTACCTGCCATCCACTGATCCTCTATAAGCCTCCTTTTGACCATGTGACCGCTTTGTGAGGGTTAGCCTGGTTAATGACAGCTCACATCATTTGGAAGTCCAATCACACAGAAGTGGATCACAGTGTTTGAATAATGGCCTTGGCAAAGAACCAGTGTGTACTGAACACCCAGTCCTCACGGTGCCCGCCTCGCTCCTTAATGTTCTGAAGTGGTCCAGGTAGAGGTTTGGCCGCCAGTATGCATCCTGAGTATTAGGAAGTCTGGTTTTGTCTGTTTCATCTTATAAACAAGATGTGAATATCCAGTCTACTAATACACGGCAATATGTTACATGAGGGAATCTTCATGAGGGGTGCCTATATTCCACCTCCTGCCCCTTTCTCACTTGAAGTATTAACCCTAAGGAAATAATCTACACAAGGTTAAAGTAGTTTTTCAAATCTCTCTGGCTAAGTTCATGGCAAATCAGACTGCAAGTTCACTTTCATCAAAACTAAGGGTATTTTAGGGCAAGGTAAGGATAAACAAAAGTAGTCTTTAATTGGAGGCTGCACTGTTTGCCATGTAGTCTAAATTCAATGGCATGCTTGTGCCCTGGGTCTGGTACACTGAAGCACTATAAACCAGGGCCAGAGAGATGGCTGGGTGGTTAAGGACACTCCCTGTTCTTCCAGAGGACCCGAGCTGGGCTTCTAGCACCCACACCAGGCAGCTCACAGCAGTCTCCGACTTTAGCCCCAGGGCAGTCGGGCACCTCTGGCCTCTGAGGGCCCCTGCACTCACATTCATGCACACGCGCAAACCACAGCAGAAGTCATGCATGAAGCATCTCCCACCATGCCCGCCACATGGATTTTCCCCAAGCAGTTTCCCTTGCCCTCCGCTGGGCTGCTCCTCCACAGGACAACTGCTTTATGCGATCTCTCTGATCCCCTCATCTTGTGGACACACACTTCTCCTTTACAGATATTTCTAGCAGATGCTGATGGTCACGGTGGTTTAGGTGGAGAAGTCTACCCCTCCGGTAGTACAAGGCCACTATGCAGAGGCTGTCTATGCAAAGCCAGCCTTTCTGAACCAGTTCTAAAACTGGCATCTCCCTTCCTGCAGCCCCTCGCCTTTCAGGACCCCTCCAGATGCTTAGGATTTGCTGTTTGGCTCACTCCTGTGACCCTGACTCAGAGCATCCAATCTCCCGTTCATGGGCCCCCTGCTTTTCTCCTGATGGGCTGCCAGTATTCAGCCCAGCCCTGAACCCTCTTCTCAGAGCCCCTGGAGTGCTGCTGGGTCTCAACACGGCTGCAGAGCTTGTGTCTGGTGTGGGCAAGCCTGTTTTTCAGTGTTCCTCTGCTCTCGCTATCACAGGATTAAAAAGCAGAGTGAAGAGAGGCACGCAGAGAACGCTGTATTTCAGAGACAGAAACCATCACAGTGCAGTCTCCTGGGGTTACTGTAAGAACAGCTGTATGCTACAAGTCATGTCAATGTACGTGAAAAGTTAAAATGGAAGGATTTATGTTTTTGTTATGAATAATCATAGATCATGAAAGAAGTGAAAGAAACATCTCACACAACCTGTTCTAATAAATCTGTGCAGTTTATAATCAGCAGAACTAGCAGCCCACTCTAGCATGGCCATATGTCGGTATCTGGCTATGACTCCACTTACCAATAAAAGGCCAACACTTGTTAAACTTTTTAATGTATCAAAATTATGCCATAAGCCGGGCGGTGGTGGCGCACGCCTTTAATCCCAGCACTTGGGAGGCAGAGGCAGGAGGATCTCTGTGAGTTCGAGACCAGCCTGGTCTACAAGAGCTAGTTCTAGGACAGGCTCCAAAACCACAGAGAAACCCTGTCTCAAAAAACAAACAAACAAACAAATTATGCCATAAATCTCCTTTCTGTTGTTGTAACTAATTAAATCCTTGATTCATAAAACCCCAAATTGTTGTAATAGGAGCGTCGGGGCTGCGTCCCCAACACCCCGGCCGCCTGCTAGCTTATGCCCCAAAATAATTACAGGGACACTGTATTCTTTTAAACACTGCTTGGCCCATTATATCTAGCCTCTTCTCGGCTAACTCTCACACCTGGACTAGCCCATTTCTAATAAGGCATGTAGCACCCCAAGGTGTGCTTACCGGGAAGATTCTAGCCTACGTTCATCCTGGGTCGGAGGTTCATCGCATCTGCCCGGGAGAGGAGAGCATGACGTCTCTGAGCTCACTTCCTCTTCTTCCCAGCATTCTGTTCTGTTTACTCCACCCACCTATGTTCTAAGCTATCAGGGCAAGCAGTTTCTTTATTTAATTAACCAATGACCTTCCTCCATCACCAAATGAAAAGAATTACTGACCAACTCATTCACAAAAATGAAACACGACCATGTGCACAGTAACTGTTTAAAAGAATGCGGCAGGGTTTAGATGTGTAGACTAACGACGGCTGGAGGGATGGCCCGTGGTTCCCAGTTCCTAGCACTCATGACGGGCAGCTCCCAGGAATCCAACACCCTCTCTGGCCCCAATGGGCACCCATATACATATGGTATACACATAGAATACATGAATAAACAAAAAAAACAAAAGAAAATCAACTAATGAGGATAAAGTATTTCTGGTTATTTGCTTTTTTCTGTATTATTTTGTCATCCGAGGTGAGAAAACTCTTCGTGAATCCCTTCACAGATGTGTCTGTGCCTCCTCATCCCACAGTCTCTCAGAAGCGTCCTTTCTTGCTTAGCCTCTCACTAGCTATAGGAATCAGGCCTCGGGAATCACTTCCTGTGTCTCTCAGGCTTTGCTCTGCTTGTCTGTCTTACACTGGAAGTGGACACATTTCCGTCCTTCCTCCCTTCACCTTCAGATCCTCTGACTAGAAAGGCAGTTTCAACTACGTCAGTCATCTTTTTATGAATGCTCATTCGAGCTGGCCAAGAAGTAACTATGTCTTTGTAGGGAAAAGAGAATCTTATCCACAGGTGACTGAGACAAACTTTGGCCTTAGGGCCCCGGAGGGTGTGTGGGACATTTGTGAATCGCACGCTGGTTTCTTAACTAGGTAAAGTCCTTCAATTTACACCATGATGTAAGAGAAAAAGAGGCATATTCAGAGACTGTCCATGGTGAGCCTTCACAATTCTGTGCAGACTGCAAGCTGAAGCTACTAAAGACAACGGTCCGCCTGTGCTCAGCTCCACAGATCTCAGCAATGTGCACAGCTGAGGAGTGCTTGCGGCATCCAAGATTGGTTTGATTTTAAAACACACGCCTTGAAATGGGAAATTACCCTTTAATTTGAACTATTAATTTACAAGTCAATGTGTGGGTGTGAGCACACCTCTCCCTCCCCCACCCTGTGCTGACTGGGTCAGGTGTCTTAGACAAAGAAGCAATGGGGGTCATTTGCGTCAAGGGAGCAATTAGGTAAAAGCCAGTAATTATCAAACCTATGAGGCAGGAGGCATTCAGAAGGGATTGGTCCCAGGGCCAGATGTTTCCTAAAGGTGTACTAACAGCTGGAAGTCTCCTCCTTGTGGGATTATTAGAATGATTATTTTGAGATGGGATCTTGATGGATGCTCAGGCTGACCTGGGACTCCCGGTGCAGCCCAGGCAGGCTCACATTTATTGTGCCCGTCTTCAGTGTTCAGTGCTGGCATGACAGACAGGTGGGGGCTGCCGTGCCTGGCACTGTGGGATTGCTTTATTGAGTAATTGACATGCATGTCTTGCTTTAGAAATCCAAGTTTTCAATTTTTAATTTTTATTCATATGTGTTTGTGAGTGTCTGTGTATCTGCCACATGTCTGATCCCCTGAAGCTGAAGCTGCAGGAGACTGTGAGCTGTCTCACGTGGGTGCTGGGAAGTGAACTCTGGTCCTCTGCAAAGAGTTACAAGTGGTCATCACAAGAGCCATCGCTCTAGACCCAGAAATACTATTTTTATTAATAACAAAAATATAAGATGATGTACACTTTGCTCTTTAGGGCCACAGGTCTAACATGCTGAATTCCTCAGCCACTGCTCTGATATCTGCGGGGTGTGAGGCTCCCTCACTTGCCAGAAATTCTCCCAGGTGGGAAAGAGAGCATTCCAGACTCCGGAGACACCCTCCAGAAGGACTATTAGGTCATTCAAGTTTAAGGAGATAAGCTGGGATAGGAAAACTGGTGGCAAAGGCACACTCCTGGTTACTACTGCCTTTAAAAGGCTTTCAGAACTTTATCAGGCACAAATATTTTCTAGAATTAGGTGTGTGGTGCTCATCAAAGGTGGAAGAGGAAGCACCTGGCGAGGGATGTCTGTCCTCCTTAGAGGACAGATGTGTGGGTACGGCAGATCTGGGGCCTTTGAGAAGCGATCCTTCCCTTTGGGGAGAATGTGAAAGGTGAGAAGGAGGGAAGAGAAGTCAGGATTGTTATGTTGGGCATTTTAGAAAGTACTTTACACAAATGTTACTGTTTGATGTTTACAGGCAGCCAGAGAGTGGTTTCCATGGTACAGAAGCCTTTGAACTATTTATTTTGCCGTCTCTGAACAATTTGTCTATGAGCATGCCACTCCGCTTAAAAGTGACAGGTGCCAAGTCTTCAGCCCCAAGCCCACGTCTCGTTCCCATTTCTCTGCAGAGGGACTGGTGCACCAACACTGGGGACAACGGGAGAAAGACGGTTAAGTGACAGAGGCTGAGGTCCTTCAAGCCGAGGATGGATGGCACCTGGGGCTGGGAAGGCCGAGACCGTCTGCGTTATGAGCATCGCCCTCCCGCCCCGTTCATCCCCTCTTACTGAGCTGCGGCCCAACAACACTTGGGGCCTGTTGCTCAGTTACACTTAGCTTTAGCCAGGCCTGGTGGTGCAGACTTCCGTTCCTGGCTACTCCTGAGCGGAGTCTGGAGGATGGCAAGCCGGAGGCCCTGGAAGTGAGTTTAAGGCCGGCGTAGGAGACTTGGTGAGGTCCAGTGTCAAAATCAAAGATGAATGGAGGGTTAGGGATAGAATTCAGTGGGAGCGTGCTTACCTAGTGTATGAGAGGGCCTGGGTCAGTTCCACCAGACAGACAGTCAAGCAGAAAGCTTTGCTTTCGCGTCTGGTAATTTCACATGGTAACCCCAGCATGCTGTCATTGAGCGTACTTACCTTTCTCTCTCCCCTAACTCCTCCCACTCCGAGTTTCCCCATTCTATTTTGTTTTGCTGATATATATATATATATATATATATATATATATATATATATATATATATAAAACGTATCTAGTCTAATATGTGCTCAGCCATGGCTCTAGCCTCCCATAAAGTAGACAAGAATTCCTAGAACAAAGCTGCCCCACCAAGACTGATTTACTGGTTAAGACCACAGTGGCCTGAAGTGGTAGGAATGCTGCGGGTGCTCAAGCTAGCTCCGGCACCCTGGACAGCCAGCTCACCTCTGGGTCAGAGCTAACATCTCGTGGATGGGAATGCTGTGGGTGCTCAAGCTAGCTTCGGCACCCTGGACAGCCAGCTCACCTCTGGGTCAGAGCTAACATCTCGTGGATGGGAATGCTGCGGGTGCTCAAGCTAGCTCCGGCACCCTGGACAGCCAGCTCACCTCTGGGTCAGAGCTAACATCTCGTGGATGGGAATGCTGCGGGTGCTCAAGCTAGCTTCGGCACCCTGGACAGCCAGCTCACCTCTGGGTCAGAGCTAACATCTCGTGGAGTCTGTTAGCTTAGCAGACTACTGGCTTTGGGCAGCCCAGAAGCTGAGGGCATCAGACAGCATCCACATCCCATAGCAAGGCTCCCCCACACTGCTGTTACCACCTCCCTGCAACCCACCCATGTATTTTAAATTTCACTTGCTTTATGACTTTCTTTGTTCTTCATGAAATCGCTCCCACAGTGGAAAATGGGATTTGGGGTAACCTAGATCTGTGCTCTGTGCTATGGTCCAATGGCTCCAGAGCAAACTATTGCTTAGTCCCTTTGAGGTGAAAATTATGTTTTTCTGGTTGACACCCACAAACAGTTCAAAACAGTGAGTACAAATCAAGGTTGAGTCAGTCCTAGACACTGAAGGAGACCCAAAGCTCCAGGAGGCAACATTCCAGGCAGGCAGAGTGTGGAGCCTGACCTCCCAGGAAAGGCTCTTGTGGGTCATGACTACAGGCAAAGCACTAAAGCTGAGCCAACCCCAGGGGCGGGGAGGATGCAGACCAGCAGGTCAACCAAACTGACTGCAGAGACCGGAGTTCTGTGAACTACGGTAACTGAGTACCGTGCTCTGGTGGCCTAAACAGAAGAGATTCATTTCCTCATAGTTATAGCCTAGGAATGCAAGGTCAAGATGGAGGAGGTGGTTTCAGGCAGGCCTCTCCCCTCGGCCAGCAAGCAGCCACCTTTGCTGTGTTTTCATAACCTCCACAGAAAGCTCATCTCTCCCACTCCTTCCTTCTAAGGGTCTGTATTAGGGAGAGTTCTGCAGAGGAACAGAACTTAGGGAACGAATCTCCCTCTCTGTATAGAAAGGGGGTTTACTGGAACGGTTTATAGGCTGCAGTCCCGCAATGCTAGTCCAGCAATGTTGGCTTTGAGTGGGAAGTCCAGGAACCCGCTCGCTGCTCAGCCCAGCAGGCTGGATGTCTCCATATGCTGGATCCTGAAGAAGCGGGCTCTGATGTGAGGGAGGGAATGGAAAGAGAAAGCTTCCTTCTTCCGGGTCCACACAAGGGCCTCCAGCAGAAGGTTTGATCTGGATTAAAGATCTGGTTTTCCTACCTCAAAGATCCAGATTAGAGGCGGATCGTCCTACTTCAAATCAGAAAAATCCCTCACAGGTGTGCCCTCCACGTTTGGATCACAGCCCCATTTATCCGGAACCTTTGTTTAAGGTCCTAGCTTCACATACAGCCCTAGGGGGTTAAAGGCTCAAATGGGAACCGAGGCCACAGAGGTGAGAAAACACCTGAGAGAAATGACATGCTGGACAGACAGACAGACAGACATCTGAGGCATCAGCACCATCATAAAAGGGGCCTGGACAGCACAAGACCTCAGGGAGGTTAGTCCCAGACCTTAGCATCTCCTTTTCCTATCTGCAAGACGAATCCCAAACTTCTGCAGACTGGAGTGGGGAGAGGAGCCAGTGAGCCCCATAGCTTCTCTCTGTTTGCCCCGAGAGGCACGGAGAGGCAGACAGTGGCCCTGGCAGAGCATGCCAACCAGACCACCCTGCAATCCCCACTCCAGCGCTCTGGGGTCCACTGAGCACTCCTCAGCACACCATCTCTGGGTAAACCCTAAGGGGAAATGCAACTGTGCTGCAGACGGGCAGGCTGAGGAATGCAGGGCTGGATGAAGGTCAACAGCTCCAGCCCAATTTTACCTTCTCAGGCTGGGCTGGGTCAGCGAGCACAAGAGCCCACAGGCAGATCCTGACCAAGCCACGGCAGCCAGAGCACAGCTGGCCCTGGGTAAGTGAAAACTACCCTGGCTCAGCGCCAAGCACGTGTGGGAAAGGTCAGACAGGTGAGTGGCTGTGGTACCTGGAACAGGGGTCACCTTTCATGGTGACTCTCCTAGAGCCTAGGGGGATAGAACTGAAGTAAAGAGGACAGCAGAGGGGCCCCAGTTCATCAGCTGGGCAGTGGTCCCTGCTGAGCAGGCTGAGCAAGTCCGGCGTGTGTTTCTACAGCAGCCCACACTGGGGCTGGCAAAGAGCTGGTTAGCATGCCTCCTTGCCCGATACCTGCACAGCTAGAGTTGGAACTAAGTGAAACATTGCACTTTGCATGTCTTTTCCTTAGAAACGCACACCAAAGGCACTCTGAGGCAGAAAGGAGAGGTTTTGTAACTAGCCACTAGCCGAACGGTTAGTTAAAAACCCCCGTCCTACCCAGTAGCAGTTAAACAGATCCCGATCCCTGCTAGGCGAGAACGGGGGGCCAAGGCTGGCCATGGCAGCACCCAGACCTGACACACAGGGCTCCCACAGGAACTCATTCTTTACAGGGGACCACCGGGGTCAAAGGATTCCAAACAGGCCAAGCCCAGTCATTCTTCTCAGCAGTGCCTTCTTGCTATCCTCGTACATACTAACCCTAAAGAGACACCGTCTCTGGCATCTGTGCAGGCTATGGATGGGGCTCTGCCTTCCCTTGGCATGTTCAAAATGGCCTGGTTGAGCTCTGGAAGTCCAGGTGCCCTGTGGGAGGCAGGAAGAGCTCGCACTGGTCACCTGCACACAGATTCATCAGCAGCTCTGATCTACAGGGCCCTTTGCTGTCTGTTGTCCCTCCTCCCCAGATGGAACAGGCTCCTGGGAGAAATGTTCTTAAATTAACCCCTTATGAAACCCTAAAACCTAGAGGGAGGAGGCTAGACATGATTAGGGCTTTACCAAATCAAATGCATGTTTCCCAAAATCTATTAACCTCCTTTGTGTCTCACCTAGCCTCTGCCAACTCCGGATTTGAAATTAAACCCAGGGAGACCCGTGTAGCAGTCTCTCGGGGTCCTTCCTATTTCTGGGGAAATCCTCATGGGAGGTGGTCCCTTTCCATCACCCAGAGCTCCTGGGGGAGGAATTACTTCCATCCCTCTACAGGAGGGAGAAGCTGTTGCTATGATCGTGCAGCGGGCCTTTTCCCCTTCATCGCCCAGCAGCCCTGGAGCCCACCAGCCCTCGGAGCCCACCAGCTCTCGGAGCCCACCAGCCCTCGGAGCCCACCACTGCAAGCTTTCCACATGTGAGGCCAACATGACCACTTACATCTAACCAAACAGAACCACAGACAAGGGTGGAAGGAAACAATTAAGACAGGCTGCAGCATGTCACGATGACCTGAACAAGACAACATGAAGTGCTGAAGATGGACAAGCGGTTCAGGACAGGGGTGTGGGATTCTCTGCAGAAGGAGCCGGCTCTGCACAGGGCTGAGGGGGCAATGGTGAGGGGTCCTTCAGATGCCACAGTCTCTACACCGCGGTGAGCACCCCAAAGACCCTTCCTGGTCTTCAGAGGATGCAGATAACTAACGCAGTAAGAAGAGAAGCAGGCCCAGCTCTTGGAAGGAAGGGAGGAAGACCAGGACTTGGAGGTCATCTTTAGTCACAGGGTAAGTCTCAGCACAGCCTGGGCTACAGGAGACCCTGCCTCAAAACAACCACAAGAAACACCCTCAGTTTATAGAATTTTTTAAAAAATGCTTGTTAACTTCCTTTTTCTTTTTTCCCTTTTCTTTTTTAGATGTCACCTGTGAACAGAAATCCCTGAGCACACCTGACTGCTCTACGGAGATGAGCCACACTCTTTCAACACACTGCTGGGGGTTCGGTGCATGAGGTATAGTCAGGAATAAAGGGCTGAAACCAGGCGTTCCCATCCCAAGGACTTGGGCTAACCAACGGAGAGCACATGGCCAAGACATAGGAACTGGAAGAGTGAAATCACTTCAGTGCCATGGCCGGGGCTCTGTGGGTTCCCTTACTTTAGACAGATTCCAGACCTCTAATTTCTCAGTTGCTGGAATGGCTTGGCCATCTGAAGCACATGAAGGGACGGCTCCCAGTCCCATCTGTGTACTCTGTCACTATTCCGAGGGCAGAGATTCGCAGAGGAACCTGGTTGAGGAGGCTAAGGCAGAAAGTAAAATTTCCTGCCATCTTAGTAACCTGATGGACACAGACACAAACATTCTCAATAAGGTATTTGCAAATCAAATTCAAGAATACATTCAAAAGATCGCCCACCACAGCCAAGCTGGCCTCATCCCAGTAATGGTTCAATGTATATAATTAACAAGTGCAATCCACCGTGAAAACGACTCAAGGACAGAAATCAGATGAAGAAAAGGCCTTTGGTAAAATCCCGAGTCCCCAAGGAATGCAGTGATGCAGGGGACGTGTATCAACACAGTAAGGGCAATGCACGTCAAACCAAGGCCAGCACCACAGAAAATGGAACAAAATATGAAGTATGTGCCTATGAAATCAGGAACAAAACAAGGCTGTCCACTCCTTCCAACCCTGCCCAATCCTGGACAAGAGGAGAGAATGGGGATAAAAGAAGGAAAGGGAGAAGCAGAAGTGTCCACGTTAGAAGAAGTGTCCACGTTAGTGTCCATGTTAGCAGAAGTGTCCACATTAGCAGACAATGACCCCACACGTTAAAGACCTGCAAGACTTCACCCAGAAACTTCTACAGCTGATAAGCAAAGCAGTCAGGTACTAAATTCACACATACCAGGAGACTTCCTATATACCAATGAAACATACAGAGAAATAAGTCAGGGAAACAGTATCTTGTTCAATAGCCTCATAAATTCTTGTAATAAATCTATCCAATGAAGTGAAGGGCACATTCAATGAACACTTCAAGATCCTGGGGAAAGAATCGGAAACCAGAATATGGAAAGACTTGCCATGCTCCTGGATTGGCAAGATTAACGTTGTAAAATGGCTGTTTTACCAAAAGTAATCTACAGATACAATGTTATCCCTATCAAAATTCCAACGCAATTCTTCACGGAAATTATACAATTGATCTCAAAATTCATAAGGAAACACAAAGACTTAGGATATAAAAAATAATCCCAAATAATAAAATCATTGGTGAATATATCATCATCCCAGAGTTCAAATTAAACAACAGAGTTATAGTAATAAAAGCAGTGTGGACACATATAAAACCAGGTATATTAATCGAAGGAATAAAATTGAGATCCAGCTATCTGTCTACATTCCTATGCATGCCCAATTTTTGACAAGTAAGCCAAAATCACACATGAAAAAAAAATCATGAATTTTTAAAATTTTCATTATTTCTTCATTCTTTTAAAAAATTCTCTATAACTGTTTTTCAATACACCACCGTCTGCCCCACGTATTGGTCTGTCTGTCTTGCACAGGAAGGCAGTCTACGACGGGCCCCTAGTGCCGGACACCCAGCATGCACTCCCACCTGCTGAAGGCTGGATGAGCTCGCACCACATGCTCTCACCAAACCAGTACTGCCCACTTTAGAAACAAGTAGAAGATGGAGGGCCACACGGCCAAGGGATGAGGGTCCCGAGGATGCTTCAAGGTCAGCAGGTCTCAGGTGGCAAGGGCTAATTCCTCTTACAGATTCCCTAACTTTACATCCACTCAAGAGCTTGAAAATATAGGTGTGAAAACTAACTAAACAAAGGCAGCAATAACATGTTCAGCCAGGCCAGAGAAACCCCAGTGTTGGGGCCCAGAGACTGTTGCCATAGTAACAGTAACAAACCTGACTTCTTAGGTGAAGAGCCAGTATTTTCATTAATCTACAGAGAGAACGGTTTCTCCATCTTTTTCAAAATTTGTACTCTTTGTACAGAAGGAAAGACTACATTACTCTTAAAACACCTACTTGACTGTGCTAGCTGTGCACCATGGTGGCAAACACAGGGAAGAAGTGTTTGGGGATCAAAGGCCCTGGCTGCACCTTCAGAGCTTCTGGCCCATGGCTGCTTTGCTCCACATTTCTGGGCCTGTACGGAGACAGAACAAATCACAGTAGAAGCACTCAGCAGAGGAAACCTCACAGCAGGAGGAAATGGGTGGGGCAACAGAAAGGGCCAGGGCAACATCTGTCTGCAAGGGTGCTCCCAAGGAGCAGCCTCCTTTAGTCAGGTCTTGTAGGAGGTCCTTCTGTATTTCTGTTGCTTTAATTGGTTAAATAAAGAATTTATTTGATAATTTGCCTTTTGATAGGGCAAAACTTAGGCGGGGAGACAGAACTGAATGCTGGGAAGAAGAAAGGAGAGTCAGAGAGAGCCGCCATGGAGCCAGCCGTCAGGTCAGACATGCTGAATCTTTCCCAGTAAGCCATGATCTCGTGGTGAATAGAGATTATTAGAAATGGGTTGAATCAAGATGTAAGAATTAGCCAAGAAGAGGCTAGAACTAATGGTCCAGGCAGTATTTGATTAATACAGTTTCTGTGTGGTTATTTCAAGGTTAAGGTAGTTGGGTGGCCGGACGCAGCCCACTGCCCCTCATTACAACAAAATTGGCGCAACAAGGTCTCACTTTCAGAAGCTTCCACCAACCTACCCAGCGCCTGACGATCATCCAGGGACCCAGGCTTCAACCTGAGAGCCAGTGAGCAAAATTTCCTGCCCAGACCATGCATGGCGGGATTTCCTTTCCATCATGGCACGCTCTGTTCTCGGTTTCCCAAAAGACTTTGGAGAGGGAGTTATTTATCAGTGAGTCACTGGGAGAGGCCTGTTCAGGCTGTAGGCCCTTAGAGGAGAGATGAAGTCAGCCTGCTTTCCATTTTACAGCTGGGCAAAGAGAACTAACAGATTATGGTTGATCTAGTTCAGTCCCAGATGAAAATGACTGACTCAAATGGTAAGGACTGTTGCCAGAATGGTACAGTTAGAATCCAAAATATACTCTAAAGCAGCGTAAGTGTGATCTTTCCCTTCACAAACATCTGGAGGACAAACTGGATGCTTTAGATGAAAGCTTGTTTAAGAAAACCGTTTATGGAGATGAAGAGGTGGCTCAGTGGTTAAGGGCACTGGCTGCTCTTGCAGAGGCCCAGGGTTCAGTTGCCAGCACCCACACAGCAGCTCACAACTGTCTGTAACTTCCACCTCCAGGGCATCTGTTGCCTTCTTCTGGCCTCTGTAGGCACCAGACATGCACATGGTGTACAGACATACATGCAGGCAAAATACCTGTACACATAAAATTTAAAAAACAACTTTATAAAAGGAGAAAACTATGCAAAGCTACTGGGGAGAAGTTCTGGGCATGAGTAGGTTATAAACAGACTCAGACAAGTGCTGACAATTAGTGATGCTCTGCCCCATACATGTGCACATGTGTGTGCACATATGCACATATGATCATGGAACTGTATGGCGCAGAAGAGTACTAAAGTAGATTCATGAGTAAATTTCCTAAAAGTAGCTTTCAGAGCTGCAAGATTAATAGCCCTGGCCTTCTGTGTTTTCCAGACTTACCCTCCCTCTCCTAGTCTATCTGTATTCTGCCCATCAGCTGAGAAGTTCTCATTTGCTGGGGATTGGAGGACAGCGGCCAAGTACTTGCCTAGCATACACATCTCCAGCTCTGCAGGACAGACTTCCCGTGACACAATTACTTTCTCTTCTCTAACAGATGCCAAAACTAACCGGCGCTACACTTTGCTGGGGAAGGGACTGTCTGGCGAGTAGTTATTGCTAATAATCTATTAAGTCGAATTGACAAATTATTACTTCTCCTTTAGAAATAACATGTGTTTGTTTCGGAGAGATAGGAATAAGCAAAAATAAAACTGTCAATACGGAACGACTCACGCCATTACATTTAGTAGCTTTGTTTGCTCAGCATTTAAGAGTTCTGAGAACAGAAACATAAATGTCACGTTGTTTTTCATCCAGCGTCTCTCACCTGGCAAAGTCCACAGTTAGAGCACAACAGAACAGCAAGAAATGAAAACAGAACACCTGATATTTAATTTAGAATTAATCGGAAATGTGCAGTGTGTTCTAAAAGTGACTGGGCGATTATTGAAACCTAACACAAGCACAGTCTGAAGCCCTGCTTCGAAGTATAAAGTGGGGTGAGCTTCAGTCCTTTCTAGGGTTCTGCTCCCTCATCTCTCCACTTCAGGGGGGGACTGGCCCTCTGTCAAGGAGCCCTGCACAGCGAAGGGGCACAAGTTGCTCATCCCACCTCACCTTACAACATTGCAGCCTTCCTTGACAGCATTCTGTAAAAAGAGACTGTCCAGGGTGCACAGGTGACACACAGGAGAAAGAAAACATGTGGCCAGTGGCCTGTGAGTCCGAGGCCAGCCTGGTCTTCACAGTTTCAGTACAACCAGTGATACGCATGATACCATGTCTTGAAAAACTGAAATCAAAGTCACCACCATCTCCCTTTCAGCCCACGCAAGTGGATTACATCTTTCTGCTCGTTGGGGATGCAGGGGAGTGGATAAAACAATGGTGATGCAGAGTAGCTTCCGTGCCTGGAGTTAAATTTCCCTGCACACTTGCAAAAGGCATTATATTTGTATCCTGGCCAAAATATTCAAATTCCATTTCAATTGACTCACTAGAGATAGCCATGGATTCCAACAGAGCTCTCAGTGTGAGTCATGACTCATCTGCGGGATCAGAATTTACTGTTAGAAAATACTTCATGGTTAAAACATCACTACCCAGAGAGACTTGGATTTGTCCTGTCCCGGTGAGCCATAATTTTAGCAGCTGGCTCTCCAAGCTAGAAGAGTCTCGGGGCACCATTCTGAAGAGATGGCTTTAAGAACTTCCCAGGTTGGTGCTCTCAGTAACTAGACACCATTTTGTTGCTCTGTAAATACTGTGGAGAGATTGTATTGCTTCATATGGCTTTTGAGTTTACATTTCCTCTGTAATTTCACTTCAGATATATAATGTATACATACTCACATACATGCACACACACACATGGACATATATAATGTAACATACCAAGTCAAAACAAAAAATACCATGCAGTCTCTTGGCTCACCTTCCAACCTTCCTTTCTTACATTTTATGTTTTCCTTTTCCATAGACTCTTACTAATATCTACTATGTATGTGAATTGTCAGCTTTGTTATAGCATTCTGCATGCATGTAAGCTCTCTGATCATAGACACCCTTTCTCCCCTCCTACTACTCCCCTGACTCCCGTGTCTTCTCTAACACTCCACGTCCAATGTCACATCTTTTCTGGGCTCCACACATGGGCAAACATGCAGTTACTGCCTCGCTGAGCCTGGCTTAGTTCACTCAGCACCATGATCTCGCGTTCCGTCCATTTTCCTGGGATGACGTGATTTGGGCCTTCTTAATGTGATTTGTCAGCTGATGAAAACCCGAGCAGATGGCAGTTCTTGGCCCTGGTGGGTAATACCACTGTAAATACAGATGCTCTAGAATCTCAGTGCAATGCCAACTTTCACTCTGGTGTATTCTAATGAGACAGTTTACCATACTGAAGCTTCAGCTTTAGGTTTTTGGAGCCCCTCCAAATTGTTTTTGGTAGTAGCTGCACTAGCTCACACCCCACCCACGCTGTATAGTGTATTGTTTCCTAGCGGCTGTACAAGCTCATACCCCATGCACGCTGTATAGTGTTCCTTTCTTGTATCTCACTGACATTAGCTGTTGTTTGTTTCCTTTATTGTGGTCATTTTGACTCTGGCGAGACTGAATTTCAGATTAGTTTTTATTTGAATTTCCTTTTATTGGCCATTTGTACTTCTTTAAAAAAAAAAAGTCTGTCAAGTCAGTTTGTCCACTGGTTGGTTGGTTACTTGTCTTACAGTGTTCAAGTTCTTGAATTCTCTATATATTCAAGACATTAGACCTTTGGAGGAGAGCCGGAAAGGGCTTCCACCATGCTTCATGCTGTCTCTTCACTCCAGCAATGGTTTCCATGGCTGGACAGAGGCCCTTCAGTCTGCTGTGATCTCATTCGTCAACTCTGGCTTTTACTTTCTGAGCTGCTGGAGTCCCATTCAGAAATTACATGTATAGTATGCATATCTTGAAGGAATACCACAGTATTTTCTATGATATTTTCACATTAAAGTCTTTGAACCATTTTGTGTCACTAGAAATTTATTAATACCTTTCTTTCATTGTGTGTGTGTGCGTGTGCCTGCAGAGATCAGAAGACAGCATCGTATCCCCGTACCTGGTGTTCCAGGTGGTTGTGAGATGCCCGATGTGGGTGCTGGGTACTGAACTTGGGTCCTCTGAAAGAGCAGCCAGCATTCTCAATCACTGAATCCTTCTCTGGCCCCCCTGGGGATGATTTCTGTGCTGTGTGATAGGTAAGGATCTGGTTTCATTCTCCTACAATTTTTCAAGCATTACCTGCTAAGGAGCTGTATTTCTCTGATGTGAATTTTAGGATTTTTTTTCCTATTTCTGTGAAGAATATCACTAGTGTTTTGATGGGCTCCGAGCTGGCTCTGTAGGCCACTCTCAGACACAGACATTTTAACACTATTAGTCCTGCTGAGACAGGAGACCTGATGTGGGAGTGATTTCTTATTAATAAAGAAGCTGCCTAGGTCCATTCGATAGGCCCACACTTAGGTGGGTGGAGTAAACAGAACAGGATTCTGGAAGAGAGAAGCTGAGTCGATAGGAGTCGCCATGATGTTCCCATGCCAGGCAGACGCAGGTTAAGATCATTCCTGGTAAGCCAGCTTGTGGGCTACACAGAATATTAGAAATGGGTTAGGTCAATATGTAAGAGCTAGGCAATAAGAAACTGAAACTAATGGGCCAGGTGGTGTTTAAAAGAATACAGTTTTCATGTAATTATTTCGGGTATTAATTTAGCCATGTGGGCGGCCGGGTGCCGGGGATGCAGCCCCGCCGCTACCTATTACTACAGGTGGCGCCCAGACGTGATGGGCTAAATCTACTTAAAAACCTGAGAGAGCTTAATTTTAAACAGAGAAAAAACAGAGTTTAAGGCAGAGTTTTGTTCTTTGTTAGTGGCATGCCATAGAGAGATTTCCTGATTCAGCAACAGCAGCAGAAAAAAAAGCTGCGTCATTTTAAAGTGCAGCTTCCTGGGGCTGTGCTGCCAGCGTGAACTCTGGCTTTAAAGCATTTCAAAGGCTTTTATGGAACTGGATTTTGTGTTCCCACTTGGGATCAGAAGGAGAATGCTCTGAGACTGTGCTGATGGCTCAGCACGCCCCACCTGCACCTGGGCAGAAGGCAAAATCAGGGTTAGGCAGGTGGAAGAGTATGGCAGATTCCTGCCGCCATACAGAGACTGTGCAGTGCTCTGCGTGTCAGATTTGGTTGTAACTTGGATAAAAAGAGTTTCTGTGCTGCATGCTCGGTCTCAGAATTAAACTGCTGAGTGCGGCTCCAATGTAGACTTGCTGTGTGCCTGAAACTGTGTGCAGCTCAAGCGCACCAAATAGATCTGAGGCAGGAGCAGCTGCTCCATGCTGAACTGTGCTGACCTCAGGCAGGAACTGCCGTAATTACCATAATAATAGAGCAGTTAAGGTTTAGACTTGACAGGATACAGGCCATACCGGTGCAACTTAAGTTTTTAAGAAATGCTTAACATTTTAAGAAATGCTCCTGGATAATAAAAAAATTACAGATTCACAATAAAACAGATTCAGACAGACCACTAAATGGATCACAGTGTTGGATGAATATACGTAGGCTTGAGAAAAAAAAAAAATATATATATATATATATATATAGAGAGAGAGAGAGAGAAAGAGTGAGAGAGAAAATAAAGTTAATGCCTTTAAAAATAAAAAGGTAAAGTCTTTAAAGAGACAGAGTACAGATAGTTATAGATCAAGAGAAATAAAGTAAAAATAAGCCACGTAAAAATGGAAAATTCACAGAGAGTCTGGATTATGCACATTGTGTTTTCATTAAAATTTTTGACTGTGAAGGAGCTAAGTACAGAGAGTCATTTCATTACATGGGCTGCCAAGCTAAACCAGAATGGATATAAGGGTATTACGATTTCAAAATGTGGGTCTAAGGATATGATGCTTTGGAGAGGGTCTTCTTTTGTTTTCACAGAGGACCAGACCCTGTGGATTTCTTCTATCCCAATTTGGTATGATAGACCACGCCCTCCTGAAGGGTTGTTGTAAACACCCTCAAAAAATTACTTCACTCAACTGCCAACTGAGATGGCCCTGGCACACAGGTTATACCATGAAAGACCTGATTAACAACGCCCCCATTCAGCAGGAAGCAGTTTAAAGAGAAAAAACTGCGCCTAAGTTCCCAAAATATTGTTTATAAAAGTTCTTTTACATTTAAAGGGGGATATGATATAGATATGAATAATTTGCATTGGTGTGGATTTTAAGGTCAATTTTGTTACATGTATATGTATTTCTGATCTTGATTAAGTATTGTGATTGTGCAGTTCATTTATAAATGTAACATATATAGGTTGTTAATGGATAATCATCAATAATGGTCAAGCTTGTAGTCATGTTAGTTAGATTTTCTAGATATATAGAGATATATTTCAATTAGATAGGCATTCTTCATATCTTTCAAAGACTGTAGAATATGGCATTTTAAATGTTTTAATAATTTAGGGCTTTTCATGACAATGAGACACGTCTGCTCCTGGCAGCACCAGCTACTTAAAGAGGAAGATGGGCATCGAAGAGGATCCTTATGGAGTTTGATAGCCATTTGGGCAAGAGACTGCTCTTGCCTGGACTGATGCATAAACTGGACACAAAGAACCCGCAGAGAGAGGACTGCTGAACTTGCCTAAAGGTGAGATGATCTTTCGGGGTTCCTGATTCATGAAAGAGTCTGCGAGACATTCTGCAGGATACAGCAGAAAGTGACTGAACTGTCTTTGGAATTTCCTGCTTCATGGAACTGTCTTCTGGATACTATGGGCCTGAAGGCCGAAGATGGATGCCCCAACGGTACAGAGGAACTTTGGGTGACTGTACAGGCAGCGAGATGTCTCTGTCATTTCTAGAGTTTGAATTTCTTGTTTGTTTAGGTAATTTTATATCCTTCTGGAGTCTTTGATGGAGTTGAAGAATGGATACATAGTTGTAGTTTTCCTTAGTTATGATAAAAGATAAAATAGATATAATTATTGTAACTGTAATTCTTACTTGATAACTGTTTTGTTATATGTAATTTTACTATGTTAAAGATAAAGCCTTTCTTTTTTGTTTAAACAGAAAAAGGGGAAATGATGTGGGAGTGATTTCTTATTAATAAAGAAGCTGCCTAGGCCCATTCGATAGGCCCACCCTTAGGTGGGTAGAGTAAACAGAACAGGATTCTGGAAGAGAGAAGCTGAGTCGATAGGAGTCGCCATGATGTTCCCACACCAGGCAGATGCAGGTTAAGATCATTCCTGGTAAGCCAGCTTGTGGGCTACACAGAATATTAGAAATGGGTTAGGTCAATATGTAAGAGCTAGCCAATAAGAAACTGAAACTAATGGGCCAGGCGGTGTTTAAAAGAATACAGTTTTCGTGTAATTATTTCGGGTATTAAGCTAGCCATGTGGGTGGCCGGGTGCTGGGGACACAGCCCCGCCACTACCTATTACTACAGGAGACCCTTCTACATTCTGTTGTCTTCAATTCCGTCCATGCTTTATACTGTTGACTGTAGAGGCTGTTCATCTCCTTTGTTGGTGTACTCCTAAGTTACTCCTGCTTGATCTAGTCTGTTCTTGAGGCTCCGAACTCTGTTATTTCATTTGTTGGGTTCTTCTGCTCCAAGATTTCAGATCGGTCCTTTCTTAGTGATTGCTGAATCTCTTGTTCTGGTTATGAACTGTCTTTTGAATTTCATCAGCTTGCCTGTCCATGCTATGTTGCGTTTCCTGAGCTTCTTTAAACACATGAAGCCCTGAATAGACGGCTGAGTTGGTGAGGTGCCTGATATGAAATCATGAGAACCTGAGTTTGGATCGTAGTGCCCATAAAAAGTCGGGTGCAGCAGTATACACACGTCACCCCAGAACTGTGGGTAGTACGCAGAGACAGGAAGATCATTGGAGCTCACTGGCCAACTAGTCAGTCAGCCAGCCAGCCAGCCAAGTTGATGAGTTTCAAGTTCAGTGAGAGACCCTGCCTCAAGAAATGAGGTAGTGCATGACTAAATACAACAGTAACCATGGAGCTCTGGCTTCATGTGCGCACACACGCATACACCTACACAAACATGCACATACAACATATACATCTTTAATTTTCAAGTTTTCTTTGAGATATAACTTCATTTTGTAGCCCAGGCTAACCTGGACTCAGCATTAGTTACTGAATTTTTGCCTCAGGCTCCCAAGTGCTGAGACTACAGTTGTGAGCTGATACACCGGGCTCTAACCTCCTGTGCAGTATGTGGGGATCTGTGGCTGGAGCTCTTGTTCTCTTCTCCAGCTGGTCTGTTATCTGCCTTTTTATCTTCTGCATGGCCTATGCTGACTTTGCACATCTGGCAAGGAGGCCCCTCTTTTCGGTGGTGGTGGGACTGTCACATCTGTGAACTTCCAGTGTGAAGTTCACTTGCTGTATGTCTGAAGTCTAGTGTCAGCACGGGCACACTGGCTTTAGAGCTCTGTCCAGCTTCACTTCCTCGTTATTTCCCATCATCTAACGTCCAAACTTCCGACAGGAGAGAGCATAAGACAACAGAAACAACTGACACCCTGAACTGTGCGTGGCAGAAGGGGGGGGGAGCAAGCAAAGCTGCTGTTGTTCAAAGAAGGGTGGGGTGGTGAGAACATCAAGATGGCGGGGAGGTTTTTAAGCATGATGGAAGTACTCAAAAAGACGTCTAGAGGGGAAATGCAGAGAAGGCTATTTCAGGAAGAAATAAGGGAGGCACCAAGAGCAAGTCAGTTTGATGGGGATATACTGCACAACGAGAAGGAAAGAAGAAATAACTTGGAAGGGTTAATGTGATGGGCTGAGGAAACCCTGAAGCAGGCAAACGAGGCTCCATACTAGGTAGGGTCAACGAGGAGACTGAAGATCTCAGGGAAGGAAGAAGCACAGAAGGGCACCAGCTGTCCTCACTGAAATCTTCCAGCTTTGGCCTAACCAACACTCAGGGAAATGTGTCATGTCCCGAAGCTTTTCTGGCAAATAGTTAGCCATGGGACGCAATGAAACTTAAAATGCACATAGCAAGCAGGAAGGCACAGCTCATTTCTGCAGTGCCCCGGCCTGGGTTGGGGGCGAGGTGGCCCAGGAACACTATTAATGGTTACTTAATCTCTCTGATTTTCGTCCTTCATCTCTCAGACCAGGTACTTACCAAATCAACTCACTTGGCTACTGTGAGGCTTAGGTGTGATACATGCAAGTCACGTAACAAAGCATCTGAAGTGGTGAGTCCACGACGTGCATCATCTCCTTTCTCTAGTGCTCTAAATGCCTGGCTCCTCTGGCCTCTGCCTTCTCATACTGTTTCCTGTCCTCCACCATGTTTGACAGACTTCTTAAGCTTCCTTCTCTGCCGTCAGGGGCATCTCAGCAAATGAGAGCCTGTACAAAGGGCTTTCAGATGAAGAGCGTAACATAAGCAGACTATCTTCACACATTGGGTTGGGCTGAGAAGTCAATGGATGGCTGATAAATACAGGAAGGAAACTAAGTGTTCCAGTGGGAGGCTGTCACAGCCCCTGTGACAGGTGAAAGAAACCGAGCTCAGAGAGACCGTGACTCACCAAACTAGAATGCGGAGGGCCCTCCAAATAGTTCCCCAAGGCTGCACTGTTCTCTGATGTGTGGCTTTGCTCACGGTAGAGGTCACAGTGAACCCGGCCACACTGAAGCTGAGTCTCCACAATGAGACAAGCCGAGGTATAGGGGCTCCTCTGGGCTTTGTCCCTTGCTCAGTGTCCTAGAATAAGTCTGTAGTCATGTCACCTCATACACTCTCTAGGGCAAAAGAGAGGGGTCGCCCTGTGACTGGCAGTGGCTCTGCGGGGAAGGACTTTGCTGCCACAGCCACCATAGCATCTGTTTCAGGCAGGAGTGCTGGGCTGACTACATGTCCAGTCCATACAGGTCCCAGCGATGCTGCTGAGAGAGGGCAGGGTTATCTCTTAAAATCTTTTACAACAAGGATGACTTTCTGAATGAGAAGAATATATATGATAAACTCCGAGGGAACTAATTTTAAACATAATGTTTTACTTAGAAAGAAAGGAAATATGGGATGAAGAAAGAAAGGAAGGAAGATAACTTTTAAAAGAAGAAGAATTGGAGATGTGTAAGGTAGCACCAGTGTTCATTTCCACAGGGGGCACTGTTATGGCTTAGGACAAAGTTCAATAAACTCTAAATCCTTCCCGCCATGCTGTTCTCCTAATCCCAGCATCTGACAGGAGCCTCAAGACAACACAGGAAGGCTTTTTAACCGTATTCTGTGTTGTACATTTCCCACAAGGAAAGGACATTGTGCACTGTCCCCTTGTTAGATTTAGATATAGCAGGGGCCAGTGAGGGGACTCAGGGAATAAAGGTGCCTGCAGCCACACCTGGCAATCTGGGTTCGATTCCAAGAACACCCATGGTGGAAGGAGAGACCAGCTCCAAGTTGTATACACACACACACACACACACACACACACACACTCACACACTCACGGATGCACGCACACAATGTATGAACAGGAAAATGGAGAGCTGGTAAAGGTGGATAGCAGAAGGGTACAGGAGGGACATATGGGAAGGATCTAGCTACACAGCGTTCTCTGAGCCTCATGAGTTCGCTGACAAGGCTTGGCTTCTCCCTCCGGTGGGAACTGATGCTGGAAAAACGTGTGGAACATGGTATATACTATGTTGAATGGATAATATAATACATACTTCCATACACGTGTGTATGCCCTGGGGAGGGAGCCCTCCTGGAGGGGAACAGACTCGTGGAGATTATAAACACCCACAGAGGAGGCCCGGGAACAGTGTGAAAACTGAAGCATCACCAGATGTCAGCAGTGGCAGAGCTGGGGCTGGGGGCTGGGCATCAGAAAGCCTGCTGAGTGGAGACAGGAACTGAGAGGAAGGAAGGGGCGTGGCTAAGTTCACCTTGTATGCTTACAAAGAGGTATTTTTGTGGCAGCCTGGGAAACAAATTGGAGCGGAGTCAGAATGGTAGCAAGGAGCCCACACTGAACACTGCTTCAGGAATCCCCAGGCTGCCACACAGGGACTGAGCCATAGTAACTATAGTAACACAAAAGAGATGGGGGAATGGGGTGGACTGAGCAATATTTCAGAAGTAGAGTTGGCAGAGCTTTGGAAATGATTGGCTGATGGGCAAAGAAGAGGACTGGACGCTGCACCAGTGCTCCAGGAACAGGACTGGACGCTGCACCAGTGCTCCAGGAAGAGGACTGGACGCTGCACCAGTGCTCCAGGAAGAGGACTGGACACTGCACCAGTGCTCCAGGAAGAGGACTGGACGCTGCACCAGTGCTCCAGGAAGAGGACTGGACGCTGCACCAGTGCTCCAGGAAGAGAATGGTCAATGGCACCACTCACAAAGATAAAGAACGCAGTAGGAGAAGCACCATTAGCTCCTGGAGGTTTCTATGTTTCTATGGATGTGTATGGAATATTGAATGGATCTGGGATATGTAAAGAATGTACCCCTTCAGCTCCAGATGTTGTGAAGGGTTAGTCCATATGCACTATGCCCACTTTACTTCCTGGTCACTTCTTATCTTCAGCTCCCCCAGGGCTGTTTTCCTGGAGGCTACAAATTACTCCCTGATGCTATTTCCCTTAATGCTGATGATCTAACCCAGGGCCGTGAGCATGCTAGACCAGTGACTGAGTGCATCTCAGTCCTGCATAGTGCTGTTTAATATTCTTGTCTCAGTTTGATGGTGAGATCTTCTGGGGCAATGAACAAGCATCTGCTCACCACATATATGCCATCAACAAAAATCCGATTCCATGCAAGTATGGTTTGGTGAGCCGTTGAGCTTTTAAGTTGAATTAGGATTGAGCAGGAATGTGGGCAACTTGTGAACACCACACCACTGAAGACAAGAACTCTGTCGCAGGACCAATCGCTCTCAACCACGAACTACCTTTAAATCCTCAGAAATGGCTGGCTGCTCTCAAACTCCGTCCCTGCAGTGAAGGACCATCAATGCGCCCAACGTGGTGCTGGTCGCATGAAGAGATGACATCTGTAGAGAGGTCGAGAGAGCAACGGCTGTGCCATGTCTGAAGGACAGCATCCACAACAGAGTTGTTAACCCTGGACACTGCTCTTTAGACCAGTCCCCACCTCACACAACTCTCCCCTGTTTCCGTGATTCCTCTTCAGCAATACTGTGGTGGGCTAAGGAAGAGCAAAGCTGACCCTAGAACTGTGGGAAGTCCCCATTCCTTGGAGCCGGTAGAAAGAGAGCAGACAGGGCCAAGGCTTCCAGGGCGTGGGTTAAAGGTGTGTCGGATGGCATCTCCCCCAAGGAAAATACGCCAAGGCAACTGGGAGCCGGCAGATGACCTCCAACTGAAGTGGACCTTTAAGGAGGCCTGCTCTGCAGGGGCAGCTGTGGTTGGTGAGTGGGGCTGAGACTTTGCAGAAAGAACATAAGTAGACCAAGGACACTGCTGGGGATGGATGGGAAATGCTGCCACAGACCCACGTGTGAGGACACTCGGTCCCCAGTCACCGGGACTGTTGTGGAAAGCTGTGAATCTTTAGGAGGTGGGCCACAGGGCGAGCCTTGAGGTTTACAGCTTAACCCTGCTTTGCCATTCAACTTCTGGAAGTACCAGGGGGCAAAAGTTACTCCTATCCCAGAGAGCCACCCGCTGCCACGCCTTCCCCACCACTGAGATCCACTATACTTCCTTAAATCACAAGCCAAAGCAAATCCTTCCTCTCTTGGTTATTTTTTTAAAGGCATTTTATCACAGTAATGAGAAAAGGAATTCAGACAGCAATCCAACATCCCGGCGCTGCCTGCCATCCAGGAGCAAGGCATTCTCCAATAAACATGTCGACGACGGCCATCACAGTTGCATTTCGGTGCCAGCATCAGAGCCTTACTAAATTGTCTTGCGCATACAGAGGATGCCGAATTTCTGATTGCTAAAGACAAACGAGTCTTGCGTCTGCCACCACCCCAGAGACTATGCAAAAACTCTTCATACTATTTCTTGGAATCCAACCAGGTAAATTTGCTCTCAGCATTTCTGTAGGATTTCATTTCTCTGAGTGATGACCTTCTCACCATGAAGCGGGAAATGTGCACAGGAGGGAGGGAGGTAAGGTGCAAGAGGAGAGCCCACTGGCTGCTCTCTGAGAGAATTCTAGAAAGCAAGAGTGAACCTGGAGCGCTGTGTAGAGAGCAGCAGGCAAGGGCAGGAGTAGGCCGTCAGCTGTTGGTACTCCTCAGACTGCAGCTTCCTTCTGAAAGTCATGACCAGGGGATGACTGTGCAGTAACGTGAGTCATGACACCTCCAGAGTCAGCTAGCGGAAGTCAGTTCACTGGGAGAAATGACGGCAGGAGTCATGGGGACCATCAAAGCACTGCCACTGTCTGAGGGGACAAGGGACTGAAGCCAAAGTTCTCTCGGTAAACCAGAAACGGATTCTGTCAGCCAACACTTGCAAAGCTTCTTAAGTGCTGACTGAGAAACGTTAGTGCTTCTTCTAGCCATTATGTTTTAACTGGAGAAGCACAGGGCCTCCTAGTTTAGTTTCTACTTTGGACAGTTCACCCAGCTACTGGAGGCAGGGACTGAGGCACCTGTTCCCTGCAGTTTGCTCAATAGGTGTGCATTACAGGACCACCTGTCAGGCAGACACCGCCCACAGTGGGCGGGGCTCTCCCACATCCATCATCAGTCAGGGAAAGGCCCACAGACTTGTCTATGGGCAAATCTGTTGAAGGCAATTCTTTACTTGAGGTTCCCTCCTGAAGGTGACTCTAGTTTGTATGAAGGTGACATGTGGTGACACAGACATCCATCATATAAATGACACGCCACCTTGATCATGCCGAACTAGAGCTGTCATGCTGTTCTCCTGCGTAAGCTCCAGCTATGGCTCTGTGTCCACACGTTTAAAATAAAAACAAAAACATCAGTGCAAATTCTCAAAACATTTGTGCGATTTTTCCAGATCCCTTTGTGGTTTAATTCCTCCCATTATCTATTTAGATTCCAGTATTTTCAGCCACTCTCTCTCTCATGTCTTTCCAAAATGTTGAACTGAATTTTTCCAGGTCTGAGATTCAAAATGGCTGACACTGGATGTCGGGGAACCCCAAAATAAACAGAGATGTACTGTGTTAAGTAACTATTTCTGGCAGATGCCACTTCTGTGTGCCTATAAAAATATGGCCTTGGGGTCACTGGGGAAGAGGAAACTTCAGCTGTAAAAACACCTCGATCAGACTGTACATAAGCCAGCCTCTGGGTCACTGCTGATTGATGGATGGGTTATACGAAAGGGCCCAGCCCACTGTGGATAGTGCTACCCCTTGGCAGGGTGAGGAAGCCAGTAAGTAGTGCTCTTCCATGGTCCTTGCCTCCAGGTTCCTGCCTCCAGGACCCTGCCTTGCTTGAGTTCCTGATTTTGCCTCCTGTAGTATGAGGAGCAGCCGGCTGTGTTCCCCCACCCGGCCGCCCGCATGGCTTAATTTAAGCCCCGAAATAACAACACACAAACTGTATTCATTTAATCACTGCCTGGCCCATTATTGGCTAGCTCTTACATATAGACCTAACCCATTTCTGATAATCTGTGTAGCACCCCAAGGTGTGCTTACCGGGGAGATTCTAGCCTGTGTCTGCAGGGACCGGGAACATCATGGCGACTCCTTCTGACTCAGCTTCCTTCTCCCAGAATCCTGTTCTGTTTACTCCACCCACGTAAGGGTTGGCCTATCAATGAGCTCAGGCAGTTTCTTTATTTTAACCAATGAAATCAACAGATTGATATATGACACTCCCACATCACTTCCCCTTTTTCTGTTTAAACAAAAAGGAAGGCTTTCATTTTAACATAGTAAAATTACATATAGCAAAACAATTATCAAGTAAGAATTACAGTTACAATATTTATATCTATTTTATCTTTTATCATAACTAAGGAAAACTACAACTATGTATATGGCATTTAATGTTTTAATAATTTAGGGCTTTTCATAACAATGAGACACGTCTGCTCCTGGCAGCACCAATCTACTTTGAGAGGAAGATGGGCATCGAAGAGGATCCTTATGGAGTTTGATAGCCATTGGGCAAGAAACTGCCCTTGCCTGGACTGTTGCATAAACTGGACACAAAGAACCCACAGAGAGAGGACTGCTGAACTTGCCTAAAGGTGAGATGGTCTTTCGGGGTTCCTGATTCATGAAAGAGTCTACGAGACATTCTGCAGGACACAGCAGAAAGTGACTGAACTGCCTTTGAAATTTCCTGCTTTATGGAATGTCTGCTGAAAACTATGGGCCTGTAGGCCGAAGACGGATGCCCCAATGGTACAGAGGAACTTTGGGTGACTGTCCAGGCAGCAAGATGCCTCTGTCATTTCTAGAGTTTGAACGTTGCTTATTTCTTGTTTGCTTAGGTAACATTGTATCTTTCTGGAGTCTTTGATGGAGTTAAGAATAGTTAGTTATAGTTATACTTTTCCTTAGTTATGATAAAGATTATTGTAATTTTTACTTGATAACTGTTTTATGTAATTTTGCTATGTTAAAGTTAAAGCCTTTCCTTTTTGTTTAAACAGAAAAAGGGGAAGTGATGTAGGAGTGTCATATATGAATCTGTTGATTTCATTGGTTAAAATAAAGACACTGCTTGGCTGGCCCAATTGGTTAGAACATAGGTGGGAGGAGTAAACAGAATAGTATACGGACAGGAAGAGGAAGTGAGCTCAGAGAATGCATGCAGCTCCGCTCAGAGAAGTCAGCCTCCTCTCTCGCGGGCCGGAGGGGATCGCTCGGCTCTCTGAGGCATGCTCGCGATGAAGCTCCGACCGACCCAAGATGGACGTAGGCTAGAATCTCCCCGGTAAGCGCACCTTGGGGTGCTAACACAGATTATCAGAAATGGGTTAGGTCAATATGTAAGAGCTAGCCAATAATGGGCCAGGCAGTGTTTAAATGAATACAATTTGTGTGTTGTTATTTCGGGCATAAGCTAGCCAGGCGACCGGGGTGTTGGGGCACAACCCCGACGCTTCCAATTTCAACAGCCTCCCTCAATGGGCTGTGCTATAATAAGGACCTGTAAGTCAAAAATAAACTCTTCCTTCCTCTATTTGTTTTTGGTCATGTTTCCCCCACAGCAATACAAACCTAAGCAGATACCGCCCTGCCTGCAGGGTCTACGAGCTTCCATCAGGAGTGTGGCGGATGACTGGAGACTGCGGTTCATGACATGACTTTGCTAATGGAGCACTGGGTAACAGACCTTTCTGTAAGACCTGAGCTTCAACAACAGTGGTAGAAAGATAGAAAAGAAAAAACTGTATCAAGGCACTAGCTTTGGAAATAGTAACCCAAAGTCTGGACTCAAAGACTAAACTAAGTTTAACCACCTAGCGGTAAAATCCACCAACACGGGGTGTGGTTCACAGACTCACTGAGAACATGGGCCTCATCTATTAGGCAGTGTTCCTCACACACTCACGGGATATAAAATAAATACCACTGGGTCTTTAATTGAAGAAAAAATGAAGAAAGATGACTTCCTGGGGCTGAGGGAATCAAAAAGATAATGCTACACACACACACACATACACACACACAATAAGAAACACAGGAAGAGAGAAAAGCAGGTTTGAGAGACAATTTAATAAATCTAGTCTGGAAAGTGATAAGTTTCCTGGTGTGATGCCCATGCTGAGACTTCCAGAAACAGTTGGAGATGTTGTTCTGGCTTCACGGAGAAATCTTGATTAGCAGAAGCCATGGGAAGCCCAGAGTGGATGAAGCTGTAAAACAGGATAGCATGATGCCCCAAAAATGGAGGGGAGGGGAGGGAAAGGGAGGAGGAAGAAAGGGAGGGCAGTTTGGGACTGCAGGACACTATTGCACATGGCTAAACCAAATAGCACCTGGAAAGAAGGGGCCCTCGTAGTAGTCTGGAAGAGAAGCAGGACTGGGGTGCCCTCTGTAATAGAGGCCTCAGCAGGCCAGGTCTTTATAGGAAGATCTGTCACCCAGGGCCCCGTCAGTCAAATCATCTCATTCCCCTCACCACAGCTAGAGGTGCCTGGGGAGGGGGCAATGTCCTCCTTAGGTTTGCATGACTGGGAAAAAGGCCAGGACCATAAACAAAAGTGTTCAGGCTAAGCATACCCAGCACCCGGCCTTAGCAGATTCATGGTCGTTATATTTTTCTGTTTTATTAATAAACTAATTTTCCTAAAGATATTCTCCCTCTCACAAGCCCCTTCCTGTTGCATACAGCCTTGCTGATTTCCTTTTCTGTCATATATTTTATTCTGGGATATTGCGTAATCTACGATCCACATAGGAGCACTAACACAGGATAGTCATTTGTCTGAACCTGGCCTATTTCATTTAACACAATACTCTTCAGTTTCACTCAGCATCCTTTGCAAACCCCACACATCTGTTGCCCAGGAGGACTGGGTTGGGGAGTACTTTATCAGCTATTCAGCTATGTGGGCACCTACAGAGGAAAGAGTGCTGGGAAAAGGAGGAGGCAAAGGACATGAGGATAAACTCCAATATGCTTCCTAAGCTGATAACAAGGAAAGCACAGCGATTCCAGAACCACTGTCAACAGAAAGCCAGACCCGCTGAGCTGGGCCCTCCATCCAGCGCTCAGTGAGACAACACCACAAGTCGAACTGCTCACATAGCTGTGGGGTCAGGGTCATGGCGATGCATGCTGGTTAGCACAGATGGGCCAACTCTTCTCAAATGGGTCAGAAGGTCTGCAAGGGTTAAGTTCAATGTCAGGGCCCTGTTCAATGTCTGCTGGCTAACAGCGTGGTCACCAAAGCAAACAAGTAGACTCAGCAAAGACTCCAAGTGAGACCACAAGATGACACGCAGGGTCCATATTTTCATCTCCGCATTCCATGGCTGACTCTTGTATAGTGGGCAGAAGTCCCTGGATGCCGTCGTTCAGCATAGTCTTCCTTCCTAGCATCACAGACAAGGGCCAGCGCCTGTCTCCTCTGCCAACCCCAACACCCTTCTCAGAGCGTTCTAAGAGCACCCACCTGCTGCCCTGTCATCCCACAGCCTCAAGCTGCTAAGCAAAGCTACCCAGACGCTGTCTAGGGCATTAAAGGTACACACAGATGACTGACATTCCACTCTGAGCCTGGTCTAGATGAGCAAAGAACTGATTGCCTCAAACCTTCCAGAGAACTCTGAATGCACAGCTTGGCCAAGGAACTCATTTGCAGTCAAGTATAAGAATGTTACCAGTGTGTGGTATGGTGGCTGCCTTCAGAATCATCTCTGCTAGGCCTTGTGAACTCACGACTGGGTAAGAAAGGCATGGAAGGCTCACTCTGGCCTCTCTCCCACAGACTGTGTTCCACAGGCACTTTAGCAGTGCAAGGAGGTGGCATCACCCGCTATAAGGAGGTCTGAGGGTCACATGTGGCAGGAAAGTGTGTGGCAGATGGTCTTCTGAGGCAGCCACTGAAGACTTCAAGGAACATTGGTTAGGAAAGACACTCCACAGAAAAAGTAAAGTGATATGGGAGTGTCATATATCAATCTGTTGATTTCATTGGTTCAATAAAGAAACTGCCTGGGCCCTGATAGGACAGAAAATTAGGTAGGCGGAGTAGACAGAGAGGATTCTGAGAGAAGGAAGCTGAGTCGAGAGGAGTCGCCATGATTTTCCTACCAGAGGCAGAGGCAGGCTAGAATCTCCCCGGTAAGCACACTTTGGGGTGCTACACACCTTATCAGAAATGGGCTAGTCCAGGTGCAAGAGCTAGCCAATAAGAGGCTGGAACTAATGGGCCAGGCAGTGTTTAAAAGATTACAGTTTCCGTGTAATTATTTCGGGGCATAAGCTAAGCCATGCGGGCGGCTGGGTGCGGGGAGGACACAGCCCTGCCGCTCCTCTTACAACAGTAAAGTCTAAGAGACGTCACACTTTCTGGCCATCGTAATTACTAGGTGGTAGTGCCAGCTGACAAGGGGCACAGCTGAGAATGGCTTTCCACCTTTCTAAGATACCCATGAAGCATTTCAGGGAAAACACAGCAAAGGCAGCGGAGAGCCCTAGAGAACCTGGTGTCTTACTGCATTTTCTGTTGCTGTGGAAAACACAGCACTTTGTGTACAATAGAGGCTAAATTTTCTCACAGATGTGAAGGCTGGGAAAGCCGAGAGCATGTTCCCAACACTCGCCTAATCCCTGGTGAGAGGCTTCTTACAGCATCATGACAAAGCGGGGGAATCACACAGCAAGACAGAGCAACCCTGCTGCTATGGGATCTCACAGGAAAGTCTCGACTGAGGGATTGCCTAGATCTGACTGGCCTGTGGAATTCTCTGGGATATTTTCTTGGCTATTAATCCCTAAAGGAGGGCTCAGCCTACTGTGGGTGGCACCGTTCCCTAGGCAGGTAAAAGCTTGACTGATCGAGCAGCAAGAAGCTTCCTCCAAGTTTCCTGCTTCAGGTCCCCGCTTGAGCTCCTTCCCAGGCTTTCCTCAGCGATAGACAGCGACCTGAAGGGAGGACCAGAACTCCTCCTCTCCTGAGTGTTTGTTGCCATCGTGTTTGTGCCAGCCACGGAGTGAAACTAGAACGTGTGTGCAGGGGATGACAAGGTTTCCCACACATGAGCTTCTGCATCCAAACCAGACTCTAGAGGGAGAGCTACAGGTTCCGTTCCGTGTCCTCATTTAGAGATGTTAGTTGAATTAATAATGGCTATCAAGATGATCCAGAGAGTGTCTGGGCAGAACCAAGGGGACAGTAAAGCCCCGAGACTGTCTACACTGTGAAATAGTGTCCCCAGTAGACTTCTGAGTAACGGGGTAATTCTGGGGGTAAATGAGCAGCAGGAAGGTGATGTCCAAAGAACCCATTTCAGGTCCTTTCTGGAGAAAAATCTATCTTCTCACTGCTTGTAGATCTTACTTTGAAAGAACTGCCTGCAAAGAATCACATCTGAGATGCGATTCACAAATAAAAGAAGTGATTCCAAGCATGTTGTTTCAGTGATACAAATCAGTAAGCGGTTAAGCTGGGGGATAACAGTCTCCAGTTGAAGAATAGCCATGAAAGCCCCAGGGTTTTTATTACTTTTTAAAATTGATAGTCCAGTAAGATTCCAATAACATAAAGAATCACATTAATTGGTGCTTTTCAGGGTGATTAATTTCTTCATTTCCTCTCTAGCCATTTGAAATACTCTATAAGATGCCCTTGCTTTAAAAACGCAGTATTTTAGCAGAGACTTACAAGGGCTATTGCCTTGCACAGTTTAAACGGTGGTACAATGGTTTCAGTGTCGTCACTCAGCACCAGACTAGTTCAGCCCAGGGGCTTTCATGTGGGTTCAGAATGTGCAGGGCTGCAAGTCTTAGCCCTGAAATCTCCAAGAGCAGATCTTGCTGACTCGAAGATGAACAACAACCTGGATTCTCTACATGTAAATTCTGCTTCATTACAATGAGAACTTTACCAAGACTCTCCACTTCCCCTTACATCTGTGCACATCTGTGCACATCGTGTCAAGTCACATAAAGTTCCATGTTGACCTCTACTCTTATCTGCTTATCTACTCTGAGGGACGTCTGGGCTACAGCTGGATGAGTCCTGGGCAATCATGGAGAGTGCTGACCCTCGGTTTACCCGCTACTCAGTATTTGCAAACCCTGTTGTTATTAGCAGGTCATTGCCACATCTATGTGATCCTATCTCGGTTTGAGTTCTTTGCTGCATGGAGTGGGCGCCTCACTCAGAACTCAGGTAGCTAGGTTTAGTAGGAGGGTTGTGAGGGCTTCAAAGCCTAGGGATTCAAAGTACCCAGTGGCAACGAGTGCTCACTTCCTTTCTCTTTGTCCCCCCTTGGCTGGTTCTGATATGTAAAGTTCTGCCCTTCCCGGGCAGGACATGTTCACTGATCTCTTTGCGGTTGGGAAAATACTGAAAACGAATACCCAGGGAGGTGTCTGCTGACTCACGTGAACCTCGCTTTCTGCCCTGAAATCCAGGGTCTCGTCCCTGAGCCCTGGTCCACATCCCACCTCTCCCCAGTTCCATCACCGTTCATTCAGACAATGGGTCTCTCTTGCTCACCTGTCTTTGAGACTTGACCTTGTCTTACTCTTTCCAGTTCTGAGAACTGAAGCTTTGCCTTGTATCCACCTTTGAGACCAAGTTCTCTCCCTACTGTCCTCAAGGTACAGATGCAGACTGTCAATATCTCTAAAACGCATCACGGGTGTCTCTGGTTTACCACCTGCTGGCACAAGGTACTTGAGTCCTGGTGTGTTCCCCCACCTAGGTGGGTATATCTGTGCCATTATTGGCACAGGTCTCCATGGGCAAGACTTACATTATTAAGGGGAAGCAGCAGATTAATGGTGCTGCCTACTCTGACTTGCCAAGCATAGAAACCTGATGTATTATTAACATCTAATGCACAGAATACTCTAAATCAGAACAATCTAGTAGGAAGGACCAATTGTCCACGTTTGTCCAGGATCCACTCATCTCTATCCACAAAAGTCCTACCAATCAAGGTGGGTTTTCTCTCGTTAATCTCCAACTAGTACACAAGAAAGGGCTTGGCTGTAACTTGTAGAAAACCATGCTTCGATGTTTCTCATGATCATGCTTCTGCCAGTCAACTGAGCACATCACAAATATGTGCTGTCTCTGCATAGAGCACATTCCCTCCTTTATTGGCAGAGAGCTTTTGAAGGACCTTTTCCATGCCCCATAAAGCACTTTTCCTTCCAGACACTGCCAGAAACATTGCCTTCTGGCTTTAATGGCTCATTCCACCCCAGTGGACCTGGCTCTGCCCAGCAGCTGTCCTTCTCAGGTTGATCCTGAGGATCAGAATGGCAAGCTATGTGACAGCTACCTCCCTGAGGACGGGGCCACGTCTGTCTTACTCATCTAAGTGTCTCCAGTACCAACTCTGGGTCACAGATAAGGTAGGCACCCCATATACATTAGTGAAATTAACGAGTCACTGTTTCACAAATCCAAAAGTCATCAGTACACCCTTTGCTCAAATGTATTTCTGTGCATCTCATGTATGCAGTGCCCAAGATAATCTCAAATCCCCTGAACTGGAGTTATGTGAGAACGGGCGTGTGTGTCCTGGTCCTCTAGAGGAGCCAATGCTGAGCCGTCTCTCCAGCCAATTTCTTTATACAGTTTAGACGTGTTTTATGGCAATGTTTTAAATTGATTTGCTGCCTGTGCCATCTTACCCAGGAAACATTTTTTGAACTTAAAAAAATGTAGGAATGTCACCTTTGAATATTAGTGAAACCACCAGCAGATGTGATACTACTTAGCCTTCACTGAGTGCCTACTATTTCATGTCTACGGCCTTCTACACGAGCCCCACAGTTCTGTCTGGAACACCTGCTATTACCGAATCTGTTTTGAAGATAGGAACTGAGGGTGAATCGGGGTTAAGAATCCTGATGGACACAGAGCCAGAGTGCAAAGCAGATCAAGTCTGTGCAGCCTTCACACACAGCCACGACACTTAGTGTTTTCCTACCTTCTGATGCAGGCTTTTTCCAGAGAAAACTTCATTTTGAACCAACATTGGGCTAAAGTCTGGTAAACCACCGATTTACTTATTTGAGGATCTTTTCTGTATAATTATCTCCTGGGTATCTCCACTCCCAGGATCTCCAAGTGGGATAAAAATGAGATGTGGTTCAGAGGCTAATACTGCAGGGACAGACGGCCACAGGCAGGTTCCTCTCTGTTCAGATGGAGGAAAGTCGGACAGGGGGAGGCCTGGGAGGGCAGAGGACTTGATTCTAAATCCCCAGAAGGCATGCAAAGCCAAACACAGTAGCATGTGGCTGCAATCCCAGCGGTGCTGTGTGGAGGAAGACAGGAGATAGGCAAACCCCCAGAGCTGGCAGGCCAGGGCAAGCAGAAGTGATTAAAGAGACCTAGTCTCAAATAAAGTGGAAGGCAAGAACTGACATCCAAGATTGTCACTGACCTGCACACATGCACCATGGCATGCGTGTAATTACTTTCTCACACACAAACAAACATATCCATACATGCACACACAGAGATTTCACAGAAAGAAAATCAGAAAACTATACAAGATGATGGTGAAATCTATTCTCTTAGGCTATATTTGAAGCAACAAAATTAATAATAAGATTCAATAATAACTTTTGTTGGAAATCCTGCTAAATGTCCATGGCAAGTGGGTAGCCTGGCCATCAACCCTCTTGCACCTGCAACAGTGAGGTGAACCAAGGTCACAGCAGTCACAGTGAGCAGTGACACTCAGTGACACTGTGCTCTGGAATATTTCTTTGCACTGTGTGAAGAGGTGTTGCTGTGACTGGTGTAATAAAAAGTTGAATGGCCAATAGTCAGACAAGAGGTAGGCACAGAGAGTGAGCAACTGGGAGCAAGTCAGATGTGCCCTACAAAGAGATAACCGAGCCACATGGTAGAGTGATTTAAAATTATGGATTAATTAAGTTATAAGAGCTGGGTGGGAAAATACCTAAGCTAAGGCTGAGCTTTCATAATCAATAATAAGTTCCAGGTCATTATTTATGGGCTGGTGGTCCAAAGACAGTCTGACGAGAGAGCTTGCTACATTTGGTGCCCAGTATGCAGCCTGTAAATTCACGTGGGGTTTTAGAGAGCTGAAAAAAGTTTCAAGTAGTCCAGGTGTTTTTGAAGCACACAGGTGCTGCTCTTTTAAGAGCCCCTGCTCCCAAGCACTTGGGGGTTGGCCAGCAGCAGCTACTCAGTGGTGGGAGACTAGGGAGAGTGCCCACCAGAGCTGGGGCAGAAAGACCTGCACCAGGCCAGGGCCCACAGGCATGAGGCTCCGCTCTCACCAACCTGAGGGGCAGAGACAGCGGCCAGGCCATGTGCTAAGTGGACCATGTGCTGGAGGGCCTACCTGACACTCAGTATTTTGAAGCTTGACTCCCGTTTTTAGAGAAAACTTTAAGTGCATGGCTGCAGAAAACCTCTGGACAGATATAGTAAGCTTAAAAATGAGCTTAGGTTCTGAAGGGAAAAAAAAGATAATGGGTATAGAAAGTCATAGAGAAATGCATACCTTAAAATAAAATGAAGTCTTTAAAGAGGGAGTAAAGTAATTTTTTTTTTTAAAAAAAAAAGCCACATAAAGATGGGAACTACATAGGGTGTCTGGATCCTGTATGGGGTGATGTTGACTTTGAATGCTAATAAAAAGCAATAGCTGCTGAGAGTCATTGGATTATGGAAACTGCTTTATTTAACCAGACTACATATTTTTAAAATGTCTTAACTTCAGAATTAAAGTCATAAAATGTGCTGTGTTAGGGAAGAGGTTGTATTTTTGTTTCCATAGAAAATGAAAAGCTATGTATTCCTTCAAAATTAATGAAGATAATATTTTTGGGGGAAGACCTCCTGAAAATCTTGGCTACAGATAGGGAAAAAAAATCCGAAAAAAGACTACAGGACAGGTGACATATATGCTAATCCCTCTACATGATAACAGCTCTGAGACTGGATAAGACATGATAGATCTTGTTGGCTACAGAGTCCATGACTTACTATTACATGCCATCCTTTCATGTGGCATGGACAGAGGTTTGGTTATGCGGTCCAAAGGGACTTATAAAGTTGACAGATGCCTTTTACCTGCTCAAATATAAAACAAAAAATAATCTTTAGCTGATATAAAACACATAAACTTTTGAAGATACCATATATGTGTGTTTGTGTATGTGTGTGTGTTTTTAAAAAAGGGGGGACCAGGCATTAATAAAGATGAGACAAGTATCCCAGGTGATCCAGCCTCTAAGAATGCCTCTGTTTCAGTTTCCTCAAAATTCTGCATCCAAAACAACTCCAAAGCTGCTATCCGAGATGGTCCAGGCTCACAGACGACTCCAGCCAGGACTTCAGCTAAGCTCCACACTTTTCCATCACACAGAGACTGGACAACAAATGATACGGCTCGTTTCCCCAGGACTTGACCATTATCTCAATTTTCTCAGGGTCCTCTGAAAATGCTGTCACCCCCAGACAACAGGACGCAGTCTAGAGAACACAAATGCCCACATTCCCAAGAGGTGGGGTAGGTAGTTTTTGGTGGGTTATGGATGTTAGCTATTATTTAGAGGGGTTCAGGGAGAAAGCTAAACAAATAAGATTAGATTCAGGGCTCTCTTTCTCAAGGAAAGGGAGGTAGAGTATAGAAATGATGGGAAGATTGTGGAATCTACTTTTGAACAACCACAAGTCTCAAATATTTTACATTGGTATGGATTTTTGTATACTGATACCAATTTAAGGTTGTTTCTATTATACTGTATGTTTTTATTCTTGTTTAGGGTATTGTACCTACTCACCTCATTTAAAAACGTAATGTAAATTTCTAGACCTTGAGAATTATTATGATAAACTATTTAGGATAATTAAGAAATGCAGGTCAGTAGTTAGTTATCTAACAATCAAACTTGTAGTCACATTAGGTATGTTTTCAAGGTTAAACAGAGATATGTTTTAGATAAATAGGTGGTCTTCAAACCCTTCAGAAACATACAGAATATGGCATTCAAGATGTTTTAATAACCAGCTGAGTGGTGGTGGTGCACACTTTTAATCCCAGCACTCAGGGAGGCAGAGGCAGGTGGGTCTCTGTGAGTTCAAGGCCAGCCTGGTCTATAGAGTAAATTCCAGGACAGCTAGGGCTACACAGAAAAACCCTGTCTTGAAAAATAAAAAGAAAGATATTTTAATAACCTAAAGCTTTTCGTGACAGTGAGACATATTTGTTCCTGGCAACACCAAATTACTTTAAAAAAGGATGATGGGCATTGAAGAACCTCCTTGTGGAGTTTGCTTTCAATGTGACAAAGCTAGCCATTTGGGTGAGAAACTGCCCTTGCCTCCACTGCTGATAGTATGTTGTCCAAACTGGCCAAGCAGGACACAAAAGAAAGTTATTGCCATACTTGGCCAAGACAAGGTAGGACAGTCCTTCAACATTCCTGCTTCACAGAAAAGTCTATCATATATTCTAGGCCCATAGGCCAAAGATGGATGCCTTAACATTATAGAACCTTGTGGGACTGTCCAGGCAGTCAGCTGTCTCTGTAATTTCTATATTTTTGGAAGTTGTTTGCTCTACACTTCTGCCTACTCAGGTGATATTCTATCCTTCCTGGGTCTCTTATGGGGGTTGAAGACTAGTTATATCATTTTCCTAAATGTTACTAAATTTAAAAAACTCACAAAGGAGATGTAAACTTTATAAGGGTTGAAGAGACATAAAATCTTGTTGTTTTATCTAAGAAAATGTTTTAAGGTCTAAAAAGATATTTTTAGGATGGTAATACAGTTATGATAGATGATGTACTCATCAAAAGAATAGGTAATAGAGCACTTCCTTGAATACACCAACCACAAATGGACTGGACAGTGAATGCAATCCTAACCTGATAACTGTGTAACTCTTCCCACAGTCTCTGAGTAGCCAAGCAATGATGCCATGACCTCTGAGACCCTCTGCTCTTATAGTCAACCACATCACCTTCTGGTCATTCTCTTTGTCACATATTCAGTGTGGTCCTGTGTCTCCCAGGGCAGGGACTGGGGGTGTGGTCCTGTGTCTCCTAGTGAAGGGATGGGATGGGAGTGTGGTCTGTGTCTCCTAGGGCAGGGGCTGGGGGTGTGGTTCTGTGTCTCCTAGTGAAGGGATGGAGTGGGGGAGTGATCGTGTGTCTCCTAGTGAAGGGATGGAGTGGGGAAGTGATCGTGTGTCTCCTAGTGAAGGGATGGGGTGGGAGTGTGGTCCTGTGTCTCCCAGGGCAGGGGCTGGGGGAGTGGAGAAGGGAGGGGCTTTGGTAGAGCTGACCCTATCCCCATTTCTTTATCATCCTTCCCCTTTCTTCTCCCTCCCTAGGTATTACAAAATTTGCATTACTATGGCAGTTTTTCAGTGTGTGCGTCTGACTTCCACTTAGAGAAACTGGAAGCTCAAGCTCAGAGAAAAGCCTTTGGCAGCCATTTAGAAGAGGCAGGCTTAGGATGCAGGTCTCCATTTTCAAAGGTGGTTTCAACTGAATCTCTTAATATCTCTGCCCATTGGTTCCTCCTCATAGTGATTTCAGAGGATAGGATGAGTAATGATTGTGAAGGCATTCAGCAGATGATGGTGACTGTGTGTACGTGTGTGTAAGTGTGTGCGTGTGTGTGCACACATGCCATCAGACACTGCCATTTACACAGCAGCCCTCAGAGGATATTTTGGGGTGGTGGTAAGTGTTCATGTGCATGGCTTCCACAGTTCATTCTGGCCCATTTGTTATATTTACTAACTGTAAAGAACTGGCTATTTGATATGGCCCACCCCCCCTCAGGCACACCCATACAGAGCAGACTCTGGAGCTCCGTGTCTGGAACCCCAGGTCTGTTATCGGACAGGACAACAGTGGCACTCTCTGCGTGATTTTCCTGGAGGCCAATGTATTTGTATATATAAGCTATGTTCTTATTCCTGATCTCTCATTATATGTATGTGTATACATAAGCTATGTTCCCATTCCTGATCTCTCATTATATGTATGTGTATACATAAGCTATGTTCTCATTCCTCATCTCTCATTATATATATGTGTGTATAAATAAGCTATGTTCTCATTACTGATCTCTCATTATACGTATGTGTATATATAAGCTATGTTCCCATTCCTGATCTCTCATTATATGTATGTATATATATATATATATATATATATATATATATATATATATATATATATATATAAGCTATGTTCCCATTCCTGATCTCTCATTATATGTATGTATATATAAGCTATATTCTCATTACTGATCTCTCATTATATGTATGTGTATATATAAGCTATGTTCCCATTCCTGACCTGACTTCAGTGGAAACTGCCAGCACACCCCCAACTCATGAAGCATGAAGAAGCCTGGTGATGGATGTTTTCACTGTGGAAAGCACAATGTGAATTCTGCAGCCCATCTGTGAGTCCTTGAAGCACCCCAAAGGTCTGGAAATGCAAACTTGTGTGTTTCAGGGCAGAGGAAGCAGACACAGAGCCCGAGGAATGAGCAGCTCTGAGCAGTGTATCTTAGTGTAGAAATGTTTCTCCTCCAAGCTTCTTTCGCAGACAAGGCCCATCACACACTACAGGTAAAGTAAGTTGGGTCCTTGAGGGCTGGAGGGGATCTTCCTAACTCTCCATGGAGTCCTTATAATATATTCACAGTGAGCAGCCCCAACAAATGCCCAACGCCGTTACATCTGTATTTGTATCTTCTGTGACAATCACAAGCAAGGTTGTAACCAGGAAGGGCTCACTGATGTTCAAGTGCTGTCCTTCCTGGCCAGGTCCACAAAGGGTTGTTTCCCCAGCTCTGCGGCTCTCAGCTTTAGAGAGTCCAGATGCCTGAGCACACTCTCCACGTGAGGGGAGGGAGGGTGTAAATGAGTTCTGAGTATGATGATTGGAAGGGGAAGCCAACCCAAGAGAAGCACAAAGATCTAGACAGCCACAGTGTTAGAGATTCGTTCAGTTGGCCGTGGTGGCGTATGCCTGTAATCTGAGCACTTGGAAGACTAGGGCAGATGGTACTTGCTTCAAGGACAGCCAGGACTACATAGACAGATCTTGACTCTAATTAAGTATAATTAATTAATTAATTTGTTAGAAGGAATTGGTGTATGTGGTAATGGAGACAGATGTTCCAAGTTCCACAGACACAGGAAAGTTCATGAGCTGATAGTGACTGCAATCAACCCCCAAGTCCTGAGAACCAGGACAAGAGTCAGTTCCCGGCTGCAGGCTGTAGAGAAAAAGCCTTCCCCATCTGTGTCACCATAGCACAAGATGACATCCAACTCAAGATTAACTCGGCCTTTTTGTCCCCATCAATTCTTCAGTCCCACTTGCATTAGGGAGGGGAGAACTCAAGGCAGTCTGTGAATTCAAGTGTTACTCTGCTACAGGGACACCCACAGAGCACACACTGTGTACTGGACCATGAGTCTGGGAACCCCGCGGGTTAGCCCAGCTGATCACGGAATAAGCCATCACACTGAAGGACACGGAGGGGGGGGGGCGCTGTGCAGGGTCTGAGCTCTGAGAACACTTGCTATACACACCCTGGAGCCAAAGGGAAAGCCACCACTGACCTTATCTCCACCACAGACTGCGGGGTACAGCACACACAAAGTGGCAGGGGCAGCTAGGAGAGAATAAAGCTGGTTAAGAGAGGAGGGAGAGGGAGGGGTGGGGGGGGAGGGGGAGGGGTGGGAGGAGGAGGGGCAGGAGGGGGAGGCAGGCCTAGCATGCCAGGGATCTCACCATCCTCAGCTTTGAGGGCTCAGCCTAAACTAATGGCTCCATATTTTAAGATCACCTGTAGTTGCAAGAGGAAGTAGTGTCTAAGAATTGCTTCGAACAACATAAACAATAACTGAGGATTTGCTGGAAGCCTATCATCCAGGGGCTGGGCTGTTTAAAAACAGCCTCTTCCTGGGTGTGGCTTCTTCATCCCAGTTTGAAAAACAAAACAAAACAAAAAAACCTCCAGTCACTCCCTGCAGCCCTGAACTTTTGCCCCTAAGCTTGTGAACTCTCAAGAAAAACAAGTCACCAGAGGACTTCAAGGTGCTTATACTATAATGAGGTCTGTCCTCATCAAAAAATATCCAAAGCAATTTGAACAAAAAAGGATTGTCTGAAATGTCACCCAATGTGGACCTGAGGTACTGTCTATGTGGCCTTAACAAGAACAGCTTTTGGTACAGACACCTGGACTACACGCTTGTAGGAGTAAATGGTTCACGTGTGTGGAGCACGCCTAGCCCTGCCCAGAAAGCTATTGGCCTGTGAGTATTCCTGGCTACTGTTCTCAGACAGAGAAAAGAGTGGCAGCTGCTAGGTTAGTTCTGGAAGATGCTGACACAACATTGCCCTTCAGGAATTAGCTTTATCAGGAGAAAAGACATCACCACCCTGTGAGCCACGATCAGGCCTTGCGATAAGTGAGCCCAGAAATGGAAAGTCTGTATCCGAGACAACATGACGGGACCTGAAATGGAAAGAAAGGCCCCCCTTTAAAAGCCGAGGAGGAACACACATGCCACACTGCCCTCACACGGCTCAGGGATCCCTGAGGGAAGGAGGGCAGGAAGGCGGAAGAGCCAGAGGTGGTGGACGACTACAAGAGAACATGATATTCTGGACACAGCAGGGCAGCTGCACACAGTCAACCTCCAGTCGTACAAAGCCTGTGCCAGCAAGCCAGAGCAAGGCCCACATGGAGAGGGGAGCGGGGCACACAATTCTACCCCTAGCTGTGACGCTACTGGCAATTGTGAGCTGCCATAAGAGGGGCAGAAGGTTTCCTCTGGGAGTGTAGTCCCTGGTAAGTCCACTCTGCTCCAGTGGAAGACCACATATGCAGGAATATCTGGAGAGCAAAAATTGGTCTTGAGTGTGTAGAAAGGAAAAGGAACACACTTAGATGAGGAGGGCTGGGGAAGGGAAGAGCCAGGGGAAGGGGGAACACATTTTATGAGATGCTTAATAAAAGAAAGGGGGAACCCGAGGAGCACCTCCCCACAGCACACACCTCTAATCCAGCACCAGCGAAGCAAGGGAGGCAGACATTTGTGAGTTCAAGGCCAGCCTGTCTACACAGCAAGTTCTCGGCCAGCCAGGGCTACACTGTGAGACACAGAGGCTGCCATGGCAGGATGATGGCAGACATCCAGGGTTCCTTCAGAGACATCCCCAAAGGAAAATACTTGATGTTTGTATACTTCCATAGTCTGAGATCGCTCAAAGGAGAGAGAAAAGAGTCTGGGACTGAATGGGATCAGAATTAGGGAGTGGAAGACCACAGCACCAACAGCTGGCTAAGGGCATTTCCAGAGAGCTGCTGGGGGTGGGCTGGGCTCCAGCACCTCAGGCTAACAGCACTAAGGGCCCCATCTAACTACTGTCATAATTACTGCCCTGGTGCCAAACAACGTTTGACACGTGCAGGATCATCTTTACCCGTGTGCTGGATTATGACCGGGATGACAACGACTTTGGAAATGACTGTAATTATCCACCTGGCAGCTAACACTCCCCACAGAACAACCTCTGATAACTTACACTTGGAAGCTTCTGTTCCTCAAGGCGATTTCAGAAACAGCAATTTCTACTTGTTGTATGGCAATGTTTTCCTCCATAACATGGTTGCTATTTTATGATTTGTTCCAGTAGCCATGACAACTATAGCAAACCATGCAGTGGTAGCAGGTCTGTGGCAATAACACTAGAACCACACATCTTCCTAGTAATGGAAGAGAGGGTCAGAAGACCCTCACCTGAAGTTACAGATGCTGCCTTCACCAGCAGCAAGTGCTCTTGGGAAGTGGGAGGGTAACAGGAAATGGGGCTCCACGGGCCAGCTTTCATGAGGTCTGCTTCCATGACAGGGCAGGACGGGGCATTGCAGCCATGCAGCTGGGTGGGGACACCTGCATTTGTGATGCAAGCCTAGTAAACGCATTGATGTCATCAAGCAGGGTTCTGGTGAAAATGAAGTTTAACCTGCTGCTGCCTGTGCCTCCCCAGGAAAGGAGTTAATTCAGTATTCAGTATGGTTCTTGCTGGTTCAGAGCTGTGGCTTTGAAGAACCACAGAAACACACGAGAGCGTGATGCTAGACCCTGATGCTCTGAAATGCCCGTCAGTGTTCAGGTCTTGCAGCTGAAGCCGACTAATGTGCAAGAGAAAACGATCACAGTGAGCTTTAGGAATGGCCTTTATAGACACCCTAGGTAAGTACTGCACAAGATGAGCGCTTTCTTCCCCCAATCAGGTTGATTTAGCAAAAAAAAAAAAAAAAAAAAAAAAAAAAAACTTGGAAATTGAAAACTACATCTTTTCTTTAAAAGGTGGGACAGTGTCAAAGAATGTATAAGTGATAAGTGGGGCACAAAGACATGAGAGCCATGGTTTGTTGTGACATTTAAAGTCTACCGAGCTCTTCATGATGGGACACTGAATATTCAACGATGCTGCAATATCCTGAGCTGCTCTCGAGGCTTGGGCTGGGCCTGGCCTGCTCTCTGGCATTCATGAGGACAGCAAGTCCCACAAGAACCTCAGGGTGGATGTCACTCTGTGCTCAGCTCCACCTCCTCCGGGGTATGGTTCATCTGCCTTCTCTGATGTTCTAATCCCCTTTCAACTCCAGCCTTTGTGGATTTGGGATGATCAGCTATCTGTAAGATTTACAACCCACCGCTTTGATGTTGGATGGGCATATCATGTCAACAGTCTTCAATTCCAGAAAATTCTCTTTCTCCTTTCAGGATGTAAGGCCATGTTTTTCTCTCTGCTGACACCTCGCTTTGATATAATAAAGCAGATTTCAGCTCCTTGAGTTTTTCTTAAAGGTGAAACTTAAAAATTCTTATTGTAGGTTGGGGCTTGGTAGAACACCTTAATTTACTGAACCAGCATGCTATGGTCCAAACTCACACAGCTGAAAGCCCACAGCTGTTTATGGCACATGGAAACCCGCAATGCCCTAGCTACTGCAGGGTTTTCAGTCTGATGTGTCTGTGCCCTCTGGATGCGGTGAGGAGGCATCATCGATTGCCTTGATAGTTAGATTGTTTATCTTGTCAGTGCGACTACGGGCAGACTGTGAAGCTCCAGACTGCTGCCAAAGCTCCATGACGTCGTCTAGAAACACGCTGTCCCGTGAAAGTCACCAGAGAGGTACTGTCTACTTCAATTTCAGTCTTTTGCACTAAAAACTCAAATCCTTGATTACCTTGCCACATTTTATGCATCAGTAGCTACGTGGCCCATTGTGCTGGACGGTGTGAGTACAGACTCTCTTACATAACCGCACAAAAGTGTGCCTGGCACTGCTGATCTTAAAATGCAGAGGCCACCTTCAAGAGTCATCCTGATTTCCCAAAACAGAGGGGTTCCTGGGTATTAAGAAATTAGGAAATTTCTGGAAAACTGGGAGCAGTGCTAGAGTATACTGTTACAGATGAAATGATTTTATTATGTCAATACTTCTGTTCCACTCATACAGCAATATGTATGTATCATTATTAATATTAATATGCCTTGACAGTTATTCTTGCCAACTTGACTACATCTAGAATTAATTAAAATACAAGCAGGGCACACCTGAGGGATTTTCCAGGTTATCTATGAAGTCGGAAGAGCCATCTTTAATCTGCATCTGTTGGGGGGAAGCTACACCTACAATGTGGCTGCACTTTCCTCTGGCAGCCCCTGGAAAGAAGAACACAGAAGAAGGAAAGTTTGGCTCTTTGCTCGCATTCTTGCTGGCAAATTCATTTCCTTCACTGGTATTAGAGCCTGCTTCTTCAGGATCCCGTGTTTCTGAAGACCTGCTGAGACGTCCAGCCTCATGGAGTGAACAACTACTGGATTCTGGGACCTTCTGTTGGTAGACGACTAGCTGGGCCACAGCCTGTAAGCCACTGTAACAAATGCCGTGTGTGTGTGTGTGTGTGTGTGTGTGTGTGTGTTTGTGTTCACTCTATCAGTCCTGCTCCTCCAGAGAACCTCAAATTACCCAATGCCCAGCAAGTGACTCATGGTCTGAGGAGGTCCCCAAGGTCATTCTGCCAGGACAGACATCTATAATAAGAATTCCTCTGCACCAGTTTTGACTCTGGATGTTCTTGAGCCTGGCTATTTAGGGGATATTTTACATTAACTGTTGTTGCTAATGCAAGGAGTTGAAAAGCTGTGGTGGAAAACTAAGCTAAACCCATAAACAGGCACTTAATTTCTAGTTTTTCTCAAAAGTTTGGAGGTTTGTAAGGTCCAAGCACTCCTCAAGCAACTACAACAATGTGATTCCATGCACTGAAGAGAACCCACTGAGAAGCACTCACTGAGGAGCACCCACTGAAGAACACTCACTGAGGAGCACTCACTGAGGAGCACCCACTGAAGATCACTTACTGAGGACCATCCACTGAGGTCCACCCACTGAGGAATACTCACTGAAGAACACTCACTGAGGAACACTCACTGAGGACCACCCACTGAGGATCACTTACCGAGGCCCATCCACTGAGGAATACCCACTGAAGAGCACCCACTGAGGACCACCCACTGAAGAACACCCACTGAAGACCACTCATTGAGGACCATCCACTGAGGACCACCCACTGTGGACCACTCACCGAGGACCATCCACTGGGGATCACGTACTGAGGCCCACCCACTGAAAACCACCCAGGAAGGCATATTTCAGGAACGTTTACAAACTCAGCAACAAAATGGCCGATGTGTTATGATTTATGTATGCTATCCTCTGTATTGCCCTGAGTCACAGCTGGCAAACTTCTCTGAAAACCAAAGTCCCTTGTACTAACAGGCAGACTTCTGGTGATTTGTTTGTCACACAATTGATCGAATATATATTCTGGTGTCAGAGTTTATGAGCTGAAACCAGTTTGCAGAGGATTTAAAGGCCCACATACCTACATGCCTTTGGCCAACATTTCACAGAGAGGACAAAGCTTGAGTCATTTCCCCAAACAACAAGGGCAAGAAAGCAGAAGCAGAGGCTGTCTAAATTCCTGCAAAGAACTGGTTGCATTTAAAGAGCTATATTTTTATGATTTCTCCATGAGAATCATTTAGTTGTTTCAAACCATTTTTACTTGGTATTATTCATTTTTAAGTAGTTTCCCAATGGCAAAATTGCTAGCAGACATGCATTATTACATGTGGTCTGAAGAGCATTCAGAATTAGTAGCACTTTAGTTAAGGTCATGGACTAATGCTATCAGCTACTGAGGGAAGGCTAACTGCTCCTTCTTAACAAATAGCATCATTGAAGCCGGGCGATGGTGGCGTACGCCTTTAATCCCAGCACTCGGGAGGCAGAGGCAGGCGGATCTCTGTGAGTTCGAGACCAGCCTGGTCTACAGAGCTAGTTCCAGGACAGGCTCCAAAGCCACAGAGAAACCTTGTCTCGAAAAAACAAAAAAAAAAACAAAAAAAAACAAAAACAAAAAAAAAACAAATAGCATCATTGGAAGGATGGTGAGAGATCACTTAATGGAAGGCTGTAGCAGATGTTGCTAACAGGTAATTGAAGCCCAAGCTGGCAGAGAAATAGGAAACCAAGTCTAGGGCTAATTAAAAAGAATTAGCACTGAGGCTCTGTGATAGTGTTAATGGTCAGCTTGACAAGACCCAGAACCACCTGGGAGATGGGCTCTGAGCACGCAGGGGTGGGAGTACCTGCTCACCATGGGAGGCACCATTCCCAGGCTAGAAACCTGCAACTGAGCAGCATGTGGGAGCTGCTCTGTTCATAGCTGCCATAGTACCTTGGCCAGTGTTCTACTGTCGTGAAGAGACACCATTAACAAGGGCCTCCGGGTCCAGCCTCAAGGCTCCCTTCAGGGTTCAGACTGGATGCTACAGCAACCCAAAGGCAGTTGGGTCATCTGAGGGCAAATGAATTCTCTCACACTGTGCTCTTTCAAACACACCTCTTTATTCTTCTGCTTCCATTCTAATTCTCCTGTCCTACTTCTAATTTCTTTCCAGCTTCTCCTCCAGCCTAGAAACAATCACTTTATAAAGCCTTGGAGCAAAAAAAGATTACAAGATTTACTTCTCATTGGTCAAAAGCACATTCCTAGAGTAAGCAATAAGGGGCCAAGCCATTTGCCATGGCAACCAAGGTTTCAAGGATTTTGGAGTAAGATTGTGACTAGAGGGTGGGGCTAGAGTGCCCAGTAAGATAAGCTTTGAGACATAGGTTTCTTGTTATCTAGACTTTGCAAGTGACGGATTGGCATGTTTTCCTTAGGATGCTTTGTGTACCTTGCTTGGACATCTGCGACTCTGACCTTGTGCACAGTTGTAAAGTTTTAAATTTATGATCTATTTACAAAAACCCTTTGGTATTGTTTGAACTTGCTCTGACATGAAAAGTGAACTCATTGTGTGCAGTTAGTCTGAGCAAAAGGAACAAAGCAGGCTTTTAAGTGTCCACAGTCCTCGTGGGACAAACAGATCTAGTTATGAAGCATGTCCTACTATATTTTCCATAGATCAACTATATCAATCATACAGATAAACAAAAAGTCATCTTCTAGACCATCCACAGATATATGTGCCCACAGATTGAAATGCAATCATGAGATTACACACTACAGTGAAGGTACTGGGGAGAACTGTACGGTGACAGAACCCAGGCCCAGAGCAAACAAGCAGAATGGGATGGTACAGCCTGGGATGCTCACCATGTGGAGTATGGGGAGACCAGAGTTCAAGGTAAGGTGTATGTATGGAGAATAACCAAGAGAGTGGGGAGGGGAGCAAGGAGGTGGGGAGGAAATTACATGGAAATCTGCACTTCACTTTGAGTCATTCAGTTCACTTTGAGTCATAACATCTTCTGAACTTGTTCAACACACAGTTTTATGATATACAAATACACACACACACATCTCCTTTATTGCCAAAGACTCCCAGGAAAATCAGGATATAGGATTCATTACAGAAATCACATATGTATACAATAATGTATACAATAGAAACGATACCCTAAATATTTTCCCCTAATTTGTGCTAGAAATATTTAAATCATCAGGAAGACATACAAGAGCACATGTACTTAGTCACAGAGCCCATTCAGACTGAGACTGGGAGAAATCACATGGGGTCACATGGCATCTGGACAGTTCATACCCATTCCTGTTTGGAGTGGAATTTAAGAGTCTCGTCTGCTGTTAGTTTTATGCTGTGTGACTCAGAACCCACCTAAGAAGAGGAATGGCTTGTTTCACACCAATCACATCAGAAGATCAAGTAAAATTTTCCAGATTTCCCATGAGGTTCAGTGCAGGCAGAGTTGCCACTCCCCACACTAACGGACTTCAGCAATTCCTTCTGTAAAAGGTCTCAGGGCAAGAGTGTGTCGTGTTCTTTTTTTAACTAAGTCTCTATTGTTCTATTTAACAACAAAGACTCAGGAGACAGATGTTGGGGTGAAAACCTACTAGCTCAGAAAAGTGGAGAAGCAGCCAGTTATCTTCCTTTTTGGTCAAAGACCCCGAAAGATAGCATCCTCCTTCCACTTGTCCCAAACCAAAACGACTGCAGAAACTCCAAGTCCCTCCCTACTCCTTCCCGTGTCTCTCTCTATCTGTATTCCTGGCTTCTTTGTACTCTCTATAACGAATTCCTGTCAGCTAGTTGTGTGCTCCACCCCAGATCCCAGGTTATTTTATTAACACAGTCTCAAGGGTTCCCAAGGCAAACAAATATCTTGCAGTTTGTATGCAGCCCAAGTGGACTTATAAAGTTGACAGATAACTTTTACCTGCTCAAAGAGCAGAGAATCATTTTTAGCTGATTTGTGCACACTGCAATTTCATACTTGTGTTAATGCAGATATGTATGTTACCTTTAAAAGTTGGTGTTTTCAGAAAAAAAAAGAACCAGACACCAATGAAGACAAGAAGCACAGGTGGTACAGCCTCTCAATGCCTATGTTGCAGTTACCCCCCAAAATCTATATCCAGAACAACTTCAAGATGCTATCTGAGATGGTCCAGCATCACAGACTTCTGTATCCAGAACACCTTCAAGGCTGCTATCTGAGATGGTCCAGCCTCACAGACTTCTGTATCCAGAACAACTTCAAGGCTGCTATCTGAGATGGTCCAGCATCACAGACTTCTGTATCCAGAACACCTTCAAGGCTGCTATCTGAGGTGGTCCAGTCTCACAGACTACTGTATCCAGAACACCTTCAAGGTTGCTATCTGAGATGGTCCAGCCTCACAGACTTCTGTATCCAGAACACCTTCAAGGCTGCTATCTGAGATGGTCCAGCCTCACAGACTACTCCAGCCAGGACTGCAGTTAAGCTCTGCACTTTTCCATCACACAGAGACTGGACAACAAATGACACAGCTAACACTCCCAGGATGTGACCACTGTCCTAATTTTCTCAGGGTCCCCTAAAGATGCTGTTGCCCTGCCAGACAGCAGGAAACAATTTTAAGAACACGAGGCCCACATTCCCAAGAGATGGGGTGTGTGGTTTTTGGTTATTGATGCTTGTCATTGTTTGCGGGGGGGGGGGGAGTTAGTTGCAAGTTGTTACTGGTCATGGTTAGGAAGGAAACTAAACAATGGAGGCTGGACTAAGGGATTTCTTTCTTTCTTCCTCTTTTCTCTCCCTCTCTTGTTCTCCTATCTATTGAAAAAATGAAAACAGGGTGATGTAGGATGATAGAATAAAAGGGTAAATTATTGAGTCTACTTTTAAACTGAAAAGCAACTAATAGTTTCAAAGATTTTTACACTGGTGTGGATTTTTATATATTGATACAAATTTAAGGTTATTTGAAGTGATAAGAGCGGCGGCTGCGTCCCCAGCATCCCGGCTGCCCACACGGCTAGCTTTACCTGAAATAATTACATGGACACTGTATTCTTTTAAACACTGCTTGGCCCATTTCTACCTAGCCTCTTCTAGGCTAATTCTCACACCTGGACTAGCCCATTTCTAATAAGGTGTGTAAGCACCCCAAGGTGTGCTTACCGGGAAGATTCTAGCCTACGTCCATCCTGGGTCGGAGCTTCATCGCGAGTGTCTTGCTCTGAGAGGAGCTGCGTGAAGTCTGACCTCACTTCCTCTTCCTCCCAGCACTTTGTTCTGTTTACTCCACCCACCTATGTTTTAACCTATAAGGACCAAGCAGTTTCTTTATTGCTTAACCAGTGAAATCAACAGATTGATATATGACACTCCCACATCAGTTATTTGTGTTAGAGCAGACTGTATATATGTTTCTACTCTTGTGTAAGGTATTGTACCTATGCAGCTCATGTAAAAATGTAATGTAAAGTTTTAGTCCTTGAAAGTTATTATTACAAACTGTTTTGGAATTAATAATTATAGCCATAATAATAAAATAATAATTAAGAAGTGCACATTAGTAGTTAGTCACCTATAACAATCAAACTTGTAGTCATGATAGGTATATTTTCAAGGTTAAACAGACACGTATTTTAGATAAATACGTCATCTTCAAACACTTTGAAGAGCTACAGAATATGGCATTTAAAATGTTTTAATTACATAAAGCTGTTCATGACAGTGAGACTCGCTTTCTCCTGGCAGCACCCATCTACTTTAGAGAAGATGATGGGCACTGGACAACTCCATGTGTAGCTTGCTTCAGTAGGACAAGGGTAGCCACTTGGGCAAGGAACTGCCCTTGCCTTGACTTCTGACAGTATGCTGTTCAAATTGAGCATGCAGGACACAAAGGAAGGCAACAGCCAATCTTTGCCCAGACAAGGTAGGAAAGTCCTTCAAAATTCCTGCTTCACAGAAAAGTCTGTCAGATATCCTTGCCCGGTAGGCTGAAGATGGATGCTCCTACACTGTTGTGGGAGCTCCTTCCACTCCTCCAAACAATAGCCACTGAGATACCAGCCCATTTGGGTGTGGTTTCTCTCCCTTTAAAAAAGCAGCCACTTCCCTTCTCGCTGTCTCTTACTTCCTGCTCCGCTTCCGGCGACTAGACTCCCTTCCTGGTTGCGCAGAGGGCTGTTGTCTGGGATGGTGATCTGTAAGTTTTTTCCCCTTTAAATAAATAACCATTCTATTAATCATAATTCTAAACTGGTGTGGGATTGTTTTTGATTTACGCCTTCGCCTTCATTTGGCACCCAAGGTTTGGTTTTAGGACCCCTCCTTCCCCCGCTCGACTGCCTGCTGCCAGTTCGGCTTGGCGCGACCCCTCCCTCCCTCAGCCACAGCCTGTGCCTTGCGGCCTGTGCCTTGTGCGTGGAGCCAGCAGTTTAATATAAATTATCACGCAGTGGGTTTTCTTGCTGCAGTTCTTTTTATTTTCCCCTTAGACACCTCTATTAATTACCTAGGTTACAGAATAGGGTTAGAGAAAATTAAAACACAAAAGGCACAAATTAGGAGAGACCAGTTAAAGACTCTTAATGACTTCCAAAGATTGTTAGAAGACATTTCCAGTCTACGACCAGCTATTGGGATAACACCTGATCTAATAGTTCATTTAAACAAAACCTTAGATGGTGATAAAGATTTGAATAGTCCAAGAAAACTGACAGCCGAAGCAGAAAAGGAACTGACAATGATTGAGGAAAAATTACAGGAGGCACATGTGGATAGGGTGAACCCAAATCTTAGCTGCATCCTAGTCATATTGCCTTCCAGAATTTCTCCTACAGGGATTCTAATGCAGAGGGAAGATATTATTTTAGAGTGGATATTTATAGCTACTAAACCAAGTAAAAAATTAAAAACTTATGTGGAAAAAGCCTCTGAATTAATTATAAAAGGCAAGCTGAGACTTCGTCAACTAGCAAGTATAGATCCAGCAGAAATTATAGTGCCTTTTACTACTGAAGAAATAAAAAAGTTATGGGAAGACAATGAACCATGGCAAAGAGCTTGTGCTAATTTTTTGGGAGAAATTAATAGCAACTATCCCAAAAGTGGTAGACTTAACCTCATAAAGAGAACTTCTTGGATTCTTCCTAGAATTGTACATGATGCTCCAATAACTGGAGCCCGTATATTCTATACTGATGCAAATAAATCAGGGAAAGCAGGTTACAAGTCAGATGAATTGAGTAAGGTGGAACAAAGCCCTTATAATTCTGTCCAGAAGGCAGAAATATATGCCATTCTTATGGTGCTAAGGGATTTTAAAGAACCTCTTAATATAGTTACAGATTCACAATATGCAGAAAGAGTTATCTTGCATATTGAAACCGCTGAATTTATACCAGATGACACAGAGTTGACTTCATTGTTTATCCAGGTACAAGACATAATAAGGAACAGGCTTTGTCCGATGTACATAACACACATCCGGTCCCATACAGGTCTGCCTGGTCCTCTAGCACAAGGCAACGCTGAGATTGATCAATTATTGATTGGAAGCGTGTTGCAGGCCTCAGAAGCATCATGTCAATAGTAAAGGCCTAAAGAAAGAATTTTCCATTACATGGCAACAAGCTAAGGACATTATAAAGAGATGTTCTCCTTGTTCTTTCTATAATCAAACACCGTTGCCTGCAGGGAGTAACCCAAAGGGTACTAAGAGAAATGAAATCTGGAAGATGGTGTGTTCCACTTTATGGAATTTGGTAAATTAAAATATGTACACCACACCATAGACACGTATTCAGGTTTTCAATGGGCTACTGCCCTGAGCTCAGAAAAGGCTGATTCAGTAATCACACATTTATTGGAAGTTATGGCCATCATGGGTATACCTGCACAAATAAAGACAGATAATGGCCCAGCATATGTATTTAAGAAAATGAAATGCTTTTTTGATTATTATAATATAAAACACATTACAGGTATACCAAATAATCCTACAGGTCAGGCAGTTATAGAAAGATCAAATCGTACTATAAAGGATATGCTGAACAAACAGAAAGGGACCGAAAATACCCCCAGAAATAGATTACATAATGCTTTATTAACCTTGAATTTTCTTAACGCTAATGAGAAAGGAACGACAGCAGCAGAAAGACATTGGATAATGGAAAAGTCTGCTGAACTGAATCAACCGATTTATTTCAAAGATGTGCTGACCTCTCAATGGAAGCCAGGAGATGTGCTACTTTGGAGAAGGGGTTTTGCTCTTGTTTCCACAGGAGAAAAAAAATTGTGGATACCATCAAAATTAATAAAGTTTCTATTTGAAGAGGAGAAACCTCTTGGAAAGGAGAAATGACAACTCATCCACAATGATGATATTCATACAGGTGGTAAGAAAAACATATAGAATGGGGGCAGCGTTCTGTTCTTATCTCCACAGGAAAACACTCATCTTTGAAAAATTCAAGGGACCCTGGATGTTTGGATACTGACAGATGGAAAAATACCTGCCCAATAGGAAATATCAAGAAAACTGAATAGGTTATGTAAGTAAAATATATTAAACCATATTTCTAAATTTATAGAGCTGGTTTTGAAGTTGGACTCTGCCTCAGTCCCTCTCCAATTCCAAGCCTGTTAGTAAGAGAAAAACCCAGAGTTTCTGGAGTTTCTGTCTCATGTCAAAAGCCATGATATGGTACAGAAAGAAATTTGAGTTTAGAAAACATCTTTGCTTTGCTTTTCTTCATATCTATCATACTTTTCATTGAATATATCTATCATGCCTTCATTGACTATATATATATGATTAACGTTTAAGTTTTTCACAATGAACAATGAGTTTTTCCTGAAGTGACAATTGAAGTTTTCAGGAAGAAAATGCGGCCCCATAACAACAACTCCACCTGGTTGATATGATGTCATGATACTGATAGCGCTACTACAAGACCTGTTTTGGGTACCAGCTGCACAAGACGATCCCAACTTGGTTAGCTGAAATGGTGCACATCTTATACAACATTTTGGCCAGACCTGCACAAAATACTCAGAGACTATTTGCAATTTTAAAAGACATTGATCTTGAAATTTAACCATCATTTTACTTTCACAGGATCCCCCAGAAATAACATCACCCCCATGACAGCTGGAGGTAATTCTATAGGACGACGCCCCCTCTCCCAGTAAAGTTTGTCCTTGGGTTTAGGGACATCATTTAGGGGTTGATTATAATTAGTATACGGTTGAGGGTTGGGGGAGGAATTGGATAAGCTCAGGGATCATTTTGGAAAAAAAAAAAGAGGGATGATGGGATAATAGATTCATAATTGTGAGTTACTGTTTTTAGACAAATATATCAGTATCGATTCTTGCATATTGATACAAAGATAAATTATATTAACTATTGTATGTATGCATGTTTCTACCTCTGTTTAAAACATTTTTTATGTATTGACATATATTGTATTGATATATATATATATATTGTATATATTTACCATATTGCAGTATACATTTCTACCTCTGATTAAGATACTTATATAATGTTTGTGTATTGATATATATTTACCATACTGCAATGTATATTTGTACATTGTTTATATTTGGAGGTCATTGTCCTCATTTGTTTCACAGTCGTTTATTGTCTTAGTCTTTAAGTTAGATAGGTATTGAGAATTATATAGATCAATAGTCATCTAAGTTTGTCATTTATAATTAGACTAATCAGGTTCTTTAGATATATAGAGAAAATCTTCAACCTCTTCAAAGAGCTGTAGAAAATGGCCTTTAATCTAACCCAGAGTTTTGTTGTAGTGAGACACAATTGCTCCTGGCAACACCGCTCTATTCCCAAGAGAATGTTGAGCACCAAAGACACTCCACCTGGAGCCTTTCTTTTTGGCAGAACTGGCTTTTGGGCAAAGAAATGCCCATACCTCAACCACTGACAGAGATACAGAGGGTGCATCAATGGATAAAACAGGACTGTCATATCCTGCCAAGACAGGGTAAGATAGTTTTGAAAAGTTGCTTGCCTTTGAAAATGGTATGTCAGTTATGTTAGGCCTTAGCCAAATTCGGTTGCTTCAACGCTGCAAATGTGACTTTGGATGATTGCCCAGGTAGCTAGTTGTCTCTGTGATTTGTTGCATGTTTTGGAAGTTGTTTGATTGCACTTCCTAATTACTCAGGTAACATTATTTCCCTTCTCAGATCTTCGATGGGGTTGAAGACTATATATATAAATGTAGTTACTTTCCACTCATGACTTGGCCAAGCTATTTATTATACAAGACCTAAGCTAGTTAGAATAGTATATTTGTACTTATTGTATATAATTTCGTAGTAGGTTTAGAACTCTCTTACTTAAACAAAAGGGGGAGGTGTTGCGGGAAGTCCTTCTGCTCCTTCATCCAATAGCCACTGAGATACCAGCCCATCAGGGCATGGTCTCTCTTCCTTTAAAAAAGCGGCCACTTCCCTTCTCACTCTCTCTTATTTCCTGCTCCGCTTCTGGAGACTAGACTCCCTTCCTGGTTCCACAGAGGGCTGTTGTCTGGGACAGTGATCTGTAAGTTTTTTCCCGTTTAAATAAATAACCATTCTATTAATCATAATTCTAAATTGGTGTGGGATTGTTTTTGACTTATGCCTTCACCTTCACTACATCACAGAGGAACCTTGGATGGCTGTCCAGGCAGCCAGCTGTCTCTATCATTTCTATAGTTTTGGAAGTTGTTTGCTCTGCATTTTTATTTACTCCGGTAATATTTTATCCTTCTTGGGTCTCTGCTGGAGGTTGAAGACTAGATAGTTATGCCATTTTTAATGTTATCAAATTCAGAAAAAAAATCACAAAGAAGATGTAAAGTTTATAAAGATTGAGAGACATAAAAGTTTTAGTTGCTTATCAAAGAAAATGTTTTAAGAAATAAAAAGATTTTTAGGCTGGTAATACAAATTACGATAGAAAGTTTTTTAGGTATAAAACTTTGTACTCACTAAGACAGGATAGTAATGCAGTACTTTTTCTGAATTTGACAACTGCAGATTGGCTGGACATTGTGAATGCAATTTTTACTTGATAATTGTTCTTATTATATATAGATTTACTGTGTTAAAGTTAAATCCTTTCATTTTTATTTAGACAATAAGGGGAAAGTGTGGGATAATCATTTTTTGCACTATGAAGATGTGGATTTTACCTCATCTGCCTAAGGCACCTTCTGATGGGTTTAATAAAGAGCTTAACAGCCAATAGCAAGTCAAGAGAGGATAATCAGGACTTCTGGGGAGAGAGAGGAACTCTGGGGAAAAATCAGAGAGATGGAGATTTGCCAATGAGACTCAGAGTAAGTTGGACATACAGTATGCAGGAGAGGTAATGAGCCACATCGCAGAACAGAGATGAAGATAAATGGGTTAATTTAAATATTAAGAGCTAGTTGAGAACAAGCTTAAGCTAAGGCCAAGCTTTCATAATTAATAAGAAGTCTCCATGTCATTATTTGGGAGCTGGTGGTCCAAAGAAAGCCTGACTATATGTGGGGTTAGAACAGATTTGATTTAGTCCTAAATTCCTTAATCAGAGAAGCACAATGACCCCTTTGAGCCTTACACAACAACATATAATAAAAAGCAAAAAAAAAAAACCCCAAAATTTTAAAAAATCAAGAACATTTATCTTGCCTTGTTCTTTCTTCAATCCATAGTAAGAAAAGCATGAAAATTAATTCTAAACTCTATAGCTCAAAATAAAAATGCCTTCCTAAATGTATATATTTAAAGTACTAAGAGGTCATATCTTTATTTCATTTATGTTTGTGCTTAGATAGATAGATAGATAGATAGATAGATAGATCATTTTAATCAATAATTCAGAAATAATTAAAAGTTCATATATATATGATAATTTTAATTCAGAAATAATTAAAAGCAGCTGTGTTCATTCAGCTGTTTCTTTTAAATACAGTCCAGTGATTAGAAGGTATGGAAAAATGACTGCATTTTAGCTAGGAACACATTTCCGTTCAGGCTAAGCTTCAAGCAGCGGAAAGGCACAGTGGTAGCCCCTGCTTGTGTTTCCATCTCGGCCTTTACTGTGTACTTCAATGATTATTCTGCCAGACTTCTGGCTGTGCTGAGAGTTAAGAAAAGAGAAGAGAATAAAAGAAAACCAACATATTTTCTATGCCATTTCTCACAAAAAAATAAAATTACACCAATTACCATGTTTGCATTTTGTTGAATGGTTCTATTCAAATCTATTATATGCTAAACAAAAGTATTTGTGAATTCACAGCTCAGAGTTAACCTGGCTGCACCCCGAAGCACCCATCTGAGAAATAAGTAATTTCAACAGCATTCTCTCGGCAGAAAGGAGCCAGTGGCTTGTGTAAGGGAAATACTGGAGAGTTTGGCCCATCATCTCGAAGTGAGGAGGCATCTCCTAAGATGCTCTTCCGTTTATCATACTCTTTCCCCAGCATTTAGTAAGCATTTCTAGAATGACATCTTCCCAGGGCGAGGGCAGTAACTATTTACGTGGAGAGCGCCTCTTGGTGCCACCTGCCCCCTCTGACCTCACTACTCATGGCACTGCCAATCTCCATTTCCTGTGGCCGGAGAAAGCAGGGACTACAAATATTCTTTCCTGTCCTTGCTGTTTTGTTTTCTTCCTTTGAGACAGAGTCTCGTATTGCCTGGGTGGTCTCAGATGCACTGTATAGCTGAAGCTAGCCTTGATTCCCGAGCCTCCAGCCTCACTGTGTGAGTTCTGGGATTACAGGCATGTACCAACATACCCAGGCACGAACAGCCTTCCCCCTCTGTGCACGCTCGTGTATTCAGGGGCACGCATGTTTTGGAGACCAGCGGTCTACATAGAGTGTCTTTCTCAATCAATCTCCAATTCATTTTTTGAGACAGGATCTCACACTGTGCCTAGACCTCACTAAATTGGCTGGACCGGCTGAAGCAATTTTCCCTCTACTCCCCAGTGCTGGGACTGAAGGCATGGGGTGTAACTGTGCTAGCTTTCTATGTAAGTGCTGGGAATAGCAATCAGGTCCTCGTGTGCACATAATAAGCACTACCCTGATGGAAAAGCTCAGTACTACCCTGACAGAACAGCTCTCAGTCCGCTGGAAATATCTTGGAATGAAAATGAAGATGGCTTTAGAAAAGGCTGGGTAGCTTATTGTATTAAATATGAAAGAAATTATATAATTTGTCTACACAGCCCATGAATCTTTTGGACCTATGAATCTCTGTTCTTGACTTCCTGTTGAGCTTTTGTTTTCCCCTCCCTCCCTCCCTCCCTCCTTTTCTTCCTTTTTTCTTAGACAGGGTCTCACTTTATACCCATGTTTGGCCTTGACTCTTCATCTTCCTACCCCAGGATGGCGGGTGAGTATCACCATATCTAGCTTCTCACACTGAGAATTCTAATGACCACCAAGACTATTTAATAGAAAGTTCTTTTCTTTTGAGGTAAGATTTCACGTAGCCCAGGTTGATCGTAAATCTACTACATAGCTGGCCTTGAGCTTCTGAACCTCCTGTTTCCATTTCCTGAGCACTGGAAAAGAGGAATTTGCCTTCATGCCCAGTTTACATGGTGCCAGGGATCAAACCCAGGGACTAATGCATGCTAGGCAAGCACTCTCCCAGCTAAGCCAAGTTCCCTAATAAACTTCCTCAGCTTCTAAGTCGCTATGACACATTAAGGTGCCAACACTTCCAACCAGAACCACCCACGATGCTCGGTGACAAGGTCATTTTCTCCTGCCGATACCAGGGCAGAGGGGCTCTAAGGAGGCGAGCAGGCTGAGTGTGCAGGGACAAGGCAGGCTTCAGTGGCTCCTTTGCTCTCTGCATCTAACTTCACAAAAACACAAGTAATGCTTCCATAGTGTGAGGCACTTGACAGGCACAAAATCATTTAAACACTGTCAATGAAAATAAATAGACAGCATTTAAACCCAACTTTACAGATTCAGAGACTGAAACTCAGAGAGGTAAAGTAACTTTATCAGGAGCACACAGCAGTGAAGTCAAGATGCTGAAGCAAGAGTCTGGTCAAGTTTCCAGACTCTCAGAACTCAAAAGGTCAGGCTCACACTGAGATTATCCACAAAAGTTGTTTGATGACAGAAATTTTGGGACAAAAGGCAAAGAAATTTTGGAGTAAGCTGTATACATTTTTATGGCTTCAAGATGTCTCGTCACGAATTTGATATGAAAATGTAAAATATTTTCATGTTGCCTTCAAATTCCCCACTGCCTGTGTGTGACCAAAGTAGGAAAATGTCTGTCTGTCAAATGATCCGTCTGTGCAGCCTTTCTTACTAGGATGAGGTAACATGGATAGTGCTTGTCAGTGGCGCTAAGATGAAAAACAAACCATCTAAACATCTTGCTACTGTGTATGACAATGCTATCCGGGGTAATATACATTTTATATATATCTGTAAGGAGAGAAGGCAGACACAAAAAATGCAAGATTACAGGAAGAGGGGGAAAACAGGCTATAGGAACAGAAACGAACTTCACAGGGCTCTCTGATCTCAGAGTGGGGCTTGCGGCTCACTTACCCTCCAACCTCCATTTCTGAAGCATGGAGAAGCACCCATCTGTTTATCCGAGAGTATGCAGACTTGTATTGCCTAGGTATTCACTCACGTGAGAAGGAGCAGCAAAATTATCTTCGTTGCTGATTGTTGTGGTTAAATTTATGCATCAGTGTGAGTGTATCTGGCCCAGACACAACACCAAACCCTCTGGGTCTGTCTGTAATAGTACTGGTGAAGGGATCAACAGTGGAATCGGGGCTGGGAAAGCCAGTTACTGCCCACATTGCCCACAGACTTACCTGGTCTACCGAAGGCCTATGGAGAGACAGAGACTAAAGGGAGGACCCTCTCTATGACTGTCTCCTTGCTGGGACACCCTTCTCACATCTGAAGCCTTGGATTGAAGGTGAAATCTACTCTCGTGGTCCTGGGCCTTTGAGACTCATACCAGAACTACCCTGGTAATCCACTATGCTTGGCTGTCATCTTGCTGACTGCAGATGGTGGGACTTTCAGGCTCTATATCTACAGAGGTCAGCTTCTTATTGTACATTTATCATAGTACACATACTACAAAACATGGTTTTTGTAAAGACTATGATGATGTGGGAAGGTCATATGTCTATCTGTTGCTTTCATTGGTTAATTAATAAAGAAACTGCTTGGCCTGATAGGTCAGAACATAGGTGGGTGGAGTAAACAGAACAGAATGCTGGGAAGAAGGGAAGTTAGGCAGATGCCATGCCTCTCCTCTCTGGGTCAGACACGATGGAGCAAGCCACCAGGTCAGACATGCTGAATCTTTCCCTGTAAGCCACCACCTCGTGGTGCTACACAGATTATTAGAAATGGGTTAATCAAGATGTGAGAATTAGCCAATAAGAGGCTAGAACTAATGGGCCAAGCAGTGTTTAAGAGAATACAGTTTGTGTGTTGTTATTTTGGGTGTAAAGCTAGCCGGTGGCTGGGACCCGGGCAGCGGGAAGCGACCCACAGCCCTTTCTACACTATTGTATGTTTGTTTTATGTGTTATATGTAATTTACAGACATTGACAAATAGAGAAACCAGTAGTTCTGTTTCTCTGGAGTACCCAGTCCTGCTGCCCACTGTCTGCTTCATTATATGATAATTAACTCTACATCAGCTTTCTCATGTGTTTAAACCTCAGGACACTTTATATTCAAAAATGTGCCGAGGATCCCAGAGTTTACATTATACTCTAAGCAGATACATATATTGACATAAGTAAACTTTTAATGTTCACTATATTACAAATTGAAACTCAGAATATTCAAATATTTATTTAAAATTAATAGTGACAAACTAATTGCATGTTAATACAAACAAGCTTTGTTCTAGATTTACGTGTATAAATGTTTGGCCTGCATGTATATAAACGCACCACATGTGCACATGTTGGATCCCCTGGAACTGGGGTTATATCATATGCGTGCTAAGACGCAAACACAGATCTTCTGAAAGAGAAAGTTGAGCCGTATGTTCAGTCCCTAAATGGTTTATTTTTAATGGAGAAAAATAGTCTTGCTTTATAAATAATTATAACCTTTTAGGTGCCAATTCCTTATAGTTTGGGTCAATAGCAAGGTTTGCCTTCCATACCCACCTGCTGTGCTTTATTGCAGAAAGTCTGGCTTCACAAACATACAACTGCAGAATAAGGATAGAACGTTTTCCTGACCTTTTGGACAATTGTATAGGTATTTGTGGAATATTCCTTCAAACTGTGTGACTATATGTCACTGTGATTGATTTAATAAACAAGCTGACTGGCCAATAGTTGAACAAGATAAGGTTAAGCCAGAGAACCAAACTGAGATGCTGGGAGGAAGAAGGGTGGAGCCTGGTGTTGCCAGCCAGACACAGAGAAGCAAGATGGGCATGCTGTACTGAGGAAAGGTACTAAGTCACATGGCAAAGCGTAAATAAGAAATATGGGTTAATTTAAAGTTTAAGAGTTAGGTATAATTAGCCTGAGCTATTGGCCTAGCATTTATAATTAGTATTAATCCTTTGTGTGATTGCTTATGACTGGCAGGCAGGAAAGAAAAGTCTGCCTACAAATGGTACCGAATGTTCAGGGCCATGTACATCCACATGAAGTCTAAGAAAGCTTTAAAATGGTTGTAAACACACAGAAACAGAGCCAAATGTTGTTTCCTAGTCTCGTGTATTATAAGTCTGCTACAGAACCAAGACACGTCTCCCAGCAGCTGCCTGCAGGATGGAAGCAGCCACAAACTGCCATGCGCTATCGCTATGTGCTAAGCTGAGCAATGTTGATAGCTGATATAGCAATTTAAGATTTATCTCAAGTGATCAAAAAGCAATACAGACAGATGCTTGGTAAAACAGATCCGGACAGAAAATATACATAGACTTGGGAGAGAGAAAAAAAAAGAGTACACACAGTCTTAGATTAAAAAATGCAGTTTTAAAATAATAAAATAAAGTCATTAAAAAGGGAGTAAAGAAATATAAAAGAAAAAAGTCATTCATAAAGATGGAATATACAAACAGTCTGGATACTGTATGTTATTGTGTTGTCTTTAAAGTTTTTGACTGCTGAGGGAAGCAATACCTGCTAAGTCACATTGGATTATGAAAGCTGACAAATTAAACCAACCTATATATTTTAAAATGTCTTAATTTCAAAATGTAAGTCACCAAAAAAGTATTACTTTGGGGAAGGGTTATGCTTTTATTCATGCAGAAAATAAAAGGCTTTGGATTCGTTCAAGGTTAAAGATGATCATGTTTGATTGAGGAAGACCCATAAAATCCTGACTAAAGACATAAAGAAGTCAACCTGGAAGAACTACAAGATGCATGATGTATATTTTTACCTTTGGCTGACTTGTGTACAATACACTGTCTAGACTTGTATTAATACAAATATGTATGTTATCTTTAAAAGCTTATGTATTTTCAGAGCTAGGGTACCAGACACCAAGGAAAACAGATGGCCCAGGGGATTCAGTATTTAAAATAGTTTCAAGGCTGCTGACTGAGATGGTCCAGCCTCACAAACTATTCCATCTAAGACCTAAGAATTATCCCGATTTTCTCAAGGTTCCCTCAAAGATTACCAGTGCCCCCCCAAATAACCTGAAGTAGTCTAGAGAATCATGTCCAGATTCCCAAAATATTGGTTATAAATGTTTGTTATCATTAATGGGGGGTTGTTACAAGTTATTATTGGTAATAGTCAAAAAACTAAACAAAAGAGATTAGATTTTAAGGATTTCTTTCTGAAAAGAAAAAGGGGATATAGAGATGATAGGATAAAAGAGTAAATTATTGAATCTACATTTAAACTAAAAAAACTACTAGTCAGATATTTTACATTAGTATAAATTCTTGTTTATTGATATACATTTAGTTACTTTTGCTATATTATACGTATGTTTCTACTTTTGTTGGGGGTACTGTGTTTACACAGTCAATTTAAAAATATAAGGTATAATTAAGAAATATAGATTAACAGTCATCTATAATAGTCAAACTTATAGTCATATTAGGTATGTTTTCTAGGTCATACATAGATATAATTAGATAGGTAGATGGTCTTCAAACACTTCAAAGACCTACAGAATATAGTATTTAAAATGTTAATAACATAAGACTTTTCTTGACAGTTGAGACATATCTGCTCCTGGCAGCACCAACTTACTTCAGAGAAGATGATGGGCATTGAAGAACCTCTGCATGGACTTTACTTTCTTAATGGCAAAAGCTAGCCATTTGGGCAAAGAAACTGCCCTTGTCTCAATTACTGACAATACACTCTCCAAATGGGACCAGCAAACACAAAGGAAGCAACTGCGAAACAGACAGTACTTCAAAATTTCCTGCTTCTCAAAAACATTCGTCAGATATGCTAGGTCTGCAAGCCCAAACTGGATGTCCCAATGCCACAGAAGAACTTTAGGTGGCTGTTCAGGCAGATGTCATTGTGGGTAAGTAATATTTCATCCTGATGGGGTTTTGGATGGAATTGAAGATAGTTAAAGCTTTTCTTAGTTATAAAAAAAGATAAATTAGATATAAAATGTAGAGTCACAAAGATAAAAGAGATAAAAGAATATTTTCTTGAAGTTTGCTAAATAGGTAAGAACTAGATATTGTAACTGTAATTCTTATTTGATAATTATCATTATATATAATTTTACTATGTTAAAATCTTTCTTTTTATTTGTCAAAAATGTAAAATGTGGAATAATCCTTTCTACTGTGTGAATATATGTCACTATGATTGGTTTAATAAACAAGTTCACTGGCCAATTGCTGAACAGGGAAAGGTTAGGCGAGAGAGGCAAACTGAGAATGCTGGGAAGAAGGGCAGAGTCTGAAGTCACTAACAGACCCAGGGAGAAGCAAGATGGACATGCTGCTTTAAAAAACAAAATCTGATGATTTTGAAAGCATTTTAAACTTTTAGTTTAAATACAATGACTAATGGGAAACATTTGATTACCCTGATTTTCATGAGAGAGCTTTATTTAGTGATTCCAGCTTTGTTTTATAATAATTTTGGAAAACTTTTTTGACTCCCCATGGAAGGCTACACCCACTCTGAGGAATGGATGGGAAGTGGGGTGGAGGGAAGGTTGGGGGAATGGGAAGAAGAGGTAACTTGGATTTGGAATGTAAAATAGAAAAGATTGTTTTAATAAAAACAAAGGAAAAAAAGAAAAAAAGATGGGCATGCCATACTGGGAAAGCGTACCAAGTCATTTGGAAAGCATAGATAAGAAATATGGGTTAATTTAAATGTAAGTGTTAGCTGGTAACAAGTCTGAGCTATTGGCCAAGCATTTACAATTAATACTAAGTTTCTCAGTGATTATTTACTATATCATAACTTGGTAAGTGACAGTGCTGCTTTTTTAATAGTTACTATACTGTTAATATTGAAACCATATCAACTTTTTGTACTAGATAACATAAAATCTACTTGCTGGACCTTCAGACACTCTTGTATCCATTTATGGTTCTATAACTTAGATACTGGTCATTTGAAAAACATCAATCCGCTGACTTAGTGGACCTTCCTAGCATTGACACATCTCACTAAAGCAGTATCATGTTTGTTAACATCTACCCAATCAACATGGATCTCATAATGAAAGTTCTCATGAGTTTTAGAAAGTTTTTGGTTCACAGTTAAGATCCAAATTTACCAATTTTTGGTTTCATTTGAAAGCATAATTTTATTGTTGGCTAGAAATGAGTTATTTTTACTTCCTGTGATAAACTTATTCAGTAAAATGATAGTTGGTAGCCATTCTTTAAAGATAAAATACTCAGATTTTAACTCAAACAATAACTTCTATAGAAAATTATTGCAGTTTGGTATGTGGAAGAACTTAGTGTACAGGACACTAAAAAATGACGTGTGCTCAAGGCAGAGCCAATGAAGACGTGCGCTCAGAGCTGAACCAATGAAGATAAAGAAGACGTGCACTCAGGGCTGAGACAATGAAGACGTGCGCTCAGGTTTGAGGCAACAAATTCTCACAAAACAAAGTGAAGCAGACTCCATGGTTTTGTGTTTGTTTGTTTAGGTTTTTGTACGCTTGCTGTTGCTGTTGTGTTGAGAAAGAGAAAGAAAAAACATGAAGTTGGGTGGGTGGGTCATCTATGAGGAACTGAGGAAAGATTAAGAATATGATCAAAATACACTGTATGGAAAAATAAGTAATTACTAGTGACATCGGATTTGGACACTTCCTTAGTCCCCAATAAAAGTGAGTCCTGCCAGCAAGGTATGGTGGCACGCACCTGTAATCCCAGCACTATTTTTTCCCAAGATGATCTTCCCATATTAGGCAAGGAAAAAATCTGAGTGTCCTATAGCAAATGTGGTTCCTCCAGAGCTTAGGTGAGCCCCTTTACTGTCAACGAGGGGTGACACTTTATAGCCTCATGAATAAGTTGAGAACTTGCAGTAACACTCAAGAGACCACAGGCCTCCAGTAACCCCACCACAGGCTGGGAGGATGCTGCCTTCCAGACCATGCGAAGGGTTGGTGGTGAATGAAGGTGGCACGCAGTGAAGGCTGACTGAGTTACTCTGAGTGTCTTAGTTCCTGTTCCTCGTGCTGTAACCAAACCCTGAAAGGAAACCCACTAATGGATAAAGGGATCCATTAGTAACCAAACCCTGAAAAGAAACACACTAATGGATAAAGGGATCCTTTGAGGCTCACAGTAGAGGGTATAGTCCATCATGGGGGGAGGGGTGGCGGCAGGAACACACTGCATCCACAGTCCCAGTCAGGAAGTAGAGGGAGGGATGCTGGTCCTAGGCTCACTTTCTCCTTTTAATCCAGCCCAGGGCTCAATCGCTAGGAGGGTGCCATCCACTTGTAGGGTGGGTCTTCCCTCCTTGTGAAACCCTCTGGAAGTGCCCACCAGGGTCACCCAGAGCTGTGGATCCTAGGAGGGTCTAGCTCTGCCAGGATGATGCTGAAGTTTCACCTTCACACCGAGATGACGCGAAGGCTAATCGCAAATGCACTCCTGGTTCGGAGACCTTCACGTGGAGACAGCAGAAGGCTAACCACAAATGCCTCCTGGTTCAGCAAAAGGGTAACCACAAATGCCTCCTGGTTCTGTGACCTTCATATGGAGACAGCAGAAGGCTAACCACAAATGCCTCCTGGTTCCCCGGCCTTTACATGGAGACAGCAGAAGGCTAACCACAAATGCCTCCTGGTTCTGTGACCTTCATATGGAGATAGCAGAAGGCTAACCGCAAATGCCTCCTGGTTCCGTGACCTTCACACGGAGATGGCAGAAGGCTAACTGCAAAGGCCTCCTGGTTCCGTGACCTTCACACGGAGATGGCAGAAGGCTAACCACAAATGTCTCCTGGTTCCCCGGCCTTTACATGGAGACAGCAGAAGGCTAACTGCAAAGGCCTCCTGGTTCCGTGACCTTCACACAGAGATGGCAGAAGGCTAACTGCAAAGGCCTCCTGGTTCCGTGACTTTGGCAGTCACGTCCCTTGGTTCTCTCTGCTTTATGTGCCTCCACATCCACTGTCACCTTAGTGTGGGAGTCTGCCCTCTGTATTTCTATTTCACATAGAATATCGTATACATAACTTTGTTTGCTCTACATTGTCTCCCTCTTTCCATTCGAATGTAAGTTCTAGGCAGCAGGGAACCAGCATTCTCTGCCAGGTCTCAGTGCCGGGACAGTTCCTGGTTCACTTAATGGGAAACCTAGATTTGTTGGATGGAGGAAATGAACGGTAGAGAAGCTCAGAAGCTGAGGGGACCAGTGGGCGCTATCAGGGTGTGGAACTTTCCGTAGGCTAGATCTGAGCCGGCCTCTGCAGAGCACCTCTTTTACAAGGGCTCTACTTGCTTTTTATGGCTCAAGTGGCATGCTGCCATCTTCTCTAGGATCAGATGAGTTCCTGCTTGGGGCCCTGTAGCTGTGCTCTCCTCTGTGGTCCCCTCACCCCACTGCATCTTCTGTTACTGTCGGCCAGGGCAGCCGAGCGCTAGCTCTGGAGCCACCACAGTGTTTACGCCCCAGTTGGCTAACGCAGCTTGCTGCAGGCAACCACCAAAACTCCTGCTGACTGTACGGCTGAATAAGTGAAGCTCTTCTAGAGGAGTGGAGAACAGGGATAAAGCCATGGCCATTAGTGGAACTGGGGCAAGGATCTTGGGTTTTGGCCAGGGCGGTTCTACAGCACTTCAAGATCTTTCCAAAGCCAATGAGTATGCTGTAGGTGACAAATCAAGTGATAAGATATAACCGTAGAGTGAGTCGTAACTGTCCAGCAAAGGTCCAGGCACAAAACTGTATGGGCCTTAGACCATGCTGTGGCAATCAGGCTGGAGCAGAGATAAACAAAGTTTTAAGGAATTTATTTGACATTAAAAGCAGTGATCAATGTCTGCATGATATAAGTCTGGGAAAATACAGTATGTTGGTGCTGCCCTTAACTTATGATGGAGGTGGGTCTTGTATCTTATCTGTTGCTTTCATTGGCTAACTAATAAAGAAACTGCCTGGCCCATTCGATAGGCCCACCCTTAGATGGGTGGAGTAAACAGAACAGGATTCTGGGAGAAAGAAGCTGAATGAGGAGTCGCCATGATGTTCCCAGTCCCTGCAGACGCAGGCTAGAATCTCCCTGGTAAGCACACCTTGGGGTGCTACACAGATTATCAGAAATGGGTTAGGTCTATATGTAAGAGCTAGCCAATAATGGGCCAGGCAGTGATTAAATGAATACAGTTTGTGTGTTGTTATTTCGGGGCTTAAGCTAAGCCATGCAGGCGGCCGGGTACAGGGTCACAGCCGCGCCACTCCCTATTTCAACAAATTGGTGCCCAACGTGCTAATGAACTCCACGTAAAACCTGAGAGGACTTAAAAAGGACAGAGAGTTTAAGACAGTTTTTTTTTTTTGCTGTTTCTGGGTTGCGTACTGCAAAGAAATTGTCCTGACTCAGCAGCAGGAAAAAACTGGCTGTTTTAAAATGCCGGCTTTCTGGGCTGTGCTGCCATTACGATCTCTGTCTGGCTCCTGGGGGAGACAGAGCTTTTGAATGGAGCATTTGGACTAAAGCTCTACGGCTTGCTTGATGGCAATGTGGACTGCTGTATGCCTGGAATTGTGCACAGCTCAGGGGCACCAAATGGCTCTGAGGCAGGAGCGGCTCAGCTTTGCCATGATGAACTGAGCTGGTCTCAAGCAGGAACTACCGTAATTACTGTGATAACAGCACACTTAAGGTTTAGACTTTGCAGGACACAGGCAGTACCGTATTACCCCTACATGGTGCAACTTAAGTTTTTAAAAAGTGCTTAACATTTTAAGAAATGCTCCTGGATAGTAAAAGAATTACAGATTCACAATAAAACAGATTCAGACAGACCACTAAATGGATCACAGTGTTGGATGAATGTACATAGGCTTGAGAGAGAAATAAATATATATATATAGAGAGAGAATAAAGTTAATGCCTTTAAAAAAAAGGTAAAGTCTTTAAAGAGACAGAGTACAGATAGTTATAGATTAAGAGAAATAAAGAAAAATAAGCCACGTAAAAATGGAAAATTCACAGAGGGTCTGGATTATGTACATTGTGTTTTCTTTAAAATTTTTGACTGTGAAGGAGCTAAGTACAGAGAGACATTTCATTATATGGGCTGCCAAGTGGAACCAGAATGGATATAAGGGTATTACGATTTCAAAATTTGGGTCTAAGGATATGATGCTTCGGAGAGGGTCTTCTTTTGTTTTCACAGAGGACCAGACCCTATGGATTGCATCTATTCCGATTGGTATGATAGACCACGCCCTCCTGAAAGGTTGCTGTGAACACCCTCAAAAAATTACTTCACTCAACTGCCAACTGAGATGACCCTGGCACACAGGTTACACCATGAAAGATCTGATTAACGACACCCCCATTCAGCAGGAAGCAGTTTGGAGAGAAAAACTGCGCCCATGTTCCCAAAATATTATTTATAAATGTTCCTTTACATTTAAAGGGGGATATGATATAGATATGAATAATTTGCATTAGTATAGATTTTGCTTTATTGATAGAGATTTAACGTCAATTTTGTTATATGTATATGTATTTCTGATCTTGATTAGGTGTAGTGATTGTGTAGTTCACTTAAAAATGTAATGTATATAGGTTGTTAATGGATAATCATCGATAATGGTCAAGCTTGTAGTTATGTTAGTTAGATTTTCTAGATATATAGAGATATATTTTAGTTAGATAGGCATTCTTCATATCTTCCAAAGACTGCAGAATATAGCATTTAATGTTTTAATAACTTAGGGTTTTTCATGACAATGAGACATGTCTGCTCCTGACAGCACCAATCTACTTCAAGAGGAAGATGGGCATCGAAGAGGATCCTTATGGAGTTTGATAGCCATTTGGGCAAGAAACTGTTCTTGCCTGGACTGTTACATAAACTGGACACAAAGAACCCACAGAGAGAGGACTGCTAAACTTGCCTAAAGGTGAGATGATCTTTCGGGGTTCCTGATTCATGAAAGAGTCTGCAAGACATTCTTCAGGACAAGCAGATAGTGACTGCCTTTGAAATTTCCTGCTTTGTGGAATGTCTGCTGAAAACTATGGGCCCGTAGGCCGAAGATGGATGCCCCAACGGTACAGAGGAACTTTGGGTGACTGTCCAGGCAGCGAGATGTCTCTGTGATTTCTAGAGTTTTGTAAGTAGCTTACTTCTCATTTACTTAGGTCTTTGATGGAATTGAAAAATAGATAGTTATAGTTTTCCTTAGTTATGATAAAAGATAAAGTAGATATAAATATTGTAACTGTAATTCTTACTTGATAACTGTTTTGCTATATGTAATTTTACTATGTTAAAATGAAAGCCTTTCTTTTTTGTTTAAACAGAAAAAGGGGAAATGATGGAGGTGGGTCTTGTATCTTATCTGTTGCTTTCTTTGGCTAACTAATAAAGAAACTGCCTGGCCCATTCGATAGGCCCACCCTTAGATGGGTGGAGTAAACAGAACAGGATTCTGGGAGAAAGAAGCTGAGTGAGGAGTCGCCATGATGTTCCTAGTCCCTGCAGACGCAGGCTAGAATCTCCCCGGTAAGCACACCTTGGGGTGCTACACAGATTATCAGAAATGGGTTAGGTCTATATGTAAGAGCTAGCCAATAATGGGCCAGGCAGTGATTAAATGAATACAGTTTGTGTGTTCTTATTTCGGGGCTTAAGCTAAACCATGCAGGCGGCCGGGTACAGGGTCACAGCGCGCCGCTCCCTATTTCAACAAACCTAAATTATGAACTTTTTAAAAAATAGCACTTGGCAAATTATTCTAACCAATAAAAGTAGAAGAAATTATAAAAGAGAAATAGAAAATTCAATTTTGCAAAACTGAAGTCATTCAAATTGTTGATTTATTGGTGGTTCAAATAGTTGACTTAGGTGATGATCACAAGTGGCTGAGACTGTCAGGTAAGAAACTGATAAAAAGATATTTAAGGAAAGGATGTAGGTGACACTATCTAACAAAAACAGATCAATAACATTCCTGAGGACCTAAGTTTGATCCCTGGAACCCATGGTGGAGACAGAACTGATTCCCAAAATTTCCCTTCATATGCACGCTAAGACAAGTGTTCACATGCATGCAAAGGTGCACATGCAGGCATACAATACAGGCATAGGTAGGCTCACACGCACACACACACACCACCTTAGACACAAACATACTCTCTAGTAATAATTAAAATAAAGAAATCAGAATGTGGCTGAGTCCACAAAGGCAGGAGGATTGGGAAACATGACCAATGTTAGCTCAGAAAGGGGAGGATCTTGGCTCATGATGGGAACCCCACGTGAGTATTTTTTTCAAGTTCCAAAACAACAAAAATGAACATATATTTAATGGATATCGGGCACACTGCAGAGGGAACGGCTGAGCACCCCATCTTCTAAAACAAAAAAAGGGAACAAAGTCATATCCCAGTGACAGTGCTATTCTCCAGCTTTGCATTGACTCTGTGATTGGGAACACCATCCTAAGACAAGAAAAGAATCTGTAGCCTGTGGTCTGGAGATTTATGTATCTGTGGATCAACAAACCACGACTGTAAGCATTCAGAAAAGCGCCCGTGCTAAACATGTTCCTGACACTACTCCCTGGATGATACAGTGTAATAAGAGTTACAGTGGATTAGGCTTTAGTAGAAGTCAAAATGTGATTGAAGATCCACGAGAGGAGACTGCACAGGTTTTTGGTAGGCTCCGTTTAATACAGATGGCTCGAGCATCTGTGGAGCTTGGCGTCCACAGAGGCCCAGGGCATGTCTGTGGGTACTGGAAGTGGCTGCGTGTACAAGTAAGAGAGATGGTTTGAAGCTGACTTCAAAACAGTTCAGAGGGAGGGGGAAGATGCAGGTAGAGCTGGAGAGGAAGCAAGATGGCCTGTGCTGGTGACCGTCAAGGCTGGCTGTTCTAACAGGGAAGGTCATAATGACATTATCTCTACCATTTAATATATTTGGAAGTTTCAGTAATAAACCTTCAGAAAAGCTATCTCTGTCTCTTTTATTTCATTTTCCTTGAGTTTTCCCTGGAAAACTATAGCATGATCAATGGAAACAGAGAGCCATGAACATCCCTCTTCAGAACATGCTGAAATAGTAATGAGTTCCACAGACGTTAAATCTTCTCTGCCTTCATCGGTTACTCACTTCAGCTGACATGGGATATTTATATAATGGGGCCTTGGTTAGAAAGCTTGGTTTCATGTGAAGAAGTATAGCACTCACCTTCAAACAGAAAGTACAGATGCTTTTAAAATCAACGTAACATTGTAGTAATTTGGTACCTAGTAGGACTACATCTGTCACTGCACAATCTGATTTTTTTTCTTGTGCAATCAAGTAAGACTGACCCTATCTGTAGACTGGAATCAACCCCTCCACTCCCTCTGGCCATACTTCCTACCACAAGCCTCTCCTTAGGCTCTCACTCAACACTGTGAGGCTTCATAATGACACAGCCACACTCCTGGCCACACAACCTGGCGGCATCACCCTGAGTCTGGAAATATTCTGTCTGTGTGAGAGCACAGAGCTCCAGTAGCCACGATACGGATCAGTGACTAAGGGCACGTCTATGGAAGACCCTTGTTTGGTTTTCAACACCCATGTGTCAGCTCGCAACTGCTAACTCTGGTTCCAGAGTATCTGGTGCCCTCTTCCAGCCTTTGTAAACCCCAGGCATGCACATGGTACACATATAATTATACAGACGGAGCACTCATACACTCATAAAATTTACAATTAAAAAAAGAGTGAAATGCTTCAGCTGGGCATGATGGTATGACCCTGTAACCCCAGTTCTGGGGACGCTGACACAGCTGTCCCAAAGGCAATCAAGGTCCAATGAGAGAACCTTTCTCAAAAAAAAAAAAAAAAAAAAAAAAGATTTAAGGGGCTAGCAAGAGAGCTCAGAGGTTAATGTATTGGCTGTACCACAGAGGACCTCAGTTCAGTTCCCAGAACCCACATTGTAGCTCAAAACAATCTAGAGCTCCAGGTCTAGTTCCCTCTTCTGACCTCAGAGGGAGCCGTGCTCCCATGTGGTGCAGGTACATACATGCAGGCAAAAGAGTCACACAAATAAAGTAAAAATGAATCTTTAAAAAGGTAAAACAAAACAAAATAGTCAAAGAGAGTGTTTGAAGAAGCCTTAAGGCATCAACCATTGGCCTTCACATGGCCTTCAGACAGACAGACACACACACACACACACAGAACAATAATGCTCCAAAGAATAAATCCATTGTACCCACTGAAGTTAAACTGCATACAATTCCTCGTTTCTAGAGGCAGAAGAAAGTCAATGTCTAGCAAAGGAAGGGTAGGATCCCACCATCAGCTGACTCATGGAGCCTCCTGACAACTGATGACAGCATCCGAATGGAGGGAGGGTCAGACTAAGTTCTCTTCATGCATGTGCAGGACCCCACCCTCACTGGAACAGAGACAAAACTCGGTCCCACTAGGAATTCTACTGTGCTTTATGCTGAAAGAGACAATGTTTTCAGACACTTTGCAGTGGTACGGTGTTGAAATTGGGGCGTCGGAGTTGCGTCCCCAACACCCCAGCCGCCTGGCTAGCTTATGCCCGAAATAATAACACACCAACTGTATTCATTTAAACACTGCTTGGCCCACTAGCTCTAGCCTCTTACGGGCTAACTCTCGCACCTGGTCTAACCCATTTTTAATATTCTGTGTTAGCATCCCAAGGTGCGCTTACCGGGGAGATTCTAGCCTACGTCCATCTTGGGTCGGTCGGAGCTTCATCGCGAGCATGCCTCAGAGAGCCGAGGGATCCCCTCCGGCCTGCGAGAGAGGAGGCTTGCTTCTCTGAGCGGAGCTGCATGATTTTCTGAGCTCACTTCCTCTTCCTGTCCGCATACTATTCTGTTTACTCCTCCCACCTGTTTTAACCTATTAGGGCCGGCCAAGCAGTTTCTTTATTTTAACCAATGAAATCAACAGATTCATATATGACACTCCCACATCAGTACGGATGGGCATGTGCCCAGGGATCTGACCCAGGGAACAACTGCGAACTGCGAAGGACTGGCTGTGTGGCTCTGGTACCTGTCAACTGTGAAGGACGGCTGTGTGGCTCTGGTACCTGTCAACTGTGAAGGACGGCTGTGTGGCTCTGGTACCTGTCAACTGTGAAGGACGGCTGTGTGGCTCTGGTACCTGTCAACTGTGAAGGACGGCTGTGTGGCTCTGGTACCTGTCAACTGTGAAGGACTGGCTGTGTGGCTCTGGTACCTGTCAACTGTGAAGGACGGCTGTGTGGCTCTGGTATATTACTCACCCTCTACTGGTTTCAGGAACTAGTTAGACTTAATAAAAGTGGGGATTTTCTTCCCCAGTTCACAGAATGATCTCAGGAGGAGGCACTCAGGGAGAGCACCCACACTGTGCTCACAATTTTAACTTCTGATATGGGTGAAACTCTTCTCGCCCAAAAGCAGGTGGGCTCTGTGACACAGACGGCTCATTGCTCAGTTCTCTACCTATTGATTGTTTCCTCTGAGATAACGGAGTTCTGGCTTTTAACAGGCCATAATGTCAACAGGAGGTACATTTCCCAACATCCCTTGCTGCTGGTAACAGCCACTGACTGACATTCTAGCCAACAAGAATCGGCTAGAAATCTTGAGTGGGCTTTCTAGGACTCCTTCCTTCCCCATCCCCACCTTGCTCCTGGGAATGTGGGTGGACTGTGTAAGGCTGTAACACCCCCACCAGGTCACAAGGCTGTGTATGAAGCAGGGCAGAAGGTGGGGTGGGGGTCCAAGGCCTATCCACTCTGGAGTTCCCTTCCTACTGCAAAACTTCAAAGTTCAAGCCTTTTTTTGAGACTCTCATCGATGTGGACCTCACCTATTGGAGGTCATGCCCTGGCCAGCAAGCCTCCCAGGGTCCCCCTGTCTCCACCTGCAGCAATGATGGCTCTGGCGCGTTAACTCCTTGTGCATCAGCTCTTTGTTGACCAAGCCATCTCTGCAGCCCAAGTCCTGGCTTCCTTTAGTCACGTGGCTCATGCTCGGCCTTGTCTCACTGCTATGGCTATGATGTCTTTCAAGTCCTCCAAAGATTCCCCCCAGGGACAAACACAGGTTGGAAATAAATACAATATTTTCAAACATCTGTGAGCACACACTGAGAACTAGAGACGCTAAGCAAAGGATCAGTGGTATACATTCTTGGAATAGTAAGACTCAAGGGTAAAACCATGGCCGCCAGTACTGAGTGCAGGCTAAAGGGTCCACAGGCATTCTTAGGAAACGTGGACAAAAGCGATAGAAAGAGAGAAGGGGAGATGTGGTCTGTGGCTTTGGCACAAGAGGGGAGACAAAATGCATGCCATCTGCTGAGCCTTGAGAATGAGCCAGTGAAACCTGGCACCAAGCAGAGGTCAGCAATCCACAGGTCAGAGCAAGGGCACCAACAACCCACTCTGAATTAACCAGGGAAGCGTCCCTCCCACACTGGGAATTGTTAATTGAGTGTCAATGATTTTGGATATGTATGTTTTACTGCTCACAGGACACGTATTCCCAGTGATTTCTGCTGTAAGAAGTCATTAACTGCCTTTCAGAATAGCAAATGCAAACCAATGTAACGGCTAACAATTCCTGCAGTCGGGCTAGCCTGGGACTGTCTGTCGGAAGCTGACTCTCTGTAGCAGCCAGGACATGACAAAGTGCTCATCTCTGCACCGAGCCCAGGCCAGCTCTTCTGCAGTTGTTGAGGAGCTTCTGGGCTATGCAGCACGGCTACTAGATGCAGCTGCTTTCCAGCCACGCTTTGAAGCTGAAAGGAACTGCGGACACTCATTCCACATTCAAGCAGCGGTCCCGGCTCAGGAAGATGCCAAGCTCAAAGTGTACTCACCTACAAAAATTTAAAGCAAATTTCTTTTATTTCAGATTTTATAACTTAACATGGCACCAAGTTAACAGAGTTTTTCATGTAAAACAAAAACTCACACTTTTAATATAATTCATTCTGTTTCTCATCTGTTTTTCTCCTACAAGGCCCAGGCTGGCCTCAGACCATGGTCTTCCTTCCTCTGCTTCCCAAGTGTTTGGATCACAAGGTACATGATGCCCAGTTTGGTTTGCCGTTTCTTCCTGTGCCCTCACCTCTTCTTTCCCTTCCCTCCTCCTCCTGCCATACTACCCCCTTTCCTCTTTCTTTCCTTTTCCCTTCTTTTCTTGATTATTTATTTATTGACTTATATAGTGGTAAGGGTTTACTGCAAATAAGGCAAATACGCTACTGACGGAGGAATCATATTCCCAGCCATCCTACACCATCTTAAAGACAAACAGTTTCGATTCTTTCAACTTTTTGGGGATAACATTTGTATATACTTGGTATAACATTTGCATATCGGTGATTCAGAATTTTGAGTCTTTTCTGGTTTTCTGAGAGTCTTCTGAAGCTATGATGATCCATACTGAGTTAATGAAGCTGAGCCTACTAGCAGGAAGTACACAGAGAAGGAGGCATCTCTGCATCTGACCACCTCTAGTGCATACACATCCATGTCTACTCAGAAATACACAAGCACCATGGAGCTGTTGACGGGAAACCTTTTCACATTTGTACTGTACTCTGCTAGCTGGTGACCCACATCTGTGTGGATGGGTCTAACAATACATTCTGCCTGCACTGCTGACTCTGTAACATGATAGTTGTTAGCAGCAACTATGTTTTAGTGTGGAGACAATGCCTAGGGAAGACAGTGCATAAAACGGGGTTCAGGTAGTCTCATAACTAGAGTGAAAGCACAGCGACAATGATGAGCTTGCTATACCACACACAGCACTCTCTGACACTTGGTAACACATACATGTGACAGATATTTAAACACACTTGACCAATGCATAACTGAGTTGCAAGGTCATGAACAACATGGAAGTCACAGAGTCACTTTCTAGAACCTGCTGTGAACATAGGAGAGAACTGGCCGTGGACACAGGATAGAACTGATTGTGAGCACGTGATAAAACTGGCCGTGAACATGGGATAGAACTGGCCATGAGCATAGGATAGAACTGCCTATGAGCAAGACATAGAACTGGCCATAACCATGGGATGACTGTCTATCTCCTGAACATGTGTTTATTTGCTACCAGTATAAGTATGTCTAACCAAAGGAGAATTGATGTAAAATCCCTCTACTAAGGAAATGGAAAGAAGCCACAGTAGCTGAGAATATTTAAGCACCATTTGCATAAGGCTAGTGCTCAGAGACCTCTTTAGAACTGCTTCATAGATGACTGCATCTCGTTTCATTGACATGAAACTGGAAGTGCCTTACGATTGCACTAGTGCTGTGTGCTTTGAGGCAGCTCAGGGTCCAGGAAAAGTGAGGAACTAGTGCTATAGTAAAGCAAATGGAGAATATAAGTTTCAAATGTTAATTTTTAGAAAGCCAAAACTGACCATCTTTGGTTCATACAGATATATAATACATGCGTGGGGCTTACTTATTAAGTGTTCCTCAGATGGTGTGGCAGAGGAAGAACACAAGTGGGGAAGGATGAAACCATGGGTCCAGATGTTAAATGTCTACATTAGAGAGCTTACATACCAAAACACAAACGCTCATTGAAATGGGAATGCCAGGTAGACAGTGGGGAATTTTTCAAAATACCTGTGCAAAAGATGTTGTGCATATGTTCATATTAAAGAACACCTGAGACTGGAGAGAATGATCCCACGCATGAGGACTGGAGTCAGTTTCTATGACCCATGTGATGGAAGGGGAGAAGTGACTCCTGTAAGCTGTCCTCTGACCTTCACAAATGTCATGCCATACCTGTGCGCATGCCTACACACACACACACACAAACAAATGTGAAAACTTAATAAAACACTAAACATCACTTGATATTTAGCTGGGATTCCTGTATTTCATCTGACTTCTCCACAAGAGAAGAATCCAGATTGAACCCAGGTGAGTGACTGGTGTGATTCCTTCAATTTTTGTTAGTTTGAAACAATTATAAATACAACTGAATTTCGTGTTGGAATTATGTGATAAAGAGTTTACATAGACTTAATAGGCATGCTGCAATGACTGAATACAAATTTTCTTGAAATGAATTACAATAAATTTCTACAAAGACATCAGTTCTCTTCAGGAAAGTACCAATGGAAGCTTGCAAATTCTTGAGTCTCTGGAGTAAATGTACCATCAGTAAATGACTACACAGATACGGTCTGGATCGCTCGATCAGGCACAAACAATAGAATAGAAGAAAAGAGGTAATGTTTGAGCAGACACCCACGCTATCTGTGCTAGCATGGAATTTTGATTCTAGAGTACCAGTGTTAAAAACAGACAACTTCAAAGCTATAATAATCTAAATCATTCAGTTCTTAGTAACCTTTAGACTAGCGCCAAGAATTCAACAAAACAATCAACTGTCAGGAGTGTTCCAGGCCTACAGTCCTGGGCTTCCCAAACATCCCACAGCAGATCCAAAACAAACAAAGACATGCAAGTGACTCCTTGAGCAACACTGTAATTTTTTACAGACTAATGTTCAACAGAAATGAAACTTGAGAATCAAGGGAAACACAAGTTGTCTAAGGTGACACAGGCTAAGTTGAATGAATAGCATTTGCAATGGAGACATGCCGTTCAGTGTGACTGAGACCATACTTGCACAGCTCCCAAAGATGTCAGTCACTCTAGCGGCACCGCATATGTGCTACATATGACACTGTGATAAGCATGCATTTGTATGTTAATCTTATGGCAGTCCTGGGGGTATCATTACCACCATGCAATATATGAAGAAATGGAAGTTCAGAGAAGTTAAATAATGTTGTGAACGGTCACACAGCTTTGCCACACGCACATTCAGGTTTAAGTGTGAAATGTCCCTACAGACTCCACTCTTTGAATATTTGGTACCAAGCTGACAGTGCTGTTTTGGAAGGTCATTTGGAGGTGAGGCCTGGCTAAGGAATCAGGTCTGGGTCACCAGTGGCAGTGGGGGTCTGAAGGCTGTAGCTCAGCCCTGATTCCTGTTCACCCCTCTCTGCTTCAGCTCTGGTGAGATGTGACCGAGCAGCCTGTGCCCCCTTGCTGCAGCTGAACACTGCCTCTCACCACACCTTTACCACCATGGCCCTCTCAGCCACACCATGCCTGGTGTTTAAGAGCCTACCCTGAACCAGTCTGGGCCCCCTCTAGGAATCTTTCACCTGTATTTTCTCTTTTCTATGGTCAGATTCATCCGCACCCAGCCACTCTGTTCTTCCTGCCACCTTGCACACATTTAAACTCTTGAGTTCTCATCATCCCTCAAACTCACTGCGGCAGGCTTCTGAGGGCTCTCCGCATCAGAATGCTCTCTGCGGAAAATGCTAACCTCGCTGCTCAGTCCAGTGTTCTCTAGGTTGCTGTCCTGCTCCGAGAACCTTCTCTGCTGGCTCGCACGGTACATTCACTTGGTTTTCTTTCCTCTTTCACCTCTTCCTTAGTCTCCTTTGTGACTCCTAACCTATTGGTTTGCTCTCTTTACATAAGAGAGAGCAAAGTTCAGGTCTCAGTTTTTAAATCTTTCTTCCCTCTCTTTGTCAGTGATCTCCCTTCTGGGGCTCCCTGGTTGAAAGCATCTGCTTTCTGGGATTGTGTCCAAAATTCTTCCTTCCTCACCTCTCCCCAGACTGTCTAGGTCCACTCCACTTTACCTCCGGGCTTAGTGTTTCCCAAACTGTAGTTCTGAGCTGTCTTTCCTACCAGTTAGTCCTGGTGGAAAACAGCTGGCATGCTCACTGGGTAGTGTGAGGGCAACTTAAACTAGAATAGTTATAGAATTATAACCAGTATAAGGGATAATAAGGGAGAGTGGGGGCCCCAAAAAGTAAGGGTGGCTACTGTCCACCAACTCTGAAGGCTGAGGAAACAAAAGAAAGCAGTTGTTAGAGGAAGAAGAGAGAGGGAAAGAGGTGGATGAGGGAGAGGAGAGAGAGAGAAGAGAGAGAGAGACGGACACCAGTCCACAGGCAGGAGCGTGCACACATGAGCAGATACATGTGAACGGTTCAAGCTGTTTTCTTCTTTGAGTCTCTCACCAGTGCTCTACACTGGCTGAACATAGACCAGAAAGCCAGAGAGCAAGGTAGGACTAGTAGGGCCTGTGCTGCAGGAGACGAGGAGAGCGTGGAGGATGGAGACGGGGAGGTCCCAGAGATCAACACGGGAAAGGCCACCATAGAGAAAAGGTCAGAGGCCCTTGGCTTCATCTGACAGTGGACACACTAGAGAAACTCCAAGTGTTTGAGTGGAGTAGACAGGCGCTGAGTTAGCTACTAGCCTTCACCACAGCCCCTTCCTCCTCTCTGCCCTCTTGGAGCTTGGCCCAAGTGAGGCCTAGCTTGCCTCCAAGCACATCTGTATGTACCACCCTTAATGTCTTGTTTTTCCTATAAGTATCCAAGAGTCTGCATGATTCACTGTAAAGAGATACAAGAGTCTGGAAACTCCAGTACTAGCCCTGCAGACTCAGATCTGTGCCTGCAACACTGGGCATGTGACTTGATGGGCAGAGCACTTGGCCAGTGTGTGTGGAGCCCTGGTGTCCATCCCTGGCACTGCAAAAACCAGGCCTGGAGGTACAAACCTGCAATGTCAGCATTCCAGGAGGCGGGACAGGCATATGGTCATCCTTTGCTACAGAGCAATTCAAAGGCCAGCACGAGAATCTGAGTTTGATCTCCCCAAACTAGGCATGGTGGCACACTCTTGTAATCTCAACTCTGGGGAAGGTGGAGACAGGAGAATGATCCCTGGGACTTGCTGGCTTTTATGATAGTCTGTAAATTACCACTTTTTACATCAAGTAAATATTTTCGTACTCCCATGTATTTGATGATTTTGTTATATTTAAAAAAATTACTTTAGTCATTTTATACCCCTAAGAACCACTGAGTGATAGAAAAAAATAATCCCACATAGTACCATTTCCTGCCATGCTCTTTGTGGTATTAATGCTACATGTATTTTACACACACACACACACACACTTCATAAAGCTGATATAGTTATTAATTTATATATCACTGTCTTTAAAGAAGATTACAAAGAATCAAAACCTGCATCACTCACACCTTTATTATGTTAGCCCTCTTGTATAGTAGAAGCTGGTGTAGGAGGTCCTTCTGTCTATGTGTTACTTTCATTGGTTAATACAGAAACTGCCTTGGCCTACTGATAGGGCAGAACTTATGTAGGCGGAGGAAACTGGAATGAATGTTGGGAGGAAGAAGGGCGGAGTCAGGAGACGCCATGGATCTGCCGCTGGAGATAGACATGCTTTGCCGGTAAGCCATTGCCACATGGTGATACACAGATTAATAGAAATGGGTTAAGTTAAGATGTAAGACTTAGCCAATAAGAAGTTAGAGCTAATAGGCCAAGCAGTGATTTAATTAATCCAGTTTCTGTGTGGTTATTTTGGGGATAAGCTAGCTGGGTGGCCAGGATGAACAAGCGGTCTCCCCCTGCAACAAGAAGCCCTATTTACTCTGCTGATTTGAGTTATCAGTTCCTCACAGCTGGAGTATGAGTTATGAGTTACAGATCTGTAAGAAATTGGTAAATATATCACATACTATTCTCTAGACTCCAAAATATATTGTTTTATATAGTTATATATTAAACCAGGGAAGAAGAAATCTTTTTAATAACATATTTTCTTTACTGATGTGTGTGTGTGTGTGCACGCGTGTGCACGTGCGTACGTGCCTGAATGCGCAGACCCTCGCAGACACATGTGGAGCATCAGAGAGTCACGCTGAGTGTCTTCCTCAGTTGCTCTCCACTTCAGTCTTTGAGACAGGGTCTCTCACTGAACCTGGAGCTTGCTGTTTTGGCTAGTCTGGTTGGCCAGCAGGCCCCTGGAATATGCCTGTCTCTGCCATTGGCACTAGGGTATAGGTGCACGTGACTATGCCCAGCCTTTTACTTGGTTGCTAAGGACCCAAACTCAGGTCCTCAATGGCACAGCAAACATTCCCTCAGATGATGTGGGAGTGATTTCTTTCTAATCTGTTGCTTTCATTGGTTAATTAATAAAGAAACTGCCTAGGCCCATTTGATAGGCCAACCCTTAGGTGGGCAGAGTAAACAGAACAGAATGCTGGGAGAAAGAAGCAGATTCAGGCAGTCGCCACCCTACACAGACGCAGGTTAAGATCTTCCCTGGTAAGCCACCTCGTGGGCTACACAGATTATTAGAAATGGGTTAGATCAAAATGTAAGAGCTAGCCAATAAGAGGCTGGAACTACTGGGCCAAGCAGTGTTTAAAAGAATACAGTTTCCGTGTAATTATTTCGGGTATAAAGCTAGCCGTGCTGGTGGCCAGGAGCCAGGTGGCAGGAAGCAGCCCACCACTCCTATTACAACACTCAGACACCATCTTCTCCAGCCCATCTTTGATCTTTTCCCGTGGTTCCTAACTCAAATGTGACTTGCCTTGTTCTTGGCCTGCAGCAGCATCTTGTAAGGCAACTCTCCTGGAGCAAATATGACTTTGTTGTTTATATGTTTGGCTTGCTTTGCTTATTAATACAGGAAGAGAGTTTTGTTTCCATTGCTCATTTCATACACGGCACTCTGTGCCGTCAGGCCTCACTGTGGACAGGCTGGTCACTGACCTCACTGGACAGAGGTCCCTTCTGAGGGACAAATGCTCTGTTCATTGCCCTCAAGACTTCCTGCCCACCCTCAGCTTGTAGAAATGTCACTATGATATCTCTAGCTATAGATCCTTTTGTGTTTCTCTTACTTCTACTTCATTAAATTTCCTGGACTTATAAATTAATGTTTTAAAATAAGTTTTCCATTTCAGCCATAATGTATTTAAGTATCTTTTCTCTTTCTCTATTCTCCTTGAAGGCACAACACATGCTGCTGGTCTGGCTAATGGTACTTCATACTTCTCTGAGACCGCAGTTCTCTGGGGAGACACTGTTTGAGGCTGGGTGTTCCTCACCTACCTCTTTCATACAGCATCCAGTTATTGATCTCCACTAACTCAGAACCGTTTGATCAGCTGCTTTTATGGCTCCCAGGGGCACAGATTATTTCATGGCCAAATCCTGTCAACTTCTGGTTCACTGAAGGGTAATTCTCAAGGTCAGTCTAGAAGTTGTTCTACCCAGTTGCCTGTTCTCCCATTCTTCTCAGTAAGGGCAACTAGCTTGCAGTTGAGTTTGTATTTTCAAAGCCCCTCAACATCTGTTTTCAGTGCAAGTGTGTTTGAGTCATAAGCATGAAGTTCCCTCCGTGACTGAAAGCAAGGACAATTCCTTTGGGAGAGGACTTGCTGGCTTTATGGATTGCTTATCCCTCTGTAACAGCACTTCACTGGAAACTGACCCGCTCCCCTCCCTCCCTCCCTCATTTCACTGGGGAGAAGCCCTGCCCTTGGTGTCTGCTCACTAACTGCAGGGGGCTATAAGCTCTCCATAACTCATCCTGTCGACCTTCCATTCCACAGTTTCCCATCTTTGCCTCCACATCCTATGGGAATGGAGTGGACTTGCAGGGCAGAGATAGCTGTGTACATGGAAACCACATGTAAGCGGTAAGTACAAAGGCATTACGTGTCCACACCTCAGTTATGGAGCTGGTTATTTCACAGGGGCCATTTAGATGTGAGCTAATGATAGATGATGTCAGAGCTTTTGTTTCATGTCTCCTCCCAATCTTTCTCATCTTACACTGTTGCCTCACCTCCTGATCTGTTCCCTAGAAATCCATCCTTCCCACCTGGCACCCCCTGTAACACCCCCTGTAACAGTCTTTGCCTAGTACTCACAAGAGTTGGCTCATCCTCAAAGGAAATGCAGACACTGCCCCAGGAGGCTGCATCCTGATGACTTCACAAAGAGGTAGGACTCTGAAGAGAAAGTCCTTGTCCATCCCCAGCTCTCACCTCACTGCAACCCTCTTTTGTCTCCGTAAAGTTCTCTGAATCCTCCAGCCTTTGCAGATAGAGATTTAAATCTCCATCATGAATAAACTTATTTCCTTCCAGAAACATCTGACTTTTGGTAAAGTAAGAATAGTGCCTACCTTAGATTGTAGGAACACCCTGGGTAAATTTGCTAGTCACAATACTAACGCTAATAGCAAGGATGACGGTGCATTGCTAAGTGACACCTCCACTTCAGGAGCCTGGAAGTCAGAGGGTGAGTGCGCAGTATCTTGAGTCTTCTCAGCATGCTACCCCAACACCATGAGCCAGAGGATGAGGAACTGGGTTTTAGTGTTCAAATGGCATACTGCCCGTCATGCAGCTTCCACGCCATGAGTGGGAGATGGAGCCAACGATATCCCCTCTCATCCACACACTGAGACAGACCAATCATGGGTCGCTAAAGGAAGGGTAAAGCATGCTTACATCTGCCTCTCTCAGATGACCGTTTCCAAGTTAGGACGGGGCAGCACGGGGCGGCACGGGGCGGCATGGGGCAGCACAGCATGGGCGTCTTCTCTTCCTGACTGCTCCGTTTTGCTGTGTCATTTCTGCTTTGTGCTGAGGGAATAAGAAAGGCATGAGCCTTGACTCAAGCACCACGGTCTCTTGTAGGTTTCATCAAGTTTTAATGTGGTTTTCTTGAAGAAATTCATCTTTATTTGTGCGATTCATTTTGAGATTCCGTGAGGCAGGATCACTTTCAGACTGAGGTAGAGGTAAGAGCCAGTGACTGGCTGTTTTGCTTTTCAGATCTTCAGGTTGAACCCCAATTCCTGACCCTGAGTTTTTATTAATCATGCTTCAACAGAGAAGGGCGGGAAGGTAGAACATAAACCAGACTCAACTCCAACAGAGAAGGAGAGAATTGTGCTTGGCCAAGAATAGAAAAGCAGGGAGAAAGGGTCACATTAATAGAAATGGGCCAAGCAGAGTTTAAAAGAATACAGTTTCCGTGTAATTATTTCGGAGCATAAACTAGCTGGTGGCCAGGAGCCGGGCGGCAGGAACGCAGCCTGCAGCTCCTTCAACACTAAGTCTTGTTTAAATAAAATTTATGGGCTGGAATAATTTTTTTATAAATATTTGTCAACTCTACTGAGTATTTAGTGTCATTTTAATAAAGTGCTTGAAAAGCTTTGGGTGCTTAAAGACATCAGCTGACATCACAGAACATATAATCTTATTAAGAACAGAGGAAAGGATCTGAGACCTTTTATGTTCATCTGGTAGATGGTGGTGTTAGTTACTTCTCTTGCTACTCTGAACAAACAGCTTACAAGAAGCAACTTGATAGAGGGTTCATCCTGTCTCACCGTTTGAGGAGACACAGTCCCTCACAGCAGGGAAAGAATGGCAGCCTGGGCAGGACAGCAGGTGCTGGCAGTGAGGGTCCCTTACACAGCCACAGAACAAAAGGTGGTGGAGGCAGAGACAGACAGTTTCAGTAGGTGGGGCTGAGTTATAACTCATAAAGCCTTCCCCCAAATGGCCCATTTCTTTCAGATAAGCCCCACCTCCTAAGGGTTCCACAACCTCCCCAAATAGGGCGACCCTCTGGAGACCAAGTGTTCAAAATATTCAGGTACACTTTATATTTATGCCACAGCAGAAAGCTACACTGTTACAGATCACACTGTACGATGCTTGAATCTGTTCCCATAGAACCTGGGCTATAAACTTGAATGTCACGTTACTGGTGAGGCTGGCTTGTGAAGAACCCAGCCTGGACAGTGGGCACAAAACACACCATCTGCTACCTTCAAATCTCATGACGACCACGAGAAAGTCCTGCTGAGAAATACAGTGCGAGGGACTTGGAATGGAAAGGGAGGCTGGCTCTTACTATATTCCACTTGTTCTTATCCCAGATGTTGCTTAAATAAATTGATGAATGGAAGCAGCCTTTGATGCGTTTTTGTTGTTTTTATTAGAGAAAAATGGAATACTGATTTCAAGGTCAAGCTTTTTAAAAAGATAAACATGAAACTCTGCCTTCCAGTTCGGTGCTTTCCTTGCTTCCCAGACACCAGACATCGTTTGCATCTCTGCAAGGAAGCCAGCCAATGACCTCTGGGCACGCTGAAAACTAGTGCAAAGAGCTCACACTACAGAAAGTGTTCACCACCTTCCTCATTCGTGTTCACATACATCTTGAGCCCCCACCTAAGGCCTCTGGACCCCTTTTTCCCCATGAGATTATGTAATCTTTGGCCATCATGAACTCTTTCTGTGCGGGAGAATTCTACCTTGTAGTCACACTGCAAAGTCTAATGGCTGCTCTTCACATTTCCCAAAGAAACCAACCAGATGCTTTAGCCTCTACTGCTCTCAGGCTTTAAATCAACAACTATGTCTTTGTGCGAGTGATCTAGAGGGATTTTTTAAAACTTCCTGATGGACATCTTAAATTCTACTCAACTGATCCATACTGCAAATTTGTATTTATGTATTTTATAATTGCCTTGCTCAATTTTAATGTGCTCAGAAACCACAGAATTTTGTCTGAAAAAAAAAAATGAAGCCTTGCTGTGTTCCAGGGGAATGCAATGTTGGAGATTACTTAGGTCATAACTATGTTCTAGTAGATTCAGTATGTTTCATTCTGTGGCTATTAACAGTCAGCCACTGTGAAATGCTAAGAAATTACTGGGCATATCTCCTGCCTTTATACAGCTCTGGTCAAACCAATAGCAGATATTGAGCAAAAAAATCACAAATTTGAGGCGTTATTGGCATCTGCATCAATAGTCATTTCTTAGCAGGTGCTTCCTAGAATCAGGCTGTAATGAGGAAAATATCTGATACAAAATATTTGATACACATATGTTGGGTATTTCAACAATATCAAGCTAAAAATCTATTGAGGGTGTCTGGCTAAGATATCAATTTAACTAATAATTTTCTATAATAATGAATAGGGGCAAGGTAGTGAATTAATTGTACCAGGTGTGAACCTCATTATTAAGATGCTTACTTTTCTGATCACTCATTCAAGTGTTTCCTTTACAAAAAGATAGGGAAGCATACATATTCTAAAAAAGGTCTCTTCTGTGGGTCTGTGCAGTATCCAAGGTTAATGGCTGTGTAGCAGTTGAGGGCCAGAGGCAGGCGCTCAGAAGGGTCTGCTCCAGATGCTCACACCTCCCATCTGCCCCCACCCACAGGAGCTCACACCTCCCATCTGCCCCCACAGGAACTCACACCTCCCATCTGCCCCCACCCACAGGTGCTCACACCTCCCATCTGCCCCCACCCATAGGTGCTCACACCTCCTATCTGCCCCCACAGGAACTCACACCTTCCATCTGCCCCCACAGGAGCTCACATCTCCCATCTGCCCCCACCCATAGGAGATCACACCTCCCATCTGCCCCCACCCACAGGTGTTCACACCTCCCATCTGCCCCCACAGGAGCTCACACCTCCCATCTGCCCCCACCCATAGGTGCTCACACCTCCTATCTGCCCCCACAGGAACTCACACCTTCCATCTGCCCCCCACAGGAGCTCACACCTCCCATCTGCCCCCACCCATAGGAGATCACACCTCCCATCTGCCCCCCACCCACAGGTGCTCACACCTCCCATCTGCCCCCCACCCATAGGAGATCACACCTCCCATCTGCCCCCCACCCATAGGTGCTCACACCTCCTATCTGCCCCCACAGGAACTCACACCTTCCATCTGCCCCCCACAGGAGCTCACACCTCCCATCTGCCCCCACCCATAGGTGCTCACACTTCCTATCTGCCCCCACAGGAACTCACACCTTCCATCTGCCCCCACAGGAACTCACACCTCCCATCTGCCCCCACAGGAGCTCACACCTCCCATCTGCCCCCACAGGAACTCACACCTTCCATCTGCCCCCCACAGGAGCTCACACCTCCCATCTGCCCCCCACAGGAGCTCACACCTTCCATCTGCCCCCCACAGGAGCTCACACCTCCCATCTGCCCCCACCCATAGGTGCTCACACCTCCTATCTGTCCCCACTCACAGGAGCTCACACCTCCTATCTGCCCCCCACTCACAGGAGCTCACACCTCCTATCTGCCCCCACCCATAGGTGCTCACACCTCCTATCTGCCCCCACAGGAGCTCACACCTCCCATCTGCCCCACAGGAGCTCACACCTCCCATCTGCCCCCACTCACAGGAGCTCACACCTCCCATCTTCTCCCATCCATAGGTGCTCACACCTTCCATCTGCCCCCACAGCTCAGGATCTCTTTGTTGTTGCTCCACTGGCCCTCACCACTTCCCATCACTCATATCTCAGCCTAAGTATCTTCTCAGAGAGGTCTCCTCTGAACTTCTACACAAAAGTCATGATGGAGAAGGGTCATCTGTCTATGTGTTACTTTCATTGGTTAAATAAAGAAACTGCCTTGGCCCTTTAATAGGACAGAAAATTAGGTAGGCAGAGTAAACAGAACAGGAAGCTGGGAAGAAGGTAGTGAGGGCATTCGCCATAGCTCTCCTCTCCAAGATGGACACAGGTTAAGATCATTCCTGGTAAGCTACCACCTTGTGGTGCTACACAGATTGTTAGAAATGGATTAATCAAGATGTGAGAGTTAGCCAGTAAGAGGCTAGAGCTAATGGGCCAAGCAGTGTTTAAAAAAATACAGTTTCCGTGTAATTATTTTGGGTAAAGCTAGCCAGTGGCCGGGAGCTGAGCGGTGGGAAGCGGCCCGCAGCCCACCACAACAAAGTCACCAGCCAGTTACTCTTCCTTAGAATGACTTTGACACCACCTACCCTGCAATGTACTCCCTCTCTTACATTTCCTCTACACATAGTGCAGACAATCCCTAAACTAAGATGGTTTAACATAATTTCTCAATATTATATTTATAAGAAAGTGAACCTTACATATGTTCTGAGCTTTTATAGGCAAGTAATATTTGCAGAACAATTCTCCCTTATGTGGCTGAACAATGCAGGCAAGCCATGTCTCCTAGTCAGCCAAACTGAGCTCCCAGCTCACATGCTGCAGGACTGGCATGCTCTTTGACCAGGGAATAAATATCTTGTTTATTTTGTTTTGTTTTGTTTTTCTTAGAAAAAGGTGATGTGGGAGTGTCATATATCAATCTGTTGATTCATTGGTTCAATAAAGAAACTGCCTGGGCCCTGATAGGACAGAAAATTACGTAGGCAGAGTAGACAGAAGAGGATTCTGGGAGAAGGAAGCTGAGTCAAGGAGTCGCCATGATGTTCCCACTGCAGAGAGACGCAGGCTAGAATCTCCCCGGTAAGCACACCATGGGGTGCTACACAGATTATCAGAAATGGGCTAGTCTAGGTGCAAGAGCTAGCCAATAAGAGGCTGGAACTGATGGGCCAGGCAGTGTTTAAATAAATACAGTCTGTGTGTTGTTATTTCGGGGCTTAAGCTGGGCCATGCGGGCGGCCGGGTACAGGGTCACAGCTGTGCTGCTCCCTATTTCAACAGATTGGCGCCGCAGCCCGGCCGCACTCCCCGGCCGCTCCTATTACTACAGATTGGCGCCCGACGTGATGGGCTAAATCCACTTAAAAACCTGAGAGAGCTTAATTCTAAACAGAGAAAAACAGAGTTTAACACAGAGTTTTGTTCTTTGCTGCTGGTGTGCGTGCCGTAGAGAAAAAAAAAAAGCTGCGTCATTTTAAAATGCGGCTTTCTGGGCTGTGCCGCCATTGCAATCTCTGTCTGGCTCCTGTGAGAGACAGAGCTTTTGTATGGAGCATTTGGAATAAACTGCTTTGGCTTGCTTGATAGCAATTTGGACTGCTGTGTGCCTGGAACTCTATGCAGCTCAGGCTCACCAAATAGATCTGAGGCAGGAGCGGCTCAGCTCTGCCATACTGCAGTCTCAGGCAGGAACTACCATAATTACCTTAATGACAGCGCACTTAAGGTTTCTACTGGGCAGAATGCAGGCGGTACCGTATTAACTGTACAAGAAGCAACTTAACTTTTTAAGAACTGCTTAACATTTTAAGAAATGCTCCTGGATACTAAAAAAATTACAGATTCACAATAAAACAGATTCAGACAGACCACTAAATGGATCACATTGTTGGATGAATATACGTAGGCTTGATAAAGAAATAAATATATATATAGAGAGAGAATAAAGTTAATGCCTTTAAAATTAAAAAGGTAAAGTCTTTAAAGAGACAGAGTACAGATAGTTAAGAGAGTAAAAGAAATAAAGAAAAATAAGCCACGTAAAAATGGAAAATTCACAGAGAGTCTGGATTATGTACATTGTGTTTTCTTTAAAATTTTTGACTGTAAAGGAGCTAAGTACAGAGAGACATTTCATTATATGGGCTGCCAAGTGGAACCAGAATGGATATCATGAGGGTATGACTTCAAAATTTGGGTCTAAGGATATGATGCTTCGGAAAGGGTCTTCTTTTCTTTTCACAGAGGATGAGACCCTGTGGATTTCTTCTATTCCGATTTGGTATGATAGACCACGCCCTCCTGAAAGGTTGCTGTGAACACCCTCAGAAAATTGCTTCGCTCAACTGCCAACTGAGATGAAACTAGCACACAGGTTATACCGTGAAAGACCTAATTAACGACGCCCCCATTCAGCAGGAAGCAGTTTAGAGAGAAAAAACTGCGCCCATGTTCCCAAATATTGATTATATATGTTCTTTTACACTTAAAGGGGAAATGATATAGGTAAAAATAATTTACATTGGTGTGGATTTTAAGGTCAATTTTGTTATATGTATATGTATTTCTGATCTTGATTAAGTATTGTGATTATGCAGTTCATTTAAAAATGTTAACATATATAGGTTGTTAATGGATAATCATCAATAATGGTCAAGCTTGTAGTCATGTTAGTTAGATTTTTTAGATATGCATAGATATATTTCAGATAATGCATTCTTCATATCTTTCAAAGACTGCAGAATATGGCATTTAATGTTTTAATAATTTAGGGCTTTTTATGACAATGAGACATGTCTGCTCCTGGCAGCACCAATCTACTTCGAGAGGAAGATGGGCATCGAAGAGGATCCTTATGGAATTGGATAGCCATTTGGGCAAGAAACTGCTCTTGCCTGGACTGATGCATAAACTGGACACAAAGAACCCGCAGAGAGAGGACTGCTGAACTTGCCTAAAGGTGAGATGGTCTTTCAGGGTTCCTGACCTATGAGAGAATCTATGAAACATTCTGCAGGACACAGCAGAAAGTGACTAAACTGTCTTTGGAATTTCCTGCTTCATGGAACTGTCTGCTGGATACTGTGGGCCTGGAGGCCAAAGATGGATGCCCCAACGGTACAGAGGAACTTTGGGTGACTGTCCAGGCAGCGAGATGTCTCTGTCATTTCTAGAGTTTTCTTATTTCTTGTTTAGTATTATATCCTTCTGGAGTCTTTGATGGAGTTGAAGAATGAATAGATAGTTGTAGTTTTCCTTAGTTATGATAAAAGATAAAATAGATATAAATATTGTAACTGTAATTCTTACTTGATAACTGTTTTGTTATATGTGATTTTACTATGTTAAAGTTAAAGCTTTTCTTTTTTGTTTAAACAAAAAAAGGGGAAGTGATGTGGGAGTGTCATATATCAATCTGTTGATTCATTGGTTCAATAAAGAAACTGCCTGGGCCCTGATAGGACAGAAAATTACGTAGGCGGAGTAGACAGAAGAGGATTCTGGGAGAAGGAAGCTGAGTCAAGGAGTCGCCATGATGTTCCCACTGCAGAGAGACGCAGGCTAGAATCTCCCCGGTAAGCATACCATGGGGTGCTACACAGATTATCAGAAATGGGCTAGTCTAGGTGCAAGAGCTAGCCAATAAGAGGCTGGAACTGATGGGCCAGGCAGTGTTTAAATAAATACAGTCTGTGTGTTGTTATTTCGGGGCTTAAGCTGGGCCATGCGGGCGGCCGGGTACAGGGTCACAACCGCGCTGCACCCTATTTCAACAGATTGGCGCCGCAGCCCGGCCGCACTCCCCGGCCGCTCCTATTACTACAAAAAGGGGTTTATTTTAGCACACAAAACCAGGTTGCTATACATTATTTCAAGAAAGTTAAAGCAATAGGAACTCGAATCAGCTGGTCACTGTTTGGTCGGAAGCATCACCTCAACTCCCTAACACTCCTTTATACAAAAAGTCTAGATTGTTTGGCTTCACCCCAGTTCCTGGCATAAGCTCCCTCCCCTGGGAGTTGCCTTAGTCCAAACTCTCCCTCTGAGAAGGCCTAGAAAATGGTGACCCCCCTCCCTAGGGAAGGTCAAGACCACTTCCACAAGCTATTTAAACTGCCCCCCGAGAATGAACATGTGGTCTCTGGGTTTCATATGGTCTCCCCTTCTCTCTCTTCCGCCTCCATGTTTTCCCCGGGCCACCTCGGAGCACTCCATTAAACATGGGCATCTTCAAATCGGTTTTATTTGGTTGGATTGAAATTATTTGCCTTGGCGAAGAGGTTTGTTTTAAGAAAATACTTAACAGTCACATCACATTCACAGTCAAGAGCAGAGAGAAATGAAAACACACATGCTTACTGCTCAGCTTCCTTTCTCCAGAACCCAACTCCAGGAATGGTACTGCCCAGAGTGGGCTGGGTCTTCCCCTTTCAGTTAAGGTAGTGAAGACACTGGCCCACAGACATGCCCACATGCCAAGCTAATCTGCACAATCCTTCACTGAGCTTTTCTTCCCAGCAGTTTAGAGGTTACCTTGTGGTGGTTTGAAAGAAAATGTCCCCCATAGGGAGTACCACTATTAGAAGGTATAGTCTTTGGAGTAGGTGTGGCCTTGTTGGAGGAAGTGTGTCACTCTGGAAGCGGGCTTTGAGCTCTCATATATGCTCAAGCCACGCCTAGTCAGACAGTTCACTTTCTGTTGCTTATGAATCAAGATGTAGGACTCAGCTCCTTCTCCATCATCATGTCTGCCTACAGTGCCTCCAAGTTTCCCTCCATGATGACAATGGACTAGACCTCTGAAACTGTAAGTCACCCACAATTAAATGCTTTCCTTTATAAGAGCTGCTGTGGCCATGGTGTCTCTCCACAGCAATAGAAACCCTAAGACAATCCCTTTGCAATTTTTAAGACCCCAGCTCAACATTGCATCATCACAAGAAAGCTTTGAGCCTTCCTATGCAAATTCATCCCCTACTCTGCCATTCCCAACCAGCAGCAGTCCATTTTTCTTTCCAATAATAATTCTCAAAATGATATTTTTTCATTACTGAAAATAGATTTTTTATCACATAATATGTCCTGGTTAGTTTCCCCTCCCTCTACTCTTCTAAGTTCCTTCCCACCCCACTTCCCATCCAGAACCACTCCCTTCTGTCTTTCATTAGAAAACAAATCATTAGAAGGATTATTATCCTTCTAAGGGATAATAATAAAATAAAATAAGATAAAACAAACATTATTATAATTGAACAAAATAAATCAAAAAAGGAAAGGAGCACAAGGGAAGGCACAAGAGTCAGAGACCCACTCGTTCACACGCTCAGGAGTCCCATACTATATATGCAGAGGAGCTGGTGTAGACTGGTGCAGGCCCAAGGCAGCTGCTTCGGCCTCTGTGAGCTCATATGAGCTTTGATATGGTGATTTAGAGGCTGTGTTTCCTTGGTATCCTCCATTCCTCTGGGTCTTATACTTCTGCATCTTTTTCTGAGAAGGTTCCCTGAGGCCTGGGGGCAGGGATGTGGTGGAGACTTCCTGTTCAGGGCTGAGTGTTCCAAGGTCATTCACTCTCTTGACCTCTGGCTGTGGGTCTCTATATCTGTTCCCCAATCTGCTGCAGGAGGAAGCATCTCTGAGGATGCCCGAGCAAGGCACGGATGCATTAGTGCAACAGAATGCCACTGGGAGTTATTTTATTGCTACTGTTTTTGGAACAGTGGTATCTGGTTTTATTCTAGGCTCTCTAATCTTAGGTTCTTCATCACCCAAGAAGTCTCAGATAATGGGTTCCATCTTGTGGAGTGGGCCTTAAGTTAACTCAGGTATTGCTTAGTTACTCCCACAAGGTTTGCACCACAATTGCCCTGGCATACCTTACAGGCAGGACACCACTGAAGACCCAAGAGTTTGTGTATGGTTTGATGCTTACTTTTCTCCTTTGGTAGCATGCAGAATACATTTCTGTATCAAAGATGCTCAAACACAGCAGTGAAGGTTCTACATAAAAATCAGCTCAACTTCTTCATGTTCAGTAAGCTGTGAGTGCTGTCTTCAGCAATGGCTCTTGCTATCAGTTTGTGGAGAACAACCTACAGTCTTAGCAACAGTTTGGGCTGTTTGGAGATTTCTATGGGACTCCTCAATTTGGCAATAAGAGACAGCCAGTTGGGACTCTCTCTCCCCTAGTATTTGTGATTTATTTAGATGAAACTTCTACTACATTAAATTTTCATACTACCCCTCAAATGCTCCCTAATTTTATCTTCCTCTCCTCATTTCCCCCCCCAATGTGGAGTTGATAAGAATTTTTTCCTATTCTGTAAAATACCACTTTTTCCAAATGACGGTGTCCTTTGCCATGTAGAAGTTTTTCAGTTTCGTAAAGTCCCATTTATTGCTGATCTTAGAGTCTGTGCTAACAGTGTTTTGATTGTGAAGTATTTTCCTGTGCCAGTGTATTCAAGACTATTCTTCACTTTCTCTTCTCAGGTTCAGTGTATCTGGTTTTACACTGAGGCCTCTAATCCACTTGGAGTTGAGTGTTGCGTGGGGTGATGAGAAGGGATCTATTTGTATTCTTACACATGCAGCTGTCCAGTCTCACAAGCACCATTTGCTGAAGATGCTCTTTTCTCCAGGGTGTATTTCTGGCTTCTTTATAAACATCAGGTGTCAATGGGTGTGTGGATTTTTTGTCTGGGTCTTCAATTTGATTCCATTGATGAACACATCTATTTTTGTATCAATATCATGCTGTGTTTTGCTTTTGTTTCGTTTTTGACTATAGCAATGTAGTACAACTTAAATCAGGGAAAATGATGCCTCCTGTGGTTCTTTTATTATTCAGGATTGTTTTAGCTATCCTGTGTTGTTTTTCCATATGAAGCTGAAACTTGTTCTTTCAAAACCTTGCAGAATTGTATAGCATTCTGATAGGGGTTGAATTAAATCTGTAGATTGTTTTAGGTAGGATCGCCATTTTTATTATATTAATCCTACCAATCCATGAGCATGGGAGATCTTTCAATCTTCTGATAAAGTATTTGAAAAAAATAAAATAAGTTTTTAATCATATGTTTCACGGGCTTAGCTATAGTTACCCCCAGATATTTGTATTATTTGAGGCTATTGTGAAAAGTGCTAATTTCTATGGTCTTTTTTCAGATCACTGGCTTAGCTATAGTTATCCCCAGATATTTGTATTATTTGAGGCTATTGTGAAAAGTGCTATTTCTATGGTCTTTTTTTCAGATCATTTGTCATTTGTATATAGGAAGGCTACTGATTTTTGTGAGTTATTTTTTTTAATCCAGCTACTTTGTTCCAAGTGTTTATCATCTGTAGGAGCTCCCCAGTAGAATTTTTGGGTCACTTATATACACTATCATATCATCTGCAAATAAAGAGACTTTGACTTTTTCCTTTCAAATTTGTATCCCCTTGATCTCCTTTAGTTGTCTTATTACTCTAGCTAAGACTTAAAGTAGTATATTGAATAGATATGGAAAGAACGGACAACCTTGTCTTCTTTCTGATTTTAGTGGAATGGCTTTGAATTTCTCTCCATTTAAGTTGATGTTGGTTATGGGCTTGCTGTAAACTGCCTTTATTATGTTGAGCTATGTTCCTCGTATCCCTAAATTCTCCAGTATTTTTATTATGAAGCGGTATTGAGATTTTGTCAAAGGACTTTACTGAATCTAATGAGATGATGTTTTTTTTTTTGTCTTTCAACCCAATTTCTTAAAGAAATATCATTGAGTATCTTGTGTACTTTGTTCTTTAAGAAAGGGTCTACCATAGCCTAAAATGGCTTCCAACTCTCCATGTAGTAGAAGATGACCTTAAAATTCTGACCTTCCTGCCTTCCACCTCCACAGTGCTGAAATTACAGGCATGTACCAAGATGCCAGGCCTATGAGTCCTTTTCCTATGCTCTCTTCCCTGGATATGGAAGAGTACAGTTCTGGGTATTACACTTGAAGAAGAAGCTGATGCAGTGGTACACACAGGATTCCTGCACTTGAGAGAAGGCACAGGAGGATCAGAAATTCACAGCCAAGGGTAGCAGGAGTTACAGGAGACCCTACCTCAAAAACAAGCAAACAAACAAACAAAAAAAAAAACAAGAAAAAAAGGAACTAATGTTTCCCCTCACCACACAGAATTACTCAACCATGTAGATATCTGTGTACATGCTGAAGGGCTGCTGAACAAATGGAGTTAGTATTCAAAGAACCAAGCCTTCTGTGTTGTGCTCTCTGACAGATCTCCTTCCTCCTCTTCTTCTCCCCATCTCTCCCTTTCCCTCACCTTCTCCGTGTCTTTCCTTCTCTCTTCAGCATGTATATCTGCTGATGATGACCTGGTGGATTGCTGTTGTGAAGGCCACTGTGGCTCAATTTCTCCTGTTTGCTTTTAATGTTCTTCGATTGTTGATTGTGGAGACGATTAAGGAATCCTACCTTACCTCCAGCTCACAACACATCTGCAGTTGACTTTACGGTGAGGTTTCTAACACGAACCCTGTACTCTGCATACATAGGTCTGAAATTAAGAGCAGAGGATCTATCACTGCCTGTCCATTTGGTTTGGGTTTTCTTTAAGGACTGGCTTCATGGTAAATGTCTGGAGAATCAACAATGTTGACTCAGACATCAGTGATACAGAGAGAGAAAGGAACAAAGCTGACTGTAAGCACATTCCAGGCGGATGAACGACTGGCTGTTGAGGGACTGCCTCTAGTAAGACCCACGGGAGGATGTCAGGGTAGACAGATATCTATATCTGCATAGTCAATATGTAAATAACAATCGGTGCAGGAAGAGACAGGGGAATGAAAACATGGCATGGATCCAGTTAAAACTAGCTGGAGTGTGGCCCATCTCTAGTATGTTCAGACAATGAACGATCTTCTTGTATCAGAGCCATTTCCAAAACAAGCTCAATGCACACAGCTCTTGCCTGAGCAGCACAGCCCAGGCATCCTTAGAGGACTGTCCTCCGGTGAACTTCTCTCCCTCATTCTCTTAAAACCACAGCAGATGCTGTGTGACTTTCCTGGGGAGACGACTTCTCTTTACACCAGGGAGTAAGGGCAAGGGTAGACCAACTCCACCCCAGTCCAGTTGGTGAAGCGATCAACTTCTTGGGTTATGTACAAGAACACAAGTGACTCCAGGACAGCTGTGGACCAAAAGATCTGTATTCAGAACAAGTGCCAACACTCGGCAGCTGCCTCTGACGAGTTCCCTGCACAGCCCAACAGCTCCACCGAGGAGTTTCCTCTCCATGCTATAGAACTTGGGGTGGGGGTGGGGTGGCTTGAGTTTCTTGTGGCTTTATGAGCCTGGCATATACTGCACCCCTTTCCTCTAGGAGGATATGTTTCATTGGGGAAGAAATGGTAAAATAGCAACAGGTCAGACTGACTCAGATGACATCTGTGCTATGATCTGTTGGGGACAAAAGGCAAGGTATTGTATTGCTAAAGGACTTTACCACCTAGAGTATAGGTATTATGGGATATTGTACACTGCTGTGATTGGTGGAATAAAAAGATGAATGGCCCATAGCTAGACAGGAGGTACAGGCAGGAATTCTGAGGAGAGAAAGGAAGAGGAGAGGAAGAGTAATCTAGGCATATGGGAGCCACGAGAAGACATGGAGGAAGCAAGGTGGGCAGTAAGGGACAGAATGTAGATTAACAGAAATGGGTTAATTTAAGTTATACAAACTAATTAAAAACAAACCTAAGCTAAGGCAAAACTTTCATAATTAATAAGTCTCCATATTATTATTTGGGAGCTGGCTAGTAGAACAGAGGAAGACTTGCTACATAAAGGAGATGAGTAACTAGGAAAGTGTTCTATAATGTAAGAGGTGTTTGTCCCGAAGGCTGTGGGAACCCAGAGAGATGAGACGTAGGAGTAAAGGGGATACTTTCTTAGTTCAAGTAATATAATTAAAGACAGCCATATTATCTGTGTGAATCCTTGATGGGGGGGCTATTAGTTCAGGCTTTGCTATTAACTGCACACACACACACCCCCCCCCGCATTGTACCTACATTATGACTAAGCTATAGGAAGGCAACCCAAGAAATAGCCACACAGTCCTATGCAGGCTCCACCATGGGGCCACAGGCATACCCCCTCATGCAGGATCCACCATGGGGCCACAGGCATACCCCTTCACGAAGGATCCACCATGGGGCCACAGGCGTACCCCCTCACGAAGAATCCACCATGGGGCCACAGGCATATCCCCTCATGCAGGATCCACCATGGGGCCACAGGCTTAGCCCCTCATGCAGGATCCACCATAGGGCCACAGGCGTACCCCCTCACGCAGGATCCACCATGGGGCCACAGGCGTACCCCCTCACACAGGATCCACCATGGGGCCATACCCCCACCCAGACTTCTGGGGCAACCCCAGTCGGGACCTCTTCTGCAAACGAGGTACCAGGCAATATTCATTTCATTCTTTCCATTTTTCCATTTATTTTCTTTTGTGTTTTCTGTATTTTGAATTATTTTCCTTGTTTGCCTTCAAGACAAGGTCTTGCTATTATATGGCCCAAGCTAGCTTTAGAGTGCTTTATCTCTTGAGAGCTGGCATTACATTTGGGCACCATCATGAGAGCTTTTTCTGTCCAGTAAGTGGGTATGCTGGAAGAGTTGTCTGGCTACAGAAAACAAAACAGGATTGTGACTATTACATTAAATATTCACTGAGCCATTCCATGTACAATACTGGATGTTGACACAGGACCTCTCAGGCAAGATCTCTCTTGAAAGGACTATGAGGGAAGGCAGCTGTGTATAAATAAGAGACAGATGCTGAGACACAACATCTGGGCTGGAACATTGGCTCCATCTCTGGCAGGCTAGCATACCTGGGCTCTAGAATGTTGGGCTCTAGTAAGCCCAGAAAGGCCATTACTATGGAATTTCAATGAATGCCCCCACACAAGGCACTCAGGCTATTTTTAAATGCAGCTCAAAGCCAACCAAACTAAATCTGAACCAAGTTATAACCAAATTGGTTCAAACTTCATGTTAAAGGTTCTGGATTGTAACTAAATCAGACCATAACCACTCTAGAATAATTATATAATCTGTGTAACATGGGCTATTTATAATAAGTGGAGAATAATAAGCCATAACTGTTCTGGACACATAAGGGACCTATTAAGGGAAGGACATGAGAGATTAATTAAATGAGGTTTGAAGATATTACTAAGTTTAATCAAGCAAATTTATGATCTATCTTCAAAATATATATAAATTGGTACAGTCATAACAAAAAGCACACAGAAGCATCTTCAGAAAACTGGACTATAATTTTCAGGGAAGGAAATGAGGTTGGAACCAAAGAGGAGTCTGCACCTCATGAGCATTGCAGTTTCTCACAAGAGCTGAAACATAAAAACAAGTCTTCTGTGATGACTGGCAGAATAAGAACATGAAATATGATTCAGCAATGGGAGAGAAGCAGATTTGCCACTTACGACAAGATGGATATAGCAAGAGGGCATTGTGCTATGTGAACTAAGACAGAAGACAGGCACTGTGTGAGCTCACCAAGTGCAGCATCTTTAAAAGTCACTCACAAGCAAATGGGGTGATCTCAGCCAAGCCTTCTTAGGCATAAATCTAAGGGTCTGATAGGAACATGGTCAACAGAGTCAAAGATACCGGACAGTTTACTTGAAATGTGCTATGAGGCCACGTCTTAAATGTCTTTACCAAGAAACACAAGCACCTTGCCAGGCAAGGGTTGTGATCACTAATGCCAGTGCTTACACTTCAGTACAACATACACGGCCACAAAATGGAAAGATCATTCTGGCTTCTGTGTGGAGATAGAACTGTAGGGACTGCAGGAAAAGTCAGGAGACATTTAGAAGGTCTTTTAAGACTAAAGCAAAACATAAGAAATGTTTGAACTCAAGAGGAGCAAGAAAGATGGAGAAGGGTCCCATCATTAGACAAAAATGGGTGGAGTCAGCAAGACTAACCAATAGCTGAGAGCATGTGGAGAGGAAGAGCAAAGTTCACCCACATGGGCAGATGAGGCTGATGTTCACCGCAATGAAAATATTCCCTATGTGCCAGCAGAAAGATAAACAATGATGATAATAAAGACCAATGTTGTTGATCTCATGTTCCTAACAGCCCTGTGCAGAAGGAGTTACCATCTCCACCAGTTTATATAAGCAAGCAGACTACAACGCAAAGAGATTTAAGTTGCCAAGGATCAGTCAGCGAACTGAAGAGCTAGGGTCAGTTTTATGAATTCAAGTATAGTGACTCCAGACTCTGCCTCTTCATTCCAAGCCACACTGCTTGGGAATTAGTTTGACTCTGTGGCCTGGCCCACAGTCTACTTCTACTTTCTTCCACGCATAACTGAATCATGTCGGAAACATGGTACTCACATGGTAGAGTATGAATAGGCTCAACCTGGAACATGCGCTGAGATGAGAACACATGCCAAGATGTTAAGGAAGAATCAGACATCAAAAGGTTACACATTTATCCTAAATAAGAATTAGTTTCAGTATGCTGTATTTTCTGAATGAGGAAGATGAGCCTTCCTTTGTGAAGTCATGGAAATTATCTGGAGAAGATTCATGCCACCGTTAAAAGTGTTGCTCTGGTATCTACTCCTGGCTTCAGATTTTGTTATCACCTGTTGCCAGGATGACTTCTGCGTTGTTTATTAGCCTCTTTATATCTGCCTCCCCATTAGAGAAGGGGACATAGTTGTTGAAGGAGGCCGCTTGTTCTTTCCGGCCACCCAGCTAGCTTAGACACGAAATAACCACACAGAAACTGAATTAATTAAATCACTGCTGGCCCATTAGTTCTAGCTTCTTATTGGCTAACTCTTACATCTTAATATAATCCATTTCTATTAAGCTATGCATCGCCATGTGGCTGTAGCTTACCGGCTAATTTTTTCAGCATTTGTCTCCAGCAGCTCCATGGCTTCTCTCTGACTCCGCCCTTCTCCTCCCATCCTATAGGCCAAGCCAGTTCTTTATTCATTAACCAATAAGAGCAAAACATAGACAGAAGGAACTCCCACACCACACAATGACACTGGACCAAAGCCAGGTAGGCTTCTCACCAAACTCAGTTTCCTTCTAGCCAAAAAGTTCAACCGCACCCTACAGTTTCTACCAGGTTATCATGGCCAGATGGCCCTGGCCTCTGGGATAAGGGCAGAGGCCATGGGTGCTGCCTTCAGAGCTGACCCCAAAGCAGCTTGCAGATGGCATTGCTCACTCTTCTTCTCCTCCTATGGATGAGTTCAGAGGATCCAGGGGAGACCCAAAGGCCTGGAGTTCAGCAGAGCTAAGGGTCTGTGTACATAGGTGGATGGCCTCCTGCTGAGGAAGGTGATTCACTTTTACCTGTGTGAGCCAGTGGCAAGCATCTGTCATGTTAGATCCAGAGTTGAGAGCTTGCTTAGCAGAGACATCCCATCAGTGATCCTGTAGTAATACGAGCGGCGGGACTGTGTCTCCAGCACCCCGGCCACCCACATGGCTAGCTTATGCCCCGAAATAATTACACGGAAACTGTATTCTTTTAAACACTGCCTGGCCCATTATTGGCTAGCTCTTACATATTGACCTAACCCATTTCTAATAATCTATGTAGCCCACGAGCTGGCTTACCAGGAATGATCTTAACCTGCGTCTGCCTGGAGTGGGAGAATCATGGCGACTCCTACTGACTCAGCTTCTTTCTCCCAGCATTCTGTTCTATTTACTCTGCCTACCTAAGGTTTGGCCTATCAATGGGCCTAGGCAGTTTCTTTATTGATAAGAAATCACTCCCACATCATTTCCCCTTTTTCTGTTTAAACAAAAAAGGCTTTAACTTTAACATAGTAAAATTACATATAACAAAACAGTTATCAAGTAAGAATTACAGTCATAATATTTATATTTACTTTATCTTTTATCATAACTAAGGAAAACTATAACTAACCATTCTTCAACTCCATCAAAGACACCAGGAGGATATAATATTACCTAAGCAAACAAGAAATCAAAAGCTCTAGAAATGACAGAGACATCTCGCTGCCTGGACAGTCACCCAAAGTTCTTTTGTACCGTTGGGGCATCTATCTTCGGCCTACAGGCCCATAGTTTCCAGCAGACAGTTCCATGAAGCAGGAAATTTCAAAGACAGTTCAGTCACTATCTGCTGTGTCCTGCAGAATGTCTCGCAGACTCTTTCATGAATCAGGAACCCCGAAAGATCATCTCACCTTTAGGCAAGTTCAGCAGTCCTCTCTCTGCAGGTTCTTTGTGTCCAGTTTATGCATCAGTCCAGGCAAGAGCAGTTTCTTGCCCAAATGGCTATCAAACTCCATAAGGAGCCTCTTCAATGCCCATCTTCCTCTCGAAATAGATTGGTGCTGCCAGGAGCAGATGTGTCTCATTGTCATAAAAAGCCCTAAATTATTAAAACATTAAATGCCATATTCTGCAGTCTTTGAAAGATATGAAGAATGCCTATCTAAATGAAATATATCTCTATATATCTAGAAAATCTAACTAACATGACTACAAGCTTGACTATTATTTATGATTACTCATCAACAACCTATATTTCCTAATTATACATTACATTTTAAAAATGAACTACATAATCACAATACCTTAATCAAGATCAGAAATACATATACATATAACAAGCTTGACCTTAAAATTCACATCAATGCAAATTATTCATATGTATATCATATCCCCCTTTAAATGTAAAAGAACATTTATAAACAATATTTTGGAACATGGGCGCAGGTTTTTCTCTCCAAACTGCTTCCTGCTGAATGGGGGCATCATTAATTAGGTCTTTCATGGTATAACCTGTGTGCCAGGGCCATCTCAGTTGGCAGTTGAGTGAAGTAATTTTTTGAGGGTGTTCACAACAACCTTTCAGGAGGGCGTGGTCTATCATACCATATCGGAATAGACACAATCCACAGAGTCTGGTCCTCTGTGAAAACAAAAGAAGACCCTCTCCAAAGCATCATATCCTTAGACACAAATTTTGAAATCGTAATACCCTTATATCCATTCTGGTTTAGCTTGGCAGCCCATGTAATGAAATGACTCTCTGTACTTAAATCCTTCACAGTCAAAAATTTTAATGAAAACACAATGTACATAATCCAGACTCTCTGTGAATTTTCCATTTTTACGTGGCTTATTTTTCTTTATTTCTTTTAATCTATAACTATCTGTACTCTGTCTCTTTAAAGACTTTGCCCTTTTTTTTTTAAACCATTAACTTTATTCTCTATATTCCTTTTCTTCTCTCTCTCAAGCCTACGTACAATCATCCAACACTGTGACTCATTTAGTGGTCTTTTATGTCTGAAATCTGTTTTATTGTGAATCTTATTTTTTTTCTTTTTCGAGACAGGGTTTCTTTGTGGCTTTGGAGCCTGTCCTGGAACTAGCTCTTGTAGACCAGGCTGGTCTCGAACTCACAGAGATCCGCCTGCCTCTGCCTCCCAAGTGCTGGGATTAAAGGCATGTGCCACCACTGCCTGGCTTTATATTTTTTTATTATCCAGGAGCATTTCTTAAAATGTTAGCACTTCTTAAAAACTTAAGTTGCACCATGTACAGGTAATACAGTACCGCCTGTGTCCTGCCCAGTCGAAACCTTAACTGCGCTGTTTTTACCGTAATTACAGTAGTTCCTGCCTGAGACCAACACAGTTCAGCATGGTGGAGCTGAGCCAAGCCGCTGCTGCCTCAGAGCCATTTGGTGCCCCTGAGCCACACACAGTTCCAGGCACACAGCAGTCCACATTGCCATCAAGCAAGCCATAGAGCTTTACTTCAAATGCTCCATTCAAAAGCTCTGTCTCCCACAGGAGCCAGACAAAGATTGCAATGGCGGCACAGCCCAGGAAGCGGCGCTTTAAAATGACACAGCGTTTTTTTCTGCTGCTGCTGTTGAATCAGGAAATCTCTCTATGGCACGCCACCAACAAAGAGCAAAACTCTGCATTAAACTCTGTTTTTTCTCTGTTTAAAATTAAGCTCTCTCAGGTTTTTAAGTGGATTTAGTCCCACGTTGGGTGCCACTCTGTAGTAATAAAAGCACCGGGGCTGTGTCCCTAGCATCTCGGCTGCCCACATGGCTAGCTTATGCCCTGAAATAATTACATGGAAACTGTATTCTTTTAAACACTGCCTGGCCCATTATTGGCTAGCTCTTACATATTGACCTAACCCATTTCTAATAATCTGTGTAGCCCATGAGCTGGCTTACCCGGAATGATCTTAACCTGTGTCTGCCTGGAGTGGGAGAATCATGGCGACTCCTACTGACTCAGCTTCTTTCTCCCAGCATTCTGTTATGTTTACTCCGCCTACCTAAGGTTTGGCCTATCAATGGGCCTAGGCAGTTTATTGATAAGAAATCACTCCCATATCATGATCCCACTGGTGTAAGCAGGGGATCATCCTCATTGCCCCCTTAACTGCCCTTGGACTTGCCAGACACTGGCTGTGTCAGTGACCTGTTTCACAAAGGTTATATTGCGGTGGGAAAGTCTACCCTGAATGTGGGTAGTGCAATCCCATGGACTAGAATCCCAAATCAAGGGAGAATGGAGGAAAAGTTCTCCTTCCCCTGGGTTTTCTGGGGTGCTAAATGTTAGCAGTCCAGCTACATGCCATTCCTTCCCCCCACATGATGGACTGTGGCCCTGAAACTGAGAGCATGAATCAGTGCTGCCTCCCATAAGTTATCTATATCAGCTATTGGTCACAGTGACAGAAAAAGAATTTTTGCTTTATTTACATGAATAGAGGGCTAGAAACAATCTATAAAATAGTGTCCAGATAAATGTGCTTTAATCACATCAAGAAAACCATCACACACTTCCCTGTGTTATAGCTGTGGACCCATCTGAAATCACCATTTCCAGGTAAGATATCTTACTGATTAACAGCATTGCCTATTCAAATGTGAAGGCCGCTATGAACAAACTGTATAACATGAGCACTACAGAAAGCACAGTGCTGGGACCCAGAAGAGCACGAGAGGCTGCCGCTGTCATCTTTTGTGCTAACTTTGCCGACGATGTCCACTTAGAAACAGCAGAAGTGCGTTGTTTGATGGCTTCTGCGCCATCGCAAAGGTGGGAGGCTCAGATCGAGGCACTTGTGCTCTGCTCCCAAGATGGCAAGCCGCTATTCAGGGGACAAGACACTGGGTCCTGGCTCAAGGTGAGGGAAGGAAAATTAATTCCCATAGCCTCGCCATTTTACAGAGTAGCTAACCTCTTCAGGAGGACTCCTCCTGGTCATTTATTCACTTCCTAAAGTTCCATCTCAATACTGCTTTGGTGAAGGTATCAATGACACAAACTGGAGCAGGACACATTTAACTGTGCCCCAGGATCTGTTCTGGCCCCACCCAGTCTCCCTGACAGACGCGGTAGGAATGTGGGATCCCTGTGGCTGGTCTTTCCAGGAGGACTACAGAGCCTTGCAGAAGACTTTAGTCAAGGGCCTTATTACAAGACAGCACCTTCCTTTTGGGCAATTCTTCCTCATTTGGAGAACCCTGTTCCTTATGTATAAAGTATATGAGTGGTGTAGGAAGTCCTTCTGTATATGTGCTGCTTTTATTGGTTAACGAATAAAGCTGCTTTGGCCTATGCCAGAGCAGAATAGAGCTAGGCAGGAAAACTAAACTGACTGTTGGAAGAAAGTAGGTGAGTCAGAGACACCATGTAGCTACTGAAGAAAAAAAGATGCCCATGGGAGCTTGGTGGAACCGTGCCGGTAGCCCCCAACCTCGTGGTGATGCACATATTAATAGAGATGGGTTAATTTAAGATATAAGAGCAGGCTAGCAATACGCCTAAGTGATTGGCTAAGCAGTGCTTTAATTAATACAGTTTCTGTGTGATTATTTTGGGTCTGGGAGGCCTAGTATGAATGAGCAGTCTCCGTTTACACACGAGAGCATGTAAATAATCTTTAAAGATTAGAAAATGGATTCTACCACACAGAAATGGAAACAGTTATTCTTGAGAGATGCCTGGAAATTATTTTGAATATCTTTATTATGGCTGTAAATTGGAAGCCAAAACAAATAACAAGAAACAAAGCCTTTAGAACAGAATATACTCAGTAAATGCAAAGACTACTGTCCAATGGCAATATTTTGACCCAAAAGGAAATTTTAAACCCCATGCTAACTCATTTGCCTATTTGCATATTTCTGTACACCTTGCCAAGTTTTCTCCAGGCTTAGGCTGGCAAGTGAATCTCTTACAGCTTGATTCTATCGGTTTTGGTTCAGCTCCAGATTTTTAAGATGTGGCATTCCACTAGCCCTAGGCATTTTGTTTATCTTCTAAGCATCATGTCTTATTTTAAGATACTGTATGTCACAGACAAACAGGCTCAAAGGCATTAGTGTGCTCACAGGAACTTCTCACTGGCTGAATTCTCCAGCGCACAGACAGGAAGCAATGCCCATGGTAAGAGATCATAACCACTGTGCAGACGAAATACCAAGGAAGTGCCCATCCCACAGCCACCCAGACAGGACGTCCAGTGTTTATGCACACATCTCAACATCCTTGAAGAGGATGCACGTATGTAACCAACAACACGCTGGAGCCTCTTCCACCCGATCATGAGGCCGAGCCCTGGCGAGGTTTCTTTCTCTCCTTGAGCTGATTTTGCTTTCATCCTACAGTTGTTTTTCTGCCCTTATGATGCTCTTCATGTCCTCCCAGCAAGGCTCGTGGCTCACCTACAGCTCTGTGCACACAGTGTTTCCCTGGGGCTCTATACTCTTCTGTCAAAAATTCATCTCCTTTGCCTTTAGTCTATCTAAACCTCTTTCTAATTTTGCATACCAAAACTGCCCGGAGAGGGTGGTGCTTTCTTCTGTACCCAAGAGTGGGACACTGAGCTGAACACGCTGAAACATCACAGCTTTTGCTCAGTCCCACCTGTGAAGCGTAAGAGTGAAATGCCACCCTAAACTACACACACATGGCCTGCACAGGCTCCTATCCAGAATGTGCAAGTCCCAAAACAGTGCTTTGTGGGAAGTGGAGACAGCGCCTTGCTTGTGTCAAGCCATCTCTCCAGAGCTGCACACAGCAGGATAATGGCCCATTCTTCTGTTGGACTAACAGACAGGACTGTTCTGCCGCATTCAACTACAGTTCCACCATGTGCAAAGGCTTCTCTGTGGACTAACTCCTAGGAGGAAGAGTCATCTGGCTTGTAAGAAGTAAATGTATAACCCAAACAGAAGTATTCTCACCCTAGATGAAACTTCTGCTGCCACAGTCTGTCCTCTGTATTTTCCCAGTGTAACAAGATGGGCCTGTTCATTGGGGTTTCTGTCCTGCCTGGTTCCCACAGCCCTTCAGCCCCAAAGAAATCACACAGAGAGTCTGGATTACTTATAAACTGATTGGCCCATTAGCTCAGGCTTCATATTAGCTCTTATAACTTAAGTTAGCCCATTATTCTAGACTATATTAGTCACATGGCTCAGTACCTTTCTCAGCGGGGCAGATCACATCCTGCTTCTTCGGTGGTCTGGGCAGGAATGGGAGGAATGGGCTTCCTCCTTCCCAGAATTCTCCTGTTCTCATTACCCCACCTCTACTTCCTGTCTGGTTGACCCGCCTATACTTCCTACCTGGCCAATCAGTGTTTATTTAAAACATGATTGACAGAATACTGACAATTCTCCCACACCATCCCAGGAAAGCATCACTCCTACCAAATACATACCACACACACACACACACACTTTCACAGTAAACTCTGCTCTCGTGAACAATTACCATGAGTAATTTTGCTTTCATTTTTATGTTAAATGCTTCACAAGTGAGTATCTGGATTAAATATGCCTTCCCATGGAGAGGGGACCATAGGCCACTTATGTTGATTTTGAAAAAGAGAGAAAGAGCTAGGCAGTGGTGGTGCACGCCTTTGATGCTAGCACTCAGGCAGCAGAGGCAGGTGGCTCTGAGTTCGAGGCCAGTCTGGTCTATAGAACTAGTTCCAGGACAGATAGGGCTCTTACACAGAGAAACCCTATCTTGAGAAAAAGGGGAAAAAAAGAGAGAGAGAAAGAAAAAGGACTATTTTATTTCCCCACCACTTAACTCACTATTTTCACAAATGAGAGGCAGCACAGGTCTCCCCTGCCACTGTGCTGCCAGCCTTACTGTGGACAAGCACAACACAGCACTCAGGCTTCAGAAGCTAGAATGGGTCCTCTCTGTGCAGCCATCAGCTCAAACAGGCAGCTTTGTTCTCTTGGGTGTTCATTCCCATTCAAATGATTCCCAAATGTTGGTTGACTTGGGGTTAAAATGATTTCTTCCTCTTCCTCTCTGTGTGACAATATAATGACATAGACCAAATAGTTCTTTGAATACTAGATGAAACATGTTTTTATTCCTAAGCTGTTAGCAGCTCCGAAGAGGAAAATTTGACCTACAAAATACTATTGTAATTGATAACTGTGGTTGTTTTGGTTTAAACCTCCCATATACATGTTTTCCTTGTATAAATCAGGAAACAGAAGACTAGCAAATCAACTTTATAAGCACTGCTTTAATTTTCCTGTTTTCCAATAACTTATTACAGCATTCTAAATCTCACACTAATTCCTATTAATACAACATGCAAATGAGATGCCAAATTATTAAATAAGCTATCCCTATATTACATGTAAAAGAAACACCAATTATTTATTATACTTAATATTAATACCCATTTTATGGGTCTTAAACATCACCTGATTTACTTTTGCCCAAGACCAGCAGAGGCATTAGAGACCCTGGAGCTGGCGTTAGAGCGCATTATAAGATATGTGGGTGCTGGAGATCAACCCCTGTTCCTCATCAGTACTCTCGACTGCTCAGCTGTCTATACATGGCCATTTCCTCACTCCTGTTTCACATTCTTGACCTCACAAAGTAGAGAAACTGAGGCACTCTTCCTTTCCCCAGTTCTAGCCACACTATAAACAAACCCATTTCCTTCCCCCAATTCTGTCGCCTGTCTTTTTCATCAAGGAGTGAACTCTGAATCCGAAAGCACAATTTGACTAAATGAGGAAAGTGTGATTCACACATTCATAGGTAAATATGTCACATTAAGTCAGTGAATATTATATTTCTTCATTTATGCAAGAATTCTTAACTTGCTGAGAAAGTGACTAATGAAAGATGCATCTGTCATGCTGATCTTGCTCTCATTGGTGTCCTCTTCAATCTGGAACACGTGATAATCAAAAGGGTCAACACTGGGGAAGAGAAGAGATGCAGCAAAGCGGCTATAAAACAGTAAACCAGACTGGCACTGCGAGCAGGTCTGTCTCTAAGAACACCATCATCTGACACTGTGCATGTCACTCAACACTGTCGTCTTTAGCACCAACAAACTTTGCAAAGGTGATATTTAAGGTGGCATGAATGTGGACTGTCCCAAGATCGTGTGTTTGAACACTTTGTTTGTGGCGCTGTTTCAGAGGTTGTAGGTTGTTTAGGAGGTGAAGTCTTGTTGAAGGAAGTGGGTCCCTGTGGGGAGATCTTGTGGTTATAAAGCATGGCTCTGGCTCCTGTTCTCTGCTCTGGACTGCCCATGCATGCGCTGGTCAGCAGTGTCCCTGTGCCTTGCCTTCCTCGCCATGATGGACAGTATCCTTCTGGATTGATGAGCCAACATAAACCACTTCTCTCTTTAGTTGATTCTTGCAGGTCTCTTGTTACACACCCCAAATGACACATTCCACCATGGAAGTGATTGTGTGGACTTTTATAAAAACAGAACAAAAGTCACAGATTAAAGCAGCTACCAGAACACCAATAAAAGCATTAGCAGGTAGCTGCAGCAAAGCAGGAAATCTATGCATTTCCAGGGCTGGACTTAGCTTTTGGATTGGCAGAATGTAGCACAATTAACAAAATCCCAGAGACAGATATTAGGGCTCAACCTGAAGGCCAGAAAGGCAAAACAGCCAGCCACTGGTTCTTACCTCTACCTATGTCTGAAATGGCGATCCTGCCTCCAGGAATCTCAGAATGAGACTGAGCCTGAGAGCTGTCTCTTCCCGTCTTATATTTCTCTCTAGTTCTGGGATTAAAGGCATGCACCACTACTGCCCAGTTTCTATGGAAAACTAGTGTGGCTACTAGGATTAAAGGTGTGTGTCTCCACTGCCTGGTCTGTAAGGCTGACCAGGGCAGATGTTTTACTCTCTGATCTTCAGGCAAGCTTTATTTATTAAAATACAAATGAACTATCACTGCATTTTTGTAGATGGAAATTTCTGTCCCACCAGATCCCACAGTTGTTCAGTTCCAAATTAACACACAGAGGTTTGTAATAATTATAAACTGTATGGCCTATTAGTTCAGGCTTATTATTAACTAGATCTTACAACTAAAATTAACCCATAATTCTTATCTTTGTTTAGTCAAATGGCTTGGTACATTTTCTCTTCCTGTGTCTGGCTTATGACTGATTCTATCTCACCTCTTCCCAGAATTCTCCTAGTCTGATTGCCCCACCTATACTTCGGGTCTGGTTTCTGGCCAATCAGCATTTTATTAAACCAATACAAGTGATAAATCTTTACATTGTACAAGAGCATTCCCCCACAGCAGCAGGAGCTAGTGGTCCCCTAAGTGAATACATTCCAAAATGTACCTGATGGTGCACAGACTGAGGATAAGTGGTTGTTAAAGGGCCTAACTACCCACGATGATTTTGGTTCCCAGTTGGCAACATTTCCACTCTTCACGATGATGCTCTATCAGTCAGTCTGTAGATTCTTCAGTAAAAGGGGACTTCAGTTTATACCTCTTTACATATAGAGCCTTTTTGGTTACTTTTGAGCTATACAAAATTTAGAAGGAATTTTTTTGAGACAGGGTTTCTCTGTGTAGTCCTGGATATCTTGGAACTCACTCTGGCTGACTTGGAAATCAGAAGTGCCACCACTGCCCAGCTAAAAGAAAATATTTTGAAGTTCTAAATTGTCAATTTTCTTCATCCAATTTGAAACTTGTTGTTGACATAAGATCTACCCACTCCCAAATATTTTCTTATCTACTTCCCCAAGTAAGGACGTGTTTTTCTATATAAACCATCCCAGCCAGGAAATTCATATTATACATTACTGAACAACTCATTCTGAGACATCCTTGGGGTTCTTCAAACTGTCCTGTGTTTTTCAGAGAAATCTCCTGTGACAGTTAATCTTGGGTGGCAACTTGACTACATCTGAAATCATCTAAAACCCAAGCAACTGGGCCCATCTGTGAGGAGTTTTCTTGAGTGGATGACCCTAAACCTGGGCCAGAGCTCTGGCAGCAGCCAACATGAACTGCCATGAAGAAAGACCTGTTCACTCTCCACCTGTTTCCCCTCACTCTCGCTGGCAAGTTCATCATCCTATGGCCGAGACATTCCTTTAACAGGCTGGTGTTAGAACCTACTTCTTCGGGATCCCAAAATTTACTGAAGACCAGCAAATATGCAAGAATCCTCTGGGACTCTAGCACCAGACTGTGACTGCTGAGACAGTCTCATGGACTACTAGATCCTTAACCTTCTGACTCAGACATCAATTGCTGACTCCTCAGACCACATCCTGTAAGCCACTCTAATAAATCTCCTTACACACACACACACACACACACACACACACACACACACTTGTACACACATATATTCTCCAAAGCTCTAAAGGAACAGAATGTGTATTTTTGCATATCTGTGTAGACATACATATTCTGTTCCTTTAGGGATGACTTACAGAGGTCCAGTCCAGAATCACGAGGAACATGTATGTCCATGTCATCTAGCACAACCTGTTTCTCTGACACTTGTGTGGACAGAAGGTAATAAGTTATGTTGCAAGGGCTCCTCACTGGGTTTTTCCAGAGCCATGATGATTGTCCACAGATCCTCAGCAAGAGCATCACTGGAGTGCCCCCAGGTTTTCCCTGCAGCCAGTCACCCCCTGGCTGCCGCTTCTGCTGGTATTAGCACTGGATTGCACTGTCTCCAGGCCTCGCCACCGTGAAGCCACTTCCCTTCTTTTTTAGTAAGTGTTTGAGAAATTACTTTAAAACTCTGTAAAGATCCTCATTAAATGATCATTTACTTAAAGCAGTGTGGGCTTACAAATTTGTTTCAATCCATGCCTGTAATTACTTATCTAGATGTTCAAACTGTCCCGATTTGGGTCCTGTGAGCTTCTCCAATCTGTCTTCTTGGCATATAGCCATCATGCGTTAAGAACACTCCTTCCTGGCACAGAGTCATGTCCCATGTCACCATGAGCTCTTCCTGCCTTAAACCTGGGATAGGATGTGTTTCCAAGACACTCTGGTCCCCTTCAGTGAAAGCTGTTTTCCAAAATAGAAGCCTTTGTACAAAGTGAGACTTGTGAGTACATATACAAATTTATTTCCATATCTTACTTTATAAAGTAAAAACCTTGAGGTCAAAGAGGTAATTCCTGATACAATCCCGCCACATAGATCTGTTGTAGCAATGCTCATTCAGCCTGTAGCCCTCTTCCTTGACAGTGAGGACTCACCTCCCTTGTTGTCACTACAAGTACTTATTTGGGCAACACTCCACGTGACAGCAGCCTTTACTGCCACTGTCCTTCTTGACACGTAGAAATTCTCCTCAATCCAAAACCCAAGCTGCGCAGACTGCCTCCACATTTCTGTCAAGAGGTGACATCACGCTACCCTTCCTTCTTGCTCAGCCTGAGTTAATGAAATTTGGAACGGATTGTTCAGAAAGAGAAAAAAGTGATAGTTATACCAAACCAGGCAGTTCCTTTTTATTTGCAGGCTTAATGAAAAATCATTGCAAGTTCTAAGTCAATTCATTCTGAACTAGAATAGTCTAGGTTCATTCTGGAGCAGGAGAAACTGACTTCATCCGTTTTATAATTACAGCAGGAAAATTTCAGTGTCACCTTTAGCTTCACCTATGAAAATGACCCCAGAACCAGTCACATCAGTGCTTCGTAAATATTTTTGAAGTGATGGTTCCAAGTTTTTCAATTGGAGTTTTGAAGAAAAAATGTAAACCCTGAGGCTAATGAGACGGCTTAGTGGGTAAAAGTTTGGCATGCAAACACGAGGACCAGCGTTCAGAGTCCCACCACCTGAGTGATTACTGGGTATGCATGTGTACCCACCTGTCCTGCATACAGTAGCCAGGAGATGGAGTCCCCAGAGCAAGCTGGCCAGCTACATTAGCCAAGTAGGCAAGCTCTGGCCTCAAAGGAGACACATTCTGCCTCAACACAGAAGGTAAAGAGGGATGGAGGAAGACACCCAGTGCCAACCTCTGACCTCTACATGCACACACAAGTACACTGCTACATGATTCCTCATGCACATACACACACATGTGCACCACTACACATGATTCTCTATGCACACACACAAAGATGTGCACCACTACACGACTCTCCATGTATACACACATGTGCACTGCTACACATGATTCTTCATGCACACAAAGATGTGCACCACTACACATGACTCTCCATTATACACACATGTGCACCACTACACACGAAGTATATGTAGCCATGTAGCTTTCTCCCTAAAATAGTCATAGACCTCCTTGTGCTCAGAGTCTTGACCTGGAAGTTTATGATTGGGTTGACAGTGATTGCTCTGATGCTGTAGATAATTGAATATGGTATTTTAAAGTAATATCAGATGGGTCACTAGCAAAATGTCACAAACTCCCTCCTAACAACATTGAAGAGTACTCGAAGACAACTCAATGTTGTAAGAATTTTTACCAGCCGGGCGTTGGTGGCGCACGCCTTTAATCCCAGCACTCGGGAGGCAGAGGCAGGTGGATCTCTGTGAGTTCGAGACCAGCCTGGTCTACAAGAGCTAGTTCCAGGATAGGCTCCAAAGCCGCAGAGAAACCCTGTCTCGAAAAACCAAAAAAAAAAAAAAAAAAAAAAAAAAAGAATTTTTACCAGATTCAGTGGGAACAGCTTCATATCAAGTCAGTCATACTAAGTACAAAGTCAAGTTTCAAAACCTTGAAAGTTAAATCAGCGATGGGCAAGAATTATGAAAACATGCTTGACCTCATGAGTTAACAGTGTAACGCACCTTAAAACCAAATCTGCAGATATATAACACATGGGACAGAGACAATTTTAGCAAGATTTTACACCAGATTTTACACTAGGGGAACCAGCCCTGCCTCGGAGTACTTAAGCTGGTGTACTTAAGTACTCAGAAAAATATCAGTGTGGAAAAAAACTATCTCCCTTCCTCTCTCCCAACCCCCGCTCCCCGCCTGACATAAATCAGAATTTTACCTCTGGGGATAGAAGCACAAGAATACAGAACATACATAGAAACATGTTTGTGTGTTGAAAACAAGGGAAGCCACCAGAAGCACGTGTGGCAGCAGGAACAGAGCCTGGCACAGTCACAGGGGAAACAGCCTCGGTAGAGAAGAATAGCTAATTGATAGCTAAGTAACATGGAAGACCTCACAAAAATTCAAACAATTAAAAAAATCTATTAACATAGACATACCTAAAACTAAAATATATCTCTAGGAATGTTTTCATATGTAGTAAAAAAAAAAAAAAAGAAACCCCAGCAGGTGGGATGGAGGTGGGTAGAGGTTCCTAAGACCTTAAAGGTATCTGGAATGCAATTTATATCTTAAACTCCTGGCAAATACACAGATGTCAATTTTTATTGTGTTCTTTAAAGATACTTTTATCAGTTCTTTGAAGGTTTCAGACAGTGTCGTTTGAACAGACTCACCCTCCTCAACTTTTCCCATTAATATTTAAAAACATGTAAAATGTTTCTGTTAGGTATTTAGTTTTTTAATGATTTATCTTTGTGTATATCTGTCAGTGTGTATTTCACCTATCAGGTGATGCTCACAAAGCCAGAAGAAAACATCAGATCCACTAAACTGGAGTGACAGGAGGTGTGAGCCCTGATGCACTGGGAAGCGAACTCAGGCCCTCTGGAGCAGCAGCAAGAACTCTCACCCTCGGAGTCATCTATCCACCCCAAGAGATGGCTGTCTTCTTGAGGCCGTGTGTACCATTAGAACTCTAGGACTGATTGCTTTTGATGGAGGGGTGACTTCTGAGGAGTCTGAAGACAATATTCTTGCCCCAGCTGTGGGGTGAGCAGGCAGGTCCACACTGCATAATCCGGGATCTGTCCCAGAATTCTCTGGGGTGAGAATTCAAAACTGGTTCCTGTAAGAGGGTTCTTCACACCCCATCAATCTTCTCACACAAACTACTTCATTTAAGCTCCAGTAACTCAGAGGGGTCATGTATTTGGTCTCATTCATTTGTTGATTTTTGTTGGGTGGAGAATGGGGATAAGGTCTTAACTGTAGACCAGATTAACCTAAAATTCACTATGGAGCCCAGGCTGACCTCTAACTGGCAGACACCTCCCAGCCTCAGTCTTTTGGGTACTGAGATCCCAGGACTGATCCTGGCTCACAGCTTCCTATGAGGAGGAAACCCTGCAGGGGTCAATATTTTTTCAAGGTCATGTTACACAGCGCTTATATCCAGACCTCCTTCCTCCCACATTCACTGAGTCATCAGCCATCTGCATCACTGTTGTCCCCATGAAACATCTCAGAATTACCACGTGATGTAGGGGATGGAACCACCAGAGACCCCACGAAAATGTCATATAAATAATCAAAAAGGCATTTACAAAGAAGGCTTTTTCCACTCTGAAAGCACCAAAAGTGCTGACCAACTTTCCTGGTTCCCAGATTGTTAGCTCCTGCTGCTCAGAATCAGGGGCACCTTGAGACAGGTTCACACGTTAGCACACAGGTCATCCATCCAAAGTGGATGCCCAGAGGAGGAAAATCCCACTTGTTCCTCCACACCCACCTCAGCCTTTGGCTCATTTTCTTGCTCCCACGTGGCCCCTGGGTCTTAGCCCGCTGATCCCCCAAGGCCAGAGAGCCCAGGATGCCCGCGCTCTCTCTACGCCCTCTGCCCTGGAATGTTATTCCAGTTCCACTTGACAGCGAGATCCGCGAAGGCCGTGGCTGCTGTGACACTCACCTTTTTGATGATTTATTTTTAAAACAAAAAATCATGTTAAAAATAAATGCACTCCATCCTGGAGTGGAGGTGGTTATGGAAGTTGTTATTTTTTGTTCCTTGGTACACTGGTTACTTCAAATCAGTAAATAAAACAGCATCTGGGTTTTTTTTTGGGGGGGGGGGGTTGGTGTTTTTTTTTTTTTTGAGCTGATAAATGATGAAATTGCAAATACTGAATATTTGGATTTCAGGTTCTTCTCAGTAAGTTTTCTTACTTCTGAAATTATAACAACATCACATCATCTCTGCTCTTTCTTCCCTCCTCCCAAGGCTTTTTTCCTCCCCTCCCTTCTCAACCTCTAACTTATGACTGCCTTTTCTGTAATTGTTGTTACACAACACACACTGGGTTCTCTTTTGACTCTGTGTGTGTATGTGCATGTGTATGTGTTTGTGTGTATGTACGTGTATATGTGCGTGTGTGTTATGTATGTGTGTATGAATTTGAGTGTGTGTATGTGCGCACGTGTGTGTGTGTGTGTATGTGTGCGCATGTGTGTGTGAGTGTTGGTACCTAACAGTTCGTATCATCACAGTTCTAGGAGCCAAAAGGGCATCTTTGGAATCTGAAACACAGAAACATGCGAGTGAGGAGAGGCAGAAAACTTGTAAGAAATCAAACTCAAGCCAGCTGCTTCTGGTGTCACAGTATGAACCCCTGCTTGCTGACTGATCCATCAATGGGTGTGAATGTTTTTATACAGATACGCAAATATCAATTGCAGAGAGTGGCTACAGGCAAACTGAACAAAGCGGCGTAAATACAACCCTGCAGGCTGAGTGAAGATGCCGCTAGAGGAGACTTTATTTACATCACGATAGTGGAGGGCTGCACCCTAGACTGAGATGGAACGGCGAATATTTGATGGCATCTATGAAGTGGTTCCCTTTCTAGGTGCGTACAGCCTTCCCAGGAAAGGAGTGTTGCTCCTTACCACTGCCATCTATTCCACATCAGACTCTGAACTTCAGATCAGTGCCCAGAGGTCCAGGGGCAGGGGGCTTCCAGGACCGACACAGCGGCATTCATGTGAGTAGGGACTTCGCTATTCTCATTGCTTTACTTTCAAAAATTACAGCAACAGTGCCTAGTAGATGGTCTGCTGACAACCAGTCAACACTGGCAGATGAAAATGTAACTGAGCTATTGTTTGTACAGTACCTGCGATGGGGAAGGCAGCAAAGAGACAGTGGAGAACAAAGCAGTTCTAGATGCTGCTGCCTCCTTACCTGGAATCCAGCATCTTTCAGGGAGAAGTTTGTGAGCGTCAGGACAGGGCTTAAGAAGGTCCACAGCCTCGACCCCCACCCCCACCCCTCTGAACCCATCACAGTGTCTTTCACAGGGTCGCAGTCCTTGAGGCTGTCGGGCCACTGAAAACGAAAGTGGGATTCCAGCTGTTACCGTAGAAGGCTGGTGCTGTGCGGTGCAGAACTATGCACCCTGGGGAAGAGCACCAACTGAAGCAGGGACTCTTTCTCTGCTTGTTAGTCATTTTTACTAAAAGGTCAATGAATAGAGATTTATTACTTCTTTTTTAAAATTTTTATTTATTTTTAATAATGTATATATGCCCTCGGAGCCCAGAGGCGCTAGATGCCCTGGAGCTGATGCTATAAGTATTGTGTGCTGCCCAATGTGGGTGCTGGGGACTGGGCATGCGCAAAGCTTTGCAGATATTCTCCCTTCCAGGCCATCTTCAGCCCTAGTTCCCTTGCCTACATATATAACTGAAAGCCTGGGGCTTCCACTGGAACTTGGATGGCTCCAAGCTGCTATGGTGGGATGCCAATACAATTCAAAACTATTTTTGAGGTTTTTCCATCAATTCTCAATTTTACTTTGCATTTTCTTTAAAGCAACAGTGTTTAAATGATTACAATTTGTGTCCCCGTGGGTGATTCACACGATGGATTGTTCACGAGAGTCACTGTCCAAGGCTGTCTCTGCAAAACATTTTATAAATATAAAGAAACTTTCAGCTTCCCGCTTCCCTCCTTCATACCTTTTGGTCGCCTTAAGTTATCTATGTGTTCTTTTCTGCAGCCCTGGGTGGAAACTGAAGATGCTCCATGGCTTCGTTTGCTTTTAAGTCATAAAAAATCTTGGTTACTTCAAGTTCAGAAACAAAATAAACACCACTCTCTCTGAAATGCTCAATTTCCTATAATCCAAACATCAATCTCACTTAGAACGACATTTAATAATTCATTTACTTAAAAGCAGTTATGCCGTATTTTGTGGATGCTTTGGGAGCCATCTTCAGAGAGATTCTGATTGCTGCTAATTACTGCCTGTCCTGACGGCAGCTTTCCACTTCTGTCTTCTTAAATAAGACAGGGCTGTTCCACACCTGACACTGGGGACAGGGCCGAATCAGAGATCTCCGTCTGAATGAGAGGAGGCAGGTCCAATCAGATATGGTCAGAATGAGAGAAGGCGGGTCCAATCAGAGATCTCTGGTCAGAATGAGAGGGGGGATCCAATCAGAGATCTCTGGTCAGAATGAGAGGAGGCGGGTCCAACCAGAAATCCCTTCTTTAGATAAGCAGGAGCCGCCCTTGGTCCCTGAATGGTTTGTGATTTTAAAGATGAAACATTTTGTCCCATGTTCTCTGGATGGCTATGGCCCTCCCACAGAGCTCACTGACACCCCAGATTCCACAGTGTGTGTGGTGCACCACACATAAGGACTGAATGTGAGCAACGGCATTCCTGATTCTGTGCTATCCACGCAAGATGACCAGCAGGCCCCTCAGCCTTCTTGAACACAGACCACTTCCCTTTGTACCAGTCAACAGTTTCCTTCCCTAGGGTCATCGTTCTGACAGGTGAGGCACACTCAGGTATAAGAGAATGTACCCACTGGTGTTTAACTGAAAAACCAGAAGATGCTTCTGTTCCCTAATTTAAATAATCCAGACAGACTGTTCATACAGGAGGAAGTAGCTAGAATGTGTTTGACAGAAAGAGAAGCCGTCAACAACTGATTTGGTGTTTCTTATCACCGGCTAAGGACAATGTTTACAGGTAACTTTCTTACTCCAGCGAACGGCAAGAGGAAGTGATTTCTGAGTTTTGTCTCATTTGCAGTGATTCACCGCATGAGATCAGGAAACATCCATTTCTGGGGAGTTAAAGGTGCTGCCAAGAGACTGTGGAGAAGCAGAAGGACAATGTCCACCTCTGATAGCGCACAGCTACTGAGTGGCTCAGACTCACGCACAGAAGCAGAAGGACAATGTCCACTCTGATAGCGGACAGCTACTGAGTGGCTCAGACTCACGCACAGAAGCAGAAGGACAATGTCCACCTCTGATAGCGCACAGCTACTGAGTGGCTCAGACTCACGCACAGAAGCAGAAGGACAATGTCCACCTCTGATAGCGAACAGCTACTGAGTGGCTCAGACTCACGCACAGAAAGACCAACTACTGCGTTGGCCTTGCAGAGGTGGCACAGACGTCCGTCCACCATGTCAGAGAATGTGATGTGGCAGGAGCTGTTCCCAATGGGGGGCATGTGAGCACGGCACTTCACAGCACGACAGGCCAGGAGACACCTCTGAGTCCTGTGGTCTAGACTAGACAGGAACAGAGGCCTGCCTAAGTGGCCTACTTCCCCTAGCCAGACCCACCTCTTAAAATAGGACCAGAGGCTGGGATCAGCCATTCAAACATGAACCCAGATGATCTTTCAGGCACTAGCCCTAGGACTTCCTCTTGTCCAGTGGGGCAGTCAGCTTCAGAAAGAGACAGACCTGGGCACTGGGAAAGTCGAGGTCTTAAAGAGCATGGCACAGGAGGAGAGAAGGGCATGATGCAAAGGCAGATCTCTGGAAAATGGCAGAAGTCCCTTCAAGTCTTCAGTTGACTGATTTGGGAAAACCTTCTAAGCTCTGGTAACAGCCCTGGAGAAAGCACAAGAACATTATCACAGCTCACAGAGGACAGGACACTGCTCGACTCTACTGCCCAGTGGGGATTTGCTATTCCCACAGTAGCAGTTAGAACCCTGGGGGAGAGTTTTGCCTCAGTCATGTGGAAATAATTAACCAGGAATTAAACACGACTCTAGTGTCTGTTTACAGTCCTAGAGTACCATGTTCCAGAAAAACAACATAAAACAGGAATCATCACAGAAACACAAAAATATCCAACACCAGACAGGCAAATGCAGAGACTCTAGGAGCCAGTAAAACAGAACAGAGTATGTCATTGAAATGGAAAATAAAACATAATGAGAAGAAAATCAGCATAAAAATGATCCAGGAAATACAGGTGCAAGAGACGGTAGACATCAGCATAAATCAGTTATTATAACTATAACAATACAGTCATAAAGCTAACTAACTGAAGGACCAAATGCATTACAAAGAGATGAAAATGCTATAAAGAAGGCAGTAACTGTATACATAGACAGAAGATATAAACCTGGCATAAAGTATCCTGGGTGAAATTAAGAATGGCTTACACGTCTCAGAAGAAGGGATCTGTGAAGACAAGATAAAACTATAGAAACTATCAAAGTTAAACCCCGGCAACAGAGAAGAACATTGCCAAATACGGGCCAGTTTCAAGTAGTCAAGTCTAAGTGGGATACGCATCTCAGCAGAGCTGGGGAAAGTACTGAGTCGTACCCAAACGGTTCCCAAATTGTAAAATAATGGAAACACAAAGGTCTGATCATGACAAGCTCTTACCAGAACCAATGAAAAGCAGACTACACTCAGACACAGCCTAATACAAGACCAAAGATAGAGAGAAAAATCTTAAGAATTATTTGGGACTGGAATAAACACTGACAACAGATTTCCTCCCAGAATGAGTCAAGCTACAGGTAGAGCAAGGACACCTTGAAAACTCTGACAGAGTCAATAAACCACCCTAGAAGCGGTTTTAAATTCTAATTCAAATTTGGACCAACACCTTTCCAGCACCCCTGCATGGCAGGTGTGGAAAGTGTGGCAGGGAGCCCTGGAAAGGTAGAACTTTTAAAGGGGAAATGTCATAATCTGGGGAGTTCATGTCCTGGAGTTTTGGGATTGGGTAATGAGGGCATAGGTGAAGGTAGTTTCTGAACCCACTGGTCAGTTTTTGGGTGCAAAAAGCCTAACAAGGAGCCCCATATTACTGACAAGATATCTTCAAGGACAGGATGCCTCCTAGGAACATCTGGACCTCATTAACTGTTAAGGCCCTGCTCCTTAGCTCCTTAATTGGCTATTTTTAGGGCATCCCCTGCACACATTATATGGCTTAAGATGAAGCCCATTCTTTAAAATGGAGTTTGCAATGTCAGGTCCTCACACTGTTACTTGGTGAGCATCTTTTAAAACAATGATGAAATATTTCCCAGATATATCAATATATCACAAGCAAAGGAATGACCAGACAAAATAACATGAAATATGTTAGCAGAAATCTTTTAAGCAGAATAAAATATGGACCAAAGCAAACCAACATACAAACAACAAACGAGAAAGGAAGAGAAAGAGGGGGAGGGGAATGGAAGGGGAGAGAGGGAGGGAGAGACAACCACTGGAAATAGTAACTTGGTAACTGTAAACACTATTAGGAGGTAGAGGATTTGGAACACGCTGAAACTTGGCAAAAGCAAACACTATCAGGAAGCAGGGTGGACAGCAATGCTGGCAAGCATAAGGATCTGAGTTCGACCCTCTACCATCATCATCATTTATGCCCGAGCAATGCTTAAGCATGCATGGGCAGCCCATTTATGGCGGTTCTGTTTGTTCCGGACCTGGGCAGTCCTAGATGCTTGTGTTATTGTCACACCCAAGCTTCCATAGTCTTACTTCATGCCATGTATCCAGAGGTTTTTTTTTTTTGGTCTTTTGTCTTTGCCTTATCAGGTGCCCTCCTCCAATCAGTGCTATCTTTGGGTATCCGCCATCTTTTATTCTCATAACATGGCTGAAGTATCTTAAGTGCTGCTGTTGTATCCCGTAGTTTACTTCCTTCTGTAGATGGAGATGTTTCTTAATGCCATCGTTGTGTAGCCGATTTCTTCATGAGACACCTAGAATCCTCCTGAGACATGCCATCTCAAACACATTCAACTGCTGTTCTGAGGAGCGTGTCACAGTCAAGGTTTTGGAGCTGTAAAGAAGGCAGTTCAAGACAAGTGTCATATGCTTGTAATTTTGTTGTTGTCGTTACGTCTCTTGTTGACCAAACCTGTCCTGGTGCTTGGAATGCAGCCCTCGCTATCCCTATCCAGCTCTTGACATGGGGGGGGGGGAGGGGACTTGAGCCCCAGCTCACCTGTAAACTCTGGCATGGAGGCCTATGCCTGTAACCCTGAGTGAGTACACCCATACATATACGTACACATACGCAAATAACGCAAACACACATGCATGCACGTGTGTGTATACAACAAAAGCTAGAGGAAATTCAGCATTGTCTAAGTTATGTCCCTCAGAACTAACATACTACAAATTGAAAAAATTCTTTTATCATAAAGTAGGTTCCATGGTTTAATAATTGAAATAGTTATTAATATACTTAGTCAATTTCTTTTTGATGGGATTCTAAGAAATTTTAGGTTAACTTCTAATAGGAAATAGTATTCAGAATTTTTTAATTTGATAATAATTTCTTCTAAGACAATTCTGTAGAAAAATTTTAATTTAGAAAATGTTATCACAAGAAATTGCAGTGATGTAACAATAAATATTACAGAAGAAAATTTTTAAATTATGTTTATATATGGTGTGGGAAGGTACTGGTGTGGGTGCATGTTCTAAGGCACACAAGGAGATCAGAAGATGACTTGTGGACATTTATTCCTTTCTTTGACCAGGGGAGGGTCTGGGGACCACACTCAGGCCATCGAGTTGGTGGTGAGCACCTTTACTGTCTGAGCCATGTGTCACGCATCACTGCTACAGAAGCCTTTTGAATGCTCTTCTCAGGAACTATTAAAACGTGTGATTGGTGATGGGGGCTGGAGTCCAGGAGGAGAGTGCTGGACAAGCATACGTGAAATCCTAGGTTTCAGAAGTCCAGCACTACAAAGATTATAAGTAGCCAATGTGGCCACTATAAAAATGTCACCATCTAAACACCCCCTCTCCCACACACATTGCTGCCAATACCTGACCCCTTTTCACTAATCTCTGCAGCTCTTCCTTTTAAACATGTGATACAGTTGATATCAGCTGTGCCAGCACCATTTGTTGAATAGACTCTTTTTTCCATTTTATATTTTTTGCTTCTTTGTCAAAAATCAGGTGTCCAAAGGTGTATGGATTAATATCCGGGTCTTCGACTCAATTCCATTGGTCCTCTTGTCTGTTCTTATGCCAACTCCAGGCTGATTTCAGTACTGTAGCTCTGTAATAGAGTTTAAAGTCAGGGATTGTGATGCCTCTAAAAGTTCCTTTATTATACAGGATTGTTTTGGGTTTTTTGCCTTTCCATAAGAAGTTGAGTACTGTTCTTTCAAGGTCTGTGAAGAATTTTGCTGGGATTTTGATGGGCATTGCACTGAATCTGTAGACCGCTTTTGGTAAGATTGCCATTTTTACTATGTTAATTCTACCTACCCAAGAGCATGGGAGATCTTTCCATTTTCTGGTATCTTCTTCAATTTTTTCCTCAAAGATTTAAAGTTCTTGTCATACAGGACGTCCACTTGTTTGGTTAGAGTTACTCCAAGATATTTTACGCTATTTGTGGCTATTGTGAAGGGTGATGTTTCTCTGATTTCTTTCTCAGCTCATTTACCATTTGTATAAAGGAGGGCTACTGGTTTTTTTTAGTTACTCCTGTACATTACTGAAAATCTTTTTTTTTTCATTACTGAAAGTGTTTATGAATTGTAGAAGTTCCTTGGTAGAATTTTTTGGGGTTGCTTATGTAAACTATCATATCAGCAAATAGTAAGAGTTTGACTTCTTCTCCAATTCATATTCCCTTGATCTCCTTTTGTTGTCTTATTGCTCTAGCTAGAATCTCAAGAACTATATTGAATAGATAAAAAGAGAGTGGGCAACCTTGTCTTGTTCCTGATTTCAGTGGGATTTCTGGGAGTTTCTCTCCATTTAGTCTGATGTTGTAGAAGAATGAAAATAGATCCATATCTATCATCATGAACAAAACTCAAACAGGATCAAAGACCTCAACATAAAGCAAATAACACTGAACCTCAATGAAGAAAAAGTTGGAAGTACACTTGAACACATTGGCACAGGAGACCACTTCCTAAATATAACCCCATTTGCATAGACACTGAGACATACAATTAATAAATGGGACCCCCTAAAACTGAAAAGCTTCTGTAAAGCAAAGGACATGATCAACAATACAAAATGGCAGCCTACAGAATGGGAAAAGATCTTTACCAATGCTACATCAGAGGGCTGATCTCCAAAATACACTAAGAACTCAAGAAATTGGTCATCAAAAGAACAAATAACCCAATTTAAAAAATGGGGTACAGACCTAAACAGAGAACTCTCAACAGAGGAATCTCAAATGACTGAAAGACACTTAAGGAAATGTTCAACATCCTCAGCCATCAGAGAAATGCAAATCAAAACAACTCTGAGATTCTATCTTACACCTGTAAGAATGGCCAAAATAAAAAATCACTGATGACAACTTATGCTGGAGAGGATGTAGGGTAAAGGGAACACTCCTGCATTGCTGGTGGGAATGCAAGCTGGTACAGCCCCTTTGGATATCACTATGGCGATTTCTCAGAAACTTAAGAAACAACCTTCCTCAAGACCCAGCAATATCACTTTTGGGTATATACACAAAGAATGCTCAATTGTACCACAAGGACATGTAGTCAACTATGATCATAGCAGCATTGTTTGTCATAGTTAGACCCTGGAAGCAACTTAAATGTCCCTGGACCAAAGAATGGATAAAGGAAATGTGGTACATTTACACAATGGAGTACTATGCAGCAGGGAAAAATAATGACATCTTGAAATTTGCAGACAAATGGATGGATCTAGAAAACATATTGAGTAAGGTAACTCTAGACACATAATGACAAATATAATATGTACTCACTTATAAGTGGCCTTTAGACATAAAGCAAAGAAAACCAGTCTACAATTCACAATCACAATCCCTGAGAACCTAGACAACAAGGACCCTAAAAGACATAAATGGATCTAATCTACATGGGGTGTAGAAAAAGACAAGATCTCCTGAGTAATTTGGGAGCATAGGGACCACGGGAGAGGGTATAAAGGAAGGAGAAAGGAAGGAAAGGGAGCAGAGAAAATGTATAGCTCAATAAAATCAATAAAAATATTTTTAAAAAACATAAATAGTTGGATGGAATCATACACTGTGTAGCCTTTTAATATCAGCCTCTTCCATTTAGTGATGTGTCCTTAATCTTCTTCCACATATGCTCTTGCCTCATATGCTCACTGCAAGGGTACAGGCACACAGCAGCAAAGACAACAACTCCAAAAGGTGTCACTGTATGGTGTACAGGCACACAGCAGCAAAGACAACAACCCCAAAAGGTGTCACTGTATGGTGTACAGGCACACAGCAGCAAATACAACCCCAAAAGGTGTCACTGTATGGTGTACAGGCACACAGCAGCAAAGATATTGACGAAAGGTGTCACTGTAAGGGTACAGGCACATAGAAGCAAAGACAATAACCCCAAAAGGTGTCATTGTAAGGGGTACAGGCACACAGCAACAAAGACAACCAACCGAGCATCGCAAAGGAGAGCCAGACTTTCAGTGGACTTGTATTAAAAATAAACACATTCCATGGTATTGTGTATCACACCCATCCACTCATCTGCTGAGGAACAAGTTAGTGCTCACTGAGTGTGGGCAATGCTGATAATACTTTTAAACATTTTTGTGTGGAGTTTTGAGGTCATTTAAGTAGATGCAGGGACCTAATGATCACATGTTAAGGAACCGCAGGCTCTCTTGGATAGTATCTGTGCCACTTTTTCCGTCCCACCAGTAGTGAGTGAGAACGCCTGTTCTTCCAGTTCTACGTGAATACGTGGTGCTATGGGCTTTAGGTAATTTTTAGGCATTGTTATTCCTTAATATTTTCATTGGCAATTACCTAATTCATAGGATGGTAAACATCATTTTATTAGGTGGGATATGAACAAACACTGAGAGTGAATAACTCAGGTTTCAGCGTCACACAGCGCAGCTGCATCTGTACAAAGCACTTCATCGGCTCTACAACTCCAGAGTGGATGTCTTAGCAGCACCATGTCTCAGACGTCTACTCAGGGCAACACCACTGTACTTCAGTGAACGACACAAATGGTTCTTCTAGGCCAGTACACACTTGTCCCCAAGCATAGCAATACGTAACAGAAATACATTTCCCCAAGATCTTTAACTCGTAAAACCGTCAGTGACGGATGATACTGTCATGATGGACGGCAATGCACCTGTGCGCGCCTGACTCAGGAATCACATTCTCTTCCCAAGAGTGCTGGGAATTAACAGTCATGAACTCTTTCTCCTGCTGTGTACTAAAGGTGGTCCAATGTCGTAGAAGAAAAAATGGTATCACTCACTGTAAGGGGTACAGGCACACAGCAGCAAAGACAACCCCAAAAAGTGTCACTGTAAGGGTACAGGCACACAGCAGCAAAGACAACCCCTAAAGGTGTCACCATAAGGGGTACAGGCGCACATCAGTAAAGACAACCCCTATGAGTGTCACTGTATGGAATACAGGCACTGAGCAGGAAAGACATCCCCAAAAGGTGTCACTATCCGAGCATCGCAAAGGAGAGCCAGACTTTCAGTGGACTTCTGTTTGAACTAGTAGCAATAGCAACCATTTTTTAAATGTGCAGCACTATTTTCCAGTGCATCTTTGTAGATTCAATAGCACTTATCAGCCAAGACAAAGCAGAGGAGGAAAGCGACCTGCCAGCCTAACACACAGGGAAGTGGCTGGCACTCTCTCGAGCTGGCTGCCATTGTTCGCTTCACTGTCTGAGCTTTCAAGTCACTTATCACAAAAACATGCATCTCATAAATACCAGGCATGTATCAAGGGCTTGGAGGAAAATGCTAATTTTAAACCTTTTTCCTAGCATCTCTTCTTTTCTGACAAAAAGAAAAGCTTTTCTCTTCACAGCTTGGTTGGCAATCAAGCATCTTACAACTTCAAAGTCGTGAAAGGAGAATCGCCATCTCGAGATGAGACAGCCCAGGGACTGCCTCTCCATTTCTCAGAAAAATGAGGCTTATGAAGCAAGAGTTCTCAATCTGTAAGAAAGACTCTGTTTTTCCAGGGTACTCAGCTCCATCCTGCAGTCCAATCATAAAATGATCACTGTTCAAAATTACAGGAATCCAACTACACAAACTGAAATGAGTGTCTTCCCAGCAGCTAAGTAAGATGTGCATGCCTGTCAGGGCGTGTGACTGGACCCTCCACAGTCTACACACGTGTGACTGGACCCTCCATGGTCTACACATGTATGACCCTCCACAGTCTACACATGTGTGACTGCACCCTCCCTCCATGGTCTACTATGCATATGGGTCGTATGTGTTTGAGGGCAGCTGAAAATGAGTTGGAAGACAATGTATTGAACACTTTTTCAAATGTAGTTCAATGTAAGTTTTAGTGCTTTAAGGATACCTTGATGTCTAAACTTTTCAAGTTAGAATTTTCTTCAAAATTTGATCTCTGCTTTTTCCAGAAAAGTGAGTTCTAATCCTGGATCCAAGTATCAGCAGGGACTGTAGGAGTGGACACCATGCCAGGTGTATATCAGGGTTTCTTTCATGTCTACATCAGTGTCTCCTTAAGCTCCTTTGTAAGGTCCCAGTCATTCCTAGTCATATCGTCTGCTGAGGAACTTCTTTGAGTGATGGTCACTCTTTCCCATCATGCCCAACTGTGATCTGCACAGAAAACAGCATCTTGTGCCAGTGAGTACCACACCTCAGTGATGTCAATCTTCACTCTTTACCCAAGAAACTTGAAGCTCAGAAAGAATAGGCAATTTGTTCTTAGTGAGAACCTATGTTTTCTACTTATTTAAGTACTTATCTATATTTAAACATAAAATACTGATTTAAATAAGTTATTTAAAATGTTTGAATAGATTTGCTTGTATGCATTGAAAACACTGACCAGATTCATACTTTAAATCAACTCTTGTGTCAAGAAAATTCTGGGTCCAAGGGTAGGTTGATCCTGAATTTCCTGAGAAACCGAAACACTGATTTCCAAAGTGGTTGCACAAGTTTGGATTCCCACCAGCAATGGATGAGGGTACCCCTTCCTCCACAGCCTCTCCAGCAAATGCTATCATTGGTGTTTTTGATTTTAGCCATTCTGACAGGTGTAAGATGATATCGCAAAGTTGTTTTGATTTGCATTTCCCTGATCGCTAAGGAGGTTGAGCATGACCTTAAGTGTCTTTTGGCCATTTGAACTTCTTCTGTTGAGAATTCTCTGTTCAGTTCAGTGCCCCACTTTTTAATTGGGTTAATTAGCATTTTAAAGTCTAGTTTTTTGAGTTCTCTATATATTTTAGAGATCAGGCCTTTGTCTGTTGCGGGGTTGGTGAAGATCTTCTCCCAGTCAGTAGGTTGCCTTTTTGTCTTAGTAACAGTGTCCTTTGCTTTACAGAAGCTTCTCAGCTTTAGTAGGTCCCATCTATTCAATGTTGCCCTTAATGTCTGTGCTGCTGGGGTTATACATAGGAAGCGATCTTCTGTGCCCATCTGTTGTAGGGTACTTCCCACTTTCTCTTCTATCAGGTTCAGTGTGTTCGGATATTGAGGTCTTTGATCCATTTGGACTTAAGTTTTGTGCATGGAGATAGATATGGGTCTATTTTCATTCTTCTACAGGTTGACATACAATTGTGCCAGCACCATTTGTTGAAGATGCTCTCTTTTTTCCATTGTCTACTTTTAGCACCTTTATCGAAAATGAGGTGTTCATAGGTTTGTGGGTTAAAATCCGGGTCTTCTATACGATTCCATTGGTCGACTTCTCTGTTTTTATGCCAATACCACACTGTTTTCATTACTGTAGCTCTGTAATAGAGTTTGAGGTCAGGGATGGTAATGCCTCCAGAAGATCCTTTATTGTATAAGATTGTTTTGGCTATCCTGGGTTTTTTGTTTTTCCATATAAAATTGATTATTGTCCTCTCAAGATCTGTGAAGAATTTTGATGGGACCTTGATGGGAATTGCATTGAGTCTATAAATTGCCTTTGGTAGAATTGCCATTTTTACTATGGGAATATACCCAAGAGATGCCCTATCATATGACAAAAGCATTTGTTCAACTATGGTCATAGCAGTATTATTTTTAATAGCCAGAACCTGGAAACAACCTAAATGCCCTTCAATGGAAGAATGGATGAAGAAAGTGTGGAATATATACACATTAGAGTACTATGCTGCGGTAAAAAACAATGACTTCTCGAATTTTGCATGCAAATGGATGGAAATAGAAAACACTATCCTGAGTGAGGTAACCCAGACCCAAAAAGATGAACATGGGATGTACTCACTCATAATTGGTTTCTAGCCATAAATAAAGGTCATGGAGTGTATACCTGGTGAACCTAAAGAAGCTAAATAAGAAGGGTTCATATAATTATCCTCTTGGCTATGGGAAGTAGACAAAATTGCCAGGGAGAAAATTGGGATCTTGGGGGTGGGGTGGGATGGGGGTAAAGGGGGATGGGGAGAGAAAAATGAGAAGGGGAGGATTGAGGGAACTTGGGAAAACAGGATGATTGGGATAAAGGAAGGTTGGACAGGGGAGCACGGAGGCACAATTCTCAGTCAAGCGAGCCCCCTTAAGGTGGGCAAGAGACTTGAACCTAGAGGGGCTCCCAGGGGCCCAAGGCAATGTCCCCAGTTAGTTTCTTGGGCAGCTGAGGATAGTGAACCGGAAATGACCCTATCCTATAGCCATACTGATGAATATCTTGCATATCACCATAGAACTTTCATCTGGTGATGGATGAAGATAGAGACAGAGACCCACACTGGAGCACTGGACTGAGCTCCCAAGGTCCCAATGAGGAGCAGAAGGAGGGAGAACATGAGCAAGGATGCCAGGACGACGAGGGGTGCACCCACCCACTGAGACAGTGGGGCTGACCTATTGGGAGCTCACCAAGGACAGCTGGACTGTGACTGAAAAAGCATGGGATAAAACCGGACTCTCTGAGCATGGCAAACAATGAAGGCTGATGAAAAGCCAGGGACAATGGCACGGGGTTTTGATCCTACTTCATGTTCTGGCTTTGTGGGAGCCTAGCCAGTTTGGATGTTCACCTTCCTAGACATGGACGGAGGGGGGAGGACCTTGGACTTACCATAGGGCAGGGAACCCTGACAGCTCTTTGGACTGGAGAGGGAGGGGGAGAGGAGTGGGGGTAGGAAGAGAAGGGTGGGAGGAGGGGGAGGAAAATGGGAGGCTGGGAGGAGGCAGAAACTTTTTTTTTACTTTTCTCAATAAAAAAAAGGAAAAAAATTAACACTAAATATAGCATAAAAAAAGAAAAAAAAAAGAAAATTCTTTTTATTTCACTAAAGTCCATATCGCACATCCTACTGAGAAACACTTTCAGTAATGAAACACACTACCCATATGCCATTGAGTTTACAATATGCTCTTTATATGATTTAGAGTTATCTTTATTTTGTTTGTATAAGTGCCTTGCCTGCATGTATGCATATGCTCAACACATAAACCTATGGAAGAAAAGAGGGTGTCAAAGTCCCTATAAATGGAGTCACAGGTGATTGTGAGCCACCATGTAGGTGCTGGGAACTACACCTGGATCCTTTGCAAAAGCAGTAAGTGCCCTCCAGCCCTGTATATTATCTTAGTTAGTCTAATTATAGCAAAGCTATTAAGAATGCACACTTACCACGATTTCTGGCCTAACACTGAACTCTGGCCTTCTAGTATGGATGGCAAACAAACATGTCTCAGACATGTAGAGAGAAGAATGGTTTGTGGCACATCAAAGGGCATAAGCTTCCAATCATCCTGGAGGATTTTAGTGTAGGCAACAAAGCTCATGAAACTTGTGTTATGAAATGAATTTGGAGGCTGGGAATGCCACGTAGCTGGTGGAGTGCTTACTTAGCATGTATGAAGCCTGGGCTCAACTTCTAACACCACATACAACCAGATATGGTACATGCTTACAATCCCTCTACAAGCTAGAGGAAAGAGAATCAGAAGTTCAAGGTCATCCTCAGGTACATGGTGAGCCTAGGAAAGCCTGAACTACATAAAAACTATCTCCAAAAACCAAAGTACAAAAACCAATGAAAAAATTTCTGTAAAATGTTATGAGAAATTTGTTTTTGCTTTAGGGAAAAGCACTTGGGTTCTACCTGTTTGTTGATTGAGCTGCGGGCTGCATTCCTGCCACCCAGATCCCGGCCGCCTGGCTAGCTTATGCCCCGAAATAATAACAAGGAAACTGTATTCTTTTAAACACTGCTTGGCCCATTTCTATTAATGTGTGTAGCACCACGAGGTGGTGACTTACCAGGAAGATTCTAGCCTATGTCCATCTTGGGTTGGAGCTTCTTCACATCTGCTCAGAGAGCAGAGACATGGCGTCTGAGCTCACTTCCTCTTCCTCCCAGCATTCTGTCCTGTTAACTCCACCAACTATGCTCTAACTATCAGGCCAAGCAGTTTCTTTTATTAATTAACCAATGACCTTCCTCCATCATTTCCCTTTTTTCTGTTTAAACAAAAAAAAGGAAGGCTTTCACTTTAACATAGTAAAATTACATATAACAAAACAGTTTTCAAGCAAGAATTACAGTTACAATTTTACATTTATTTTATCTTTATCATAACTAAGGAAAACTATAACTATCTATTCTTCAACTCCATCAAAGACTCGAGAAGGATACAATACTACTCAAGCAAACAAGAAATAAGCAACTTCCAAACTCTAGAAATAACAGAGACATCTCGCTCCCTGGACAGTCACCCAAAGTTCCTCTGTACGGTTTGGGGCATCCATCTTCGGCCTACAGGCCCATAGTTTCCAGCAGACATTTCCATGAAGCAGGAAATTTCAAAGGCAGTTCTGTCACTATCTGCTGTGTCCTGCAGAATGTCTCGCGGACTCTTTCATGAATCAGGAACCCCAAAAGATCATCTCACCTTTAGGCAAGTTCAGCAAAGCAGCTCAGTGGGGAAAGGCTACCAGGTCTGATGAGCTGTTGAGCCCCCAGAACCCACTAGGAGAAGAGAACTGACTTCTGCAGCTTGTTGTGGGACCTCCGCACATGTGCTATGTGTGCACCCCACCCCCCAAAATAAATAAGTGTAATTTAAAAAGTAAAACCATTACCGTAAGGTGATGCACAAAATATTTAAAATGCTGCATAAAATTTACAGGACATCCGTTCCCCCACGGTGCTCGTAACTGCACTGCTATCGGCTGGAACATGCTGTGGGAACCCTGGGACGCCTGGCCGCAGAGGTGGTGTGAGGATCATCCAGTTCATTACAGAAGTTCCTCTCCTCCTGGTGTTCATATGAAAGGCGTGGCGTTTCATGAAGTTATATAATGATGACCACTTGATTGCTTGTATTTAAACCCTAAAGTGAACTACAGCACTATCTTTCTGATTTGTTTCCTCACAAATAGCCAGATAATCATCATTATATAACTTCATACAGACCATGACTTCTTAGCTCTGAGGATAAATAAGGCAACTTGGCCAAGGCCACAAGAACTCATGTTTGCCTGTGACTGTATCACCATGCTTTCCCCAGAGAAAATGGCCACGCTGTCTGTCTGACTGGGCCACCATCCACAAAAGGTCCTACTTCAATCTCTACTTCAATCACTGACCATGGAGCCCCGACAAATTACAACTATTTGGAGTCATTTTTCCTGAACACATTATAAGAAGATCTTTCTTTCACTTAACCCATCATTTCAGAAAGAAATACTCTTCCTTAGAAAAGCATGACTGATGAAGGCACAGGGCCGTGTTAGCAGGAGGAATTCGTTCCTGCAAGGAAACAGTCAGAACTGTGGACAGAGAGGCAAGCGTAGCTGCAGACGCCTGCCGTACTCAGAGTTCTTGTCAACATACAAACCAGACACATGGAGAGAAAAAAGGAGTCTCGACTGAGCAATGACCTCCATCAGACTGTCCTGTGGGCATGTCGATGGAGCATTTTCTTAGTTAATGATGGAGGTGGGCGGGCACAGCACTGTGGTTGGTCCTGGGTTGTAAAAGAAAGCAAGCTGAGCAGCAGAACAAGCCAGTCAGCAGCACCTGTCATGGGTTCCTTCCTCTGCTCCTGCTTGAGGTCCTGCCCTGGCTGTGATCAGGATGTGTAGGTCACATACGCCCCTCCCTCCTCAGGTTGCAGTGTTTATCACACAATGAAAGCAAACTAGAGCACTTGTCATCCCAGGACATGAAGGTGGAAGAGGAAGATGGAGAGTTCAAGGCCAGTCTCAGCTGCACAGCAAGCTGGAGGCCAGACTGGGCAACAAGAATCTTTGTGTCAAAAGGGCAGATGATTGAACACAGTGAAATGAAGGTGCTAGCCTAAATTCAGAGATGGAGCTGGGAACTATATCCTCGGCTGACAGGAAGAACCATCTATATTTGAAAAAAACATTTTAAATGCCAGATGCAGGCAACAAATCCCAGAGACGGGGAAGAACATCCCGTGACACACACCATCCACCCAATCCTGGCACGGAGTACCCATAACTAGTTCCAACACAACATTCTATGAGGACTCCTGTAAGAGCCACCTCAGCAATAGGTATGTTAAGGAAGACGAGGAAGAGCCTGGAGATCCCAGCTGTCGGGCCTTAGCGCCTGTGAGCTGCTGGGTGACAAGAAATGGAGAGAGGGCACCACCTACCATGCCCCTTGGACTGTGGTTCCAGTTCCTGGTTCTGGGAGAGCCTGGAGCCATTTCTGTGAGTTGAGCTAGGGTCGACACTGTGTCCACTCTGCAGCACCACTGCCCTCACCCTGAGGTCTCTGTCACCTCTGCAGGCTGCTGGTCAGGGTCACAGTACAGATGAGGGGATGCTTTCTAGATGAGGTGTTGCTATAACACCTACCCCTTCAGAAAACTGGGAAGATACAAATGAAAAGGATGACGTATGGGGCACTATCGCAGCCGACCTTCTAGCTGCTCAGACCACGTCACTCTCACTCCTAATGACCTGGGAGATCAGCCCAGAAGATCAAAGGACCCACTCTTTTTCCCCATGGAAACAGACTGTTTCAAGCCATTCTTTTCTAGGACTTTGGTTGTAAGACATTCCCCCCTAGCAACAGTGATTTTATTTGTGTTAGCAACCAGCAAGATTACATGGTGCCTCTGTGGGCTTTAAAGGGAAAGACAGATAATGAACACTGTGCGTTAACCCTTAAGAGTATGCTATTACACAGAAGAGGTTAGCTAAAATTTAAAAGACATATACCTAACATCATGAAATTTCTCAATCAGCTAATTCCACAGTTAGTCAAAACATCAAAGTTAATCAGGAAAGGAAGTAGAGGGACCAGACTCCAGCTGTAAGCTACCTACACTGTCCATAGGGACTATGGGGAGGGTGGAGAGCTGGTGCAGATGGGAACATCGGGATCCAATGGGTTTTTCTTATTTGTATAATTAGTTGAGGAACTGATTTTTCCATCTTATGCATGAGGTATTTTACTGGAATTGTTTTGCCAGGATAAAGATAGCCTTAAATGATCAAAATGATACCCAAGCCTTCGTGGGAATTTCCCTTGAATTACAACATTTCCTGGCAAGAAAAGAGACGGGTCTATTTCTTCAGGGATGTTTCTTTCCAGTTATTAGAATCAATACAATCAAAAGACGGAGCAGGAGGAGAGAAATGTGTGGAGTCCGCATCTCTTTGGGCTGCATTTTGAGAACTGGAGGGCGTCCCTTTCCACACTGGAGAGGCAGTCAAGCCCACGCTCTGGGAGAGGTCTGCTCTGTGTCCCTCATATCCTGTCAGCCAGCTGCTGGGACTCCAGGGTCTGCTGGGAAAGCCCAGGGCTGAGGTATAGGACTCCAGGGGCTCCTTCCTGCCTGAGAACAAGCTCCTCGGTGTGTGGACACTTTCTAGTTTATGGCTGTACTTGCTGGCTGGTGAGCTAAGGGGGGAAATCCACCGCGAGCATCTGAGAGAGATGAACAAATGCCATGACAGGCTCCAATAGCCTGGTCAGAAACTAGGCCTGAGTTTCAGCTTACTGGAACTTCATGAACAGTTCTCTGAAAAATCACAACCCACGGCAACCAATCAGCAGGCTCCTCACAGCCTTCTGCTAGCTAAAGACAGCTTTTGGCCCTGCAGCTGGGAAATCCCTAACCACTAGAGACACCTACCAATCCTACAACAATCGTAAACTTTTTGTTTAAACCCATCAATCAGCCCCCAGACTGAACTCTCCTCCATGGAGTTCCCCTAGTCTTGCTTAAAAGGAGCCTGTGAGCTTCTCCTGGCGCCATTTTGCCAGTGTGTCAGATGGCTGCCCTGCGTGCTGGAATAAACACTCTTGCTGACTGCATACATGTCTGGTGGTCTTTTATGGGACTTCTCATGGACCCTAACACAACCTTTACCAACACTGAAGGTCAACTGGTCTTGTGGAATCCATCCTGCACAATGCTCTTTCTATCTAGAATTTGTCTAACCTGCTTAGCAATCCTACATCTGGTCTCTGCAGTCCTCTCTCTATGACACACCTATTCTGCAAAGCGCCAAAGGTCTGTGCACTAAAGAAGGAAATACATCTGAGGGTGTCTGTAACCCTCCGTCCGTCAGCCCATATTTACTTAGGTGAGAAACACCCATGTGCTCTGTGAGTGAGCGCCCAGCTCCTTGGTGTGCTTTCCAGAGAGACTTAGCAGATCTGCACAACTGGCCAGGAAGATGCCAAAGAGCCTCTAACAGACATGGCCACGGCTCCCAGCATTGCCTGTGTTACAAGCAGTGTGCTGCTTCTGTGATAAACAGCAAGACTAGAGCGACATGGGGAGAAAATTTCATCTTGTGCAGGAGCTGGAGGCAGACCGTGGGTAAACACTTGTTGCTAACTTGCTCCCTCTGGCTCTGGCTCAACCTAGGACCATCTGCTTAGGGAAGGCCTTGCCCACCGCTGCCTAGGCCCTCACACAAGAATCAACCACCAAGACAATTCCCCACAAGCCAGTCTGATGTGGGAAATCATCCAATTGAAAGCTCCTTCTCAGGCAACTCTAGGATGTGTCAAGCCAATCAGGATCCTTCTGATCTGTATCCTAGTAGCCTGATTTAAATACCTCTTTTTCAGGGTCGGGAAATGACTCCATGGGTAAAGCTTGCTTCACAAGCATGAGGCCTGAGGTCAGATTCCTAGCACCCATTCACCCGTGTAAAAGGCTAGGCATGAGAGCATGTACCTGTAACTCCAGCACTCGGGAGGCAGAAATAAAAGGATCCCAGACGCTCTCCCATATGCCAGTGAAGCTGTTCAGCGAGTGAGCGCTGGGTTGAGGAGAGACCCTGTCTCAAAGACTAGGGTGGGGGTGTGAAGCAACAGAGGAAATCCCAACAATAAATTCTAGCTGTCACAGCATAGGTGCACGTGGGCGCGTGTGTGCACGCACACACACATTTCTCCACCACTTCTCAGTCTGTTTGTAAACAATAATGAGTTTCAGTTGTCTATCAAACTGTGTTCTTTTTCTAATTGCCTTGATCAAACACTTGACAAGAAGTCACTCAATGGAGGAAGGATTTATTTTGGCTCAGAGACTGAGGGCACAACATTGTGGAATATCTGTACACTCTGTGAAGACACATTGCTGTGATTGGTTTAATAACGAGCTGAACAGCCAATAGCTAGGCAGGAGGTACAGGTGAACTTCTGGGCAGAAAGTAAAGTAGGGGCGATTATTGAGGTGCAGAGGAGATACCATTGAGACACAGAACAAATCAGACACACAAAATGGAAGAGAGGTAAAAGCCATGTGGTAGAACATAGATTAATAAAAACATGGGTTAATTTAAATTATAAGAGCTAATGGGACAAGCCTAAACTAAAGTCAAGCTTTCATAATTAACAAGTCTCCATTATTTGAGAGCTGGCAGCCCCAAGGAAAGTCCAATAGCACAGCCCATCACGGTGGCCAGGCACACAGGGTGGTGAACGGCTCAAACTGTGGCAGAGGGAGTGTGAGGACGTTTGCTCAAATCTCCATGGACGAGGAATGGGACAGGACAGGAAGTAGGGGACACTTTGTTACAATCACCGTGTATCTCAAGACCACACCCCAGTCACCTACTTCCTCCAGCAAGATTCCATCCACCTCCCAAAGATTCCGCAACGTCCCTAAAGCAGCCAAGACTGGGTTCACACACACGAGGCCAGCAGTGAGGGACATTAAACATCTAAATCGTGACCGAGGTTGGATGGCTCTCCAATCCATTTCTCAATGTTCACATTATTCCGAAACAGTGCATACTATAAACCTCTGATGGTGGCCAGGCTCTCTGGTTTGAGATTAAGGTTATCCACGTGGTTTGACTCTGGGGGATACTGGCACCTGTGGTTTATAAAATGTCAGGCCAGGAAGAGCCCGATGGCACCGAGTGAACTGGTTCTGACTTGGAGCTGGACAGGCTGTACGGACTTCCAGGCCCACGTGCATGCTGCCCTGGCCCGTCACTGCATTACCATGCTGGGAGGATTCCTGTGGAGATTCCAGAGCCCGGTGAACCGCGGGGTCCAGTCTGTGGTAATGAAAGCAGTCAAGCATGGAGGGAGGCAGCTCTGAGGCAGACTGACTGACTTCAGAAACACCCTGGGCAGGTCATTTTACAGGTCCCTGACTTCCTGAGAGAAAACTAACCACCGGAGTGGCAGCTGGGTTTAGACCACTGGCTGTGTCGCCACTGTAAAAGGCAAGGCTTCCTATCCATTAGCTCCTGCACCTCAGGCTTGGCTACAGAAGTCAACTGAACCTGGCCTTCTTCATGTGCACGTGAGGGTGACAACCGTAGCTTCTCCTTGGACTTGGGAAGGATTCATGCTTATAATGAGCAATGGTCATGTTTTACATGTTTTGACACTTACCTCAAATTCCTAGATTAGGTGTGTCCTAGACCATTACCTCCCCATCCTCCTACAGAGAGCAGGGAGGTGTGTCCTAGACCCATTATCGCTTCCATATGCCTATAGAGTCATATACCACAGGGCCACATTTACCACAGAGCAAAGCAGTGAAGGGAATATATATATAATATATATATTATATATATACATATATATATATATATTTGTTTTTTTCGAGACAGGGTTTCTCTGTAGCTTTGGTGCCTGTTGGTGCCTGTTGGTGCCTGTCCCGGAACTAGCTCTTGTAGACCAGGCTGGCCTAGAACTCCCAGAGATCCGCCTGCCTCTGCCTCCCGAGTGCTGGATTAAAGGCATGTGCCACCACCACCCGGCGGGAATTTATATTTGTTAAAATGTCCTGGAAAATATGCTTTCTAACTCAGCTTTATAGGAAACTGTGTGTATGTGTATCAGTTGTATATGCATATATAGGTGTGCATGTAAGTGCACGTGTGTATGTGTGTGTAGGCCAGAGGTCACCATGTGTCTTCCTCAATCTCCACACTTATTTCTGGGACATTTTCTCTTACATGGATTCTGCTAGGCTGGTTGGCCAATGAATCTAGAGAGCTGCCTGTCACTGTCTCTCCAAGTGCCGTCGCTACAGCCACAGATTGCTGCCCCCGTCTTTTACCTGAAGACTGGGAAATCTGAACTCAGGTCCTCATGCTGTCTAGAAGGCACTTTACTGACTGAGCCATCTCTGCAGCCCAACAGGTAACTTTTTAAGCTCTGAAAATCATTTATATTATGGAAGTGTCTAATCCACAGGAATGCATTCTAGAAAAAGAAAAGGCGAAAGCATGCTTCACTTACTTTCCACCTAAATCTCCGTGTTTATTCTAGACTGAGTCAGCTGTGCTGATGTAAACACTTGGCAATCAGGGTGCTCTGAAAATGTTTTCTATTTTCATTGGATGTTTATCCTAAGGAGAAATGTGTAATGTCTTCATTATTACTTCACGCTGATGCATATTTATGATTTAATAGTCTACCACTTTTGGAACTTTCTTACATTTAAATTTCTGAAAAATGATATTTACATAATTTTCCTCCAAGCACTTGAGTAATTCTCTAGTGTACTCTGTCATGATTTTACATATACGCACCCTTTCATCTTCTAGTGGAGGATCTGTTTGTCTTCTCACTCAATCAGGCTTTTTTAGATGAATATTGGAATAATTATTGGCTTTTAAAAATCGTGTAATCAACAACTTGATATGGCTGGAAATGATATGTATATTTCATCAGTTTAAAAATGTACGTGTTTTTCCTAGCAAATTCTATATAGATGTTCTTTAAAACTATTTTTGATACATAGTATATAAATAAAGGTGGCTTAATTCTGCTATTAAGGAAATTTTAATGTCATATTCCCACCTTTGGAATGTGAAAGACATTTCTACTTACTATTGGTACATTATGTATGCGTGTGTGCATATATACCAATACCTTATACAAGAAAACATTTTATATATCAAATGTTCTTCAGGGCTTACCATTAACACACTCAAGGCCAGCTTCCTCTATCTGTCTTCTAGTCATCTTGCTCCAGACTCTCCCTTGGTTGTCATCACTCCTGAACATGAATACTGAACCATCCAAGCCTAGTCAATAATTATGAAAACACTCAAGAATTCTGTGCTTCACTTCTCACGGTCCTTCCGCTCACCACTGGTCACCGTCTGTATCCAGCACACACACACACACACACACACACACACATACACACACACAGACACACACGCACATACACGCACGCACACTTCCATACTTCCTCTAACTCCCGGTATCCCCCTAAGGCCCACATGCTAGAGACAAGGCTTCCACTCTGCAGCCCCACTGGGAGCTGGTGGGACTTGGGAGGGACAGAGCTCACTAGAAGGCTGTTCGGTCACTGAGGACACGCCCTGGAAGGGAGTATTTACTGAGCAGCCAGCCTGGCCTCTCTTTCTCTGTGCTTCTCAGCTTCCAGGGGGTGAGAAGCTTTGTTCCGCAAGGCACACCCCTCCACATGCTCTACCCCATCACAGACCACAGAATTCCAAAACTGTGAGTCCAAATAAATGTTTCCCCTAAGTAAACTATTTCATATACTCTGTTGTGACAATCTAACACTATGGCTATAACAGAAAACACACAAATACAGAGATGGTTGCCTTGACCTATTATTTAAATGTATATGCAGATTTCTACTGTTTGTACATAGATAAACACATAACAAAACATATGAAATTAATTTACATATAGCTGTATATTTAGATACCAGTGTTGTTTCTTTCTCTTTGGTCAGGGACCTTAATGCTCTCTTGTAATGACTCCACAGCTTGAGAACAAAAGATATTGTTTATAGGCACCTCCTTTTCGTGCATACTATTTTCTAAAACATACCTTGAACAGGGCGGCAGTCAGCACACATTTTGGCTATTTCTTTGTGCATCCAGTTGACACCCCGAGGGTACGAGAATGGGATGTCACTGCCACCTTTAACCTAAGGGTCGCCCAAAATGTAATTTTCTTCACTGCCCTTTTGGAAGTAGGTGGCCACTCAGGGTGTCACTGGCAAGTCTGAGATCCAGGAGACAGGAAGCCAGCTGACCTCAAACCTCAGCACTGCTGATACACAGCCCACCAGACTAACTCCCTTTAAGTCTGTGATAACAATATGGCAAGCGTGTTTAATGCATTTTAATGTCTTAATATTTGCTAACTTAGAGTGAAACATAACATGTACCCAGAGTTGGCACCCAAGAAAGCTAAACGCCCTGGCCATCTGCTCCTTTAGCTTTGACATCCCGTGCCTTCTGCTTTTACTGCAGCAGCCACTTTTCCGCTGGAGGCGCAGGTCTGAGCCCTTCGAAAGACATCTCTGTCCCTCCTGATCTCGGCTCATCTGAAAAGATGGCTGGTATCTTTGCTTTGAAATTCACATTTGAGCTCCTTATGCTTTCCTGAATAACACAGTTCCATTTCCCTAATCTCATTCCTGGTCTCCCTTTTCACGTCAGCTCCCCAAGCCTGTTTTCTGGTCCCCAGAACTGTGCAGTATTTTTGGTGCCTCGCTCTCCTTTGATCACCATCACACCGTCACGTTATCCCCACCACACATCACAGCTCTGCCTGCGCACTGCTGCCTACTCTGTTCAATTAATTGTTGACACGCTCAGATTTGTTTACTCCAGCACACTCAGGGCTTCAGGACTCGCCTGTGACAAAACGTTGAAATAGGGGAGATGTGTCTGGTGACCTCATGGCCAGGATCTACTCGCGTGGCTTCCTCTTTATCACAACATGTAAAGTGATTATCTATTTTTGGCTCTTCCCATCTATTCCTTCTTTTAAATTCTTTATCTGATAGTCCTTAAACCTAATTATACATCTCTGAAAACATTGACAAAATCCCGAAGCTACTCTCCCCACTAAAATGCCAGCAGTGCAGTCCTCACGCACTGTGTGTGCTCAACTCTGTTGAACTATAAGGGACTTACTAAGAGCTAGCAGTGCTTACAGCACACAGTAGGTGCTGTGGACATAGGCAAGAACAAGGCACCAATAGCCAGAGCCTCACCTTCCTGATAAATAAAGCAAGACAGTGAGGTCAAACTGTTGCTCCCCATCAGACAGGCAGGGCTGGAATCTAGGGAAACCTACTGAGTATGACTGTTCAGCAGAACTATTCCAGAGACCTTTCAATGACAACCAAAACAATCCACATCTACACTGCTCATCACAGTGGCCACCAGTCCCCTGGGTTATCAGCACTTGAAAGGTGGCTATGCACAAGCCAGAAACGGAATTTTCAATTTCATTTAATACTTGTTTATGTTTTCGTGTGTGTGTGTGTGTGTGTGTGTGTGTGTGTGTGTGTGGTGCATTGTGCGGTACATGTGTATATGTTCATGTGTGTATGGTGTATAGATGTGTGGTGCATGTATGTTTTCATGTGTGGTACATGTATGGTACGTTGTGCAGTACGTGTGCATGTGTGTGTGTTCGTGTGTATGGTGTATTGTGTGTGCTCATATGTGTGAGTGGTGCATGTGTGGCACATGGGCACGGTAAACTGTGTGGGGCATGCATGTGTGTGTTCATGTGTGTATGGGTGTGATGCATATGTGCGTGGTCATGTGCGTGTGGTGCATGTGTATGCAGGCCAAAGGCCAACCTGTGGCATCATCCTCAGGTGCTGCCAACCTTCTCACTGGCTAGAGCTCACCAAGTAAGCTAGCAGGATCCATGGGCCTCATGATTACAAGGCACACACCAACTGAGCCATCTCCCCGGCCCAGGAATTAGGATATGTTAGGCAATTGTGATGCCATGGTTTGTGGCCTGCAGGTCTTGGGGAAAGGCAATAGTGAGGCAAAGAATCTGTCTTAGCAGAACTACCTGGAATGACTTTTCATCAGATCTTTCCACCTTTGAAGGAACAAATGCTCTCCAGGAAGAAGTCTGGGTTTACAAACCAAAGGGTGGACCTTCCAGAGGTGACTTCCATCTGACCACTTAAGGTCCTGTTCCCTCTCAGGCTCTCAAGAGGAAGAATACAGTTCCATAATTAGATCTTTAAGAGCAGAGTTTAAATACCAAGCTGTATTTTAAGTTCTATGATCACCTAGACAACCAGAGGCAATCCTCAGACCAGGAGTGGAGAATTGCCACGCTTTTCATGGGGAGTTGTGAACAACGAGTTACCCCAGATAGGAACCCTGTCTCCAGCAGACCAAAGTAGCATGCCATGCTATGTGACATGCCATGCTATGGCATGCTAGGTTAGGGTCCAGTGAGCCGGGGCCATTTGTAGAGTTCATACGGGAGCACCAGTGATATGGAAAGAGTATTACCAAAGCCCACCAAGAAAACAACCCCCTTACACAGCCTTCTACTTCCTCATTCCTCACATGCAACTAGGGAGGAGAAAGTGACCGCTCGAGTGGCTCTGCCTTCCCAACTTTACTGAGAAACACGGTTATTGAGACCCATTGCCCTAAGTTCTGTATTGTTTTTATTCTGTTGTCATGACTACCGGGCCAAGGATATCTCTGCCCCGTGATAGGGTGGTCATGCTAGGTTGAAAGGAAAAGTCTATATCACAGAGCCTAACAGTGATGTCAATAACAACGACAAGATTCAGTGAACATCTCCGTAAGTCTTACAAGGAGTCTCAACATGGCTTACATCACCACTTTGTTCCTACAGCCCCATAACGTGGGAACCCTGTCTGCATTCTGCAGTTAGGAACCGAAGGTATAGAGAGACTGTGGAGTCTGACTAAGGTCACGTATCATGGGATTCTCACACTTAGAACCCCATCTTACCAGTCTAGATCCAAACTCTCTGGTTTGTCCTCTGTACATCATCTTCTTGCTTCTGGTTCATGATCTTCCCCCCAGGTGACATGCTAAGACAACCGGAAGAAACTGAGAGGATTACCCAGGAGCTACTCCATAAATGACTTTCTCTACAGAAAATCTCCCTCAGTATTGTCCATGGCATGGCTTCATCCACAGCAGTCAAAATCCAAGAGAGTCCCGCTGAGATCAGGTGCTGAGTGACCCCAGACTGCCACAGATGCCATCTGACTTTGTCAATCAGCAGAAGTCCTTCCAGGATCCTTATGTCAGTGTGGGCGTGGTCACACTCCATTGGCATCTTCCGATACCGAGTGTTCCTTAGATACTTCTCTAGCAGGCAGTAATAGCCAGTGTGGCACACGTATGGCTGACGACGTGTGAGTACTGGGTACAATGGCGCTAGGGGATCACTCCACTCACCCTCTGAGCGCAGGAGTAATGGAGTCGGGGTGCTGCCACATCCTCTTCTAAAAACCGCAAATGTCAACCCCAGCTCCCGGGACTGCAGCTGGCTGCGATACTTCCCGGCAATGACCCTGGATGGCTCATAGAAGGATTTAATGGCTCCATACATCTGCTTCAAGCTTGGGTTACCGTCACTGTGGTGAAACATCATGACTGAAGCATTGGGGGTTTGTTCTGATCACACTTCCATATCATTTGTTCAGCACCAGAGGAAGTCGGGCAGCAACTCAAGCAGGGCAGCACATGGAGGCAGGAGGCTGATGCAGAGGCCATAGAAGGCGGCTGCTTACTGGCTTGCTCCTTATGACTTACTCAGTCTGCTTTCTTATAGCAACCAGGACCACCTGTTTGGGGCAGCCCCACCCACAATGGGCTGGGTCCTCCCACATCAATCACTAATAAAGAAATTGCTCTACAGGCTTGCCTACAGCCGGATGTTAAGAAGGCGTTTTCTCTGTGTCAAGTTGACAAAGAACTAGCCAGTATACCCAGTGTTAGTTTTCAGGCTCTGTGTGGGCTCAACATGGCACTTGGGGACCGGCACGAGTTCAACTCCTCTCTGATTTATCCTGCTTCCTTCAAGATGTCCACACTAATTCCGGAATGGTTTAATGTGCAATGTTCTCACAGGCTCGTGTGTTAGAACATATGGCAGTGGTGTTTGGGGAGGCTGCGGAAACTTCAGGAGGTAAAGTCTAGCTAGAGAAAGACAGACTGTAAGATTTTACAGTCAAGCCCACTTCCTGTCTGCTCTGCCTCCTCATCTTTGGAGACACAAGCAGGAGGCTCTCCCCGCTGCTGCCACTGAAATCCAGCGCTGACGTCCCTCAGCTCCTCACCCTGAGGTCTCCATCAGATGAATTCTAAAGGGGCATGCAGCAAGGTGTGTGAGCGGGCAGGGTTCATTACAGGGTAAAGGAGGCTGCCTCCCAAGGAGGAGAGGGGTCAAAGGCCACAGGGATTGCTGCAGAGGAAAACCCTCCAGAAGGGTAAGAATGGACAAGTGGTCACAGGGACCCTGCAGAGCAGCCCTCTCGAGGGGTGGTGGTAGGCAGTGAAAGGGGACACAGTTGTGCCCGGCTACATCTGCAGGGAGGCTTCACAGTACTTCTCTAAACATGGTCCTCCTGAAGGGTGCCTTCCTACCAGGAAGACTGGCAGGCCCATGGATAAAATGTTAAAGGAAGAGACTGCAATGTTTTCAGTCTTTACCAGGAAGTGTCTGCTGGCTTCTCAGCAGCTCAGAATGTCATGACTCCACCCTGGGCCACAGATAAGACCCAGGTCCTGTTCTTGTGACCAGTAACCATGTAAAAGTGCAGATGAAAAGGATTTGGAGAGGATATGCCATTTTGGGTTTTTGGAGCCTTGGGTTCTGTGTGTGGTAAGAAGGCAGATGTGAGCCTCTTCTAAGAACAGACAACAGGGCCAGGGATCTCCTGAAGGTCTGTGGTGAGACACTGCTGGGCTCCAGGTCTTCTGCACCCCCCGAGGGTATCGCTATGACTTTATGCAAGCCTCGTCTCTGAAACATCTTTGAAAAATGCAAAGTCATCAACCTTCAGAAAGGGGGATCAGGGTGAGAGTGTTTTCTCTTTGTTAGAGACAGGGTATCACTGTGTAGCCCAGGCTGGCCTGGAATTCACAGAAATCCTCCTCCTTCCGTCTCCTGGGTGCTGGAGTTTCAATCACACACCACAAGGCCTGCCTTACTGAGACTCTTTACTAGTAAGGATGGTGGCTACCCGCCTTCACACTAGCCTGATGGGACAGAGGAAACGGGTGAGAATGTTCACACACAGCTAAGACAACACGAGGAACAACTTCCTGGCCATGAGGAAGAGTAGAGCATGTGAGCACATGAAGTTAGTTCAGCATCTTGTCCCCGGAGTGAAATGACAGCCACAGGAGCCAATCAAATTCCTGAATACTCATGCAAAACCATAAATCTCTATGCAGCCTTTGTCAGACTCTCTGCAAGGCCTGCAGGACAACTTGCACAGTGGCTTCCAGTGCTTGGAGATTCGGACAGGCAGATCCCTCAGCTCCCCGACCAGCCTACCCTGATCACCCCAGTGTGAGAAGTGGAGGGTACGAGGGACTGACACATGAAACCATCTTTGGCCTGCACACTCACTCACACACACACATGTGACATGTGCCCCTGCCATTTACACAAAAGAACAGGATGGGGCAACAGACTTCTCTTTCCTATCTCTTGTATATTATGTATTTGAAGTACTGTGAAGTAAACCCAGGGACGTAGGGCATTCTGGGTAAATACTGGACCACTGGACTAAATATGCCACCCCAATATCCTTGTTTCTTTAAATTTATCCTTTGTTAATGTTTAGGTATCATTGAACATTTCATTTAATCTAAGAGATATCTAAATATCATATATATATATTATATATATATATATATAATAAAAGAAAGAAGGATATTTAAAAACCTAAATGATTAAAAGTAAATACTGTTGGCTATTATTTTTCTGAGCTTGTGTGTGTGTGTGTGTGTGTGTGTGTGTGTGTGTGTAAGAAAGAGAGGGGAAGAGAGAGAGAACACAAAACTTTAACATTTTTTTCTAGCTAAACACATTGAGATCCATAATTCAGCAGTTTGGGCAAAAATCAAAAAAGCAGACAAGGAAGGTGGCAGGAGACTGGAAAGAACCTCTAAAGGGCTGGGAAGGTGACTCAGTGGGTAAAGTGTTTGCCATGCAGCTATAGAACAGAATCTGGATCCCCAGAACCTATGTAAAAGCCAGGCAGGGATGGCTGCTGTCTACAGTGCCCATAATGGGTGCAGGGACAGGGGACCCCTGGGGCAAACTGGCTAGGTAGACTAGCTGGGATCGCAAGCTCCTAGTGAAGAAACTCAAAGGGAAGAGCAATCAAAGTGGACACCTGACATCAACTTAGGGCCTCCACATGTACACACATGCACACACCACATGCACATACACATACAAACCAATAAAAAATCTAAGAGTAAAGATGTAGGGAACTCTACAAAGATGTTGATTATCTGGTACTTGTATTTTGACCTTATTCATTTTGCTAATATCACACACTAATTTATCTTCTTTTATTAAACCATCTCATAACACTAAGATACTTTTAGATGTATAGAGCACAAAGCCCTCTTGGGTTAGAACCTGCTTTCCCATTTCTGACAGTCAGAAACACTGTTCATTGCTCACCATTCTGCTGTAAGAAACTCTGACACCGGCGCAAAGGCAGGCGTCAGTAGACCACGAGTCACGCGCTGCCAGCGAAGGGGCACAGGTCACAGCGCCCTGTGGCGCTCAGCCCTATCTCCAGGAAGCACCTGGACTCCACAGGCTGGCAAACATTGAGAGCAGGAAGTCAGAAACCAGCCTAGTGCTGCCCAGTCTTCCAAAGATTTTAATTTTCATCAAACACTAAATATCATTACTATTATTTATGTATAGTGGGATTTCAATTGTATTTTAGTAAATAAAGACTGCCGGAAGATCTGAGAATAAAACAGCCCCACTAGTCAGCTTTACAGACCAGGTAGTGGTAAAACACACCTTCAATCCTAGGAGTCACACTAGTTGCCATAGAAATCGGGCGGTGTCCACCTTTAATCCCAGCCCTAAAGAAGAATATAAGTCGGGGTGAGACAGCTCTCATGCACTCTCCTTCTGAGATTCTGGGAGGCAGGATCGCCACTTCAGACTGAGGCCAAAGTCAGAGCCAGCGGCTGGCTGTTTTGCTTTTCAAATCTTCAGGTTGAACCCCAATTTCTGACCCTGAGTTTTTATCAATCGTGCATTTATATGTTATAATTTTTGAGGCAGTTTTATGCAGCCCAAGTGGGCCTCTGAGTTGCTATGAAGCCAAAGGTAATCTTGTCTTCCTGATCCTGCCGCCTCCCCAGCGCTTGCATTAGAAGCATGAACCACGTCTTATGTGGTATTAGGGGTTGGACCTAGGACTTCATGCACGCTCTAGACAAGCATCCTATGAAGCGAGTACATCAGCATTTTTACAGGAATCCCAACATAACAATCTTTTATTTGAAATGCAGTTTGAAAATGACAACCAATTCAAAAACTTGGTAAGAGTTCAGCGTGGGTCTTCCCTGTGGAGAGCAGTCCACTTGGGACCAGCTTCAGCATGTCCCTAAGGTCTCTTTCTGCTTAAACAGTCTTATGCTTTTCATTAGGCTGTGTTGAGGTTTAAATCACAGTGGCACAAATCCAATTAAATCACAGCTGCAAACGCAGAACAAAAACTCAAAGTCACTTGCACCTAGACAGAAACAGGTCCTAAGAAAAGCCGTTCATTATGGTCAATAAAGGAGCTAGTCGTGATGAGCTGGGAAGAAGATCATTAAATCTAAACCAGGAAATGGGTACATCTAGGCCCTGGTTCTAACTCTCACGAGACTGGGAAAACAGACTTTTGATATTGGCTGCCACTATCGACTGAAAGTTGCTTCCAATGTCTGAGATGGAAGATCACTTGGGTGCTGTCAACACTACAAACAGAGAGAGAAGCACAAGTCCATAAGGGACCTCCCTGAGTCCTGTCCAACTGCTGGTCCCATGGCTTCCACTGTGATGTGAGCCACAACTGTGACTAGGCTGTCTTCAGGTATCACAAAGATTCCTTGGGACCAAGCAAGGTAGTTCCAGAAAACACAAACTCACATAATATAATTCTTCACTGTGTGACCTTAGTGTGTTATTTATTTTTCATGTAAAAAACAGAAATTGTTGAGAGGATTAGTAAAAAACAACATATGTGAAAAAAGATGATGTAAAAAAGATACAGTAAAAGCTGATTAAGAATGTGAATGACAAATAAAGTGACGTTTGTCTTGTTTCCCCCAAGAATATCCCACAGGCTAAGGAGACTGACAAGCCCAGTGTGAGGACCTGAGTTATATCCCCAGTACCTAGAAAATCAGGGCATGGAGATGCATACTTGTTAGCCAGCTCCAAGGAAATAGAGACAGGAAGATCTCTGTTACCCCAGCTCGCCTGGCGCACTTAGTAAATTCCAGACCAGTGAAAGACACTGAAAAAAAGAAATGAGGAACGGCATCGGAAGTTGTTGTGCTCTTGCTCCTACATGTCTGTGTGGGGACATGAAAACACACACACACACACACACACACACACACACACACACACACACACACACACACGAATATAAGAGGTCTGTACCAGTCATGGCCTGGAGTTAGACTTGGGATAGGAAATTACAAGCAGCCAAAGCATCTGTTAGATGGATGCGCTGCAGTCAGCCCCACAAATCCTGACTGATGCCACAATGCTCTATCAGACATGTGAGCACAGTCCTCAGGAACTCAGCACACTGAGAAATATATTATCTTACAGTTTATGAAGCCTGGAGTATCTCAGATCATCACAGATGCCCAATTAAAATGTGAGCCATTTTACTCGACCACATTGTCAGGTTGGAAATGCAAGCTAATCAATACAGCTGGGCAGCAAGGCCAGGACATGCTGCCCAAGCTCAGACTGTGCCAAGTATTTAGCTTGTGGAAATGGCACACTGTGTTTGTCAGAGTTGCCGACCCCATGAGACCTTTTTCATTGATGCCTCCATGAAACCAACAACCAGATACCAGACTTTCAAATAACTAAAATAAGAACATTTTTCTAGAAGACGATTAAGCTCAAGAAAAACCTTTTGGCTGGTACATCCTGGAACTTTGCTTGGGTGGGGGAGAATCCTGTCAAAATGAGCAGTCATTTAAAACCTATGCAGTACTGTTTCTATTTAGGAATTATTTTATTTGGATATGAACCCTCCTACACAGACATCTGGGCTGGGCAGTGGAGGTGCACACCTTTAATCCCAGCACTCAGGAGGCATAGGCAAGCAGATCTCTGTGAGTTCGAGGCCAGCCTGGTCTACAGAGCTAGTGTCAGGACAGGCTCCAAAGCTACACAGAGAAACCCTGTCTTGAAAAACAAAACAAAACAAACAAGCAAAAAAAGACAGACATCTGGCTTGAAAGGTTGTTCAGTGAGTAAAGAACCAGACTTGCAAGAATGAGGACATGAATTCAATCCAGAACCTACATTTAAAAAGCCAAGCGTGGTAGCACATGCTTATAACCCCAGCACTGAGAGGTAGAGACAGCTGGGTCCCAGGAGGGCACCAGCCGGCTGACCTAGACTGTCTACCTGCCGATTTTCCAGCCATTGAGACCATCTCAGAAATAAGGTGCCTGGCTCCAACATCACAGGCATGCACGGCCTCCCCACTCCCCTCCCTCACTAATACACAAAAGGCCAGCATCTAACCTTCTGTCCATTTCCGCGGTCCTCCGGTCTAGAAGATGGTGTGCAGATTCCTTGGGACAACAGCTGTGTTTTTTCTGGCAGTTCCAACACTTATAACATAGGTCTTGGCAGCTGAAAGACTGGCCTGCAAACTGCCATGAAGTTCTTTGGGAGTTTATAATTTGTGTTTAGGGACTATTCAAATAGGAAAAAGAAGTCACTTATGTTTTCATAGGCAGTTCCAAACTCCAGACTGTGTCAAGGGTGACGGGCCTCTGCTTGTGAAAGGCCAAAGTGGAATTTCATAACCAGTAGAAGATGATGGAGCTCTATCCAAGGAATAAACTATAAGAGTTAAGATTTTTGTTATAATTCTGTAAGTTTACACCACAGGATACGGTACTTTCTTGCCCCTTGGAAGTACTGAACTTGATTTTCATAATAAGCATGTAAAGTCTAGAGAATCAGAAATCCAAACGGCTACCATAAAAATACTCTATGTTTCCTCGCTTATGAAGCTGCCTCTCAGATGAGTTCATCCCACAGCACAAGTGATAGGTCTGTCTATGCTGCCACAGGTAACCGTGACGGAACCACCTCCTTTTCATTGCTCAGCAAGGACACGAAGGCTAGAAGGCCCCTGGCCACATGGGAATTCATCACCCCCCACACACAGGTTTCCAGGCCTAGAGTCTCCCATCAGTCGTGCATTTGTGCCTTAAGTCATGGCCTGGGGTGTCGGCTGCATAATATCAAACCCAGGCAAGCACAGGTGCACTGAAACCATCGAAGCATTTGAAAGAGAGCAAACACGATACAATTTGCAGCAAGAACTTTTATATCCAAGAGCTGGAGATGCAGCGTAGAGGCAGGGCACCATCTAGCACGTGTCAGACCTGGATTCTAGTCTCAGCATTGCAAAACAGCTCGGAAGTCTCTATGAGAGCAAGTTTCCATACAGCAGAGAAGCAGTTAAACTAACAACAGCAAAGTTGACACCACGAGGAGCCGCAGGTTGGTCTGTAAGAGAAGCTGGTCACGAGGGTGCATTCTAAAGGAGCTGAAGAGACAGGAGCTGGAGATAAGCAGGAAGGGTCTAGTATACAATGCAAAACACCGGGGCAGGGATTGTTAACTCCATGATTCGGGCTTTCTCCATGTGCTTTGGTAATCAAACAACTGATTGGATGGATGGATGGACGGATGGACGGATGGACGGATGGACGGATGGACGGATGGACGGATGGATGGATGGATGGACAGATGGATGGATGGACAGATGGATGGATGGACGGATGGATGGATGGACAGATGGATGGACGGTCAGATGGATGGACAACAAAGATTGATGACAACTAGGGATTCTTGTGGGCTTGTGTATAAGACTGTTTTGAAAACTGGCCTTTCTTACAGAAACCCAGGGACATAGCCCACAAAGCATGGGGTACTGTGAGGATCTATGGAGAGCAGCTCAGTGTCTCCCTACAACTGTCTGTCATCCCTGACAGAACAAAGCCACCCAGAGCATGTAACCAGATACTTCAGGGTGCAGCAAAACAGCTTTCTCAAAAAGCACAGACAGCCAGTGTAAACTTCGAGTTCTCTGATACGGTCTTATTTGTGGGATCTGCTTGGCTCTATGGTGAGGTAGACAAAATGCTCCTTTCCACAGAACCTGAAGGTGGAAGACCCTGTGGCTGCTCCATCTCCTCCACTGTTCTACTAATTCTTGCAAGGATATAATACTTGGTTTAATAGCTCAGTAGTCACATGCCTTGCAGAGGTAAGTGTATTAAACAAGAGAAAGTGATCAACACTGTATTCTTGTGATAGATGACTTCTAATGTGAATTTGACTGAATGTATAATCATCTAGGTGATGTGGGATTCACCTCTGTATACTGTGAATATGTTTTATTACCATTGGTTAATAAAGAAGCTGCTTTGGCCTATGGTAGCCCAGAATGGAGCTAGGAGGGAAAACTAAACTGAATGCATGGAAAAAGAAGGCCGAGTCGGGCAGATGCCATGTAGCTGCTTAAGGAAAAAGATGCCAGATCCTTACTGGTAGGCCACAGGCTGGTGGTGGTACATAGACTAATAGACATGAGTTAATTTAATATGTAAGAGCTAGCTAAGAATATTCCTGAGCCATCAGTCAAACAGTGCTGTAATTAATATAGTTTTTGTGTGATTATTGTGGCTGAAAATGAATGCACAGACTCCATTTACAAACTAGAAGACAAACCATTAGGCATGCCTCTGAGGGCATCTCGGAGAGGTTTAGCTGATGAGGGAAGACATACCCTGAATACAGGCAACACCATCCCAATGTTGACAGAGAAAATGAAACCAGAAAGATGTCTCAGTGGGGAAAAGCACTGCCGCAGAGGCCTACTGACCTGAGTTCAATCTTGGATCTTATGGAAAATGAGGGGACCAACTCCACAGGGCTGTCCTCTGATCTACCCATACACCCTGTGTACACATTCTCACACTACAGCATGTCCACCCACCTATATCCACTGGATATCTCTCTCTCTAACACATGCACACACACACACACACACACACACATCCCAACACGGCCCCCATACAAGCATATACACAATGCTAATTTTAAAAACAAGCTGGAAGCCGGGCGGTGGTGGCGCACGCCTTTAATCCCAGCACTCGGGAGGCAGAGGCAGGCGGATCTCTGTGAGTTCGAGACCAGCCTGGTCTACAGAGCTAGTTCCAGGACAGGCTCCAAAGCCACAGAGAAACCCTGTCTCGAAAAACCAAAAAAAAAAAAAAAAAAACAAGCTGGACAGCAGCACTGACCCTAGCTGCAGACTCAGGGTAACCAGCTCCGCATGTACCTGCTGCCGTGACTTCCCTGCCACACTGGGCTGTGTTCTCAAATTGAGGGGCAAAGTAAACAGTTCCTGCCTTCCCCAAAGCAAAGTCAAGCCACTAACACCATGGCCCAACATCCTCATGCCTAGTCCACAAGCCTTTTGTTTCATCTGATAAAAATACAAAGGCCATGTCGACTTTTCCCCCCAAAGGGCTTTCATCTCAGAGCACGGTTTTAATTTCACCATTTTCTAAACAGAATCATTCTCAATTTATTTTTCTTAGCAAATGAGAAAACACTAATAAAGCAGCAATGCATTGACCATTATCTGCAAGAACTTGGTGATCTGTGGTAGACTAGCTAGCCCACTGAAGAACCTAAGGGTCAGAGCAATCCACGTCTGCCTACAAGCCTCTAACAGCTGGGAACTTCCTGATTCTCTAATTTTACTTTCACCGATTTTATTTCTCTGTGTACAGCGTGTGCACATACTTTACATATTGGACGAAAGCTGTCCATCACTTAGAATAAGGAAGTCACGGTTCTGTATGCGCAGCAGAGGCTGACTCCAAGCGCCTTACAGGCCAGGCAGTAAGCAGCATCAGGAATCTGCAGAGTCCTCGGGGCTAAAGTTCATGATAGTGGCCTTCATGGACAGTACTGCCTGAGCACATGCTCACGCACCTCTACCTCCTGAGTGTGTAAGCACCTGGAACCATCCCTTTGTCTCCACGTGCACTGTGTGTGTTGTATGTGTGCGTGTGTGTGCATGCGTGTGCGTGTGTGCTTGTGTGCGCATGTGTGCGTGTGCTCCCAAGAGTACACGGGCTTCCTCGGCATGGGGACTGTCTCGTCACTGCTGGATCTCCAGGGCCCAGATCACAGACTAGGCCCTCAGCAAATATTGTCTGATGTAATAACTAACTGCTGAGAAGGAAGACAACAGATTTATGAGCCATGTCAGGAATTCAGGTTTCATCCCACAGCCAGAGGGAAGAATAGGATGGTTTCCCACAGGAGAATGGCAGGATCTGATGTCACATACAGCACGCAGGTTCCCCAGAGAAAACTGACTGGGACAGAGGAGGACGAGGTTGATAAGCCCCAGGCAGGAAGTTACTCCCGTTTGTTGCCAGAGGTTTCTGTCCCACCCAGTCCCGCGTGGTCTCCTAAAGGCTATGGGCCAAAGGAGCTCCCGTAGCAGTGGTACTTAACGAGGTGTCTAAAAAGTAGAATCAAAGGTCTCAGTGAGATGTAAGGGAGGGAGGGAGGTGGGGAGAGGGCTCACTGGTAAAGTTCCTGCTCTGCAAACATAAGGACCTGAGTTAGATGCCCAGATCCCCCACCACATCCCCCACACATACAAAAGCCAGGCATGGTGGCAAGGACTTGTAATTCTATTGTTGTGTAGACAGAGACAGGGAGATCCTGGGGCCGCCTGGCAAGCTACCCTAGCCTCCTTGGTAAGCCAACAAGAGAGATTTGCCTCAAAAAAAAAAAAAAAAAAAAGAAAGAAAGAAAGAAAGAAAAATAACCTGTGGGTGGCTCCTGAGGAACCGCACCTGTGGCTGACCTCTGACCTCCATGTGTCACACTGTGATACTCTACATCAGGACAAAAATCACACACACCAGAGAGCCTGCAGGACAGCTACACAAGAATGCCCAACAGAGCCGGGCGGTGGTGGCGCACGCCTTTAATCCCAGCACTCGGGAGGCAGAGGCAGGCGGATCTCTGTGAGTTCGAGACCAGCCTGGTCTATAGAGCTAGTTCCAGGACAGGCTCCAAAGCCACAGAGAAACCCTGTCTCGAAAAACCAAAAAAAAAAAAAAAAAAAAAAAAAAAGAATGCCCAACAGATAATCTGAAAAATGAGCCAGACTGAAATTGGAAGTTGAACCTAAACTTGTCAGGGAGCTGCTATCTGAACAGACCTCTCCCTTGCAGCTTCAGGATGCTTGCTGTGCCAAACCTGCTCAGCGTCAGCTGCTGGTGGTGACACCTTCCTGGTGTCAGACTAGTCTTCAAGCTGAATCCTGAACTATAGCGACAGGGGCCAGGCCGACCACAATCTCCAAATTGCTCGGCAGCCTAAAGGGGAGAAAAACTCATTATGAAGCCATCTGTCCTGAGATCCTGTCCTGGTTTCTAAGCCAAAGAAATGAGAATCATTCCAAGAACTTAAGTAGCGCACACAGTGGGGGCAGGCTCTGCTGATGCCTGTCCTACATGCTAGTTTGCTGTGCAGCAGCCAAGCCCGCGGACAGCTGCAGGTGTATTACCCGTTGGTCCCCCAGCTGTGCTTTCATCTCTACAGGACACAACTAGCTCACAACTCTGGGCACTGGGCATTCCACCGGGAAAACATAGATCAGGCTTTGACTAATACATTCTCGTCTGAATTCTGTCTTCAGCCCTACATGAAGATAATTACGTACAATAAAATTAAAAGATAACAGTATTGAGGAAATTAATGGTCAATTTCAATCTCAAATGTAATAGGGAAACTTTCCTGGAACCAAGTCTTCCCTCCCCTAATTTCTTCTGGTCTGTATTCCCAACCCCCATCCTTTCTCTGTGTTCTGTGGGACATGGGTTCCTGTAGCCCAGACTGGGGTCACACTGTCAAGGACAACCTTCCACTCCTGATCCTGTGCTGAGAATATAGGCCTGAACACCATGACTCTTCTGTGCAGTGCTGCGGACAGAACCAGGGGTCCCATGTGTGACAAGCAAGCTCTCTATCAATTGAGACAGTTTAATTTAGCAAAGCTAAGCAAATCCTCCAAAGAGAGACTAGCTGGAGTAGGCTGTCCCCAGGGGGAGCAAGCCAATGCGTTGTGTTGTGAATTCTAAAGAAATCTGTATGAATATTTACGATGTGGGTGGCATTCTGCTGGAGTAAGGTGACCTCATTTCCCTCCCAAATCACGCTGACTGGATCTCCAGTTCAGGGGATTTCTTTACATGATCCTCTAGAAAAGCCCACAGAGGGGGCATCAAAATCACAATGACACCAATCTTTTGGGAATGCAGCCCCCGCCACGACTGCATAGGGTGGGAAAATGCCCTGGTACTGTAGTTTCTGATAGAGTGGGAATGACCTGATTGCAGCTTCAGAGATGTCCACAGAGGAACATTCTGATTTTCCATCAGGGGTCACAGCTACCACAGCAATTTTTCTGTTGTAGAATATTATTTTAAGATGTGTTACTTTTGTATATGCTGTGGAACATGTGTTTAATGACGTAAAGGTGTGTTACTTTTGTTTATGCCACATCTGCTTAAATCTGTGAGGCTGTGATTCTTTGCCTGTCTTAAAACACCTGATGGCCGGGCGGTGGTGGCGCACGCCTTTAATCCCAGCACTTGGGAGGCAGAGGAAGGCGGATCTCTGTGAGTTCGAGACCAGCCTGGTCTACAGAGCTAGTTCCAGGACAGGCTCCAAAACCACAGAGAAACCCTGTCTTGAAAAACCAAAAAAAAAAAAAAAAAAAAAAAAACACCTGATGGTCCAACAAAGTAACAAATGGCCAATAGCAAGGCAGGAGAAGGGATGGATGGGGCTGGCAGGCAGAGAGGACAAGTAGAAGGAGGTATCTGAGAAGAGGGAACAGGCAAGAGAAAACAAGAACACTGGAGCCAGCCACCCAGGCAGCTGTGGAGTAAGAGTGAAAGTAAGATACCCAGAAGTAAGAAAAGGAAAAAGGTAGTCAGTGTGGCGCATCACACCCGGCTGCGCTCTGTGCACTGCCATACAGTTCCTGAGCCGGGCAAGGGGCTGGAGACTGAAACACACAAAGACTCACAGACAAGAGACACAGAATGCCCCAAGAATGCCCCCTTTATTGTGTACCAGAGCCACTTATATAGAGATCCTTAACTGATAGCCACGCCCCAGCCAAACCCACCGGAAACCACACCCCTGAGGGTCTCATGCTCAGAGTAGCTGCAAGCCTTACAAGTTGTTTACCAGAAATTCAGGATCTGGGAAGGGGGGCGTTCACAGCTCCCAACAAGTCAGGATAAGTTCAGTTAATAAATGCTGGCTAGGAACAAGCTAAGGCTGGGCATTTATAAGTACTAATAAGTCTCTCTGTTTTTTATTTGGGAGTTGGATGGCAGACCAAAAAGCCAAAAGAGTAAAGAGCAAAAACCAAACAACTACTCTTTCTGTTTATCAGCTCTTGTCTGCCCAGCATCACTCTGACTACTCAGATGTTACCCTTCATCCACATTTAGAGGTTCATGGTACAGCCAAAACCTTTCCCAGGGCTCAGGGTGTCATTATCACAAACACCCACCTGGTGTGGGAGTCCCCTCTGTATGCTGTGAATGTCATTCGTTAATAAAGGAACTGATTTGGGCCTATAGCAGAGCTATAGGGGAACAGAGCTAGGCAGGGAAAACTAAACTGAATGCTGGGAGAAAGGAGGCAGAGGCAGAGAGGAGCCCCACTGGAGACAGATGTCCGAACTTTAGCTGGTAAGCCACAGCCACATGGTGATGCACAGATGAACAGAAATGGGTTAAATTAAGATGTAAGAGTTAGCCAATAAGAAGTTAGAGCTAACAGGCCAAGCAGTGTTTTAAATCATATAGTTTCTGTGCAATTATTTTGGGGCTGAGTACCCAGGAATCAACTAATGGCCTCCTTACAACACCTGCTCCCCTCCCCCCCCCACTTAGAAACCTGGATTGTCATTCACATAAAAGAAACTGCCCGGAGGAGGTTCTGTGAGACCTGGGTATGTAATGAGAATACTCAAGGTCTGTGGGTGTGATGGGTTTCCCCTCGATATGTACAGGGAACAGCGCTGGGGGACATCTTCCGGGCTTTGCACAGAGCCAAGCCCTCTCAGAGCAGAGCAGGAAAAGCATGGCTGCCTTCAGAACATCTCGCCACCAGCACCTGCTCCTACACGGCTCTCGTATGTAATGATCCGCCTCAGTTTCCCCATCAGGCACCACTCAATTCACAACGTGCCTCCCCCTTTGCTCTGCAGCCCATTACTTCCCTTCATTCCCCCTATAACAAAACCTCCAGCTGTGAACTGGATGCTAAACTGGACCCAGGGCCAGAGATGCATGGTCTCTCATCCAGACATTTCAAGTTCTGGTGACCTTGGCAGACACAATAGAGAGGCTTGCAGCTGGCAACCCCAGACACTCCCTTCGAGAGGCAAAACATGGTACCATGTTCTGGAAGGCAACATTTCACTGTTCACTGAGACAAAATGCTGCCCACACTCTAGTCCAGTCCACTGACTCAGCTCTCTACAGAAGTAACCAGAGGTGCATGTGCTCATTCTGTGGCCATAACAGACGCCATGACCAAAAGCAACAAAGGGAGGGAAAGATTTATTTGACTTATACTTCCGAGTCACAGTCCAGGAGACAGCACTGCCAACAGTGGGCAGGACACATCAGCCACCGACCATGACAACAACCCCCCAACCCAACACCACCACCACCCCTCAGACCTGCTGACAAGCCTATGGGATCTGGCCAATCCTTAAGCTGAGACTTCCCTCTCAGGTACTCCTAGGCTGTGTCAAGTTGACAGTTAACGCTAACTAGGACACATGGAAAGATTGGTGCCTGCTGACCTGGAACACAGTAGGTGCCTGTCTGACACGGAAGACGCACTGGGTTTGATCCTCAGCAGCACATAAACTGAATACGGTTACACAGCTTTATCTTACCAGAACTCGGGAAGAAGAGGCAAGAGGATCAAAAGTCTTAGACTGTCCGGGACTGCACAACATGTTCAAGGCCAGCCTGGATGCATGAGACTCTGACTCACAAAATAAATTTAACATAAGAAAATCTGCAGCTATGACTTCCCAACCATGACAGTTATACCCTCAAACTATGAGCCAAAATAAATACTCCTCTGTAGTGATATTTCATTTGTATTTTAATAAATAAAGCTTGCCTGAAGATCAGAGGGTGAAACAGCCCCACTGGGTCAGCCTTAAAGACCAGGCAGTGGTGACACACCTTTCTAATCCCAGTAGCCACACCAGTTGCCACAGAAACCAGGCAGTAGTGGTGCACACCTTTAATCCAGCACTAGAGAGGAATGTAAGACAGAAGGAGATTGAAAGGCCAGAGAAGATTCCATTTTTGTGCTGGGCCCTTTTGGGACCCTGAACTATACCCCACCCCCAGGACAACTGAAGGCTGTAGGACCCCTCTTTAAGGGAAGTATGAGCTAATGAAGAAACCTAAATTACATAAAGTTGCTGACTGCAGCCCATTCCCCCATCCAGCTTCCCCTATCAGCTGGGCGATATGTCAAGCAGCCCCTGCCCTTAGCACAGGGTCAGCAAATGTCTGGAGGAGGTAACCAGGGGGCTGTTGCTCCTCCCCTTAGAAACTAACAGCCTATTAGAGGCTAACGGCTAGGCTTTACCTCACCTTTATAGCCAATTATGATATAGGAGAAGTAATTTTTGTACTTTGTAAACTTGTGACTACTTTGTGGTTTTTGTCTTTATAAACCCTTACAATAACAGACAGGGTCCTTCTCCCCCCATCTGTGGTGTCAGACCGTGAGGCAGAGGACCCGTGCTAGCCCATACTTAATAAGGGAAACCTTGCTTTTGCACTAGAAAGTGTGGCTCCGGGGTGGTCTTCTTGGGGGTCCCTGGACTCAGACACAACAGAGACATATCTCACACACAGTCTCATTCTGAGATTCCTGGAGGCAGGACTGCCATTTTCGGACTTGCTTTTCTGACCTTCAGCTCGAACCCTGATTCTCTGAGTTTTTATTAATCATACAAGTGTGGCGTGGTGATGCTGGCCAGACACTCAGGAGGCCAGAGGAGGAGCGCCACTTGAGCCCAGAAGTTCCTGGATTTACAGAATCGCATACGTTAAAGAGTAATTGTATAGTGGGATAATTAACTCTCAAGAAAGCGGCTTTAAGACTCTTGTTTGATCCTAGTTACATAGAAAGTTGTCAATGTATACACATGGGGATTAAAGACAAGCAGCAGACATGTCTCTCTCTAGCTTGTAAAGTTGATGGTTTCAACTTTATTTCCGCATTTCCCACGCTTTCTACTCCAAATGTGCTAATCTCATAATCAGAAAAATAAACGTTTCTTAGAAACAGCCCTGGGGGCTGGGGTTGTAGCTGGTTTGGTAGATTGCTTTCCACTCTGAAGCCGTGGGTTTGCCCCCCAGCACGCTATACACTGAGCTGCTGGTCCACACTGCAGTCCCAGCACTCAGGGGGTGGAGACAGGAGGACTGAAAGTTCAGGTCCACTCTTGGTTACCGGGGTGTCAAGCAGGGTGGGACACATCACATTATCCCTCAAAAGTCACAACATGCTACAGCCTATACTTCAATGATGTGCAGCTAGATATCCCGAGAAAGGAAGGTTTATCCACTAAACTGTGTTTCCCCCAAAATGCGCGCACGCACAGTGCATGTCTACAGGCCCAGCTCTGAGGGGGGCTGACCGGCAGGACTGCAAAGACTCGGAGGTCAGCCGGAGCTGCATACCCCACCCTTCCAACCCCATCTCGCACGGAAATAAGGTGAGAACGGGCGACTGTTCCCAGACTCCCAAACCGGAGCTGGGTTCCATGGCAGCGCCCCACGGGAGCCCAGACACTCACGTCTCCTGAAGAATCACCATCTGCAGGTCTCCCGGGCGTGGCCAAGTAGTGTTTCCGCACCAGGCGAGACGAGGCAAGGTGAGGCATGGCAAGGCCTGCAGGCCGGTGCACAGCCGCAGGGCCCTGCCTCAGTCACGCATGCGCAGACTCGCGAAGTCCGAGCACCCCACTTGTCCTGCGCAGACCGCCAATCTCCAGCGGAGCCTCAGCCACTCCAGAGGCTTCCCGCCAAAGCCACGTCCAATCAGCAAGTGCCAGCGCACCAATTCTAGCCACATCCAATCATAGGTGGGATATGAGACCTAAGCCTGCCCCCAAAGCGCTCCGGACCAATGAGCATCCAGGGCAAGCTCGTTAATTACCCAAGCTTCTTGCTCAAACCGTTAGGCGCTCGAGAGAGGCGGTTGAGGATCCGTGCTGAGGGACGACTGAGGTGCTCGGTTAGGAGTCCAACATGGTGAGAGCAGCCTTAGACTGGGGTGGGCCTGCTGGAGAGACACCACCATCTCCTCCTCAGAGTGGGGGGCTCAGCAGGGGCTCACGGGCCGGGGAGGGTGAGCCAGGGCGGGGTTGGGGGGGGGGGTGAGCCAAGGCCTCGGGGATGGTGAGCGAGGAGCTGGGGGGTGAGCCAAGTCCCCAGGGATGGTGAACGAGGAGCTGGGAGGGGGGGTGAGCCAGGGCGGGGTTGGGGGGTGAGCCAAGGCCCCGGGGATGGTGAGCGAGGAGCTGGGGGGTGAGCCAAGGCCCCGGGGATGGTGAGCGAGGAGCTGGGGGGGGTGGGCCAGGGCGGGGTTGGGGGGGTGAGCCAAGGCCCCGGGGATGGTGAGCGAGGAGCTGGGGGGGTGAGCCAAGTCCCCAGGGATGGTGAGCGAGGAGCTGGGGGGGGGGGGGGGGTGAGCCAGGGCCCGGGAGGGTGAGCTAGGGCTTGGGGAGGATGAACAAGGACTTGGGAGGAGTGAGCTAAGGCCCGGATGGTAAGCCAGGGCCCGGGAGGGTGAGCGAGGACCTGGGGAAGGGGGGGCGAGCGAGGACCTGGGGGGTGAGCCAGGGGAGGGGAAGTGAGGAACGGGGGTGGGAGCTAGGACCTGGGGGGGAGGGCCAGGGCAGGGGGGAGGAGCCAGGGCCGGGGGAGGGAAAGTGAGGAACAGGGGTGGAGGGAGCCAGGGTCGAGGAGGGGTGAGCCAGGGCCGGCCAGGGTGAGGGGGAATGAGCAAGGGCTTCGGGATCCGGAGGTTGCAGCAACCTCCCTCTCCAGGGTCCTCGTTGAGCTCAGGTTCTCGTGAGAACAGGATTCCCCTTGGGGTGCAGCCCCCACCTGGAGTCCCAGCTCTGCAGATACTGACCAAAGAGGCTGGGCAAGAGTTCAAGGCCAGCCTCAGTCACATAGAATTCCAGGCTTCAGGAAAGACAAAAAGGAGGGTGGCAGGAAGGTTTTGGAGAGAGAGCATTTGTCTCGTGTTTTCCGGTTGCCAGTGCCCTTGAGTGAGGGAGCAAGCCATGGCGTTAGTTCCAGAAGATTCTAGAAGCTACCAAGCTTTCTGGTCTAATGCTCACCATGGGAAAAGTAAAAGTTTCCGACCCCAAAAAGCCTTTGTTTGGAATTTTAAGACCACCTACAGGTGTAGGGAATCAGTTTGCCACCTGCTCCACCCAGCTTCCTAGAGAACCTTTGTGTGTTTGGTGCCAGCTGCCAGTGGTCATGGTATGGGGTTTGTAAGCGGTACTGTGTGTTCCCACCAGAAAGTAGAGCTGAGCATGTGGCATGCGGTAATCCAAACACAACGGAGGCTGAGGCGGGAAATTAGACATTCCAGAGTAGGCGGAGTTAGTGAATTTGAGGCCAACATAGGCTGCAAGACCTTACAAGAGGGAAAAGTAAAATCGACTCTTTAAGATTTGTTTTCAGTTGTGTGTAGAGTGTCTGTGAGAAGTATGTGTTCAAGAGTGCAGTTTCCCAGAGAAGCCGGAAGAGGGCACCGGACAGGCAGGAGCTGGATGGAGTCAGGTGGTGGTGAATTCCCTCTGCAAGCACCTCTTAGTCTCCCCAGCCCGAAGAAGGGAACCTTTTCCAATACTTGCATTCATTTAAAAGTAACACTTGCTAACAAAAGCTAGATAAGAGCTAGGTCTGGATGGGCTTGTGTCTCCTGACCCTTGCCAGCCTCACTCTTCTTGCCTCAGTCTCCTGATTGAGCTGGGAACTGTCGTGTGCCACCACGCCTGGCTTAATCATTTTTTCATTAAATTGTTGAGAGGACATTTCAGTCCTCTTAGCCGTATCTGCGTGGAACTTGGCAGCGTGTTCTATCTGGTTTGCTTTCTGTTGCTGCGCTAGCACGCTGACCAAAGCAGCTTGCGTGATAAAGTTTGTCTTTCAGCAGGGACACCTAGGCAGGCGCTGAAGGAGACCATGCAGGAATACTGCTCACTGGCTTGCTCGGCCTGCTTTCTTAGACAGCCCAGGCCTGTCTGACTAAGGATGGCCCTGCATACGGGGGTCGGGCCCTCCCGTGTGAATCATTAATAAAAAACTGCCCCACAGATGGTGCCCCTTCCCGGGTGACTCTAGTTGGTGTCGAGCTGACAGAAATAACCAACACAGTGTTTTTGTATATGCCTTAATTTTTCAAAATTAACCTTTGAAAACTTGCACAACTTTCCTATAAATTTATATAGAATCTTTGTATATTTGCTTCAAAAAATATCTGTCTTGTTTTCATTGAAGAAGTTTTTGCAGTTTTTTTCTGGTGTGTGTGTGGGGTGGGGGGTTCTGTTTATTTTTGAGACATAAAAACCTTGCTGGGATTTTATAAATAGCAGATAAGGGACTGTATTTGCTTCATTTTTGCATTACGTTTACTTGTGTGCATGAATGTGCACATGGCTGCAGTGGAGCTCAGAAGACTGCAGGAGGGGGTTGGTAGTCAGTGCCTTTCATCACTGAGCCATACGCCAGCCCTGTATTTCCTTTTATTAAGAAAATTGGTGGCTAGGCGTAGTGACATATACCTTAATCCCAGCATTTGGGAGGTGGAGGAAAGTATCTTTGTGAGTTCTAGTCAACAACCAGAGCAACACAGTGAGACCCTGTCTCAAAACGAAAAAGAAAGAAAATAGACAGGAAAATAGATAGCAAAGTTTGGGCCTTTCCGACTTGTGGTGCAGCACAGAGCAGCCAATTGTAAACTCAGTGGGGGATCCATGGCGCCTATCTAAGGTGTAGAAATACTTTGTCAAATAAGAATACTTTCCTATCTTGTAAACATCAACTAACACCTATTGTTTGCTCTGTGGGATAAAACTATCGCTGTTTTGTTTTTTAAAGTTGATCAGAAGCATATGTAACTGCTGATGGGCTAATTCAACTGCACTCGAAAGATAGCACACAGAAGGTGCATGACAGCAGTTTATAACTGTAGCCGCACATGAGTGCATACAGCACGAGCATGCATGCACTTTGCATGACATGCAATACAGTGTTATCCTTCATAAAGTTATGCTCAAGAACCCATGATTTATAAAGAAAAAGGTCATTTTCTAACTAAGTTCATAGCCACATTAATAGCTATCCTGGGTCATGTTTGGTCCATGGACCACAGATAGCATACCTCTGATGTAGAATGTGTGATGTGACATCCTGAAAACGTCATTTGATCTCTACGTGTGTGTGTGGGTGACTTGTTTAAAACGAGACAGGTGGCTACTGGGTGTAGTTAGGTCCTGGCATGAAAGCACTCCTTTCAAAATGATGACTTGGATGAAATCCAAAAAGGTTAAATCAAAAATCAAAAGAGGGTTAAAGAAGCCATAGCTGGATATGGTGGCACAGGCCTATAATCCTAGCACTATGTATACTGAGGCCAGCCTGGGTTATGACGAATCCCTGCCTTAAATTTCTGAATAAAGAAAAGATTCAGGATAGACTAGCATCTCAATACTTCACTGTCTGGGAATGTTACATTCCAGAAAGTGAAGTGATTAAACAGAATAGTATCTTTATGAAGAATATTAACTCAGATGTGTTCCTGAGTCAGCTTCCTGGCACAGAATGGATGGAGAGTGATAAACGGGTGGCCTAAATGGGCAGAAGGAAGACACATGACTGCTGGGCGTGGACTGGATGACCTAGGACCTACTCCTCTCCTCACTGGAGTATCTCTTCTCCTTTAGTTGGCCACAACTAAAACCGGATACTCTTCAGAGAATTACTTCAACTCTCCCTCATGAGCCCTTAAACTTGAAAGCGTATGGAGAGTAGCAGACACTCTGGGGCTAACTGCTACTTCACAGAAGGGCTAGCTTGGTGTTTGGGCGTACTGCCATAATCCTAGCACTTGAGGGGCTGAGGCAAGAGGATTGCCACTGGTTTGAGGCCAGCCAGGGTCAGTAAAACTATATCCAAATAGGGCAGGTTTAGAGCAACCCAAGCTGTTTGATCTCTGTGTGTGTGTTTGTCTTGGGATAGGGCTGGTCTTGAACCTAATCTTTCTTCTCAGTGCTGGGATTATTATGGCCTGTGCAACCGCACTTGGTAGAGTCAGTTTTGGTAGAGATAAAGGCATGTCTGAGCGTTGCTGTAAATAAAGTGTAGAAAAGACATGGTGGCGCTACACAAAATTATGTTGGTATGTCATACAGCTTCAAGTGAATCAACGTTGTGTTTCTGTTCTGGATTCCAGCGTGAGTGTATCTCTATCCACGTGGGGCAGGCAGGTGTCCAGATAGGCAATGCCTGCTGGGAACTGTACTGCCTTGAACATGGTATTCAACCTGACGGTCAGATGCCAAGTGACAAAACCATCGGTGGCGGGGACGACTCCTTCAACACATTCTTCAGTGAAACTGGAGCTGGCAAGCATGTGCCCAGAGCAGTGTTTGTGGACCTGGAGCCCACTGTGGTCGGTAGGTGCCTGGGTCAGGGTGGCAGCTTTCCTGGGAGAGCGTGAGTGTCTCAGGAAAACCTGCTGACATCTCTGCAGAATGTACAGCTGTACAGATGTGTGCTTGTGACTTTGTTGGGGGAAAAACTGAATATAACCACGTATAACCACAAACTAGGAGACGCTATTGACATTTAAGCACAGTAGAATTGCATGGCCCTTGCCTGAAAGACTCATGGCTCATACGGTCTCTCTAGATGAAGTGCGCACCGGAACCTACAGGCAACTCTTCCACCCAGAGCAGCTGATCACTGGGAAGGAAGATGCGGCCAATAATTATGCCAGAGGTCATTATACCATTGGCAAGGAGATTGTTGATCTGGTCCTGGACCGAATTCGAAAACTGGTAAGAGGGTTGCAGAGGAGGCTTCATGTAGTGCTTGTCCTGGTCCAGTGAGTTGCTCTTGATGGTGGTGGGGGTATGGTCATTTTGGCAAAAGGGTTAGAATCAAAAATTTCATGAGTTTACCAAAATGCTCTACCACAGAGCCTGTGCTTTGATGCATCCATGGGTCTTCATTGTGGTGTTCAAACTGCAGTGTGTGGTGTAGACAGTGGGTTTGTGTCAGTTTGCAGAGTGGTACTCATGAGGCTGGGGTGTGGCTCTGTAAGCACTGGCTTACATACTCTGGCTTCCCACAGGCAGATCTGTGCACAGGACTGCAAGGCTTCCTCATCTTCCACAGTTTTGGAGGAGGCACAGGATCCGGGTTCGCATCTCTGCTCATGGAACGGCTTTCAGTGGACTATGGCAAGAAGTCCAAACTGGAATTCGCCATTTACCCAGCCCCCCAAGTTTCCACAGCCGTGGTGGAGCCCTACAACTCCATCCTGACCACACACACGACACTGGAACATTCTGACTGTGCCTTCATGGTGGATAACGAAGCCATCTATGACATCTGTCGGCGCAACCTGGATATTGAACGCCCCACATACACCAACCTGAACCGTCTGATTGGGCAGATCGTGTCCTCCATCACAGCCTCCCTGAGGTTTGACGGGGCTCTGAATGTGGATCTAACGGAATTCCAGACCAACCTGGTGCCGTACCCTCGCATCCACTTCCCGCTGGCCACCTACGCCCCCGTCATCTCAGCTGAGAAGGCGTACCATGAGCAGCTGTCCGTGGCAGAGATCACCAATGCTTGCTTCGAGCCAGCCAATCAGATGGTCAAGTGTGACCCTCGCCACGGCAAATACATGGCCTGCTGCATGTTGTACAGGGGGGATGTGGTCCCAAAAGATGTTAATGCGGCTATTGCTACCATCAAGACCAAGCGCACTATCCAATTTGTGGATTGGTGCCCAACTGGCTTTAAGGTAGGACTGGGTACTGTGACCATCATATCTGCCAGTTCCTGCTTCAGGGCCATCCAAAGCTTTGGGCAAGAATTCGCCTTTCCACATCAGGCTCCAAAGAAAGCATGTATTGTAATTAACTTCTAAGTGAATTTATTTTTCCAAATAATGCTGAGTATCCTTTCTTAAAACCATCAATTACCAAACCTGTAGCAGACGAATGAATTTTTCTGTTAGTGAAACATGGAGAAGCAAGGACATCCGGGGAGGGAGTGTCTCACAGGTGTGCTGTGCCTCGCCCAGGTTTCCTCCCAGCTGAATCTGTCCCCACAGGGGGACAGTATGAGTCAGGCTGGCCGTCCCTACAGAAAGAGTCTGCCAACACCAGTCGGTTTTCCACACAGTCTTTTACAACCATTTACTTAGACTACACTAGTTTCCATGTTTAAAAATTAGATTTTAGTTTGGCATTGATGGTGGCACATGCCTGTGATCCCAACACTAGAGAGTTCAAGGTATTCCTTCACCCCATAGTGAGTTTGAAACCAGTCTGGGCTTTGGAAATAATTTTTATAGCCTTTAATTAAAAAAAAATATTTAAAACTATGAAAAGCTGAAACTCTACTTTTATGGTGAATAACAAAGCTTTCTATCCTGATCAAACGAAGCAGTCTTTGCATATTCAAGGCACAGTCTGCCTCCTCTGTGGGCGATGCTGGTTGACAGCCCAGCAGAGAGGAGCAGAGGACCCCTGTTCATCTTAAAGTGGGCGTGTCCTTATGTCTCTGTCCTTGCCTGTTCCCATCTCCAGTCTGACTGTTCCTATCTGCTGCTAACAATTACCTGTTCATCAGGGTGTGAAAAGGGTTTATCACCCCTCAGCTACGAGTTCTTGCTAGGGTTCACTGCTACATGGGAGTTTCCCACACATTTATACCAAGAGTTCCTCTTCCTTTACCTAAGCATACAGTATACCGTGGGTAGGGTTCTCGTTCTTTGCCTTGTTGTTCTAGTCCGGCCATTAGTGGTTTAAGTAAGTCCTTCAAAATCATATGTGTTGCCTTGTATAGGTGATTATTCCCCCAAAAGTATGGTGTGAGTATTTGCAGCTTAACCTGGGTTGAGGCTATTATAAACTAGACTGTATGTTCTTCTCTGGCAGGTGGGTATCAACTACCAGCCCCCCACCGTGGTGCCTGGGGGAGACCTGGCCAAGGTGCAGAGGGCCGTGTGCATGCTGAGCAACACCACTGCCATCGCCGAGGCCTGGGCCCGCCTGGACCACAAGTTTGACCTCATGTATGCCAAACGGGCCTTCGTGCACTGGTACGTGGGAGAAGGCATGGAGGAAGGGGAGTTCTCAGAGGCCCGGGAGGACCTGGCAGCACTGGAGAAGGATTATGAAGAGGTGGGCGTGGATTCCGTGGAGGCAGAGGCAGAAGAAGGGGAGGAATACTGAGTGTATGGGTCTGACTTCCCCACCATTGAAACTAAAGGGCTTATTTACTCATTAAACTTTCTGTATCGAGGCATTGCCTTCCTGTGTGCTGAACTTTCTAACAAAATTCCTTTCTAGATACCTGCCTTTCCTGCATAAATTTCTCTAGGGAAAACCTCAGTTTTTCCCTAAGAAATGATAAACCTGTCTGTGTCCAGTTTTAAGTCCTAACTAAGGACATTAGGATAATGTGTTTAATGTTTGAAGTGCCGCTGGACTAGCACAGAAACGGACCCTGTCTTGGTTTGCTGGGGACAGTGTCCTCCTGGGCCCCGGGCATGTGTCCTGGGACTACAGAGCTCAGTGCCTGATGCTTCTTTTCCACTTAGCCATTCGCTCCCCGCCCCCCGCCTGGTGTCACACGGCTGTTGGAGGTTATCCAGAACCACCCACCATCACATGGCCCTGTTGTACTGAGGTCACCTTTGGCCAAGCCCTTGTTCCTGGTATGGAATTAAGTGTTGAATACTGGTCTTGGTAGGTTCTCTTATGCAATAGCCAGGCATTTTCTTGGTGATGACCTTTTTCCCGTCAAGGACTGCTCAGTCATATGTCAGCACAGAAGGTTCTTGTGTCACACCGTATAGACCCACATGCTCCTTCCTGGTCGGTCCAAAGATACACTTAGATGTGCACATGAGCCACGTGTGGATGTGTAAATCTTCCAGAACTATTGGTCAAAACAAAGCTGCTGTGAGGGTCCAGATAGTTGAGTACAGTAGAAAATCTGATGTATCCAGGCTTGGTCTACTCTCTCTTCACCTGCTAACTGGTGCTGAGCAAAACAGTTTTCCTTCTCTGGACCTCAGTCTCCTGTGAAAGGACTGCAGGGGGCCCACCCTTCCTGCTTGAGCAGACTTCCCAAGGTGTGGCGTGTGCTTAACCAGCTGTCAGAGGCAGGGTTCTTGAGGCCTGGCTTCCAAGCACATCTACTTCTCGTGACTTTAAGTACTGCTTTCAATAGTGGGCACTCAAACCAGCAGCATTGCCCTGATATGGATGTCCTGGAGCACCCAGTGTGGGCTCAGACTGCCATAGAGCCACGGGCACTGATTCTGCTTCCCAGTTGAGAAGCTCACTGCCTGTGTCCCTAGAGAAAGCCTTTTTTAGTGAGAGGGTGGACGGTACTCCACACCCAGTTCTCCAAGCCAAGACTGCAAGACTGGCTTCAGGCACAAAGTGGCCCAGTGCAAGAGAATATGGACCGGAAGCTGGGGGGTGGTCTAAAGCAGACAGGATGGATACCTGGTCTCCCTCTGGCAGAGGACTGCCTACAGTGCAGTATCAGCCCTTGTTTATACGTTGACCAGGGCCTGGGCATTGAGTGTGGGCTAGGGGTGAGCACCAACCTGCTGCAAGCATTAGTAGCTCCAGAGGGACTGTGGGGCTCTGTCCCTTGGCTTCTGTAGCGGGCTTCCTGCTGATTCCCTGGTTTGTTGACCTGATTTCCCAGATCTGTACCTTCACATCAGCTACCCAATATTTCTAGGCCAGAAATGCTCCCTGCCACTCAGTCTATGATTTAAACCTATCTGGTTTTCATGGTTTTTTTTTTAAAAATACTGCTTAAATTCCATTTTTACTTAGCTGGGGGTCATGTTCATAGCATGGCATCTGTGTGGAGGTTGACTTGGAGGAATTGGTACTCTCCTTCCACACTGAGGTCCCCAGGATGTAAGTGCCTTTATACACTGAGCCATCTAGCCTGTTTTTAGGTTTCCTACTCTCAGCTGGCCTTAACCTCATGACCCTGCTGCTTCTACATGCTGGGATTACGGGTGTGAACCACACTTTCCATCTAAACCTGATGCTTGTGATAAGCCAAGCTTTGTGGTTTATCCTTCCTTACACCATGGATAATCTAGCTTTTCCACCCCCTTCTAAGTCCCAGTCCTCATTCCCCAGACTGCTCAGAATTGTGTGTGTGTGTGTGTGTGTGTGTGTGAATGCACACACTTAGACGGCATACAAGTGTGTCGGGGCACACACAGAGACAGAATACTGTTTTCCACCTCTGGTTTTGTTGCTCTTGGTGAAGGCCCAGCTCTGACCACCTCTGCTCACTCAGGCATTCTACCTCCTGGGTAAGCAGCTGCTCTTTGAAGGTGTTACCAGAATGAGTGGACATTTCCTCCCTTCAGCAGGAGAGCTCTCTAATGCCAGCTGCACTAAGGGGATTCCCACTGTCCACTCCCCTTCCCCTAGCCCACAGCACTTAATACAGGAGCCATGCTTGCTGAGCTGAGACAATGGGGCTACCCTAGCCTTGTGATCCAAAAGTCACCTGCCCAGGGTGTGCTGCTCTGACTTTGTGGGGCGCAGCCCTGCCCTGTTCCTTTCCCTCCATGTTTTTTACCTTAGGTATCTATTTTAATTGACTATCCTCAACATGTTTCCTGAGCTTTAAATAGCAGTGATAATTTTAATGACTAAAAATACCACAGGGCTAATAATGAGATTTAGGTGAGAAAATAGACAGGGATGAGTATGGAGAGATGGCTTACAGCAGGGTTTCTGTGGTGTGTGCTATGTGTGGTCCCTTTCGTATCCAGTGTCACACACACACACACACCTCACACAAAGGCAATTACATCCCAAATCATAAATTTTTGAATAGTTAGCTCTGGAAAAAATCATGGCAATGGAGTTCAAAAACAAATAATGGTTTATAATCAGGCAACCACTATCTAAGGAAGTGTAAAAAGCTGTAAGAACAAAAATGGGCCCAGCATAAAGGGAGTCACACATGTGCATCCTGGTGGCCGGTTCATTGTTCTAGAATGTGGTGAACTGGGTGTGCCCATATTGGTGTGTGTGGGGCGAATAGAAAGGAGGGACCAATGCAGATAACAGTTCTGAAGGAAGCGGATATAGAAGCAACACAGCAGTGCCCACACTGGAACCTGATGGAGAATAGTCTCCATGGTGACACAGCCGTGCCCATACTGGAACCTGATGGAGAATAGTCTCCATGGTGACACAGCAGTGCCCACACTGGACCCTGGTGGAGGATAGTCTCCATGGAGACACACAGCAGTGCCCACACTGGAACCTGATGGAGGATAGTCTCCATGGAGACACACAGCAGTGCCCACACTGGAACCTGATGGAGGATAGTCTCCATGGTGACACACAGCAGTGCCCATACTGGAACCTGATGGAGGATAGTCTCCATGGAGACACACAGCAGTGCCCACACTGGAACCTGATGGAGAATAGTCTCCATGGAGACACACAGCAGTGCCCATACTGGAACCTGATGGAGAATAGTCTCCATGGTGACACAGCAGTGCCCACACTGGAACCTGATGGAGAATAGTCTCCATAGAGACACACAGCAGTGTCTACACTGGAACCTGATGGAGGATAGTCTCCATGGAGACACACAGCAGTGCCCACACTGGAACCTGATGGAGGATAGTCTCCATGGAGACACACAGCAGTGTCTACACTGGAACCTGATGGAGGATAGTCTCCATGGAGACACACAGCAGTGCCCACACTGGAACCTGATGGAGGATAGTCTCCATGGAGACACACAGCAGTGCCCACACTGGAACCTGATGGAGGATAGTCTCCATGGAGACACACAGCAGTGTCTACACTGGACCCTGGTGGAGGATAGTCTCCATGGAGACACAGCAATGCCCACACTGGAACCTGATGGAGGATAGTCTCCATGGAGACACAGCAGTGCCCACACTGGACCCTGATGGAGGATAGTCTCCATGGAGACACACAGCAGTGTCTACACTGGAACCTGATGGAGGATAGTCTCCACGGTAACACAGGCCTTGCAGAACCAGGATCCTCAAGCCTGGAGCTCCAACCAGGCTGTTCTGGAGCAGCAGCACTCAGGCCTACAGCAGCCGCAGGGGCTCAGGGATGAGACCTTTGGGACCTCGGAAGCATCTGCCTTTCCCTATTAATATCCCATTGGGAAATCTCTCCTTACAGGTAGGTGTTGGGATCCATGTAGTTTAACAAGAAGACTTACTTGATGATAAATCCCAGTAACTTATAATTTAGTGTAATGTTTTGTTTGTGCCTGAAGATCTGAGAAGCAGCAGCTGGCCACTAGTTCTTATCTCTATGAAATCCTCAGACTGAAAGTTTGAGCTCCTGTCTCTTCCTGCCTTATATTCCTCTCCGCCCAGCCATATCCCTTCCTGTCTCCACCTCCCTATTGCTGGGATTAAAGGCATGAGCCACCACCACTTGGCTCTGTTTCTCTTTTAGACAGATTCTGTCTTGCATAGCTCAGGGTGGCCTTGAACTCACAGGTTCTCCAGAGTCCTAGGGTTAAAGGTGTGTACCACCACTACCTGGCCTCTATGACTAACTAGTGTGGCTAGCTCTGCACTCTGATCTTCAAGCAAGCTTTATTTGTTAAAGCACAAACAAAATATTATCACAATTTAGGAAACATTTTCCAGGAGCCTGACGGTAACAAGATGTGTGTACATAATAGACTCATTAGTGGGAGTAATTAATAGTGAAAATGTGCAGGAGCCACTCTGTGGCTCATTAGAACGATGTAATTTTGCCGATCTGTTTGCTATTGAATAATAGGATTATGTTTCATTTTGTTTGTATAAAACTTTAAAAACCATGAGGGTTTATTTAATGTAGTGAATTTGGCTACTGTTGAAGAGACTCCCAGATTCTGGGTATGGCTTGAGCTAACAACTGTGGCATTCCACAAAATGTTTCAGGCCCTGTTCCACAGACAAGAAAAGCTACTTTTCCTGATGTTGCTACGAAACACCTGGGAAAAAACATTTTAGGAAAGAAGGGTTTGTGCTCAACTCATTCTCTTTTTAAAATGTTTTTAAAGATTTCTTTTTAGCTATAAGTATGTATGTGTGTCTGTGTGAGTATATGCACATATGTGTGGGTGCCCAAGGAGGCCACACGGCATCAGATTCCCGGGAATGCAAGTTGCAGGCTGTAAGGGGCTTGACATGCAATGGGAATCGAACTCAGGTCTGCTGACAGAGTGGTGCACACTCTCAACCCAGAACCATCTTCCCAGCTCCCCACTTTCCCTCTGTTCGGTCGGGGATCCCAGCCCAGCTCCTCACTCTCCCTCTGTTCGGTCAGGGATCCCAGCCTGTGATACTGTCCATATCTAAGGTGAGTCTTCAAACCAATGGAGCTATTCCTCACAGACCAGCCCAGAGATTTGCTTCCCTGGTGATTCTAGCTTCAGTCACGCTGACAAGATTGCCATGCACAAACCCTGTGACACAAAACTCCTGGTGAGCATCATCAGCACCAGCTAGAGAGGGAGGTCATTTTTATTCAAGCTTCCTTTGCTAAAGGGGCATTCAAAAGTCCTTACTAAGACTTTGGTGCTTGCCTCACCCCTTGTCATCAGGTTTTAGATGAATATGGTTCTCCCCAGTATGACAGGTAATTTTAGCATCAACAAAAGCACAGATCTAGAAATTCAGACAAAATTGAATTTCACTTCAAAGCGTAATTATTGTTGCTATCATTAATTTGGCTAAAAATCTTAATTAGGCCAATCTTCATTATAAATACATTTCAGGTAGCTAGAGAATTGCCCCAGCAGTTCAGAGCACTTGCTGCTCTTGTAGAAGACCAAGGTTCAACACCTGTCACCCACATGCAGCTCATGAGCGACTGTCTCTCTCGTCCCAGGGAATCCTACGCCCACTTCTGACCTCTGCAGGCACCAGGCATGCACACAGCGTGCAGACATACATGTAGGAAAGCACTCATGCACATAAAGTAATAAATGCTTTTAAAGGACACTTTTGGGGTAGGAGAGGTGACTCAGCAGTTAAAAGCACTTGTTGCAGAGGACCCAGGTTCAATTCCCAGCACCTACATGGTGGCTCATAGTCACCCATAGCTCCAGTTCCAGGAACCTGATGCCTCCTTCTGACCTCCTCAGCCATCAGGCATGCACATGGTACACACTCATATACGTAGGTAACTACATACACATACAAAACATTAGATCTTAAAACTTGGTTTTGATCGAAAGAAAAACCAGGGTGTCTTTTATTCGTGAATACTTAATTTTGTTACTTTTCCGTAAGACTTCATGTTTTACTAGAAGAGGGTGAATTTAGCATATATGTCCATCCTACCTATTGTGTGATTTAATGGACTAGCTGAGAATGTTTGGACAGGACAGGCTGTAGTTTGGTTGGTAGGGTGCTTCTCTAGCTCCCATGAGGCTCTGGATATGCCCACCAGCAGCACGTAACCACTGTGATGGCGCACACCTGCGATCCCAGAACTCAAGATGCAGAGACAAAACTCCAGTCCAAGTCGTCCTCAGCTTCTTAGGATTAGAGACCCTATCCAAAAATAAAGGAGTAGGGCAGAAGTAAGAATGAAAAAGTTTTTGTCCAGTGAGATTCTGTGAACCCCAAATGTTACAAGTTATGCAACTGCTTACACTCCAGACCTTGACAGCGAGGCTTATTGCTAAAGACAATGCCTATTTGGGTCACAGAGCCCAAAGTGATGCTGGTACTGACCTGGAAGTTTGACCCCTGTTGTAACTTCTATACTGTTGGAGAAATCTACCTGTTCTTGCTGCCAGAGGAGAAAAGTAAGCATTGATCTGATCTAGCTGTGAACCCTGCAAACTATGGCAATGACTGGTATTACTATAGAAGACATGACCATTGTTGTAATTGTGGCATGAAAATGGGCCTAACCAACCACCTCCTGATTGGATTTAAGTCCTACTGCATAAGACGAAACCCATACACCTCTGAGATTCCATCTTACACCTATAAGAATGGCCAAGATCAAAAACACTGATGACAACTTATGCTGGAGAGGTTGTGGGGTAAAGGAAACACTTCTGCATTGTCAGTGGGAGTGCAAGCTGGTACAACCCCTTTGGATGTCAGTGTGGTGATTTCTCAGAAAATTAGGAAACAACCTTCCTCAAGACCCAGCAATACCACTTTTGGGTATATATCCAAAGGATGCTCAATCGTGCCATGAGGACATGTGCTCACCTATGTTCATAGCAGCATTGTTTGTCATAGCCAGAACCTAGAAACAACCTAAATGCCCCTCGACCAAAGAATGGATAAGGAAAATGTGGTACATTTACACAATGGAGTACTAGACAACAGAAAAAAATAACGACATCTTGAAATTTGCAGGCAAATGGATAGATTTAGAAAACATCATTTTGAGTGAGTTAACCCAGACCCAGAAAGACAATTATATGTTCTCACTCATAAGTGGTTTTTAAACATGAAGCAAAGAAAACCAGCCTACATATCACAATTCCACAGAACCTAGACAACAATGAGGGCTCTAAGAGAGACATACATGGATCTAATCTACATGGGAGGTAGAAAAAGACAAGATCTCCTGAGTAAATTGGGTACATGGGGACCGTGTGAGAGGGTTGAATGGAAGAGGAGGGAAGGAAGGGGAGCAGAAAAAATGTAGAGCTCAATAAAATCAATTAAAAAAAAAGAAACCCATACCTGGCAAAATTGTTGGGCTGGACAGATCATAGACCCTAGGAGATAGGGCTATTATTCTGCAGAGTGGACATGCTGTTAAACTGACTCCTGATGACTTACTGTGTGCCCATAGACCAATGCATCCTCCAGCCACATCTGAGAGGCTTCTACTCACTGTAGATGGTGACTAACAGTGACCCATAACTGGCCACAGTGCAAAGATAGGAGACTGGAGTGCTCAGCCTGAAATGAAACATCTACACTGTGCCCCTCCTCCATGGGCTCAGGGACGATTGCATAAAAAGAGGTGAAAAAGCTATGAGTATCTGAGGCAGTGGGGAAATACAAGGGAACTGTCGTCTCTGTGTAACAGGACAGCTGCACATGTGAACTCAGTGGTATGACAGCAGACATGGGTCCCGTGCATGCTCAAAACAAACCAAAAAACCTTCACGGAGAGGGGAGCCAGACGAGAGGTCTCGCCCCAGCTGTGGAACTATGAATAGCTGCTGAGCCGGTGTTGGGCGATATTGGATCACACTGTGGACTCCAAATTTGCATTTACATTAACTAAATAAAATTAATCTTCTTCCAGGAGGCAGAGTTAGCAACTAGTTAACAGAAAGTAACCACAGAGCCTGGGAGGGCATCCGGAAAAGAGAGGCGCATTGGAAGTAGTAGGAAGGAATTTGGAGTGGCCGGGTTTTGTTTGTTTATTGGCAGAGCAGAAAGGATGCTCTTTGGGAGATGCCAACTAGATCAGAGGTTAGCTAGTTGCTACTCAACCTCTCTGAGCTAGCGGGTTTTCACCCCAGCCTTTGAATCTCAAGTTTTATTTATAAATAGATTGATAGAGATTCAGTTAAAGCTACCTTTAGCAACAGTGTTAGAGCCAGTACCTGTGGGGGCAGAATCCCTACCAGGCTGCTGCCTGGGCCACTGCCAGAGAAGCAGGCTGGTAAGTGTGGAGTCGCAATTGCTCTCTGAAATAGCAGTAGATTAAGACACAAGCACTGGGCCGAAGTTAAAACAACAGACGGGGATGTCAGCTTCCGCCAAGAATATTAGAACTGGTAAGCAGACCACCCAATGGAAGGCCAGACTTCCATGAGCACAGCGACAGGGCGAATTGGACTGGATGATTGGGTGAATGGGGAAGGGGCCCCAGAGTTGAGTGGGTGGGGAAAGGAATCTCGGAAGACTGAATATGGTCAAAGAGCTAACAAAAATGAGTGCTTTAAGGACTAAAAAAAAACAGAATATGGACATTTTCTCTGATGTAGTAGAGGAGCAATTGACAGACTGCAGTGTTCAGATCACCCGCACCGACGCCCCAGTAAGGAACCCCTCATCCACATTCTTATGAGTAACCCCTTAGTTGTGCTCCTGTAAGTGACCCCCAGTAAACTCAGCCCATCAAGCTAGACAGCTGAGGTGTTCCTTGTCTGCCGTTGCCTGGGTGATGCAGTGGTGAACAGAAATATGTTCCCTAGGAATCGCCACTCCACAGTCAAGCTAGCCCTTTGGAAAAACCCTAGCAAATCTTTGTAGTGGGGTGTCCAGGTGGGCTGACCAGCCCAGGATAGCTCACTTCCTCTTGCTCACGTGTTTGGGTTCCCAAATAGAAACTAAGCAGTTGTCAGGAAACAAGAACAGTGAGTAGATGAAAACCAATGAGGTTTGCATTGAAACCTATTTCAGAATTATCTACTTCAAGTTAGGGAAGACTTATAGTGGGAACTAATACCTTGGTTTATCTTTTTAAGGGCCTCTTTTTTCATGAGAACTTTTCTGTCTGTAAAAGCACTTACCCTTCTTAGCCAGGGAAACAGGTCAGCTAACCCCGATTTCTTTTAGCTATGGTCGGGGTAAGACACTGGGAAAGACGGTCAAGGGTTCTCCGGCCATGGTGATGCTTGCTCAGCAGTAAACCAGTTCACGCCTCATTTCCTGGCTAACTGGTGAGCACCCTGCCCTAAGCGTGGATGACCACTCCATACATGTGACCATTGCTAAGTGAGGGATGGCAGTAACCATGACAGCTGACAGCTTTACTCAGGTATTATCTTGGAAACAGGTAATCCTTAAACTCAGGAGGAGGATGCTGGCTGGATGTTTCTAAATACATTTGCCACCTGGGGTGGATAACAGCTTTGTTTCAGGAGAGATCCTGCCAGCAGAGCTATACGGTGGTTTTCAATTGAGTAGCCACTGATTTTCCCCAGGCATTTCGGTCTCGCTTGCTGTCTTTTACACAATTATTCTTGAAACTGTCATGTTATCTTCCTAAACTCTACCCCTCTGAGTCACAGAGTTGAGTTTCTTTTTATGTTATGGGTATTTTTGAAGGTGCAATAGCGCAGGGGACTAAAGTCTGCTCCTGTTCATGTGTTGGCAAATATAAAAACACACTGTGAAACTCATAACTGTAATTTTGCTACTGTTATGAATTGTAATGTAAGTATCTGATACTGGACACCTGTGAAAGGGTCATACCCACAGGTTGAGGACTGCTGTCCTGTATAAAAACAGATCTTCCGCTCCATCGACAAACAGCTCCCTATCAGTAGGGAACCGTGGATGGGTCTGTTAATGTAGGGTTATAAAGAACCAATTTACCTTTCCTGTCAGTCATGTGAACACCATTCCTGTAAACTATGATGAACAGAGACAAGCCTCCAAGTTAACCTGAAACTGATCAGACACCAGATTGGACCACCATGAAGACAGGTAGATAAGGAGGGGAATGCCAAGTGGCAAATTCGAAAGGCGTTTTGACTAATAATGGACTTCACTACACAGTGGACTGTTGTAGGATACAGCTACTGCGAGACACGCAGGCAGGTGCTGGTGGGTTCTACACCCTAATGCTTCAACAGTGGTTCTCAACCTGTGGGTCACAACCCCTTTGGATGGTCACCTAAGGCCATCGGGGAACAAGGATGATTACATTGCAATTCATAACAGTAGCACATTTTGACGTAGCAACAAACACAAAGTTATGGTTGGGGTCACAACATGAGGAACTGTGTTAAAGGGTTGCAGCATTAGGAAGGCCGAGAACCACTGCTCTAGAGGGACTGCTCTCTTCCCAACAAGCTTTTACGTTTCTCACAGGCTGCAGCGGCGTCTTGTGAAGTCTCTATTCTGCCCATGAGTCCTGAAGGGGCAGAGAGAAAGGAGAGAATTCCAGGGAAGCTTCAAGCCTTTGCACCTTTTTTTCCCTCTCTGTGTGTGCACACACACACACACTCTCATGCATGTGCCTATAGAGGCCCGAAGAGGTCATCAGACCCTCTAGACTTGGACTTACAGGCAGCTGTGAGTCTTCCAGAGTGGGTGCTGGGAACCAAGTTCTGGTCCTCTGCTGGAGCAGCAAGAGCTTAGCTGTTCAGCTCGCTCTCAACACCCAACTTAAACTTCTCCTCCTTTGTTTTAATAAAATGGAAAGTAGCCATGCTCTTGTGTTTGCGATCGAGCATAGACCCCTGACGCCTACGGTGGTTAGCAGAGAGTAGCCACACTCTTGTATTTTGTGATCGGGCATAGACCCCTGCACGCCCACGTTGCTTAGCTGCCCAGTGATCCTGAGGAAGTTCTCATGTTGGTGAGTGTGCTAGTGAGGAGACATGTGCTGAGTGGTTTGAGGGCGGAGAAAGGCTAAGTTGTTTGACCCCCCCCCCCGAAGTAATTACAAACCAGTATGTTCTGAGCAGCCCTCGATGCTTCCATGACCATGTGAGGAATTCCACCTACCAGCCTTTGGGTCAATCATAAAACTCATTTCAAGTCAATGGGTTGTTTTATAATATTAGTTAGATCTTATTTCTAATTATTTTATAGCCTAGTAGTCACACACACACACACACACACACACACACACACACACACACGCACGCATTTGAGTCTGGATGCTTTCCAAGCACCTCATGAAGAGAATGCAAATGCTTGTTTTATGCTTCCATAATGCCAAAACTAATGTGTTCTGAGGCAAGGACCGAGCAGGGACATGGACTCCGGCTTCAGTCTCACTGCAGACGGAACTTGTCTGCGTACGGTGACCTGTGCCAGCTGCAGCACACTCTAGTCAGTGATACAAGTGCAGCTGAAGGAGCCAAGGCAGGGACCAAGGAAGGAGGACACATTAGGGAAGAGCTCATAACTGAACGCCAAAGCTGAAAACGTCACACACCCCTTTCCAGCCCGCCAAACGACGCCAGAGTGAAGCATGCTGGGAGCTTTGAGGTCAGAATTTCTTTTCTGCCTTCAGGAATTCTTTGTTTAAAATAATTTATTATTAACTCACTTTTTTAAAAAAAGAAAAATATTTGGACAGATTTCAAAAATATGGTGAAATATGATATCTTGTATGACATTTGTGTGCACACACGTGGGGGGGGTACAACTCACAGGAGTAAGTTCTCTCTCTTACCCGATGGATCCTGTGGTTGGACTCGGGCTTAGCAGCAAGCTCCTTTGCCTGCTGAGCCATGTCACTGGCCCCGCCATTGACAACATTTTATAGCCAACCACTTTCATTAATTACAGAAGATTGTCTGATACAATTCTCTCAGAAATTGGACTTCCTTACAAAGTATTGTCTGTTTTTTCAAAATTCAGTTTATTTTTGAATGCTAAGGATTGAATCTATACCTTCACACACACTAGTCAAGTACTTTCCTACTGCGTTATATCTTTGGTTTAATTAGTTTCTTAGTTTTGGTTTGTCTGTGTGTTTTGTTTTTTTCAAACAAGGTCTCATTGTGTAGCCCAGGCCGGCCTCAAACTCACAGAGCTACTCCTGCCTCTGCCTCCTACGTGCTGGGATTGCATGCGCCACCGTGCCTGGCTTGTTTAGATTTTTGTTTGTTTTTTGAGACAGGTTTTCTCTATGCGTATCCCTGGGTGTCCTGGAACTCACTCTGTAGACCAGGCTGACCTCAAACTCACAGAGCTACTCCTGCCTCTGCCTCTTACGTGCTGGGATTGCATGTGCTGCCATGCCTGGCTTATTTAGATTTTTGTTTGATTTTTGAGACAGGGTTTCTCTATGTATATTCACTCTGTAGACCAGGCTGACCTCAAACTCACAGAGATTCACCCACCTCTCCTTCCCAAGTGCTAGGATTAAAGGCCTGTGCCTCCACCACCAGCTTTAGATATTTTTAAACCTCCATTTCCTTACCTGATACCCCACAAACCTCTATAGCAAACAGTTTTGTGCTCCATACTTCTTATGAGGCTGAGCCAACAGCGCACAGGGAATAACAGTGACAATGCAGTTTGCCACTTCTGCTTCCCCGGGCTGTAATTGAGAGTAAATACGAGTCACTGAGACGGTGTCATGTGGAGTCCGAGTGACTAACAACGTTGCAAAGCAAATTAATACTGTAAATAATTGTTCTGTTGTCCAAATGCCTGAGTATTCCCTGGGTACCAAAGACAGCAGGATCCAGTGGGGACCCATGGGAAGGAGTCTGGATTTCTGTTCTCTCAGTTATAAACCGAAAATAACAACACAGGATTGTGGTTAGAATGGAACACTAAACAGGCCATGGAAACCTCATTGTAAGTTTTTAGGGGTGTTCCCTGGAGACTCTCCTATAGATTCAGACAAGGTGATATGTACAGACCCAGCCTGGTGGTAGCAGTGTGCGCATGTGAAAACAGTGCTCGACCAGAGCATCAGACCTCCAGAGCTGGAGGAAAGGTGCTTGTGAGCTGTTGGGAACCAAACTTAGGTTCTCTGGAAGATTAGTAAGTGCTTTTACCCTGAGCTGTCTCTGTCCGCCCGACACAGGGAGTCTGCCAAGGTCACCTACTGAGTCCATGCACAGCTCATGACTCTCAGTTACCTAGAAAGTGGAGATCAACCGTGTTGTCCAGGTGCTGATAAATTCTACAAAGAGAAGCAGGGCTGGTAGACGGCCCAGCAGGTAAAGCCTTAGGGCCTGAGTTTGATTCCTGGGACCGACAGGACAGGCACTAACTTACTTTCCAGGTGTCCTCTTGAGTTCCACAGCCGTGCCATGGCATACCCTGGCCCTATCCCAAACACACAAGATAAAAGAATAAAAAAAAGATTCCACATCAGCTATCCATCTTACATATCAATAATAACACATAAATTCAGATAACTGTTAGTCAGGGGTTTTTCTCACAGTTGCTGACTGAGAGACCCATAAGGGCTCTGTATCATGTCATGTTCCCAAACATCCAGTGTTGAACAGCCAGGAGGGCGTGGAGCAGTAACCCTGATCGGTGGGGTTGGAATGGCTCTAGGTAGGCCGCACATCCACACCAGTTGGGGACCAACGCATGAGCCTTTGGGCACACTCAAACATAACAGTTGTGAGTTGAGGGATGGATTTAGAATAGCGTTCGGCATAAGGGAAAAATAATCGAAATGTATGCACTATTCCCTCAGCTTTCTTTCTCCAGAAGTTGTTGAAGGAAGTTCTGTGATGGCCTGTGGCTGAGTGCAGGAGATTTCTCTACCTAGATGAAAGAGGTCGTGGCCATGTTGGGTCCACTAGTTTTTATTTCACACAGACTGTTGATCTTCACTGAGAATCACTGTCTCCAGCCCCACCCCAAGACTTTCCTGGCCCTGTCTACAAAGTTAGCAATTACCTATGTCCAGCTCCTGGGGAGCAGTTGTTAGACTGCAGCAAACAATTCTGGCAATTACCCTAATTAGCACCTGACTGCAGCTGAGAGAGACTGCTAGAGACTCCTGCCTGGTGTTCTCTCTCTCTCTCTCTCTCTCTCTCTCTCTCTCTCTCTCTCTCTCTCTCTCTCTCACACACACACACACACACACACAGTCTCTGCTCTCCTATGAGGAGAAGCCATAAACAAACACCACAACTTCTAGAAGCTCCTCAAGCATTCCGCAGGGTTAAAGACTGCTGTCCTCAAACATGCTTTCTTCTGTTTTCTCGCTCCCCCTCACCAGCACAAACCGAGGCGCCTACATTTTGTACAATTCTGCTTCAGATCAGAGAATAAAATGATATTCCCAAATGAAGAACTACAAGGGTTATCTCTGGGGGAGAGAGGCGAGAAAGGGGGAAGAGAAAACCTTGCTTCATCACAGACTCCCAGGTGAGATCGGGCGCTACATGCCGCTTCTTGTTACCCCAGCGTGGAGTCCAGAGTAGCTTTGGAATACTTCTTTCTGATGTCCAAGGTTAGCTTCGAGGTCATGAGAACCAAGTCGGCATACTGACTCTTTGATATCTGTACTACAGTTCCTAGGAATATTGGTTCCGCGTCAGACTGAGAGCCAGGAGCCCGAAAGCAGCATGTCAATCAACTCACAGATCGTCAGCACAATTCAGATCCCTAGGAGAGAAAGAGGCTCAAGAGCACCCAGTCTAAACCAGACCTGTCTTAGGTGCCCCAAGGAATTCCAGCTTGGCTGCAGGGCAGAGGGCACAAACCACTCTGGAAACTCTTTTTAAGAGAGACAGCATCTCTGACCTCAGCTGCTTGGCCTGGAATTCCCTGTGCAGACCAGACTGGCCTCGAACTCAGACACTCACAGGCCTATGCGCCACAAACGCTGGGATTAGAAGCATGTGCCTCCACACCTGGCTTGTAAACTTGTTTTATACTTGTCTCACAGAGACAATTTCTCAGGGTCCCTGACGAAGCCCACTTTCCTTTTAGTGCACTTTACAAATGCTATAACCATGCAGACATATTCTTTATCTTGTGTGGCAGTTAGAATAAGAACCCCTTAGGTGCATATATTTGAATCCTTAGGGAGGCGTGTGCTCTGCAAAGATCAGTAGGTGTACCTTGTTGCAGGGTTATGTCACTGGGGGATGGGCTTTGAGGTTTCAAAAGCTCAGGCCAGTTCCAGAGTAGTTCATCTATCTGTCTGTCTGTCTGTCTGTCTGTCTGTCTATCCATCTATCTATCTATTGATCATCTACCTATCTATCATCTATTCCTATCTATCTATCTATCTATCTATCTATCTATCTATCTATCTTCTATCATCTATCTATCTTCTATCTATTATCTATCTTCTATCACCTATCTATCATCTATCTGTCATCTATCTGCCATCTACCTGTCATCTATCTGTCGTCTATCTCTACCTGCTGCCTCTGCTTCAAGATGTAAGAACTCTCAGCTCCTCCAGTACCATGTCTACCTGCATGCCGCCATGCTTCCTCCATGACAATCAATGTGCTAAACCTTTGAACTGTCAGGCTTTCCTTTGTGAGGGTTGCCGTGGTCATGGTGTCTGCACAGCAGTAGGACAGTGACTTGGACACCTTGAGTTAAGTGAGTTATTGTCAGTCTTCTTCTGCTAAGCTTGGGTCAGCACAGAGAGCATTGTCTGTGCTGTCCTGGGAAAGGATCAAACATCTTCTCTGAAGGGGCGGGGCAGGGGACACAATCCCAGGTCTATACACAAAGCCTGCTCTGAGGCTTTAAAGAGTACCTGAGACCTTTGCTTCAGTTCACCTATGGAATTAGGTAAACGTTTGTATGTGGAAGGCTGAAGTTGTGTTTATTTAACAGAACATTTCTGTTTCCATCTCTGTTGCTGTGATAAAACACTGACCAGAAGCAACCTGGGGAGGAAATTTAGCCACTTCATCATAGCCCATCACCCGTCAAGGAAGCCAGGGTGGGAGTTTGACGCAGAAGCCACAGCGGAGCTGTCCCTTGCTAGTTAGCTTCCGGGCTCAGGTTCAGCTGCCTTTCTTTCATTATCATAAACAAATGGCATTTATTTTATTCTTATCTGTTATTATGCGTAAGTGGAAGAGCACGTGAGTACAGGTACCCCTGGGCCAGAGCGGCTGATTCTCCTGGAGCTGGAGGTGCCGGTGCTTGGAAGCCACCTTATGTAGGCGCTGAGAACCGAACTCAGGTCCTCTGGAAGAGCAGTGAGTACTCGCGACCACTGAGCCATCTCCCCAGCCTCCAACTCCCTCTTGTGTATAGCCCAGGCTTACCTTTCCAGGCACGGCACTACCCACAGACATCCCCAGAGGCCACTATTTTTCAGTTCAAGTTCCCTTTCCCCAAGTGTGTCAGATTGGCAACAAAATCATCCAGGGCAGGCTCATGCATGTTTCTGTGTCACAGAGAATATTTCTTTTCCTGGATGTATATGTCTTTGTACATTTCTAAAAAGCAATGGGGTTTTGTTTTGAAGGGATATGTGATCTACCTTATGTAGATACCTATGTACCAGACCTTAGACCAAAGAGCAAGGCCGCAAAGGTGAATAAAACCAGGCACAGCAGGCAGGGCGGCCATCTTTCAGGAATCACATACGTAGGACAGCATTTACGGGTAAGTGACAAGCACAGAGTCTCTGCAGGGATGAGGGAGGTTGCAGGGAGGGGAGTCAAGGACATCCTGGAAGTCACTGTAAATGCCAACATGCAGTTCAAAGGGAAAAAGGTTTTAAATCATGGCCGTAGCAAAGATTCTAGCAGGCATGTTGGAGAGTGGGGGTAGGTAGGATAGGGAGGAAGATTTCTTTCAAGACACCCCAAAGTGCATTTATTATCCCATGTGTGTGTGTGATGCTGACATGTATGGAGTGTGCGATGCATGCACACCACGGTGGAGGTCAAAGAACTGTGTGCAGTCCAACTGAGCTCATCAGGTTTGTTCAGCAAGGGCTTGGTCCAGCCACAGAGCCCTGTCTCCAGCCTTTGTTTGTAAAATTTGAAACAAAGCAGAGACCGTCAGTGCCCTGCTCTTTACTCCTTGGCTTTTCAATGCATTTGGCTCTCAGCCAACCACCAATATTTGCATCTTTAACCTGAGGGCTTTTCCCAGAACTGAAAGCCAGTCTGGCTGCATACATTGCAAATTGTAAGCACCAGGGTTGGGGCAGCTGTCAGAAGCAGCTCTCTGCCAGGGACCCTCATGCGGCGAACTCCCTGGCCAGCAGGAAAGAACAGCCACACGACGAGGATTCTTCTCAAATCACGCTTTATTGGAGCCTCTTGGTTGAAGGGAGAGCAGAAAGCGAGGGGCACCGAGCTCTGAACTATAGCTGTTTATATATGGATTCTGCCTAGCAACCTTTGATACTTTGGTACCTTAACTGCCTTTCCGGAGACCCACCAGCAGGAAAGAAAGCAGGGGAATATTCCTGTCAATTACAGACCACAAGGAAGTTGCCCTGCCGGTCAGGGGAAGTGTGGGCAGCTAGATCACAACAACTCACCCTGTTTTCTGGTGGAAGAACTGCAACCTTAATATGGAGTTATCAAGTGAGGCCGGGGCCAAATGCCATCTTGTAATGGCAGCCACTCAAATCGGCTCCCTGCAGTGTTCCCCCTTTTTGTTTTTCTCTGTAGGCCAGTGAGAAGGTCTTACTCCTGTTCAGGTCCTCACCTCACGATGCGAGGACCGATCAAAGGAGGCCTAAAATTCCTGGTACTCCTTCTCCCGTGCAATGGAATAAACTCATGGGAGGTGCAAAGGCAGTACTTCAGAGTAAAAATGCATACCTTCCTCAGTGCAATGGAGAATTTCTCCCTGAGAGTGCAAAGGCTATGCAAGGAACAAACCTACTGGCCTTTTAGGACAGATAACCATACTTGGGGTGAAATGCCATTCTCCAAAGCGGCTAATGCTGGTAGAACAGCAACCTTATCTCGAGATGTCTGAGCTCGGGGGCAGCATTTTAGCCATAGGCAGATTATACATCCCTAAACAAACAAAAAAAAGAAAAAGAGGGGGGGGCTTCTCACTGTCGTGAAACCACCTCCTCAAGTCAAGCCCACCACCAAAAGGTCATCTCCCCGGAAAGTCAAGACGAAGGAGAAGCTGAGCACACGGCTCTGAGGGGGAAGGAACAGCCCCCTCCCAAGGTAGTGACCCAGGAAGCCTGCAGCCAAACCGAGCTTGTTGCTCCAAAGGATTCTACCAGTGTGTTATCTTCTGAGCAAAGTTTAAACAGGTTTAGCTGCTTGTGAAATTGAAGCATTGTGGCGAACAGGAACCAGTGCCAGTAGCCAAAGCAGCAGTGTTAACAGTCTTCCAGATGCCTCAGATGACAAGAGTGAGCATGACATGATGGAGGAAGACCATACAGTGATGTCTAATAGTTCTGTCATCCTGGAACAAGAGCATTGGATCAACAGTCTCCACCTCAAGTGTCCTGTCACGCAACCATACGAACGGCATCACTGGTCCAATTATTTTCACAACTTTGTAGATTCTTGCCTCCAGAAAATCCCTCAAGATCGAGAGATGAAGAAACTTCTTTTCCAGGAGGCACACAATCGGACCAGCGGTAGAAGCACAGGAAGAAGAGGAGGAGCAAGATTGGCCGAACAGGAGCAGGGCACCGAGGCCAGCGTGCGGATAGCAGAGGTTGCGGGAACGAGAGGCGCGGCATGGAGCTCCGGGCAACCGGCTTCTGCCTTGCGCTGCTGTGGGGTTGCGCGCTGGCAGCCATGGTACCTATTGGGCAGTGTCTGTCCCAGGCGGGCTACGAGAGGGTTGCCGATGCCCGCCAAGCCTGCTTGCCAGGATTCTTCAAGTCTGAGGCGTCTGAAAGCCCTTGCCTGGAGTGTCCAGGGCATACCTTGCCGTCAGACGAGGGTGCCACCCCCTGCCAGTGTTAAGAAGGCAGACAGTATTCCCCATCTCTGCTCCGCTCGAATCCGGATTGTCAGCGCCATCATCATCAGGAACAGCAGTGGCATCATCTTCGACCGGATCAGCAGTATCAGTATCCTGAAGAGCGGTGGGATCATTGTCATGATGGACTTCAACAGTTCTGGTCAGGCGGCTCGGGACCCAATGAGGCACTTCTCTCCTTGGGGGCAGGGAAGACCGGACCAAGGAATCGCCTCTGGAACTCCTCTGTGTGATGTCTGCAGCCATGACATCATCAGGTCCATATTTTTTCTTTCTGTGAAAAAAGCATAAACATACCCTCGACCCCAAATATATATAGGTCGGGTTTTTTCATAATGCATTGCAAGGGCTTTTCCACCTTGCCTTAGCAAAAGTTAGCTTGGTGTTATCACGCCAGATCCGTTTGCATCAGGATCTTCCTGCAACATTCATGAGTCGCTTTCAAGGAGCCTTGTTATGCTCCACAATCTTTTTTAAAATTATTATTAGCCATATATGCAGTTCTTCCATCGGAAGAGCCATTTGTAAAATTTAGCATAAAATCCTTTAAGGGATTTTTTTTGCTATAACATTAGTAATCAATATTTTGTCAAACCATAAGCAAATATCTTTTTGTAGCTGTTGTTCCTTCCTCAGCATTCAAATTATTCAAAGAGAGCATAATAACATACAGTATCAAGATTCTCTGTGTATTTTTTATCTTTACGTGGCTTTATTTTAACCTCTATTTCTTTTATTTTTAACTTTTGGCTTTTTGAGACAGGTTCTCTGTATATTTTTGTCCTGGAATTCCCCCTGTAAACCAGGCTATATTTGAACTCACAGAGATCTGTCTGTCTCTGCCTCCCAGGCTAGTCTCTTTTTTTTCTTTTCTTTTTCAAAAACTTTAATCTTTAGCCTGTATATATTTTTTAACACAGTGTAAACTATTTAGAGGTTTTCTTACTCTTTGAATCTCTCTTTACTGTATATCTCTCTTTTTTTGACCACATGGGTCTTTAATTTGCTAAGGAATAAACAACAGTCAAAAGCTCCCATGGCGTTTTCTTGCCAGGAAGCAAGCTGCAACAATGTATCCATAGCTCCAGAGTCCAGACTGCCTGCTTGAAAGAGTCAGAGTTTTCCCTGGCAGGAAGGCCCAGAAAGCCGGCATTTTAAAACAGCCAGCTTTTTTCCTGGTAAGGCTGAAAACAAAAATGCTTTACTCTAGTCTTTTCAAGCTTTATCCATCTCCATAAATTTCTATGTCCTGAAACAAGTCCCGGTGTTTGCAGCTTTGCAGACCCTCGGTGCTGCATGGCTGTGAAGCTACCTAGAGCTCCTTGGCCTTGGAGCTGCAGCTGCTCACACTCCATTGCAAACTCCGGAGGCCTCGGTAATTCGAACCAAACGAATATCACTCCCTTCCTTAGCGTACCTTGTTCAGTGGCAGAATTCAGCTCTCTCTACCAAGCTTATCCCAGGATGACACATTAAGATTGCCAGAGACGGCAAACCAAGAAGCAATTGTGTCATTCTCTGCTAAAAACCTTTCCAAAGCACTCCATAACAGCTCATTGAGAGCCAAAAAAATTGGGTGCGAAGATGAAGCGCCCATTTGACAACCCGTTTGACAACCCGTTTGACTTTTAAGACCCGTTTGACGTTTACAACCCGTCCGGTTTTGACATTTCGCCCTGCCCGCTGTGGTAGCGGCTCTACTACCCCACTCTCCCTTCTTCTACCTGTGAGAGCGGAAAACCCACTTTTGTCGTGGATCCCTAGCCTTACCTGGGGGCTGTCTTGAGTTTCTTTTTTTAGGTATACCTTTTATCTTCTTATCCTTTTCCTTTTTATTATCCGTCATGCTTATTCTTTTCAGTCTAGACCTGCCTAAGTCCCCCCCTTTTAAATCAGACTCTGATAGGCTGTCCTGGTGTGCTTGCAGTTCCCTTCTCTTTTTCCAGTGCAAACAAAAGCAGCACAGAAAAACATCAATGACGAAGGCCACAAAGATCAAGCAAAATACCTCAGGAGCAACCCCAGCAATCATCATACTTGGGAGACTCACCGACGTCGCCGCTCCGCGTGTCGAGTTCTGAATCCTATTTGGCCCCTCACTCGGTACCAAAGCTTGTGTCCCAGCGTCCCGGGTTTCGGCACCAGTTGCGGCGAACTCCCTGGCCAGCAGGAAAGAACAGCCACACGACGAGGATTCTTCTCAAATCACGCTTTATTGGAGCCTCTTGGTTGAAGGGAGAGCAGAAAGCGAGGGGCACCGAGCTCTGAACTATAGCTGTTTATATATGGATTCTGCCTAGCAACCTTTGATACTTTGGTACCTTAACTGCCTTTCCGGAGACCCACCAGCAGGAAAGAAAGCAGGGGAATATTCCTGTCAATTACAGACCACAAGGAAGTTGCCCTGCCGGTCAGGGGAAGTGTGGGCAGCTAGATCACAACAACTCACCCTGTTTTCTGGTGGAAGAACTGCAACCTTAATATGGAGTTATCAAGTGAGGCCGGGGCCAAATGCCATCTTGTAATGGCAGCCACTCAAATCGGCTCCCTGCACCCTCAGAAGTTCCCTAGCTTGCAGGACAGTTCTGAAGCCAGGGTTTGCATGGTCCTGGCATTTCCCCTAAGACTACGCCCTCGTCACCCTCTGTGGTTGCTGACTTAATCATGTACCTCTCATGGGCAGGCTGCCTCCCTGGGTCATTTCCATGTTCTAGCGTTAATGTTCACTGCAGTCTAAACAGCTACCTTGTGCTCCAATCATATTACAGAGTCTGCTCTGGGGCCCAAATCACAAGGATGAAGTTTGTTCTGTAGAAAGGTACCTTTAGCTTCAAATACCATTTTAAAAATCACATGTCTGTTTGCATGTGTCCCTGTGAATATGTGTACATGTGTAATATGTGTGTACATGTGTAGGGTGTTTCAGGACTTATATTTTCACAGCCAAGCTGGAGGCCCCCACAAGCCATACACTGTCAATAGCTCCTCTGAGGGTGAGCTCATCCCTCTCAGACCCATATGGGAGCCACGGCTCCTCTGAGATCGTGAGTAGGGTCATCCTGTCACTTCTAGGAGACGCTGTCCTCATTCTCCACAACCTGTGACTTTTACATTCTGCCACCTTCACATTTACAGCATTTCTCCCGTGTTGGTCCCTGAGCTTTGGGGGAGAGAATATAATACAGATATTCCATTTAGAGTTGAGTATTCCAGCGTCTTGTCCGCTACACACACTTCTCAGATGAGGCCTGAGAGCTGCACTAATCTGTGAGTGTAGAGATACAGATTTAGAGGTCAGTTTAATACTTTATCCATTTAGCAAAATAGTAGTAATAGGTTCGTCCCCGGGAGCTGTGTGCGCCCCAGCCAGGGCTCTTGAGTGGATTGACGGACAAGTCTGGATTGTTCCCTGTGGAGCAGGTCTTTAATCTAATCAGAAAGTGATTGGTTGATCCCATAGTATCGGTGCCACTACTGTGCCATCGGGCATGTCTTGCCACAGTGGTCAACTGTATAGCTCCCAGGGTTCACATCTGGGTAAGACTGTTGGTCCCTCAGCAGCCTTCATCAAATCTTCTTTTAATACAGGACTTCCTACCTTCTCTGAAGGTGAAATCGCGGACTGTAATCTGAATCTCAGAGGCTCCTGCAGGTCATGGGCTGAAGACTCAGACCCTTGCTTGGCACTGCGGAAGGAGAGAAGGTTTAAAAGACAGATGTGTTCTGGTCATACAGCTGTGCCCTTCTGGGGATCATGCCATCTCCTCTTCCTCATCATGTCTGGGCACAAAAGGAATGCCTTTTGTTTCAGTATATCTGCCAGCCATGTTCTGTTGCCTCCCTACAGCTCAAAGGAATGGAGTCAACCATGGGTTGACATCTCCAAACTATGAGCTAAAATGAGCCAGGCCTCTTGAGAACTGATTGTCTCAGATACCTTATTATAGCAATGGCTCATTATCTTGTTGTTGTTTTTTATTTTTTTGAGCTCCAGACAACTAAGGAAATCCAGATGAGACCTACCCTGTGCCTGTAGCTATGTCCAGTCTCACAGCACACACAGGGAGACCCATTCCCTTACCTTCCCCTGGACATCTGGCCTCTCACAGGGCTGCGATATTCTTCCAGAACACCCAGAAGAAGAGAAGAAACCATCTCATTGAAGTCTTTATCACTTACGTAAGTGATCTGTTGTTGTTCATATTTAGTAGAAACGGTACTTCCGGTGTCTAAGGAAAGCCGTCTTTAAAGGGATGTAGAAGAGAACCATTTCAAAGCATCTGAACACCAGCCTCGGTTACGTCATTTGGGAAGACTGCTAACCAGAAAGAAAGCAGACCCGTTCCTATAAATAGTAACAGAGACGCTGCCAAGGCCGCACCTCAGAGCTCGGCTTCTCCAACCATAACCCGCGTTAGCTTCCTTAGACCCTGCACTCTAAGTGTTCCTGAGGTGAGCACTCCCATGGAGTCATACCAGAGAGTAAACATCTGCATTATTAGTGCTATCGGCACAATCCATTCGCTGCAGACACAGGCTGACTGCGGGATTTACAAGGCACCTGCACAGTCTCTTGAGATTGCCTGTTGGCAGAAGACAGGATTGTTTTTTCTGGAAGCGTCTACGAAAACCAGACCTCTTCTTTAATAGGAATTCCAAAAGTTACAGTCTCCTATAAAATCAAAATCATGTCGGAGTGAAAGTCTGTTTTCTTCCAGAAAGTTCCTCCCAACCTTAACAACAGCGTGCTTGTGCAACTTCAGACTGTAACGGCAGTGCCCGTGCTGATGGTGACGATAAAATGCCCCATTTAAAGGAGTTCTGTCCCTGCAGCTCGGTGACGCTTTGACCCTGTATGTAGAGGCAGATACAGCTGCCCCATCAAGAAAAGACAAGCTCTCTCTCTCTCTCTCTCTCTCTCTCTCTCTCTCTCTCTCTCTTCTCTCTCTCTGTGTGTGTGTGTGTGTGTGTGTGTTAAACAACCACACAACTATAGTGTACAAATCACTACAGACAGCACACCTTTAATCCCAGCACTCAGAAGGCAGAGACAGGCAGGTGTCTGTGAGTTCAAGGCCAGCCTGGTCTTCAGAGTGACAGGCTCCAAAGTTTCACAGAGAAACCCTGTCTCTTTCTTTCAAAAGAAAGAAAGAAAGAGAGAGAGAGAGAGAGAGAGAGAGAGAGAGAGAGAGAGAGAGAAAGAAAGAAAGAAAGAAAGAAAGAAAGAAAGAAAGAAAGAAACCTCCCCCCGTTCTGGCAGAGAGGACCCCTTTTTTCCTAGGAACCGGGGGTGGGGGATCTATTACACTAGTTCATCCATTCATCCATTTGTGTGTCTAGGGAATGCTCTTTCCAAAAACTTTTTTTTCCCCCGCAAATGTGCTAGGCAGAATTGATTCAGCCTCTGCTTCTGACATCCCAGGCATGAAAATGGATGATGCTTAGACCCAAGATGAAACATAAAAGACTTAGAAAAAAACCATGTTAAATTACTGAAAATAGACAAAGGCCCATTTCATTGGGAGAAGGGGAGGGACCTGAATGAGTAGAGTTTGACGGTGAAAGGGGCGTCCATGCTTCATCTGGGGGAAGTGTTGTTCTTTCGGGAACTACAGCTCCTAGACTCCTCCTGGATTACATACACCTGGGCGCATACCTATGCACAGGTGTAAGGTCATTCTTCCCAAACACCCTTGCGCTCCCCGTTAAAAGACACCTGCCACGAGGTTCTCTTCTCCCTTCCCCATCTTCCTTGTGTGTCTTGTGCACCTGCCCCCCCCTTTCTGTGTTATCCTCCATTAAACGCACCCACGTGGGAGCTGCGTGTTTGTGTCTGTTTCGCCGTGTGTGTTTGTCTGTCTCGCGTTTGTCTACACACCCGCCGGCCTTAGAACTACAGGAAGACCCTTGAGTGACAGTTACACAGTGGGTGGACCTCACACCCTGAGAGACAGTTACACAGGGAGTAGTAGATCTAGCTTTTTTGTCCAATGACTGCATGTAACACAACAGACACGGGGTGTCCCTCGACATGGCCATTCCCTCTCTTCAACATCTCCCGGGAAGAAGCAGATAAAGACGTCTCTAACGTGGGAGTCTTCTGTTTTGTGTTGATTTCATTGGTTAAATAAAGAGACTGCCTTGGCCCTTTAATAGGACAGAAAATTAGGTAGTCAGAGTAAACAGAACAGAATGCTGGGAGAAAGAAGCCGAGTCAGGCAGTCGCTATGATGCTCCCACCCTACACAGACGCAGGTTAAGATCTCCTGGTAAGCCACCTTGTGGTGGTACACAGATTATTAGAAATGGGTTTATCTAGATGTGAGAGCTAGCCAATAAGAGGCTAGAACTAATGGGCCAGGCAGTGTATAAAAGAATACAGTTTCCGTGTAATTATTTCGGGTAAAGCTAGTCGGGTGGCGGGAAGAAGCCCGCTGTTCCATAACACAACAGGTCTTTCCTGCTTGTCTCTTCCTTAATTCCCGCCCTCCCCTCTATTCCCTTCCTTCCTTGCCTCTATCTGCTTCCTCCCTCCCTCCCTTCTGTTCTTTCCTTCCCTCTATTTTCTCTTTCATTTCTTCCTCCCTTCCTTCCATTTCCTTGTGACAGTGGAGAAAACATAACTGAGCAGGCTCAGAGAAGTAATAACATGCCGGGCAGTGGTGGCGCACGCCTTTAATCCCAGCACTTGGGAGGCAGAGGCAGGCGGATCTCTGTGAGTTTGAGACCAGCCTGGTCTACAAGAGCTAGTTCCAGGACAGGCTCCAAAACCACAGAGAAACCCTGTCTCGAAAAACCAAAAAAAAAAAAAAAAAAAAAAAAAGAAGTAATATCTTCTCCAATATCATGATCGAATTTTATTGTCTGCTTAAGAAACACCTGGGGAATTGGTGAGAATGCCACTGCATGGCTAGCTTATGCCCCAAAACAAGAAGGAAACTGGGCAGAAGTTTCCTTTCTTGAGGGGAGGATTCTCTGCTGTTTGCTCTTTCTCTGACCCATCACTCTGTCTTCATTATGAATCACAGTGGCCTACGCTGGTCCTCTGAGGAACAGGAGGTTCTTTGCAGGACTAGAGGATTCACAACTCTGGCCACATCCCTCACCCAGCTCCTACCACCAGAAAATCAGATATTGCAAGGAAGGCTTCCTCAGGAAGACAGCCTGTGCTGTCCCCGGAGACCGTCTTTGCTGTGTTCTGTGGTAGGCATACCCAGCAGGATGGGGCCACCAGCTCACTCTGCCTAGCTGTGTCCTTACCGACCATCTGTATGTCACGACTCCAGATGACACCCACTGAGCTGGCTGAAGAGCCACAACTCTGTGTGCTGTTAGCAGGAGCATCCAGTAACCTCTTCCCTACCCAGCTCCCTGCAAACCTTCTTGGCGATGACCTTGATGTCACCCTTCCTGGCCTTAGGAGGTGCTGGCTGTGGCTGCAGAGGAAGCAAGCCGCCCTCACGAGGATGCAGCTTCCTTAAAGGCAGATTTTTATCTCTCAAATCTTCCTTTCCACACAGGGAACTGGGCCTAGGAGGGTAGTGGGGTAAAGGGATTTGCTATAGGGAAATTCTCAACACTTGTCACTACTCCCTGGAGGGACATAGCTGGCCTACCTATTGATGTCACTCAGTACCTGTAACCCCACAGGGCATGTGACGTTTGACATTTTGTTACAGAGGGCCAGATCTGAGTGAGTCACTGAGGCAATAGCCTGGCCTGATCCTGCCTCCCTGGGGCCTCATTTATTATCACTGTAAGAAGATTGAGAAACGCTTAAGATAGCGTCCAGGCACACCCATCTGCGCGTGCCTTTAAGGGTGTTTCCAGAGAAACTTCCCTGAGGGGGTAGGGCCCATCTTTAATGTGGACAGCACCATCCTGTGGGCGGGGGTCTCAGACTGAACTAAAAAGGAGAAAGGAGAGAACAGGCCAAGTGCTGGCTCTCGTCTCCGCTGCGTCTCTGCTGCGTCTCTGCTGCGTTCTGCTGGGTTGGATTTCACACCAAGTATAGTTCATGTTTCAGCACAGGAACAGAGGAAAGATGAACAAGACATTCTGGGCCTTGGTGCTGGGGCCTTGTCATCCCCTCCAGTCCTCTTAGAACCTCTCCTAGCTCAGCTGCTCTAACTATCAGACTCTTCCTGAGAGCCAGGGTCCTCTTCATGGCCTGGGGACCTGGGCCTGCTCCCAGTTCCTCCCGCTGTGGCCGGCCACCCTGTTCACGGATGTGCTATACCATCCCAGCAGAATATTATGGAAGCATCCCCTCCCTCTGATGGAGAAGTTGCTGTGTTTTCTCCATGATCAATTCAAAGATGACTGTTTCCCTCAGGTCATAGGTTCTTCTCAGTCTTGACTACGCCGAGTAACACAGAATTCTGTGTCCCTGAACACAAAAACCTCCAGGCCAAGTCCTGGCACTGTCATCTAAGTTGCTTCTGAAGTAAAAACATAGAACTACCCTTGCTGCAGAAATGAGCTTGCTGGGGCAGGAACAACCTACGGCGGCAGCAGGCCACTGCTGGGCCCTGCAGGAACCACAGAGTACAGAGAGGCTGGGTGACTCCTCAGAAGATGCCCGCTGGGGTGAACCAGCTCAGTAGTGATGGGGGAAGGTGTGGGGGTCTTGAGCACATGACCAAGCTCAGTTCTTAACAGATCCACCAGGGAATCCTGGGAAAGATGTCCTTTCCTTTAGATGCACCCTGGGGGCAGGGTTCACTCTCTTCTAGACCTCCTCCCGCCTCCACACAGCTGCTGCTCTGTTCTGGGTGGTTTCATCGCTCATATTCAACGTTCTATCTGCTTCCATGAGAACAGGAGAGAATGGATAAAGACATATGCTTGTTTGGAAATAATTTTAAATCTCTAAAATCATGGAGGTGTTATAAGCAGACCTTTCAGGAGACAGGACTCCAATTGTGTGTTCATGTGTATGTGCGTGTCCGTGTGTGTGCATTCATGCGTAATAGGACTCCAATTGTGTGTCCTTGTGTGTGCGTGCATGATAGTACTCCATTGTGTCCATGCATGTGAATGTGTGTAATAGGACTCCAATTGTGTGGTGTGTGTGTGTGTGTGTGTGTGTGTGGGAGAGAGAGAGAGAGAGAGAGAGAGAGAGAGAGAGAGAGAGAGAGAGAGTGTAGTAATACGGAGCGGTGCGGTTGTGTCCCGGCATCAGGCCACCCGCATGGTTTAGCTTATGCCCCGAAATAATTACACGGAAACTGTATTCTTTTAAACACTGCCTGGCCCATTAGTTCCAGCCTCTTATTGGCTAGCTCTTGCACCTGGACTAGCCCATTTCTGATAATCTGTATAGCACCCCAAGGTGTGCTTACCGGAGAGATTCTAGCCTGCCTCTGCCTCTGGTAGGAAAATCATGGCGACTCACTGACTCAGCTTCCTTCTCCCAGAATCCTGTTCTGTTTACTCCACCCACGTAAGGGTTGGCCTATCAATGAGCTCAGGCAGTTTCTTTATTAATAAGAAATCACTCCCACATCAAGAGAGAGAGACAGAAAGAGAGAGAGAGAGAGAGAGACTCATGTCCATATTTGAGTCTGAGGGTGTGTACATGTAGGCGTGCAAACATGTGTGTGAAGAGATCACGGGTTAATGTCTACTTATGTTTGAGTCAGATCTCTCAATGAAACTAGACCTCACCAGTCAAGACTGACAGACCAGCAAGTTTTCAAGGATTACCCTCTCTACACCCCCTCCCCCCACCTCCCACCAACACTGGGGTCACAGTCGTCAGCAGCTACACCCAGCTTCTATGTGTGTTCTGGGGATCCCATCTCAGGTGACAGGCTTAGACCGAGCCCTCTCTCCACCGTTTTCCCAGGCATACGTAAAGGAAACAGCAACTGATTGGTTATCAAGCTAAAGACAGTGATTGTTCTTGGACTTCTGCCTCCCTTTTAGACATAGAAACAGGAGATGAAGAAATAAAACACAAAACAGGTCTTTTTTTTTTCTGTTCCAGACCAAGTGTTTAAAGCTTTGGTTTGTTCAGGAGACACTTCAACCTCAGTTGCAGAAGGAGGGGTAGGACAGCCTTCCAGACTTGGTCTCCTCTGCCAGCCTTACCTGAGCTGCTTCTCAACTGTAAGTCCCTCATGAATATGCAATGAGCACATAGTCCCTCATGAATATGCAATGAGCACATAGTTCCTCGTGAATATGCAAGCAGCACATAGCTCCTCATAGTATTTGCCTAAGTGGGTTAGCAATAATGCTGCTTTTCCCCATAACCTTTTAACAATTTCCCCGATGTTAGCGAGAAAGATTTTCCCCCATCTGCAGCATGAAGTCTTAACACCGTGTGAGGCATTTTTTGTTTACATATTTTATCCTACTCTCATGTGGAAGTGGTATCACACAAGTGATATCGCACAGGGCAGATGGACTTGACTCCAGCAATCATGGAGCTAAATCCCACTATAAAAATGTAGGGTCAAGGCTGGGGGCAAAGACCACACAAGACTACATCGTATTCCCTGGTCCAGCAAACTAGCATGCGTGCAAGTGATAGCACGACAAAATGAAGCCATAGGATGAGAATTAGGAAGAGCTGGCTTATCCCACGGCTAGACCAGCAACCCTGATTGCCTAAACATAACAGATAGCATCTCCATCTATGATTGTAGCAGCTACGTCAACCTCCATTCATTTCCAAGTGCTGTACATCAGAGGGTAGGTTATTGGCCGGGTTCTCCATGTAGAGTCACACAGAGCCAAGTAAGAATGTTGGCCGAACTGAAATCTCACTGGGGATAGGAGGAGGGGGCAGAAAGAATCTGCTCTTGATTATGGTGTCGGCAGAATCTGGCTTCTTTTCCTGAAGGATTGAGATGTTCATCTCCTTGATGGCTGTCAGCCAGAGGTCACTGTCAGTTCCTAAACCCCACCTCACTCCTCACCAACAGTCTCCTCCTCCTTCAAATTAAAGAGAGCATGGGAAATGTGTGTGTGCATGCACATGTGTCCTACCATCTGTGTGTCACATGTAATGTGTGTGTCCTGCTGTATGTGTGTCACATGTGATGTGTGTGTCCTGCTGTATGTGTGTCACATGTGATGTGTGTCCTACCATCTGTGTGTCACATGTGATGTGTGTCCTGCTGTATGTGTGTCACATGTGATGTGTGTGTCCTACCATCTGTGTGTAACATGTGATGTGGGTGTGTCCTACTGTATGTGTGTCACATGTGATGTGTGTCCCACTGAATTGTGTCACGTGTGATGTGTGTGTCCTACTGTATGTGTGTCACATGTGATGTGTGTGTCCCCTACTGTATGTGTGTCACATGAGATGTGTGTGTCCTACTGTATGTGTGTCACACGTGATGTGTGTGTGGTGTATGGATGGAATCAGCCTTGCACCGTCCTGGTCAAGGACGTCAAGCTTTGCCCTTGAGCCACATTCTCAGGCCTTGGGATCTGTCCTGTACTTGCTGCCGGGGTGGCTCAGAGGTTAAGAGTGCTTCCTGTTCCCCAGAGACCTGAGTTCAGTCCCCAGCGCTCAAGCTGTGCAGCTCACAGAGGCCTCTAACTCTCAGTTCCTGAGTGTCCCACGCCCTCCTCTGGCCTGGGGGGGGGGGGTACTGTGAACACACCCACAAACAAATAAATCTTAAAAAGGAAACTGTCCTTCTATGCCATTGCTTCCCATACTCTGAGTTTTAGATAGCCCACGTATCGTTCTGCATTTCCTAGTAATTAACACGTTAATGTAGGAGCCATTCTTATTTGCTTATTTTTGTCTTCACACAAGAGACATGACTGATTTGGGCACCCTTCTCATGGGAATAACAGTATTTTGAGTTTGTATAATTGTTCTTTAAAAATTCTTTTAGATTCATTTATTTTATTTTATGCACATGAGCGTTTTGCCTGCATGTGTGTATGTCCACTGCATGCATCCCTGGTCCTCTGGAGGAGCAGTCAGTGCTTCTAACCACAGGGTCCTCTCTTCAGCCCCTGCACAATTGTTCTTGTGATCTTTTCCCCTTCTTTTCTCCTTCCTCTCTAATATCTCATATCTCTCCTTTGGATTCAAGGAACTTCCCTGAGTTCAGGTAAGCATAATTCCTGGTTTCTATAAATTGTCTCTTTCATAAACTAATCTCAGGAAATGATTGTACTGGATATTGAATATATGATTTTAATTTGAATTAGTAATTGATACATTTAAGCAAGCAATAAAATAAATTCTCCTTACTCATTACACTTAGCTAAAAAGACGCCTTGTCCGGTCCTGACTTGCTGAAATGGAAAACTTTGGTCAAAGCAGAAAACTATTTTTAAAAAACAAATTTTAGAAATATAAATCTGAGCATAAATTTATCAACATTTTGAGGGTAAAAGAATTTAGAAGTAGGTTTTAGCAAGGCTATATGCATTGTTTTCATTTCCGTTTTTAAATCTTCTTCCATTCTCTTTTTAAGTATGTATAACTTTGTGTCCTGAGTGTAGGTTTGTGCAAGAGTGCTTGCCTGCAGAGCTTGGAGAGGGTGTTGGATCCTCTGGAGTAGGAGTTACAGGCAGCTGTTTGCCTCCCAGAGTGGGTGCTGGGAGCTGAACTCTGGTCCTCTGAAGTGGAGGGATTGCTCTCAACCACTGAGCATCTCTGTAGCCTTAAACATATTTAAATGCATTGTCTCTTACTCTTCAGTGTCAGGAAGTTATCTTCAACCCAGATAGCAACTGTGAAGCAGCCTGGCTGGTAAGGTAGATTGTTCAAGATAGCACCTCCAGGGTTACCACAATCAGCCTGCAGAGCCCCACGGAGCACCCCAATGAGTATCCCCAGAAGCTGTGCTCACCAACCGTGTCATTCAGACCTTCGCCTTGGACTTCACCCAGTAAAATCACTGTCAACTCTTTCCCCTCCCTCTGGATTCAAAATAAAGCACTGCCGCCAGAGTTCTCAGCGATAGATGACTCCTGTGGGCCTCTGGGTCTCTGAGGAGTGGTGCCGGCCGCAGAAAGTGGATGGTGTTCAGGAAGGGCTGCATAGCGCAACCTCACCCCGGGTATAATGCCTCACCCCGGCTGCATAACGCAGCCTCACCAGGGCAGCCCTCTGGGGACCACTGGGTGAGGAACCCACCTCTAAGTTCAGCCAACAGTGTGATGATCTGTGCCCAGACCCAAGGCACGGGTCAGCTCCTCCTCGGACCATGAGCTTGGGGAAAATTGCTTTTCAGTTTTCTTATAAGAAAAACAAGTCGCTATAATAGTTCACACCTTGTAGGAATTTTTGTGAATTCTGTGTCACAATCCTTAAACGTGGGGTCGTGAGCATTGTGAAGAATCTGACAACACAGGGTTGGAACACGCAAGGACCCAAAATTCCAAACCAAAGGTGGCTGCTCACCGGCCTTGGTTCACTGTGCACCAAGCACAGATTTCCGTCCTAGCCTATGAGGGGGAGCTAATTGAGACGTCTCATAGAAGCCTGTGCATCTTCACAGAGAAGTCCAAGTGGAGGAGAAAACCTGTGTCTTTGCTGGCACTACGCTGGCCACCTATACACGGGGTAAGCAGTAAAGAGCCTTTGAGGGGAACTCTCTGAGGAATAATAGCTACAGGATGATAGCTCGAAGCTTGGGTGGGAGCCTCAGCTTTCCCATGGTTCTAAGCTTCCTGGATGTGCTCCTGTAAGCATAGTGTTGAGAAAGGAGATTCAGATACAGGGTCAGGCACGCCCGCTCCCAACAACCTCCCATCCTGCAAACTCCCCCCACGTCTCCTTTCCCAGCCTACTACATTTACGATTTCATACTCTATCCCACTGCATTCTGCAGTAAAACAATAGTTCTCAGGTTCCTGCCCATGTCTCTAAGCGCTGCTCCTCTTCAAAATCAGCCTTGATTCATTATGTATTTGAGAGGGAAGAGGAGGGAGGGAGGGAGGGAGGAAGGGAGGGAGGGAGGGAGGGAGGGAGGGAGGAAGGGGAGGAAGGAAGAGAAAACAACACAGCGCATATGTGGGGGTCAGAGGACAACTTGGGGGAGCCAGTTCTGTCTCCACCATTCGGGTTCCAGGGATTAAACTGGGGTCATCAGGACTGGCAGCAAGACCCTTTGTCTACTGAGCCATCTGGCTGAGCTCCGAGAAGCTTTCGGTTCATTTCTTCAAGCTCTGTTCTGCTGTTTTCATTTTTATGGACTACCAACAGCGTAGCCCTGCCCTGCCCTGTGATTTCTACTTACAGCAGCTTTTATTCTTCTGCTCTTTCGTCTAGCATAGCTAATAAATTCCATATTCATGTGGTTGATAATATCCATACAACATCTTTCAGATATATGCAAAGTCTATTCATGAATTCATTGATTTATATGGTACAGTTTATTGTAAAACACAGGACAAATATGTATTTGCCAATATTTAATTAAACATTAATGATGATTTTTTAAAAATAAGTAGACATGAATTATAATGAATGGCAAATACACATGCCGATAACTGGGGTTAGGATGATTTGCGTTGTTGTCTTTATCAAGCTGATAATAAAGGCAATGACTATGGTTATGGCAAACATGTAGATCACATGTGACTGTACATGTCTGTGAACCTCTATCTCCCTGGGGATGAACTAAAATAGCCCACGACAGTGGCTAGGCACAGCCCATGATGGTGGTTAGGCACAGCCCATGATGGTGGTTAGGCACAGCCCACAGTGATGTTTAGGTGCAGTCCATGATGGTGGTGGTTAAGCACAGCCCATAGTGATGGTTAGGCATAGCCCATGATGGTGCTTAGGCACAGTCTACAGTAGTGGGCCATAGTTGTGGTTAAACACAGCCCATGGCAGTGGTTAGGCACAGTCCATGGTGATGGTTAGGCATAGCCATGCACCAATGTCTTTTGCACAAAATCTTCTGTAGCATTTAAAATTTGCTGTATTCCTAAAGTGCTTTCCAGATATCAAACAATACAAAAAGAACACAAAAGAAAGAAAAGAAAATCAAGAGTTATCAGGTGTCAATGTACTTTTCTGTTGCAGCTTCTGGATTACGGGAAAGTAATTTCTAGTTCACCATGAGTTTCAGACGATCTGAGTTTAGATTTGTTGTGACTAGTCTCCAGACCATCGGTGTGGCTAGACTGAGAGTTTAGATTAGCCAGGCTTGTCTTTGGTGTGTCTGTGCGGTGTTTCCAAGGATGGGCAGACTGTGGGCCTCTAGCCTGGGGAATGGCTTCCAGGAAAGTGAACTGCGGAAGGGTGTGCGTCCTGGCAGCATACTTTCGGGAACTGGTCTTGGCCCCTTCCTCTTCCTGCTTCCTGCTTCTTGGCTAACAGGAGAGGAGCCACCTTCCTCCACCATGATGTTTCTGCCTCACCATGGCCGCAACATAATGGAGCCTCATGAGTCAACATGAGTTTGTATTCTTTGCTAATAGTTTCCTTCTAGTGTGTTCCCGAATGCTAAGATCCAGCCATTACGGGAAGTTGTCCCTGTGTGCTGAGGCCTGTGTTGACACAGGACAGACTGGATGAGACACAGACCCAGGTATAAATGATGCACTAAGAACTTCTTTCTTTCTTTCTTTCTTTCTTTCTTTCTTTCTTTCTTTCTTTCTTTCTTTCTTTCTTTCTGTATCTCTCTCTCTCTTTCTTTCCTTCTTTTTTTGCAGGGAGGGGTGGTTGGTTTGCACGGTGCTTTATTGGACAACAGAGAACAATATCATTGCTGTCCTTGATCACAGAAGGCAGGGTGGAGAGGAAAATGAGGACACAGGAAGGATTTGTCAAAGAAATGGGGAAACTGCCCTTATTCATCTATTACAATCTCAGCTTTAATAAGAGTAAAAAGGAGGCATTGTTCTTTTGAGTCCTGGGATGAAAGAGAAAAAAAGTCTGAAAAATGAGTTTTGTGAAGTCAAATTTAATTTAAGGACAAACATTGAGAAATAGCTAAAATTTTCACTCTGGTGTTCTTTTTCACACTGAAAAATATTCATATCCTCAGCATTTAATTCGTTCAAATAAGACTGTTGTAAACGATGATAAAATGGGACAGAACTGAGAAATACATACTGACTCATGAGTAGCATTTTCAGTACTAAAGGAAATACTAGACAGCAGAAAAAAACCCAGCCAGACCGCAGGTTCAAATCCCGGCTCCATCATTTGCCAACTGTGTGGCCTTAAACAAGTTAACTGACCTCTCAGTGCTTCAGTTTCCTCAACTAACAAGTAAAGATAATATTATCTAATAAAAACTAGGTTAAAGATTGCATTAGTTCATAAACTTAAAACATTCTGTAGTTTAGCCGTTATATAAACAGTTTGCTGTTACTTGGACCTCATTTCAAAACAGTATTAAATGTTATACAACTCTCATTTCTGGTTTAAAATTAATTGTGGGGTGCAGAGAGGGCACAGTAGTTAAAAGCACTTGTCCTTGCAGAGAACTCAGATTCGATTCCCAGCACCCATGTGACTCACTACTGTCTGTAATTCCAGTTCTATGAGATCCAATGCCCTCTTCAGGCCTTCGTGGGCACATGGAACACAGGCATACATTTAAGTAAAAATACTCATAGACACAAAGTAAAATCGATAAATCTAGTATAATTAATTTTAAAATTAACTGTGAAGCTCAGCACATGAGAATTTCAAAGGTTGTCCCAGTGTGTGTCAAAGCAGAACCCGGGACTTGGATTGCTTGACTGTGCTCTGCAGCTGGTGTCTTATTCTCAGGTTCATTGTTAAAGATAAGTTGGGGTGCTCAGCCGCAGCACTGAGGCGGGGGTGGGAGGAAGAGAGAGGCCTCCACTGACATGTCCACCGAGTCCTTCAGAGTGTGCAGAGTGTCCCTCCCCTCACCTGTGGCAGCCCCCACTTCACATAACCTGTGGGTTATGTGGTGAGCTTGTGTGCACAGTGTGCTAGCAGAAGTCAGAGAGCAGTCTCGTGGTGTCGCTCCTCTCCTTCCCCTACCTGTGGCCCAAGACAAGGTTGTGAGTATCGGGCAGATTTTAAAATGTGCGTGTGGCAAAAGGGGCCACATATTTGTCCCAGCTGCCTGACTAGCTTAGACCAAAATAATCACACAGAAACTGTATTAATTAAATCACTGCTTCACCCATTAGCTCAGGCTTCTTATTGGCTAATATGGGTTAACATATTAGTTTAACCCATTTCTATTAATCTGTATATCACCACAAGGTCGTAGCCTACCAGCAAAGTTTCAGCATGTCTATCTCTGCTGGTGACTCCATGGCATCTCTCTGACTCTGCCCTTCTTCTCTTAAGCTATAGGCCAAACCATTTTCTTTATTTATTAGCCAATAAAGGCAACACATAGACAGAAGGACCTCCTACACCATGTGAGAATTTATCGAATGTAAAATGATCTTTCTTACTGAGACACACAAGTCCACAAAATCTCTGAAGCTAACAGCTTAGTTAAAAGCAGCATGTAGTGCCAGCCAGGTGGTGGTGGTGCATACCCTTAATCCCAGTACTTGAGAGGCAGAGGCAGGTGGATCTCTGTGAGTTCAAGGCTGATCTTCAGAGCTAGTCCCAGGATGGGTTCCAAAGCTGCAGAGAAACCTTTTCTCAAAAAACAAAAAAAGTGTGTGTTCTAGCACAACAGAAGGAAGTGTGCCCATGTTTGGTACTGGTGGTTTAACCTCATCGTCTGCCACTCTGGTGTCATCTCTGCAGGACACAGTTCCATTGTGGCTTGTTATCTTCTGATAGACAGAACCAATAGCGTCCTTGCCCATGAGGAACTCCAGCCCACAGTTCCACCCTCCAGATCCATGAGTATAAATTCATATAAACATAAATGAAAAGGTATTCCAAGTGGAGCTTGTTAGGTTTTGCTTTTCCTAAGCATAACTTTAAAAGTCACATGCAGTGTCCCCAGTGCTCTGCTGGACTCCAACATGTCACCATGCCCAGTTTCCAGAAATAAGGATATTACTGATCTCAAACAGCTGCTAGGATTTCATGATGCCAACTGGTAGATTTGATCATGCTTTCTAATTTTTATAATATTTATTATTTTTATTTTATGTGTATGAGTGTTTTGTCTGCTTGTATGTGTATGCACCATGTGCACACCTAGCACCCACACAGGCAGAAGAGGGCATCACATCCCCTGGAACTGGAGTTACAGGTACTTAGTTGTCAGTAGCTGTCACATGAGTGCTGGGAACGGAACTTGGGTCCTTTAGAAGAGCAGTATGTGCTCTTAGCCACTTGTTGGCTCAGGTTTCTATCCTGCCCAGCCCCACAGCAGTTCAGTCCCAAAGAAACACACAGAGGCTTACCTTAATATTAATTAATTACATTAATCATAAACTGGTTGGCCTACTTTAGCTCAGGCTTCTTATTTAACTGACTCTTACATCCTACATTAATCCACAATTCTTGTCTATGTTAGCCACACAACTTGGTACCTTTTATCAGGGAGGCAGTCTCATCTTGCTTCCTCTTTGTCTGGATGATGACTGCAGACTGTGCCTTTCCTCTTCCCAGAATTCTCCTGTTCTGCTCACCCCACCTATACCTCCTTCCTGGCTACCAGACAAGCAGCGTTTTATTAAACCAATACAAGCGACAAATCTTTACAGGATACAAGATCATTGTCCCACAGGACTTCCCCACACCCAACCCCTTTTTAAAGAAAATAATTCTGAATCTGATCTCCTTTGTTTAGCTTTTTTCTTTACTCTTATCTATAACAACTTGCAACCAACACTCAAAACAAAGACAAACATCCATAGTTTTCTAGGCTACCTCCTGCCTATTGGGGAGGCTTATTGTCTTATAGGAAAGTAAAGAAAATTTTGAATTATGGTCAAGTCCTGACTGGAAAATTCTGTGAGTCTTGATCATCTCCACCAGCAGTCTTGAGGCTGTTCTGGTTGTAGAACTCAGAGGAAACGCCAACAGAGGTCCTCTGAAATGTTGGATCATCTGGACCATCTTCTCTTATTAGAGATTCTTCATGGGGTCTTCCTTAATCAAACCTGATTCTTCTTAACCCAGAATGAATCCACAGCTGCTCATTTCCATTGGAAATAAAAGAAAAACCTCTCCTCCAAAATAACATACCTTTTGTCTCAAGTTTTGAAGTCAAGTCATTTTCAAAATACCTATCTTGGATTAATCCAGCAGCATTTATAATCAAATATCTTTTAGTAGCTGTTGCTCCTTCTTCAGCCATCAAACAATTTAAAGACAACACAATGACATACAGTATCCATACTCTCTGTGTATTTGCCATCTTTACATGGCTTTATTTTAAACTCTATTTTTTTCATTTTATTTTTAATTTTTAGTCCTTTGAGACAGAGTTTCTCTGTGTATCTTTGTCCTGGAACTCATTCTGTCCTTGAACTCATAGAGATCAGCCTGCTTCTGCCTTCCAAGTTCTGGGATTAAAGGTGTGTGTCACCACACCCAACAATTCTCTTTCTTTCTTCTTTTTTTAAGGACCTTATTTTTTTTCTCCCAAGCCTACATATAATTTTAAATATGCTCTAAACCATTTAGAGGTTTGCTTTTTTTGTCTGAATCTATCTTTACTATATATCTCTCTTGATATACATTACTATCATGTATTACTATATGAGTCTTTAATTTGCTAAGTGATATGGCTAGGATTAGAGCCATGATTTTGACCCTGGATCCACCCATTCCTTAGCTTTCTGAGAGTCTAGTTTCATGGTGGAGGTACTGGCCAGACCCATGTTTATTGTCACAACTCTATGGAGTTTCAAGGTCCCTGCCACTACCAAAAAGCATGTGATGGGCTATTCATAAACACCATTTAAGTGTTTTGGCAGGACCTCTTAAAAGAGACGCAAAATTTTTGCAGCCAAAGCTGAGTCAGGAAGACTCTCTAAAGTGAGATGAGCTTGCCTCTAGCAAAGAGAACAAACCTGAGAAATTGCTGCTACCAAGAAGTCATGCTTAACTGTGTTCTTTTGTGTCTAGAATTCCTTTCCAAACCCTCTCAGGTTTTAAGTGGATTTCAGGTTTGATCAAGGAAGATCCCATGAAGAGTCTCCAATAGGAGCTGATGGCCCAGATGACCCCACATTTCAGAGGACCTCTGTTGGAGTTTCCTCTGAGTTCTACCTGCAGAACAGTTTCAAGACTGCTGGTGGAGATGATCAAGACTCACAGAATTTTTCAGTCAGGACTTGACCATAATTCAAAATTTTCTTTAGATCCACATAAGATTATCAGTACCCCAAATCAGCAGGAAGTAGCCTAGAATACTACACCTACATTTCCCCCCCAAAAGATTATGGATGCTTATCTTTGTTTGAATGTTGGTTACAAGTTGTTATAAATAATGGTCAGGAAGAAAGCTAAACAAAGGAGATTAGATTCAGAGATTTTGTTTAGCAAGAAAAAGAGGGGGAGTGCTGTGGGACAATGGCCTTGTACCCTGTAAAGGTTTCTCAACTGTACTGGTTTAATAAAATGTTGATTGGCCAGTAGCCAGGCAGGAAGTATAGAAGTGGTGACCCAGCAGGAAGTAGAGGTGGGGTGACCAGAACAGGAGAATTCTGGGAAGAGGAAAGGTTTAGTCTGAAATTGCCATCTAGACACAGAGGAAGCAAGCTATGACTGCCTCACTGAAAAAGGTACCAAGCCACGTGGCTGACACAGACAAGAATTATGGGTTAATGTAGGAAGTAAGAGTTAATAAGAAGCTTGAGCTAATAGGCCAACCAGTTTACGATTAATGTAGACCTCTGTGTGTTTCTTTGGGACTGAATGGCTGCGGTACCAGGCAGAACAGAAACCTCCATCAACAGCCACTGCACCTTTTCTCCAGTCCCAGTGCTTCCTAGGAAAGTAATTAACTCTGGTAACATGAAATTACCATAGTGGTTTAGATATCAAAGTGAAGATAATATCAATCTAAATTTCAAGGTTCCGCTTCAGCTGCATGTTTGTTATTTCTTTAGGGAATGACTAACTTAATATTTAAATATTAAATGAACTCCTCTTCATTACTGAATTCTTCGTAAGGAAAGAAAATGACGCTTAAACAAGATGGTATCTGGTACACTGAGTCCACATTCTCCTGCAGGGCCTGGTCCATGGCCCCCTGCAGCACCTGTCTGTTCAAATCAAAATCCTTACCGTCCACTAGAGCCCCGTGGAAGACTGAGTGAGCCGCTGGATCCTTGGCACTGACCCCTTTTCCTGCCTTAATCTGGGGCAACCACACGTGTTAGGAAGCTTCTTAAATAGCATCAGAATCATCAATTAATAAACTCGGCGCCCTGCTTCCCAGTCTGAATACACTTCCCTCTGCATTTTAACTGCACATGACTGATCGTCATCGTCATTTGCCCAAGATATAATAAAATAAGTTAGTAAATTCTTACAGGGAACACTTTGTGGATGTGCATGCCCTCAGACAAGAGCTACTGAATTTGGTCAGCAGCGTTAACTCAAATGCGAAGGAAGGTTCTGATCTTCAGAGTGTTGTGTACTGTTATTAGTGCTGTGACACCTTCCAGCCGTCAGGGAGCCAAACTGCCAGGTCAGTAACTATAACCCACGAGTTAGTCCTTTCTTCCTTTCTTTCTGAACAGTTGCCATTCTAATTTAGTTGCGCCATCTCTCCCTTCCCTTTCCTCCCCCAGCCCTCCCATAAACCATCCTTGCTCACTTTCAAATCCACGGCCTCTCTTTTCACCAATGGTCACTGCACACACATATGTGTATGTGTCTACATTTATATTCCTGGTACAGCCTGCTCAGTCTATATAATGTACGCTTGTGTGCACATGTTTTCAGGGCTGACCACTGGGTAATCAGGTGATGTGCTCTTCCCTGGGGAAACTATTTCTCCTGCTCCCAGCATTCCCTGGTTCCTACAGTTCTTTGAGTGGGGTCGAGGCCTTCAGTAACAGTGCATGGTATTTATTCCTCCTGGCAGTCACACATGTTCTGGCATTTGCTTCTTTGGTTAACTAGGGTAAGTGTGTGTGATAATCTGATAGCTCCAGCTTGCAGTATTGGTAGGGCTGGACCAAAGCCAGCCACCTCACTGACACTGCAGTGCTCCAAGGAGGCAACGGTGATGCCCATTGCTTGCCTTTAAGTATTTGTTACACACATATTTAATATCTGATTATTAAATAATAGGTGACCAGTGCTTGGTGACTGACTCAGTGGTTGAGAGTGTGTAATGTCCTTCCAGGGAACCCAAGTTCGCCTCCCGGTCTCCATGTCAGGTGCCTGTAACTCCGCTCCAGGGAGCCCAACACTCTGGCCTATAGGGGCCCCTGCACTCGAGTGAGGGAGCTTGAGCATGCGTACTTTTAAAAATAAGACAAATCTCTAGCTGGGCATGGGGCTAACACCTTTAATCAGCACTCAGGAGGCAGAGGCAGGAGGATCTCTGTGAGTTCCAGGCCAGCCTGGACTACATAGTGAGACTTTGTCTCAAAAAAAAAAAAATGAAAACACGGGGTAACAGGATCTACCAAATACAGAGAAGGCTTATAGGACTTCTTATGGGAAATTAAAAAAAAATAGCGGAGGTCTTTGGTATGCAAAATTTGACAGGAATGACCAGAAGGTGACCCCAGCTTTAACTCCCAGTCCAGTGGGGACTAAGGATAGATTGCTGCTGAGGACAGCTGTGTTCTCCTGGAACATCTCCAGGGAACCATCAGTCACAGGGTGAGGACATGCTTTTATTTCCCAGCTGTGTCTGGCTCTCAGCTTGGGAGGGCTTCCCCAAGCAAGCCAGACAGGCCTGGCGCTGGTGGGCAGCAGCCAGTGTGTCCTCCGAGGCCCGTGCGTCCTCACTGTGCAGGAGGAAGGAGAGGCACCACAGGCACAGCCTGGACTCTGCACGGCCGACTTCAGACCTTTCCACTTGGTGTCAAATGCAGTCTGTGTTCCACATCCAGCTTCATTGCCTGCAGCTTGGAGTTAATCAGGTAGACGGATTCATCTCGCTGGGTTATTGAGTTCCTGGCACATAATTAAGAGGCTGATGCTGAGTAAGGAAAAAGAGAGACCCCTGAGGACCGGGCTGGAAAGCCAACGCAGAGGAGGGGAGGAGCCGAGCAAGGAAGCAAACTGCCCTTTGAAGTCGTCCGCATTCCCACTGCAGCCGGTGACAGACACACACTCGCAATCACACTGATGGCACACTTGTTGAATCTTGTGTCTTTCAAGATTTGAACTTCGAGAATATACAAGACACCACTGAATCTATTTCAAGACTCCTCCAGCTAGATTTAATCGTAACTGAAAGGCAAAATAAAAATGAGTCCCCTGGTTTGAAGACGCTTTCCCTAAATCACCTGATCTGGCTTCCTTTTGCTCCACAGAATCCATTCAAACATCTCAAGCCTGAACTTCAAGAATTTGTTTGTTTCTTTCTTTTTTTTTTCTTAATAAAAGTCATTTTCACAATTGGTTGATGATCTTGCAGCATCTCATGGCCTTTGCCCCACAATATCAGACAAGAGCACGCAGAGGAGACGGCATAGAAAGTGTTTTTCAGGCCAATGGGAGGGCAGAGTTGGCGAACACAGAGCTGCCTAGCTAGGCAAGCTGAAACAGTGAGCTGCGGGTGCAGCAGGAGACACTGCTCAATAAACAAAGTGGAGAACCACGGAGAAGGACCCCTGACATTGACTTAAGGCTTTTACACACATGCACACACATGTGCACATGCATACATGCAAACAAGCGTGCACATATGCACACGCCACACACAAACACAGACTGGAACATTCTGGCCCTCCACCCAGTTACCTTTCTGAAGGAATTATTTCCTGTAAAACAAAATTACCAGATCAGCAAATAAAATTCTTGAGGAGAAAAGTATATACTATCATGAAAAGCTAGGGTTCTGCATAAAATGTCACATCTGCAGTGTTCAGACCGGGGAGAGAAGAACCAAATCTGACTTCCCGCCTTCTCACTCTGGCGGCAAAGGCAGCTTCCCAACCTCTTCCCTCGGAGTCACTTGGTTTTCTTGTACACAGCTGACTGCCCACTGTCACCTTGGGAACGTTTAAAATATTCTGGCATCTGGCTCTTATGGAAAGATAAGTCAATGGGGGGCAGGGTGCTGGCCCAGACTCCAGACAAGGCTCTTCCACTGAGCCCAGCCTCAAGGCATTTCAGTCAGAAAGGGCTTTGATAAGTTCCCCAAGTAGAAACTTTTGCACTCTTAATTTTTCAACAGTTTAGAAAGATCAAGTATGGAACTGGAGAAACAGCTCTGAGGTTAAGCTCACTTGAAGCTTAGCTCCATCCCCAGCAGGCAGCCATAGGGAAGCTCACAACTACCTGTAACTCAAGCTTCAGGGCATTCAGCGCCCTCTTCTGGCCTCCTCAGGTACCTGCACATTCATGCTGCATATATACACAGAGAGACATACACTCCTACACATAAATAAAAATATTTTCAAATCTACATGATGAAGCCAGGCAGTGGTGGTGCACGCCTTTAATCCTCACACTTGGGAGGCAGAGGCAGGCAGATTGCTATGAGTTCAAGGCCAGCCTGGTCTACAAGATCTAGTTCCAGGACACAAACGTAGTTCACTCTTGGTGAGCACAGCCTGAAATACAGGAAGGCAAGGGGATCAGTGAAGAGACGACGTCCCAGCAGGGATGCTCAGTGAGCCTTGGGGTCTATTGGTGTGATATAGATAATGCTGGACACGCTGACTACACTGGCAGGGGGGCAGGCAAGAGCTCTCAAGTTGGTTCAGGGTTAGTTTTTATTCAAGGCTTGTGTGCTCAGTGTCATGATATAGCTTTAAAAGGCTGGTGAGATGGTTTAAGGGGTACCCTGTCTTTGTTTTTGTTTTCCTCTGCTTGTATCTGAGGATAGGATTCTTACTATGTGACCTTGCCTGGCCTTCAGCTCATCATGATCTCGACCCCACAGCAATCCTTCTGCCTCAGCCTCATTGCGAGTAGTCAAGGCACGAACCACCGCCCTGACTCAACATTTCCAAATTAAAGCAGTGAACTCTTACACTGGGCCCCGCCACCAGATCCCTTTCTCAGAGGCGAGGCCATCTCAGTGTCTTACAGACATTCTCGCGCAGACTTTTAAAGGATTTTGAGAACATACAGCCTCATGCTTCCTTTTTTCACAGAAATGCAGACTGCTGGCCAGCTAGTTTTCCCGTCATCTTCTTTCGTGAGCCTTGTTCAGTGGGCAGGCCCCCGCGGATGGCCAGCTGAGAACCTGTGGCTGCCAAAGCTGTGTATGGTGGCTGTCTTCGAGCATGTGTCAAGGGCGCTCGTGTCTGTCCTTCTGTGGCTTCAGCACCTCTGTGTCCCCATCCTCTTGTAAACTGGCTGGTGCAGGCTCGTGGCTTCCTTTTGAGCTGATCTCCCCACCCTGTAGAATGTTACACCCTCCCTCCCACTGACTTTTCAATTATTATTGATCAATTGGTGCGCAGGATAAGCTATTTTATATTAGTGCACCCACTGAGGCTTGCTGTCTGACCTCATATCGTGTGGATGTATGCCACAAGGGGAATTCATTTTTACTCACAAGCTGTGTGCTTTGTGGGTATTGGAGTTTGAGTCCAAGAGACTTTCAGATTTCCTTTCCACCCTGTCCGTCTGTCCTGGCATCTTGTCTTCACCTGGGAGCCCTGCTACTTCCTCCAGTCTCACTGTGTTTGAGCTGGTCAGCTGACCTCTGGGGACTCACGTTTGCTCCTCCACAGCTGACCGCATCCAGGGCACCCAGCCAGGCTCCTAACCACATCGCCAGGGGTTCCTCGCAGGGATTGTTCAATCCCTTTACAAAGAAACAATGAGAACGTGATTAACAGGCTGCCACATCTCTGATGAAGAGTCCACCTTCTCCGAAAATATTTCCCTAATGTTTTGTAATTTTTTTTTCCTGTTCACAAACTGTTTGCCAGTTCCCCAGCTTCCTTAACCAATTAATCCAACAAGTGCGTATTTGGTCCCAGGATCAAGGTTGTTACAGTCAATCAATTCACTTATCAACTGCATTGTCACTGTTACTGCCTGGCTTACTGTTTCCTCTGTGTACTTTAGGTTGGTAACTTAGAGCACGCTGCAAAAGCGGTGACCTGAGGAAAGCACAGCAAGAGTCTCAGGAGCAGCCACTCCTGACTGCTCCGGCTGGATCTCCCTTCCGACTCTTCTCTGCCCTAACTGTTCCCGTCTTCCCAGCCACCACTACCTCATGAAGTCTCAGAGGGATCATTATTTTCACTTAAGGCATGAACCTCCAGTCAGCAGTTGATAAAAAGCATGCATTAAAAACGCACTTATGGTTGGAGCTGAACATGAGATCAGCACAAAGAATAACGTCTGTCGATTCTTGCCTGGTCCAGAGCCAGAACGCTGACAGGCCCCACCCTCACCCCTTAGGATTCTAAGGAGAAACTCAAAGCAATAAGCTGTGTGGGAACAGAGGGGGCAAACCCTCCGTGCCCTCCCCCACCCTACTCCTCTCCTGGCTTTGGAATATCATCTCCTTTACCTGGAGGATTGTGGTAGTCTCCTGGCTAACGTAGCTCAGGCATCTTTCCATTCCTGAAGTTCCACCTCCCACATCCTGCTTGCTACTTTCCATGCCTTTGCTGTTATGGGAGGAACTTCCTAGCATGGAAAAACCATTCTCAACAGGACTTATGTAGGAGAGAGAGAGCGCACACGTGAGAGAGAGAGAGAGAGAGAGAGAGAGAGAGAGAGAGAGAGAAACCTGAGAACCTGCAAGAGTCCACTCTCACCTCCTCCATGTGGGCCCTAGGGTTCAAACCCGGGTCCTCAGGCTTGGTGGCGAGCACCTTTATCCACCAAGGCTTCTCACCCCTGACCCAGAAATGTTTAAGTAACTTTGTGGGTGTTCAGGTAAAAATCCAGCTCATTAGGATGATGTGGAATCTTAATGGTCTAACCTTGACTGCTGTTAGTCAACTGTGTTCGTCCTACAGTCCCAACAGCCTATCAGTGTGTAGTTCCACCGAGGTTCACTCTGGGGAACAGTAAGTTCCTCAAGCCTACAGGGCATGGGTGAGGGGTTACAGGCATGAGTGTGGGTGACATTAAAGCAGGCACATTGAAATGTCTGCATTCTGCTTACAGGATGACATCTGGGTTGTCTAGACAGAGTCTGCTCCCCTAATCCTATCCAGCCTGTGTCCTCTAACCCCTCCCAGAGACCCCAAGGCCACATACAGTTAGAGCAGAATCGCATCTAGGGACTGGGAGGGAAGTCTGAAAGGGGTCCACGATTCTCCCAGCACTCTCTTTCCAAGAGAGCATGTTGTGGAGATCCCTGGCCAGCATGCCCCTCTGGACTCTTGAAGATGGCTGCAGCTTAGCTCTGAGGATAGCCCCAAACAACACCTGCCTGCCTTGACCCAGCCCAGTGGCTGTTTGAAAGTCTTCCCAAGTCTGGATCCAGGGTACACTTGCGAGGGAGACAAGGAAAATGCTTCCTCTTGAGATATTTAAAGTCTGTGACAGATAGAGTTGAGTACAGATACCTGAACAGCTCCAGTGAGCCAGGTCTGACTTTGTAGTAGCAATACAGGTTTGCTTTCCACTTCACCACCACCACCACCACCACCTCTACCTCTTCCTCCTCCTCTTCCCCCACCATCTCCACCTCCTCCTCCACCAACACCTCCACCACCATCACCACCTTCTCCTCCACCAACACCTCCACCACCATCTCCACCTCCTCCTCCAACACCTCCACCACCATCTCTACCTCCTCCACCAACACCTCCACCACCATCACCACTTCCTCCTCCATCACCTCCTCCACCACCATCACCACTTCCTCCTCCACCAACACCTCCACCACCATCACCACTTCCTCCTCCACCAACACCTCCACCACCATCTCCACCTCCTCCACCAACACCTCTACCACCATCTCCACCTCCTCTTCCACCACAACCACCTCCTCCTCCACCACCTCCTCTACCACCACCATCACCACCTCCTCCTTTACCAAGACCTCCACCACCATCACCACCTCCTCCTCTACCACCATCACCTCCACCCCCAGTCATCATCACTGTTTAGACCAGGTCCTGTGTGCTAATAGCCTAGGCTGGCCTCAGGCTCATCACAATCCTCCAGCCACAGCCTCCTAAAGTTTATCATTTTCAATTAAGCAAAGATGCAGTCCTCAGGCAACTTGTCACAGGATGTCTTCGCTTCCTGCTCTGTAAAAGAGCATACGGGAAAAACGAAGCAACAAAAATTTTCAGCAGGTCTGTCAGCCTCGAGACTGGCAAAGAAGTGGGGGAAACTAAGCATCCTCTCCTGCCCTGGCGATCTCCAGAAGGAAGGAAAGCAAACATCTTCAGAGTTTCCCTCCTGCAGTGCTGACCTGCTCACTTTCAGCACAGCGTTCTTCGGGTCTGTGTGCCCTGGATTTGACACCCACCATTTGGGCATCATGCTGAAATTCCCAGGCAAATCGGTATGTGTGTGTGTGTGTGTGTGTGTGTGTGTGTGTGTGTGTGTGTGTGTGCGTGTATGTACGGTGTGTGTATTTGTATATGTTTGTATGGATAAGTGTGTGTATGTGTGTGTGTGTGAATGTGGACTGAGAGTGTGTGTGTGTGAGTGTGTATATATGTGTGTGTATAAGAGTGTGGGTATGTGTGTTGTGTGTGTTTGTGTACACGTGCACACATATATTCCCCCTTCCTCCTGGCTTTCTCGCTGGTCTCCTACAGCCCCTCCCTTTATTTTAAAGTGAAGATGCTCCTTGCCTGCAGTTCTCACATCCTGGTTTGTGTTTTCCACGGCACTCACCACACTGGCTTCCTTGCCCATCCTCTGCAGTTGGAAGAGTGCCCACCAGGACAGGGACTTTGATGTCCCTCTGTGTGTCTAGTGCCCAGAACACTGTCAGAAACAGGAACATGACAAAGTGCCTGTTTGTAAGATGAGAAGGGGGCGGGCCCAGTGCTGACCCTCCAGCTATCATGGCATTGGGAAGACGGACTGACTGGCCAGCACACTCATCACCACGGAAAGAACCTAGCAACTCCCTATTGTTTTTTTCCACCAGACAGCCTCTGGCAAAGTCAGATATAGTCCAAACTGTTTCCATCAGCACAGAAATCTGCACATGGTGCTATAATTAGGGCTTGGTGCACAGCGATAATCCATAGCCAGTCTGCACCTGACTCTTGGCCACCGTCCGGCTGTACTCGATTCTTCAGCCTAATGTGGAATCTGTGCTCATCAGGACCTGCCACCTTTATCTGGCAGCAGCAAACCCCTTCCGTAGGTCACTGGGAGAAAGGGCAGTTCTGAAAACCATTCCACAACCTTGGCTTTGTACCCGATGTCCCAGCCTTTCCTCAGGGTGGCCATAGCAACCACAGTGGCCATCAATCACATTGAAGAAAATCAAATTATTCTCTAATTGCCTTAATTTGGGAAGGATTTTTATGGCCATTTCATCTTACAATGAAAGTGATTGTTCCTTGTTTTACAATAGTACAGACAGGCACACAACTAAAAACACAAGGCTCTCTCCCTCCAGGGGTCCCAGACGTTACAGTTCAGCACATGGTTTCTGCAGGGAGACTTTTATATTAGATGTACTATATGAGTGGTAAATACTTCCTGCTGGCGTTTCCCTCCATTTACCCAGCAGCACAGAAGACAATGTCATACCGTGATGATACAAGTTTAATAATCTCAACAAAATTCACGTAAATCAAGCCATAGTGTCGGACATTATCTTTCAAAGCTCTACGTGCACGTGTGTGCAGGCTGTGTACAGGTGTTGTGATGGGCGGGCAGTACATGCTTGTGTGTGCCGTTCGTGTACAGGTATTGTGTGAGCGGGCAGTACATGCATGTGTGTGCAGGCTGTGCAAGGTGTTGTGGTGAGTGGGCAGTACATGCATGTGTGTGCAGGCTGTGTGCAGGTATTGTGTGAGCAGGGAGTACGTGCACGTGTGTGCAGGCTGTGTGCAGGTGTTGTGATGGACGGGCAGTACATGCACATGTGTGCTGGCTGTGTATAGGTGTTGTGATGGGTGGGCAGTACATGCACATGTGTGCTGGTTGTATACTGGTGTTGTGTGAGCAGGCAGTACATGCACGTATGTGCCATCCATGTACAGGTGTTGTGATGGGCGGGCAGTACATGCACATGTGTGCTAGCTGTGTACAGGTGTTGCGTGAGTGGGCAGAAGTCATCTGCCACCCTTTTTTTGTGGAGTGTTTTACTTAGCATGGGGAATAACAGGCTTCACCGTGGCATTTCATACGAACATAGCATCATGCTCAGCTCAAATTCATCCCAATTTCCTTCTCTTGTCCCTACTCTCACTCCCTGAAACAGTCCGCTTTCTTCTTTTATGTCAAAGATAGATAGACAGACGGACACAGGTAGACAGATAGATGATAGATAGATATATGATAGATACTAGATATACACACATGCATACATACATAAATACATACATACATTATAGATAGATAGATAGATAGATAGATAGATAGATAGATAGATAGATGACAGGTAGATACATGATGGATACTAGATATCACACATATATACATACATACATACACATATAATAGGCAGACAGAAAGATAGATAGAAGAATAGTGGTAGATACAGATTGCAGTTGAAGGAAAACACAGTATCTGTTATGCTTCTCCTCTCTGTACCCCTTCCTGTCCCTCCTCACTTTTCCTGTTGTTTCTCTTCTCCTCATCTCTCACTCTGTACAAGAATGGATTGAAGACCTTCAGATAAGACCTGAAACTCTGAACCAGCTGCCAGAAATCGCAGGGAGACCAGAGAGACAGACATAGACAAGACTCACTGCCAAGACTCCACTAACCTGGGCAGCGTCAGACTTGGTAAAGGTGCTGCATAAAATGAAAAAGTCATTTTATCTGTGTGCAGAATTCTTCCAAAATAACCTCTTCATTTCTCCTTTTTAAGAAGGGAATGTTTTAAGTGCAGTTTTGCATATTTACTGCCTGAACCATAGAAGACCTATAGATACACTCTCATCTCTGAAGGAGCAGAAGTCGGTGGGCCTCATGTTTCCCGGATTTGATTGCACATCTGAATTAGGATCGGTGACTTCCATGAAGGCTAGCGTCATCTCAGGATCACAGTGAGGGCCACTAAGGCCTTCACTGGGAGCTGATGCATAGCTGTCCTGCTGTTCAATGCGATTTTTCATAAACAAGTGGGGGTAAGAGTGTCCCACTCATAGAAATGCTGAACGATTTCCAATGGGACGGAACGCAAGTGTATACATCTGTGTTCCACATTCTTGACGAGACGGCTTTCCCCAGACAACATCCTTGCGTGGCTCATGCTCCGGTGTTTGCCACAGTGGTCCTCAAATAACTTTTTCTTCTGTGGTTGGATAAAAAACAGTATGATAGGTTTCCTCTGAATAAACACATTTTGAAATTATTTGCTTATTATCATATGTGTGCATATAATGCATATGTGTGGGCATGCGTGGCACAGAGCGAAAGTGTGCCGATTGTGGGAGTCAATTCTTTCCCCCACCTTTGTGTGGGTTCCTGAGGTTGAGCTCAGGCTGTCAGGCAAGCACTGTAAATTCTGCCTCCCTCTCACTGCCTAATACACTGTTCGCTTCTTTTTAATGAAAATACAAAATTATTTGAATAAGTGTTTTGCCTGCATGTATATCTGCACCATGTAAGTGTTGTGCCCATGGAAGTCAGACAGGGTGTCAGATCCGCTGGGACTGGAGTTAAAGAGAGCTGTGGCCTAACATGTGGGTGTTTGAATTGAACCTTAGTTCTCTAGAAGAGCAATGGGTGCTCTTAACCCTTGAGCCTGGACTCTGGAAACAAACACTTTATCAATTGGTGAAGAAAGGAAAGAAAGAAAGAAAGAAAGAAAGAAAGAAAGAAAGAAAGAAAGAAAGAAAGAAAGAAAGAAAGAAAGAGTGAGTTAGGGAGAGAGAGAGGGACGGAGGGAGGGAGGGGAAAGAAAGAATAGGGGGGAGGAGGGAGGGAGGGACTACTAGCTGTGAGATCTCTAGTTAAGACTTCTGTCTTAGGGTTTCTATTGCTGTGAAGAGACACCATGAGCACACGACTCTTATAAAGGGAAACATCTAATTGTTGGTGGCTTACAGTTTGAGGTCTAGTCCATCATCATCATGGTGGGGATCATGGCAGCGTGAGAACAGACACGGTGCTGGAGAGGGAGCTGAAGAGTCTTACATCTTGATCCGTAGTCAGCAGAAGACTGAGGCATGCTGGCCAGACTTGAGCTCATAAGACCCCAAAACCCGCCCCCACAGTGACACATTAACACAAAGCAGCTACGGAAGTAATTGGCGACCCCTGGTGAAAGTCGACTTAATGAGCCTGAGCCATGGAAAGCTCAAAGCATGGAGCCACTCCGGCCTGCCCTCTCACAGACAGTGACCCCGATTTGAATTCTGGGGTGAACACTGTTTCCACTCCATCCTCCTCAGCGCTGACTACACCCCTCCGTCCACTTCACACAGAGATTGCCTACACTAATTACACCATTTATGCTCCACGACGTGCGGATTTCACTAAGGACAGTCTAGATACGCGAGAGAAAACTTGATTCTCGACCACTGAGTGTGAAGTTGTGCTCCTGGGGCTCAGATTCAGGCTACAGTTATAGAGCCATGGGCCTGGAAGGCAGTGACTGATGTCTGTTTCTCTAGGCATCCTGCTGTCCTACAGGAGCCTTGGGTTCGTCTCGTATCACCCTCTTCTTTTCACCCCACAGCTGATAGAACTTCAACTATTTTCTGCCAATTTGATTATATTTTCTAGAATACAGGGCTTTTTTTTCAGGGTGGGGTATCAATTACGAATCTTAAAACAAGATATTGGGGTTGAGGAGGCGGCTCAGTAGGTGAAGCTCTTACTTTGGAAGCATGAAGACCTGAGTTTGAGGCATAGATAGTCACGGTGTGTGTGGTGCTCCTGCTGGAATCTCAGAGGCAGAGGTGGGCAGATCCCAACGCCAGTCAGTCAGTCTAGACTGTTTGTCAAGCTCCAGGCTTGTAAGACCCTGTCTCAAAACACAAGGTGACTACTTCTGAGGAAAAACAGCAGCGGTTGCCCTCTGACCTCCTCTCCATCCATGTGCAGACAGAGAGGAGGAAGAGGAGGAGGAGGAGGAGGAGAGAAAGAGAGAGAGAGAGAGAGAGAGAGAGAATACCTTGATACAGAATTGAAAGTTTTAAAGTCTGTCATTAAGATCAAAATGTGCCTCCATCTCCATCACTCTTTATTAATGTGTCTCCTTCTCCATTACTTGTTTGTTAATGTTGAATGTGGACTTTGGAACCATCGCTTGAATGTTTTTCTTACATGGCATCTCCTCATACTGAGAAAGAATATGTTGTCACTTATGCCAGTTTATCAGCCTGTCAGTCATTCAGGTGAATCAGCTCACCATTGTGGCTCACAGAGTTCACACAAACACTTTGGAAATAGAGAAAACTGAATTAAGCTAACGTTCAGTTCTACATTTTATTAATCATGTGACCAAAACTATTGTCTCCACTCTTGAAATTACACAAAAATGAAATCAATGATCATTACTCCAAAACTCATTATGAAAATGAAAGTTTATGTGACTAGAAACGGCTCAGTGTACTGTTCTCAGAGAGGATCTGAGTTTGTTCCCAGTACCCACATCTGAAGGCTCACAGTTGCCTCTAACTACAGCCTTAGGGGATCTCATGTCCTCTTCTGGCCCTCTGGGGTACCCATACTCAAGTGCACAGGCACACGCACATACATATAATTTTAGAATATATTTTAAAATCTTTTTAAAAAATAATTTTGAATATTCAACAGAGTACCTGCCCTTTTTAAGCATTTAAAAATGGCTTAATTATTACTGTCTTTCTCGATAAATTATTTTACAAGTGCTAGCACCACCTTGTTCAAAACTGGCAGAAATTTAACTTTCATACCATTTTGTTCCTGTAGAACTCAGGGAAGCTTTGAAGCCTGCTTCACTAGTATATCTCTCTTTTTTTTATTTTATTTTTTTTTTATTGAAAGAAAAAAAAAGAAATTCCCACCTCCTCCCAGCCTCCCATTTCCCTCCCCCTCCTCCCACCCTTCTCCCCCTCCCCCCACTCCTCTCCCCCTCCCTCTCCAGTCCTCCAGTCCGAAGAGCAGTCAGGGTTCCATGCCCTGTGGAAACTCCAAGGTCCCTGCCCCTCCATCCAGGTCTAGGAAGGTGAACATCCAAACTGGCTAGGCTCCCACAAAGCCAGAACATGAAGTAGGATCAGAACCCCTTGACATTGTCTCTGGCTTCTTATCAGCCCTCATTGTCCGCCATGTTCCAAGAGTCCGGTCTTATCTCATGCCTCTTCAGTCACAGTCCAGCTGGCCTTGGTGAGCTCCTAGTAGATCAGCCCCATCGTCTCAGTGGGTGGGTGCACCCCTCGTGGTCCCGACTTCCTTGCTCATGTTCTCCCTCCTTCTGCTCCCATGGGGACCTAACTCCTTTGTCTCTTCCTACCACTAGTATATCTCTTATAGTGAGTATTTCCACACATTGCTGGAGAGCACAAACATACGTGTTCCCTCCTGAAACACAAGGGAGTCTGTCCCTCCCTGCAGGGGCTGGAGAAATGACTGCGTCAGGAAAGAGCTCTCCACACAAGCTTGAGGACCTGAGCTCAGATCCTTAGCACTGTGTGAAAGACCAGGCACAAGGGTATGGATCTGTTCTCCCCACACTGGGACAAAGAGACAGGAGGCTTGCTGGGGCTCCCTGCCAGCCCGGTGAGCCGAGTCAGCGAGCTCTAGGTTCAGAGAAAAACCTCATCTCAAAAAATGACAAAATAGAATAGATGGAGAATGAGGAAAATACCCAGCATTAACCTCTACACACACACATGCACAAACACACATTTGTACATGCATGCACACACGCACACACACACTCAAGCACACACACATGAACCAGTTCTTCCTAACCAAAGAACCATAGCTTAGCAAGACAGAAACCCTTCACGTATTAACCACTAACCCTTCAATAAACAGCTGCGCTAACGTTCACTGCCACCGTGTTCATGAAAGCCAAGAGGAAGTTGTAAGGATTCAGAGTGAGGCTTGATCCTCTCCCCCAGGGATGGGATTTTATTCCTCCCCCAGGATCCATGGAGATCCTAGGCTGGTCTAGACTTTCACTCCACCCAAGAGGACTAAGGGTCCTTTCATTCCCCACAGTGGTGTGGGTGGGAAGCAATAATGTCCGAAGAAAGCACCCGTCTCTTGGGGTTAGGTGGAGCCACAGCGGTCATGGCCAGCACAACTTTGACCCTTCCTGTCAGTCATGAGAACACTGTCCCAGCCTGAAAGCAGAAGCTGGGTGTGGAATCAAGACCTGGGCACCACCTGACCCTAAAGCCCTAGGAGGTACATTCTCCTAACCCTAAATAATATCCAAGACTCCTGGCTTCACACTCTCAATATCTAACATATGGTCAAAACTACTTGCATATGGAGCATCAGGGACACCTCAGCCCAAACGAGAGAAGAAACAATCAGAGACTCCAACACGGGATACCACAAATGTTGGGATCACCTGACCAGGGTTTTACAGAGCCATCATGAAAATGCTCACACAGTTTCAGGAGCATTTGAAACATTTTAGCGAAATGAAGGGACTTCTAAGATTCAGATAGGGATTTTTGAAAGGGCAGATGCAATAAACAAACACAAAATCAATAGGGGGCTGAAAATTAAGAATAATACACTTCAGGTGGAAATAACGTGATCTGGATGAGAGAGAAAACAGGGTGCTGTAGTGGAGTGACAGAGTCCTCAGGTACCTGGGGGTGGAAGATGAGGGAACATCTAAATTCATATCATTAGAATCCCCGGGGGGGGGGGATTCTGCTTCAAAGCACCTGCGAGAGATGAACACATCCTCACAAAACTGTGTAGAAGCGCTCCACGCAGCGGTGCTCACACGCCTGGCAGAGAGTGCAAACGTCCACCAAGTGATGGTAGGCGATGGAGCACAGAGCGTCCCTCTGATGCACTGGTGTTTGCTCCTAAGAACGCAGTGCTGATGCGTACTGTCCGTGAGAGACCTGTAACATGGGCTAAGCAGAGGCCAGACAAAAAAAGCCATCACCCTGGGACGTCAGTCCTGCGAAATACCCAGAAGAAACAACTCTTCAGAGGCAGAACCGTAGGGTAGCTGCTGCCTGTAGGGGGTGAGGTTAGGGCAATAGAAGAAGCCTGGCCTGGCCTGACTGCGCGTGGGTGGGGCTTCTCCTGGGGTGAGGAACGCCCCTGCGCGAGCTGCAGTGTGAGTCACGGAGTTCTGCTAGTTTACTAAGAACCACTGAGGAATCTATTTTAGATCGGTGAACCATATGTTCCACACACACACCTTAACATAACTCTCGACTGTTAATAAAAATAACAAAATTCAGCATACACAGGCCATGTGGTCTATGTAACACAACATCCTAGAGCAAAATATTTACCTGTGTATGTTCAATCTGTGCGAAGCACATGCGGTGTGAAGCCGGGGAGCAAGCACGCTGGGCGGCATCGCCAGTTTCTCTGCACCTTTGTGCGCTGGCTGCAGTCTCCAAAACAAGTGGGATTTTTTTTAACTCAACTCTTCTTTTCAAAGCATAAGTAACAGCAGCTGCTGAACTTGTTTTTCTTCCTATGGATTGGTTCACAGTAAACTGTTTCATCTGCTTAGCGGTTCGTGTACACACTGCTTCGGTTTCCCGTGTGTCTGTCTTCCATCCTCCTCATTTGGAGGAGCCCGTGACTAATTGCAGTTGGCCTATCTCTCACATTGCTCACACTACGTCACTGAGGCCGTGTCCGCTGAGTGAGTACCCGAGACTGCGGCTGATTCACTGGACAGCTGACCCCCGAAGGCGGGAGTCTAGAATAGACTCAGTGCGTTAAGGGACAGCACTGTCATCAGCACATGCCCGTGGGAAGAGCTGGTTCTGACGATGAGCCACCTGGAAAACACTTTGTCTTATCACTGCTGTGATGTTTACCTTTGATTACCAACTTGACGCAACCGTGTAGGAAGAGGACATTGTACTCTCTCTCCCTCCAGACCTCTTCTTCCCCTCTCATAGTCAGGGAAAAAAAATCCCAGAAGCTCACAGTTACTCAAGGTCGACCGAGCACTTGTCTGGAGGAAGGGTGAAAAGGAAGTTACGACCCACAAGTGAAGATGCCAAAAATGTGACTCAAGACAGCAAAATTTAGAGTCCCTTGTCAGTGTTTGCTGCAGATTAGAAAGAACAGGAGAAAGAGGGAGAGAGAGAGAGAGAGAGAGAGAGAGAGAGAGAGAGAGAGAGAGAGAGAGCGCTGATACAATGTCTCTCTTTCCCTCTCTTTTTATTTATTCTCTGCGAATTTCATACATGTATACGATGAGATACAGCCACAGCCACTCTTTGTTACCCCCAACTCCCCTGAGTCCTCCCAACGTGTCCCTCTCCCAAATTTACATCCTTAAAAAAACCTCACTAAATTAATACAATGCATATGTGCATGGGTGGGGGCCATCCACTGGAGAAGGGTGACCTACTAGTGGCCACACCCCAATAAGATTGACTCTCCCCCCCACCGGCAGCCATCAGTTGCCAATAGTTCCTTGGTTAGGGCAGGGCCGCCGTGTAAGCTCCTCTCCCTTCATGTTGCAGTCTGGCTGGCAGCCGATACGGAGCGTCATTCATAACTGGTTAAAGTGCCGAGAAGGTCCGTGGTGAGTCTGAGCTAGCCTACACTACACAGTGAGTTCAGGTCAGCCAGGGCACAGAAAGATCCTATCTGACAACAGCAGTACAGGGCAAGTGGCCACGGAGCCAGCCTCTGCGGGAGCCGTTGAGGGCAACTCACCCACTAAAGGCACTGTTGACTCTTCCATGACTATCAATCAGGGAAATTTACTTTGATGGACATAAGTAGGCATTTTTGACAATCACCATTATTTACATAGGCAAATGTGGAGTGGAATACAGTGCCCTGAGCCAGCTGGGATTTCACACTGCCCATTTCCATAATGAGTACTCAAAAGGCCGAGTCAATACGCCTTCCACTGGAACGTGTAATAGCTTGTAATAACAGAGGGGCTCCTTCAATTATTCCAATTAAAATCAGAACTGGGATGGAAAAAGTCCTGACTCCTCCATCGCAGGGTCAACAGTGAAACCCTGAAGAATGTACTTGGCTTTCATTGGCTTGTAAAACAAGATATCAGCTCTGACCCGAAAGCAGACACTTCAGGAGGAAATATATGGACTTGTTTTCCTGCAACTGGAGATACACGCTGGAGCACAGAAAAACCGGCTTGCTGTGCACCAACGAAGTGACAAGCTCCGGGCAGTGTAACTCATCCTGCCCTCTGAATAGTGGCCCTTCCGCTGCAGAACTAAAGCAAGAATAAATATTTGGTTTTTTTTTTTTTTTTGGTTGGTTGGTTTTTGTTTTGCTTTTATTTTGTTTTTGCTTTGCTTTTTTTGTTTCTCTTTGCTTTTTGGCTTATCCTAAAATCAGTTCAAAATATTTACATTTTAAAGGATGTTTTGAACTGTAGACGATTTGTCATTACAGGGTCTTCAGAGTAGCTGTCTGAACTGAAGCCAGACTCATCTGTGTGCGCAGCTGCTATCCTCACACAGGTCAGTGTCCACCTTAAGGAGCTTCTTATAAAGGGGACCTTCTACTCTTGTAATATGACTATTTCCTAAATACTTATTTATATTTGTGTGTGTGTGTGTGTGTGTGTGTGTGTGTGTGTGTGTGTGTGTGTGCCGGGTATGTGCACATGACATATTGCACACATGACAATTGCCTTAGGAGATCCAAGAGGACGCTGGGTTGGTTGTGAGCCCCCTAACATGGGTGCTGGGAACCCAGCTTGAGAGCTCTGCAAGAAAAGTAAGTGCTCTTAACCAAGAGCCATGTCTCAGTCCCCAGAGTGAGTATTTCACCATACTCACATAAAGATGTGTTCCAGCGACTCTGTTTGGACAGCTCAGACGTGACAGCATCATGCTGGCAGTTTCTGCTCCAGTTTTCTTGCAGAGCCTTCTTACCATCCCCTTCCAATACCCATAGATCACCAGAACCCGAAAGCACGCTTTTGCTAGAAGCTTCTAAGCATAATGAATTACACAGAGTTATAGAGAAAACCCCAACAGCATCACTCTTGCTTACCCAGCCAGCTCTCGGGACATTAATCACACTCTGCTGGCTGCTACCGTTTATTTCATAGCCACTCTGACACCTGCCCCGTCCGTATATCATCCACACGCCGCCCTGTTCCTATCACAGACGCTGCCAACGTATTTGCTGAGAGGCTGTTGCCTGTGGCTAAGATTACACTCAGAGAAGAAGAATGGGGCACATCTAAACAGAGACCCTAAGAGAAACGTTCTGTTTAGGGTGACTCACCAAGGTTCGTCTCCACACTTGACTCTCACAAACCACAAACCGAGAAGAAAAATAAAGGAAGCGTGTCTCTGAAATTTGCTAGAAGCCTTTTGTTGTTCTTATGGAGAGTGAATGCCTTCCAGGGTTCTTAGCGATGAAGGTCTGGGGAAGGTTATTTTGTTTTAACATTACACGTTTGCAAGCACACACATGCACACACACACAGGTACAGCCACACGAACACACACCACCACTTAGCTATATCTGAAGAATTTGGGGGTTACCTCTTGAGTTAAGCCTGGCCCTTACAATGGTGGTGCCTGCATGGAGTTTTGCCTTTGGCCCACTTCACTCCTGATGTTCCCTGCTGTTGTCCAGTGACTAAATTCATTCCCGTGGTTTTAGCTTCCATACATACGCTTAGAATTCCCAGTCAACGGACCGTCAACCTGGCCTTGAGCTCCACATTGAGTGCCTGGTGAGCATCTAGACTTTACCACACTCAAAACTTTCAAAAAGTCAGCTCCTCATTTTCTCGCATCCCACTGGAAAAACCAGAGCCACCACTACAGCAGCCACCGGCTGTACCTCTTCTGTCGACTGTTACCCTTCCCTTCCACCTCACCGGGCAAAAGAAAACGTGAGCTCAGTCCAGATCTTGTATCAGAGAAGTACAAACTGTGGACCTTTATTAATATACAAAGCTCTTATTTTATTTACGGAATTTTTTTTTACCGTGTGTGTATGAGTGTTTTGTCCTATGCATGTCTGTGTATCATACTCACGTGGTGACCATAGAAGCCAGAAGAGGGTTCAGATTTCCTGGAACTGGAGGTACAGATAGTCGTGAGCCTCTCTGTGGATGCTGGGAATCAAACTCCAATCCTCTGGAAGAGCAGCAAGTGCTCTTAACTGTTGAGTCCTCTCTGCTGCCCCATGCATGAAGTTTTATTGAGACACAGAAATACCCAGATATTTGTCACCGATGTTCACAACTTTCAGCATCAATCACACATTCCAGTGTGGCCCGGCCCTTCACACACAGAATGGCTCGTGGGTCTCTGTTTTAGTTAGCAGTTCCCCCACACTTCAAAGACTAACTAGTTTTGTCTTCTAGGTATCTTTCATTTACCTTATGACATCTTAAATCTGAGCCCTGGACATCTCTCACCATAAGTCCTCTCTTAGCCCTGCCCCTCACTGCCCTAGAGGGACACACGGCATCCCTGTTTGTTAGGACAGTTTTGCACACATCTCTCTACTGCTTCTGTCCATCTTGTGCGCACAGATCCTGACGCAGCAGTTTTTGTTCCCGACTATCTTTCCGAGAACATCTCTGTGGCAAACATCCTTAGAGACGTGGTGTCTCCCTGCAGGACAAAGAGCAGGTCTGTTTGCCTTCCACACTAATAAAGATAACATCTCCCTTAAAGCAAAGCTCAGGCAGGCTTGGATGTACCCCTCATAAAATATTATTGAAGGAACTGTAGAGATAGTCCCATGCTTATGAGTGCTGACTGCTCTTGCAGAGGACCCTGGTTCAATTCCCAGCACCCACAACTGTGGCAGCTCACAACTGTCCCAAGGATCTTACACCTTCTTCCAGCCTCCACAGGCACCGGAAACATGGGGTGCACACTCGTACATGAAGGCAAGACAGTCATACACATAAAATAAAATTTTAAATTTTAAAGTAATTAAAACAAAGTGTTGAAGTCTAACCTCATGATACCTGAAATCTATATTAAACCTACTGTGTGTATAATGTGCACTTTGGTAAATTCTGTTATAAACCTACTGTGTATACAACATGTACTTGGGTGAACGGTTATAAGCCTACTGTGTGTACAACACGCACTGGGACTACCTTCCTGTCACCCCATGGAACTCAGAGAGCAAGGTGAACCACTGTGAATGTAAAGATTATGCTGCCTGCTGTGCCTTAAGAATCAAAGTCTTTTTCCTCTGATCCTGGAGTCTTATGTTTTCGGTAGCATTAGAGAAACTAAAAGCCTAACTTGTCATCAGGCAAGAAGACAAAACTCCCAGATTCTTCCTAATCCTAATTCTTGACGTTCATTTCCTTCTTGTCTCCTTCCACCCATTGGAGACTCAAGTCCATGTTGTTCAGCCCAAGCTCTTAGGCCCTCAGTGGCCCAAGTGCACCCTTCCTACTCAGCTAAGCCCTGCACCCTGTACTCCCCGTACGCTCACTCATAGCTCTCCACATCCTATTCAGAGTTTCCCCGTCTCTGGTCACACAAGCTTGCCTCTAGCTCTCCTTTCCCTTAGCCCCAACACCATGACCAGCAGTGAGTTATGGAAGGAAGAGTTTATTTGGGCTTCAGCTTCCGGAGAGATAAGATTCCAGCATGGCAGGGAGGAATGGCGGCAAGCGACAGGAGCGGGAACCTGAGTGCTCACCTCTCCAATGGCAAGCAGAAAGCAGAGCGAGTGAACCTGAAATGAGGGGAGGCTCTGTAGTCTCCGTGTCTGCTCCCAGTGATGTGCTTGTACCTCCCAAACCCCTCCAAATAGCACCAGTGAGAAACCAAGTGTCCAGGTGCCTTAGTTGACAATCTCATTCAAACCCCACACTGCCCTTCTTCCTTGACCTGCTAACCCTGCGTTCGCACTTAGAGCACACCTCAGGCATTATCTCCTTCTGAGAGCAGCCATTCACAGCCAACCCCAGTACTCTCCCTACAGGTTCAGAGATGCCCAGGGAACAACTTGATGACAGTTCTTGCCAGGGTTTGGAGAGTGTCAATTTGTGGGCTTATCTTCCCCATCATGCACTGGGTGCCTTGAGTAAAGAGACAGCATCTTCTTCATCCTGATTTGGTGCCAGCACTTGTTGCTCAGGAGATGAGCAACACTGAGGAGCTAAGCACTAATGGGTTTGATCTTGTCACTTGGAGGGAATGAAAAAAAATAGATTTTCATTTATGTTCTTAAGCTGAGAAAATTGCTTTCTTGTTTCCTTCCTAAATATTTTTTCTTTTGAGATATGACCCATTGAGACTCAAAGTAAAGTCAAATAAAAATGGGACCTTCTCGACTAAGAATTTAATAAATGTTCCCGAGAGGTTTCATACTCTCCAGACCTAGTTACATTCCCCAGGCCATATTGGAATCATCAAATGGTTCCTGTTATCAGTAACTAGGAAGAAAGATGGGCCAAGTCTTCAGCAGCTCCCCAACCCATGGCTGTCCATGGCTCCCTGCTCGCCACATCTCATCTGATGTCCCTCCTCTTTTCTCACACCCAAGTTGTCTCCCAGTCTCCCAGATCACACATCTTATTCTTTTCTTCCCCACCAACCTTCCTCAGATGGCAATCTCCTTTTCAAACTTTAAGCGTACCTCCAGAAATACGCTGAGTCATGCAAGAGAATACAAACCATGCAAACAGGTCTGCTCTGGCCAGAGGACTCTGACATCTGAAAACCGCCTCAATCAGGGACATGGGCTGTCAACTGTGAGTGTGAAGAATCTTCTAGCTATTTGTTAGCAGGTTTGGGGATGACATCATCAGAGTGTTCAGGATTATCTCATACACAGAGCTCCACCCCTAGATACCTGCTCCATCCCTACATTAACTGCTGGAGAATTCAGAAGGAAGCTGAGAAAAGGCCTGGTTTGGTGACATCAGCCTGTAATCCTAGCACTTGCAAAGCTGAGGCAGGAGGGTTGCTGTGAGTTCAGAGCCAGCATGGGTTACAGAATGAGACCTGTATTAAACATAAAAAAGAAAGAAGGAAGAGAGGAGGAAGAGGGGAGGAAGAAAGGAGGGAGGGAGGGAGGGAGAAAGAAAGAAAGAAAGAAAGAAAGGAGGGAGGGAGGGAGGCGGGGAGAGGGAAGGGGAAAAGGGGATAGAAAGTTTGTCATCCTAGTTTCTTCAAGTTTCAACTCATAATCCTGCTCGTGTAACTAAAATACTCAAGGCCTAGCAGACTCCTCTCCAGAGGAAGCAGGGTTCTGAGGAGACTGATACTGAGACCATCTCCAGCTCAAATGAGCCTACAAACACAACCCACAGACACAGTCGGCCAAGAGAATGCCAGGCTGTGCATTGCAAGCCAGGGCTGTGGCGGCTCATGAAACGGCTGCAGTAACCCCACAGCAAGCACCCTGTAGGTGCATTATATACATCCTGGTGGAAACCCCACCCTATAGCTTTATTGTCTCCTGCTAACACTCTCTGCGAACTCCCACGAGGAAATCAGCTAATCCTGGAGTGATGTCGTCAAAAGCATTAATGCTCTGAAGAAGTACATGACGGCAGAAGGTGACATCCTGTCCTCACCTCAGGCTGCATCGCAAAACCAAAACACTCGCTCCCCTCCCCAGTGCAAACAGAACTGTGAACTAAACACAAACGTGTATTACTCCAAGGCAAGTTCATAACAGCTAGTTTATCTCTTTCTCAAGTTTTTCCTGACTTCCTGGGGAAAGGTGACATCGAGGTACATAATCCACCAAGGTGGGAATAAATTAAACACTGTGTCTTCCTATGAGTGAGAATAGTCACAAATTTCAAAATATCAAATGGAAACATTGAACCACAAAAACAAAAATATTTATCATACTTTTTTCTTCTCAGAAAGACTAGACATTGCTAACCCCTTTTTGTTCATTTATTCTAATAATACTTTTATTAATCCTTTGAGAATCCATACCATGTATTTTGGTCAAAACCACACATACCCCCAACTCTCCCTAGATCCACACCCATCTCCCCACCCACCCACCTTTGTGTCTTCTTCTTGTTATTGTTGTTGTTGAGCCCTCTGAGTGCAATTATGTCACCCAGATATTCTTGGGTGTGAGGCCACCCCTGTGATTGACAAGTCAGGAACCACATCCCTATAGAAACTCCCCTCGCTCCCAGCAGTTCCTCTCTAAGGCTCAGACTTAGTGCCCATCTCTCTCCTCCAGGCTGGGATTTTTGTCTGACCCATGTTTTATTTTGTATAAATAAATCTTACATCTAATTTATTTTTAAGATAGTAAGAAATGGTTATAGCAAAAAAAAAAAAAGGAAACATTATGGTGTATTTTAAGGGGAACATTAGATCATTAGTGACAAACACATAGACCAAATCATTGTCTATTTCCTAAGATTAGCACTTTGGGGGAGTTCAAAATCATAAAAACCTATCAATGTACTGAACATCAAAATTCCGAGCAAGCGGCTCATAGTGGGGGATTTAATGCAAGACGGCTCTAGTAGCTTTCCAATACGTCCACAAAGCAAGCTTACGCAATCTGCAAAAGAGAATAGCAACAAGAGAGGCCCTCTCATATTTGCGGGCTCAAATTTCTCCCCAAATACCAGGGGGATTAAATTCATCTGCAGGAGATTCTGGTGTTAATCCCGCAACACTAATTAGACCCTCTCCAGGATTGTTTTAGAAGCACTTACTTTAGTTGTCAGCCTCCCAGGTGCCAGAAGTCTCTGCAGAACATCGATGTCATGCTTGGGTAGGGGACAGCTGCAGCCGGCTTGGCTGTGGGCTGTCCCAGACGGCCAGCTGTGCTGATGGTTACAGGGCAGCCTTCTAGGCAGGCTGTGGTTTTCTTGGTGCTGGTATTGGGCTGGGCCTGGTCAACAGTGTTAAGCATGAGCCGAAGCCAAGGTGTGACAGTCACTGTGTCCAAACAGCCACTGTGTGTGGAAGCCTGGCTTTCCTGGAGCTCGTGTGTTTATTATAGTTGTAGGAATTAAAATTCAGGCCGTCTCCTCTTACAAAAGCTTGTTAGCAATTGTCATCCTAGAGACCCCACTGCGCTGTCTACACTGCAGTGCGCTGACTCACCCATCACCAACACCCCAGGCCTCTTTATGGCGGCACATGGCCAGGCAGGAGTCTGCAGCGCCCTCAGGAAGGCCCCTCTGGAGGGATGCTCTTGCACTGGCTCCCTTCCGTGAATGAGCACTAACTTATGCTCCTCATTTCTCACATCGCCACCGTGTCCCCAGCTCTACCTTTGCCCTGTGAAGGAGGATCATATTATGACATCCGGCCGAGAGGTTGACTTTGCAGCTGTCTGTGGCCCTGCTGTCTTGGGGCCCACTTTTTTTCTTTGAAGCACAATTTCTTTATTGATTCTTCGGTAATTTCACATGACGTACCCCAACTCTGCTCATCTCCCAGTCCCCTCTTATCCACCCCTCACCCTTGCAGCATCTCCCTGCAAAAGAAAATTAGAAAAGAATGAAAACAAAAAACAAAATAAACAAGCAAAAATTCCTTTTTTCTTTTTTATTCCTTTTTTGTTGTTGTTGGTGGTGGTGGTGGTGGTTTTTTTTTTTTTTTTTTTTTTTTTTCTGTGTAACAGTCGTAGCTGTCCTGGAACTTACTTGGTAGACCAGGCTGGCCTGGAGCTCATTGAGATCTGCCTGCCTCTGCCTCCCAAGTGCTGGGATTAAAACCGTGTGCCAGTGCCACCACCTCCTGAACGAAAACCCTCATTACCCTCTTTCGTGGATAGTTTTCTGACTTGAGCTCTTCTGGTCTTCGTTACAGGGCTCCGCCATCTTGCCTACCTTGTGTTCAGGTTGTGAATATTTTCTTAAGTTTTACTTTGCAGAGTTATTTTACCAAGTCCATGCTGCATGTATCCATCACCGTTCTGGTTACCCTGACAACAGACCTGACAAAGAGCAGCTGAAGGAGGAAGGGTTCATTTGGGCTCATAGTTGGAGACCTAGTTCATTATGACGAGGGAGCGTTGGCGGCAGGAGGGTGAGGCAGACGTTCACATTACGTCAACATTACATCACATTGCGTCAACTGTCTGACGCAGAGAGAGAGGAGTCCTGCTGCTTAGTTCTCCCTCTCTCCTTAATTCAGTCAGCTCCCCAGCACATGGGACGGTACTGCTGTTGTTCAGGGCAGCTCTTCCCTCCTCGGTTAAACCTTTCTGGAAACTCCCTCCCAGACACACCTGGGTCTCCTAGGAGAGTCGGAACCCCATTGGGTTGACATGAAATTCTCCATTGCCCAGCAGGTGCATCCTTGAGCGGATTGCTGAAACCAGGCATGTCCCCTGGTGCAGACAAAAACCACAATATTCCTTCCTCCCTTGCTCTTCCTGGAGCTGTATTCTCCTCGTTCTGCCAGGGGACCCGAAGAACAGGAGCGACTTCAAAGCGAGGATTTAGGGCATACAAGCAGACTCTTAAGAAACTAGAAAACATTCTGTTTATAGCCGACACTGCTGATGTAAGAGTCTGTTGTTTTTACCTATGCTCCATGGCAGCGGAAGCAAGGGTAGTCCTTCGCTTCTTAAAAAGAAAATAGGCCTTTGTAGTCCAGGCCTCGAACTCACAGAGATCCACCTGCCTCTGCCTCCCGAGTGCTGGGATTAAAGGCGTGCACCACCACTGCCCGACAGTAAATGTAATTTTTAAAGGCTGTCCCACGGGTCTGTGCTGGGGATTGATGTATGATCTGCTGTATAGTTACTGAGAGTTTAATCACTACAGTTTCCTACTTTCGGTTATACAGAGGGTCTTTTCCAGAACAAACCATCAGAATTTCAGCATAATAAGGACAGTCGGGAGGGGGTACTGTATTTGGGAGGGGGTGCTGTAGTCCAGAGGAGAGGGGTCTGTAGTCCGGAGAGGGGGTCTGTAGTTCAGAGGGGGGTCTGTAGTCCGGAAGGGGGTCTGTAGTCCGGGGGTTGGGGGGGATCTGTAGTTCGGGGGGGGGGGGGTCTGTAGTCCGGAGGGGAGTCTGTAGTCCTGAGGAGGTCTGTAGTCCGGAGGAGGGGTCTATAGCCCCAGGCCATGGTTCTCTGGGCCAGGAAGAACTGATGCAGAAACTGAGGTCTGTTAGTCTCTGTGTGTGAGTTCCACAGGGCACGTGCCAAAGAGTCAGTGGAGTGAGTGGAGACCCTTAGGGACGCAGCTGGCCATGCTCTAGGCCCAGGTTTGCTGGGGCTTCCAGTTGCCAGGAATGGCCACTCGCAGGGTACGGGCAGGCTGTTTTCTGTGAGTCTCATACACGTTGTTTCAAGTCTACTCCACCCAACTCTTCTTCTCAGCAAACTCTGCAGACTGACTTCTCCAGAAATAGGGACCTCATCTAGGGTTGCTGTGCACATGCGTGCCCCGAGAGCAAGTGGGGGTCAGAGAAAGCTCTATGGAGAGGGTGCAGGGCCTGACGGGAAGTGCCCAGGCTCGCAGGAAAGCTCCTTTTACCCACACGGTCACCTCACTCGCCCTCAGGTTTTTCCTTTTGAAAATTAATATTATTTTTTATCTTCCTCCCCCTTCCAAAGACTTACGTGATTTCAAAGTCCTTCTTTTAAGTTACGACCTTTGTAGCTGCAGCAGAGATGTGACCCTTATCTTTGTGTGTCTAGTATTTAATGAGCATTTTCCTCGCAAGTGCTGGTGGGATACCTTCTTCTGTCTTAGAATTATAATTATAGAAATTATACCCTGCCTTTCCAGCTCGTTTTTATTATTTTCTATAGTTTCTGTGCATCGGTTTCAACCTCCTCCCTATGTTTTATATTTATTCTGGTTATTTTCTTTTTCTTTTCTCTCCTCCTTCTCCCCCACAACACACATTTATTGTCCTGTGTTCTTTTAATACTGTTAAGCTTTGGTTAGTGTACAAAGAGATGGGCTTGGCGTGACCGTTTCATACACACATGCTTGCTCCCCACTGCCCTCCCCACCCCCCATCTTTCCCTTCCTTCCAGGAAAAAGCACCCCTCCGAGTTTGCAGCCATGCATAGCTATCTGACTTGAGTCACCCAACAGCTGTGGGAGTGGCTGCCCCAAGTCAGGCTCACTTAGCTCCAGGGAGGGGTGAAAGGCTGGGGCGTGGAACAGGGAACAACAGTCCTCTTAGAAAACGCTACAAGATAAACGTGCCAGTTGAGTGCGTCTCATTTAATCTTCTAACCGCACCGTCAATTAGGTTCTATTTTTATCCTCATTTTGCAATGGAGAGAACTCAAGCTTGTAGGGATTTATATAAGAAATCGGGGGCCCGAGAGATGGCTCCGCGAGTGAAGAAGAATGTCATACCACCCCGATAACCTGCGATGGGTCCCTGGAACCAAGAAACCACGATGGAAAGAAAGAATCCACTCTTGAAAGTTGTTCTCTGACCTCCACATGCGTGTCCTGGTGTGTGTACACCCGTGCTCACACATGTCACACACACACACACACACACACACACACACACACACACACACACACACACACAACAAACAAAATAGAAAATTTTAAGGAATTCCAGAGGAGCCTTCGGTGAGGGGAAAGCAGGGCAGACTAAAGAGAGGAAAGGCCAGAGGGGAGGGTGGGGGGTGCTTAGTTCAGACTTTCACTTGTGTTGAGGGGAAACTCGGGGCATGTAAACATATGCATGCCTCAACAGGGAGGCTGAAATCTTCAGGTGATTTCAGAGCAGTGAGGGCAAGCGGGGGTGGAAGAGACAATGGCATTGCAAGTGGTCGCTGACAGACTTGGACATCAACCACACCGTGTGAGTGACATCGTTCTGTGTGAAGAGTGGAGAATATGCAGACTTGTGACCCTAGAGAGCCCAGACTTCTGAGTTCACCAAGCCACAGGGGATGGGGGAGGGCCTTGCTCTCAGAGCTTCACAAAGAACAAGGAGTTCCCAGGGTTGGCACTCACAAACAAATCAAACCTGCACCATCAAGTCCTGAGAAGTGTTTGTGGGGTGGTTCAGTGTGAGCCACAGCTGACCTTGCTCAGAGTCACCTCTGAACTAGGTGGGAATCCCATGACCCTGAGTTGCAACGGTGAATGGGAAGTCCAAGAGAGGAGCTCAGAATTCAGTGGGGAGGTCTGAAGGAAACGGGCAAAATGGGTATTGCAGGGAACCCGTGTCAGCAGTGGGAGCTGCAGGGAACCCGTGTCAGCAGTGGGAGCTGCAGGGAACCCGTGTCAGCAGTGGGAGCTGCAGGGAACCCGTGTCAGCAGTAGGAGCTGCAGGGAACCCGTGTCAGCAGTGGGAGCTGCAGGGAACCCGTGTCAGCAGTGGGAGACGCAGGAGCCGGGGTCAGCAGTAGGAGATGCAGGAGCCGGGGTCAGCAGCACGCTGTTGACTAGTCTCTTAATGCTTCCTAAACAATGGATCCATGTCAAACAAAATGACTCAGCTCTGTCCAGGCACTCAGTGATGTTCAGGGACCGAAGAACAAATCTCAGTAAAATTGTCTAGAGCAGAAATAGCGGACAACAGAGAACCATGGGAGAGGGGAGGCTCCTGGTCTAGCTCAGGGGTCAGGGAAGCTGGTGACTGTGACTGACAGACAGTCAACAGAAGTGGGACAGCTGCAGACAGCAGGCAGCTCATGAACGAAGCAGAGTGTGTTCAGTGTGGCTGAACAAGGACCCCAGGGCTGACAGAGAAGTTCCCCGAGAAGTGGGGGTTGAATTCAGAGCATAAAGAGTTCTGCTTGCCACATCACAGGATTTGAGTTCTTTCTGATAACACCTAGGGGGGTTTTAAGTGAGCCAAGCGTCAGTAACTGTGTCACCAATGTTGTGTTATCTGGTTTGGGTGCTGGGATTGAGCCATGGGCACAACAGCAGCCACTGTACCAGTCAGCTAAACCCTTTAGCCCTGCTCAGTTCTTCACATTGAGATCTAAGTCTCCCCAAACTGCCCAGATGGGACTTGAACTTGTGATCTATCTACCTCAGCTTCCCAAGTAGCTAAGATGGAAAGGCCATACGGCCAGTCCCAGCACAACGGTTGTGCTTTATGACTTAAGAGAAAAGAAATTGGATCGAAGGAAGCAACTCGGGAGCCAAGCGGACTGCATGTGAATTCACAGTGTTTATGTGTGAGACACGTGACCTGCAGTAGAGAAACTGGGAGAGCAGGCATAGACACAAGAGGAGGGAAAAATGACAGAGAAACTGAGAGGCAGTGGAGGGGACAGTGAAGAGGACCAGAGCAGACAGTCATTGCACAAGGGATGGGTCGGATCTGGAGGTGGCGTTCTAGTGAGACAATGGTTCAAACACAGGGGGCACAATCTCAACACAGAGGCTGCTGGGGTTCATTGAAATGTAGATCTTTAAGAAAGAAAGCGAAGTCTTCCTTTTACATTTATTCTCTCTCTTCCTGTCTCTCACATGCGTGTGCGTGTACGTGTGCACGTGTGTGGGGGGGGGTATTGTGCACCATATGCTAGATGACAGCATACAAGAGTTCTCTTCTACCATGTGGGTTCCAGGGATTGGACCCAGGTTGTCGGGCCTGGCGGCAGGTAAGTCACCTCCCTGTTCCTGTGTGTCCCTTTTATAGTTGAAATTTTCTGGTTGGGAGCCCCAAGTACAACCTGCTTGTGGAGACCACAGGGCAGCTTTAGGAGTCATTCTCTCCTTCCGTGATGTGGGTTCTAAGGATCAAACTCAGATCATTTGCCTGGGGGCAAGAGCCTTGACCTCCTGACCCATCACGACATCTGTCTTAGAAGTCCTCTGGCTAAGATATGATTTGCTCGCCTCTGAGATTCTAGGACCAAACACCTAGAACCGACATGGCTTGGTGTAGAAAACTAAGCACTGAAGAGGCAGGAGAGGACAAACGGGAAGGAGGGGCAGCTGTGTGGTCTGAGGATGGGAAAGGGTGTGAGACCCCAGGGGCTTAGCTGTCCCAGACAGGATGAGGTTGAGCACTTGGCTTTCAGAGTGCAGCAGGAGGGAGGGGTCAGAGTGTAAAGATGGCTGAGCTTCCACAGCCATCCCACGTGCTGTGCACAGTCCCTGGCGGTGCCAAGTGCAGATGGGTTTTCATCTTGTTGAACATCCAGATCTATCCCACAACATCCAGGTCTATCCCACAACGTCCTGGTCTATCCCACAATGGCCAAGTTTGTTTCACAATGGCCAGGTCTGCCCCACAACAGCCAAGTCCTCACTCAGTCTTGTCTTCAACTGCACTCCTCAACCATTTGAAGTTAGGGCTAATAAAACATCGGTCCGAGCACAAGTCACAGTCTGTAGCACAAAACAGAACAGCAGGTCAATCTCCCTACCCCACTCCTAACGGGGAGAAGACACAGCTCTGTAGAGCACTGACCTGAACACGCAAGGCCACAGGCTTGATCCCCAAGACTGAGCATAGACTGTCCCTCCATACATACCAACTAGAAAGCAATAACATCATCTCAAAAGTTCTCTTTTCTCTAACAGGGCCCAGCTGGTGTGACTGGCCTTTCTGTAGGTTAGACATGATTCATTTTCAGTTTGCTTAAAGGTTAATTTGATGGGGTAATCATTCACTTTACTATAGTGTGAATATTTTCAGATTCTTCTGGAAAAAAAATAAATCCAAAGCCATATTAAAAAAACAAAGCAAACAAACAAAACCCTTGGGCTGACGAGATGGTCAGCACTCGGCAGATAAAGGTGCATGCTGACAAGCATGACACAATTTGAATTTGATCCCTAGGTCCCATATGGTAGTCCTGAGTTTGGTTCCCAGGACCCATGTCTGGCATCTCACCACCACCTGTACCCTCAGTTCCAGGTGGTCTAAAGCCCTCTTCTGGCCTTCTTGAGTATCTGCGTTAACATGAACAACATCCCCAACACATGCACACACTCACACACACACACACACACACAAACACACAGTTAATTTAAAATAAAATAAACTTAAAAAATAATGAAGATGAATGTTGTAGTGTACACCTAGAATCTCAGAACTTGGGAGGGAAGCTGAGTTGCTGAGTTGAGAAGATCCATGAGTTCCAGGCTACACTGGGTTACATGACAGGACCCTCACACAAACCCAACCCTTCTCTCTCTCTCTCTCTCTCTCTCTCTCTCTCTCTCTCTCTCTCTCTCGTGTGTATGTGTGCATGTGTGTGGTGTGTGTCTTGTGTGTGTGGTGTGTATGTGTGTGTAGTGTGTATGGTGTGTGTGCACACATGCGTGCGTATACATGCAAATCAACCCCACAGCTTTGTACCTCATGTGGAAAGCAACACAGCTAATTGAGAACTCTGTTGTGTGGGAGGTGAGAATGTGAGTCAGTCTCCCCCTCTGTTTCTCAAAATGCAGCTACATTGTTTTTCAACAAGATGAAAACCCATCTGCACTTGGCACCGCCAGGGACTGTGCACAGCACATGGGATGGCTGTGGAAGCTCAACCGTCTTTACACTTTGACCCCCTCCGTCCTGCTGTACTCTGGAGCCACGCGCTCAACCTCATCCTGTCTGGGACGGCTATGCCCCTGGGATCTCACACCCTCTCCCATCCTCAGACCACACAGCTGCCCCTCCTTCCCATTTCCCTCTCCTGCCCTCACCACATCACTCCCTCTGAGCACGCTCCAATCCCTTCAGTTTCTTCTTCATCCTCAAATATTATTTTACTCCTTCCTATAAGCGGAGACCTCATTTTAGTTTCCTAACCACCCAGACCCAAATAATCACACAGAAATTATATTAATTACAGCACTGTTTGGCCAATAGCTTAGGTGTATTCCTAGCTAGCTCTTGTGTCTTAAATTAACCTATTTCTATTAATCTGTATATCATCACAAGGTAGTGGCTTACTGCTAAGGTTCAGGCATCCTTCTCCTTCAGCAGCTACATGATGTCTCCCTGACTCTGCCTACTCTCTCTCTCTCTACATCTCTGCTCAAATTTCCCACCTGACTTTATTCTGCCATGCCATAGGCTGAAGCAGCTTCTTTATTAACCAATGGTAATAAGACATACTCACAGCATGCAGAGGGGAATCCCACATCAATTTCTTTGACATCCCTAAATCTTCAGTCTTGTCAGCAATGACTGGCATATATTTTCATATCTCCTTCTGTAAATTCTTCATCATTTTTTCCTCCCATAGGTACATTACACTGGGCTGTGTTGTCTTGGAGATTACAATCTTATAAAGGCATCTTTGGACACTCTTGCAGCAGAGATTGGCACGTATCAATTCCTTCCCCACTCATTGACTACAGCAGTCTTTCAGTGGCAGCACACAACAGTGAAGGTGACATTTACCAGACTCCCTTTCCAGGAGGGATCCACAGAGAGATACACTCTCCCCCACAGACTCACGTGTTGGCACACTTAGTCTCAGTCCATGGGATCATTTTGGAATGTTATGAAAGCTTTAGGGGGAAATGTGGATCTCTAGAGGGTGGACCTTGAGGTTATGTGGTCTAGCCTCTCCCTCCTGTCTGCTCTCTGCTTCCTGACTGCTGGCGTGGTGTGGCCGCCAGCCTCCAATCCCTACTGTCTTGCCTCTTCTGCTGTGATGGGCTGTGCCCCTCAAACTGTGAGCCCAAATAAACCATCCTCAAGATTCTTCTTGTTATGTATTTGGGGACACGGTAGGAAAAACAATATACAATGGCCAGGCGTGGGGAGGCTTCCCAGAGGGCACGCCTGTGCTCTTTCATGTCTTCCAACTGAGCTATGAGCTTCAGAAGGAATGCGTGTGAACAGTGGGCAGAACTGAGAGCAGCCCCAGGGATGGACAAGGCCACACGGTCACCACACAACCCCAGACGTCGTCCTTGCCAAGTGTCATGTCAAAGAAAGAAATCTCTTTTTTTTTTAACTAACTGTTGTCAGGTCATTCTAACTAAGAATTGGGAGAGTCCTAACAGGCGTGAGGCCTCACCCATTCACTGTCAAGAGTTTGCTGCTTTCTTGTTCTGAAGCCAACATTAATGTTAGGAGATTGGGTTTTAAAAGCCAATTAGTGTAAAAAATTTTATCGCTACCTAGATCTCCATTTTTTTTTTATAGAAATCCATGGCGGCCTTCAAAGAGATCTGTGGCTACTCTTCTCAGCTGCACGGTCAGCTTTGGAAGTGTCCACAGTGGACCATCAAAGTTGGCAGACACAAAAGGTGGTATGTAGTGACCGCTGAAGAAAAGACAAGGCTTGGATAGGGCCTACAAGGGAGAGTCTCAGTTAGAACTATTTGCTGGGGCTCCTTCTGCTTTTTGGGAAATCACAAACAAGTGGTCAGAGAAGAAAATAAACACTACAACCCTAACGGAGTGGGGCGCTACCAACCTCAGCCCGGCTGACTTCATTCTGTTGAGGAAAGCCATCTCCCCCCACACACTCCGTTCTGAAGATTGTCATTTCCAAAACACCACCCATGTTTAGGCCAGGTTTCAAGATCAGCTGAACTGCACAGACATCGTCAGAAGGATTGGGGTTTTCTTTTGGCTGCCGTTAGCACTCCTGAGCAAGGGTGTTGAAGCACTTTATGAGGGTGGCCCCATCTCCTGGCCCTCCGCCCTCTCTCCCAGCCCGTGCTGCTGCCAGCATTTGCAGCTTTTGAGCATGTGAAGTCACTCTTCCTGACGACATGGGTTTCCCCCGGGCCTGGTGGAAAGACACCTGTGTCTGACTGTGCCCAGTGATGGCCTCACCTCACCGTGGTTTGTCCTGTTTTGCTGTCCACCCATCACAAAAGGTTTTATTGTGCTGTTTAATTAAACAGTGTCGTAAATGGAATGCATCCGTCTTCCCATGGCCCCAGCTCCACAAGCCACACTGGCTTTTCAGCCATTTGTCACCCACAGGCAGTATTTAGTCATCTCTGCATCATTGGTGTGAGACAGATGAGGGACAGCAATAAAAATGAAGCCTGTTCCACTTTCGCCCCCCCTTGTCACCAGCACAGATCCTAGCATGCCTCGAAGCCTTCAGTTAACTGACCCTTCTTGATCCCTCTGTTCCCACGACTCCATTTCTGTCTGCATCCTTAATAATATTAGATTGTTTGCTCAGGTTTCTTCTACGGCCATTCAGATTTCCAGCACACAGCAAATCTTTCAGTAACATGATTCCTTGAGAAAACGCCTCAACCTGCACAAACGCTTTTAGCCTGTTTTGATTTTGACAGCCTGAACTAAGTTTTCAAAACTCTTGAACTGTTTGAGAACAAGGCAAAGAGCACAGGTGGAGTACTGGACATGCTCAACACCAACCCGGAGCAGCCTGTGGAGGCTCCTGGGAAACAAGAACAGACAGAGAACAGAAACTACTGTTGGATCCAGGATTCCCACACCTGGCTGCATACCCACAGATGGAAAAGACTTCCATCCACCGTGCTCCAAGATAAGGGCTCACTATGCTGGTGTCTATTTTGTGGTGTCCCAGCCTGGCACCGAGGACAAAGACTAGAGTCCTTGTCTACCTTGAAAGCACCCGAAGCCAACATTTTGGTTGTGAAGGGCTGTCATGGAAACCACTGAAAACATGTACAGCGTACCACAGGAGCTTGATGGAGCAAGAGAAGAACCACCCTGTGCACTGAGGAGCAGGGATGCCTGCGATCCTACTTAAAACAAGATCCCTGTGCACTGAGGAGCAGGGATGCCTATGATCCTACTTAAAACAAGATGGAAACAAAATAATAATGCACTTGCATAAAAAGGCAGGACTCCTGAGCAGCAAAGGAAACAGTGGACAGATAGTACTTAGAATGACAGACTCTTTGTTTATCACACACCTGAAAAGAGGCTCCTAGCCAGAACCCCCAAACCCCAATAGCAAACAGAAAACATGATGGCAGCTGTAGGCATTTCTCAAGACAAAACAAACAAATGACCAATGACACATACCAAAGTATGCTTGATATCATCAACCAAGGAGAAATGATGACCAGAAAGCCAGGAAGAGATATCTCACTCTGGAAGGAAGGAAGGAAGGAAGGAAGGAAGGAAGGAAGGAAGGAAGGAAGGAAGGAAGAAAAGAAAGTGGTGGAGAATTGTCTGTATTCTGTCAATCATGTTTTAAATAAACACTGATTGGCCAGGCAGGAAGTATAGGCGGGAAAACCAGACAGGAAGTAGAGGTGATGCAATGAGAACAGGAGAATTCTGGGAAGGAGGAAGCTGATTCCTCCTAGTCCTGCTCAGACCACGGAAGAAGCAGGATGTGACCTGCCAGCTGAAAAAGGTACCAAGCCATATTGCAAAAATAGATCAGAATAATGTGTTAATATAAATCATAAGTGCTAATATAACTTTATAACTTATAGAGATCTCTGTGTGATTTTCTTTGGGGCTTGCTGGCTGTGGGGTACCGGGCAGGACAGAAACCCCAACAAGCAGGCCCCATTCGTGTTGAAAGAAAGAAAGAAAGAAAGAAAGAAAGAAAGAAAGAAAGAAAGAGAAAGAAGGAAGGAAGGAAGAAGGAAGGAAGGAAGGAAGGAAGGAAGGAAGGAAGGAAGGAAAAAGAAAATCCAGAAAGATTAAAACAACAGGTGATGGCGGGAATGTAGAGAAAGGGGAGCCTTGCACGTGTTGGTGGGAGTTCAAGTTAATCTAGCCACAGAGAAATGGTGCAGAGGATCCACAGCAATTAAAAAGCATAATCACTGTGTGATCCAGTGTTTCCACACCCAGGTAGGCATCCAAAGGAGATAAAGATCAGTGTGTTAATGAAACATCTGCCCTCACACGGGCATTTTGACCCTATTCACGGCAGCCAAGAACTGATGCAACCTAACCTCATCAACTGCTAAGGAGTGTTGTGTGTCTTCTAGAATGTTTATCTTCAGACACAGAAGGAACAGCGCAGATGGGTCTGTAGCTCATTATGATCAATGAAACAGTCCAGGTACAGAGAAACACATGATCTCATTGACATGGAATCTAAAAATGTTGTCCTCACAGAAGCTGAGACTGGAGTGCTGAGTCCCGGAGGCTGGGAGCTAGAGAAGAGGAGCAAGCATTTATGGGGTGCTGCTGCAGGGTACAGTAGTGCTATGGATCACAATAACAGGGAGCCTGGGTTGTAACCCAGGTGGTAGAGTGCTTGCCGAGCTGCACAGAGCCCTGGGGTTTGATTTCTAGCATGGAATAAACCAGGCATGGTGGTGGATGCCTGTGATCATAGCACTCAGCACACAGAGGGTCATCAATTCAAATTCCTCCACAGCTACCTAGTGAATGTGAGGCCAGTCCAGGAAACATGGGCTCTTATCTTAAAACCAAAACAAGTGATAATATATTGCCTATTTCAAAGTGCTAAAAGAAAATTTTGGATGTTTTTGACAGAAAAAAAAAGATTAATATTTGAGAAGACAGATGTTTAATCTCATGAATTAAACATTAAGTAATATTTACATGTATCAAAATACTTCAAACTATCCCCATTACTTTGTGCCGTTAAGTTTGTGCATCAATAAAAAAGTAAAAATCTAAGCCATATGGAAAGACCTTGAGTCTCTGGATAAGTCTAACAGCTTTGATTTTAGGTGTGATAGGAAAGGATAGAGAGAAGTTTAAAGGCGAGAGCCCTTGAATTCGGATTCTGAGGTTCTGTACACAGCTGTATGCCGCATAGTCCAGATCTTATGGCAAATGAGAAGTTACCCATTCTGCTGTAATTGAAGTTCCTATAAGCTGTGAAGAGAAAATTAACCACGTTCCTCTGCGAAGATTACAGGGTGCTTCTAGGAAGAGAAAACCCAGTCATTAAAGTTTTCTAGCTCCATCGTTCTACAAAGACTCCATGTGTTCCTGTGGACGTGTGAGCAATTAGTACCGCCACACACCGGGCCCACGGAGCAGACCGTGGGAGCAGTGTGGGACACACCGGGCCCACGGAGAGTGGACTGTGGGAGCAGTGTGGGCAGGAGCGGACCGTGGGAGCACTGTGGGCATGTGGGCAGGCCCCTCAGTCTCCTTCCCCAGCCCCAGACTCAAGCTCTCTCCTTCCAGGACTGACACCTGCCGCAGGATGCTCCACGTGAGACCTGGGGACACCAAACTCTCTCAGAAGATCATTAGAGGACGTTTGCATAGCTTTGAGACGAGGACAGTGGTTCAGCTCCCGTTGGCTGTAGGTCTCAGGGGTACAAAGCGATACCCTGAGAAACAACCTTCCTCCGTGAAACAGGAGGAGCAGGACTGGTTGTGCGGGGTCTCATGACCTGTAGCAGTATGTCCACAGGGATCTGGCATCCAGGAGGCTTTTGATAGTTATCAATCTTGTTATAAATGTAGCAAATCACTGTGATTCTGCATACAGGTGCAAACTTATATATGTATACATACACACAAATATACATTAGACGTGTATTTGTATATACCCACACACTACATATATAATTACACATCACATATACATATAAAATGCACACACGCATAGATATATACACATACACACACATACAATTACACATGTACACACATATGTGTATGTACACACAATACCATACACATATGTACACATATAGGCATATACACACATGTTGTTACAAGGAAGCCCATAGACCCTCTCTTCGACACTGTCTCATTTCCTTGTTCCAGGAAATAGTATAGCTTTATAATACCAGGCTCACCCAGTGCCAGCTGCCACTCAGAAGGACATAGCACTTTATCCTCTCAGACAATGAGCAAGGAATTTTCTCAGGGTGCCCATCAGGCGAGCGCTTACTCCCTAGCTCCTGTGTATTGCCCCATTCTCTCTGACATTTGCAACTTCTCTGCCCTTTCCTAAAACTGTCTTTGGAGCCATGTCACTGGGACTTGGAGTTGGCCTCTAGCGTGTGGTGTGGACTTACAGAGCACTCACTGCCTGAATTCCTCTCTCTTTTGCTGGAAGAGCTGTCTGCTGGCTCATAGCCGGCCTGTTCTGCAGTTCCTCTCTTCAGGCGAAGGACGCTGGCTCCATATCCTAGGACATCCAGTATTCGGTGGCCCTGGATCCTTTCCTCAAAGAGGGAAGAGCCATTCTGGTTTTAGAAGCCTCCTGGAATCTGCTCAGGCCTCTGCTATAGTCACTGGCATTTTCTGGGTCCCAATTCCCTCATGGTTTCCTGAAACCTGGCCAGTTACCTTCCATACCTGGATCTGTCTCCTTGGAGCCTGTGCCAAGGAAATGCCTGCAACAATGACCTTGGACAATAACTGGCCAGCTCTGGGAGGACCGAGATGCTGATGGAGCTTGCCACAGTCCCTAACTGTGGGCACAACTGCTCAGAACTCAGCAGGAAACTCAGAGACGGTGGGTGGAGATTGCCTGCTCACCAGGGGTTGGCCGGAAGCCCGAGTTTGTCACAGAACAGCCCGCTGGGGAACTGAAATTCCTGACTCCAGCTGATGGCCTCTGAGGAACCCTGCCTCCCTGCCATTTGCTGGGTGTCTGAACCAGGGCAAGTCTCTCCATTCCTGTGTGACTTATCCTCCTCCGAAAATTGAGGCAAATCCATCTGTCACATAAAATTGTTCAGATAATCACTGGCTTGGCATGCTTAATGCACTCAGGTTAGTTCGACCTCACTCACAATACGCGCTTAGCAAACGGTAGCTCGAGTGCTCTGCTCTGTTGTTTATACCAGTTAGGTTCTTTTGATGCATAACAAAATTCCAAAAGGCGATAACTTATGATGAAAAAGAGTTTATTTAGCCTGTAGTACTGAAGCTTCCAAGCTGCTCAGTGTCTTCACTGGTGTGGCCTGGAGGGAGAACGAAGCAAGGTGTCGTATCAGAGCAGAACAGAGAGATCACCTTTCAAACAGCACTGAGCGGATGGCCAGCCACGGTCCCTGTGGCCCAAGGACCTTCTAAAAGGCCTCACCTCTTAAAAGTCCACAGTGTCTCCTGCTACCACGGTCCTGGAGACCGACCCTGCAACACAGGGGCCTCAGAGGACACCCTAGTTAGGTTATCTGTCAACTTGGCAGGGCCTGGAAGTCCTGGCAACAGAGTCTCAGTGCGTTAATTGTCTTTACCAGATTGGCCTGTGGGCACGTCTCTATAGGCGTTTTTGACTGTTATCTGACAGAAGAGGACCCAGCCCACGGTGGGCATCACCATCCCCTGGGCTGTATAAGGAAGCTAGCACAGCGCCAGCCTGTGAGAGCGCCGGAAAGCAGCTTCCGTTCACCGTCTCTTCTTCAAGTTCCTATTTGGGTTCCTGCCCCACACTCCCTCCCCTAAGCTGCTGTGGGTCAGAGGCTTCCATCACAGCTCAGAATGAAGCAAGAACGATGGATATAATGAAACCACACCAGGACAAAGGCAGAAACACACAGAACCAAAGCATCACATCAGGGGTTGAGGTAGAGTTCCGTGAACACGAAGATGATGCATTTAAAGGTCACACCTGAAACTGTTTATGTCAGGGCAGCTCAGAGGAAGAAGCAGAGGTCGCCGTGACCCTGGCAGAGAGCTAGAGAGGGAGAGTGGAGTTCTGCGGAGCTCCTCGGTGGCCAGCACACGCCCCTACACCTCACCTTCGCCTGGAGATGGTATTTTTCTAGAGCAGATGAAAAAGAAGCAGCCTTTCATCTTCATAGGGTAGCAAGGCCAACATGTTCAGCTCACCAGAGAATTGAAACAGAGATGACAGCTCCTGCTGGGGGAAACATTTAATCTTTCTTTAATGCTCAGATAGAATAAAATGCTTGACAATACTTGTTAGTTCACAAACAACTTTCACAAAATGTTCATGTGTTTAAAAAAGCCTCCATTACATACTGCAGTTGGAGTTGGTAATTTTTGCACCATCTGTTAACTATTATAGTATCCTGCAAATATAAGGTTGGAGGAGACGTAGAAGGCCTGTGTTTAAGTTCTCTTGAAAAAAAGAAGAGACTTCTCCACGGTCAGACAGAATCCTTAAATGGTTTATGGCGTTCTGAGCTCAAAGCAAACACCAGATAAATAAACATGCAAACACGCAGCGCTTGACTCCTCCTGTGTACCTTGAGCGATGAGTTAAAGGTGGGGCTGCAGCAAGTGAGCTTACGCAGCTCTGTCGTCTGCAAAGGAGAAACGGCCCCGGGTCGTGCAACAATGACTGGACAGATGCCTAGCACTCTGCATTGTGTGTTTCTAGACTGCGTGTGCATAGAAAGCAGAGGAGAGAAAACGCCAGCCATTGTCTTCACCAAACAATGCAGAAGCCATCTGTAGGGCGGGGTAGTTGAAGAATCTTCCTGTGAATAAGGAAGGCATAAACATTGCCACCCGGCACAAGAGCGGCAGAGACTAACAAAAGCAGAGATGTACCACAAGCGACAAAGTTGTTTTTTTCTTTTTTCTTTTGGTTTTTCGAGACAGGGTTTCTCTGTGTAGCCCTGACTGTCCTGGAACTCACTCTGTAGACCAGGCTAACCTCAAACTCACAGAGATCTGCCTGCCTCTGCCCCAGAGTGCTGGGATTAAAGGCGTGTGCCACCATCGCCCAGCAAAGTTATTTTCAAATGCTACCCTTCCTACTGTATTGTCTCCAGTGCTCTCAGGTCACATGCCTGACCCAGGAAATAGTGTATGTGTGTGTATGTGTGCACGTGTGTGTGTGCATGTGTGTGTGTGAGTACGTGCATGCATGCGTGTGCATATGTGTGCACATGTGTGTGTGCATGTGTGTGCATGTGTGTGCGTGCGTGCGTGTGTGCATGTATGTGTATGCATGTGTGTGCGTGTGTGTGTGCATGTGTGTGTGCGTATGTGTGTGCGTGTATGTGTGTGCATGTGTGTGTGTGTGTGTGTGTGTGTGTGTGTGTGTGTGTGTGTGTGTGCAGGGATGAAAACAGACTTAACACTTAATCTCTATCTTGTTGGATTTTGAGACAGGGGGTGTCCCTGAGCCTGGAGCTTTCCCTTAGGCTGGCTTTCCATGACCCTTGGGGTCAAGCTGCCTCTGCCTTCCCAGCACTGGGATTTGAATCTCCCTACTCCTGCAGGGGGGCTGGGCATCTGAACTCAGGTCCTTCTGTGTGCACGATCACTCACTCAGTCATCTCCCACACCGGGAAGCTCTTCTCATTCTGAGCTCCAGCCCGTTTCTCTACTCAAAGGCCGTTAGGGTCATGCTGTCTGCTGAGCTCCCTCACACGGTTGAGTATGAACGGGGATAAAAAGTGGAATCAGAAACTTGAGGCACGTGTGGCCAGGGACAAGGTCACTCACCCAGCACCAGAGACTTTACACGTTTTTGTTTGTTTTTATATTCATTTTGTTTATCGTGGGGAAGGAGGCTCACGCTCGTGCCAAAGCATGCCTGATGGAGGTCAAAAGACAGCTTGTGGGTGTCGATTCTCTCCTTCCTCCATGTGGGCTGGGGGCACTGAACTCAGGTTGCCAGGCTTGGTGGCAAGCACCCTTCCCTACCGACTCTCTGCAGACACCAATGGTCCCTAAGCGTCTTGTCTCCATGCACCTCCAGAAATGTTGTAGTTGCATATTTAAGAAACTTGACTTTTGTTTCCTCTTAGACCAAAACCATCAGAGTCTCTCCTGAGGAATTTTCCAAAGGCACAAGGCCTGCAGACCTCCATACATGAAGATGAGGGACTCTGTAGCAAGGGCAGGGCACGAACAGTGGTCCCTAGAACTCCGTGTAGAATACCAGAAAGATAGCGTCCCCCAGGAGCCTCTGGTGACTAGTCTCCTTGCATCCCATCCCCCCGCAGGAATGTGGACCGTTTCCACTGATGATATAATCATAGTCCTACCGGAAGGGGTTGCCATGGCTGCCGTGTCATGAGCAGGCTTTCATGGTCGCACAGATGGCTGAAGAAATAGCTCAATCCGGAAAGTATTATTATACCCATTACCTAAATGTCCACTTAGGCAGAGACCTAAGCCGGGGCAGTTTACTTATGGTTGCCATATTTCCTGAAGGAAATGTGTGTTAAAAATTCTTCCTCTGTCTAAAGTTCTACTTCTTCACCTCAAACCACTGGAATCCTTTTCTTCTAGTTGTTACTATTACCTGGCTTTTCTTTAGTTAGTTTTTGTTTGCTTTGTTTTGTTTTGTGCTGACTTTTGAGGCAGTGTCCCACTATGGAGCCCTGGCTGACCTGGAATTCACTCTGTAGACCAGGCTGCCCTCAAACTCATGGAGATCCGCCTGCCTCTGCCTCCCAAGTGCTGGGATTAATGCCGTGAGCCTCCATGACTAGGCTGTTTCTGAGAGACTCTCACTGTGTGGCCCAGACTAGCCTGGATCTGCGTAGTCAAAGCTGGCCTGAACTCACGGTGACTCTTCTGCCTCCGTTTTCCAGTGTGCTGGTATTATAATGATGCCACTGGCGGTTTCATTTTTTTTATCTCTGTGATTGGGACCCACAAGGAGAACCAAAGCAGAGTTTGTAGGGCAGCTGCAGAGCTGGGGCTGTCACTTACTCTTGTGTGGGCTTCACATTTGTGCCACCACGGCTGGAGAGGGCTCCATAAGTGGTTCCGCTTAACAGGGTGTCCATTTATGGGGTACCTATAGGGAAGTTAACATTAGGAGCTGATTTTTCTTAACAGAAAATGGAAAAATCTGCATGGAGTTTCTACAGAAAACTCTGGGTTGAGTTCACTCTGGAACACATAATTACTTCATGCCGAAATCAAGAAGTCAGTCGGCGATTGTCCTCACAGATGTGCTGGTAAATTACAACCCATGCCTCGTCACTGCCACCAACCAAAAGATACCCTTTGCTGGGTGCTTAAAATAATGATCTTTCCTCGTGTAAATTAATGGGGTTGGGGGTAAAACGCAGCACTGTGTGTTACAAGACATTTATGATGACTCGCGACACGACCTGGGACCAGAGGAAGACTTCCAAGGAGATTAAAATGTTATTGTAGCACGCGGAAGGATGTGTGCATGCTCACACACGTGTGCCCACACACAGGCACAGATTTCTCTCTCTCTCCCCCTTTATCCATCTTTTTTCCCTTTTCTAGAAGAGGCTAACATCATCTATGCCAAAACCAGCATTTTTAATACAAGATATTAATTCTTTGAGGATTTTGTACACGTGTCCAATATGTTTGGATCCTATTCACCTCCTACTCTTCCCCCAACTCCTCCAAGATCCGCCCCTCACTCTCATACAGCACCCCCTTTCAAATCCTCCTTTTTCTGTAATAACCCACTCAATCCAGTTTTTGCTGCCCTTGTCCTGCATGTCGGTCAACACTGGAGCAGGGTTAACCTGCCAGGGGCTATGCTCTTAAAGAACACTAACTCTACCTACCCCATTAACTGGCAACAGCTTCATAGCTAAAGGTAACAGACTTCTGAGTGCCTCCCCACCAAATCTATGCTAGTGTGTTCATTGACTTGATCTTGTACGAACAGGACTAAAGAAAACCACAGCTGCGAACAGGACTGAAGAAAAACACAGCTGCTGTGATGCCATGCGTGGAGGTGCACACCTTTTAACCCAGAACTCCAGAGGAGAAACAACTGGATTTCCATGAGTTTCAAGCTTGTAGGGGCTACACAGACAGACCTTGACTCACACCCCCCCCCCCTTCCCAAAATATATCTTTCTCAAAAGCTGTTCATTGATTGAATAGCTATTTGTCTGTTAGGGAAAAGGAAACTGTCCACCCCACCCCCAGCCCTGCAAGAATTATCTTTCTTGACATTCAGCGTGTGCATATCTGTGTAACCTCACTTTCCAGCTGCAGGCTGGGGGGCACCTCAATGTAGCACAATGGTCCCTGCTACGTCTGTCCCAGGGGATGGAGGAAATGTGTCAAAAGAGTTCTAACACAGAACAGTAATTTGAAACTTCAGTTCCCTTTTCTCCTGGTATCGTGCTGCAGTTTGAAAGAGAAATGGCCCCTATAGGTTCGGGTATATCTTTACAGTTGGTGGCATTGTTTGAGGCAGAGGTGGAGTTATGCTGAGGAAGTTTGGGAGCAGGCTTTGAGAGTTCATAGGCTCACTCCACTTCCTGTTCGCTTTGTCTGCATCCTGTGCGTGGTTGAGACTGTGATCTCTGAACTTCCCGCTCCTATGACCAGCTACCATGTAGTCTGTCCTTCTGGAACTGTCAACCTCCCTTCCGTCCTCTGCCTTGATCATGCTGTTCTGAGAGAACAACGGAAAAGCAGCTGCTACCTCCCCTGTGCCAAGTCTCACCTTGTCGATGAAGTTTTCGTTTCATCCAGTTACTGTCTGAGAACTCTCTCCTCTTTTCACACAAGCAAAGCTTCATGCGTTTTGGAAGCACTTTATCCCCAGACTCAGGAGGGATGGACAGTTCAGCTGGGCTTGCTCCCAGAGCAGTTTAAGGGGAAGACGGACTAGGTGGGAAGTTCTGCTGAACATTCTTAACATCGTGTGTGTGTGTGTGTGTGTGTGTGTGTGTGTGTGTGTGTGTGTGTGTGTGTGTGCGTGTGCGTGTTCATGTTTCAAACATGTTTGGTGGGTGCACATGTGTGTGAAGGCCAGAGACTGGATTCAGGTATTATTCTTCAGGGTCTGCCCACCTGGAGCTTGATGATGGGCTAGGCTGTTTGACCCGAGCCTAGCTGCAAATCCCCCTGCCTCCCCCTCCCAGTGCCGGGAGTACAGGTGTGCCCTAGAACACATGATTTATATCTTGGGTTCTAGGGGTTGAAGGAGTACAGGTGTGCCATAGAAGACGTGATTTGTACCTTGGGCTCTGGGGATTTGAACCCAGACCCTCTTGTTTGCACAGCAAGATCTCTTTACCAAATGAGCCATCTTCCCAGGCTTGTTATTTCTCAGGGAGTCGTTAAGGATCTATTTTTCAGTGTGTGTGTGTGTGTGTTCAATATTTAAGTCCTTTAATTTCTCTTCCAGTGCTGTTTTGACTTTCTCACCCAGTGTACTTCCTGGTTTTTCCCGGTGCCGTCTTGGACACATAGCTCTTCTGCACTGTGTTAAATGCCAAGCACGAGAATTTTCCGGCAGCCACTGACATGCTCAGTCCTTGCTCTCCACCTGGTTCTGAGTTTGAAGCTGTGACTGTGATCTCACACTGAGGCTGCACTCGTCTGTGAGCTTTCTCGCTGTGTGCCCTCTGTTCCCACCCATCCTCTTACCTGCCATCATAGCTCTCCCCTGGACATTTCTACCTGATCCAACAGAGGAAGCACAAACCATGGTCAACTTGATAGGAAGTCAGATGGATGTTTGATAGTAAGATTAAAAGACCGCCAACATTCACACAGGGATTTCACAGAGATCAGTCAAATCATGCACAGATCATGACGTTCCCAACTTAGGAAATGCATAATAACATCTACAGGGTGGGCAGACATATGGCTCTGTTGTTTGTCAGTCTCTCCTTTGACACAACCCTGACCTGCTAAAACTGCCCTTTTCATATTTACTATTAGCCTCCTGGGGCAGTCAGCAAATGGCTACATGAGTCAATACTCTGTTTGACAGCAGAACCACCAAAGAGTGATACTAGGTTCCTCAGAGGTGTGGGTCTGTCCTCACCAATGGTCTCAGTCATGGCCATGATTGGCAAGCCCTGCAGAATCAGAATAACACTATTTAATATTTAATATAGCCCAACTTCTTGTCTATGGTTTCAAAGCCTAAAGACATGCTGGTAGTGGCTTAAATATAAGTTAAATACAAGAACATCTTAAAGTTTTTATATTTTAGAGACCCAAGAAAAAATACCTGTGAGTGAAATGACATTTTGATTAAAAATAAAAATATAATTACTTCTTTAGTGAAAGAGTGTATGTGTCCTGCACACCTGGGTCCTGAAAGCTGGGGTGTCCCGGTGAGAAAGAAATGACAAGCACACACACAGAAAAACTGGGATGCAATGGGCTGTGCTTCCTGATGGAGGGAACTCAGCTGGTTTATTAGAAACGGCACTGGAGGGGTGATCCCGTGGGAAGTCTCCGTGGGAGCAGTCTGGGTTGCAGTCAGCAGCAGGAGGAACCTAGCTTTTCACACACTGGTCAATCATTCATAAACACTCAGACGTGGACAGGAGGGAGGCTTTCCAAGTCCTCTGAGCCTCATCCAGGGAAAACTTTGCGACCCCTATGGGTCTGAGGCACTGGGGTCTTGCCATGCTGTGCACACATCAACAACACACTCCACTCAGATTACATCTGCTCCCCATAGTGTAAAACTGAAAAACAACACAACACACACAACAATCTCAAATGAACAACACGCGATGGTGTTTGTTAATGGGGAACATTTGGGGAAATTGCTCAAAAACACAGGTTCTCATATCTGTGTCTTCTCTTGATATTGCTTGTTGCTTTGTTTGAGATGGGATCTCATATAGCCTACACTTAATATATAGATGAGGATGACGTGAACTCATGGTTCTGCTACACAAACAGCTGGGACCCCAGGGCTTTGTGTGCAGGGGGAGAGCTCAGCCCACTCAGCCACATTCCCAGTTCTTCTGGGCTTTTTGTTTTGTTTTGTTTTGTTTTGATTTTTGGTTTTCTTCAAGACAGGGTTTCTCTGTAACTTTGGAGCCTATCCTGGAACTAGCTTTTGTAGACCAGGCTGACCTTGAACTCAGAGATCTGCCTGCCTCTGCCTCCCGAGTGCTGGGATTAAAGGTTTGTACGGCCACTGCACTGTCCTGCTCTAGCTGTAGGTTTTAGATAAGCCATCTCCTGGTGCTCCAAGAGATCAAGTCACAGAAAGATCTTTCAGAGATCTTTCTGAAAGAACTCCTTAGAAGTCCAATAAAGTATATTTTCTTCATCAATGACTAGAGCTGGCCACCAGTAGTAGCCACAGGAGCTTGTTTAAATGGGTGACTTTGATGTCAAAGGTGGAGGTGAGGGGCTACTGTGTGGGAAGTACTTGCCTAATACTCAAGGCTTTTCATCTTCAGCATTCCCATCTCCCTACCACCTCCACCACCGCCACAACCACTACCTTCATCATTGCCACAACCACCAACCACCTCCACCATTGCAATAACCACCACCTCCACCACTGCCACAACCAACACCCCCACCACTACCATAACCACCACCTCCACCACCGTCACAACCACCACCTCCACCACCGTCACAACCACCACCTCCACCACTGCAATAACCACCACCTCCACCACCGCCATAACCACCACCTCCACCACTGCCACAACCACTACCTCCACAACCACCACCCCACCCCCACCATAGCCACCACCTCCACCACCACCACAACCACCACCTCCACCACCGCCACAACCACTACCTCCACCATTGCCACAACCACCACCTCCACAACTGCCATAACTACCACCTCCACCACTGCCACAAACACTATCTCCGCAATTGTCACAACCACCACCTCCACCACCGCCACAACCACCACCTCCACCACCGCCACAACCACCACCTCCACCACTGCCATAACCACCACCTCCACCCCGCTGGCACTGCCACCCCACAAGCTCTGGGCTGTTACCTAAACTGATTCCTGGCCAAGCTGGGTGCTGTGAATACCCTAATAGGGGGCCCAGCAAAGGACAGGCAGACAACAACCAGTGGGGCAAACCTAGGGTTGTATCTGGATGTACAAACTGAAAAGCAAGCCCCAGAGCTGCTTCTACCTCAGGAGCCTTCCTCTCTGTAGGATTAATGTCAACTCCTGTTATTAATATGAACAAAGCACCAACCGTGTGCACATGGCTTGTTGACCAGCAGTTATGCTGGCACAGCTTGGTGGAAGGAACTGGGGTTTGTACCGATGCTCTTGTCCTGACAGGTTTTCCGAATCAGTAGAAGAATTTATGGTTCCACCTACGGTGACTAATCAGCTTTACTTCAGCTTAAATTACTTGTCCTTATTAGAGCCCAAAATTAAATTTCTTTTAATAATTAAAGTATGATCTGCATTTATGAATTAATGTTGTTGAGGCTACCTCATATCATTAATTAAAAGAGCATTGATTCATGATGAGTTTATGAGCACTCAGGTTTTGTTTTTTTTGGATTTGTTTTCCACCCCAAGAAAATATTCTTGAGATGAAAGCTGCTGATTCATGATCAGATTAACTTAGAGATTTGTCTCAGCCAGAAAAGGAAGAGGGGGAAATGGGAACCAGCAGAAGGGTAGAGGCTGTGGTTTTAACTTTTATGAGGAATAAAATGTCCTAGAATCAAAACTTGATGCTGTTTATAATGGAAAAGCAGCAAGGTGACTCTGGAAAACACAGAACGAAACCTTGCCCCACTGATAGCAGCCCTCGCTGTTCCGTGCTCTGAGGACGGAGAAATCCAACCCAGGTTTGTCCTGGGATGGGAATGCTGTGTTTACTACCAAAGGCATTTCAGGAACGAACTGTCTGAGGTGACAGAAGTGGCTTTGCCCACAAGACAGCAGGGATGCTCCTGAGCGGCGAAGGCCTGTGCCGCATCCCGCATCCCGCTGGTGGTGAACGTGTTGTGTTTTTGTCTCCTGCGGCCTAGCAGTTACAATCCCATTTAACAGGAACAAGCAGATCCTGGGCTAGATAGCGTCTCAGCCTTTAAAACTGAGCTGAAATATCACTTAGGGCAGAGACTGAGAACACAGGCCCTAAGCTGATTGGCTTACAATGCTGCCTACAATGCTGCCGTGGTGGGCTCTGCCCATGTGCGAGCCTATAAATCCTGCTGTGCGGCATGCAGACCTTTCCCCTTGAGGCCAACCCAGACATGGAAATAGATCAACCTGTTACCATGGACACTTAAAATCATGGCCAAATGACTAAAATTTGTGTCCAAATCATATCTGCGCCTCACCCAGTCCTCTGGCCTTCTCCTTGGAAAGAGACCGCCCAGGGAAGCGGCCCAGTGTGTCTGACAACCCCTGTCCTGGTCCACTGGTCCGGATCTTAGGATTTATCTGCCTGGGCCCCATGATAGGGTTCTGAGCTCCTGGATTCTGCTGTCCACCCACTCTAGGCCCAATGATCCCCGTACCGACTCCCAGTATGCAACGTCTCAGGGATAATTACTCTGACTTTCAAGGCCTTTTTAATTCTCTTTATCCAGATAGGAAAATTCTCCTTGACTTTTGTTTTTTAGCTTAAGCAAAATGCTTGTCTCAGAAAAATCAGTTCAAGAATGAATTTAAATGTAAGATTTAGTCGGCCTCCTTAATCTATTTAACTCTGGACCTTGCACACATCCAACCATTATTCATCTGACCAAATTTGCCCGTGTCTGTCACCCTAGCAGACAGATACATAAAGGAAAATGAGAAGCATCTTGGCGCTCTTCATGTATGTATAGCTGGGTCACGGTGCCGGGTAACACCGGTCACCGCAGAAGGAAATGGCTAAGCTGAGCCCAGAGAGCTCGCCCAGCCAGCACTGGCTTCTAGTAAGAATCAACTCAGGAGGCAGTGGCAGAAGAACTATGAAAGAGAGGGGAAAGGGTGACATGGTTTCAGCTTGGGAAGAAGAAAACGTCACGTTGGCAAGATCCTTGGCCTGCAGGGAAAACTGTTGGAATTGTTGGTCAGGGCCACAACATTGGGAAAAATCTCCGTTCTAATGCAATGGTGGCAATCTCCCCAAACCATAGTAACTCGCATTGCAGGAGCTGTTTCTCCCCCCTCCCCCGCAGGCCCCATGACAATGCTTCTCAGCCCTCTGACCTTCCTCACTGACCTCTCTAGTCCATCCTAGAAGTGCCCAATCTTGAGCCCCAAACAAAACTTTGATGTACATCTCCTGTCGGTTCTTCCTTCTCCCCGCGATATCAACTCCTGGTCTGTAAGCAGACAAGGAGCACTCGACACATTTGCTCCGATCAAACCCAATCTATTGTGTGTCTTCCACCAACCTTTCAACAGTAATATAAATAATATTTTGATGTTCTACTAGTTACACTGTAGATAAAGCATTGCTGCCAGTAACATTTAAAGATCAACACGCTTTTGTCAAATACATTAAAATTGTTGTCTCTAGCACATGACCTGTTGTATTCCCAGGAATACCCCAAATAAATACAAGGGTACATATAGCCACACAAAGCCTACAGTAATGGTGTTCTGTGTCAATGACTTTTCTTGTCTCTGTGAACAAATTCATGATGAGGGATGACTTTCGGGACTGGTTTAGCTCACAGGAGCTATTCCACCATTCTGTAGAAGACAGTCATGGGCAGCTGTTTACAGCTGACAGTCTGTGGCGGTTGCTGGCAGAAGCAGAAGACTAAACCCAGAAGCAAGACTTTGCTATAACCTTCAAGGCCCAGTGACCTCTTTCTCACACTCAAACAGTTCTTTATCTTCCCCAAACAGTACCCTGGGAACCAAGTGTTCAAACCCATAAGCCTGTGTGTACATCTCACCCACAAACCCTAACCACTCTTAGAAGGTTTAGGATGGTAACCCAAGTATGAAGAACTCAGCGTTATCAGCAGGATATGGATAAGCAAAATGTGTACATTTTTACAGCATATTTCCTAGTGATGGAAAAGGAATACATTATCAAAACATGCAATATGGATAAATCTCAGGAGCTTCCACTGAGATGAAGGAGCTGGAGGCTGGAGAGGCCTCTGTGGTTAAAAGTGCTTGCAGCTCTTGCAGAGGCCCTGAGCTTGGTTTACAACACCCACATCAGGTGGCTCACAAACCAACTATGACTCCAGCTCTAGGGGATCCAACATCCTCCTCTCGCCTCCATGGGCACAGCACACGTGTGTGCACACACATGAACACAAAAATAATCAAAACCAAGTCATTGTCAAAAGCAGCCTGGCGTGCATACAAAGAAGGAAAGTGTCAGTGCAGCTCGAGAAGAAGTCCCATGCCCTGAGAAACACATCAGGTAAAATGATGATTGAACAGCGACACAGCCTGACCAGGAAGGAGGACCCTGCGAATGCCTAGGGGGAGGAGCGTGATAGAGATGTAGGCTGTAGGTGTGCACAGCATCGAGATTCACAGAGCTGTGTGCTCAAGACTTCTGGAGTCGCTGTGTGTTTCTGATCTAAAACTCCAAAACTCAAGCATAGACATCAAACAATAGGTTTGCTTTCTAGTTATATGGACCAGCCATCCTGAGGTTACCATCAGTATATTTTAGGCTTTTGGGATCATGTTATCCAACGCAGTAACCAAGAGCCATGCTAGGTATCTCAAAATGTGCCGCGTGATTGCACCAAGCCAAGCATGAGCTAGCTGTTCCATGTGGGCTGCAGATCCTGGCTACATGTGGGAAAGAAGTGTTGCGTCTCCTGACCCCTTATACTGGCTAAGTGCTGCAAAAATATTTCAACTGCTTTTCTTTCTTAAATGTGCCAATAATTTTATGTTAGTCCCTTTATATTCACTGGATAGGCCTGAATTATGTATCTTTAGTGATGGTCTAGAAATGGAAGTGGTAATAGTTAATAGTACAGGATTACAATATCAGCTTTGACATGCACCTCTAGGGGCATTTTAACAAAAGTCCAATTCATAGAACGTCCATGGTGTGGAGTAGGTGACCTGCCCAGGTACCATGTGCTGAGGGGGAAGTGGCACACCTGGAGCTCCTCAGAGAACAGCTACAGCTCATGGAGTCTTCAGAGCTGAGTCTTTAGACTCTGACCACCTAGGGGACTGGATCAAAACCTTTGATGGCCCTATGAGCGGGACTCTAGAAACACAAGCCTGGCCACACGTTCTGTTTGAGTACATGACTTCACTTGCCAGTGTCTTCTTTTCCTCACTGGGTGCATCTGACTTTTTCCCTGAGCCACTTTCTAAAGACTGAATTAATAGACACGGGTATATAAAACTCTAAGTGAGGGGGATGGGAGGGGGGCTGCTATGTAAAGCGCTTGTCCTGGAAGCATGCACACCTGAGTTCTGCCTCAGCACTCACGGCTCTGGGCGCTTGTCCTGGAAGCATGCACACCTGAGTTCTGCCTCAGCACTCACGGCTCTGGGCGCTTGCAGTCTCAGCTAGGGAGGCAGAGGCAGCGGGTCCCCTGAGGCAGGCCAGTCTAGATTACCCAGGTGGGCCGCAGGTAGGTCAGAGAACCTATCCTGAAGAAAACAAGTTCCTGAGTAATGGCACTCTAGGGAGACTCTGGCCTGCATAGACTCGTGTATGTGCACACACATGCATACTTATAACACCCAGAGAAAAGAGACCTCATTGTGCCCTCTGCTACAAAATGTTCGTAATTAAACAGAGTTGCCAGGAAATCATGCATGGAATTTACACCAAGAAGCCTCTCCTTGAGATAATGACCCAACCACCTGCTAGACCAATGCCAAGGGCCAGTCACGGAAGCAGTAGACAGTCGTTCCTGAAGCCAAACACAGGTAGCTCCTTCGACGGTGTCTTCCTTGCCCAGAAGCTTGACTTGCTGAGTTTTTCACTTCTTTGGGTCTCAAAAAAAGTTTCCTGATGTGTCCCTGACTGGTCTGGAGAGAACAGTCCTCCTGCATCAACATCCTGAGTGCTGAGATTGGCAGTGTCTGCCACCATACCTAACCTTCTAGTGTTTATAATGCTGTCTCCTACTCTTTGGGCTGTGGTAGGCTTCTGTCTAGAATCTTTCAAAGCCAGAAAACTTCAGATAAAGCAGTCAGTTTTTACCTACCCACAAGGAGGTGATATTTATTCCTGGTCCTGAGCGTCTACTTTATCTGGAAACTTCCTTAGAGTGGTCTTGGCCACTTCCCACCTTTCCAGAGTCTGTGAGCTCAACCTTGCGTGTTTGATAAACAGCTGCTGCAAAACACTTTTCATTTCACCTCTTCCACAGGTTGTAAGAGGCCGCTGCGGCACGAGGCCTGCGTCCATCTGGTCAGGACAGAAGGATGAGCGTGCCTCCTCCTGAGATGCACCGCTAACGAGCTCAGATCCCTGTGTCCTATGCCACGTTATCCCTCCAGTGTCAATCAGCCACAGGCACCGTGGCTCCATCTCCAGCTGTCTCAATGCTTGCTGCTCTCATAAGAAGCTTATGACTGGGGACTCTTTTGTGACCTGTTGACCTTGGGATGTTACTTAACCAGAGACCTCATTTCCACTCCCATCTGTCACGTATTTTTGGCATCATTAAGTTTCTCCTTGGGGTGCTGACACTTTATTGACCTGGCGAGACCAAAGTGTCCAGCTCAGAGGTTGCAGAGGCCGGCATTTAGTTCAAGGCCGTCTCTCCCATTCCACTATTTTAACTTAGTGAGTCCTCTGTAGCCGTTGTTCAGTCCTTGCTTTAAGTCCTCTCAGTAAGTTACTGTGGTTTTAATTGTTAAGGACTCAATCTAGGATTATCTGGAAGAGTCTTAGTGGGGGATTTCCCAAATCAGGTTGCCTCTGGGTACGTCTGCAGGAGATCTCTTACCAATGTTAACTGAGACAGGAAGGCTCCATCTAAAATTGGGAGGCACCAGTGCCTGGGTTTGAATCCCAAACTGCATGGAAAAGGAGAAAAGGAGAAAAGGAGTTGGGCGGAGGCCTCTGTCCATTCATTCTCTGCCCAGTCTTGACTCTGGCTGGGATGTGGCCGGCTGCCATCTTGACTTCCCCACGGTGAGGGGCTGTAGCCTGGAACTGTGAGCTGAAAGAAACCCTCTCTGCCTTAAAGTCGCTTCCTGCCGGGGCTTCTTATCTCTGCCACAGCAGTGGCCTGAGGCCAGTCGGCCTTCCTGCTCTCCCCTTCACCTCCTTGGCTTCCTTACTCACTCTTCCACCTCTAGAAATTGCTCCAAATAAATGACTTCAAGGATTCACAGAATCGGAAGCATCGGTGACTTCTGGGCAAGTGGTAAGAACACAAACTGTCAGTCCCCACCCCAGAGCCTCTGCATCAGGAACTCCAGAGGCAGAGCCAGCACTCTGAGGCTCACAGCCCTCAGGACACTCTGATGCAGTCAGTTTTGATAACTGCAGCCCTAACTCACCCAGCTCCAGGGTTTGTGTCTGCTCAGATAGACATCTTGCCTTAGACTCTTCTGGGATGACATACCCGTTTACTAGGCTCATCCTCAATTGCTTAATGCCTCTAGCCCATGCTAGCTCCATCTCCAACCGAGAGACCTTAAAGGACTTACAATGAGGGTCCATGAGTCTCTTTTGTATAGGTTTTTTTTTACTTTTTTTCTAATTAATTATGCATGCAGACGTCATCCACACACAGCACAGAGACATTCATACACAGTTACAGTCACACACAGCACAGAGACACAGACAGACACACACACACATACAGCACAGAGACATTCATACACAGGTACAGTCACACACAGCACAGAGACACAGACACACACACAGCACAGAGATATTCATACACAGTTATAGTCACACACAGCACAGAGACACAGACAGACACACACACACACAGTACAGACTTACCTTACCTGGGACTCGAACCAGCAACCTCGGGCTCTGCAGGCGGGGCTCCTTGTATAGGTTTTTATCACTGCCTAATTATGTGATTTAGTGATAAGTTGACAACTTTGTAACTTTGTTTTAATTTAGTTTACAGCCCGTCAGCTCATGTGTGTACAACACAAGCCACTCACGGATCCGCAAGTCTCTGTGTTTTGTTCTTAATGGATAAATAGAAATATTCCGTCACAAAATACCATAGGTCACACTAATTTAAAAAAAAAAAAAGTGGTTTTCACAGCATTTATTTCCTAACAATTTGAAAAGCATCAGTTGACTCAATTACCCTAAAACTGTGTTCCGTTTGTTTGTTTTGTGGGATAGTTGACACTCTACATCAGGAGATTAGCTGCTTTCTGGAACACGTGGATATTTCCTTCCTATTTTTTGCTTAATCTATGAAACAAATATTTAGGGGCAGTAACAGTGAGGAGGCTAGGATGAGAGGAGGGGGAAAGGAGTTGAATCTGAGAAAACAAAGATTTTTTTTTTAAATCATGTCAAATAAACCCAATATACAAACATATGTAGTCATTCCAATGTATTTTTCCTATCTGTTCATACTTCAATAAGTGTTATCTAATACCTAGATATTTCCAATAATGAAATAGTTCAGGTATTTATTAACTACTTTCCTTTGTTCTCTAAGCAGTAAAAATTAATTTTCAAATCGACAATATTTGTAGACCTTTATGGTTCAACTGTGTTCTGATACCAAACAGGTCGTGTTTGGGGCAATGCTACTCTCTGCCGCTCAGGGGAAGGCACTTCACGGGGAGGGCAGAACAAGTCACTCACTCAAGTTGTAATGAAAAGCATTTAGTTTTTATGAGTTAGTCGGAGGCGTATTCTCAAGGGAGTGTTTCAGAGCTATTATGCGTTCAATCTGTTTCCCCAAGGGGGAGGAAAAGGGATCCAGTGAACTAAAGTCGGTGAGATGAGTCATTGTTTAGCCCTACTCCAAAGGCTTACCCAGTTTCAACTCAGCCCATCGGGCTCAGGGTGCCAGTGCCTGGCAGACTTTCCTTTGTGATCCATCTCCAGTGACCACAACATCCCTAGGCCTGCATCCTCAGTCTCCATGGTACCCGCCGTGAAGACCGGGTCCTCACAGTATTAACACTAAACTTTTAGCCTTGATGGCAGATGACAAACAGCGTTCTCCTTTCTGATTGTGCAATGGTTAATCCTGACTGCCAATTAATTGGGTTCATACACACCTGCAGTATTAGCGGGATATACCTCTGGGAGCGCCTCAGGCATTGTTTCTACAGAGGGTTGATGGAAAGGGTCTAGCATTTAGGACTCGATTAAAGGAGCAAAGGAGAAAAAGCAGTCCAGCATCCATGTTCATCTATCTCGGTTTCCTGAGAGGGTAAGGAGCTCCATCCACACTCTGTCCACACGGACTTTCGGCTGCCACGTCTTCCCTGCCCTAACCGACTGTATCCCAGAAAACCGTGAGCCCAGATAACTCCCCCCCCATCCTGAGTTTCTTCCTGTCAGATGTCCGGTCAGCACGATGGGAAAAGTCGCAGGAGATGGCATCTGTGCTGAGTTCTGACGTTGGTATTTTCTCTCAGGAGTGGTACTCTGGCCTCATCTGACGCTTTTGTGCTTCCCCTAATCCTAACTAGCCACATTTCCACCAAGTCTGGGCTCCGGGAAGAGTTACGACCGCCTTCTCAAACCCTCAAGCTTCTTTCAATTTTTCTTGCATCTTCTGTGTTAATTTCAGTCTTTATTCACCTCAGTTTTCCCCCCCTCACTTCCCATAGGTACTGTTTTTCTGTGAAACTCAACAACTCTCCTTCAGTAGCTCTTGTAGATGCTACACCATAGGTTCTCAACCCGTGGGTCATAACCCCATGGGGGGCGGGGATGAGCAACTCTTTCACAGGGGTCCCCCAAGACCATCAGGAAACACAGATATTTACATTATCTAGTGTGGATTTGGGGAAAACAAGTACCAACATAGCATTTCCTTCCAGGTAAACAAAGTGCTGGAACCTAGCTTGGCATTTGTAGACGAGAACAGGAGTTGAATCCAACATTCAAGCTCCATTTCCTGTACTGCTGAGACTGAGCTTCAGGCATGTTCTCTTACCATTCTGGGGGCTGGTTTTGGCGCTGATCCGTGGAGAAGCTGTACAATGGGCAAGAGAAACCACGTTTACCAAGTCAGAATGTTCCTGGTACGAAGCACAAATCTTTATACCTACAATGTTCCGATAACTACCACAGTAATTCTGCTGCAGGAAGACAGAGTTAAAAAAGCTGCCAGGCAGAGGCGATGGCTCAGTAGATAGAAGTGTTCACACAAGTGTTAGGACCTGCGTTCAGATCCCCAGAACCCCATGTGAAACCCAATACTGGAGCTCAAGTCTGTTACCCTGACATCTTAGAGCCAGATGGGAAACATAGAGAGGAGAATGCCTGGGAGTACACACATACATACACACACACATGTATGTATATACACACACACATATGTATATATAGTGTGCGTGTATATATGCATGTACACTTATATGTGTGTGTGTGTGTATAATTTTATTTATTTTAAAACAAGGGCTGGTGAGAAGACTCGATGGGAAAAGGCACTTGCTATTAAACCTAACAACCTGAGTTTCATCCCCAGGATTTAGAAGGTTAAAAGAGAAAACTTAGGCCTACAAGTTGTCCTTTGATGACCACATGTGCACCATATATACTTATAAAATAAACAAATGCAAAACAAATTAAAAACAAGATGAATCGTCGTTACAGTATATGAAGGATTCTTTTTTCTGCAGTTGAAGCTTATTCTATCCACATAAACGTATTCCTTAGAACGCATTCGGAATTCAGAGTTTTGTTCTTAATGATGCTAGTCTCACTTGGTTTTTTTGAGCAAGCAGCCTTCCTGTTACAAGCTCAGGAAAGACAGATTCCTCTGTACCCCTCCCTTCTTTCAGCGCTCAGGGCTGTGAGAGGCAACTGTAGCCTGCTCACCCAGAACCTGCCTGTTTGCTTTCTGATCCTGGGCCAACTTGGTGCTGTGTATTTTAGCTCTCGTTTGTTAGATTGCTTTGTTCTTGTCTAAAACTTCACAGGATGTCATCAATTATGTTATTCTGATGCGTGAGAAATGCAAAGCAAACCAATCATTATAAAGGAAAATATTCAGCTATTTCTAGGAAGCGTCACCAGCCAGGGCCAGGCATGCAAGCACACAAGTCACAAATTCACCTTTGTTCCAACTTCTACCTCATTTTTGAAACAATCCTTCTGAGGTGTCTTTCTGCTTTAATTTAAAAGTTGATTCTATTTATTATCACCGTGTGTGCTCAAGTGCTTGCACTTGTATGTGTGCGTGTGTGGAGATCAGAGGACAGTCTTGGGGAGTGGTTCCTCTCCTCCCACTATAGGTCCTGGGTGTCTTGCTCAGGTCATCAGACGTGTGTGGTGAGTCCTTTACCAGCAGGGCAGCCTTGCTAGTCCTACACTTGAACTTCTCACACTTGGTAGAATTAACCTTGCTTCCTGTGTCTTTTGTTACTCGATCCACAGAGACGCATACTAAGTATGTTCTTGAGTGTTCATTTTATCTGAAGCAGAATTTGACCTTAATTAAAACAGGATTCTCATGGGATGTTGTAGCCAAGAAAGAAGTCCTAGGTGTGTTTAGTGTCCTTTCAGAGACACAGGGAATGGCAAAGAGATTACCCTGCACGTTTCAACTCTTGGGAAACTACTCTTGGCTCTGGAAAATATGCTTCTGTTTGAACACAGCCTTAAATTAGTTTTAAATGTTTAGAGAAAAAACATTACTAGACCCAAGGCGAAGTAGTTGGATATATTCACAGTTCTGTTTTCTTTTTCTTTCCTTATTTTTAAGATCTTTTAAAAATTGTTCTTTGGTTTATTTTTATCTATGTGTTTGTGTGTATCTGTGTGAAAAAATGCCACGTGTGTGCCAATTCCTGAGGGGGCCAGGATGGGTGTTACATCACCAGGAGCTTGGAGTTACATTGTGAGCCACTTGACATGGTACTGGGGACTGGACTCAAGGCCTCTGGAAGAGCAATGAGCTCTTGATCTATAGACATTAGAGACAAGGGACTCTCTCCAGTCCCCTGGAGTTCTGTTTTCTGAAAACTGGTTTTTGGCTGGTATAGTTTGGCCATTCTTTCTGAGATAAAATACAACAGGATAACTCATAAACTATCTTTATAGTAGCAGTGGACATTAGGCCAGGGTTCTGTAAGAGTGCCCTAAAAGTCAGAGGCTCAAAGAACACAAAGTCAACCAAACGAGTATCACATGATGATGTGACCCACACAGGAGCGCTAAAACAGTGACATCATCAAACGAGAGCGTGCAATAGGTCTTAGGAGAGTGGGAAGGATGGCGGGGAGGGGCCAGGAAGATGCTGGTTCCTCAGGAGATAGGGATGGTGAGTGTAAGCACAGTGGTTTGACTTGAGCTAAGAATGATTCACTGTATATTACATAATAGGCCGATGAGAGGGACAGAATGTCTCACCACAAAGGAATTACATACGGTGTTATGCCAACTTAATCATTGCATGGTGTATACATGCATTAAAATGTCACACGGTACCCCAGGAATGTGGATAATTATTATGGATCCATTAAAAATAGAACATTTTCTAAACAATGAAGTTTGTCTCCTTGGTAACAGCCCCAGATAGATGCTGTGGCAGCTTCAGACAGTGGAGACCCAGGCTGGCGGTACCTCTGCTTGTCCGTAGTTAGCTTCCAGTCTGGCTCTCACAGTCGGTCACCATGAGAGCTGACTGGTACAGGTGAGCTCCTGACCAGGGCTTTGCTCTCACAATGACGAGGCACAAGGTCTTCAAATCACTTAGATTGTAATGACAGATCACATGCCCACTCCAGGCGGCGAGAGAGAATCCGGAAGATAGCTTTCTGTGTTCGTGCAGGAGAGGACAGACAGGATGGGAAGCCGTACATTGCTTGACTGCAAAAAACTGCTATGAACCAACCTGCACATCGCCAAGTGCCCGGGAAGCTGTGCCAGCACAGCGGGAGTCGAGGAACAAACCGCGCCAATTATTTCCACAATGATAATGTTCAGCACGGTAAAACCCGAGGCAGGCCTCTCTGACTTAACGTCACCACATCAAAAGACTTTGGTTACCAAAAGCTCAGAGGAAATCACCAACTTAAAATGAACCGTCTCCTAAAGAGCTGGGAATTCGTTTTCTCATAGAAAACTGGCCGGGTTCCAAAGTTATTTCAAACGGGGCTCGTCTACTTTACGTGGTTCCATCCTTACTGCAAAGTCAAAGATGATGTTGTTCTTAATGCGCCAAAGGCAAGAGCTGCTAATCAGAAACCACTTGTGCTGTTTTAATAGGTGACAGAGAAGGTACGGAGAGCCGTGGGAGGAAAGAAACAAGGTCCAGAGTGACTTTTTGGACAGTCGGGCAAAGTTCTTCAGTTCAAAAGCACCAGAATGTATGTGGCTCTGTTCCTCAAAGTTTATCACAGGTCACGTGGGGTTGCTTCTGTGTCAACCTGCCTTCTAAACAGTCACCCTTATACCCACGGAGCAGTGCACCCCCTTCGCCGCTCGCCAGAGGAGCTTCTCATGGCGCAGAGGGTAGTGAAGACAGAGGGTCCCAACAGGCGAGGTGCAGAGTCGTGGTCCACCCTGGAGACCTCTGCCCTAAAGTTGCTTCTGTATCACCCCCAGCCTGGCCCCTCAGCTCAGGGATCGTCACGGGGTGGTGGTGGGGCGTCTAGAAGGTATTGAGAGACAGAGGTGGGAGAGATTGCTGTGAAATATTGTTACACCCATGGATCACACTAGCCATGTGTATTCTCTCTCTCTCTCTCTCTCTCTCTCTCTCTCTCTCTCTCTCTCACACACACACACACACACACACACACACTCACACCATGAAGCCAGTCAACACTCCGTAGAGGAAAGGGAACAGGCTCATGAGGCCCCACCCTAGCTGAGCAGCCATTGGCAGTTACAGACGCTGGAAGAGAGGGAGAGAGGGGTTCAGTTTTCTTCAACTGTGAGGCTCCGGGTAGGTTTCTCATGCTCAGCGGATGGTTCTGTTCCTAGGGCAGCGCTAATTAGACTCAGAGGGGCGGGGCATGAAGTTGGAAGAGGGACTTGAGCGATGGAGTCGAAGGGGAGGCAATGCGGTGGGTAGATATGATCTAAATGTATACTGTATTCATAAATGAAATTATCACCGGCTTTTGTTTTGGTTTTGTTTCTTTTAATGTGGTTGCTTCTTAGCCGTGTGTAACAAGTAGAGTTGGGGAACCAGAGGGAGAAAGGACTGGAAAGTGAAGGAACTGGGAAAGCGTCCCATCTGCCCCCTGCTTTTCTGCAGAAAGAAGGACACGCTGAGAATGGAGAAGGAAGCCATGGCTGATGTGAACCGTCTCTTCCGGGATAAGATAAGAGCGGCAGGACTGGGCTTTTCCTGGTCAGGGACCACAGGGAATTTGATTACTGCCTATACTGAGGGGTTAGATTGGGAGAGGCAGCATGGGAGGGGTGTGGAGAGGGAATGGCCACCAGGGAGAGCAATTTGGAGAGATGGAGACCTCTTTTATTTTTCAATCAGCTCCCAGACATTCATAGACAACCATTAAGGGACGGGAAACCTCAGACTTGAAGAATTCTCTCTGTGGTGGTTTATAAAATCAGCTTAGAGGAAACAAAGCCCGCTCTTCCAGAGTCCCACCAAATGTACAGAATGTCTTTTCGGCTTCCAAACATACGTTTGCACCCTTCTTTCTTGTGGTTTTGCTTCAACTCACTGGGTGGGTCCCCCACTGCTGGCAGCATGACTTCTGAAGACTCTGAAGACGCCTGCTCTTGAGGAGAAAGCGTCATGGGGTTCAGCTTGGGGGCGCTGAGAACTGCTTTAAGAACTGAACTAAGGAGGGCTGTTCTCTGTGACTCTGGTTTCTCTCCTGACAATTGAGCCTTCTATAATCACAGAGACACGACAGTTGGCCTCCTCAGAAATGGCCTCCAGTTGTTTTCAAAGCTGAGCTCAGTCTAACTGTGCATGCAAAACCATAAAGCATTGTCACAGTCGGGGACAGACCCGCCTCTGACGCCAAGGATGGAACAAAGATTGCTTTACTTGTGGAAATGTACAAGAACTCTCACTTAATCGCACATGCTCCATGGCTAACAATGACAAGCCCGGATTCTCCAAGAAGGTTCTCTCATTTGAGCTATGGCAACATTATTTTGCAAAGAGATAAAAGTAAGACAGAGCATAGCAGTTGTGTAAACTGAGAGAGAAAACCAGTAAAGATGGGTTCTTAAAACTTTTATTTTTTAATTTTTATGTGCATGAGTGTTTTGCCTGCCTGTATATGTATGTGCACCATGACATGCCTGGTTTCTGAGGAGGTTACAAGATAGTGACAGGTCCCCTGGAACTGGAGTGGGTGCTGGGAACTGAACCCGAGTCCTCTGCAAGAGCAGTCAGTACTCTTCAGCTGCTGAGCTGTCTCTCTGGCCCCGGGCTGAGGTTTATTTATTTTCTTTCTGTCTCAAGTAAATTCAGACCCTACTTAGGTGTACGTTGAAAAGGTTACTAGAACTTTGCTAGAACAATCTGTGTGAGAATGTTTATCGTGCAAAGCTCCTCTCCCTAGAGGATGAAGCAGTGGATGCCCTGAGCTTCAGGTGTCTTCCCAGGACAGCAGCATTTGACTCTGAATTTTCTAGCTTAGGTTGTGCAGGGACGAGGGACTTCATCGGCAGCTCTGGCTCCCCAGCAGCCGAGCACAGGGACTGTGTCTAAGCAGCCGTGTGTTGGGTCCTCACATAGCTACTCCACTTCATAATCATGACTGTGCAGGTCTGCCTTTTAAATTCCTGACTGCAAGGGCTCAGGCTTTCCGTATATCTGGAAATGAGTTCAAGATGGGCTACAGAGGATTTACGGTGGTTGGGTAAAAGTCAGCATTCCTTAGGATCTTGTGAGACTGTTTCCCATCTGCCAAAGGGAGTCATTTCTCTTACCTCTGGAAGAAGGGACAGATGGCTATCTGTGGTGCCTATCAGCATATCAGAGCCTATGCTTGCCTCTGGTCTCCCCCAGTCCCTGTTCATTTCAAAGTCCGCTCTAGCCTCCTGGTTCTCCCCTCTCCCCAGCTACACATCCTCTTTATAACCCAGCTACTCTTGCCTCTCTCTCTCTCTCTCTCTCTCTCTCTCTCTCTCTCTCTCTCTCTCTCACTCTTCTCCCCAACTTCGCTCTCTTGCAGACAGCTCTGGCCATGTCCAGTCTACTTCTTTCTGTTCTAGACTCTTCCAGATGCCTCTAGCTATTTTCTCCTTCTTATTAACAATAAAATCCTCCCTCAATCAAGGAACCATCATGTCAGCAGTTTCTTTTCTGTGCTTCCTTGCATACACCGACCAGATCTAAACAATTTCTTAAATCTTCAGTATGGCTTGTAAAATTTCCCCATACAACGTGACCCCCTAAGCCAACCTAATACAGGGAGAAACAGGCTTTCCAGTCAACACAGAAACCCTCCCACATCATCCGTGTCCAGCCACCATCCAGCCACGCGGAGCTGTCACTCTGAACAGTGGTGATGCACCTCTGCTTAGATTCTGAACGTAGCACGCTTTTTTACAATAATAATGAAGACACAGTGCAGAACTAGCTAATCGGTTTTCCACTTCTCACTGAAATGAACAAGAAAGAAAAAGCAAAACCCCAAACAAGCACATGCAGAAAGAAATGTTTCAGCCTTGCTGACACGACGGGGCTGGGAGGGTGGGAGTGGAGGGGGAAACGGACAGACACCTGCCGTGGCTGCTCCCCTGTGAATCATAATCTTCCCTGATCCTTACTAAGATGTCTGGTTTCTGCTCTTACCCCCAACCCCTCTCTCACTACTAACAGGGACAGTATCCCACTAAAAGCACCGGCTTTCAACCAGGAGCCACTGGCCGCAGTGGACGGACTGAGGACAACAGATGTCTACAAGGCTGTGATGTGCATCTTCATGGCCAGCTTGACTGATTTGGAATCACCTGGGAGACAGACCTCTGTGCTTCTGTGAGGGTGTTTCCAGGGAGACTGACTAAGGATGAAGATCCACAGGTGAGGATCCTCCCGAGCTGGCTCTGAGTTGTGACTTCAGAAGCAGTGTGAGCAGCTGCCTCCCACTCCTGCTGCCATACTTCCTTGCTAGCATGGGCTCTATTCCCTTACGCTGGGAGCCAATCAGACCCCCCCCCTCAACATTGCTTAATGTCGGGTATCTGGTTACAGGAACGAGGGCTAATAAGCAAGCCTAGAGCTCGCACACACCAAGGGAAACAGTTCATCCTTCTGCCCCTGTCGGGAGTGCTCAGTTCCCTCATCCTGGTCTATTCGCAGAAACTGAGGTCCAGACAGATCACAGGACTCAACGCTGGCACCAGGGCCGCTGGGAGAGGCATATACTTGCCAGCCTTCTTGGAGCCGGCCATGGCTTTATCTTCCTTCTTCAAGGATGGGCTTTTGGAAGCTGGGAGGGGTGAAGGGTGACAACATCCACAGATTCCGGTGTAGGAGGAGGGCCCGCTTGTTTGTCCAGGCCACTCAGAACCGAAATAATCACACAGAATTTGTATTAATTAAATCATGGCTTGGCCCATTAGCTCTAACTTCTTATTGGCTAACTCTTACATCTTAATTTAACCCATTTCTATTAATCTGTGTATCACCATGAGGTCGTGGCCTACCAGCAGAGTTCCAGCATGTCTATCTCCAGCGGCAGGTCCATGGAGTCTCCAGACTCCGCCCTTTTTCCTCCCAGCATTCACTTCTGTCTTCCCTGCCTACCTAAGTTCTGCCCTATCAACAGGCCAAGGCAGTTTCTTTATTCATCAGTGCTAATCACAGCACACAGAGGGGACTCCCACATCATGCCACAAGTTTTCATCTGCAGATATTCTGTCCTTCTGATGTCTGTCTTGCTCAGGCTCAAGTTTCTGGAGAGCTCTGAAATATTCATGACTTTGCTTTTCATCTATTCAGCCAAAAATCTTCCTCAGGCACCTCTCATGCTTAGCAGCCCCTGGCTATTGGGAAGAAAGATGGAATAAAGGGTAGCGAACAGTAGGGTGTCAATGCTCAGAGGGATGACAGTCTGGCCCCTGGTCCCCCCCACCCCGGCAGGCAGCCTTCTAAGCTCTTCTAAGCCCACCTGCCCTCCTCATTCCTACTCTCTCCTATCTGCATAACCACTTGCACTAGCAAGTTAGGGGATCAAATGCGATCTGTGTTCCTTCCCATCGAGAGGTTTGTGTTTTACTCATCCATATTAATCATACACTACGTCTAAAATGCACCCTAAATGTGCTCATGAGTTCATACAGCAGAATGCCCATGTGCAGAAACACCTCAGTGGAATTCCTCTGCCCTGAGCAGCATGACCACTGCTCTCCCAAGATTTTCTTCTGGGCAGCATCGGGCTTCAGGGTTGCCGATATCCAAGCCTGAATTTTCAGATCGAATGTTGTATTTTATCTTCTCTTTTTTTTTAAACTGACAGAACTTTTCTAAAAGCTACTTTTTACCTCATTATATTTATCTGCACAACCTAGTGGCTGGTCTCACCTGTAGGGAGTTCCCTAGTCTGGTTATTATTACTTTCTTGTCATAAGAGAGAAGAAAGGAAGAACCATCTTACCCTCTCTGTGATCTCAGACACTTGCGTCCTAATAAATATGGCTCTGTTTGAACTACAGTGTCCCCAGAGAATATCCATTGGCAACGATTTTAAAGGCAAAAGTGAAAAACATCCTCTGCTTGGCTTCCTTCTGAAAGCCCGCTGGGCAGAACTGACTGGTTTCCGGGAGAGCCAAGCAGTATTCTGCCCTGCCTTGGTTTCCTATGCTCTCATGGCCTGTAAGAGTGCAAATTCCCAGGTTTTTTTTTTTTAGAGAGTTTATTTTTATTTTATGTGTATGTATGTTTGCCTGAACGCATGTACATACACCACACGTGTGCATTGCCTGAGGCAGCCGGGAAGAGAGTGTCAAATGCCCTGGAACTGGAGTTACAGACTGATGTGAGCTGCCTTGCCAGTGCTGGGACCCAAATCCAGGTCCTCTGCGAAAGCAACAAGTTCTCTTAACCTCTGAGCCATCTCTTACTGCCGATGGCAGCTAGCCACACCAAGCGACTTTGTCTTAGGGTTTCAGCTCTGTTCTTCATTTGTTGTAAAGCTCCAGGACCTACAGAATTCACAAGATGATGACATTGAGGGGAAACGATGCTAGAAACGAGCACAAATCGAGCACCCCTAACCTAAGAATCTTCAATCCATGAAGACCCTGAGACTGGAGCTTCCTAGGGTCAGTGTGATTTTACTAACGGTGTTTTCTGATTTTTCGGTTACACAGACTGGGTCCAGTTCTAGCTGCTCACAGTACCGTCTGTGTTCATCTCCAGGCTCAAGGCAGACACCATATATGAAGTCATTGAGCTTCATGCTAATAGGTGGGCCCCACCCAGAAGATATGTCATTATGCATATGCAAATATTACAGATTTCTTCAAACCTGAAATAGGAAATACAAATGCTTCTGGTTCCATTGTTTCAGATACAGGAAACACCAACCACTCTGTCCAGGAGAACTGAATTCTGGGAGTGAAGCCATGGAAGGAAGTAGAGAATATACAGAAGAAGCAGCAACTGTGCTATATGCCTAGGGCAGGTTTGTCTTAGAGCCTTACCTAAACCCCTCTGCCACCCCCATGTGTTTGGCCGAATTTCTCACTGTTAGGTGAGAGACTTCTGGGGAGACACAACACATAGGTCTACTCACCCCATAAGGGCTCCCCAAGGCAGACCAAAGAAACGATTGCACCAAAGTCCAACTTGGGGAACCACTGAACTTTTATTGGGGCTACTTACAGGAGCAGGGATGACTCAGAAGCAGCTGCATTACGGGAAAGTCCACCCCAGCACCCGATCACTAGTCAAAGCACTGGTATAAGGATGTGTAAGCATCTGGGAAAAGGCTAAGCACAGGGTTACTTTAATAGAAAACTTCAATCCTTCTTGTGATGCAACTTCTCACTTAAGAACATCCTGAGGGATGCTACGACAATGAAGCGCATGCTCCAGGCAGGACAGCAAAGCACATGCGCCTGGCAGGGCGGACTTTACACACATCACTCCAGCCAATCTCCCCAGTCAACATGTTTTTACTGTTATCTTCCAACTTTCCCTTTACTAAGGGCTTTTAAACTTTTATCCATGTGTCTGTGTCTGAGTGAGTGCATATGAAACACGAGCGTTTAAATACGTGCCTAATGTTCCTCAGGACAACACGCGAGGTGTTACAGTTATTAAAAAATCAGTCAGCTGCCATTTATTAGTAACAAACACCTGTGACAATTCTCTTAAAACGTGGCATGATGATAGCATTATGTCCTGATAATGATTCTTCCACGATAATCCCCACACTGTCCCTGGTTTCTGGTTTTCCCTCCATGAACTGCAAACTCGGCTGGTGGTGCCGGCTGGGCTTCCGAGGAGGAGCCCTTGGGTCAGTCTACTAATGCTATAAGACAGATCGGATTTCTATGCTTGCAACTAATAAAACCGTAATTAAATACATGATGGCAGAGCCGAACGTAATTCAATCTTCCTGCCGTGACTCAGAAGTCACACTCGGGTCATCATTACGAAACTCAATTACAGTGTGGCAGAGGTGTAGCGAGACTCAAGAGTGGCATCTGGCCTGAAAGAATGCTACAGCCCAGATTTGACTGCGTGTTTACGAGGGAGGGAGCAATTTCGTAAACATCTGGTCCCTCCTTTACCGTTTCCCACAATGTTCTGATCCTAAAATAGGCTCGGTACAATCCCCCATCTTAATCCCAACTATCCAAATCCGTTCTCCAGCTCGTAATGAGAGGATCCAGTTTGTTGTTTTAATTTTTGTGGGTTTATTCTCTTAAGCAACTTCCATCTAAGGAAGGGTCCAATATTTTAAATTCCATTTCTGAAAATATTAACAGATTCCTTTTGGTTTACGCTGCCACAGTTTGTATCTGTAGCTTGTGCTTTATTTTTTCCACATTGCACTTTATTTTTGACAAAATACATTGATTATTATCTTCCTGTCCTATTATTAGTGGGGGTGAGACATTAAAGCTGTTGTAATTAGTATTATTTAGAGACAGTTTCTTACTATGTATCTCTGGCTGGCCAAGAACTCACTACATAGCCCAGGCTGGCCTTGAACTCTTAGAATTCTGCCTCCTTCAGCCTCCTGAGTGCCGGAATCAAAGGCGTTTGCTATCATGCCCAGCACTGAATTTGAGTTTTTAAGAAGACACTATCATTCAGTTCTGAAGTCCTAGGTATGAGAACTGTTGGTTTTTCTTCAGTCTTTTACATTGGTTAAGCACACCACAGCATTCATAGGGTGCCACGGGCTCTCAGCCCTTGAAGAGGCTTTCCCTAGCCTGGGACGACGCTTCTGTTACTTGCTGAACGCACATACACCGAGAAGGGTAGGAAGTGTGATCTCCTTTTCCTTCTAAACTCACAGCAGTGGCCAAGAGGAAGGCGTGGCAATTCTGGCTGAGGACGAGGATCTCTAAATATCCTCATTATACACTCTGAACAAAATGACCCAACATTTGAACTAGCAAAATTAATACAAGAAAATCTATTATTTTCTTCTCAAAGTAGTAAAACATACATGAAGGCAAAAATTTACAACTGGTTCCCCAGCTAGAGTGCTAACCCTGTGTTTGAGCCTCAGGGTCACATGAAGCCAGATGTATGACACAGGCCGGCATTCCCAGCACTTGAGAGGTGGGGTGTGAAGGATCAGACATTCAGTGCTGTCCTTAGCAACACAGCTGAGGCTACGTGAAACCCTAAAAGGGTATTCTTAATACTTCAAATTTCAAAGGCTTCCATAATTTCCCGTGCTTTACATCAAACTATCCTTCTAAATCAAAACCAGGAATTGTTTAAGTCATCATCCCTCTTCCCAGACTCCTCTGCTTCATCTGAGACATTCACTCAGCATCAGACCTAAAGTCCCCTTTCCCAGCCTTTCGAACACTGCCCGGCTTTCCAGTTATGTTCTCAGGGAAGCTCTCTCCACCTTCCTACTCCAGGTAACAATCCATCCTACTAAATGGCCTCTACTTCTTTTACCTCTACGCCATCATGTTGTAATGAGCTGTTGTATTCGTTAGCAGTTCAGCTAGTAATAGGAGACCTGCCACTTCTCTCCCACATGAAAGAAGTCCAAAGATAAGTAGTTTGGGGTTCTTAGATTTGCTCTTCTTTTCTCCCCTCTATTGTCTTTTTTTTTTTAAGCAGGATGCTGCACTTCTATGATGCCACAAGACTCTTGCAAAGGAGTTGATTTCCCAGTAGCCCTGCACAACTTCCCTCTACACATTGTAGGCCCAACTAACAGTGAGTGTCTGTAAAGAAGGGTATAAAAATGGAGACATTTCCGCTGAGCACAAAACCAGGTTTCTGTCACCAAGAAAGAAGGGAAGAGAGAGAATGGATGGGCAGCTGCCGTCATCTGCCTCACTTTCCTCTAGATTTCTTAAAAAGATTTTATTTGAAATTATGTGTATGTATGTGAGCCTATATATGTGTGTGTCCCCATGGGTGCAGTGCCTGTGGAAACCAGAAGAGGGTAGAAGATCTCCTGGATCTGTAGTTACAGAAGCTTGTGAACCACCAATATTGGTGCTGGGGACAGAATTTGGAATTTGGGTTCTCTACAAGAGCAATACACTCTCTTAACTACAGAATCATCTTTTCAGCTCCTGAATTCCCTCCCCCCACTTTTTTTGAGACAGAGTTTCTCTGTAGCTTTGGAGCCTGTCCTGAAACTAGCTCTTGTAAACCAGGCTAGCCTTAAACTCACAGAGATCTGCTTGCCTTTGCCTCCCGAGTGCTGGGATTAAAGGTGTGTGCTGCCCAGTCTGAATCCCCCTTTAAAAGCATGTTTCCCGGGGCTGGAGAGATGGCTCAGAGGTTAAGAGCATTGCCTGCTCTTCCAAAGGTCCTGAGTTCAATTCCCAGCAACCACATGGTGGCTCACAACCATCTGTAATGGGGTCTGGTGCCCTCTTCTGGCCTGCAGGCATACACACAGACAAAATATTGTATACATAATAAATAAATAAATATTTAAAAAAAAAAAAGCATGTTTCCCTAGGTGGACTATGAGCTTACGGAAGCTTGACATTATATAGTGTTTGTTTTGCAATTCCTGTGCCATGATTTATTTATTAACTGAAAGATTGTGTATCTCACATGTTGAAGAACAAAGAAAGGAGTAAGGGGGGGATATCACTAGATAGCCAGCTCACATCATCATCCATTCATCCCTTAGTCGCCCAGTTCCTGGTCTGAGTCAGGCCCGAGTCAGGCACTGGCAGGTACGATGGAGGAACAGGATTAAAGCTTTAAGAAGGGGCTGGGCTGAGGGTGGCAGAGGACACTGGGGCCTTCAGGCGAACAATTTCAGGGATGTGAATGGACTGTCCTCCGGGGCTGGAAAGTTGGAAGTTTACTTTGTGTGGAATACACAGTGGAGTGAAAGTTATGTTCAGATCTGCATAACCGATCTTGCCAGGATTACACATGCTTTTCAGTCCTTGGGTGGCTTCCCAGACTTCCTCACGGCAGGATTTCCCAGGACTTTGCCCCTAGTGGATTCTGACCGCTGGCCTTCCATCTGGGATATGAGTATATCTGCTGGTTTTAGAGGGGTCCCCTACCGTGTCCCCTCATTGAATGTCTCAGGTAGCTTGTCAAGCCTGGGGTTATCTGATTGAGGAATTGTCTAGAGCAGATTGGCCTGTGGGCATGTCCATCCTGATTGTTAATTGATACAAGGGTGCCCAGTCCACTGTGGGTGGCACCATTCCCTGTGCAGGTGGTCCTGAGCTGTATAAGAAAGCCAGCTAAACTTCAGTCTGTAAGTGAGCCATCAAACGGCATTCCTCCATGGTTCCTACTTTCAAAGTCATGGCCCTGCCTTGACTTCCCTCAGTGATAGACTGTGACCTGGAAGTGTAAGTCAAATTAAGCCCATTCCTTCCTAAGTTTGGTCAGAGTATTTTCCCACAGAAACAGAAAAGTGATTAGGCCACCAAGCGTGGACACGGTCTTCCCACAACCCTATCATACAGGTTGGTGTTCTCTGGTGGGCTAGTTTGAGAAATGTTAAAATGATTCCAGTGGACATATTCAAGAGCTGCCACGGATTTCTAGAGAGATGCGTCTCAAAGACTTGTGTATACATCTCCCTGTCCAACCTTGAGAAGGAACATGGGGATCATACCCGTGTTTAGGTATCTCAGGACTGTAAGATAATACAACATCGCTGTTTTAAGTCATCAGGTTTGTGACAATTTCCTATAGCGGCAAGAGGAAAGTGTCCACAGAGGTGGAGGCAGGGCACATGTTCTTGGGGACTTCGCTCAGGTGAAGCCAGAACCCTGACTTTGATGCAGAAGAGAACATCTGGACAAGCTAATATAAAGCAGAGATGTTTTTTGTATTCAAACATATATCTTTTTTTCAAGACAAGGTTTCTCTGTAGCTTTGGTGCTTGTCCTGGAACTAGCTCTTGTAGACCAGGCTGGGCTCGAACTCACAGAGATCCACCTGTCTCTGCCTCCTGAGTGCTGGGATTAAAGGTGTGCGCCACCACCGGTGGCTTGAAACATATTTTAAACGTAAATTTTAGATATGAAGATGGACGGTTAACAGAGAGGCATCCAGGAAAAAAGTAAGGCACGCATGGGGCAGTGTGGGAGTAGAGGTATTAGAGGAAAGATGTAATTCATTACCTTTATAACAGGATATAGAGTTTTGTGGGCTCGGAAGTGACCGTCTTCAGTGAGGTCACAATGTGGCTCCTGAGGTGAGCTGACAGGGTTGGGCTTTAGCAACACACTTGATGTCAGGATGCAGAGAGTTGAGACAGCCTATCTCCACCACGAACAAAAGTTAACAGCTTTGCTCATGAGAGTCCCAGGAAATATCTGGGAGAAGAGGGAGTCCTATCCAAGGTCATATAGATCCCAGCCTTTAGCCTCATTTATTGGTGTTTTAACATTTTTTTTATTTAAGATAACTATGGGCATTCACAGACAACAGGAATTGTGCTGGAATTCCCAATCTGCAACTGTTAAGAGGTCACACAGACTCCAAACTGTGGGTCTCTTCTGCCACTGTGTCCCCACATCGCTCGGTCCTGTCTTGGCGCAACTCCTCTCTTCTTCCCGCTGCTCTTCCGATTTGCCTCTCTTCTGAAGCCTTCCTGTCAAGCTGTTTTCCAAAAGCGAATCTGAGAATGACACAGACTTCAAGTGTTCTCGTCTAGCAGGGTGCTGTTCCGTGAACAGAAGTAGAAACCGGAAGTATGAGTTGTTTATCAATCCTACCAAAGGCATCTGGGGTCATCCCAGGAGGTCCAACAGGTACATGATGTATTTTACACTGGAGAAAAAAAATGTACCAACTAAATGGGGCTGAGGTGGGAAGAGACCTCTCTGTTCATCTAGAACTGGGGAAAACTCAATAAGACCGTCTTCCAGTTTGAGGATACGGTGTCTCATTGGGTGCCCGGCTCTTAGGAAAGGCGTCTATAAATGGCGGGCATGGTTATTCGTCATAGTACATTTAATTCTGTTCAATTCTGGTCACATGAGAGCTGTCATGGATAAGTTAACTTGTTCATCTCAGGCCTCAAAACAAAACTGAGGCCATTTTCACACACTCATTTTCAGACCTCCACGAGAGAAGAGCATCGTAAAAAGGGAAGACCCAAGACTGACAGATGTGGCAAAAGGCACACACTGGGCACTCAGATTTTCCATCAGCTTTGGCACTCGGGCAGGTGACTGATAGTGTTCAGTGGAGTGGAAGATTGCCAACCTCGTAAGTGAGGTTGGGACACGCCCACGTCAAGGCTTGAAAGGATTCCAGTGGGGTTAAGGAGGACTCCAGTCCCACACTCCCCGCATGCCCACTTCCTTGGATTGTGCGTTTGACTCCTAGAGGAAGCATCTCACCAAATTCCTCAAGTGTTGCCTTCTTCAGTTTAAGTCTTAGCTGGAATTCTCTTTTTCCCTGGTCCTGCATGGGTGTTAGAGGTGACTGAGCTGAGGAAAACCATAGGTCAAAACCACGAGGAAACGGACCTTTAAAGAAGAAAGCAGTCACACAGACTGTGAGAAGCCGGCCTTCATAGTTAATATCCTTATAGCGATGATTAAAAGCAAGTGCCAGGAAACTAAAGGGAACACTTCATAACTGGAACACACTCTTGCGGCTCACCACCCTACACAAACGCATCTCTTTTCAAACGAGTAACTACTGCTGCACTTTGGGCATGTGCGAGCATCGGCCAGGCCCAAGGACTGAATTTTGTCCACTTCAGTCACTGCCTGACACAAAATAGTGAAAACAACACACAAATCTGCATTACCAGGCCAGGGTTCCGATGCCCTTCGCTGACTAAAGACTATTTTTAAAGCCGTGTGGGTACATCTTTTGAATCCGAGCCCAGTTCTTTCCAAAGGCTTGTTACTCACCTCTGATTCATTTGCCGTTTCTCTCTCTCTCTTTTTTTTTCTTGTCTGTTGCCTCTATCATGGCCTGCTGCTGGGGGCGTGGGGGTGCGGGTGCTGAATCACAGCCACTCAGAGGAAAAGCAATTCCAACTAGTCCTTGGAGAAGGCAAGATTTCCTTCTCTTTCCTGACAGTCTTCGTAGCCCAAGCTGGCCATATGCCTACCCTACTCTTTCCAGTAAGCTGGGCTCTTTCTTCTCCAATATCTGATTCACTCTTTGGGGGGCTGATACTGCCCGTTGCTAAGGATGGACGCGGAATCACAGAGGAAAAGCAATCCAAACAGGGTCTCCGTAGCCCGTAGCCTAGCCAGGCCTCGAACTTGCTACAGTCCTCCTGCCTCAGTCTTTCTAGGGGCCCAGCTCTTCCTACACCTGTGTTACATTCGATTCATTCACTTCGTTTTTACTTCTCCTCACTCGCGAAGGTCATCGCGGGCTGTTATGGTGGACACCTAAGCACAGCCGAGGAAAAGCCCAGTCCTCGGGCAGCCGGGCCTTTTCTTTCTTCTCTCCGGTCAACCGGCGCAGAGCAGGCAGCTGCAGGGTGTCCAGTGCTGGCGACCCCGAAGCCAGTGAGCGACCCGAGGCGATGCCCACAGGCCCCCGCCCTCCCACGGTGCGGCGCCGCGCAGTTCCCTTACGGTGTCTGTGGGCGGGGACCAGCGGCCACAACCCCAGCGGGTAAGGGGTTGATCCGGCTCCTCTGCCCCCAGCCCTCCCCAGAGAAGGGGAGGAGCTATCGGCCCTTGGCCTGCCTTCCCGGCCCTCGGCCAGCCCTCCTGGGTCTCGACCCCGCCTCCTTAGCCCTCTGCTCCTCCCCCAGACTCTCCGCCCCGCCTCCAAGACCCTCCGCCCCACCCCCAGAACCTCCGCCCCTCCCTCAGGCCCTCGGCCCCGACCCCAGGCCCTTCGCCCCGCCCTCAGACCTTCCGCCCCGCCCTCAGAGCCTTCGCTCCTCCCCCCAGGCCTTTCGCCCCGCCCCCAGGTTCTCCGCCCCGCCCTCAGACCCTCTGCTCCGCCCCCAGACCCTCCGCCGGGCCTCCGGGCCCTGATGCGGCCTCCCCGGCTCGCGCTCGCCGCCCTCATCCCGCCCCTCTGCGGGGCTCGGCGCGGCCCTTCGGTCCCGCCCTCCCTTCCTCCTCCTCCGCGCCGCTGTGCACCGCCCTCCCCGCCTGGGCCAGGCCGGCGTGCGCCCTCTCTGCGCGTCTCCTCCGCCGGCTCAGCTCTTCGCGCGCCGCCTTGCGGCCCGGCCTCCTCAGCCCCGGCCCCGCCGCTCTCTAGCTCTCGGCCGCCGGGTCGCTGCGGGGCCGCCTCAGCCGCCGCTGCTCAGCCAGGGCCGGGCCGGGCCTCTGTCGCGGGCCGTGCACCCGGACGGCGGGCCGGGCTGCGACGCGCAGTAAGTAGAACTTTCCCGGCCCGCACCCCCCGCTGCCCCGCTGTCACCCCCGCGCCCTCGCTCCGCCGCCCAAAAGTTGGTGCTGCCCACCCGGGGTCTCCTCTCTCCCGTTGTCCTTGGCGAACGAGTTTAGAGGCCACTTTTGAGGGGAAGGGAAACGCACGGCTGGCCCTTTGCGGTTCCCCGCCTCTCCAGATGGAAATCGGATGCTCGCCTGGAGGGAGAGCTTTCCCTCTGGAAAAGGAAAAGTGGCCGTTGGTAGGTTTTTGCATTTTGTCTGAACCGTGGCCACCGTGCCTCCTTGCTCAGCCTCCCGGATGGCCAGCCCCTCCGGGGAACCGAGCCGCCAAGAGGGGGCTAGCAAAGTTCGCCGCGTTCTGAATCCTGGAAACTTGCAGAGGGCCAGGCGCAGGGAGGCTCAACTTCAGGGGTCGTGAGCTTGGCGTGCGAGGCCGCTGCGGCCCGGCGGTGGGCGGCGGAGACCGGCTCGCTTGCCGCCTGGGTGTTGCGTTGTCTCTGCACCGCCGAGCCGCCCGGGGTTGCCCGACCACTACTTTCCCAGCATCGAATTGCAGGTCAGTATTGGTCCTAATCTTTGGAAGTAGAGAAGGAAATATGCGGGGCACGTTTCCAAGCTGACTTGAGCTCCTGAGGTCAGCCCTACCAACACATCAAAGCCTTGCGTTAAAAAAAAAAAATCCCCCTCCTCCAACCCGCTGACAGCAGGGACGCAGGAACACTTAGGGACTTAGATTGGGGCTCAGCGATTTTTCATGAGATCTGTTTTGTCCCAGGGACGCTTTTAAAATACATAGCGACCTCTGCTTTTCTGCTCAGTTTTAGGGTGTGTGTTGGGGGTGGGGGTTAAGGTAGTTTTTCTTCTCTTTTAGAAGTCTTTCATCTGTGGCTGCCAGGGGTTTGGTTCGTGATACGGAGGCTTAGAACCAGCAGGTTTCCTGGTGCTGTTTTTTTTAAAACCCATCCTTTGCTTGAGGCAGTCCCGAATGTCTGTCCGTCCACTGCAGGGGGTGGTGCTGGCGAATCCAGGAATCTAGGCTCCGGACAACTGCACTATCAGTTTGGGAAGTGGTTGTGCTTTATCTTTCAGTGGTCACATTAATGGTTCCTGTGATTTTTACTTATTTCCACGGGGAACTTCCCACAAACCTCAAAATTACACATGGCCAATACTCCATTTAAGAAGACTGAACACAGTTTGATCATTCTTCTACTGAAGGATCAGATGTAACACAGCATAATTTGCAATGTAGGTGATTAAATCTTTTCAAAAATCCATCACTCATACCTCCCCCTTAAGCGGCTCAAGATGGTACTTTCCGTACCAGACTCAATTGGCCGTGATGGACTGAGATCCTCGTCCGTAGGTGGTCAAGCCCTGTTTCTGGGCTTCTGGAGCTTGGGGGCACAGTGGAGAGCCCCTAGAGGGAGCCAGGCCAGGATTGTGCACACAGGAAAGGTTTTCAGTTAGTGACCTGGGCTGAAAAGCAGTTACAGAGGTGTCCGGGTCATTACAGGGGTCACAGTTTCCGGTGCTGCATTTTTTAAGAAATATTTGGAACTTGCAAATTTAAAATTCTGCAGGATCGTGGTGTCATTTTTCTTTGCATCTTTGTCTTCTTTGCATTTTTTTTTAAGCTTGTGACTTTTAAAATCGGAATCCTTGGTGTTTGGTTTCTCGTAGCCTTTTGTGTTCAGAGGTGTGTATTAGCGCTTGACCTGAATGCCTTGCATTCTGAGAAGTGATTAATTCCTCAGGGTCCTACTTCTCATTGGGTCTTCTGTTGTTGTATATAGCAACTTGGGAGTAAAACTGTTGTTTGCTGAAGGATGTCGTTGTTCTTTTCGTTGTAGTTAATTTTGGCAGATGGTTTTGTCAGTTTATAAAACGTTGAGACCCCAGATAACTTGCACGTGTCAAAACTTGGCAGGTTTCCTTCTAGGTGGAGGTGGAGTGAGCCGCTTAGGAATCATGAATAATGTGCCAACTACTCACTCTCCATGGAGGTTACTTTGTTCCAGTCCTGAGTAGGTTTCGGAGTTCCGGATGTAGACATAGTACCTGGTGTTCTGCGTCTGGGAGAGATGCCTTGTAGCAGCTAGCCAGGCTTGTCAGCATCCAGGGAATTAAGGGAGGGGCTCTGCTCCTCCAGCTCTGTCATCTGTGTTCACATCCTTTTCACGTCTGTCTTCACAACCAGGGTCACCACTGCTAACAGGTCAGCTGTGAGCGGAGCCCCTGACGTGCCTGGCACATCCTAGTCAGCAATGGCAGCATCTCCTGTGTCCCTAGAACTTACTTTATGGCCATCCAGACATCACACTTGCCCTCAACTTCCCTCCAAGCTTGTTGCCTGGCTCACTGCACTCTAATGCCCTCCAAGAGATTGACCTCACGGTGCTGGGATGTTTTTCTGTAAAGTCTCCTCCAAAGCCATCTGATTTTTAGTCTGCTGTGTTGATGTTTTGGTCAGGCCACTCTTGTCCTCCTTCAGTCCAGTGGCCTGCATTGCCCCTTCCTGCTTGTTTGCTTACCAATAGTCTGAAGAAAAAAGTCACTTGCTTTTTTCAGACCTTCAGGATTCCCAAGAAAGGCGTGATCCTGGGAGTAAGATGCCCCATCCCCAGCAGACTTTCCTTCCCTCACATGTGTCTCCCCAGCCTTGAATAACTTCTCACCTTTGGGTGCCAGCTCCAGTACCCTTTCTTCTGGAGGTTCTCTTTGAGAAGGCCACCATCATCTTGTCTGTTAGACCCGACCTATTTTCTTCCACAAGGACAGTCAGGCATTCTTCTTATTCACCACAATTCATAATATGCTGCATGTATTGTTTAGTCTCCCTTCCCTGAGGGCAGCAATAGTGCCTGCTTCTCTCCCCAGCCCCTAGTATACATAGCAGTGCGCAGTAAATAGCTGCTGGTCTAGTGTCCATTTCTCATTTATGCTCACTGTATGGTTGGTCCTGGCTGGCCTGCAACTCCCTACATAGACCAGGCTAGCCCTGAACTCACAGAGATCTGCCTGCCTCTGTCTGCCGAGTGCTGGGATTAAAGCACTCGGATGCCATCACACCCAGCACATACATGCTTCAATGGTCCTTATCGCTGTTATATTTATGTTTTGTGACAGAAAAGCCAAACCAGCCCTACTATGTTCCAGACAGTGTTAGCTGTGTGATCTGAAACAGCCTGAGTGCAAATATCAAGAAAAATAATGCACTTCTGGTGTTTAGGAAATGCATGGTAATATATGTGGCCGCCGAAACAACTTCTTTATTAACCAGTGGTAATAAAACATATTCATAGCATACAGAGGGGAAGCCCACATCAAATATATTGAGATAACATCTAATTAACATTGTCCTTGTGATTCTCTGTGGTACATTCCGCTTTTCTGACTACAACATTAAAATTAGTTTTTATTAGCACAGGATTGCAGAATGGAAATAATTTTACAGTGCCATATGTTTACACAGTGTCACATGGTTGTGTGCCAGACAGATGATGTTGGCCGCTCAGTGCCAGATGTTGAAGGAGGTTGGGGAAACAACTGTAGGAAAAGGCAGGCCAGGTCTAAGGATGCGCCTTGGTGTTCCATCTGTCCTGACAGTCGGGAGAGGAGCCACAGGAGCCACCTAGAGGTGGGGAAGTTCTCAGTTCCTTTTTTAAGCAAAAGGAGACACACCTTCCATGGCTGGGTGTTTGGCTGGGTGTTTTGTCGTGTGGCTGCTCTGTATACAGTCCTGACTCAGTGTCCTGCGGCCCAGAGGTGTCCATGCAATCCTGTTACTGCTTACACATTGCCTCCCGACTCTTCTTCAGCTACTGCCCTCACCTTTAGGTGTGTAATCCCAGCCTCCTCTGTCCCTCAGTAGGTTCACTGTCTCTCTCCAGGACTGACTCCTCCGCACATGGCCTCCAGCTCTCCCTCTGGGCACTCCTGGGGTGGGGAACAAGAGAGATTACATACCTAGTCACATGCTGGCTCAAAAGGAGGGTGTGGCTAACCTGGACTTAGTCTGGAAAAGGACCCTTAGGTTTTCAGATCTTCACTGTATTCAGAGAAACTGGTCCTTTTATTCTGGTAAAGACAGAGGTAACAGGAATGGATTTTGGGGTGGGCCCGGCATGTGACTTGCTTCCTGCTGGGTCTCTTGGCCCAGGACATTTGCATCACCAGTGTAGCCATTGTGGCTGGGCGCCTTTGTTACTCTTGGTCTCTTAGGTATATATGCCTTACCTAGATGAACTTGGACAATTGCCTGGGGTGTCTTGGTTCCCATATTATTTATTACCTTTTATTTCCCAGCCCTCATGTCAGCTATAGCTTGATTTAGTTGTTTGTATGTTTTATACATTCAGGTGTTGTCATCAAACTCAACCTCATTAACTTGAGAGCTGTCTGAGTTTGAGCACTGTAGCATACTTAGTAGCATGTAGTTTACTCTGGTTTGAAAAGAAACCATATAGATATAGGTTGTAACAAGAGGCAAGTTGTAATCATTTTCTTTCAGATTATATTCATGTGGATGTATACTTTGTCTTTCTTGTTAATTATCATTGGCTTCTGAGTGCTGAATCAAATTTATCCTTAATTGTAGTAATTTTATTATTGGGAAACCAGTTAAGATTAAATGATCCTTGCAAATGTAAATATAGATACCAAAAATTAGATTCCTTTACTATATAGACAGTCAAAAAAGTAAGAATTTATTTTTGTTTAATATAGTAGAATATATATTCTGTGCAGTTCTGCAATAGAGATGTCATTGGGGAATAGGTTAGGTTAGATCTAATTCTTAGAGTTTGACCATTCCTGCAAGAGGTTCAGTTACTGGATACATTAGAATCTGTTGGGAAACAAAGTAGTTTATTTGTATTTTATCTTCCGTATCTTTAACTGTACAATGACATCTTTGTATTTATTTACTTATTTTAAATGTATTACTGCATTATTTATTTGTTTGCTTTGTGTGAGTGGGGGAGTCTCACATGTGGAGGTCAGAGGACAATTTGGAGTCTTTGTCCGCCTTCCATGTGGGTCCAGGCATTGAGCTCGGGTCTCAGGCTTGGTGGCAAGCACCCGTACCCACTGAGCCATCTTGCCAGCCTTATATTTATTTTTTAAGCAAAAAATTATTTTGTAGGATAAATTTGTCATGAACTAACCTGCATATGCCTAGCTGCAGTTTTAATAGGCATTGACACAGGTCTGGAAGTCCCCAACACCACCAGCATAAGTGACATAGCCACTGTCCTCCCCAAGTGTCTCATTCTCTAGCAGTGCGTCCCCTCCCTGTCCTCCCTGCACTGCAGAAGGCCAAGTTTCTAGACTCTGAGATGGAGCCATGGGTGTATTGTCTCCCTCAGAATGCTTGTCTGGGACTCTCTCATAGCAGTAGGACTGGGGTGTAACTCATTGTAGACTGCTTGTCTAGCCAGGTCTCCAGTACTGTATGAACTGTGGTGGGTGACTCCGCCATCCAGCAGCTGGAGGCAGAAGCAGGAAGATTAGAAATTGAAAGTCATCCTCCTTTACTTAGCAAGTCCTGAGTCCAGGCTGGGATACCAAGGGCAGTTCTCAAGCACAAACAGACAACCCAGATAGACACACCGACTGCTAGGCTGTGTTGCTGTACGCGTACCCATTCTTCTGTTGGACCTCTGGGCCATTTCCTTTCATTATATGAGCTGAGCTTTTAAAGAAACTACCGAAGTATTTTCTGTGCAGATTCCACGTTTTATGTTTGTTTTGCTTCTGCTTTGCAGTGTTTGGCTGGCCTTGAACTGACCCTCTGGACCTCCACCCACCTCCAGAGAGAGGAAGAGAGGGAGGGAGGGAGGGGTAATAAGCAGGTGTGTAGCATCATTTTCCTTTTTTAGCAGTGTGTGCGCGTACTCATACCTTTCTTACTGCACTTGGTATGATTAGTATTTTTTATTAAGTGTTTGGGGTGTTCTTTGGTGGTTTTCATTGACACTTATCTGATAATTGATATTGAACATCTCTAAATTTATTTTTATTTTATCTTATATGTGTGAGTGTTTTGCTTACATGTATGTCTGTGTACCACGTGCATGCCTGGTGCCCTCTGAGGCCAGAAAAGGATGTCAGATACCCTGAGACTGGAGTTACAGATTGTTTTGAGACACTATGTGGGTGCTGGGAACTGAACCCAGGTCCTCTACAAGAGTAGAAAGTACTGACTTCTGAACCATCTTTCCAACCCTTTCCACGTTCTTACTGTGTTTTAAGATTGAATTTTGAGAGGTTTCCTGTATTTGGGTACAGTTATTCATCAAATAGATGCTTTGCAAACATGTTTGAGTCTGCAGCTGCCTTTTCCCCTCTCCCTGGGCACCTTTGAAGACTGAGGGTCTTACATTTCCATGCAGTCCAACCTATGATTGTTTTCTTTTGTGGATTGTGTTATACAATGTACTATTCAACACATCTTTGTTAACCCAAAGTCAGAACTATCTTTTCCTGTGCTTTCTTCCAAGTTTTATAGCAACAGCCTTAGATTTAGACCTATGGTCTATTTTGAGCTCATTTTTATACAGTGTGCATTATGGGTCCAGGTTCATTTTCTACACACAGTAACCTAGTTGTTCCAACATTATTTATTAGGGGATTTTTGTCTAATAAGGCTTCCTTGACCTGTCTCTAAAATCAATTGTCTACTTGTCAGTGGCTATCCATTGCCGAATGAAAGAAGCCGAATCCAGTTCTTGATAATGTGTTTGCGCTATGTTTAATAACACTCTTGGTCTCTTTTCTGTGACCTTATGGAAACCTTCCCTACTCAAAGTTTCCTTCATTTTATTTTATTTTTTAATTTTGTTAAACAAGAAGTTCTGCTGTTACAAGAATGAAGTCACACTAGTTCAGATACTTTGTATTTCTTGCAGTGGTGATCTGCCGTTTTTTCTGTTCTCCCGTTCTCAATCGTTGCCTTCATTTTCACTTTTTAGTTTTACCTTTTGTTTCCCCTTTTTATTTTTATTTCTCATTTTATTTTGCATTTTATTGAGTAACTGCTCAAGGAAGGTACTAGAAGAGAAAGTGTCAACTTCAGTTGGAAGCCCAGGACAGGGCTAGAGAGATGGCTTAGCTATGAAGAGGCTCACATCCTTCCAGAGGACTTGAGTTTAGTTCTAGCACCCACATCAGGTGGTTCACAATTTCCTGTAACTCCATCTCCAAGGGATCCGATGTGAATACATGTGCTCACACGCACACATATGCACACATAAATCAAATTAAGCAAATCTCAACAACAAAAGGTTAGAAGCTGGCCATGCCTGAGCCACTGGACGTTCTGAGCAGTACCAGATCCTGAGCTCTTCATTTTTAAGTTGGGCTACCAATGTATTCTTTGAGTCATTTTGAAAAATAACAAAAAAGGGGGTGTTTGCTTGTGTCCATACTTGGAGTGAATGCTTGTCATGTGTAGAGCCAGTGCCTTCATAGGCTCCGTGGAGGAGAGACAGTGCTGTCACTAGGTCATCCAAAGTGAGAGAACAGGGCTTACCATCATAAGGGCCCCAAGACCTTTGCGGCAGTGATTCTGTCTGCACCTATGTCGAAGCTCCCTTTGCTCGACTCAGCCTCAGGCCCAGGATGCTCTGCTTGGTCTGTGTGTGGCTTCTCTCTCTCACCCGCTGCTCCGCCTCCAGCAGGGACTCTTGAGGATCATATATGTCCTAGGCATCAGGATCTGTGAAGCCAGGCTTTTGGCAACACATTCAGAATATTACTGGTCTTCTCAAAATGCCTCTTCCTAGCTGGCATGGTGCTGCCTGCCTGTGCTGCAGAGGCAGACCCAGGTGGATCTCTGGGTTTGAGGCTAGCCCAGTGTATCTGGAAAGTTCCAGAACAGCCACAGTGACACAGTGAGACCTGTTCTCAACAAATGAACATCAAAACATTCTTGGTAGATGTCACCGTCTTCATTTGCTTATTTATCAAAACCAAACCACACCCTTCCATGCATGGAGATGTAGCAGAGAAAATGCATAGAGCTTCTGTTGGTGTGGCCTCCCAGGGCAGGTGGGTAGTGAGGAAGAAGCAGTTTCACCTGTTTCTGCCTGGCTTTAACTCGCGGTCTCCCTGAGGCCCCACACAGCCCATCGGTTCTCTGATCTCTTCTCAGGATGTCTGTTGGTGAGCCTTTTCTTGCTGTTTTTGTTTTCCTGAGAGGTGCAGAGTTCATCAATTCTGAAAAGTTTAGCCTGAGAGGGGCAGTCTCCCCGCTCCGCGTGGCTTTTACTCTGACATTCAGAGGTGGAATGTACGTCCCCGTCTGTGCCTCCTCAGCCACACTGCCGTTAGTGCTGCAGGGTCAGCATTTGGCCACGTCCTCCTTAGTTCCTGCCTAGGCCCATGACACATCATGTTTGTGTGCGTGTTTGCGTGAGTGGTGCCAGGTGACACGCAGCACAGCCCCTCACTCCTCAGGGGGTGTCCATCAGCTGAGGACAGACAGCTCATGCAGCCTGACGGGTAGGAAAAGCAAGGGCGGGGCGGGGCACTGTGAAGCGGCACTCCTCACCAGCTGGCCACAGTCAGAACTTAGGATCATGTTTGCAGGTCATCACATCAGACCTTGTACAGCTGGCTCTCTTCTGCCCTGCCTTCCTATCCCTCATCCATGTGCCTAACAGCTGGAGCAGGCTCTCACTAAGGTGTCTTTTGCAGTGATGCCTCATACGATGTGCTGTTTGTTCATGTGAATAAAAGGTTCTGCCCGCGTCTGTGCAGTAGCCTTAACACCAGCCTGGCCGGCTTCTCCCTTGCAGGAGTGCTCGGTTCCCTGAGAGCCAGTCTTTCTTCCATGCCATATGCATGCCTACTTCTCATAGTCCTTTGTGTGGTAATTTGGGAAGCTCTCGACTTCAAACAGCTGAACTTCTAAGGGGCTCTTTTGGCTCATTTGTTGCTAGGTTCAAAGTGATTACACAGGCTCTAAGCTCGCAGTCCCCTGTTGCAGTTCAAGGAGTGTAAGTAGGCTCTTTGAAGCTAGGGAGCCAGTGGTGCCCTTGCTGTGGGTGTTCTGTGGAGTACTCTTTTCTAAAGTGAGGTGCTTTGTCTGTGAGAGTCTCTGGAGGCCAGAGGCCTCTTCATGGTTTTTTTTCTGGCCCCGCGGAGCCCCTACGTAGTCCCTGATGTCCAGATTCACTCCTGGCCTGCTGCACTTCGGGTTTTGGTGTGTTCATCTGTGGCCAGCCTTTCTGTTCTGGGGTAGTTTTCCTGGCCCTTGAACTCACACGAGCCACATTTCCACGCTTGGCAGTGTTTGTTGTTCCACACATTCTAAACGCAAGGATGTCAGAGTCTCTCTCTTTTTGCTCTAATTCATCATTACTGCTTGGAGCTCATCCTGGCTCTAGAAGGGTCAGCTAGACCTTCCCGCTCTGAGAGGAGTGGTGACTGAGGGGAGAGAGAAAACCAGAAGTGCTCTCCGCTCCCCAGCTCTTCCTATTAGCTCCCTTGTTTCTGTCATAATCGTGTTTGTATTAGCACAAAGCTACACTGTGACTTTACAAAGTCAGAGATAACAGAACAGTGTTAAACAGTGCTTTTAAAACGCTTCAGAAAGATGTCTTAAATGCAGCAGCTCACACACCCATAGACAGTGACCATGAAGGCGCCACCCAGGGGAGCCTTCCCTGTTCTCGGAGTGTTCTCTGGTCCTGCCTGCCACTGAGATGTGCAGGTTCAGGACTGAGGCTCCAGGTCCGGGTCCTGCTGTCTTCCCTGCTAGACCAGGACCCTCTAGAAAGCAGCGTCCCACCGTGATGGGCATCTACCCAGGATGTCAGTACAGGCAGCTGTTTGGTGAATGAATTCACTGTCTCGTCTCAAGCAGAGTGTGCAGCAAGTGCCTGACGAAGAAACAGGATGCCAGCAGCATCTGCAGGACCCCCAGGCTTCGGCTTCTAGCGTATCCCGCTTTTTTGACTATTTTTCACTTGAAAAAAAAATCTTACTGCACTCCTTGGTGCCTAGTGTCTTATATTGGGTCATGTGACTTACTCTGTGCCATTGTAGAGTGCACACTCATATTATTAATGACTTTTAATCCTGTTTCTTTATTGTTTTCCAATTTTTCTGTAATGAATGTATATTTTATAATTGAAGAAATTTACTATTTGTGGGATTGTTTTATTTGTTGGTCAGTTGGTTGTTTTATTTTGCGTGCTTGGAATTGAACCTAGGGCTTCAGGGACAGACATGTGCTCTACCACCCGATTATATTCCCAGCCCAGAATTGTTTCTTAAAAGAGACAAAGGAAAGTTTATACTTGCGTAGACTCAGTTGCCAGTTAGACTAGACCATGGGACATAGGAAAGGGAATCGAGAGAACAAGTTGGGGCTATACCAAAACAGATGTGCTGGGAGCACGTGTGTGCTGGGGACAGAAGGACAGGATTCTCTTGGGAGTTTGATCCCCACATTCTCTCATTCCTGGGTCCTTTAAATACAATGTTATCCAAGTAAACTGATTGAGGATTATTTCAGATGAGTCTGTAAGATAACCTGCCCTTAGTGTTCCACAGGTTCTGGAGGGGAGGGTGACTTGCTAGGGCTTGAGTGATTGTACCTCCTCATAGTCTTGTCATGAGGTCCGACAAACACACACACATACACACCACCCAAGATGTCACACACACATGCAGACACACACACACACACACACACACACACACACACACGTACACACACACCACCCAAGATGTGAGGAGCTCAGCTAGTGTGGGGATCAGGGGCAGGGCCAAGGCAGCCTGGCAGCAGAAGGGCTCTGCTGAGCATCGCTGCCAGTGTACTCTGTAACTTCCTGATGGTATGGGAGGGAAGGTGGGCACAGATAGGAGCTGGAGGAGAGAACCCGCTGTCTAGTGGGCCGAGCCCTGCAGCCTGCGGGCCTACCCTGCTGGAGGAAGCCTGAATGAAGATGTGGTGTGCTGTAGTGATGAGGGCGTCTCCTTTGAAGAGAGGACTGCCGGCTGCCAGACAGGGACCTTGAAGCCAAGGTCAATTCTAGAGCAGCCCCCACTTTCCATGTTAAATCTCTGTGTGTGGAAATCATGGCTTCTCTCTGGACAGCACTGACTTCTTGAGACCTTCCATACTGGGGGCTGGATGGGCCAACTCTATATCCGGAGCTTGGTTTCCTCTGTCAGATATTGCAGGAGAGCTGAGGGACAGGTCCTAGCTGTGTGGCCTTGATGCTGGTGGATCGGGCAGTGCTGTAGTAGCTCATGCAGGTCCCCTCACAGAGCCTCTGAGTGCTGTGAGACGGGTGTGCAGGGAAAGCCCTTCTCATCTCCAGCTGTTCCCTTTGGGGGGCAGGGCGGGGCATCTGAGCAGTTCCAGGAAGGGGGGCGGAGTTCAGAGGGAAAGTGCACTCAAGCTGGGAGGAGTCTCAGACAGCAGAGCAGCAGGGTGCAGCACAGGCTAAACAGAGATCCTGCTCCACATCTGCTGGTTCTGTGTGCCCGGGGGCCTGGGAAGTGGCTGGCACTGGGTGAGGAGTACTATTCCAGCCCTGGGGCAAGGGCGGCCTTGTCCTAAAGCTTGTTCACCTTTGGTTGATAGCAAGCTTACTGATGAAAACACTGGGCATTATTGTTTTTCCTGGCATTGTTCTCAACTAAAATTTCTGCTTATTCCAGTTTTACCCTGAGAAATGTTGAGATCGAATGAGAATTAACGTGGCTTTGGAGAGTGTTCAGTGTTCAGTACATTTGTTTATGGCTGTTTGTGCACACTCACTCACGGTACACCTTGTGGTGAGGAAGCTGTTTTTGTGGTAGTTGGTTTGACAAAGAGAAGGACCTCCGCATCTTTGGAAGCTTACATTTAGCAAAAGCTGAACTTGAAACAGAAGTGAGGCTGAACTGGAAGGTGTGGCTCCCACCAGGATTCTGTCAAGCAGTAGGGTGAGCTGGATGGTGTGGCTCACACCAGGATTCTGTCACACAGTAGGCTGAGCTGGACTGTGTGGCTCACACCAGGATTCTGTCATGCAGTAGGGTGAGCTGGATGGTGTGGCTCACACCACGGATTCCGTCACGCAGTAGACTGAGCTGGGACAAGGTGATGGGTCTTCTATGTACTTGCCAACCTAGACTACATAGCATGTTCATGTCCAGCCTGAGCTACAGAATTAAGACCCTGCCCCCAAAAAGGGCTTGGGCTGGGTATGCCGCTCCATGGTAGAACACTTGCTCAGGTGCCATGTGTGAGGCCCTGGTCAGCTCCGTAAAGAAAGTGGTTAAATACTTGTCATTTAGAAGACAGCGCACACCAAAGACCAGAGTCCTAAGAGAAATGGAATGTCAGGTAGTGGTGTGCAGGTGAATGTGGTGGGAAGCTGGGAAAAGTCTCTACCACAGCCTGAGGACATGGTAGAGGCTGGTCCAGGATGTCAGCTGCCTCCAGTCTCATCTCCAGTACTTACTGCTGATAGTCTTGATATGTCACTTCTACTTTCTGAACTTACTTCCCTAACTCTAAGTGCCAGGTCTGATTATCAGCCAGGATAATCAAGAATCAAATTAGATACATATGCAAAACTGGATGGGTGGAGGAAGTGTAGTAGAGTCACTTTTGGGATGATGGTTTGGCCAGGCCCAGGTCTGGAGGTCTTACGTGTTGCCCTGAGGTATGAAGGTAGTATGTGTGGCCCTGAGGAGTGTAGGCTCTGTTCCAAGTCAGGATTTTATGAACGAATCTTCCACTGGGTTTCTTGGCCCAGGCTGCCTGTCTCCATTTCCTCCCCCTGCTGTTGGGGGGAGGGGGCACAAGGTGGATGTACTGTCCACCTGGTGGTGCTCATCTGGAAGTTCCTGGCTTCACAGCGAGGACAGGAGAGCTATGGTCCCAGAGCATTGGGCTGGTTCCTTCTTGTTTCTCCTCCTGAGTTGGCTTTCCTCACTTAGGTCCTTCATAACGTCAGCTAGCCACATTGTGTCTACACCGGATTTAGTTCCTAACTTTCATTGCTGATAAACAGATCTGCAGCTTATATTTAGAGAGATAGCTCCAAAGCTGAAGTGATCAGGCCACCGTGAATGTTGGAGGCAAGATTAATAGGCCTGCTTAATCAGTGTCCTTCTGTTAAGTCCTCGGAGCCTTTCACATCAGGGATTTTCAGTTCCTACTAGTGCACAAGCCAACCAATGTAACAGGAACAAGTGGGCCCCACTAGCTTACACCTGAAATAATCACACAGAAACTGTATTCATTTAGACACTGTTTGGCCCATTAGTTCTAGCCTCTTATTGGCTAACTCTCACATCTTGATTCAACCTATTTCTAATAATCTGTGTGTCACCACGAGGCCGTGGCTTACCGGGAAAGATTCAGCATGTCTGACCTGGCAGCTCCATGGCGGCTCTCTGACTGCCCTTCTTCCCAGCATTCAGTTCTGTCTACTCTGCCTACCTAAGTTCTGCCCTATCAAAAGGCCAAGGCAGTTTCTTTATTCAACCAATGGAAGCAACACATAAACAGAAGACCTCCTACACCAGACCAACCCTGTTCTCTGCTTGGTGAGATGTTTACATGTTTGCATTCCTGCTGGGCTTCAGTTCTGGGCTACCCCGTGTCAACTGCATAGAAAGCAACTGCCTGGCTTCTGCTGGCGTCCTGTTAGTTATCTTCCCTCTGTACTAGCAAAGCTAAGTTCTTACTCAATCTCTCTTGCTCAGCTGATCATTTGATTTTATTTTCTGGAAAAATTGGCCCAGATCACTGCAGTTCATATCAGTGACCTTTTTGTTTTACAGAATGCTCTTTCATTGAATGCCAGCTAGTAGATTAGGTGTGTTGTTTTAGTGGGTTTAACTGGCAGTGTGACTTGCCAACTCAAGTTCCCCAAACTAAATTATTTGTATGACAAAAAATGGACTCTCTTGCTTTACAGACATGTTCCGCTCTTTCCAGAAGTTGTACAGTTGGTCCTTCATAGGTTGTCTGGAGACCAGCTGGAATACAGGCACAGGGCTGACTTTAAGGTCAGGATCACTGGCCTCTGTGAGCCCTGGGAGTCCATAGGATCCCATGACAAATGTCAATATCTAAAGTCCAAAAGTACTTTCATTAAAATAAGGGCTCATCTCTGTGTAGGCTGGCCACTTGGGTGGCATTGTGGACAAGGTCCCAACTCTCCCTTCAGTCTGGGAGACCTAGGAGTCATAGGTGCAGTAAACAATGTAGATGTTTCTGGGGCTTTAAGGAGGGATTTCATAGCTAGGGAGAGAAAGAATAATGTCGGTTTATTATGCTGTTTAACCAGAGCACATTGAGAGCAGGAAAGAGAAAGGTGTCATTTTCAGTTCTAGAAGGGGATCCCGAAAAAGTGGCTAGAAATACAGATTATAAGTTTGGCCAGCAGTACAGATACAGCCCAGCCATTTCTTCAGCATGATCAGTTGGCTGACCTCACAACTAGGCAGTTGAGGAGCAATCAGCTTTTCCTGTAGCGTGTGGGTGAGAAAGAAGAGACTCCAACAGCAGAGGGCTGTAGTCCCTGGCCCAGCTGGAGGACCAGCCAGGAAGGGGGTGGATGCTGCTCTCTGGCGGGGCGCAGAGAGGAGGGCCATCCTGTGACATCATGTCACCCAGGATGTCACCTAAGATAAAGGCTTGAAGCTATGACGAGCAAATAAGACTGCACTTCCCAGGAGGACTGAAGAGTGTGAGTCATGGGCACGAGTGGACAGCAGGTAGGAGGTCTTGGTTAACCATTGCAGGAATGAGGAGCAAACAGGGTGGTAGACAGTTTTAGTTGGGAGACAGGAATTAGGAAAATTTTCTAAGGTAAGGTGGCCCTTTGGCAAAGGTTCACAGCGGTAAATGTAGGTGTGAAATCTGAAATTCCAAACTTAGGTACTTTCATTTTTATCAGGTTTTCTGAAACAAATAGAATGTGTCTTTGACGGTCCCCAGCAGGGTTGTGTGAACAAGGCTCTTGACCCCATTGTGCTGTTACACCTGGAATTACAGGCTCTCTTCAGAGCCAAGACCCTTCCAGACTATGTTAAGTATGTGCAGCAGCAGCATGGCCGTTCTCTCCAGTTAGCAGAATGTGTAATTTAAGAAGTAAATGCTGTGACTAACTGTGGAGCTACAGTGAAGCCCTCGCCACCCCCGCCATCCCCACCACCCCAGCCTTCTTCAGATGGAGGCAGCAGGGAGCCCCAGACCCCTCCTTGCCACCAGGCCTTTAAAGTAGACTGGTCATGACGTTCAAATTAGTATAAATTCCACAAACAAAGTTGTTTTTTCAGTCATGCTCTTTAGGTTTGTTGACTTAAATCCTCCGACATGTGAGTGAGCTATGCCAGGTTCTGCTGGCCTTCAGCTCTACGGGTTAACCTGTGTAGAGATGCACAGTCTTAACTGAGCACCCAGTGGGAAACCTGCTGTGAGGGGTCAGTCTGGCATGAGGAGAAGGAACAGAGGGCAGGGGTCAGGTCAGTCTGGCGTGAGGAGGAGGAGAGGAGAGATGGTTCCAGGTCCAGCCTGCTGTTCTGGCACGGGTAGGACTCTTCATCCTAGAAGGTAACTTACACGCTTCCTCTGTATGTCTGCTTTTGAGTTGAGGTGCACTGAGGCAGGCGTGCTGAAAGACCCCTGTCAGTCAGTCCCTGACACAGAGGCTAATGCGCAGGACGCTCTGCTTCTCTGCGTGCTCTCTCCTGCTGCTGCCTGCATCGTCTGAAGCATGATTGTTTTACTGGCGCCGCTTTCAAAGCCATCGTCCTGTTATCTAAGCTTGTGGTTGTGTCTCCTGGATCTGACTGTGTGTGTGGACAGCATATGTCCTGATCTCAAGGCTGTGCACTAGAAATCTTTGTAAGCGTCCATGATGACTCCTAAGCTGAGGTAATACCGCTTTTTTAATGTAGTTTTTTTTTTTTTTTTTTTGGTTATTTGGGCGTTTCACATAATCTACCCTGATCACACTCTCTTCCCGGTCTCCCCAGGTCCACCCCACCCTGTGACCTCCCTAGAAGAAAAGAAAAAGGCAAATCCAATTTGTGTTGCCCATACACTCACTGGAGCATGGTCAAATTTCCAATGCCTGCCCCTTACAGAAAACCAAGTCCTTCTTTTTCAGCACCCCACCCCCACCAGAAGCCAGCAACTGTGAAGACTGCACCTCTGCATCCCCAGCACAGTTTTTTAAGAGTTCTTTTCAGTGGCTTTCTGTCTACACTGTTTTCTTTTTGGGTAGTGGCAGTGGGGGAGGGGGAGTTGTCTCAGAATCTGTGCAGCCCTGCCTGTCCTGGAACTCACTGTGTAGACCAGGCTGGCCATGAGCTCACTGTGTAGACCAGGCTGCGGTTAAAGGTGTGTGCTACGACACCTTGCAGAACACTTAAAAAAAATGTTTCCTGGCAAACACCTTTTATTGTGTGGAATTGGAAGTGGCAGCCACTGCTCTGTGCAAGTGTCTACTGTTCTGGAGGAGGAAGAACCATCTTCGAAATAACAAGCTGGGGAATATGGTGTCTGTGTCTTTTCCACTGTGGAATAACAATGGAGAAAGCAAGAGAAACAGTTTGGAATGAAACTGTTTGGAAGTGCAGTCATGACTTTTCTGTGGCCGTGGCAACAGGTTAAAGCATGGCGGCAGGACCAAGAGCTGGCCGGGCACATTCTCATCCATACCATGGGAGGAAGGACAAGGACTGGGACAAGGCTACAAACCCTCAAATCTACCCCCAGTGATGTACTTTCTCTGGCAAGGGTGTGCCTCCTAAAGGTTCCATAACCCCCAAAGAGCGCTACCAACTGGGCACCAGGTTTTCAAATACTTGAGCTGATGGGCAACATCTTATACTCAATCCATAGTGGAGCTATCGGTAATAATGAGAGATTACAATCTCCTTAGCAGTTGAGACAACCTTCTAAACATAAAGAAAAGAATACTAAATGTAATCAGTCAGAATCAGGTTCAAAATAGCAGTTGTGGGGATGGCCACTCTCCTCTGGCAGTTGTGGAACTTAGCGGGGTAGAATCACTGGAGAGAAAGGGCGGGAGAGCCTCCTTTGCAGTGTTGTGAGTGGTCAGGAGTGTAGCTAAGGCAGACAGTGCTGCTACTTAAATACAGGCTGTGTACTCTGGAGGCTTGGCTTTCAGTAGCATAACCACTCTGTGCCTGTTCTCACCAGAGAATGAGGAAAATCCCATCGCACGGTCGTTTCAGTGACATCAGTAGATGAGTTCATGTCCATGAAGCTCTGTGCTCTGCCGTTTATCACATGAAAAGAGCTCTAGCCGCTCTCTTGAGCCTGGAGACAAACTGGCTCTAAACGTTACAGATGCCACCTTACGCTTTCAGTCAGAGCTGAGAGCACAGACAAACTGAGCCCTAACGGTTGGGTGCTATAACTCCAGAAAGGACCCGAAGACCCGCCTTCAGGCCCTTTGATAGGAGACAGTAGGGCTTCAGAAACAGGTCACATTCAAGTCCTTGACCTAAATGGCATTAAAACCTAAAGACAGTCAGTCAGCTCTGCGAGCCGATTGCTTTATTGTGTATATTTCTCTTTGATGGGAAATTGGGCAGTGATTCAAGATTAACATACACCATCAGCCAGTTTAGGAAATTAGCTAATTGTTTAGAACATGCTGAAACATGCCAATATCCTAAAGTAGTTTTGTGTTCACCAGTGGAGTATCTTTTTTCCTACATCTATGTTTGTTCCTGATAGCGCCTTTGGTGCAGGGCTGGTGGTGAGAGCCCAGGTTTCGTGCTGGGCAGGCACCTTCTACTTACTCATTCCCAATCCTCTACTTTTTTTTTCCCTTTTCTGCAAGAAACTCACTTTTGTTATTTTAGAATAAACCCTTCTCAGTCTTTGACTTACTCTTCCTGCATTTTAAAGTTCATTTTCTTAGGCTGTAGCGCTTGGGGGGAGGGGGCGGAGACCTAACTGGAGTAGTTTCAGACCTCCACCTAGAGACCTCTGTGAGCCATCTTGGGGTTTTCTCCTGGGAGTAGCATTATGAACAGATGGTTCATCCACACAGTGAAGTGGGATAATATAGTCTGAGCTGAGCAGAGGTTAACACAGCAATCTCTGGCATTTAGGAGAATGTCCAGGTGACTGGGAGTGGTGTCTCTACCAGTATTTGGGATTTTATTTGTGGTAGTATGAAAATACAGCATAGCAAGGGACCTTTCTGTTCTCATTAGAATTTTTTTTTTTTGATTTAGGAAGTAGTCTCACCCACAGCAACTTTCCCTCCTTATAGGGAAGAATTGAAATCCCCACTCCCCTCCACACACATACACACTTCAGGAAATAGTATATCAGGTTCCTGTGTTGTCAGAGCCCTCTTCCTGACTTTCTCTGGTCTAATTGTTTGAGTCGTCCAGATTCTGTGTGAGGTGTGGGGTTGGTAAGAATAAGGGCTCCGTGCTGTAGAAGAGGGGTGGGTGGAAGTCAGAAGCCAGGGCAGGGTGAAGCCTGTGCAGAGAGAGCCCTTGTGTGCTCAGAGAAGCTGCCTTCTGCCTCACCTTACCTTTGTCATCTACGTCACTCAGAACACATTCCTCTCTTTGTGTAGTTTTTTGTTTTTGTTTTTTATTCTTTGGGGGCTGCCACCCAGCTCCCAAATAAACACATGGAGACTTATTCTTAGCTTATAAATGCCCAGCCAACTTTTCTAACGTGAACTATCCCATTTCTCTTCTTCTGTTTTACCTCTACCTTTCTTCATCCTAAATATCTTCCTTTCCTTTTTACTCTGTGACTGGCTGGGTGGCTGGCCCCTGGCATCTTTCTCTCCTCCTTTTCTTGCTCCTCTATCTTCTCTCGAGCCTAGATTTCTTCTCCTGTTTAATCCCCTCTGTATGCCAGCCCTGCCTATCCTTTCTCTCCTGCCTAGCTATTGGCTTTTCAGCTCTTTATCTGACCAATCAGGTGTTTTAGGCAGGCAAAGTAACAAAGCTTCACAGAGTTGAACAAATGCAACATAAAGGAATAAAACATATCTTTGCATCATTAAACAAATATTCAACAGCATAAACGAATGGACCACATCTCCAGTTAATATTCCACACCACCTCTGGATCCCTCTGAGGACCCTGCCTCCATCAGAGCTGTGAGAGGGTTGTCTCCGCAGCACTAACCTGCTTCCTTACCTCTTCTTCCCCTTTCTCTGTCTTCTTCCAGTCCCATCTGTTTCAATGTTTGCTCTCAAAACGCAGGGCTAGCCATGTGGTGGTTTTTTTGTTTGTTTGTTTGGTTTGTTTTTATATACCTCCTGGGCCATGGATATTATGTGATTCTATTCCCAGGGCTTACCTTTTTACATTTAACCCTTTATGTCCCATTATTATACCAGGTGTGTGTTCTGTAATAAAGTTTCTACTCATGTTGTTATGTTTGTTTTTCAACCTCTATATATTTGTTGGTATATGTTCCCTCCCTCAAATTGGGATCCTAAATCTTCAACAGAATTTGAGTGAATACTGGTCTAGCCCGAAGCTGGTCTTGTGAAAACACCGTGGTATAGAATATTGAAATATAGCCAGGGGAAGGAAACCCTGGCCAAATAATGATCCCACAGCTTAGCAGGTGAACTTTGTGGAGTATATTTCGGAGGTGTTTGGCAAAAATCAGTGGGTGGGCTGTTTAGAATAGTTGATCACCTTCTGTTCTTAGCTTCTGATGTGCTGCTCTCTGATATCCTGTGTGTTTAGTAGATTGTGAGATTGTTGGGGTGAAGTTCAGTTCTTTATGGGGTGTGGACCAGTGAGTGTTTCAGGACAGAGGGACAAGGTATTGTGGAGTGCAGACATTTCCTGAGAGCAGCCTGGGATAGGAGAGGTGCCCTCAGAGTGTGGACCTGTCTGAACTGGACAGAGCGCTGCTTGGGGCTTGTCTGCTGAGTGCTCACAGTAGCTTGTACTAGCAGCTGTGAGTGCATGAGCTGCCAGCCACCCATCCTGCTCATGTGGTAGCAGCATTAGTAGCTGGAAGAAGCTCCAGTTTAGGACCACAGATAAGGAGGGACATGTTAATGTCTGTCATCTATTGGGACCTAGCAAACGTTACTTTATTTCTCTAGAGCAGTGGTTCTCAGCCTGCCTAATGCTGTGACCTTTAATACAGTTCCTGGCGTTGTGAAGTTCCCCAACCATGAAATTATTTTCATTGCTACTTCATAACTGTAATTTTGCTACTGTTATGAATCATAATATAAATATCTGTGTTGTTTGGGGTCTTAGGTGACCTCTGTGAAAGGGCCATTCTACCCCCACAGGGGTCACGACCCACAGGTTGAGAAGCTGCTTTGGATAATGGTGATGTCTCACAAGTTTGCACAGAAAGAAATCCATGCTGTAGTCTTTATAGTGCCTGCCCTACTTTAAATAAGGCAAGAATTTAGCAATTTGTTATTATATAATTGTTCGTTGTTACCATTGCCTATTGACTGGTGATGTTTTAACTGTAGGAGCAGCACACAGCGAGTATTTCCACAGCAAGTCCACCTTGTTCTTTCTGGAGCCCTTTGTTTTCTTAGCCTTTCCTAGGGGATATGTGAAACAGAGGGTACCTTTCTCACTGACACTGCTTTTAACAGAACTGAATTTCATAGGAAGTGTGTATCTGTGAATTTGATGTCAGAGAAAAGAAACAAAAACACCTGGTATGTTCCTGTCCTTTATTATTATGAGAAACTCACAAAGTTAGGAATATTTCAGATTTGTATGGTATTTATGACTTTATTCTTATTTTGTGGGTACAGGGGTATATCGTTTAAGAAAAAGCAAGCTGATACATTTTTGTTTTATTTCTGTTTTTTATTCATGTTTGAAAATGTCGTACACGAACGAGTACTGTACTTATTCCTATTCCACTCGCCCCCCTCAGCTCCCGCCTTGTCCCCCAAGCTCTGATCTCTTATTCTTAACTATTATTGTCACACACACACATTAACACGTGCACATGCTGAGTCACTTTGCTATGTGTTGCTCATATGTATATGTTTGGGGGCTGACCAATTGAAACTGAAGATCTGTCCTGGGAGGGGATGTGAGAGGGAGGGAGAAGAGGAGGGGAGGGGAGAGAGGTCACAGCAGATGCCCTAGTCTTCTGGCATTAGAGTCTTTGCACTCCCTCTTCTGCGATGTTTCCTGAGCCCTGAGTAGGTTGTGATGTAGATGTGTCATCTGCACTGGGCTGGGCACCCCATGGTCACGTATTCTCTGCATTTTAACTACTTGTGGATCTCTATGATAGTTTCCCTCTGTTACAAAGAAGCACTTTGGTGAGGGTGAGAACTGTACTAGTTTGTAGGTATGAGGGTAATTATTCCTAGGGGTGGCAATAAGACATCTTACTTGCCTGTTGGGGAGTGAGGTGCATTTGGCCACAGAGAGAATTGGTGGGGCGCAGACATGAGATGCCAACATAAATGGAGCTAGAGGCAGGAAGGCTGACTGGTGGGAGGCTGGCTTATGCTCTGCGGCAGCTCCAGGAAAGGAGGTGAGAAGGAGCTTAGACAGTCTCCTGACACAGAGGGACTCATGGGCAACAGTGATGTGCTCAAGGATTTGGTCTTTGTGTTTTCATCTGTGAAGTGAACTGGATGAAGGGAGAGCAGTGTGCTGGGAAGGTAAAGAGGGGCAGAGAAGGTGAGTGGGGAAGGAATCTACTCGTGGATAGTAGCTCCTGTGGCTGCTAGTTTAAACAGCTAGTCTCTCCTGCGTGGTTTTCACTGGCTGCCCGGTTCTCTCCAGCTGGTTGACCTTCTCTGCACTTCGCATCCATCCCCAGGCGTGCCAGGGTCTCCTGGAGGACACGTAGGCAGGGCTAGTGGGAGCAAAGGCTTTCCTCTAATGGCTGGCATCATACGTGAAGGGGAATTCGATGATGCTTTACAGTCTACTGTTTATCCTTAAACATTGTAAACAGGCAGCCATACACCTTGCATTGCAGTGATAACAGTGTCTAAAACATAACCAAGCTGGTGGGATGGCTCAGTGGGTGAAGGTGCCCCCAAGCCGGGGAACCAGTTCAGTCCCCGAGACCCACATTTTAGATGGAGCAAATTCCTGTTGTCCTGTGACCTCCACTCGCCCTCCATGGCATATGTGTACACACACACACACACACACACACGTGCTTGTGTGCATGCAGAGTAAATAAGAAGTTAAATGTAATGCCTTCTTAAGAACTAGGAAATCGGTGAAATCTGTGAAACAATTAGAAAGTTGTAGTCAGGAACTGGCTTCTGGAGACAGTAGCCCTGCGACTGGAACCAGCTGTAGGAGGGCACCTGTGGACTCAGGTTTACGTCCCCTGCTGTGGAAATACACACATTTTATTCCCAGTTTTGTATCTCACTTGAGATACAAAAATCCACCATTTTTTCTTATTGCTGTTTCATGTCATTTCATGACTAAGACTTTAAGAATTGAGGTTTTGTGGGGGTGGGGTTGTCCTTTATTCATAAGAGAGTAGTGTGTGTCTGAGTATATCTTGAAAATAGTAAAAATGGCTGACAGTAGCTGGCCTTGCTCTAAACTTTCTATAAATAGACGCAGAGACTTGTGAAGGGCATAGTGTGAACGTGGCAGACTGAACTGCGTCAGTTCTGTCCTGCAGCCAGGATTTCTTAGACTCCTTCAGGCTTCGCATTCTTCAGGCATTAGGCAGCAAGCAGAGGAGATCTGCCAGGCCACCTCCCTCCACCCGCCCAGGGTTTCCCTCAACATCCTTAACCTTGGTTTTAGGCAGTTTTCCCAATGCCTGACTAGTAACAGCTTATCCGCAGGTGCTGTGTTGTTGCACGGAATTTCAGGCGGTAGAAAGCGGGAGAGAACCTTTCCTGGAACACTCTAGGCCGTTAAGTGGTCTTTAAAGAAACAACTGAATTCCTTTCCAATAACACAAAGTGTTAGGTGAAACTCAACAGAGACCTCCCACCCAAGTCACTGCGGGGGTGGGTCAGAGGGCTGAGGAGGGCTGAGTGGGGAGCGAGCTGACGGGAGATTGTTCTCGGGGAAACGCTGTCTATGCTTTGCTTTTTTAGGGCTGCAAGTTAAAATAGGGGAAGTCATGATTTTTAAGATAGATGTTGGCCATCACGCTAAGAACGCTGCTTATGTTTTCAGGTGCCTGTGCCAACCACTCAGGATAGCAGCATGGTGTTCTGTTGTCTCTCATACTGCCTCACGCTGGCTGGCCCTGCTCGAACCCTGCAGGGAGGTGAGTCAGATGCTCATGCTTTGCATGAGCATCCTAGAAGCCGAGCACCCAGGACGGTTACTTTGAAACACCTTTTAGAGTTTTGGGAGATATTTATAGTTCTGTTCACTGGTGATTCCAGGACTGTCCTTTACAGCGTGTCTATTTAAAGAACCTCAGTGACTGTCCGAATGCCCAGGCCACCCTGGTGCTGACAGGTGCATGTCCTAACAAGTTCAGTTCTGAGATGGCTGCTCTGCTCTTTAACTGCTACTTTTGAAAGCAGAGGCGTCTACACAGAGTGCGGCTAGGAAGGCTCCGTGGCTTCTCTGGTGACATCGAACTGTCCTGTGAGCTCTCTCATCAGGGTTCCTGACCTCAAGTATTCAAAACTGAGTCCTGTCTCAGGTTGCTTTGGGTGTGCCTGCCCCATCATCTCTTGTCTCCCAGACGTGGAAGAGACTCACTGGTCTCAGGAGGGAAAGCGGTCTGACCTTGTCTGTGGCGAGTAAATCACTTATGAGGGAACTGTGCACATTTTACAGGTGAATAAACTCTTTAAGGACACCAGCCAGTGAGCCATGGCATAAATTCCTTAGCCCTTCATTTGCTAAAGTTATGTGATTGCATGATCCTCAGAGGTCTCACATAAATTAATCCTCCACCCAAAATGTACAACCTTAAAATCTAGTAATTGCTCGATTCCTGGAGCAACTGGGCTCCCCAATCTTCAGTTCCGTTTCTGTACTGGCTCAGCTCTCATGCAGAGCCTGCTACAGTGTTTGGACACTAGAAAAATTGTGACTGCATGCTCACACGGTTGAGTGTGCGACAGTGACACTAACAAAGCCAGCTGGTTACATCCGTGTAAAAATTAAAAAGCCTGTTAAGTCCTGCTCGTGTGAAGGACAGGGACAGGGAGGACAGCCCAGCTAGTGTCCCTGTAATTGGATCAAAACTCAGAGACTAGTGTCTGCTGCTAGGTCCCGTTTCCACCTCAGCTGTTGGCTGGGTAGCAGGACTCACCTGTTGGTTCTGTTGAGAGAACTATGCCTGAGGCTTCATGCTGGGGGCCACGTGCACAGGGCTTGACCATTTCAGGTTTCAAGTTCTCTGGACCCTTCAGGTTACAGAGGTGAGGGTTAGATGACTTACCTTGGAATTTGTTTCTAAAGAGCTTTTTTTTTTCTTCTATTTTCTTTAATTCTTGACTAAGTACAGAGACTCCTTTGCCTTCTACCCTTTCTGCCCTTCTTTATAAATGCTCTTTGCCTATTAGTAAATGAAGGTTTCACGTAGAGCTGGGGGTCAGCCTGCCTGGCAGAGGACAGACAGCCTTGCTCAATGTGGGGAGGATGGCCTCCCTGTGCCTTTTGGGTGCCGCAGTATCCAGTTTTGATGGACAACTGAGCTCTGCGGTCTCACACTCATGACAGTGTGAGACACGGGCTGTTTGAGCTTCCACGTTAATGTCCTACAGTCAGAGTAGCTACCAAATAAGATTTTCTCCATAAAGACAATTTCTCAAGTTCTTTTTCTTTTAGAGGGTGATGATAGAGAATAATTTTCAATTTATCCCAGGCAGCTTGTTAGGTTTATAAATTTGAAACAGTACAAACTTTGAGTCCTATATTTTCTTTTTAAAAGGAGATATATAAGGTTTTATTTTATGTGTATTTCTGTGAGTATATCTATGTGTACCACATGTGTACAGTGCTTTTAGGGGCCAGAAGAGGGTGTTGGATCCTCTGAAACTAGGATTCTAGGTGTTTGGGAGCTGCCTGACATGAGTACAGGAACTGAACTGGGTTCCTCTGCACAAGCAGTGTGCCCTCTTGACCATGAGCCATTCTCCAGCCTCTGAAGCATTTGATTTCTCTGAAAAGGCAGGTTTGGTAAAACAGGATTCATATTACAGATTGTCTTCTATCTGTTCTGAATAGGGCTACAGGCCTCCTCCAGAGCCTTCTCTGACCCCTGCTGTCAGAGGTGTTGGTGAGGAGGACAGGGTGGAACTCAGCTCCTTAGTCTTTCACAGCTGCCCTGCAAAGCATTTCTGGGATGAAAGACTTGGTGGTGATGAATGTGCCTCTGGTAATGGGAAATGGTTTGGAATACTCTGAAGGTTTTGTATTCTGAACATGTGTGCATGCTTGTGTTTGTGTGTGTGTGTCCATACACATGCACGTATGCGTGTGTTCACTTTCCTGTTGCTGTTCTATGTTGCTTTGATGGAGAATATTTTATATTCTTGTATTTGGTTTGAAGGGTTCTACGAGGGTATTTCTGAATAAAGCTCGTGAAGAAGTGTTTGTTGTTACAGTGTGTACTAGCAGCTTTGAAAAGGCTGGAGGTAGCAGTCCAAAGGAGACAGCACGGCAGAGCAGGGCATTTTCTGCAGTTCAAGTTCCGGGTAACTTGTATCCAGACACACTTGACTTGGCATCCAGACCTAGAGAGTTTCTGTGATAATAAATATTCCAATTGCATTCATCATCTTTTGTTTTCCCCAAGAAACGAGCTATTGTGACCTAATTTTATTTGATTTCTGGTTTTAGAAGACAGGGAACATTTTGCCTGTTGTAGCATTTTGAGTAAAGCCAAAAAACTGGGTATGTATGTTTGAGTCTGATACTTTCTGATAATGTGTCGCAGGGGGCTCAGACTGGAAATTTCAGTGTGACTGTAACGTAATGAAATGTGACAGAAAGAAGATGTCATGAAAAATGAGGGAATCAGCGTACCCATTTGTTAATGTGCATGTCTAATACTAAAACATCGGAATCCTTTTCATGGACCATGGGTTAGGAGTACAGTGACCTAATGTCATCTTGTTAATGTTTTCATTTTGTGTTGTGCTGTGCTGTATAGTCTTGCTTAGGAACAGGTGAATGAAGTTTTTACTTGTACAGCGAGGTTAATTTGACCCTGTATTCTGACACTGTTTCCAGTGTCTGTACAAAGTAGGATGTGGCTTCAGAAAAGAAACTTTCCTTTTGATTTCCTTCAATACTGCAATCTACAATATGGTAATTACTAGCAAGATTATTTTGAGTTAAAACATAGATGCTTTAGAACTGAAATGTATAGAACTGAAGATCATCATGGCAAATGAAATAAACAAGACTAAAGACTACATTTTTCTCTCCTGTGGAATTTAGGCAAGATAGACATAAAAGAGACAGGTGGAGGACTCTTCTCTGGGGATGGAGAAGAGTAAAGGGCAGAGAGGACAAGAAGGGCTACAAAGAGGTGAACGTGCTCTAAGTATATTATATGTGCTTATGGAAATGCCACAGGAAAACCCAGTGATCAGGACAATTAATGAATCATAATTTATAAAAAGAGTTCATGGCCAGGAAAATTAATTCAAGTTGTATACAGAAATCCACTGCTGGGGAGATGATAAAGTCCACAATCATCCGGCCACTTAGAGGTGGCTGATGGTGGTGCTTTGTGAGAAGGCCTGTACTGAAATGTCATGCTCTACTCTATGCATATGTCCAGTGTAAGGTTGACCAGATGTCCCAGATGTTACTCTATGAGTTTTGAAGAACTACTTTTTTTTTTATGGAGATAATTTATTGAGGTGAGCTGCAGTGAGAGTGTGTACAGGGCCAAACATGTATACTGAGCTCCTGAGTGCAGACTATTGTGGATTTGAGTGTTTTGTCTTGATGTTGTGATCCATGTGTTGCTGTAACACAGCACTTTAGACTTATGGCTCACAGTTCTAGATCAAGGTAAACACCTTCTGCCTGCATAGTCACATGCTAACTAGGAGGAACCAGGACAGAAACAGAAGGGGGGCCCTGTATGAGAAGCCCACTTCTGAGACAGACAGTGGCATGCATTCACTCATGAGGGTGGTACTCTCTTGGCCTGATAACCTCTTAATGCCCAGCCTCCTGATGCTGTTTAAATGGCAGTTGATTTCAGTGCATTGAATTGAATTGAATGTATTTTGGAAGGGACACACACTAGCAGTCTCTGTCTTAAACTCTGCCTCTTTCCCTGTGCCCATTTATCCAGTGTCACTGCCTTTAAATGTTCACATGTTGCTATTGATGTGATGAGGTGGGCTTCATGGATTCCATGGACAGTGGGGACAGTCGTTTCAGTTTCATAGTCATGTTGACTTACTATTCCTTTCTTCCCCCTCCCCTCCTGACTCCATTGTTTTGATTAGCTAACCCACTGGGACTTGCCATGCAGAAGATTTTCAGGAAATATTCTAAACCTTTGAGCTTGAATATTACTTTATCTGTGGTGTTCCTTCTCCACAAAGCTTTCCAGTGCTCCTTTTCCCTAACTGTCTGAATGGATTGGAGGCCTTCTTTATCCTTTGGTGGATTGGTTTTGGTCTCTGTGGGGCATAAGAACCTGGGAAGGTCACATTGTGCTGTCTATCCTGACACAGCCTTGGACCGAGTTCCTAGCCAGGAAGAGCCCTGGCTGCTCTTTCATAAGCTGAAGTCAGCGATAAGTGAACTACTTCTAAGTTTAAGTCAAACTTGATTTTATATCACTTGAAACAGTTTTTAGTTTTGCTTAGTTATACTCTCTAAAGGCAAAGATTGGTTACTGCAGAGTATCTTTCCTGACACATTGGCTCCGTTTTAGTTTTCCTAAGTTCTGGGAACTTTCTCCCAAAAGCAAACAGTAGTCATTAATTTTTAAAAATTGCTCATTTAAAAAATAAAATTATAATTCAAAGCATATATAAAGTACATAGTGTGAGCCAGTGCAGCGGCTCCAAGCATACAGAAAGTGCAGTGTGAACAAGGTTGCCTTATTCTTTACTCTCAGGTTATGCACAGAGACCTGTCTCTAGCAGCTCTCAGCACAGGAGAGAGGTAGTGCAGGGTGTCTGCATAGTGTAAACTCGTTTGTTCCCGACCACCCAGACCCAAGTAATCACACAGAAACTATGTTAATTACAACACTGTTTGGCCAATATCTCAGGCTTCCTATTAACTACCTCTTATGCCTTAAATTAACCCATTTCTATTCATCTTTGTATGACCACGAGGTTGTAGCCTACTGGTAAGGTTCTGGCATTCTTCCCCTTTGGCAGTTACATGGCGTCTCTCTAACTCCGTCTACTTTCTATATTTCTGTTCAGATTTCTCATCTGGTTTTACTCTGCCATAGGCCGAAGCAGCTTCTTTAATAACCAATGGTAATAAAACATATTCATAGCATACAGAGGGGAATCTCACATGAGTAGAGAACCATAGTCACGCTAGCCTGCCTCTTTCTTCCTTTCTCTCAGAGACCAGGCAGGTCATGCTTGCTCCCTAGAAGCCTTAGGGAAACTTGCTTTAAACCACATTCCAGCACTTGGGATGCTTGCTCCATGACCTTGCCAAGTCTGTAGTGATCATCTCTTTTCTTTGACGTCACCAGTGTGCTTTTCAGTTTAGAAGAAAAGTCACTCCTTGAGGAAGGGCAGCCTTGATTGCTTCCCGACTTGACCTTTTTTCCTTCTCTCTGTCTCTTTTTCCTCCTCTCATCTTCTTTTTTATTCTTTCCTTTCAAGATGTCTCCAAATGTGCCCATTCTGTCCTTTCAGAAACTGTCATGTCATATGGAGCTCAGTCTGGGTGAAGTCACTTTACATGTCAATGAATGAAATGCCATTTTTGTTTGGGAGACCTCATCTTCTCACTCAATGTATCGAATACAAGAAGATCTATTTGTTTCATTGAAAATTTATGACTTGGTGTATAAACAATTTAATGAATGAAAACTATTATCATTTTTGTTAAAATATTATGGCCTTTTCACCCAAATTTCAGTCTTATTCCAGACATAGTCTGTGTATATTTTCATGCTAGAAGGCTTCTCTTCTCTTATATTGGAGATAGCCGTTCAAACCAAGCACGATAGATAGGTAGAGACATAGATAGGTAAGTACATAGATTAGGTAGATGATAGATAGATGGATGGATAGACAGACAGACAGATGTAGGTAGGTGGGTGTATATATACACACGTATGTAGGTAGATATATAGGTAGGAAGAAGAGATATGAGCCGTTGCTTTTGCAGGTAAGCCAGGACTCACAGTCACTCTAGGCCCAGCCCCAGTGCTGACTCAGCATGCTCGGCAAACACGGACTGCTGGGTGTGTGAGCAGTAGGCAGATGGGCTGAAGTCACCCTCCTTTCTCAGCACTGGTTCTTCCTCCCTGGCTGAAGTTCACGGTGCTTATCTCAGGGTGACTACATAGAGCATGGCGTATTTCTGGAAACTGGACACAACTGCCCTGATGGATGGGTTCTACGAACAGATGGTTCCTTCGCGCTCTGTACCTCCTAGGCTTTTCCTGTAAAGCTTTGTAGCATGTTTATGGACAGACAGGAATTCTGGCAAGTAGTTGCCATACCCAGCTGCACGTGTGGTCCCTCAGCTCCCAGGGAAGGCTAGTCTGTGCCGTTTCACGCCAGTACTTTTGACATGGAAAGGCATGAATCAAGGCCTGCACCTGCTTTCCCTTTAAGCACTCATTTTATGATTTGTTCTCTTGTGCTTGCCTAGTCTGTGGCTAAGTTGATGTCTAAATGGCTGAAGTATTATTTGGTAAGATTAAAGCATGAAGTTTACATGTATTAAATCAAAGGACTTCATGTGACTCAGAGACACTTGCTTTGTGCACAAGCTTCTCAAACTTTGCAAAGTTATAGTTGGTGATGTGATACCAGATCTTGTTTTCTTGTTTATGCTTACTACTAGTATTGGATGTGTTATGTGTACCTGTGTGTGTGAGAGAGAGGTTTTAGTTTTGATAGTTTCTTTAATCTTAAATATTTAGCAATTCTTGTTTTCGGTCTCAAAAGAATCTTGCTATTTTAAATTCTTCTTGAACTAGCAGATAGATCACATTAAAAGTTACACTGCCAACTGCAGTTTTATATGCAAACCATTTGAAAATTGCTCATGGTACACAGGAAATTGTTTTAAGAAGATAAAATGATCATAGACCATTTAAAAAAGTGTCACCTTCAGGACAAATGGGGGTAATTATTAATTATTGCCATTTCTATTCTTTTCTGTCAAAAGACATTTGGTTCATCCTCTCCAGAAGATTTTTACAACCAGTAAATTAGAATTTCATACAGATTGGTCTCCAGTCTTAGGGAGGCTGGGCCTCTCACACCACCCACCATCTCTCATTGTAGTTTACACTTATGTTGTAAGCAACTACACAGAAGTTGAACTTTTTTTTTTTTTTTTTTTTTTTTTTGCTTGGGGTTATGGTTGAGACTGAGATTTGATGCTGAAGAAATTATTGCATGGTCTGGGACTGGAGCATTCCCTCTGGACTTTACTTCTGGTTCAGAAATGGCTGTCTATTGTGTAAGGAGTAAATGTCTGTGGAGTGGATGCCATCTCTTTCATTCAGTCCAGTGTTTTCCTGTGTACCTGTCCTTCAGGTCCTTTTCTACTGCAAATGGATTTACATAGCAGCAGCCCAGCCATCATGATCCATTCCAACCTGTACTCCTGTGTGGTCCAAGCTCATGACCTTGGTAAGAGTCACTTTGATTGAATACCAGGAACAAGAGCTCGGCAGGAACGAGCCTGAGAGAAGGTGGAATGTGCGAGAACTGAGGAATTTTGCTGCAGAGAGGTACAAGAAACAGAAGCCCGTTCAGGATGTGAGACTGCAAGGAGGGTGTCTAAAACAGCCTGTGGGGTTGGAGAGAAGACGCCCCCAAAGGGAGTAGCACTATTCGGAGGTGTGGCCTTGTTGTCAGAAGGGCCACTGTGGGGCAGACTTTAGGGTCTCTTGCTCAGGCTTCTCTCAATGTGACAGTCAGTTGACTTCCTCTTCCCTCTGTGTCAAGATGTAGGACTCTGAGCTCCACTGTCACGTCTGTCTACACACCACCATGCTCCCCGCCACGATGATAATGGACTGAACCTCTGAAACTGTAAGGGAGCCACCCCGATTAAATGTTTTCTTTGTAAGAGTTACTATGGTCATGGTTTCTCTTCACAGCAGTAAAAGCCCTAATCCAGCTACTTAGGTGTTTGACCTCACAGGTAAGGACAGAAGGAGATGGCAGAGAGAGTGGCCCTGGAGTGGGCACGGTTCTCCAGGCGTGCCTGTGCCAGGACCTCCAGGGGCAAATGCTTCCCGTGACTCTCAGCCCTCAAGCTGGAAGACTTCTCACTCTCAAGGGCTTGTTTTTCTTCCATGGAGAAGATTGGGTCAGGTGCCAGCCAAGGCCATGAGCTTTAGTCAAAAATTAAATAAAAACCTGATGAGGAACTAGGAAGGGCTGGAGAACCGGTCACCTCATCTCCATGAGCAGTTTCTGAGAACACATTGTTTCCCTCCCTTCCTCTGTGACCAGCTCTGCCAAAATGAGCCGGAGACAGGACAGAGGAGCGCCATTCTCAGGCCGTGCAGGAACTGCATGGGCGCCCGGGAGAGAAGCCACCTCACATTATACACGCACAGTGGGTCCCCATCTGCCAACAGCCCAGTTCCCCGCGTCATGGGAATGGGTGCTGCACTTATTTTTGTGAAGCTCTGTTTTCCTAATGCTCGCTTCTCATGTTATCATTGAAGGTTGGATTTGCTTTGGCTTAGCCCAACCTCCTTCCCCTCATTATCTAATGCAGGGCTGCTTAATGTTTTCCACTAGCAACTTCTTTCCATCTGAGAAATTTTTACACAACTGTGGCTATAAATGCATATAAAATCGATATGTAATTAAACACTTAATGATAATAAACTATAGTTATTTCTTAAATAACTCTTTAATAAACATGATTTTACCATTTATTAAAGACCGTGAGATGGGCGCGTTCCGGGTGCTGTTTATCTAGCAGTGCCGTACACAGACAGACTAAGTGTGTCAGGAACTGTGGTAGGAAGGGAGGGGGGCCTTTGTTTCCTATGGGTAAACTGCCATTTCTGTGAGAAGAATGTTTTTGTATGGTAAGAACACTTCCCACCATAACACAGTTGTCTTGTATCTGAGCCAAGGTGTGTTAGGCAGTGTTGTTCATGACATGATGACGTGCACTGCAAAGAGTGCACTGTGTATGTTCACAACTCCATCTGCAGTGAAGTCACAGGACAGCATGAGTGAGCACGTCCAGAAACAGCACGCATGCACGCGTTTGACCTGGAGCTAATTCATGGTCATCCACAGACTTCACTGTGGTCAGAATCTTCATGACCCTACATTCAGTCCCACAACACGATATGGACTTCATTTAGCCAGCTTACATTAGAAATATCTGGTCATAGTCCACCATTTAGTAAGCTTTGCTTTAGTTTAATTCAGCTTCTTCTGTGTGCCCATGGGAGAAATCCCCATTGAAAAGAGGGAATACTGGATCTAGCCAATCTGTGTACCAGACCCTTTTAAGAATTTTCTGGAAAGCTTGGTCAGCTCCTTCCCAGAAGACTCTCCCTGATAAGCAGTAGTATTTTTGATAGGAGTGGATTGTTCTGCCAGACCTCCCTTAAGATCTTCCCTCCATCCCGCAATCAAGAGAATCCAGTAAATATGATGAGTTTTAGCCTGGTGTGGTCTGTGTGTGCTCCCCTCTACCAGTGCAGTGGGGGGGTCTCAGGAGGTGTGGTCTGTGTGTGCTCCCCTCCCTCCCCTCCACCAGTGCAGGGGGGGGGTCTCAAGAGGTGTGGTCTGTGTGTGCTCCCCTCCCTCCCCTCCACCAGTGCAGGGGGGGGTCTCAGGAGGTGTGGTCTGTGTGTGCTCCCCTCCCTCTCCTCCACCAGTGCAGGGGGGTCTCAGGAGGTGTGGTCTGTGTGTGCTCCCCTCGCTCCCCTCCACCAGTGCGGGGTCGGGGAGTCTCAGGGGGTGTGGTCTTTGGGAAGTGAACAGGTTCTGAGAGGTCATAAGTGGAATCAGTCCTGTACGAAATGGACCACAGAGAGCTGCCTTGTTTCTTTTGCCATTTGACAGTGTAGCAGGAAGGTGGCATCTGTGAGCAGGGCAGGTCCTCATCATACAACACACCTAATGTGTGATTTAGTAAACTACCTACTTGTTAGTGTTGGTTAAGTAGCTCAGCATACCAATACATGAATTTCTGTGCAATATCCTTAAGTGTTTATCACAGGCTCAGGGAAGAGTTAAGTAGATCATTGTTAAATGTTTTTATTTTATTTTATTAGTATTTTAGTGTATACATCCAGGATGTGTGCAGGTAGAGGTCAAAAGACTACTTTGTGGACTGATCTTTTCTTCCATCTTTGCATGGGCTCCAGGGGTTGAACCCAGGTTGCCAGGCCTGTGCAGCAAGCACTAAGCCGTCCCACCGAGTAACTGCTCATTTAAGTTGTTTGGTGCCACATTAATTCTTTCCTTGAACAGTGAGCACGTTACCTAAATACCTGGCCCCAGTGTGTCTGCATTCTAGTCCTGGCTCCCTGGCCATGGAGGGTGATGAGCAGCGCTCTGAGGAAGTCTCTTGGGAAAGTGACAGTGACACCCGTCTGGAAGAGCTTTTGAGAATCACACAAATCGGCACATTTGGAGCACTTAGGACAGAGCCTGGCATGGTGAGCCTTCTGCAAAGGGCTCAACACAGGAGCATGAGAACCCCAGGCCCCACTGCTCTTTGCGGAGCTCTGGAGCTGGCAGGGAGTTTGTGAGCCGAGTCTGTGAGCTCTCAACAGCGGCCTCCGTCCTCCTGCCTGGCTTGGGTATGATGGTGCTTGTGCATTTCGTGCAGTTAGTGAGTTGATTTTAAAAACCCATGACTATGATAAGTATCCTGATTTGTTTTTTCTTGGACTTGAGGCATTTGTGATGTTTCTTTCCACGTGAGTTTAAGAACTGCGCAGTCTGTTCCATTTCTACCCTTGGATCTGGAAGTAGGCTGGCAAGTGGAGGTTTCATGTGGTCAGGGCATGATTTCCACGGGTTCTACTGTCATCTGGCCTCTCAGGTCAGTAAACATGATTTCCACGGGGTTTGCTGTCATCTGGCCTCTCAGGTCAGTAAACAGGCAGCCTTTTTGTGTCTTGCTGTGCCTGGAGACTAGGCCCCAGCCCCTCTCATGTCCTTAGTTTCCAGTTCTGTCTGTACGGTTACCGCCTGGGGGAACTGAGGCTTGTGAGCGGTGTCTGTGCACTGTGGATGGAACAATAAACCATCACATATGTGTTCAAGGTAGTTCCAAACCAACGGTTAAAGTACACCGTGGACAGAGTCTGCTGACTGCTAGTCTGTGCCCTGTCCTTTTATTCAGCTCAGTAAAACCACAGTAACAGGGCATGGAGCAGTAAGATGGTCTGCTAACTAGAATCACAGTCATGGGGTGGCATTTCCAGCAGTGTGGGAAGACAGGGTACTTACTGGCTATGGAAATGCTGTTTTATATAACAAAAACACGTGTCTCTTTTAGCTATGCTCATTCTTGCTGGTTATGATATGTGGTGGCATTTCCTAATATCTCGGTTTTTAAAGTGTTTTATGATAGTCACTGTGTTACTAAAGTAAGTTTTATGTGTAAAGTCTTTAATGTAGCTAGTGCTAAATATCCTTAGCAGAGTGTAATTACCAGTTTTTACCCCATACTTGGTAGGTAGGTGAGTAGTTCCAGGAAGAAAAATGGTTCTATTTCTGTAACCGTCATTTTTCATCAGAGTAAATGGTATGTTTCGGTACTGCTTGAGCAGACCCAGAATGGAGTACAGCTGAGTACTGTGTGTGGGCCCTGTGCTTTGTGCAGTTGTATCCCGTGTGCTGCTGGACGGGGCACCGCACTGTCGTGTGCTGCTGGACAGGGCACCGCACTGTCATGTGCCGCTGGACGGGGTACCGCACTGTCGTGTGCCGCTGGACGGGGCACCGCACTGTCGTGTGCTGCTGGACGGGGCACTGCACTGTTCTTATGTGCTGTAGCTTCCTAGTGAGGACTCAGCTTCCACAGCAGCCGATTTGTTTCAGAAGATCTAAGTGACCGGTCAGTAATCAGCTCTGAGAAATGCAGATTGCAATAGGATACTAATAAGGGTTGCCAGTTATGTAATTGTGGCATGATGAGCCCTGCTTTAAGCATTCATATTCATTATTACTTGGTCTTGACAAATTTAAGGATTATTATTCCCATTCTAGAGCAAGGAAACTGCCAATAGCCAATGAGGAGCAGTGTCAGATATCCCAGGGATGCTAAACTATGTCAGGGGCATGCTCTTTCTGACCATACAGACATCACTAATCGATGATAGATGCTCATGCTGAGCCTGATGGGCCCTTTCAACATTCATTTTGACATCTGTAGCTCATCAGGCTTAACACGTCATATAAAACATGTGACATGCTTAACTGTGAATACGCCTCTGTTTAACTTTCTCTTGAATTCTACTGGGATGCTGAAATTGAGCCAGTGTGTTTGGGAAATAACAAACCAGATACATCATTGCTCAGATTTAGAGGAAGAATAAACACACAGAATTTTCTATGTAAATCTTGACTGGTGTGGACAGTTGGGATTAATACAAGTTATTTCCATTTTAATAGCATTTAAAAGTCACTTCCATGTGGAAAATATTTTAGTCGACTATAAACATATAATCAAATTATCTCATCATATTTGAAAATAATTTTTCTAATGGATCTGCGAAATAAATTTTATATAATAAGCAATAACTGGCTATAAGACTGCAAGATAAAATTTTAAAAAAATAAAATATAAAATTTTGTTAGGGTGCCGGGCGGTGGTGGCGCACGCCTTTAATCCCAGCACCCGGGAGGCAGAGGCAGGTGGATCTCTGTGAGTTCGAGACCAGCCTGGTCTACAAGAGCTAGTTCTAGGACAGTCTCCAAAACCACAGAGAAACCCTGTCTCGAAAAACCAAAAAAAAAAAAAAAAAAATTTGTTAGGGTAAATATTTAACCCTTTGGTTATTCTCCTCTGATTAAAAATAGCACTTTGAAATTTTAAATTAAAAAAAAATTCCATGCTTAGTCAAAGTGATGCTGTAGTTGCTCCCCTTACCCTTGATCTAAGGTCCTGCATCCCCATAGGCTCATGAAAGAGCACCTCAGTGTGGGGCTCAAGGCCAGAGCTGGGGCCAGACACAGGAACACCACAGTAAAAATGTCTCATTCTTATCTATTGCTCAGTGTTTAAACTTCTAGAAGATACTCTTCAATTTTACTCTCTGAGTAAAATTCTGTCAGGGACAGAAAACTGAGAAATAGAAAATAATTTATATGAAATATGTTTCCATTGATAGGCCACTTGGCCACAAAGACACTGAAATGAAATGGTGCCAGACAGATGTGTGTATGTGTGTGTGTGTGTGTGTGTGTGTGTGTGTGTGTAACATAAAGTTACTTATAAAATAATTGAAATTATTTTATTTGGATTTTTTGTAAAAATAAATAAATGAAATTAAGCGAAGTAACGTGCTGGTGGAGTTTCTTCCGTGCCCTCTGCCTGTTCTCATCCCCACTTTCTCTACTGATGAGGACCTTCTTTAGAGCCAGAGGGCACCAGCTCAGCCTGTGTGCAGCTGACTGTCTGATCCCTGCTCAGTGCTGGTCACCCTTCTTTCCATCTCGTGCCTCTGTCAGGCCATCACAGTTGGCAAAGTTGGAGTCTGGGCTTTGAGCTTCCAAGCTTACCTGAAGCAAGAAGTGTGCTTTCTCCTGCACCACGGGGAGGAGTCAGCCATGTTTGTTTTTATTGTCAGTGTTTCAGTGGGAACTCTCTCCTCCTCCCCTGAATAATGTTGAATAAGGAAACATTCTTCCTCAGGTTACCATGAGAACAAAAATCTGGACAGTGAGAGAGAAAGTTTTTTTTAAAAAAACCCAAAAAGCTGTTTTATTTTTATATTAAATCATTATTGTTGATTGTAACTGGGTATATGTTCAGTTTCGTACATGAAGAGGTTGCTATTGCGTACCCACTTGCAGGACTGCTGTGGTTCTGATGTCTGCAGAAGAGGGTCTGTGGCACTCTGACCACAGGAACTAGAGTTAGAAATCAAGGAGAGGTCCAAGAGTTGCTGAGGCTGTGGGGCTGATCGCAGCAGCACTGCTACTAAGGCTAAGGTCCTGTTCCTAGGAGACAGGCCTCGTCATTCAGGAAAATCCCAGCGGTGGCTCCCTGGATAGAGACATTTTGTTGGTGGAATTTACCAGAATCTCTACCTTGCTGATGAAGCCTCTTGCCAGAAAATGCCCTAGGTTATTTTTGTGGACTCGAAGGGGGTGCTGAAGAAACTGCCCTTGCCGCAGGGCCCACACACCAGGAATGCCTCCTTCTGAGCTGCTAGACTTACCAGAAGGTAGAACCTGCCCTGTACTTACCAGTGTTCCTTTGCCAAAGCTTCACATGGTTGACTATTCAGAGGAAATCCTTAGGAGCTCAGACCTATTTTCATAGAACAGGCAAGAGGGTTAACTTGGATCACATAAAGCAATGTCCAGTAATAATAATAGCCCAACAGAGCTCTCATGAAGCAAAGATACCCACTTTGACTTCACTTCTGTTGGGATGTCTGCGAAGGGTTTGAGTTGTTAGCCCTGTCGTTACTCTGGTTCTAGGAAACTCTTAGTGCTGTTGAAGTTGTCTGTAGACTTGAGGGGGATCTTGGAACACCACTGTGATAGAAACAAGCGTATCTTGGTAACACACAAAGAATATGTGACCAGAGAGAAAGTAGCTCAGCTAGGCAGTTTCTTTCTTGCGGGAATGCGCCAAGTACACAGGCGGGAAGCTCACATTCTAGCACAGGTAGTGACTGGCTTCCCCCACTGACTGGGGTCCAACTTTTTCAATCAAGCGAAGGATGTGATGGAAAGAAAGAAGGCTTGACCACGGGGGTCACTTAAGTGTCTTTGTATACGCAGAATTACCATCTGGAGGCTAACTTTGGCATAAAGACTTTCCAAGGTGGTGGTGGGAGAAAAGATTTGCAGGAAAGTCTTAAAAGGTAGGGGAGATAAAAAGATTGAATTCCTTGTATAAATAAACATCTCCAGTGTTTGACAGAACAGACTAATGTTTAATATTCCTTGTAACTGTCAAAGCCGTTTTTATTTTAAAGGAGTTGTATTATTTCACCCTCATCTCTGCTGTGGTCATTAGAATGTAAGCACAAATACAGCACACACCCCAGGCGATGGGCATGGCCTCCTGCAGGCCTTCTTTCTTCTGGAACAGAAGTAGCTCTAGCCCTGGTCATCTTTAGAAGGTCCATCTTTTAATTTAAAAATAATTTAAAATATCTGAGTATGAATTTTTTAAAGAAACACCCTACTACAGCACTTCCTCCCTCCCTTTCTTCCTCCCTTCCTTTCTTTTCTGTAGACAAGACTGGCCTGGAACTGAGCCGGAGATAAGCCTGCCTGTGCCTCCCTCCTGGGTCTAGAATTAAAGGTGTGCACCACCACTGCCTAGCACCGTCCCTTATTTAAAGAAGGACAGTTCAGGCTGGAGAGACTGCTCCCTTCCTCTTCTTCCAGAGAACCCGAGTTCAGTTCCCAGGAACTACACTAGCTCCCCTCCAGGGGACCCGATACTTTTGACTTCCTAAGGAATGTTCACTCACATAAAAATAAAAATTGTAGGGGGGCGGCGGTGGGGAAGAGACAGAAATCTTTAAAAATAATAATAAAAAAATAAAATAAAAATAAAAATTGTAAAACACTAAAATTCATGTGCTAAGATATAATAAACTATACTGTGTGATAAACCCAAATGTATATCTTACTAACAATAAAGATGTGACTTTAATTTCTTAGTGAAACTTGGAATCACGGAAGATGACACAGCTCAACAGGAAGTGGCTGTGGCCAGACTCATGCTCTGTTCCACGCCTCTCTGAAGAAACAGGCCTTGATGGACCCTGGGTCCAAGGCAGGTAACAACCTGCCCACCAGACTGCCCTTCCAGCAGTCACCGGCTATTACACATCTGCTGGTGGGCACTGCAGTCACCAGAGTCTTACAATATGGATGGCTTTGAGGGGTTGAGTTACACCCCAGTTCTCACGGGAAGCCTTTCTTTTCAGGCTGACTTTCACCCTGGCAGATTTAGGCCCCATGCTGAGGCAAAGGGAAAGAGGAAGGGTGGAGCTGTAGAACAATCGTAAAGAATCCTACAGGATCCTCTGCGGAGTGCTGCGCAGGGGCCGATGCACAGCCCTGTGTTTCTGTACACTGGTATGGAGCCGACACACAATGAGATTCAAATCTCTGCATATAGCACAATGAAAAACAATAAAATGCTTAGGGTGTATTTTCACAAAAATTATAGATGCTAAAAACCAAATGCTATAAACATTGTTGAGAAAACTGAAGCCCTAATAAGGGCAGCCGATCTTGTGTACACTAGGGATCGTGTGCACAGGAACGGAGGCAGTCCAGTTCTCATGTGCACCAAAGGGAAGTAAGGACAGGTTTAAAGATGCAGAAACCAGACAGCAGCTCCTTGTAGATGACACTAAGTGCCAGGGCAGCAGCAGAAGAAGAATAAACATCAGAAGTAAAACTTGGGTTTAAATGATGCCATCAAAAAAGTGACAAGAAACTCTTCTGTAATAGAAAATATTTGCAAGTATTTTACAGAGGACTTATTTCTACACAGTATAAGATCTCTTACAACCTAGTTCAAAACTAATTGCCTTAATTAGCTCAAGTGCACCAAGTACATTAGCACATCTCCATGTACAACTACCCAGTGGTGCTCCTGAGAGCACTCGGCACCAAGAAGAAACAGCGGAAGGATGAAATGCTGGGCAGTAATGGAAACAGGGCCTCAGCTTCTCAAGCATAGGTGGGCATGGAAAGTGCTGTGCTCATTAAAGAGCCAGTCGCAGAGATGTACGTGCAGACTGGGTTGTTTCTGTGAGAGCCTTAACAGGAGGCAGCGTAGCCCTTTGTAATAGAGATAAATGATAGCATAAAGAAGTCGAAGCCCTGTGTAAATTCAGCTGTGTGTGTGTTTGAATGTTTCAATCGCTCCTTCATCCCCACTCTAGTGGGGTTGTGGGTATTTTTGTCTTCTGGAAGCCTTGGTCTAGAGTTTTGATGGGAAGTGGCAAGTGAGTACTAATGGGTTTCAGGCCTTTTTGTGGAGGGTGAGAACAGCCCCAAAATTGATTGTGGTCAATTACACAGTCAACTTACACTCTTTAGCTAGTGACTCATGGAATGCTAGTGGTATCTTAGGAAACGCGTTAATCAAACAAACTGGATGGTCCGGCAATTTCTCATGCTGAACTTTAAGCAAGAAAGACAGAAGGACCAGTAAACCCCTAAAGAGAAGGCATGGACTCTAAAAATCTAGGAAACAAACCAACTTGTTTGGTGTAAGTGTATCAAAAGTTATGTGCTTAGGATTCACAGCTTAAAACCTCTGTAATGACTAACCTGCCCTTCATAGATAAGAGACTGCTGCTACTGCGTGGGTCTGACTGGCCTTGGAACAAAGAGCTTCCTGGAAGTTAGATTTGCAAGTTATTAACCATTAAATCATTAATGAAAGTCTGACATTTATCAGTGACCTATTGTATGTAAGTTACATCGACAACATCCCTATCAGGGACCTATTGTATGTAAGGTTCCCTAACCACATTCCTCCTAGTGGCTGCCCTCAGAGAGGAGGACAGAGGATGAGCGTGGGTATGTGGGTATTCATAGTCACGCTTAACTTAAAAGGGAGCATCCTCAGGTGGTGATAGCTGGGGAAGGACCAGATTGGAGAAGATTAGGAGGATGGTTATGCAGTCAGGACAAGAATGTGGAGGAGAAGCCAGAGTGTTGACGCTATAGCGACATCCCAAGAGGAGGGTGTTACAGGAGGGCACAGACTGCAGCACGGGGTTCTTGGTGATACTGTCAGAACTGTGCTCCCTGAGGATAAATGGGGGTAAATTATAAAGTAAACTGTCAATGTAGATTGTATGTGTTCTAAAATGTATCGTGCATCCTCATTTTCCCATCCTCGGTGGAGTTTTCAGTGGTTTTATTTTCTCAAAGCCGTGCCGATTTTCTGGATATTTTTAGTGAACACACCTAACTTTTGCATCAAAGAAGCTGTACATGAGGGTACATTGGTGTGCAGTAATTTCCTCAGTGCTCTGGATACAATGTATTCCAAGCAGGGACTTAATGAAGACGTCGCTCACTCTCTACTGGGCTCTTCGTGGTTTTTCTGTAGTGAAGTAAGGGATGGTGTTTTGCTGGGTTAGCCCTGTGGTAACCAGAGGGTCTATGCCGAGTTGTTCTTTGCTGCTGTGTACATGAAATCATCAAGAAGCACTGTGGCCCTGGAGCTTCCTGCTTGTGACCATAATTAGACCTTCCCTTAAATAGTGGAACTTACGGAGTCTCCACTGCTGTCTGTGAGGTGGAGCAGGGTATTTTGTTCAAGGCTCTTGATGGACTAAGCCTCTCTGACTGGTTTTTTATTTTAGTTTGGTTTTGAGACAGGGTTTGCTGCACAGCCTAGGCTGCTTTCAGAGTCGTTGTGCCCACCCCCCACCCTCCCCACCCCCCCCACCCCGCCACTGCTGTGCTAGGAGTTACAGGTACACACCACCAGTACAGGCTCTCCTTCTGTTTGGTTCAAATGAGTATGCTGAACCTGAAGCAGCCCTATGGGGCAACCTCCCTGAAGCAACAGGAAACATTACTGCAGTCTAGGTGAAGAGTGCCTGGGAGGAATGGTTACGGTTCTGCAGTGAGAACTGGAAAGCCCTCCAGGCTGTGCCTTACTTGCTTGGTAATGGTTCCACGAATCTCTACTGTGAGGGAACCACAGCCCCTTCTCTGCCCCTCAGCAATGGGACTTAGCTTCATTATGGACAGAGTTTTAGCCTCTGGGGCTGCGTTCAGCTCTGTCCTCAGCTGCCTGCTCTAAGAGATGGGTAAGACACTCTCCACAGTCTTTCTAGGGAAGACTGACCTCTGGTGGCTGAAGCCACAAGCCCCACACTCACAGGAAAGCTCATTTCTGTCTGTTAGATTGCACTGTCTGTTCTTGTGGCCTCGCTCACACCGGTCCATGTCCATGAGTGACTTCCCACATGTTTACACACAGCATCTCGTCACTGCCACATGTGCCCTTTGTGCAGTCAGCCTTGATTCCAGACCCCAAGTATTCCCAATTATTTCCCTGTCATTCTTGTCTAATAATAAAACCTAAAAGTTCGATTTTAACTGAAGTATTTTGCCATTCTGAGTAGAGAGTCTGTCATTCCTCTTGGTTAAAGCGCTGACTATGCTGTCTGATCTCTACCCTCGCCTGCTGCTTGTCTTCACGCCGGCTGTCTGGTGTGTAAGTTGGCTGTGTCCTAGAAGGCAGTATTCCCAACTGCTTCAGTCTGCCAGTAAGTGCAGCCTTTTGTCAGTTTCTGCTCTTATCAGTCTTTCAAAGTTTAGTTTTTTGAGACCCACTTTAAAAAAGAAGCATGTTGGGTTACTTACAGGGAGGCCTATACTGTGGAAAACAAAATGTGTTAACTGTCTCTCCCCTTTGTGAGAATGTAGGTGAGTGTAATATGTAGGTGATTAATAGTTGGGGTTTACACTCGATGGTGAAAGCATTCTTAGTAGCTTTCCCCTGTGAGAAAAATAATGTCTTATTCAGAAAACAAGAAAAAATATCTTTGATTAAGAGCCATGGCATGGGATCAGGGGCTGGAGAGATGGCTCAGTGGTTTAGAGCACTGACTGCTCTTCTAGAGGACCTGGGTTCAATTCCCAGCACCCACATAGCAGCTTACAGCTGTTTATAATTCTAAGATCTGACACCCTCACACAAACTCACACATGCAGGCAAAACACCAAAACACATAAAATAAAAGTAAATAGATTTAAAAATGGGGAGGCCTGGGGGGTTGAAGTATTTCTGTAGGAATACAAACTCACTTTGCAGTCCTGGAATAGAACTGCAGGAACCAGAAATGAGCCAGCTTACTCACTTGTATCTGTCTTGAAAAAGTTCTTTCAGGTGGATCTCTGTGAGTTCAAGGCCAGCCTGGTCTACAAGAGCTAGTTCCAGGACAGGAACCAAAAAGCTGCGGAGAAACCCTGTCTCGAATATTCAAAAAAAAAACAAAACAAAAACAACAGAGAACAAAGCGAATGCCGAACCAAGGGGTCCCCCACATTCCCAGATTCTGTGATGGCCTGAGACCGGGCTACAACATTTGGATAAGAAACTGACTGGAGCTCTAGACACTGCGAAGGACAAGACACACCCTGAAACCTGCCTCTGCCTCCGAGTGCTGGGATTAAAGGCGTGCGCCACCACTGCCCGGCTTGTTCTCTGCTGGGATCGAGCTCATAGCCTCATCAGGGCTCAGCGTGCACTCTGCACTCAGTTGTCCCCGGCCTCGTGGGCTCCACTCTGCACTCAGCTCCTGGGATTAAAAAGACGTGATGTCTGTCTAAGCTAGTGTTGAAGCACCAGGTAATATAAAAATCACAGACTGTATATACATCATCTTTTATTTTCACAGATTAAAGGTGGCCTTCGATCTTTGTCCAAACTTGCAATGCATTGATTTACTCATCCTAAAGCATGTGACATTTTTGTAAAATATCAATGGTTACCTAAAAAACAGCAGTAGTAGCTGGGCGGTGGTGGCGCACGCCTTTAATCCTAGCACTCAGGAGGCAGAGGCAGGCAGATCTCTGGGAGTTCGAGGCCAACCTGGTCTACAAGAGCTAGTTCCGGGACAGGCACCAAAACTACAGAGAAACCCTGTCTCGAAACAAAACAAAACAACAACAACAACAACAAAAAAAAAACCAGCAGTAGTATAATGTTAGAGTATTGTTTAATAGGAAAAAGAGAAGTCTATAGGGTGAATGTTGGTGTCACTCACCTTGATAACAATAATATCTTCATGTAACAATTTCTTCGTGTGTTTTGGGTGGAGGTGAGGTCTGTTGTGCACTCTGTGTGTCTGTCTGGTACTTTAGTGTCAGTCTCTGCAGGTCTTTGCTCCACCGTTGTGAACCGTATTGCATCATGTTAGTTGGCCTTTTCAGGGCTGGGGTCTGCATTTATAAATTTATAACGACAATGAAATTGCGTCTGTGGATTATTTTCTCTCATTATATATCTGGTGGTGCCCCCTCCTTCCCACCAATTTACCTGAGCACTAGTGAAGGGGGGGGGGGCAGGAGAAAGATGTTCTAAGCAGAAAGCAGTGCGCAGGAAACAATGCACGGGGCAGGCACATGGTTGTCTCACAGCAGCTGAAGATGATGTTGCAGGAAAGTGGGCCGTGTGAAGAATGTGGGCTTTATTATCCTGCAGTAGTGAGGAGCATCCACTCTCTATCATGATAGAGCGCCCCCAGATATGTCTTAATACTGAGTGTGTGAACCCCTGGAGGAACAGGTGACCTGGGATAACCCCCAGATATGTGTTAATACTGAGTGTGTGAACCCCTGGAGGGACAGGTGACCTGGGATGGTCCCCAGGTATATGTTAATACTGAGTGTGTGAGCCCCTGGAGGGACATGAGCTGTGATGACCCCAAATATGTGTTAATACTGAGTGTGTGAACCCCTGGAGTGACAGAATGACCTGGGATGACCCCAGATATATGTTAATACTGAGTGTGTGAACCACTGGAGGGACAGAATGACCTGGGATGACCCCAGATATATGTTAATGCTGAGTGTATGAACCCCTGGAGTGCCAGGTGACCTGGGATGGGTTTTGGTCAAGGGAAGGAGCTAGGATGCATTGTTACTGACACTTTCCACCATTTCTGATGAAGTTCATGTCCGTGTGCAGTCCGAGGAGCAGAGCACAGAGGTGTTTCCGTCTGTTCAGAGTGTCTCCAGGTGTTTTCTCCTCTACAGTACATTCATTTTCTTCTTGAATATTGACTGTGAAATGAGTGTTCTTATGTCTGTCGCAGGTAGAATTCTTCTTAACCAGAGATGTAGAGGGGAACTTGCTGTCACTAGACCATCTGTATAAGAGTAAAACTGGCCACACCCATGAGACAGCTGGAAATGACTGCACCTCTACTTATTTTTATCAGAAGTGTTGGACAGTTGGGGAAATGCCATTAAAACTTGTAATGAAACATCAAGAGTAATTACCACAACTCTCCAAAGTAAGATATAGTTTATAGCAACTAATGCGCACAAACGTTTAGCACAGAAGTAGTGATAAGAAAAGATTTTTACCTAGAGCAGTGTTCTCAATCTTTTTATTGCTGTGACCCTTTAATACAGTTCCTCATGTGGTGACCCCAACCATAACGTTATTTTATTGCTACTTCATAACTAGTTTTGCTAGTGTCGTGAATCATAATGTAAATATTGTTTTTGGATATAGAGGTTTGACAAAGGGTTGCCACCTACAGGTTGAGAACCTTTGACCTAGAGGGTAAAGGCCATCTGTCAGATGTGTCAGATGCCCGTAAGGTGAGTCGGTGAATTTGCTGTACCATGCTTTTCAGCTTGATACAGTTTTTGAAGTTCTTAATCAAATACAAGCCTACTGCAATACTTTTGTTGTATTCCCTCCCCCTTCACGCCAGGGAGGTCAGCAGCAGGCCCTTCTGACTTCTATGTTGAGCATGGGGATGGGGGTGGGAGGGAAAGCGCAAGAGCTTCAGGGCTCCCAGAAAAGAAGAGCAAGGAGTGTTTTTCTGTGGAGTTGGCTTGATTGTTCCCTCTGGGGAAAATGAGTTCTAGTTTTGGGGGAGCAATAAGACTTATTACACCTGCACAGAGCCCTTCCTGCATGCCTGTCACTAGGTTTGGGAAGGTAGTCCCAGCTGATTCCCAGGACAGCTGTGGCAGTCTGCATTTCTGCCAGCAGAGAGGCAGAGCTCCTGCTTCCCCACTTCCTTACCGACATCTGTCATCTGTCTCTGTGTTCGTCAGAATGTTTATACTCCCAAAGTTTGCTTCTGACCAGTTTAAAAATAATTCATGTGAGGGACTAGTACCTATGAACTGATGGCCAGTGTGGCTGTTCCTGTGGTCAGCTGTGACCATGGGTTCCTGTCCCTGTGATGTGTGGTCCATGCTGTTGTAGTCTGAATCAGAAGGTGGATCTGTAAGGTGGCTTTCACAGCGTCCTGCGGTTAGTGTTGCTAAAGCAGACAGGGTAATCTCCTTTCTGGTTTTCCTCCAAGGTGGGGCATAACCTCTTCATTTAACGCCTACTACATTACAGTGACTCTGAGCTTAAGAGCATGGGCGGCTGTGGATCTGAGGTTGTGGAATAGTGGCTGTGATGCCATGCCCTTCTGTAGAGGCTTGGGGCTCCAAGGCTGAGGTCTAGACCTAGCTCCCTGTCTAGTTCTGGTTGCCTGAGCTCCTGAGCAGTTCAGTAACCCCTGCCATGGAATCTTTGGAGGTTTTTGTTTGATGAGGGTGTGGGTGAGTATTACATAAATCATTTAAACACTTGGCAACACATTTGAAGTTTTTAAACTGAAAATTCGGAAGGCCTTACCAGGAGTTGTAATGACTTTGGTGTAAACCACTTGTTGCCCATGGTATTCAACTCCAATGTGTCAGCAGCACTGGTGGCTGATGGTTTCCAAGTCATCTTCTGCTGACTTTAAACAAACTTTTTGAGACAGGATCTCACTGTGTAGCTATGAGAACCTGTTCTAGGAGCCTAGCTGTCCTGGAACTCACTGTGTAGACTAAGCTGGTCTTGAACTTACAGAGATCCATCTGCTTCTGCCTCCACCATGGCTAGCATGACATTTTTAGCAATACAGATTTCTATTCAGCATCCTGGCCTTGTGAGTCTAAAGAAAACTACCTATGACTGGAGACGAAGAGAGGACTTTTGTGTTTTCCTCATATTTACTTCATAAGTGGATTTATTTAAATAAACTTTCAACCAGTGGCTCGGTTTAGACAAATCATGTGATTCACCTACCTTTATAGAATGTTATAGAGTGTTTGTCAGTTGTGTCTTCATGACACAACCACATTACAGAAGATCTGCCCTTGTGCCGGTATAATTAGCACGGAGTCCATGAATCACATTATTCATGGAAAGTCAGATCCAGCCAGGCGGTGGTGCACGACTTTAATGCCAGCACTCAGGAGGCAGAGGCAGGGGAATCTCTGAATTTCAGACCAGCCTGGACTGCAGAGCAAGTTCTAAGACAGTCAGAGCTACATAGAGAAACCCTGTATTAAAAGAAAAAGAAAGCAAGTTGGCGAATCCTCAGCATTTCTTGTCTCTGACCATTCCCTGAACATCTGGGTACTTACTTAGAACAGCTTCTGTGTTTTGTTTTTGTTGGTGTTCTGACGTTTGGATTTTTATTCTTGCTATAGGGTAGATGCTGGATGCCCCAGCCCCAAAGCACGTTTTTAAACGCTGCTCCTCAGAGTGGTGCTAGCAGGGTTTGTAACTTTAAGGAAGTAGGGCCAGGGGTCTCGCAGATCCTGTGAGGGCCGTGAGAGCCTGTGAGGTAAGCAGGTGCTCTCTGCTCTGCACCCCTGTCCTCAGCATCCCCAACAGATGCATGGCAGCACTGGTTACTAGATCACCGCAGACTCTGAGACCACAGGCTTTCCTCTGTGAATCGGTTATCTTGGGTGTTCTGTGATGTGATGGTAACTGGTGTTTTCCTAATGTATACGTATTTGTCCCTACTTCATTTTCTTGTGTGTGTGTGGTGTGCACATATGAGGTGTGTGTGTGGCTGCTCTATCCCTGTCATTCCTCTGAGACACAGTCTGCACTGAACTTGGAGGTAAGCTGGTGACAAGAAAACACCAACAGCCGTCCCACCTGCCCTGCCCTGCCCTGCACAGGCACCTGTGGCCATGGCCAGCTTCGGTGTGAGGTGCTAGGGATTTTCCCGTGTTCTCCCATTCGCACAGCAAGTGTTCTTACCCGCTGGACCATCTACACCCCACCCGCGCGCATGCCCAGTCTTGATATTTAAAAAAGAAATCAGAAAATTGTCATGTCCTCAATATAATCTTTTTGGATTAATAGCTAGAACAAATTACTGGGTTTTTTTTTTTTTTTTTGCATTTGAGCCCCAAACTTAGCCAACTTAATTTTCTCAGATGCTCTGCCACTGCTAAGTGAATTTAGAAAATGAGTTAGTATAATGAGGTGGAGGAGGGTTACTGGGTGGCGAGTGGGAGAGAGTGTTGTGAGGTGAACTCTGACCTGAGGAGGAAACAAAGGCACAAGGCCCTTCGGCCTGAAGTTCCCCGAAGGCAGCAGAAGAGGAAAGAGGAAATGGCCTTTCTGATGGGGCTGTGCTGCTGCACTGGGAGGCAGCACAGCTGACCTGGAGTCTGGCATTCTTCAGGGTCTGTGGGGCAGAAGCAGACTTCCCTGACTGACCACCTTTTCTGGACCCCTGTCCATCAGCTGCTGACCCAGCAGACATGCTTCTTCGTGTTCCGTGAGTGGCTGAGATGCACCTCCCAGTTCATTTTGTTAGGCCATGGTGCGCAAATCTGTGCCCCTGGGGTCTGACCCCATTGTCTAAATCTATTATTCAATCCATGCCCTTCCCTCTGAATATTTAATTACACCAAAACAAAGCCAGATTCTTTTGAAAAGTTCTCAGTTTTCAAATGTTCTTCTAGGGTTTCACCTTTGATTTGTTTTTAGAGGTCTGTGCTTTTCCTTGGGATCTTGGTTGGGCTATTGAATGTGTGAAAACTCAGATGATCAGAAATTCAGCATCTTTTTAATCGGGTGGCTGTGTAGACCTTAACAGTTTCGGTGGGACAGTGTGTTTCAGAGTTGTGGTTTACAAGCTCCCGTCCCTGTAGAACGTGACAGAAACGCTGCCCTCTAGTTCTCGCAGCAGACAAGAAAGTAGAGAGCATGTGTGCACACATATCCTCCATGTGCACACCTAACACAGTTGTGTGCAGCGAGGTGCTAGAAAGTAGAGAGCATGTGTGCACACATATCCTCCATGTGCACACCTAACACAGTTGTGTGCAGCGAGGTGCTAGAAAGTAGAGAGCATGTGTGCACACATATCCTCCATGTGCACACCTAACACAGTTGTGTGCAGCGAGGTGCTAGAAAGTAGAGAGCATGTGTGCACACATATCCTCCATGTGCACACCTAACACAGTTGTGTGCAGCGAGGTGCTAGAAAGTAGAGAGCATGTGTGCACACATATCCTCCATGTGCACACCTAACACAGTTGTGTGCAGCGAGGTGCTAGAAAGTAGAGAGCATGTGTGCACACATATCCTCCATGTGCACACCTAACACAGTTGTGTGCAGCGAGGTGCTAGAAAGTAGAGAGCATGTGTGCACACATATCCTCCATGTGCACACCTAACACAGTTGTGTGCAGCGAGGTGCTAGTGAGTTAGCTGGATCCCCATGATGGGCAGGTGTTGTACGTGTGCAGTCTCAAAGCTGGGCGAGAGGAAGAAGCTCAACAGCATGGTTCTGCACTGAGACAGTGATGTATTGTCTGATTTTTCTCTTTTAAGTACACAGTTCTAAGTTTTCTGTGCAGCTCTAAAGAACTACCTGTCGCCCTTACAAATTAAAAATATCCAAAACTTGATTTACTATTTTATTTAGTGCAGAATCTTACTGCGACAGGAAGTTGCTGGCTACTGTATTTTGATTTTTTTTGATGTGCATTGGTGCTTTGCCTGCTTGTGTGTCTATGTGAGGGTGGAACTAGAGTCACAGACAGCTGTGAATCCAGGTCTTCTTAACCACTTAAGTACTGAGCCATCTCTCCCGCCCATGTTTTGGAAATTTTAATGTCCAGTCTTAAGATAAATGTCAGCTGTGTTGTGTTTGTTTACTTCATGTATGTGTGTGTGTGTGTGTATGTGTGGTGTGTGTGTTTTTAATGTCCAGTCTTAAGATAAATGTCAGCTGTGTTGTGTTTGTTTACTTCGTGTGTGTGTGTGTGTGTGTGTGTGTGTGTGTGTGTGTGTGTGTGGTGTGATGCTCTGTTGGTTCTGAGCACTGGACATTTATGGCACCTGGATGAACATTTCAGGTTCTGTTAGGCCAGGCTACTACCTCACTATACAATGTTTATCACCTAAAATACAAGGATGTGATAGCTTTTCCCCAGAATATGCTATGAGTGTAACCTTTAATAAGGATCTTTTCTGAAATATCAGTCAAATGATTTTAATTTATTTCCACTTAAAAAAGAAAAATACAGAAACTTAAGGATTTGTCAAGGCTGGGAAGATGACTTTGCATATAAGAGTGCCTTCCACCAAGTCTGAGAGCCAGAGTTCAGTTCCCAGAACCCACATAGTAGAGCAGGAGAACTGACTTCCACAAGTCTCTGACTGCTACATGCACCATGGTATGTGCATGTGTGGATCACACACACACACACACACACACACACACACACGAGAACCACGCTGAGAGGAGAGTGCATGTGGAGCCTGTGGCCCTGAGAAGTGGCAGGATGCAGCATGGGTTCTCTACGTTGTCTCCGTGCCTCAGAGGAGCTGCCCACGTGCTGGGCACCGTTGCTCCTCTGTTCAGATTTCCTCACACTCCTTGGTTATTTCTGCTTTACCTTCGCCTAAGGTAAAGCGGAGCCAGTCTGGCTGCTTCACTAGTGACCTTCGCTCTGTTTTGATGAACTTATTTTAAGAGAGAAAAGCTTTATTATGTGATATGGAACATCTTTTTTGAGACAATTTCATACAATACTGTTTAATGTTTTCACTTCTAAGTGGTATTAGACACAGTTTTTAAATTGTTTTTCTATCTCCTTTCCATAAAATGGAATGATTGCTTGGCTATTTCCCTAAGTGTTAAAAACAAAACAATATCTGGGAAAGTGCTTCAGTGACTGTTTTGTTTAAACTCTGGGAAGCTGCAGAGTACGGATGAGAGATTAGCATCCATGTCTTGATGCCACCTGGGTGTCATTTCTGAGGTTCACACTGCGGTGTTTCATAGGCTCCATAGCGTCTACTAACCGTGTGACTTAGCAACACTGAGGACTCTGAGCAGTCAGAGGAAGGGCTCTGATGCTGAACACCTTTGACTCCTCCCACTCAGAGTCCTCAGTGTGCCTGTGCTTCTCCTTGCCACCATCTGTGCGGTTACTGTCCGGTTTCACAGACGTGGGTGCTGTGTCCACCTGTGTCATCACTGTGACAAAGGACTTGGTTTGTGGAGAATTAGGAGGCCAAAAATCAGAAACATTTCTAGGTATGGGGGAAGTACAGTTTGGAGAAGCTGCAGACCTGAAATCTCTTTAGTAGGACTGTATTTGGAAAAGGGTTTCCTGTGGTGATAGTATACAGAGTGATGTGCAAGCAGAGGCAGCGTGGACAGCGATGAGCTAGCAGGCAATTGCAGTGCAGCAGTTTGGTCCACAGCAGTCCTTTGAGTCGTCTGGATCTGGAAGCCCAAGTGCCCATCAGTGCTAAGAAAAGACTCCATGGTCCCTTACCGCGAGCATCTCTACTGCAGGTAGAGGAAGCCATTGCTGCTCTGCAGCACGAGCCAGGCTCACAGACACACTGCGTGAACTTCCGTGTGCTCACACCTGTCGTGGTGGTTGCCTTTGCAACCAGGTCTAGAAGGGCACGTGGTCTTGGAGATGCATAGGTAGATGCATTCATTTTGCCAAATTCTTACCTAGGATACCTGAGTTTTCTCTAATATGTTATACTTCAATAAAAAAAATTTTTTTAAGACCAGTTTTTATCAACCACTAAGCTTGTGTGTACTGTTAGGATACCATTTCCAGCCTTCTCCTATCCAAACAGTCATTATTACCATGCTGCCATTCGCCCGTCAGACTCTGGGGTGAGGTAGTATTTGTACGCAGACCCTAACGTGCACCCTGCTTAGCTGAGATGAGTGGCTTTGGGAGGCACTGTTCCCCCAGAAACCCCATGCCATGCATCACTCCCTCCCTCCCAGCCTTTGGCTGTGAGTTCCATCCATCTGACTGCAGCAGCCATGGCCCTGAAGCATCCTTTATAGCTAGTGGTATGTAGTAAGGAGGTGAGCAGGCCTGCTTTTTGTCCCACCTAGTTCCCGCATGGTTAGCGTTACACCCAAAATAACAACACACAAACTGTATTTTTTTTTCAAACTGTATTTTTTTAAACACTGTTTGGCCCATTAGCTCTAGCCCTTACTGGCTAATTCTCACATCTTGATTAACCCATTTCTAATAATCTGTGTAGCACCACGAGGTGGTAGCTTACCAGGAAGAATCTTAACCTGTGTCCATCTTGGAGAGGAGAGCTGCCTCACTGCCTTCTTCCTCCCAGCATTCTGTTTTGTCTTTCCCACCTACCTAAGTTCTGACCTATCAGGCCAGTCAGTTTTTTTTATTAATCAACAATGAAACAACAGATAGATAAAGACCCTCCTACATCAGTGTTAGAACTGGCTCTCACAGGAACTGCACACATATCTCCTGAAACAGTGTTAGTGGGTACACATGCCCATTTCATAAGCGCTTACTGGCACTGTCAAACCTGCCACTTCCTAGCAGGGTCAGCCTGGGTGAGCGTCCAAGTGCTCTCTGCCTCAGTTTCCTTACTTGTTTAATTCATGTCGTGAATTAAACTCAGATGGGTATGAAAGGTTAGAGACAGACAGACAGAGTTGACTGGCAGACTCTGTCACAGAAAGACTTAGTGCTTCCTCCTGCTGTTCGTGAGCACATTGCCCTTAGGTTGACTTTTTGTCCTGAGTAATAAAAAGCCCAGGAGTTCCCTGCTCAAGGAGAATGGCCACAGGGTTGTCCTTAAATCTGCCTTCTCCGCAGGTTTTCAGTAAAAGTACCTGACATTTGCTCATTAATGGAAGAGCACCCTGGGTGGCGGGTGCTCTCACCACAGGGTCTTTGGGGTACAAGCCGCAGTGGGAGAGGCTGCCCACTCACACCGTCTCTAGGGGTTAAGAGTATCCTGGGACCCGACAGAGGCACACTACGGGACAGATGGCTTTTCATGCTCCCTTTAATAAACTACTGCAACAAACAGGTCCCAGAAGTTCATTGTTTTTATATTTTTTTATTTAAGGGCTTTTGTGCCAAACAGTAGGGAAAGCAGCAGCCATGTATGGCTTTCTTATGCCAATGCGCTATCCCTGACTCTTGAGAGAAATACCCTGCTTGGCATCTCTGCTGGGCACTGTTTTATAATATATATACAGCCGTGTCACGTGGTGCTGGACATTGTCTCTGCTGGGCGCTGTTTTATAATATATACACAGCCGTGTCACATGGTGCTGGGCATTGCCGTGGTTCTTTTCCAGTTGGTTTCAGTGAACTCTGAGCCACCGTGGCCTTTGGATGTGGTTTGCATGTGCCCCAAAGGAGTGTATGTTGGAAGCCTGCTTCCTAGAGTTGCCTATGATCCGAGACTTTGGACCTTTGAGAGGTGGGGCACCATGGAGTTGCCTTCAAAAGGAGTCAAGGTATCCCACCATGCCCCGGTTATTTCTGGCAAGAGCGTTGTTGAAGCACTCTCAGCACATCTGGGACCCTTGCTTCCCATCCACTTGGCTCTGCCACTGTGGTACCTTCCATAGTGATGCCACCAGAGGACAGACTTGTGGAATAATACAAATCAGACTACCCCAGCATCCTCCCTATGCCTGAAGGACCTACCCCATGAAAAACCCCTTCACCAGGAAGAGCCATCTGCTCTGGGCATTCAGTCATTGCTAGGTCAGTGATCTGAGGGGTAGGGATAACGCGGCTAGAATGTGGAGAAAGAGAGGAGGAGGGGAATAGACAAGGTGCTGGAAGTGGTGTGAACAGCAGCACTCCTGTCAGAATTGACCCCCAGAAAGCTAGGGACGTCGGGAACCGCTTGCAGTGCTGCTCACACGGAGGCTGTGGGCTATGGCCACTGTGCTGCTTTCTTGTCGCGCTGCCCCATGCAGAGAGCTTGGTGTGGCAGTGCTCTCTGTCAGCCAAAAAAGAGGCTAGTCTAACGACGGTTCTGTGGTCCTTTAGGGTGTTAGAGGTAGTTGGGGATAATGACAGGCTTAGTTTGTCAGTGTAGTAGAAAGAGACCAGTCAAAAGTGTTCACTTTGGAGACCACTCTCAGTTATCGATACACCTGTCTTCCAAAATGGATAAACATAAAGATTTTGCACATTTTTGAATTATGGTTATTATGTAGAAATTCTGCATTTGTCCTTAGATCCTAGTTAAAAAGCAAATTTTACTCATTTAAAAGACGATTGTGTGTTGTGTGCCTTTCTGTCTGTCTGTCAGTCGAACTGAGTATATGCACAAATGTGTGTGCAGGCCAGAACAGGGCATTGGACTGCGGGTGTTGGCAAGCTGTCTAACACGGTACAAGGATGGGAACTCCAGCCCCCAGGATAGAGCAGCATCCTTGGGTCTCAGTCGCTGTCTCCCCAGCTCAGCATAGGCTCTGCACAGAGAAGCATCTCTCCTTGGTTGTTTAAGCACTGTGCTTCCGAAAGAAACGTTTGGTCCTGATTGAGGAGCTGCTTGTTAGTAGCACTGGGTATGGAGTTAATCTCAATGCAGCTATGGAATCAGAATCGTATATGGCTTAGGAAAATGGGTGTGTCAGTGTGTCAGGACACTATCCAGGATGAGCGTGGGAAAAAGAAAAGCCTTTTGTAGTGCCAAAGTAAGAAATGAGATTAAAACCTAGGTACTGCTTGCATTCACGGGAAAGTGTAAGGAAGGAGCCAACAGGATGGCTCAGCAGGTTAAGGAGCTTGCTGTCAGCCTTCCAACCAGAGTCAGTCTCGGACCTCTGGTAGAAAAGGAGAACCATTTCCTACAAGTTGTCCTATGACCTCCACACCTGTGTGCTCCCACAGACACACACGCACACGAAGATGGAAGTTACAAAATAATCCCACACTAGTTCAGAATTGCATATAATAAAGGGTTATTTATTTAGGGGTAGACTCCCAGATCACAGTCCTCTGCATGAACGGGGAACAGGAACGGAATCCAGAAGCCAGGAGAGAGAGAGAGAGCAAGCGTGTGCTTTCTGTAGGCATTCATAGTATAAGAGGCCATGCCCAGGTGGGCTGGTAACTTAGAGGCCACTGGCTGAAGGAGTTCCTACAGCACACACACACTAAATGTAATAGAAACTTTTTTAAAGTTTAAGAAAAAAAGACACTTCTTAATAGAAGAATTTGTGTTTTCATTCCAGTAACTTTATCTGACTCAGAATGTTTTTAAATAGTAATCCTTTAAAAAAATCTTAGGTTGAAGCTGGGCATAATCCCAGCACTTGGAGGCAGAGGCAGGCGGTGTGGGTCTCTATAAGTTTGAGTCCAGCCTGGTCTACAAAGTGAGTTGTTACACAGAGAAATCCTGTCTCAAACAACCAAAAAAGAAAAAAAAAATTTAAGTTGTTGACTGTTCTTAGATACATGATACAGTAACCTAAAATGTCCCTTATTTTAAGTGGTCTTATTTTTCCAAGATGTTTTATTGCTAATGACTTTCTTTTCTTTTCTTTTTTTTTTTTTTTTTTTTTGTTTGTTTGTTTTTTGTTTTAGACAGGGTTTCTCTGTGGCTTTGGAGCCTGTCCTGGAACTAGCTCTGTAGACCAGGCTGGTCTTGAACTCACAGAGATCCACCTGCCTCTGCCTCCCGAGTGCTGGAATTAAAGGCGTGTGCCACCATCGCCCGGCTAAATAGACACTTTATTTGTTGTTGTTGTTGTTTTGTTTTTTGAGACAGGGTTTCTCTGTAGCTTTGGTTCCTGTCCTGGAACTAGCTCTTGTAGACCAGGCTGGCCTCGAACTCCCAGAGATCCACCTGCCTCTGCCTCCCAAGTGCTGGAATTAAAGGCGTGCGCCACCACCGCCCGGCTATGTATAATAGAAGTTTCTAATTTTTTGGAAGCATTTTCATTTCTGTGTACAGGAGTCACTTGAACTTGTACTGCTTGACCATATTAATCATCCCAGGCTCTAGAGCCTGACTGTAGAGGTGGGGAAAGGCAGGGAAGACCTGCCACACAGTGGGCAGAGCTGAACCCCCCAAGCAGAACTGTAGTCCTTACCATTTCTAGGGGCCTCCATGCCTGCAAGGGCTGGGACACACTTCCCTTTTATATGCAGGCATAGATTGCAGCCTCTAGCCTGTCTTTTAGTGGTGGGGGGGGGTATGTGAAGTCTGGTCCCTACAGGCCTGTGTGTCTGAACTCTTGGTTCTGAGAGATTATGTAGCCTCTGACATGAGACCTAGCAAGCAGCTGTAGAGCCGTCAGAGTAGGGTTTAAGGACTATATACCAGCATACCAGCTCCATTTTACCCTAGATAGAGTTCCCGATCCACTGAGATGTTAGCAGACTGCCTCACACATGAGCTACCATGAAGTCTCCATGTCTTCTCCTCCACAAGGGAGCCAGACTGAGTCGAAATAAATCCTTACTCCCTTAAGTTGCTTGCTGCAGGTTTCCTGTCATGGTAGTGAAAATATTAGTAACAGACTTTCTTCCCCCATGACAAATTGCTGATTTACATTTAATACAAGTTCTCCTTTTTCTCTATTGTGGGACATCATTAGAACCTTTATCTTGTGTTAATGACCCAGCCTTGGCCATAAGCTCCTTCTGTGCTTGCTCCTCCTGTCCCAGGAGTTAAGTTTGCTTTGTCATTGTCACAGGGATGCTGTCTCTGCATGCGCAGCACAACGCCTGCCCTCTGAGGTCTACGTGACACTCATCTAGTCAGTGGCAGTTTGTAAATCAGAACATGACCAGCAGCAGTCTGCGCCTGTTTCAGATGCTGTAGTGAAAAACACTCAGTCCACATTCTGTTCCATTTACACCGAGTGTCTTCTGTCTGGTGTATTTTTCTCCGTCAGTTACATTAGGCTCTAGACAGCTCATTGCTGTGCCTGAGGGTGGGGCAGTTCATCCGGGGAAACCAACACAGAAAATACAAACCAGCACAACAGCCAGCCAGCCAGCCAGAGGAAGACTGCTTTCTGCCAGTTCAGGAGCTGAAAAGTGAGAGGGCCAGCGTTCCATCTGCACAGCTAAGACTTCCTGCTGTGCTGCTACTGGCCTGTCCTCAAGTAACTGTCAGAACACCAGTCACCCACGCCTGCTCTTGTGAGATGCCTCCACACACATAGATACTTGATCACAGACGGCTTCTTTACAAGCAGTGGTTTGTAGCTAAAGAAACTTCTTCTCCGAGCCATTTTCATACCCTACTGAGTCCAAAGTAGCTCAGCCAAAGACTCTACCAAAACCTAAGAGGCCAGAATTGCACACGTGAAAACCTTGTGAGAAAAACAGGCCCTCAGGTGTGCTACTGCTGTCGGAGGACTTCACCGTGTCACTGTTCCCATTCGAAATTCTACCTAGGATGCTCAAGTCATTTTCTTTCTGGGTACTCAGACTTTAATGTAGTGGGAGCAGCGGGGCTGCTTCCCACCCGGCTAGCTTTACCCGAAATGATTACATGGAAACTGTATTCTTTTAAACACTGCTTGGCCCATTAGTTTTAACCTCTTATTGCTAGCTCTTACATATCGATCTAACCCATTTCTAATATTCTGTGTAGCACCATGAGCTGGCTTACCAGGAAAGATCTTAACCTGCATCTGTCTGGAGTGGGAGAATCATGGTGACTGCTTGACTCAGCTTCTTTCTCCCAACATTCTGTCTGTCTACTCCGCCTACCTAATTTTCTGTCCTATTAAATTTATTTAACCAATGAAATTAACACAAAACAAAAGACTCTACCCATCACTTTAACAACTACTCACCCACATGCAGCTCGGTGTAGACTTCCAATTTCCCCTGTGGTCAAGTCTGGGGACTGGGCATAGAGCCGGGGTCTGACCTCAGAAGGTGTAGAGGACACTTCAGGTTTCAGTTCCTGGAGAGCTCTGCTAGGGGCTTCTGCTGGGAGGATGGGGAAACTCGTTCTTAGGTGAGCTCACAAATAATGCAGTGGTGGTTAATGGAGCTGAGATGAATATAGTGTAGCCCCAGACCTGACAGAAGCCATGTCTTCGTCTCCATGTGTGAAAACAAAACTGCAAAGACTGGTCCCGCCAGCCCTGGTCAGAGCCTTGTGCTCCAAGAGTGAGGCACTGTGAGTCTGTGTGATCAGCAGTGTCCCTGAGAGCGGAAGTGCATGTGTTTGTGTTTAGTGCAGTAACTTAATGATTGAAAGTTCAAAGTGAAACCCTTCTTCCCTGAGAGGAAAATGTGAGGTCATGTGCCAGAAGTTAAGTAGGGATCTGGAACGTAGATGGTGATGGCGTGCCTAGAAGGGGAGGTCACGGAAGGGGGCACTGGGGACAGTTGCTCTTTGCAGTCACAGAGGATGTGAGCTCTGGATCCCACTATTAGGCCACAGTGTGTCCAGCGGTAACGACTCCATCATGTCCTAACTGTGAGCCGTCATCCTGAGCCTGGGGGATCCTTTCCTGTGCAGGTTTCTTGGCAAGGAGATGATTTCAGTGAAACCCAAAGCTTTCTCAAGATTGAGGATTTTTTTAATGGACAATAAATTGTTACTAACTAGGCTTCAATTCAGAACCTTTAATTCAACAAAGGTGTATGTAATGTCTGATAATTTTGTCCAAAGAAAGAATATCAGGAGTGCTATTTCTGGTGAACAGGGCATCTGGTGAGCCAGGCGTCTAACAAGAAAGGAGCTGTGTCTTGCCAGGACTCTCCGGTTTCCTATTCCTATGGTCTCTGGAATGATGATGCGGCTGCGCATCTAATGGTGTTTGCCAACCTATGAAGGCTTCAGGGAGTCTGCTGCAGAACCTGCGCAAGTCCAGGGCTGCAGCTCCTTCATTTCTGTGGCATGTAAACCTCCCACGCCTGCCCTAGCTATTAACATCTCACAGGGCACCACGCTTGAGGAACTCAGGGATGTCAGCTCAAGCTCATGTGCTGGCTGTCATCATAGGAGGGCTGGGCCAGCATCCTGGGAAGTTAACAATCAGAGTCTCCTTATGTTAGAGTTGACAGAAAGTGTGCTTTTGTGCCCTTGAGGCTTGGTACTCTTCACTTGTCCACCCCAGGCACAGGTAGCCTGAGTTGTCGTAAGGCCTTACGAGACTGCACGAGGGACAAGAAAAGATTTTAGTGTTTTATAAACCTTAAAACTAATCCAAATAACCACCTAATTAAAACAATGTTTATTACTTCTCCTAAGCCTGTCATTCTCTTTTAAATCAAGAAAGAGCACAAGACAATAGGCAGGCAGACATCCTCAGACTGTAGGCTACCACAGAACAGGTAGACTCTATAGACTGTAGGCCTACCACAGAACAGGTAGACTCTATAGACTGTAGGCCTACCACAGAACAGATAGACTCCATAGACTGTAGGCCTACCATAGAACAGGTAGACTCCATAGACTGTAGGCCTACCATAGAACAGGTAGACTCCACAGACTGTAGGCCTACTATAGAACAGATAGACTCCACAGACTGTAGGCCTACTATAGAACAGATAGACTCCACAGACTGTAGGCCTACTATATGTTGTAATAAGGAGCTGCGCGGCTGTGACCCTGTACCCGGCCGCCCGCATGGCTTAGCTTAAGCCCCGAAATAACAACACACAAACTGTATTCATTTAATCACTGCCTGGCCCATTATTGGCTAGCTCTTACATATCGACCTAACCCATTTCTGATAATCTGTGTAGTACCCCAAGGTGTGCTTACCGGGGAGATTCTAGCCTGCGTCTGCAGGGACTGGGAACATCATGGCGACTCCTCTCCACTCAGCTTCCTTCTCCCAGAATCCTATTCTATTTACTCCACCCACGTAAGGGTTGGCCTATCAATGAGCTCAGGCAGTTTCTTTATTTTAACCAATGAAATCAACAGATTGATATATGACACTCCCACATCAACTATAGAACAGATAGACTCCACAGACTGTAGGCCTACTATAGAACAGATAGACTCCACAGACTGTAGGCCTACCACAGAACAGGTAGACTCCACAGACTGTAGGCTACCACAGAATGAGCTGAGGTTTAAAGCCCAGAAAGAAGGGATCCTATGGACTTCAGTGAGATGATGTGCCCAGTTAGTGGGAGAGCTTGGTTTAATTCGGTAAAGCTTTCTGGTTGGTACATAATGTGGCCACATTGTTTTTAAGGGACTGGGTAAACAGTGAACACTGGGAAGGGTGTGTTTTTTATTGTTAGTGGTTGGACTCTTCTGACTTGATGAAATCAGGGAACCAGCAGTGAGAAAAGACAGACCTGCATGAGGGAATGATTTCCTTCTGCTGGTTTTCATAGCCCTGGTGTGAGCAGCTCAGAGAGGCCTGGGGAGGCCAGGAGATGTGACACAGGGATGCACACTGGTCAGCAGGACATGGAGCAAGTTTGTTTAAAATGGTTCGGTCATTTATGATTCCTGAAATGACAGGAACTTTAAAAACTCTTGACATTATACTAATGAACAAATTGAGAAGAGAGACACCGGCATGGCATTGAGCAAGTCTTTAGACCTGGGACACAATTAAAAGTTACTGTGAGTCGGGGTGGGGCATGTGGTAGGAGCCATTTACCCTGCGGAGTTCTGCGCCATAAAGCAAGCCTGGACTTCAACCACAGTGGGACATTTTAGTGTTATACTATAGTTCACATAATATAGGGAAAGTTTCCTTTTTAAAAAGACGATGTTTTACCTTTTTGTTTATTTGTTTGTTTTTTAGCTTGTAATATAGAATCTGTCTTTTCTGTGTTTCCAGAGCCAGAGCCATGACCTGAACCCTGATGACCACTGTCAGGGCCTCTGAGTGACTGGCAGGTGACCATGGAACTGAAAGTGTGGGTGGATGGAGTTCAGAGGATCGTCTGCGGTGTCACTGAAGTCACAACCTGCCAGGAGGTTGTGATAGCCTTAGCCCAGGCTATAGGTGAGTAAAACCCATCAAGTGCTCGTGGGGGTGGAGATGCGTGCATGAGTTAGCTTTCTCGGCGTCTTGATAAAATACCTCAGGTTAGCCTAAGCAGGAGGCTTTGGCTCAGAGTTTCAGAGGGTTCAGCCTATAGTTTCTTGGCCTAAGATGTCTGGGCAGAACATCCAGGCAATCGAAGTACATGGGGTGCAGGGAGAAGGGGAGGGGAAGAGAGGAGGGAGGGAGGAATAGGTACCTTGTTCCCTTCCCAGCAGCACCCACTACAGGACCTCATTCCTGCACTGACTTTTCTCCCTGCCTGCAGCCTCCTCTTCACTGCACATTTCCCTTTCACCCCCAGGCTTCACTTGCTGACCTCACAGAACGGCCTTTGGGGACCCTGACATTGACACATGTTCTGGCTCCCCAGGCTTTTCTTCAACACCCGGATGGAAGTTTCCATTATCCCTAACTCTTACGTTCTGCATGCCTGTAAAACCAGCACCAATTGGATGATGCCAATTCTGCTGGTAGCCCAAGCAGCAGCTGGGCCTCTTTGGACCACAGTTACAACATCTCTGAGTCCTTGGGCAGTTGTGCACAATGAGACAGTCCTGAGGGAATACTTCCCAAGCAGCCCTGCTCCCACAGGCACCCAAAAGGTGCGCTCCTTTCAAGAAAAAGCTCTCAGGTGATGCTACCATTTCCACTCTTCACTCTGAGGGTGGTTTGGCCAGGTCCTGAGGTTCTGTCAGGGCACCTCCTGTTGACGCTGCACACATACTGGCTTCTGTAGTCGGTAGCCGTGCCTTTGTCTGCAGCACCCTCCTCTAGCCATTGCACTGTGTCCAAACCTCACTCTGCTTCTTCCTTCCACTTCCTGCTGTAAGCCTGGCTCAAGGTGGCTAGTGATACCTGTGTCATCGCTCACATGCTGTGCTGTCCTAAAATGCTCTCCGCCAGAGTAAATATGCCATCCTGTTTAAATCCACCTCCCGAAAGTCTCAAAGTATGAACAAAATGTAGACAAGTTATTTGCCACAGCATAACAGAAATGACCTCTAATCCAGTTCCCATGAGTGTTGTTCTCATCTGAAACTTCTGGGCATGCCTTGTCCACATTCCCCTGGAATTCTGCTCTTCTGAGCTCCTACCAAAACCACCGTAACTCTGATTTACAGCATTTTAAGAATTTTTTCCCTGCCTGTTTCTCTAAACTCTTCTAAGTTCACCCTACAAACTACTTCTAAAGGCCTTAAAAACCACCTGGTCAGATGGAATAGTAGCAATGACCCCATTCTTGGCATCAGTTTTCTGTGTTGGTTACTTTGCCCAGTTATTACCAAATACCTGACGTAACAACTTCACGTGAGTTGTATGGTTTGTGTCATAGTTCCAGGGCATCAGTCCATCGTGATGGGGAAGGATGTGGTTGTCTTGTCACTGTTCTGTTGCTATGAAGAGACACTGTGACCAAGGCAACTATTAGGAGAGAAAGCATTAACTGGGGGCTTGCTTTCAGTTTCAGAAGTTTAGTCCATTTTCATGTGGCAGGGAGCACAGCAGATGCAGCAAGTATGGTGCACGTATGCAGAAGTAGTTGAGAGCTACATTCCGATCTGCAGGCAGAGAGACTGGGCCTGGCAAGGATTTGGAAACCTCAAAACCCACCTGCAGTAATGCAATTCCTCCAGCAAGGCCACACCTACTCTATTGAAGCCACACCTCCTAATCCTTCTGAAATAGTGCCACCCCCTGCTCACTATGTATTCAGATATGTGAGCCTATGGAAGTGATTCTTACTCAAACCACCACAGTGTCCAAGTCAAAAAAGGTTTACAGAAGTGGTCCCAAAGGACATGACCCCATGGACCAACTTCCTCCAACTCAATAATACAACCATAAGTCCATCAAAGGATGAATTCGTCTATTTGGTGAGGGCCCTAATAATCACCTCTAGAAATGCCACCACAGACACCACAGACCTGTGCTCTGCTAACCGATGCTCTCCTGCCCATCAATCAAGTGCACCTTACCCCATGTGTGGTGCACACTGCGTTCTTCTCTAGTGGGCTCTCAGGCACACTATGTGTCAGGCTGTGGTAAGGCTTGCGCTCTGAACCTCCCTCATGGCCTGCTCCTGATGTTTGTCTTCAATAGTGATTTTTTTTTATTGTACATGTTTCCTAATCCAGAGCAGACTCCTAGCTCCCAGAACCTCTTCTGAGTGAAACTCTACTTATTGTCAATTTCTGAATACATTTAAAATAAAGAATAAAGTAAATTAGGCAGGGTGTCTTTATTAAATAGAAATGTGGACTTTTTTTTTTAACATAATGAAGATGAAGTTGCCCTGTTTCATGCCCTGAAGTCCATGTTTCCAGCCACATTTCCTGGGTCTTTCTTCTGTCTTTCCTCCTATTCTGTTTCAGCTTTCCCTCTAATTTATTTTAAGTTTTTCTTTAAAAGTACTTCTTTGAAAAAAAAGAAAACAAATTTAAAAATAAAAGTATATATATATACACATATATGTCTTTGTGTGTGTGTATGTATGCTTGTATACACACACCTCCACATAAAAGCTTTCCATGGTAGTAGGGATTGAACCCAGGGACTCAGGAGTGCTGAGCAGGTGCTCTTCCACTGTTGTGGGAAGGTCTTTTGTTGGTTCATGGCTACTCAGCCCCGAAATAAACACACAGAAACTATATTACTTAAATCACTGCTTGGCCCATTAGCTCTAGCTTCTTACTGGCTAACTCTTCATTAATTTTACATATCTCCATTAAACTGTGCATACCATGAGGTCGTAGCCTACTAGCAAAGTTTCAGCACGTCTGTCTCTGGTGGCAGCTCCATGGCTTCTCTTAACTCTACCTTCCTTCTCCCAGCAATCAGTTTAGTTTTCCCTGCCTACCTCTATTCTTTTGCCCTATCACAGGCCATGACAGTTTATTAACCAATGGTATTCACAACATACAGAGGGGAGGGAATCCCACATCATGCCTCTGTCCCAAAACCTGCTTGTCATTCCTGTTTTGAGACAGGGTTACCACCAGCTTACCCAGGCTGACCTTGGAATACTCTGGACTCCAGGCAAGTTCTGAACTTGCAATCCTCCTGCCTCAGTCTCCTGAGTTGCTGGAATTATAGGGCCGAGCCACTAGGCCCTGTTTAAGATTTTATCAGAATTTATATATACTTATTAGATGCTTTAGATTATTTTTTGGAACACAATGAAGGCATAAACCTCTATCTCCATAAAACCAAGTAATGTGTTCAAAGTTTCTATTTATAAATCTGCCATTTAGCAAACATGATTAAGAGGAAATTGCATCCAGGACCTGCTAGGTGCTCGGCTGTTCTGTGTCCCTGAGCTCCTAGTCAGAGGTTGAGAGCAGACGCATGTCAAGTCAGTTCAGGACTGGAACGGGTCACCGCTGTCAGCACACTCATCTTTCTTTTCCGAAGGTCTGCAGCCTCACTGTATTAAAGCAGTGCTGGAAATGCTGGGCTTCCCTGTCGAGCAAAACACCTTTCACCAGGACTGTTAATTGGGTTTAATGTGGAAGGGGACTAAGGCATTCTTTTCTGCCAGTATATTCAGTATTCCTCTTGAGAACCTCCATGATCTGCTGAATGAGACCAGCCAGGTCAGCTCGATTAAGGCTTCAACTGGGAATTCACCTAAACAGTGTTGCTGTTGTTTGTTTGTTTAAGTAATCTCTCTCTCTCTCTCTCTCTCTCTCTCTCTCTCTCTCTGTGTGTGTGTGTGTGTGTGTGTGTGTGTGTGTGTGTGTGTGTAGTCTGTCCGGTTTCCCTTTCCCCTCCCTCTCTCATTCCAGTCCCTCCCCCTCCCCCACTTACCCCTTGTCTCCCCATCCCCCTCCTCCATTTTTATTCATAAAAGGGCAGGCCCCCCTCATGGGTATGACAAAATACACATGTCAGGTTCTAGTAAGACTAAGCACCTTGTCTTGTATTAAGGGTGGGCAAGGTGGCCCAGTGTAAGGAGTAGGGTCCCAAAAACCAGCAAGAGTCAGAGACAGCCCCTGTCCCACTGTGAGGAGTCCCACAAGAAATCTTTAAAGACAAGGCCTCACTATGTAGACCAGGCTGGCCTTGACCTGTGGCAACAGGGACCTGTGGCAACTCTCCTGTCTCAGCCATCCAAGTGCACACACCAGCATGCCGAGGAGAAAAGTGAGCCTGGAGAAGCCACACTCACTGAGCTGCTGCCACCACTGTGACCACACACCCACACTGCAGAGAGTGCCACGGAGAAAACATGTCCTGTTCACCAGATGTTTTTCTTCATGTAGAGTGAAGAATGTATTTAACCTGTGAACAAATGTTTTCTCAGTAACTCAATTCAAGGCCTACTTTTGAAAGTTTATTTCAATTCTGTAATTAGTGGATAAAGCATATTTTTTATTTAAATGATTTTACTGTTTTGTCTCTAACAATAAAATCTAAATTTGGGGTTTTTTAAGAATCTTTGAAACTATTCTTGTCAACATTAAACCAGACTTATCTTCAGACCCCATTTTACAGGAAGTTATTAGGAAGGGGCAGCTTCACTGGGCAGCTTCAGTTGTGTGAGCTGTAGGCCAGCTGAGTGCTGGGGAGCCCTGAGACCTGGGTACTGCAGTGAGCTGGGGCTGGTTCTCCACTAACCCTGGTCTCTCTTGTCAAGGCTGACACAGTGAGAATCTGTGTGGCTTTAACTTCTGGGACCTTCCCTCTTGGCTGCGGGGAAGCGTTCTTAGCGCTTCCCTTTGTTCAGTCTTGCCCCAGAAGTCCTGAGCACTTAGATGTCTGATCAGAGTATAAAATTCTTAGTCAGGGGAATAGAAAGTGAACTTCCCAGCAACTCAGAGGGTTGAGATCTGAACACCATGCTGTCCGTCAGCTGCCAGAGGCACCTGGACTCTCAGCGCTGGCATTTCCGTGCTGACCTAGAACAGCTGTCAGTTTTGTCTGTTGCGCCATTTATCGCTCCTGTCCCACTATGACAGAATATTCTGGTCCTTTCCAGGTCGAACCGGAAGGTACACCCTAATAGAAAAATGGAGAGATACGGAAAGGCATTTGGCACCACACGAAAACCCCATCATATCCTTGAACAAGTGGGGGCAGTATGCTAGCGACGTACAGCTCATCTTGCGTCGGACTGGGCCATCTCTCAGTGAGCGACCCACCTCAGACAGTGTGGCCCGGATTCCTGAAAGAACTTTATACCGACAGAGCTTGCCCCCCTTAGCCAAACTGCGGCCTCAGGTGGACAAGTCGATCAAAAGAAGAGAACCTAAAAGGAAATCACTAACCTTCACAGGAGGTGCCAAAGGGCTGATGGACATTTTTGGGAAAGGCAAGGAAACTGAGTTTCGGCAGAAGGTGCTGAGCAGCTGCAGAAGCACCACAGAGGAGCTGAAGCGGCTGATCCGGCTCCAGACAGAGAAGCTACAGGCCATCGATCAGCAGTTGGAGTCCAGTGAGCTCGAAATACGATTCTGGGAGCAGAAGTACAACTGCAGCCTGGAAGAGGAGATTGTCCGCCTGGAGCAGAAGATCAAGAGGAATGATGTGGAGATCGAGGAGGAGGAATTCTGGGAAAATGAACTGCAGATCGAACAAGAAAATGAAAAGCAGCTGCAGGACCAGCTTGAGGAGATACGGCAGAAAGTCTCGGACTGTGACAGCAAACTGAAGGACTACCTGGCACAGATCCACACCATGGAGAGTGGCCTCGAAGCGGAGAAGCTGCACCGGGAGGTTCAGGAGGCACAGGTCAATGAGGAGGAGGTGAAAGGGAAGATTGAAAAGGTCAAGGGGGAGATGGACCTTCAAGGGCAGCAGAGCCTGAGGCTGGAGAACGGCATCCGAGCTGTGGAGAGGTCTCTGGGGCAGGCTACCAAGCGCTTACAGGTAAGGCTATCTCTGAGCAGGATACCTCATCCGTGTAAGGGGAAGCTTAAGACAGACCCAGCTGTGGCTCTGCAGCCCAGGCTCTCTCGTGGACCTAGGAACCTTATAGACTGGGAAGTTCATGAGAGTCTTGCTCGCTTCATACTATAATAAGATTTAGCAGATTCAGCTCCAACACCTCATCAAAACAAGAGCTCTAGCTCTTATGAGCCAAATTGCTCTTAATGTGCGGACGGTCATAAAGTGCGTAGGAGGGCATTTGTCACAAGATCAGCAAGACTGATGGGGGTGTGTAGAAACAGTACTTTTGATGGCAGACTAACGCCGTACGTTTTATTTTACACGAGTGTGTGGCCACATCCAGAAGGGACGCCTCCTGTCTAGGAGGATGGGCAGAACTCTCTTTAGCCACCCTGTGCACAGAACCAAGAGTGTCAAATGAATCCTGAAAGCAGGCCCTGTCCCTCAGCCCCTCCCTCCCCTGCGGCAGCAAGGCAGCCCCACCCACACAGCACCTTACAGAATAGCTGGTGTTTTCCAACCAGGACAAGGAACAGGAGCTGGAGCAGCTGACCAAAGAGCTGCGGCAAGTCAACCTCCAGCAGTTCATCCAGCAGACAGGGACGAAGGTCACCGTGCTGCCAGCTGAGCCCACTGAAATAGAGGCCTCCCAGGCAGACATAGAGACAGGTAAGGCCTTCCTCTGTCCTCCCTGAAGTCACTACAGTGATGTCCTTCTTGTTTCTGCGGGATCTGTTTATTTGGATGGACATACGGTTTATTTTAAACTGCTTCTGTATGGACCTGATACCACAGTATAAATATGAATATGAATATGGGTCATGTTAATTTGCATCCTAACTTCTCCTGACTCCCCCTCCTCTCCTGAGTCTCTGTTTTTCTTCTGTTCTATAATTGGAACTTCCCATCTGTGTGCTGTGGTCCCAGCAACTGGGAGAAGCTGCAGAGCAAAGCCCACTAGACTTTGGGAGCAGGCTCCTTCCCAGATCTCCTGCTTTCTCCTTCCCAGTCCCTGCCTTCTTCCCCTGCTTCTGGCTGCAGTGTGGCCTTCTCTCTGTAATTCTTTGGGGTGGGAAGTTACTAAGTTTCCTGGTTAGCCAATTCACCAGATGACTGTCTATTCCCTGTTTAGAAGCGCCATTCCAGTCTGGGTCCCTGAAGCGACCTGGTTCTTCACGGCAGCTCCCCAGTAATCTCCGTATTCTGCAGAACCCCATCTCCTCTGGATTTAATCCTGAAGGCATCTATGTATAACATTGTCTTCAGGGGAAAGGTCCAGCCAAGGTACCGAGGACAGTAAAATCCTTCAGTGTGTGCCAACTGAACGAGGGTCTATCCCAGGCCACTCTACCCCCTCCAATTGCAGACCACTTGAGCCCTGTGCACTGACGCCGAACACGGAGCTGTTCACACTTGCAGTATTGACGCGCTGTCTAGCAGCTGACATGCAAAGCCTTTGTTTTTATTTGTAGTATTCTGAGGACATTAGAAAAGTATTAGCCTATGTTTATACATGAATAAACCCTGAATTAAAGAGTAAAGTTATGTAACTGTTTAGTTTAATTTATTCCATGTAACTGATTGATGTATGAATGTTGCTGTTTAATATTTTATTAATCCTTATCCTGTGACTTAATTATGTTAACTGTTGTGGGCTTCTAACTGTGCATGTTGGCAGATTCCGTCCGAGCTTTGCTCATGCATAGCTACGCGGCCTCCTGGGACGCTCACCGTCCAGACTGGCTCCAGCGCAGCCAGCTGCACTTAATGCTGGGGCTTCTCCCCACCCCCGCTTTAGGGAGAGAGTTGAGCTTTCTCTCTGCCCTGGAAGCTGAGCGTTTCTTTACAGTATTTCCCAATGTAAATTACCATATTCCATCACAGAAACAGCTTTAATGGGGTAACTGTTTATATAAAATGCTTGTGGTCGCAGACTGCCAGCAGGTCAGCTGACGGCTGCCCATGGCTTTCCTGGTACACGCTAAGGTCTTCCTGCCTTACGCTCCCATGATGTGAGGAGGAGAGAGCCCTGAAGATGGGGATGCCGTACTTTGGGAACCATGGGATACATTTCAGAGCAACCCACTTCCTCTGTGTAGTCCGTGCCATGCCAGCAGGTGAGGTGCCGTTTGCCTTGATGTGGATGTGACCGTGTGCTTTCTCTGTCACCCAGTCACACCTCGGCAACACCGCGGTCGAGTATTTTTTTACCAAGGAAATAAAGTTAAATTCAGAGATTGTTTTTATTTTTAAGTTTGACTTTATAGGATATTAGTCTTATATTTGTATCATTTTGTGTATTAAGCCAAAAAAATGAGAGTCAATACTTTTCTCACGCGCAGTGACTTAGCTGCATTCACAAGTAATATTTAGACACGTGTCAGCCTTCCAGCTGTTTCCATTCTCTCGGAGCACATGTGGCATGAGGCAACTAAGACTTCAGTCTGAAACGTGAAGTAGTTTTTAATTCTAAAGAGAATGCACCCCCTGTACTACTTACCTGCAATAAAATAAAAGTGGATTAGTAGGGCAACGCCTGGTGTCGCTCAGGGCAACTCTGGATGTGTGAGCACATCCGGGCTACTTCTGGTTTACTGGGTGTTTGGTGAAGCCGAGCACACAGCTTTGTTTAGGGTTCCAGCAAGAAGATTTAAGAATGGCTGTGAAGTAAGAGACACTTCTTGAGAACTGAAAGCCATGAATGTCGCCCCTACCCACATAAATACATAAATATCAGACCTCAGCCTGATGTCTTTGGGTCCTCGGACTTACCAAGTTGATCTTGCCATTACTGCTCTGCAGAGGACTTGAGAAGGAACCGCAGCCTGTACACATTTGATCCAGATTTGTAACAATTGTTTCATATCTATATATATTTAAAAATATAATTCCAAGGGATTTGTATCTTTTTGTGACAGTGGTGACTCATGACGCCCAGCCCATGCCTTATTCTGTCCATTAAACCTTGACCACAAAGGTAAACATTACACAAATGGATAAATGTTAATGAGAAATCAAAGACAAAGCTGGGCACAGTGGCTCATGACATAATCCCAACACTCAGGAGACCGAGGCAGGAGAGTTGCCACAAGACCCAGGCTGTCCTAAGCTCTGTGGAAAGTTCTAGACTAGCTTGGAGTCTAGTTTAAGGCCCTATCTCAGAAGGAAACGGGAGGACCTGCACGATCCCTTGGCACGCCTGGTGGAGCAGCACAGCACACAGCTCTGTGAACTGCCAGGTTTCACACCCACCAGCTCCCGACAGTCCTGGCTCTCCACCAGTGAGTACCACACATTACATCTCTACCAACCTCAGCTCCGAAGCTGCCAGGTGCCCTCCATGGGCCTACCTATACATACAGACAGCCTCCCGGACGGGCGGAGTGCGGCCATGTGAGTTCACAGACAGACTGAGCAGCTGGGCTTTGTCCCCAGGTCCAGGACTTCCCCAAGCACACCACTGTCAAATGTTTTCTAAGTCTTTTTCAGCTACTGTGCCTGTTTTTACCTACTGTGACTACAAGCGCATCGGCTTTCGAGCCCTGTCTGTGGCCACATCTCAGAGGGGTGCGGGCAGTGGGATTCAAAAAATACCAAATGTCAAATTTTGCATATGGGGAAACAAATATCCAGGTTCTAAATAATAAATTAGATCGCAAATTCTTGTGTCTTTTAAATTAGCACTGCAGGTTATATTATGTGGTTTTTTCTACAGGTATTAAATATGTAATATGTTTTATTCTGACCAGTGAATAATTTGAATATTATTGGTCTGTTTGACCTCTAGAGCATCCTTGTTCTCAGAGAATCACCCACAGTGGGTTACCTCATTTGTGTGTGTGTGTGTCTGTGTGTTTTGTCATTTTCTTTATATTTTGGCTGTTAACGTTCATTTTTGTCTCAGTTAACGGGGCGGTTTTTTTTTTATGTGTAAGGCTTCAGATGGTGCTGAAGCTGCCCTTTGAATGCCCACTTAGTTATCGGCGGGCAGGCAGCTCAGCAGCTCCTAGAGTTGAAGTCAGTTTAAACAGAGCTGATTCCAGCCTGGCATGTAAGGTAGACACAGCTCGTAGTGAGTGTAGTGGCCCAGACCCATATACCCGCACTGCTCCCACAGCCAAGACCAAGTGCAGTCCTATACTCACACAGTCTTGGTCCAAGACAAGGATGCTATGCCAGGGAGACCTTCCCAAGTCAGGACTGACAGGCTGAAGGAATGGTATGGAGAAAAGACAGGGCTGATTTCAGGCACGCACTGGGGCAGCAGTTAGCGTTGGACATTGCCTTTGACAGAGTAGGCCTTAACTTTTATATATATATATCTACAAAGTGACGCTCTGCATCCCTCTCTAACACAGCCTGTCTTGACTAGTCTGCGGTGAAGCTAGCTCCTATGTATTTCTTTGGTAATATGTCAGTGTCTTTAAGTTGCATGTGCGGCCTGTCTGCTGTGGCTACATTCCAGGAGAAGGCTGTCGGCTGGTCAAGGGTTCACGGCCATCAGTATTTATTCAGTATTGCTGCTTCACACTTCCTGTGCACCTTGGATGCCATGTCAGTGGCAGCACCAGAGCCGCGAGAGCTCCTTCCCGTGCATTTTATATATTTTTAGAAACCACATGGCTGCGGATGGCTCTTTAGCCTACTATTAAACCAGCAGAACTCTGAAGGCAATAAATAGATGTGTATATGTGGGGGGAGGGGAGAGTGGAAATACAGGTTTACAGCAGCCCTGGTGAGAGCCCGTCCATGTCCTGCTCAGTGTCTTGTCACTGACCCAGAAGGGTTTGCGTTGCTGCACCTTTAGATAGAAAGTGTCCATGTTTGCTGACTGTGGGCCATGAACATGCTTTTAGTACCGCTTTGCTGATGTATAAATAAGAAATCTGTAATATGTATTATATGTAATTATTTTCTTTTGACTTCATTTCAAAATGTATATTTTCTGATTATTATCATGAGCTATAAAGCAAAAGATCAATATCTGATATTCTCCCAAATAATAAATTTTCAAGATTCATTGGGGCAGTACAATTGTTGTTTTCTTTCTTATATGCTTAATACTTCAAGATATAGTTTTGTTTCCTTTGAAAGATGACAAAGTAGGTCTATGAATCAGTGATAAAAAATGATATTTTTTTCTAAATGCAATGTTAACCTGAAGAACTGTCTTCTGCCTAGAAGGTAGCAAGTAGGTTGGGGAGATGGCTCGGTAGTGAAGAACCTGCTGTGCAGGCATGAGCCCTGAGTTCAACCCCTCAGCACCCACGTGACACATGGCACACACCAGTACTCAGTGCTGAGATCAAAGACAAGTGGATCCTGGGTTCGTTGGCCAGCCAACCAAGCTGAAATAACGTGCCCAAGTTCCATGGAAGACCCTGCCTAACAACTAAGATGGTGACTGAGAACAGTGGTTGACCTCTGACCTCCCAACAGAAGCGTGCACCTGCACACGGATATGTGCACGTGCATGCACTGTACACACACACGAAAGAAAAGGGAGGCTGCTTCATTAAAGTAGACTTAAAAGAGACTAATGCCCCCCCCCATTTCAGCCATGAAACTAAGATGCTTACTGGTTTGTATTTCCAGCTTTTTTTTTTTAAGTTTTTTTTTTTTTTTTTTTTTTTTTTAGTTTTTCGAGACAGGGTTTCTCTGTAGCTTTTTGGAGCCTGTCCTGTGTATTTCCAGCTTTAAGACATCAACACGAACCCTGCGGTGGCCATGGGACATGCAGTTGCAGCCTGAGTAAAGGTTGATGTCGCAGCCACCCCAGGAACTGCTCAAAAGCCACAGTGAATAAGTAGCTGAAATCAGCTCTTCCGGCGCCCAGAGCACTTTCTGTGTCCCTGGTAACATTGCCGGAGCTCACAGAGGACAGCATCTACACCTTGCCCACCCCCACTGTGCAGTGTGTCCACCTTTGAAGGAATAGTTTATAAAAAGTAGAGGCGAAACCTAGGTTGAAAAAATATGCATGAGTAATACTGTGTTACAAAAGCAGAGAAAATGAGAAAACTTACCCAAAGAATTCTGTCCCCTAGTTAGGCTTTAGACCTAATGACCCATCCTGTCCCCTCTTCAGCATGTGCTAATGGCTGGAGAACAGTGTTCCCCAGCAACACAGTTCTTCCCTGGCTGTGCACGCTCTTCAGGCAGAGCACGTTAGGAGATGCCAGTGGGGTGTATTTAGTGAGCACTGCTTACGGACTGAATCACCGTGGCTCCCCCACCTCAAGGTGAGTGGCAGCCTCACTCCACGTGGTAAGCTCAATTAAAGGGCTAAGGGTAGGTAGAGGGTCATGAAACCATGGTGGAAGGGCTTCCCACCAGCTCAAGCACCAGAGAGCGCCTGAGAAGGTGACAGGAAACAGAAGAGCAGTGACCAGGGGGAGGGGCAGGAGGACATAGAGGGTAGACAGGCAGCTGTGGCCAGGGGGAGGGGCAGGAGGACATAGAGGGTAGACAGGCATCACGGTCATGAGCCATGGTTGCCATGGGAAGTGTGGATTTGAAATGCACCCAGCATGTGTTTGGATGTGTGGTCCTGTTTTAGAAGACATTATATAACCTTTGGGCCATGGAACCTAGCTGGGAGAAATGGGCACTAGGGTGGGGCCTGGGAGGTACAGGTCAGATGGCTCACTTCCTTTTGCTTGGTCCACTGGGATTGGAGCAGTCATCGGGTGCACACACCCACTGCCACAGAGCCACACGCCACATGCCCTCCCCACGATGAACGACAACCCCTCAAACTCTGAACTTGGGCCCACATAAACCCTTTAAGTGACAGACACTGGCTGTATCCCAATTGTCATTGACACTTCAAGCTTGGAAATGACATGGTCATGTTCATACGCAAGGAAGACACTTCTGGCTGCCAGCGTGTGTCACTGAAGAATCCTCTAACAAGGTACCATGTAAGCAGAACTGGCCAGAGGTGGGTGAGCTAGGGAAGGAGCTGCGGGCGCGTGCGTATTTAAAAGGCTCTACAGAATGCTCTCTTGGGACCAGGACTTCAACAGCGCCTTAGCAGAGCAGCTCTAAGCAAGAACTAGTGGCGCCTCTCTGTGACTGAGGCGAGCAGGGCTTCAGACGAAAGGCTGGGCATAGTCTGGAGAGTGTTTTAGGGAGGGCAAGTCACCGGGAAAGGCACCTGTTACCAAGTTGGACAACCTGCACTCGATCCCAGGAATCCACATGGTGGGAAGAGAGAAGTGTGTGCTAGGGCCCCCGTACAAAATAAACTAATGTAAGAGTAGTTTTTTAGGGGGGGAAATGTCATGCAGAAAGCAATCTGTTAGCACCCAGTCATTACAATACGGCACAGGAGAGCTGCCGAGTCTGAGGTTAGCATGGGCTGCAGAGTGAGACCCTGCACAGACAGACAGACAAGTAGAGAGATAGACAGACAGGTAGGTATAGAAATAGATAGAAAATCTTAACTCTTCGTTTAATAAAAGTAGAAACTGAGGCCCAGAGAAAATTACTGCTAATGTCACATGGCTCTTGCAAAACAGATGCAATAAGGTGGCCAACTTTAAAAAATACATGTTTTTAATTTTATGTATGTAAGTGTTATGCACACACGTATATAGGCATGTGTGTGCCTGCTGCCAGAGAGGGTGCTAGATCCGGAGCAGGAGTTAGGGATGGCTGTGAGCTGCCGTGAGAACTGAACCCCGGTCCTCTGGGAGAGCAGCCAGGGCCACAAAGATGTCAGCCACCAAAGTTACCCCTGAGCAGCGGTTGAGGGACAGAACAGACAGGTAGCCCAACTGAAGAAGGATCAATACCTCCCTAAGCACCTGCTGAGGAAAGGATCCAGCCTGCGACTGGGTGGAGCATCCCCGAGTCTGTGTGCTCACATCACCCTGCAGGGTCACCTGGTCAGGAAACTGCCTGTCTCTCGCGAACGCCCACCCCAGTGGACAGTGCATCCCCAGTGCCTATTGCCAACCCTACTGACTTTTCCTAAAACATACTACTGCCTTCTCCCCCCGCTTCAGTTCAGTTCCCCGGTCACGTGCAAGCAGCATCCTCTGTCCTTCCATGCTCTGATGCTCTGTCACAGCCTGCCCGTGATTGGCCTGTTCCTTTGACATCCATCACCCCCAGGAAAGATACCAGGGCAGCCTTCATGCTGCCTTCCTCCCTGTTTCCAGGCACGGGTTCGACACGAGCCTCTGAGAGATGCTGGTTGTATTAAAAGACAGACAGACAGATGGGTGCTGTCTGCCACAAATGAGAGAACGAGCCACTGCCCAGGACGTGTGTGTCCTCAGTGGTCCACCTCTCTCCCTGACTGCCATTTCCTGGGGGTAGCTGGGTGAGAGAGGATACGAGGAGACATGGCGGGGAGATGAGGAGGCTGGCCCTTTTCACGCACATGCTCACTGACCTGACTTATTTCCAAGTCGTCTGCCTGTCACAGAAGATCCTGCGAGGCTTCACAGGGAGGCCCAGGAGCCCGACACAGATCCTGTGTGGCCTCTGATCCCATGGCCTTGCCTCACAGGGAGGACCAGACGTCAGCGTCTCCAAGCGTCTGACCTCTCTTCTTTTACCTACCTCATATCTGACGTAAACAATAGACACAGACACTCAGGTCGGAGATGGGTGAATCTGTATTCTCACTTGCGAATCAGCTCTCATTCCTTATTTGGGCTTCCATCTTTGCCCCAGATACATGGGAGATAGACTCTGAGGGCAGTACCTCTACCGTAACTTAAGAAGAATAGATGTTATTGTCCAAATAAAAGTTCTAATTTCCTCTTCTCTGCCTCATAAGAGTGTCAATGCAACATGCCAGATGTTAGCTTAGTCCGTTGTGGTTTTCCTTGTCTGTCTTGTTTACTGCAAGTGTGTACACACCTCACAGCCTCTCCTCAACCTGTCTGTCAACTCTGAAAGGTCCAGATTGCTGTCACACAGAGAAGTGTGTAGAAGGAGCTGGGAGCTTGCAGGAAGAGGCAGGCAAGTCCTTCCTTGATCTTCAACTGCCACAGTTGAGTCTATTCAATAGAGTTCCTTTCCTGGATTTCCCACTGCAGGACCACAGGGTGTCACTGCCTGGCCATCTGATGCCCTCTGCAGGACTTTCCATTGCAGGGCTGGCCACAGATTGTCACTACCTGGTCATCTAATGCCCTCTGCAGGAAGGCTCTATTTTGACTGTTTGAACCTAGAAGTCCCCAAGTTTGAGTGGGTACCCCTTCAGCCTTCATGGGACCAAGCGTTCAATCTTGTGGCTTGGTAAATATTAACTGTGTTTGTAGCCAGTCTGGCGGGGCTGAAGTTATTCTAAAGGCACACTTGTGTCCTTTGCTTTGTCTACCAGACTATAGAATCAGTGGACCCCAAGAAATTAGAATTCCCCCAGGATTCTCAAGCTGGGAGAAGAGAAAGACTAGACGCTGGGCCAGCTGGAGGGGATACTTTTCAGAAAAGAAGATTCACAATTGGTTCAATTGCCTTACAGAGAAGAGAATGATGGGTCAGAAGTGGCGGCACCACACCTTGGCCAGAGCTGCTTATATGGGCACAACCCTGCTCCTCTGCTTAAAACTCAACCTCAAATCAAGACCCAGAAAATGGGCTTGGGAAGGGAGCCACTGAATGCCCCTTCCCACCGTGCCACATGGGCACGTGCTTTTCCTGATTTTCACAACTAACTTGACTGTTTTAACTGGCTCACTGAGAACCAACAGCTGAGCCTGGCTTGTCGGGGTGCAGGAGCACAGTTTCCACAGCTGAGCCTGGCTTGTCGGGGTGCAGGAGCACAGTTTCCACAGCTGAGCCTGGCTTGTCGGGGTGCAGGCTGTCTCCGTACGTCCAGGAGCACAGTTCCCACGGCTTATCTTAAAGCTTAAGAGCTGTCTTCATGCTCTAAAGTTCACTTATTTTTTTTTAAGTTTACACCAAGAACCATATTGGGAGAAGTTCTGCTATGGATATAAATATTCTAATTTCACTCTACGTATCTTCAGAAACCCTTACTGTAGCCAATGTGTTGCCTGCCATCCTGCTTTTTCTTCTTTCTGAATCTGTACCCCAAATCTACTTTACTTAGTACCTCTGAGAGAAATGTTGGACCTCAACAGGAACCTACCTGTGCACACACGCACACGCACACACACACACACACACACACACACGAACACACACAGGGGCTCACACACACAGAGGCCCACACATACACACATCCACCACTCACACACACACACATACACGAACACACACAGGGGCTCACATACAGAGGCTCCCCCACACACGTGTCCACAACAAACATTCACGCACAAAGGTGCACACGCACACACCACACACACGCGTGCGCGCACACACCCATGAAAAAAGCTAAAGAAAATGAGATGGATAAAGTTGAGCTGCGAATGACCCCCGGGTCTAGATTGACTCCTGCCAGGACATAACCTTGAGCAGTCATTTCCTCCCCAGGACTTTGGCAGTCATCCCTGAAGACAGGTAACCACCCCTGTTAACCTGTGTTGCTGTTTTAAAGGCCTGTGATTAGCTTATCTTCCTTCTGCAGTCTGGTCCTTCTGATCCTCCCTGTGACCCATTCTGAAAGACTAACGTTGCAAATGTCTCAATCGTTTTTATTATCTCCCCTATTTCCCATTCTTTTATCAGGAAGGCTCCTTGGGTGAGTCAAGAACTCAGGGCCTGCAGTAGCCAGTAACCTTACACTAGGGGGCAGCACCCACCGTCAGTCACCAGCCCTGGCTACAAAGCCTGGTGAACCCGCCTGAGCAGAGAAGGCCTCACAGGAAGGTTGCAGGAATTCTCCTCAGTGTTGTGTTGTTTTTGAAAAAGGATGGTCGGCTTTCTTCGACGACTTAAGTCGGTCTTTTGCCAACGCAGAATAGCAGTGGGCATGTTTCATTAACTAATGTGTCACAGGTTTTCTCTGAGGCCGCAAAGTGACATTGGTGGGATCTTCTTAGATTTAGTCTTTCAGTATGGTCTTGTGATTTTTACCTACTACAAATTTGACCGAAGCGAACAAACCATGCCACCGAGGTAATCGAGAGGAAACACTTCTGTTTCTGCCAGGTTGAGCAGGGCAGACCCAGACTGGCACGGAGCACGGAAGAATCAGAATGTCACAGAAGAATGTGCGCAAAGGCGGGTGTACCCGTGACTTCTCTGGTGGCCGTGACATAACGCCAGGAAAGGGCTAATATGGAAGGCAGGGTTTGCTTTTGTTTGTGGTTTGAGGGTAGAGCCTGTCAAGGTGGGGAGGGCATGGTGTCAGGATAGGAGGCCAGTTGCTGCGTGGCACCTGAGGCAGGAAGCATAGAGAGATGTGCTCAGCCCACTTTCTCCTTCTTCGTCCAGTCTAGGGCCCAGTCCACGGCGCACTGTTGCCGGTGGTTGAGCTTAGCTGGGTTCTAACAGCGCCCTCCGGGTAGCGTGGAGAGTCAAAGAGAGGCAGCCGAGTCTTATAGACCCGCCTCCCAGCACCCAGGCTGCATCCTGATTGGTTAGCATCGCATGGTCGCCCCATTGGTTAGGCATGATCAGGACCTCTGACGCCAGGCAGGCACCAGGTTGGCTGTCTCTAGGCCTGGTAACCCTAACTTCCTACAGCTGAAGTGGGTCTTTCCACCCGGTTAACCCAATCCAGAAACTCCCTTACAGACGCACCAGAGTTTTGTCTCCTAGAGACTGCTTAGATGACAATATTAACCATCACCGTGGATATATTCACAAAGCTCGCACAGGGAGCAGCATCACCTGGGAGCGTTCTCAAAGACAGCGTGGACTATTGGACTCACGCGCTCCAACTAAGTTTCCCAAATAAGAATCTTACAAGACGTAGATTAAAGTTCGATGAAACAGTGCATCAAAAACTGGCCTTCTGAATCCAGACTCTTTGACAAGACTTAATACAGAGCGTCTTTCTCTCCACGTGAATACGCTCAGCTAGAGCAGTTCCACCCACTAGGGGACGTGAGAAAATTCCCAGCGCTGTCTTTGGCAGCCGCAGCCGCAACCGCTAGAGGCATTATTTCCCTTTAATGGGGTTGGGGGAGCGGGGAGAGAGGCGTGACAAGAAAACGGTAATACGATTCCTAAAGCGGGCCAAGGACTTGATTTTCAAACGTCAGATCTGAGGCAAACAGCCTCAGATTGATGAGAAGAGAACGCTCTGTATTGGCAAACTAAAGACATCACCTCACGGAACAGAAAGAAGATAAAAGTAAGCATGAGTGGAGAGAGGAATCCTTGCGCACCATTGGTGAGTCTGTAAATCAGAACCGCCCTTCTGGAAAGCAACAAGGATCTAACCCAGCACTGTATACGCCAAAAAAAAAAAAAAAAAAAAAAAAAAAAGGACATGGTTGTACCAAAAGGATAGCCACACTCAGGCCCACTGCAACATTTTTCACACCAGACATGTGGAATCACGCCACACACACGTGTTTGTGTCCACACGCATACTCTCACACACGATGGCCTATTACTCTGCTCTAGAAAGGAAGACATTTGTAACAACACAAATGAGTTTGAAAGACATTATACTAAATCATCTTCATCATCCTGACATGTTGGCTCCGATGCCCCAACATAAAACTACTTTTCCCTAACTGGACCTGTGCGGGGAAAAAATGAGACACAGTTCACACAGCTATATCGGAAGGGAGTCTCAGGCTCCATTCATTCCTGAAGATCACCCGTGTTTATTATTCAAACTCCTTTTTTTTTTTTTTTTTTTTTTTTTTAGGTTTTTCGAGACAGGGTTTCTCTGTGGCTTTGGTGCCTGTGCCGGAACTAGCTCTGTAGACCAGGCTGGTCTCGAACTCCCAGAGATCCGCCTGCCTCTGCCTCCCGAGTGCTGGGATTAAAGGCGTGCGCCACCACCGCCCGGCTTCATTTTATTCTCCGGTAAACCAAGGCGGGAGCTCATTAATATTCTCTTTTCGGGAGTACCCGCAACTCACTCACCAGCTTGGAACCCACACCTCTCCCCAGACGATCTACATAATAACAAAGAGAAGGACAGCCCATCCTGGGGCCTTTGTTAGGTGGCCACAGCTTGTCGGGCAGGATATTGACTGCCTTGGAAACCAAGCATGGTCAGAGAACTTGGCTGTAAATATCTTGTATGAAATATGGGCCTACAGAGACACAGAAAGGCAAACAGTCCATATTCTTATTTAGGAAGTGTGTGTGTGTGTGTGTGTGTGTGTGTGGTCTAGCTCAGAAGTACAGACTTGGATGGCGGCTGGGAGGAAGCAGAGTGGAGCGGGGTAAAAGGTACAGGTTTGGGTACATAGTACAAGCCGGACAGCAGGGATGGTCCTGACGTCCAGAGCCCAGCAGGGCAGCAGAGCTAAGCAGATGTCTCAGTGTAAAGTGTGATGTCATAGGGCAGTGCATAAGTTATTAGGTGACGGTGACGTTACAATCATCATTCCTCATTATTCACATGTCACAAAATATCATATCACTCTACAAATGTATGTATACAACAATTGCCAATCAGAACTATGACTGATTTAACAACATGGAGGAGCAGGTATGTTAAGCTTGGTACACGGACGAGATCCCACAATGAAGAATTATCTATTATTTCAGCACTCAAGAGGAATCGGGAATCGAAGGCCAGCCTGGGCTACATGGGACCCTGCCTCAAAAAAGGAAGAAGAGAAAAATTATTATCCTAAGTCTCTTCCAACGTTTAAAGCTCCCTCTACTCCCTGTGTAAGCATGAAGTGTTCTTAGCATGCTTTTAAAAACCTGAGAAGTTAAGGACGCAGTGAGGAGGGAGCTGAAGAGAGAGGACCGCGCTATCCGGCTGTTAGACGACACGTGCTCATAGGCACTCTGCCACCAGTGCATCCCCTGTCCTGGGATTTGGGGAGAATGTATTCTGTATTCTGGGTAGGTTCAGGTCTGTGGTTACTATCCTGCCTCAGCCCGAGTGCTGACATTCCCAGTGTGTTCCACTATGCCAGGTGGGCTGCTAAGTGTCTTTGACACTTCTGTGGACGGACTCAGCCGGGTTAGCTCGAGCTCTGGGTTCCTAGAGGCGGTCAGCAGACATGTCAGCACGTGTTAACATTCTGTTTGCTTTTTTGTTTTTCTTTGTTTTTGTTTTCAAGACAGGGTTTCTCTGTGTAGCCCTGGATGCCCTAGAACTCGCTTTGTTTATCAGGCTGGCCTCAAACTCAGAGATCTCCTGCCTCTGCCTCCTGAGTGCTGGCATTAAAGGCACGGCCACCGCCCCGCGCCTGTTCACTTCTGAACTTGGATCTCTTTCTGACCTCTTATTTTTCATTTGTGGTTTCTTTGTGCTAGTTTCTTTGTTTTAGTCTGAGACGCTGGGGAGATGTAACTGGAAGTCCAGACGCTCGGTGAGTGCTCCCCTTTCCAGACACTCGGTGAGTGCTCCCCTTAGAGCTGCATCCCCACGCTTCTTGGGCTTTATTTTTGAGGCAGGATCTCACTGAGCTACTTGGGTTGGCCTTGAACTCACTCCAGCCCAGGCAGGGCCTGAAGTCCTGCCTCAATCTCCTAGACAGATTGGATAACAATCCTGCATCACCAGGTGTTAGGAATATTTCCTAATGCGAGCTCCCTGCCGACGCAAAATTCCCAATCAAGCCAAATCAAAACAAGCCAAATTAAGAAATATCCAGGTTTAATGGGAGTTCTGCCCTCTCAAGTGGCCCTGAGGGGGGAAACCAGGAGGCCCCGCAAACGTGACTCCCGGGAGGAAGGAAAAGGGACCACTGTTCCTCTTTTGGGGATCACTTAAATACCCTGGGGAGTAGTGCTGACCCCACCCCCAGGGAGGGGTCAGGACCTGGCCTGCTGGGATTTGGAGTCCAGAGCAGGCCTGGGGTCTGGGATAGATGCAAGGGGCAGGGGCCTATGCTCCCAACTTGACACCAGGCGTGGCCCAACTTTCTGCTTTTTGTGAAGTTCTAGGGATACAACCTAAGGCCTCGAGTCCACCATGGAGCCATATCCCAGCCCCTTTCCTCCATATTTAAATTAAAGGGCTATATATTTTTAAGTTATATATTACAGAATTCATTTTCTATGGATTTCTCTGTTTCTAACTGGTACAGTACTATCACAAAGAAGTTGTTATATAAAGGGGATACTGGGTCTCACAGGTTCGAGAGGTGCAACTGTAGGAATTCTCCTCCCTGTGCACTCCTTATTCTTGTACCCTGCTGCTGTGGGAGGTCCTTCTGTCTGTGTGTTGCTTTTATTGGTTAATGAATAAAGAACTGCTTTGAGCCTATGGCAAGGAAGAACAGAACTAGGCAGGGAAAGTTAGGCTGTATGCTGGGAGAAAGAAGGGCAGAGTAAGAAAGAAGCCATGGAGCCGCTGGAGACAGATGCTGGGAACATTACCCAGTAAACCACAGCCATGTGGCAATATGCAGATTAATAGAAATGGGTTAAATTAATATAAGAGTAAGCCAATAAGAAACTAGAACTAATGGTCCCGGCAATGATTTAATTAATACAGCTTCTGTGTGATTCTTTCAGGTCTAAGCTAGCCAGGCGACTGGGAACCAACAAGCGGCCCTCTCCTTACTACACCCTGCCCCTAAATAGTCAGCAATAAGAAATCATTATTAAGCCCGGCATCATGGCCCGCATCTTTAATTCCAGCACCCAGGAGGCAGAGGCAGAGGCAGGACGATCTCTGTGAGCTTGAGGGCAGCCTTGTCTAATTAGGGACCTCTAGCCCAGCCAGGGCCACATAGTGAGACCCTGTCTCAAACAGCCACAGCAGAAGTAGTTACTATTCTCTGCCAGGCAAGAAGGTGTGGGTTTAAAGACTTAGTCCATATTATTTGTTCCGAGCATCGCTCAGCACAGAGCAAGGGACATGGGCAGGTGACAGCACACAGAGCATCTCTTTCTGTTCCAGAAACGTGAACGCCATTTGTCGTAATCAGTACCCGAGGCTGCGAGGGCAGCCTTGACCTCTCTGTTTTCGCAGAGGACCTGCCTCACACCCCTGACCTCCAGGGGTACAAGGAACACCAGGCTGTTGGGAGCAGTGAGACCCCAGATCCTGAATTTCTTGTAATCCCCTGATCTGAGTGCCTACAGCTGCTCGAGCACGAGACCTTCAGATTTCTGGTGGGTTTGGCTGGGGCGTGGCTATCTCTATATAATCTGCCCCTGAACATAATAAAGGGGGGATTCTTGGGGAATTCAAGGATGACTCGTGTCGCTGTCTCTCTGTCTGTGTGTGTCTGTGTATTTTAACCTCCAGCCCCCTTGCTCGAAGCTCGCGAACTGGGTGCCAGCGCACAGAGCGCAGACACAGGGGTGCAGTGCGCAGCACCAGACAGTCTATCCTGGGTGGTTTTGTGTGTTCATTTGACACAAGCTATAGAGTCATCAGAGGAAGGCGCCTCAGCTGAGGAAACGCCTCCTTGAGATCCAGCTGTACCGCATTTTCTAATTTAGTGATCAAAGGGAGGAGGCCCAGCCCATTGCGGGTGGTGCCATCCCTGGGCAGGTGGTCCTGGGTTCTATGAGAAAGCACGCTGAGCAAGCCATGAGGAACAAGCCAGTAAGCAGCTCCCTCCATGGCCTCTGCATCAGCTCCTGCCTCCAGGGTCCTGCTCCATTTGAGTTCCTGTCCTGACTTCCTTCAGTGATGGACAGCAAAGCTGAAGTGTGAGCCTAATGAACTCTTTCCTCCACCCTCACTTGAAGTCATGGTGTTTCATTGCAGCAACAGAAACGCTGAGACACAGTCGAAACATAGTTACGACTTGTGACAGACCTGTAGAACTGAGATGTCCCTGACCGAATTACCATTTGGGTCTCTCCATAGAAAAAAGGAAAAGTTGGTGTGGGCTGTTAATCACAGCAGACAGAATGACCTCCCGTCTAGTGAAGTCACGTCCTAATAGACAGTTACTGACCCGCTACAGCATGAGCCTCTGACCCGGGGAGAACTGAGTCGCTGGAGAGATACCAGGAAAACTGTTTGCCACAGTCAGGTGAGACTGTAGTGGTGGCTAAGGCTTAAAGGTGAGAGCAGGAAGCTGGGGCCATGGAGCTTCATTGTGGCAGGGAGGTGGGGCAGGGAAAGAGAATGCTGCTCCACCCGTGTACCCTGGCATTTCCCACCATGTTCATGGCCACTGAACTCACGCAGGAAGATACTCCAACATAGTGTTCACGTGTTACTTAATCCTGCCCCCTATTCTCAGAAGGTCGTCCTCTTTACAAACACAAATACCGAGGGGTCACTAACCTCCAGTGAGACTCAAACCAGGCGCGCTCACACAGGTCTCCTGTCTCCTAGGCTTTCCCACTCTCGAAGCTGAGAAACGGCTACTCTAAGGTCCACCTGTCTGCCCTCACCACAGTCCCAGTAAACTGGTGAGGAACCAACTGGCAGGCAAGAGGCTTCCACGAGTCTACAGGGGTGGCTGGGGGAGACAGAGTTTGTGATGTGGAATTTACCGGAGTATCCAAATGGCAGAGGGGTTAGCTATACTGCACACAAGACGTAAGGAGGCAGAGTTTGTGGTCCAGGCCCCGGCCTGCATGCTTTCATCTGCCCAGACATGCACAGACTATATAGAAAGCAGCTTCCGTCCTTGCTTTGACAAGATGCAGTTGTCTAGCTCAGACCTTGAGCATAGGTTCCTTCACCTGCAACTCTGTCTAGACGGCATGGAGGGTTAGATAATCAGAACTTCTCCTCTGAAGATGGACGTCTTGGAATAACACGTTTGAATTTAAACAGTATCTCTGGGGTACCACATCAGCTACATGTGGAAATCCCCTGATATTTAATAGACCAGTACGATCTGTCTAATACACCAAGTGTCCCAGGAACCAACAAAAAATAAGTCCCGTTTTCCCCTCTATAGACTGAATTCTTGCCCCGTCCCCCAAATTCCTATCTGGAAATCTGACCCAGCAAAAGTATTTGTTGCTAGTGTCTTTGGGAGATAATTAATTCAAGAGGGTTGAGCCCTTACTAATGGAACAGCGTTTATGAGAAGAGTTCAGAGCTACCTCACCCTTTCCAGCCCATGAGAAACCCAAAGCCTGGCTCGCAGAGGAGGCCTCACCAAGCCTCAGCCCTGCTGCACCAGGCTCTGATCTCCACCTTATAGAACCCTGGGGAAGGAGCGTCTGCGGCTTCTGCCTTGGCCCACGGCCTGAGCACCCTCGCAGAAGACTCCGCCTGAGTGTGGGGAAGACACCATGGCAGGCACTTCTGCCCTTTATCTGCAACCACCTGCCTCCTGCAGGTGTGAGGTCTGAAGACGGCAGGCTGCGGAATCTGAGACGGGGGTAAGAAAGGAGACAATGGTTGGGAAGAGGGCTCAGAAAAGGCCACCGTGCAGGCGTGCGGATCTGAGTCTGGATTTCCAGATCCATGTAAAAACCTGACAGGGCAGCCAGTGCTGAGGGTTGGAGAACAGAACCAGGTGACTCCCTCAAGGTCTTTGGCCAGTCAGAGTCGGCAAGTCAGTGAATTCGTGTTCACGTCCCAACCCCAAACAGAAATGGAGAGATATCAAAGGAAAACACTTGATGATGACCTCTGACCTCCACAGTGTACACACACACACACACACACACACACAGACACACACACACACAGACACACACACACACAGACACACACACATGAATTTATTCATATACCATGTACTGAACACACCATGCATGGATGCACACACACAAAAGAAGGAAATGACCTTTAGAGACCTCTGTTAAAGTTCACACCTCTGCTTGACCTTGAGACACTTGTGGTGTGGTCACAGCCTGACTGGAGGAGGCAGAGTCCACAGTCACTCCGAGATCTGTTACTTCACACTTACTCTGCCACTTCCTTTTGCAAAGTGCCACACACACACAAGCACACTCACACACAAGTACACAATGTATAACACACACAAGCACACTCACACATATGCCCACACTGACACGCAAACAAAGCACACTTACACACACTGTACAATCACACACACAAGCACATACATCCACACACACACACAAGCACACACACTGGCACACTCATCCATACTCATACACACACACACACACACACACACTAGCATGCTCATCCACACTCATATATACACTCATACATACAAGCACACACCAACATGTCCACATTCACACTCACATACACATGCGCACACACATGCACTCATACAAGCACATACATGCACAGCTGGACACTAGAACACTCACATACAAGTACTCACATCCATACTCACACATGCACACTCACACACTAGCACACTCATCCATACTCTCTCACACACAAGCATATACACATATGCCCAAAAGCACACTCAAACATAAGCATGCTTACACACACATGCACACTCACACACTAGCATATTCATTCATGCTCAAACACACATGCACACTCACACACATAAGCGCACACACACATATGTCCACATCCACACTCACATACACATGTGCACTCACAAGCACATACATGTACACTCACACACTAGAACTCTCTCACACAAGCAAACACACACTAGCACACTCATCCACACTCACACACACATGTCCACATCCATACTCAAACACAAGCACACTTACATACACTTATATGTGCACAGTCACACAAGCACATACATGTACACTCACACACTAGAACATCCACACACAAGCACACTCATACACATAAGCATGTATGTATATGCTGTTAGGATATAACTAGGAACAGGCAGGTGGAGGTGTTCTTTTTACCCATTACATCCAGTCTGTGTTCTCTGTGCAAGCCATGCTCTCAGGTTCTCCTCCACGAGAACAAAACCATCCAGAAAACAGATGCAGGTTCACCTTCACTGTTAACATGACAGGATTAGAATCGGCACGGAAGCAAACCTCTTGACGGGTGTGAGAAGGAGTTTCAGGGAATACTTGTTGAAGGGAGAGGAACAACTCTGCATGTGAGCAACACCATCCCATGGGCTGGGATCCCAGACTAAACAAAAAGGGGGAGAGGGGAGTCTTTATTTCTGAGTCCTGACCATGGATGCCACTGACAAGCGCCAGTCCCCACCACCGTGACTCCTCTCTCCCTTTTAACTGTGATCCAAAATAAACCCTTTCCTGTTGCACATGCCCATTGTGCATGTGTGGAGGTCAGAGGTCAACCTGTAGGAATCTGTGGTTTTCTCATTCTACCACATGTGTCTGGGAAACAAACTCAGTTTCTTTTTTAAAAGAATATGTTATGTGTGTGGGTATTTTGCCTGCATTTATGGCTGTATATCATGTGTGCTGTGCCCATGGGAGCCAGAAGATGGCATCAGATGCCCTGGAGCTGGAGTTACAGATGGTTGCAAACCCCAATGTGGGTGCTGGGAATTGAACCTGGGTCCTCTGAAGGCGCGGCTAGTGCTCTTAACCACTGAGCCATCTCCCCAGGTCAGGTTAGTAAGCTCTGTGGCAAAGCCTTTGGCTCCATTTGGCTGGCCCTATGCTGACCTTTAATGTGGCCAGTGGTTTGGCAAGCCTAGCTACCAGGTCCCATCACTAGCTCCTGAGAGAGAGCTGGGTAATACAGGGATATGTAAGTCTGCCACAGGTATGGGGTTGACCTTTCGGTTGAAGCAACCAAGCAACATGTGTTTGAAATCAACCACTGGGCGTGTGGTAAAGGCAGGGGGCCAAGCCTCTAATTCCTCCACAGGTAAAAGCTCAAGGCGGCCACCTTCCTCCTAGCTCAGGTGGGGAGTGAGTCTGCCCTGATGTCACCACACACAATGGAAACCACGCCCTCTTGGTGCCTTGATGTCTACCCCCCTGCATCTACATACTGGTCTCCCCAACTGCCCTTTGGACGTGAGACATTCTGGGCTTGTTCCAGACCTGCACTTGTTCTCTGAGCTGGGATGCTCTTTCCCCTAGACAGGCTCCTCGCAGCTGCTTCTTTTGTCTGGGCTAAAATCTCTGAAAGTTTCATCTTCTTGCCGAGACCTGTTCTATAAATCTAACACCCACAACACATTGCTACATACTTAGATGCCTAGTGTGAAGTACGAGATGAATTCCAGTGTGTGTGTGTGTGTGTGTGTGTGTGTGTGTGTGTGTGTGTGAGAAGACAACAGAAATCCACGACCCTCTGTGTGTCAGCACAGACTCAGGGTGAGTCCTGTCAAGCTGACAATCCTCTGCGTTCCTTTCTAAGGCCCGAGGGAAGACAGGTTTCCTCTTCACCGTGTGGTCTGTAAGATTCAGCCCTCAGCCATGGGACTGAGGTCGCCGACAGTCAGCTGAAGGCTGTTTTGGGTTTCCAGAGGATTCTTACAGCCCTCAGCATCAACCTCCTTCGCCTTCAAAGCTAGCAGTAGCAGGTCAGCTCTTCCCACTGATCCCTTCTCTTCCCTCTCACGGGGCCAAGAGAGATTTTCCATCCTTCCGGCTTGGGGAGCGGGGCATGGTAGCATATGCCTAGAAGCTCAGCACCCAGGCCAAAGGCAAAGGAGACTTGAATCTGAGGCCAGTCTGAGGTACTAGGGAGGTCAAGACGGGGTCGACGTGATAAGTTTGGGCACACCAGATATTCCCAAATCACTCCCTCTCACTTCGGCAGCTCCCAGTGACTAGAAAATATGTGTCCCAGGGAACACTGACAATATCAAATATGATTACGAGTGACCACATGGGAAGTATCGATTATAAAATCAACTGTCAATTCCAGAGTTACCCAGAGAAGCAAATACTATTTAAAAAAAAAAAAAGTTGAGGTTATTCTCTCTCTTCAGTGGTCAGTGTGTGTTCTGAATGCCGGAGCAACCTGCTGTACTTCAAGGTATCAGGTGTGCCTCGCACGTGAGCCTCATCACAAAGAACATCCTTGACTTCCACAGCTGCTGAGAGGAGGAGCAAGGTTACAAACTTATGACCCTTTCTCTTGATCAGAGCTGACTGGAAGTGGGGAAAGGGCTCTTGACCCAAAGGCCATCTATGTGGTTGGCTTTGGCTAGCAGCTTGGCACAGCCTAAAATTGCCTGGGAAGAGAGGTTCAACCAGGGATTGCCTAGACAGTGTGGCCAGTGGGCTGGTCTGTGTGGGATTTGAGTTGATTGCTAATTGATACAGGAGGACCGGCACACTCAGGGCAGTGGTGTGGGAGGTCCTTCTGAATATGTGTTGCTTTTATTGGTTAATAAAGAAGCTGTTTTGGGCTAATGGCTTAACAGAATATAGCCAGGATGAAAAAGATAGATAGAGTAGGCAGAAACAGAGGGAAGCCATGCAGCCGCCACAGGAGACAGATGCCTGAGCTAGAGCCCCCCAAAACTTTGCCAGTAAGCCACAACCTTGTGGTGATGCACAGGTGATGGAGATGGGTTAGTTTAGGATGTAAGAAAAAACTAGAAATACGCTTAAGCTATTGGCCAAACAGTATTGCAGATAATATAGTTTCTGAGTGATTATTTTGTGGCCTAGGTAGCCGGGAGTGAACAAGCAGCTCCCCCAACAGGGCAGCACCATTCCTTATGCTGAACCATATAAGATGGGAGAAAGGGAGATAAAAACAACACGCACCATGGGCCAGTCTGACTGTGGATGTGAGGTGGCCAGATGCGTAAGTTCCTGCCTCCCCTCCCCTCCATTGAGGAGCTGTATCCTGAAACTATAAGCTGAAACAAAAACTTTTCCCTAAATTTGCTTTTTTCCAGGGTGTTTGTCATAGAGACAAGTGGAAGGAGAATGCCAACAACCTAACAATTCTTTGCTGAGATTAGACAAGCCACAAGTGAGAGGCAATGAGCTAATATTTTTAAGAATCAGTTGCTGGGCGCCAGGCCTAGAGCGGTTCTTTCCTGCCCTCCTCTCTGCAGCCGTTTCCAGTGTGTGGGGGGGAGGGGAGCGAGTCCCAGCACTGTTTGCGTTCTCAGTGGCAGGGATTACATGTGTATACGTGAAATGTGTCTAAGTGCTACAGATAGGCAATGGCAGGCCCCTAGATATCATGTGAAGACTGAGCGGCATCCAAACACATAAACCCTCCTACAGACCACTCTGAAGCGTGAAATTAGAGCAAAATCTGGAGCCTGTCAACTTCACCTCCCTGGAGATGGACAGCGCTTTTGAGACGGAAACAAAATGAAGTGGCCATATCTACCCAGCTGGGAAGGGCAGGTAAAGAGAGGGACACGGAGGACACACATCAGATCTGGAAGATTCTGTTGTTGTTTTGAGGCAGGGTCTCCAGCAGCTCTGTGTATATCAAAAGCTGACTCTGAGGTCTGTACGCTCCTGCCTCCCAAGTGCCAGGGTTATAAGCAGGTAATACACACTCAGTCTTATGCAGGGCTGGGATTTAACCCAGGACTTCGGCATCTTCGGTGTCATGGCTGACCTTGGTTGTCAGCTTGACATACTTGGGGGAGGGAACTTCTGTTGAGGATCTGACTCCATCACATTGGTCCATGGGCATGTCTGTGGGATATAACTCATTTTATTGTTTTATGTGTATAAGTGCTTGCCTGTATATGTGTCTGTGCACACGTGCCAGCCCTGCACCACGGAGGCCAGCAGAGGGCATCTGAGCCCCTGGAACTGGGGTTGCAGATGGTTGTGAGCTGCCACACGGGTGCTGGGAGTACAGCCAGGGCTCCTAGCCACTGATCCATCTCTCCCAGGCCTGGTACATCTTCTTGATTGCTAATTGATTATAGGCGGGACCACTGTGGGCAGCTGAGCCTGGGCTGTGTAAGAAAGGCATCTGGACAAGCCAGAGAAAGAAAGCCAGTAAGCAGCATTTCTCTGTGGCCCCTGCCTCCAGGTTCCTGCCTCTGCTTCTCAAGATGATGGCCCAATTCCTGCCTCCAGGTTCCTGCCCTGCTTCTCATGATGATGGCCTGTAAGTTTTTTTTTAAGGTGAAATAAGCCCTTCTTGGCCCTACGTTGGCTTTGGCTAAGTCTTTTCTTCACAGCAGCTAAGAGCAGACTAGGGCATTAGGCAAGCACTATACCAAGCCCCACTCCCAACCCGTGTGGACATCACTTCTTAATTTGGGTTAAGAATCTGAGAGGGCAAACGATGGTGGTGAAATGGCCTTCTTACACAATGCACTGTGTCCCTGAAACCCATATGATTTATCACGGGGGATGCGGGCCTTGCACACACAGCGATGGTGGAGCTGGCCCGGCTTCTTCTCCATGGTAGAGTTGCTCTTTTTCTCTTTGTGTACTCCCGACTTTTGGAAGGGACTCCCGCATAGTGATTGTTCTAGTTGTGCGGTTTTTCTGTTTGTTTGTTTGCTTTGCAACTTGCACAAGCCTAGACTTAACAAGGAAGAGGGAACCTCAGTTGAGAAAACGCTTCCATCAGATTGCCTCTGAGCAAGTCTGAGGGGCTTATTTTAAACTAATTATTGGTGTGGAAGGGCCCAGGCCACTGTGAGTGGTCCTGGGTCTGTAAGAAGGCAGGCTGAGCATGGGGAGCAGGCCAGTATACAGCATCCCTTTATGGCCTCTGCCTCAGCTCCTGCTCTGACTTCCTACAGTGATGGGATATGGCCTGAGAGCTGTTGGGAACCACTCCTTCCTTTCACAGATTGCTTTCGTTCGCGCCGGTTTGTCAAAGCAATAGAAACTTTAACTAAGACCAATGTTTTGTTTGTTCTTCTGTCTAAAATCTTGTCAGCGAAACAGTACACTTCCTAAGTATCCCACGCGCACTCCATCTGAACTCAGAATGGTACATTCCATTGTCTGTAATATCATTCTCTCATGTGCTTTATAAGAACAGTCTATACATATTCATATTTAGGTGGCGTTGCTATTTGGGTTAGCATTTTGGCTGAGACTTTGAAAATCAGTTGATAACCATTTACCCCCAATACTTCATCTTCAATATCCCAAGAGTTCTCTCAAAGCCAGAACAAGATGACCGATTTCAGGACATTTAACATAATATCACCTCTGTGTTGGAAGACCTGGTGTTCGCCCTCTTTCCTTAGCCGTAAAGCCGAGCAGATTATCTAAGGCAAGTGTCATGACACACTGGAGAAAAAGCAAGGCTATAACATGTTCCCAAGACATGCAAACCAATGAGGTAACCCTCATGACAAACCTGGCTCTCTGCCCAGAGGACTTTCGTGACTGCTCCGTGACCATCCACAACCCAAGCAGAATGAGACACTCCCTGGAGGCCCAGGAGGAAGAGACCAGAGGCATCGCAAGAGAGGGTCATCAAGAGCTGGAGTTAGCTGTCAGTGCACGCGGGTCCCTCGACTGCTATTTCACTTCCCCTCACCCCTACTTTTTCTAAACTCCCCTTTAGAAATCCAGTTTGATAGCCGGCTAGCTGGAAAGATGGAGAGACCTCTGAGGGCCGATGGAGGCCAGGTCAACTGGATTCTCTGAGGGCAGAAGCCATGCAACACCCCTAAAGAAAAAGCCCTCAAATAACGCAGATGTACAAACTAACACAGTCTCCAGGACCTCTCAAGGTTCTTGGCTCAGAGGTTGTGGCCCAAGCTGGGAACAGGGGTTGGGGGCTGGGCGCTGGGGGCTGGGCACTGGGCACTCGGAGATGGGTGCTGGGTGCTGGGGTGCAGTAAGAGGGTCACAGCAGAGCTCCGAGATGCAGCTGAGATTAAGAAAGGCCTCAGTGCCGGGCGATGGTGGCGCACGCCTTTAATCCCAGCACTCGGGAGGCAGAGGCAGGCGGATCTCTGTGAGTTCGAGACCAGCCTGGTCTACAGAGCTAGTTCCAGGACAGGCTCCAAAGCCACAGCGAAACCCTGTCTCGAAAAACCAAAAAAAAAGAAAGGCCTCAGTGTTTTCTCCCACCTGCCTCCCTCCTTTTCTTTGTCTGTGTGACACTACCTATTAACCTTGGGCCCAGCACACCCAACAAGCTACTTAAGTTCTGGACCCTGGCCTGCATCTCCAGACCTCCCTGTTATTTGGGGACAACATCCCTGGGGCTTTCCAGGCTGGCCTGAAACTATAATCTAGACAAAGCCTGAGGGTGGCTGCTGCCCCAGCCTCTGGAGTAGCTGTGACCACCGGGCTGTGCCTCTGGACTTGGCTGGCTTCCGTACTTTCCAGTTCAAGAATGTTCACTGAAACGGATGTATAACTCCTGGGATTTTTTTTCTTAATGGCATCTTAATTTCCTCCCCCGAGAACACTGAACTTCAGAACCAGTGTTTCTTAAGCTTTTCTAGGTGCTGAAACCGTCTGTCCTCTGCTCCAGGTGCGGACTGTGACTCAACAGGTGTTCACAGTTACTGAAACTGCATTTCTTAGCTGCTCAAGTGACACCAGAGCAGCTGGCTCCCAGCACACACGGCCAGCAGCAGCAGCGGCTCAAATCAGGGTGGCCGGAAGGCGGCGGCTGCTTCTCTTTGGGGGAGCTTTCTTCTTATTCTTACACACACACACACACACACACACACACACACACACACACACACACACCGTCTCTTCTTAGCTTCCAATTCAGAGCTTGTTACATCACATGTATCACAAGGGTGATTGTCACTTATGCTTGTCATAACCTAGAGCCTAGAGAGTGTCGGTGAGGTACTGTCTGGGTCAGGTTGGCCTGTGGGCATATCTGTAAGGGGCTGTTTTGATTGCAAAGGGGGGGGGGTGATGGAGATTGCCTAGGGCATTACCCAGTTCCCTGGAAAGACAGAAGACCAAGCCACAACACAGACAAAGGGGAAGTGACAACTTTATGTATTCTGGGTGGAGGAGCCTAAGGCTGGAAGTCCACTAAATAGAAGCTAGTGTGGATATTCCACAGGTGCCCTAGGTCTTCCCCCTGTTGGTCCCTTTGGATGCTGCCTCCATGCCTTTCCACCATTTCTCACTGAAACGTTTTCTAGATGGAAGTCTATCCCACCCAGTCCCAAAGAAAGGCCCATATCAACCACAAGCTACTTGGCCCACTAGCTCAGGCCCATGACCAACCAGCTCCTACATCTTAAATCAACCTACAATTCCGTCCGTGTTTAGCCACATGGCCTGGTGAGGCATTCTCATCTTGCTTCCTCTAAGTCTGGCTGGTGACTGCATCTCTGTCTTCCTCTTCCCAGAATTCTGCCATTTCAGGAAAGCTGACATTTCAGGAAGTCTACTTTTGCTTGCCTCGTCTCCCTGTATCTCTGGCTCTCCTTCAGATCTAGCGTGAGAGCAGACGGCACCACTCCCTGTCCGTGCCCTGGCTGTGCTATGAGTAGAGAAAGCCAACAGAACGCTAGGCACGTCTGCACTGGCTCCCTCTGCTCTGGGCTGTGGGTAGGATGTGACTAGCTGCTTAAAGTTCCTTCCAGCTAGACTTCTCCGAAAGAATGGCCCGGAAGAGTGAACTAAAAAGATGCTTTCTCCCCATGCTGCTTTTCTTCAAGGGGCATTATCACAGCCACAGACATGAAAGTAGGCCCCCATGGCTGTCAGATTTCCAAGCTGATAATGAATTTGCCTCTTGACCATCAGGAATGTTTTGGATATATTCCATTTAGCTTGGGTGTGGTTTGGCTGCTGTGGTTCTAGTGCCCACAAGGCCCAACTTACTCCTGAGAATCCCAGTTACTCCTGAGAATTTCCCACAGGCCTGGTACAGGCACCTGACCCACACTGAGATGCTGGTTTCCTTATGTGCACATTTGTTACAGAAAAATGCCCAATTGCTTGAGGTTGTTGGGATGAGTGGCTACAAGAGAAACTAATTAAAATAGCTAGACAGTTATTTTTTTAAACCACACAGCATGCAAATACATACATCATACAATTCCTGGTCCGAATCAGCCGCCACACAAAAGCTACAGCTGCGAGAAAGGTAGCGAAGGCAGAGGGAGGGCTTCCTAGCTTCCCTGTGCACCTGGCTGGGATTATCCCACATTATCCAATCCAGACCAACTTACGGACACGTGGGTAAGAGAAAGAATAGAAGGAAAAAGTGGTGTCGTCAAAGGGAGCGAAGACAGAACAGAAGATTTAAAAGCATTGCCAGAGGAGGCCAGGCGGCCTAAAAGCAGACGGAAGTTGTAACCAAAGGAATAACACGTTTAGTCTAGAGAGATGGTTCAGAAGCAAAGAGCCTGTGCTACTCGGGGACCACATTGGGTTCGCACCCACACTGGGCAGTCACAACTGCCTGTAACTCCAGCTCCAGCGGATCTGATGCCCTCTTCTGGACACGGCCAGCACATGCAATCACACATGACAGACACACATAGACACAGACAGAGACCCCCCCTACATACACAGAAACACACACATGCACACACACAATTCAAAATAAAAAAGAATTTTAAAAAGAAGTATGAATTTAAAAATCTTTAAGAAATCCTAAAAGTAAAACTTAAAACCAGGAAGTCTAGGCAAAGCTCATAAACTGATGTAAGATAGGATAAAGCAGAATAAAGATTAGAGCAAGAAGATAAACTTTAAAAGAAAACTGGAAGGCAAGATTATTATTAACATTTAATATTAACATTAAAATAAAAACGAAGTCATTTATGAAATAATTTAGAACATAAAATATAAAATAGGTAAAAACAGGGTAATAAGGACAGACATAAGACATGAGAGGCTGGTTCAGAGCCTGGAAGCAGGTCTAAATATATGTAGAATATAAGATAATTTGCATGGATTTTAAAAAAATACCATCAAAATACATTCTCAGAAAGCTTTAGAGGAAAAAAAGAACAGAACAAAGATATCTAGAAATACACAGAGAATGAGACCTTGGTCTCTGTCCACCCCTGTCAAAGGCTGTAGTGTAGTCTTATGAGTCAAAGGGCAGGGCACAGTTTGATACCTTCCTCATGGAGGTTCCCCCTTGCTCTCCTTCCCCCAGAAGGTCAGCCCCAGTCTGGGCAATTGGAGAGGACGACGCACAGCTGGAGGCCCCCACCTGACAGGAGAAACTCCCTGGTCACCAGCTGCATTCCCTCCTGGCTTATCACCTCCAGATTTAGCCCACACTTCAGGCAGAGGGAGGAACTCTCTGTAGATCAACCGCTCCTTGCCAGCAGTCGGTGGGGTCTCTAGAAAAAACCAGACAGGCATGGCCTTTCAAAGTGTTTACTGGGTGTGTCCCCTGCCCCAGCTGTGGCCTGGACCCCAGGAGTGCCATGCCGAATGAGCCATGGAGGTCCCCAGCGAGGCGCCAGCATCCGCACTCAGAGTCCCAGCCAGAGGGCGGCAGGCAAAGCTTGAACATAGAGGCTTTGATGTGTGTTAATGTGCATGGGTTTAAAATATCATCAGAATATATTCCAGAAAGCTTCAGAGGAAAAAAATAACAACTAAGAAAAAATATCTAGAAATATACAAAGACTAAGAGACCTTGGTCTTTGTCTGTCCTTCCCCAAAAGGCAGTTTTTGAATGTCAGTGTCAAAAGGGACAAGTTGGCTGGGGCAGAGTGGGGTGACCTTTCTTTCCCTGTGCAGCTGGAGGAAGAGAGGTGAGGACTGAAAGGCCATGAGTAAGGAGGGTTGGGGGTTGGGGAGCTGTGCCTATGGCCCGATTCTCACCGGGGTGTGGGGTTTCCTAACAGTGAGAACTGGGAGCTAAGCAGAGGTCTGAGAGGATCGTAAAAGCCTGAGTTGGAGCTAAGATCAAGTAAACAACCTGCCAGCCGCAGCAGCCAGGGGCGAGCATAGGCCGGAAGGAGTGCCAGCCGGCATGACACCACCAGGGTGGAGACACACAGTTCATGACATATGGCTGGGAGTCGCGATGTGACAGGAGAGTTTAGAGACACTTAGTTGTGTCTGTTCTCACTGCATGTTCCTTCAGGGACATTTGGGATTAAATACTTACCATCTTCAGGCAGGCACCCCAATTTTCTCCTTGAATACAGAGACCCGAGCGTGCCCCACCTCCACCCCCCATCCCCGGGCGAGCCTTCTGGCAGAACTGCGCAGGCATCCACAGCCACAGTTTGTTGGCGATGAAGATCCTGAAGTTTGCTAAAATAGTTGGTGACACTGAGAAGTAGATGAGCACTTGATCTAAATTTCAGTTTGGCTGAGAAGGAGCACACGATCTCCCAGCTCTGAGCTGAAACAGCAACTGTGTTACCATTGGTTGAGACTCTGAGCACACTGTTCTCTGTCTTTTCTAGGCCAACAGTACTCACTTACACGACCTGAGACTCCTTAAAGTCAGAGGTCATTTCAGGGAAGGAAAGGGTAGAAACAAAAGACTGCAAGTCACAGGTGAGCAGCTTTTCTAGCATCTTAGAGCCCCAGATTGAAGAGGACAGCCAGCACTGGCAGAGGGGGCATGGCAGCTGGTGTGGCTGCTGACAAGAAATTCTCTGGAAAGAAGGGATTATTTTATTTTTTTAAGACTTAAAAAAGTTATTTTAAAAATAATGTACATGTGCACATATGTGTGTCTGTACGTGCATGTGTGTGTGTGTGTGTGCAGTTCCGTAGGAAGGCCAGTAGAGGGCATCAGATCTCCTGGAGTTGGAGTTACAGGCTGCAGGGAGCTGTGCCCCACCAGTGCTGGGAGCAGAACTCAGGTCCATTTCACCAGCCCCAGAGGGACCTGGGTTTTTTCACTCTCAGAACCCAGGTCTGTGTGAGAATCCCAGATGGGCAGAGCAGGACAGGAGCACACAGCAACTTTACCAGACCTTGGGGATGTGCCTTTAAGTTAGGCATACTGACAGAAGATACTATGTATCACTTCTATCACACTCCTGGATGTTCAACAGAGGTTTATAACCAAATAGAGACCAAAAGAAAGGGCTAAGACCCAAGGAGACAATCTGTTGGGTTTTGACTAAAATAGTTATGCAAGCTTGCATGGATGAGGTACAATTTCAGCTGAGCTTTGAAGCATGGGTGGAAGGCCTCTGAGTGGAAAAGTCTATCAATGACAAAAGTCTTTAGAAGACAAAGCTTGAGGGACAAGAGCTAGTGGAGTGTGACTGGTCCATCAAGCATATGCATCTTTGGGTTGGAGAAATCAGAAAGGGAAGAGAAAGAGGCAGGACTCAGACTGCCTGTCGACCCAAGACCTATGCCTCACAAACCTCCAGGCAGTCTGTGAGAGCAGCTCACCACAGGACCATAAATCTACTTAACACTACCAGGGCTTTTTGCAATTTTTTAAATAACTTGATTGTGGAGCTTTGGATCACTAACTCACTAACTCTATATTTAGTGTTATGTTGTAAGGTCAAAAGGTTAGGCACACCTGGACAACTTCCTGTCCTAGGGACTCCCTAGCTTTGGGTGTCCTTCTTTTTAGAATTTAATGATGCTGGCATACAGCCAGGGCTGGGAGAAAGGAGGATTGGGCAAAGACACTTAAGGAGAGACTTGCAACAGTCTGGGTGAGGGACGGTAAGGGTTTGCATTAGGACAGCGGCTGTGGGAACAGAGAGGAGGATTGGGCTGTCAACAGTCCCTCCTTAAGACTTGCCATGTGGCAGGTCCTGAGGATCCACTAACAAATGAGGACAAAGGATAACCCCCCAGCCAGCCAGTCAGAGCTGCTACGGGCTGTGCATGTCACCAGAGGTCACTTCCAGGTCCCCCTCAGCTCCATGTGGAGGTCAGGGGCCACACAAGCAACAAGGCAGAGCTTGTTAGGAAACCTGTCCTCTGCTCGGTCATGACAGGTATTCTCAGTGATAAGCAGAGAAGTGACCAGAAGCTTCTTTAAATTTCAACCTTATGATGATAAACTTGAACTTAACTGTAAACATCATTTTGAGTAAGGCGAACGTGGTATTAATTGTACCACAGGGGGGACTGGGGAGGTTGCTCGGTGGTAAGGACACCTGCCACCAAGCCTGAGAACCTGAGTTCCACTCCTAGAACCCATGTGGTGGGGGAAGAACAGGCACCCATAAATCTTCCTCCAGCCTCCCCTCGTACAGAAACACACCAAATATAAAAAAGTTCTACTGTCATGGGTGAAGATTTTCTTTTCTATCTTCAATCCTTTTTGTACATCATTTATCCTCCCACCCAGCCCCCTCTTTGAGACAGGGTCTCTCTCATTCTGTGACCCACACAAGCCTAGAACTCACTGTGTAGCTGAGGCTGGTCTCAGGCATACGTCAGTCCTCTCGCCTCCCGTGTCCAAGAGCTGTCCGGCTCAGTGAATTATTTCTTGTCCCTGTTTATTTGAGGTGCTGGGTATTAAACCTGGAGCCTCTTGCACCTCAGGACACAAGGCCAGTGCTTTACCCCTGAGCTACATCCAAAGCCCCAAAGGAAACTTTAATGCTTTAATGTACATCTGAAGTTAGAGGATGCCGCTCGCCTTCTAAACCATAATGCATCTTCCATTTACAGGTAGCTTTTCTGTCCTTCCCTAACTTGCCCCCGAGTCTTTATTACTGAGTCACAGGGAAGGAAGCCCAGGGTAGGGCAGGGGACACGGATCCCTAACACCAGATGAGATTTGAGAAGTTTAGTGCTGTTCTCTTGGGAAGCAATCAAACTGAAATGGTTGCTAAAGGTGTTCATTCATCCATCCGCAGAATATGAATGGGGATCAATACACATTTATAAAAGACGGTTACACACGGTGGGGGGGGCGGGTTTAGGGAAGCCCATGCCATGTTCAGAGTGGTGATCCAGGCTATGAAGAAAAGCAAACTTAAGGGCTGCTGGGCTGGTCTACACGTTGCCTGCTGTTGCTTAAGAAAGGCCAGTCTAGAGTGGCATTTGAATAAAAACAAAAAGTAAGGAGGAAGTCAGGTTTAGTGATCCAGATACTTTGGTGGGAGAGGGCACAGGTGTTGCAGACAGGAGAACGGGCAAGTGGAGACTTTATGGGCAGGAAATGGTCCTCAAGAGCAGCCAGGAAGTGGGGTTGGGGAGGCAAGGGCCAGGGGATGGATGAACTAGCTAGACAGGGATTGCATCATCGTCTTGTCTTCTTCCTAAGAGTCAGGTGGAAAAATCGCAGGCAAAGAGATATGCTCACGGATTGGCAAAAATAGCAACTGATTGGCAAAGGCCACAGGGACTTGAGGGACTCAGCTGTCAACACCAGAAGGGACCGAGTTTGCACGGTCCAGACTGTCTGACACGGAATTAAACGTTTTTTACCCTTTCATATTAACTGTCTTGGGCAAGCAGTCTTCCCTGTGTGTTGAGGGAAGGACACCGTTCAAACTCAACCTATAGGAAATCCTGCAGATGTGTCAGTAGAAGAAAATTCAAAGCCTTAAGGTTCATTAATGTCTGCCTCCAGGGTGGCATTCCTGCTCCCTTCAAACCACAGCATCACCCGACCTGTTTAAATATCACTATTGTCTGAGATAATTTCCCATCACATGACCGAAGTCTAATTTGCATGGAGGTGATGGGGCTGGAATAGCTTTGTAGCGGCCTGGGGAGAATTATGTTAAAAGCATTAGCCCTTCCCCCAACACCTCCAATTCGTTCATCTGGGGACATTTATAAATGTGTTGCAGGAAGTATTATATAATCAAATAATACGGTCACTTCAAAAAGCCGAAGTCTTTTTCCTGGAGGGATTGGTAAATAATTCTTTAATATATAATGTAAGAGAACAACCCATCTCTTCATTCTACCCATCAGGCAAAATCCATTAATTATACTCCCGCCCGCCCCTCATTAGCAGGAATTCGATTTACTAATTGGCACGTGAGATCAATGCAAGGCAGGCCAAGGCTGCCGGGACCAGCTTGGCTCCAGCACTTACTCCATGCTTCCCCAACCAGGAAGGCTGAGAAAGTGCAGCGTCATCAGCTGCAGGAGCCCGAGTTCCCCAAGGCCCGCGCAAGCGCACTGGGCAACACCCCCCCCTCACGTGCGGCTCAGCGTGCGCAGAGACACGTGTGGAAGCACGCGACCATGCATGGCCCAGAGTGTGCTGCTGTGCTGTGAAGGGGGGTGGGGGGATGACATCATCCCCAGTCTTGTCGCTAGGCAACCGGAGAAGGCGTCTTCCTGCCGTGATATAAGCAGCTCCAAAGGCTGAGATGAGACCACTGTGCCCCTTCCGCATGGAATGAATGAATATGCAAACCCGTAGCTCAGCGGAGTGTTATTACACCCTGTGTGTCTGCAGAGCACCTAGGAGTGTCGACACATGCAATCAGGTGCTCCTATCTGTTTGGAAACTTGCGGTTACAAATTATAGTATTGCCCGGATAGTTCACACATGAAAACAGAGTTCTCCCTGGGTAGCCTGTCCAATCTGGAGTCTGGGTAACACCATGGTTTACAGCGTTCCTGACGCCCAGAGCAACTCAGGCCTGACTCTTGGAGGGGAATTCAGACAGCCACTCCTGGGAAGCTGTGGGGCAGTAGGAAAACCACACAGGGAAGCAGAGTTCACTGAATTACAGGAAGCTCACTACCCCTGCCCATACCCTCATGGAAAGGGCCTGGAAACCAAACCCCAGCTAAAGCTTGTGTGTGTGTGGTGTGTGTGTGTACTGCGGGGGGCTGGGAGAGGACTCAGGGCTAGAGTAGTTGCCTGGGATGCCACAGGCTCTGAGTTCAATCCCCATTGCCTCAAAACCAACCAAATAAATAATGCATCCCAATGTTGATTGTATGTATATATATACACACACATGAGTAGACATGGCTGCCATTTTAGCCAAGTCTGTGGTTCAATAGTTTGCATCTCATGAAGTCTGAATCCAGCCTAGATTTTAATAGACTCCTTCCCCACAACCACCAGGAAAAACGAACACAAGAAGCTATAGAAATGGCTCAGTAATTAAGAGCAGGTATTGCTCTTCCAAGGATGGAGTTCCGTTTCCAGCACCCACGCTGGGTGGCTCACAAGCACCTCTACCTTCAGCTCCAGCTCCCGGGGATCTAATGCTCTTTTCGGGTCCGTTGGCCTCTGCACTTAGGCACTATACACATGCATGTACAAATGCATAAATTCAAAGGGTATTAAAGAGCAAAGTGAAGAAAATCCGAGTCCTTCCTTTCTTCCCATTTGCTCAAACCCTTTCCCAGCTCTGGGTTGTTTGGTCGCTGGTCCCCTCAGTCAGAAGCTCTCAGCTGAGGGAGGGCCACAGGAAAGAGGCAAACAAACCAGATCACCACCTGCAGGCCTGAAAACCAGGAGCTACACATTTCTGGATGTCCCCCAAAAAGTTAGGGGACAAGAGAATGGAAGGCTGGGAGGGCCTCTGAAACCAACTTCTCAGGGAGTTCATTGCTCGGGAGCTGCTGTTGCAGAGGTGACTGCAGGGCCTGCCATCTCTTCCCATTAGCACACTGCTGCTCTTAAGGGCCCTCGTGGCCTAGCTCAGCTCACTCCAGGGCAAAACCTAACTCTCCTCATTCAAACCCGGCGGCGGCACACACTTTTAGTCTGCACTCAGAAGGCAGAGGCAGGCAGATCTCTGTGAGTTTGAGACCAGTCTGGCCCACAGCGTGAGTTCCTGGGCACCTAGGGCTGTTACACAGCAAAACCCTGCCAACAAAAAAAAAAAAAAAAAAAAGAAAAAAAAGAAAAAAAAAGAAAAGAAAAAGAAAAAGAAAGAAAAAACAAAACTCATGTTGTAATAGTATAAAGAACAGTAAATTCTGAGCCAACAAATGCAGTTCCAATCTTGGTGGTCCTCAAGGTTGCTTACCTGTGCCCCCCACCCCCACAAGTTTTTGAACAAGTCCTTCAGATGCCGGTTTCCTCTTTTCTTACTGAGTGGAGAACCGGTCATCAATTTCTTCTGCAAAGGGAGAGAAGTCACCAAGGAATTTCTGTTTGTTTTGTGTGTTTGCTTAGAACACAGGCCCCACAGAGGCCAGGCAGAGCCGACAGGCTGTGCTTTCTCTTTCTGCACACACCAGGGCACTTGCATCTCCCACTACAGGAGGAAGTGTCCGGACCCCAGTCCCAGCCCAAGTCCCTCCCTACAGGAGCTGCTGAAGCTAAGGCCAACAGGGAGGCCAAGGTCTCAAGAGAGAGCAGTCAGGACATCCTCCCTCCGACCTCAAGTTTAATATAACTTATGGAACTGAAAGCAGCACGAAACTCTCAGGTCAGAGTCTCCGCATGAACGCTTGTCCACTCTGCAACACCCAGTCGCTCCTCTGAGTCGTCTCCCACCACCCAGAGGAAGCCAGCGAACCTCAGCCCCAGCTCGTCATGCACCATTGCAGAACACTTGCTAGGCTACTGTGCCCTTTGTCTGCTGAGTCTAGTTCTATGACCCCGTGACACTGAGACCCTGAGGTTCTCTCTGATCCTCCAGCACTCACCAGGCCTCTTGCATAAAACACGAGCAGAAGAAAGGCATGGCTCCCCGGACCTAAAGGAGTGTGTGCACTGGGCCCGGAGCTTCTCCCCAGAGGCTCTGCCATGGGTGTGTCTGAATACAACGGCCCACACACCCACCCTGACAGTGTCTACAAAGTTCTCGCTGGACCTGAACTCAGCATGTTCAACATCTAGGTATTACAACCTAGACAAGGGGTCCAGGGTCACCCATGAATGGAAATGCCCAATGGGTCTTCACGAATCCCCTGTTCTCACTGACCTGAAAGGAAGAATACAGCCAATCGGATAACTTCTAACAGGAGAATGCTATCTTGTTTGCTATCGTCTGAAACTGCTGGCAAGTGGATTTTACTTTTACATAAGGATATAATGGAAACGTATATAAAGTACCTAGAGATCTCAAATAATCCGATGGGGAACACTGCTGAAAACCGGTAGTTTGAGAAAACAGAAAGAGACAGCTCGTGGAAGAAACCACCGCTGAGAATGTAAACTCGCAATTTGCTTACAGCAAAGCCCTAGGGGCCTCTGTATGAAGCTATTTACTCTCCTTTCAGACACTCGGTGCAAATGGGTGTGGTTCTGTCCCAGCCCACGGTTAACGGGTACCGAATCCGGTAGCCTTCAGAGGTGGCTTTCTGACCACTGAGAAGTGACAGTTGACAGACTAGCTGTGCAGAGAGGCTGGAAGCCCTGTCAAAAGCAGATACAACCGGGTGTGGTGACACACGCCTTTAATCCAACACTCCAGAGGCACGTGGATCTTTAGGAGTTTGAAGACAACTTGGTCTACCTGGGAGTTGGTGCTATATAGTGAGACCTGGTCTCGAAATAAGTACATAATCAGATGCAGGAGCTGCATATGGGTCAGACCAAGTGTAAACACTGCACAGAATATACATATTGTAAAACCAATGCTTCTAGACCCTGAGTTATTTATTAGGAAACGCATACTATGCATAGGGTATTTTTCTAGGACATGTGTAAAACATTCTAGCAGACAGATACAACAAATTTTAGTGTACTTTCTACTGAAGTTTTTCAAGGAAAATTAGCATTGATCTTGAAGCACCTTGCTCATGAGGGGTATTCTCTAGATACAGAGTTTAAAACACCCTCTTTTTAAGAAGAGCTTCGTATGTATTTGAGTTTGCACTCAAGTAGAAGAGAGATGACTCTCGGGGGCACAGGATTCCGAGAATAGCATTCTGTAGTGCAAACCCCCGCTTTATACTCCAGACGTTGCTCTACCTGATCTACCCATGAAAAGCTGACCCCTGTAGGGGGCGTGAGCACAGACCGCAGATCTGCCCGTGACTTGCTTAAACTACCATGAGAACATTTGTTAGAGGTCCTCAATATATTAATTTGAAGGTTCAATGGGTTAAGAAAAATTGTTAGCAAGATACATGCTACTTGCTGAGAGAAAAATACCTTTCACAGTAAGGAAGCCAGTCTTTCTTAATTCACTGTTCACTTCTACCAGAAATAAAAAACCTTTATGGCCTGTTTGTCCAACCTTGTCTTCCCAAGCCCCTTATGGGCAGTCACCCCCTGCAGAGAGGACAAACACCGAGCTGTGACAGAGGGAACCGGGCGAAGGTCCTACTCGTCACGTGACAGGAATCATAACCATGGCTGTGGTCCCTGTAGTTGGCAACGCCTTTAAAGCCATTTCACAAGGATGGACTGGAATGCCAGGCAGATTTTCACAGTTCTGGTTTCTAACGCCTTGAAAGGATAAAGTTTCGCGGGGTTAGTTGGAGGGGGGTGGCACGTATAAATTCAATGAAAAGCCTGCTAAGAAATCAAGGTCGATGCCTACTACTGACTGCATTGTTGAATGAAGATTCACAGTTTTAAGCTGGAAAACCACATGATGTACTAAGTCTAGCTAACACTTCAAGTCTGCAGACATAGATGCCTCCTTAGTGACTTCTAACAACCCCAGTTAATTGATTAAAATCAACCAATGACTCAATAGTTTCCAAAAGTTGAGGGCCAGGCCAGAGTTATCGCTCTGGCCCAGCTGGCCCAAGGTCCTGAGTTCCACCCCTAGAGACACAGAAGATCACATTTTCAGATGTAATATGGAAAATAATGCATTTTCATTTTTGACCTAAATTCAGTTTTGTCATGTATATATAATTTTAGACTAAATAAGTGACCTATAAAATCTGGCCAAAGTAAAAAAAAAATTGTATTACATGTGACAAAATCATGCAAATGTCAACTGTTTTATCTAATAATTTACTGCATCTTCATTTTGGTCATGATGATAATGGCCAAAAGTAGTCCAAAATGTTGTTTTCCATCATTTTAGTTTAGAGCAAGACGTCTTTCTCATGACTGACCCATTATCAAGGCTCACGACCCCTTCTCTTCCAGGGTAGATCTGTTTCCTTAACTGCTGTGGTTAGTTTGCTAGGTTTCATGAGCGTGCTTGGCACAGAATATGCTGCAATAACAGACACTGGCTAGCTGAGGGAGATGCGGCCAGGCACTGGCCCTCCACTGTGCGCCGGCTGCTCATCACGGTCGGCAGAGGGAGCACTTCCCCTATGTCTTACAAACTATCACTTCTACATCATCAATCAAAGGGTTCAACAGCACCACTGGAAAGGAAATGGACACCACTTCATTCGTCTCAAATCACAGTTCTGATCACGCACTTGAGAAAAGTCTAGAAATCACTTCCTGAGCTCCAAGGCCAAGTCCCCTACCAGGATTACTTTGTAAAAGTTAAGAAGGCAAAATACGCGCATGATGGAAACATCCCTTCCCCACAGTCCTGTGTTTAGGACCTGGGTGAGAGAAACTCCAGACCGCACAGCAGAGGGTGTCTGACGTCAGGACCCAAACCTGGAAAATCATAAAACGTTAGCTAACTAGGGCTAAGGTGAACAAACCACCGGTGATTGCTAGACTATTCCTTTTGTAGTTTTTATACACTGGAGACAAGCTGGGACACAAGGCCTGAAGCCTCCCTGGAGACCAATGACAAAAAACCAAAACCAAACAGACAAACCGTGTCAGAGTACCTGGTCTAATGAGCTCTTGTCCCGATTCTCAGAAGTCGCTAGGAACTAGTGGGGGTATTCAGTGTTGTTTAATTATTAGACAGCCTCATATCATATATAAAGTCTTTATTCCTTAGTAATAAGCTTTAAATCACAAAATAGTGTGGCAATATTTAGATAATAGAATTCAGGGAGTGCTGAAAATACTAGAATATAAAGATAGATTCTAGCTTATCTTTACATACTAAACTTGTCTAAACCGGCTGGTTTCTTGCAGACAGTATTTATTTGTTTAATAATTTAAGACAGCGTAAGCTTGCACCAAGCATCATAAGCATAGTAACCAAAGTGCAAACACTTCACCAAGTCCTCCCAGAAGATATTTTAACTCAAAATACCATTAGCACGTATCTTTCTCCCCTACAAAAATAGCATGTCAGGCATCATTAATTGGGTGTATTAACAGCTATATGTACATACAGCCGCCTGGGCAGGCTAAGAGTTGAACGTTGTTTAAACACAGCGTTTGAGGCAAACAGCAGCAACAGCAGCAGCAGCAGACGGACCCGAACACACTAGTAGACCCAGATAATTTCCTCACTCCAGGCTATTGTCTCACCCCTTACGTAACATTCAAGTGACAGTTCTCAGTGCTACCTTAGCAACAAACAAACTAAAAATATCTAGACAAGGTCTTGGTGTGTGCCGTGTTGAACGCGCTTTCTTTCTGATTATCGGGTAGCTGGTTTGGTCTCCAGAAAAATATATACAGAATGGAGAGAGCAGGCCGGCAGGGCTCCCTCTACATCTTCAGAGCACTTCCCATCACAGGGGAGCACTGGCCCTTCCCTCCACTTCTGTCATCTAAGAATTTGAGGACCAATCAATCGGTTTGGGCTTTTCTTTTTCCAGCCCAGTGCACTTTGAAAAATTAAAAAATAAAAATAATGTTACAAAAATTTGGAAACATGATGGGTAAAGTAACCCGCGGTGGGGGCAGGGACATGCTCAGAAACACAAATCTATGACCTGGGACACAGCACATGAATTGAGAAACTGAAGTGGGACAAAGGGTTTGAGGTCAATCTGTCAATAAAGTGCGAGCAGAGGCGCCAAGGGCTCCAACCTCCCGCCCCCAGCTCCCACCCTGACATAGCGCCTGAAGATGGCCCAAAGCCCTGTCTTTCCAAACAAGTGCAAGGTACAGAGACATCACTCCAAGGGCCCCACAACAGGGCAAGAGCATCCTCACCTTTTTGGAAAAAAAAAAAAAGTACCTTTCAAAAAGCCAAATACTACAAAATACTGACAGGTAAATTTAACTCTCTAGAGACCCTCGGTTAATGGAGTACCTCCTCAAGGGACAGCTGGGGGACACACCTGCTGCTCCAGGCCCCAGAGTCCAAGGACCCTAGGACCAGGCACTCTCTTTTCCACGTGGCTCTCCCACTCAACAGACTCCCAAAGCCAGACTCTGTGTCTGGAAAGGGAACGGGGAGTGGACTAAATTTGGGGGTGGGGGAGTAATTGAACATAACCAGTAATTCGCACGGAGGATCTGTAACAGCGGGGGCGAAGGGTGGGGTGGGTGTGATCGGGTAGAGGGTGGGGTGGCAAAAGGGTGAGAAACGGGCAAAACAGGAACTCCAAACGTACACAAAACACCTGTTTTTGTCCTAAGCCTGTCGAGCATCTCTTACTCTTCCTCCCTGGCACGCGTAAGGGGATCTTTGAACTTGGAAACCTGACGACTCCTCGGGAGCCCCCTGCCCCTGTTCGGGAAGGGCTGCGGGGCTCAGGGGGCATCCTTGGCAGGCAGCGAGGCATCTTCCTGAGAGCACTCCGGGTTCCCAGCGCGCGGCAGGTGGGTGCGGCTGTGCGCGTGCTGGGGGCGCAGCGGCCCCGGGGGCGCCACCTCGTGCGCCAGGAGGGGGGCACCGGCGGCGGAACCTGACTTCTCGGGAGGCGGCGACAGCACGGACGACAGGCAGGGGAAGGCAGCGGCAGCGGCTGCGGCCGCTGCGGGGATGCCAGGATACAGCAGCGGGAAGGGCGCGGCCGCCGCGGGGTACAGATACTTGTCCAGGCCGCTCTTGTCCAGCCAGGGCTGCACGTAGGCGGCAGCGGACGGCGACAGCAGGTAGAAGGGCAGGCAGAAGGGCGCGGCGGCCGGCTGCGCGAAGGGCGCCCCCCCGCCCAGCGCCACGAGCGAGCCGAGGAGCGCGGGCTCCGGGCCCAGGAGCGCGCTGCGCGCCTCTAGCTTCGGCCTCTTGGGCGCGGGCGACGGGTCCCCGGGTGGCTCCTGCTTGACGGCGGCGCGACCCTGCTCCGCCTCGCCTCCGTAGCCGCTGTCGGTGTCCGTGTCGTGCTCAGGCTCGGTGCCGGGCTGAGTCCGCTGGATGACCGGCACGCAGCGGGCGGCGCGATCAAGGCCGGGGGCGGCCGCGGCCCCAGTGCTGCAAGGCGCGCGGCCGGGGACCCTGCCCTGGGGCACCTGTGGCGTCAGGAGCTGGGTGGCCACGGCGTGCAGGTGGCTGACAAGCTGTGCGCAGCGCGGCTCCCTGGGCGTCCAGCTCTCAAAGCGCGCGAGGTATTGCAAGACTTCTTTGGCGCAGGTTTGAAACCCCGAGTGGAACGCATCCAAGTCGGCCTGGACCGGCGATTTCAGAGAGCGCTCCCCTAGGGTGCACGGGGGGAGGGAGGCAAGAAGAAAAACCGCGGCATTAAGACATCTGCTCATCACGTGGGCCCTGCGCTGCCTACAGTGAGCTCGGCTTTTCCTGGGCATTCCAGCGATATAATCCGCAGACTGCCGAGAGGAGGGGGGTGGCGGGGTGAGGCGCTCTCCTCCCGACTGAAAAACCCAACTAGAGAGGTGCAGCCGCCGCTTTAAATAAAAACGGGGCTCCTCCAGCTCTGCAGAAAGCGTCTGGGATACTTGGCAGCAAAGGGAAACCAGAGGCGATGTTCACCTGGAGCAGAACGCGGTGGGGAGTTCTAGCACTGCGCCCCAACGCTACTCGGTTTATCAGGGCATGCTTCCTCAGACCCACTTACCATTCTGTAAAGCAATTATCTTCTGATGCTGCTGCTCCGTTAAGGCTGTTAACGCTTTTAAGTGCTTCAAAGTTAATTCCAAAACTACTGCTTTCTCCAGATGCCCCAGTGTCTGCAGTGGTGCAAAAGGAAGGGGGCAGGGGTTACTTTAAAACACATGAATTTTCCTTGATCGGCTCCCCCCGTGAAGCCCAGCAACTTAGGGGGGAAAATCACTGGGAAGGAAGCGCGGCTCAGCTCCCCATAAGGCAGGTCATCAATGATCTCTCTGCCCCCAGCCCGGAGCCCCTGGGAAACTCTCCATCACAGCACAAGTTGGAAGTCAGGCCTCTCAATATTTACATTTATTACCCTATCTCCCGGAGTTTCTATGAGGCCAGCACACCCCGGAACCATCAGAGAATGAAAAAGTGCTAAGATCTTACTGTCAGTTTCAGATGTTCAGGCAGTAAATCTTTCAGCTGAGCAATGCACTCATTAATTCGGTCTCTTCTCTTTTTTTCTATTAATCTGTGCGGTAATTTGTAGGTATCCTTCAGATACAAGCGGGGAAAAGAGACAACCGTAAGCTAAACATCCACTCATTCACTTACTGGATCGAAGAACCCTCCCACCCCAACCCCCAAACACTATGTAATGAACTAATGCCCAGGAACTCTCTCTCCTCTAGACTTCTAAAATCCAATTTAAATTCAGGTGCGGTGTTGAATATCCCCCCGAGTATCCAGCAAGCCACTTAAAATTCACAGTTAGGGAAGCTCAGGGCTGGAATATATTTGCAGGCAGAGTTTCCCTGCGAAATCAATGGCCCTAATTAACTATCCAGTCAGGTTATTGGAAACTTAAGGCTTACCTTGGTGTCATCTCGCTTCAAGCTCCTTTTGGGTTTACACATATACAAAGAGGCATAATCCAGTCTGCAAAAACAGAAATCTGCATCAGGCCCCCATTCCGGGAGGGGCTCTGCCCTCGCCCGTTCCATATCACTTTGTGCAGTATTAAAAAAAAAAGGCAAACCGACTCCTAGACATCTAGATATTCGCCACGGTGCGTACACCTTACCCTATAAAATCCCTATGTTCCAGTAACTGTCTCTCTTGCAAATGAGGGATTCCTTCGTCCATGTTCAATGGCTGTCCGTTTCCTCCGTTTCGATTTGGAGGGTTCTGTCCTGTAATCTGTGGGACGTTGGCCTGGGGAGATCTTGGGGGGATGTGTGCGTCTCCAGGCTGTCTCGCTCTCCCTCTTCGGTGCAGTATTGAAAGTGTGAAGCAGTTGGCCGCCCCTCCGCCCCGTGCTCGCTCGCTCACCCTCTCGCACACCCGCGCGCGCACCCCCGCGCGCACACACACGCACTGCGCTGGTAGTTTGCTCTCACTCCGGGCAGTGTTTGGCCACAGGGCACGCGCGTCGCCGGCCAGACCAGCACCCAGCTCACGTGCGGAACGTACCATCCGCGGTCCAGCCCGGAGGGGGGGCGGGGAGGAGGGGCCGGGAGGGGGCGGGGACACCTGATCGGGGCCACCAGGAGGAAGCGGCCACCCGGGCCGAGCCGTTCGTCTTCCCCGAGGCGCTGCAGGGCGCGGGGGCGGGGCGGGACGCGCGGCTTCCCCGGCTCGGCCGGCATCTCGGTGCAGAACCGTGAACGTGGCCTTTTGCTTTCCCACCGATTGCTGTTGGTTTGGGCCAGAGAAAGGACGCGAATTCCCGGTGGCTAAACTTCAGCAGGGAAGGAAAATTCCGAGGCTTTGCTCACTGCTCACTGGTCGGACGTGGAGGGAGGGTAGGGTAGAAAGACACCCCGTGGCGCTGGCTGGAGGGCTACCCTGAAAATAGGAGGACTTGCAGTCCAATCTCTGGAAGGAATTAGGATCACTGAAAATGTAGTCGCTGGTTCCAAATGTCGCATTCCAAGTAGCTTTGGCGACACGGTGTCCCCGGACTACCTAAACTTCCCGCAGCAGCCGGAATTGCGGTGCCACTCATCACAACGGCAGATGACGTTTGGGGCCTCGGGTGCTCCCGGGGGAGCGCAGAGAGGGGGAGGGGTGGCACGGAGTGGGTGGCGTGTAAGGACTGCTGCGGGAGAGCCACGCAGTCGGGGTCCTGCCCGCCCCGGCTTGTGAGACGCTGTGGTGCTTCCCACCCCACCCCCCTCGTGCGATAAGCCACGCTGAGAGTGTGGCGAACCCACGTTTACTACTGGCACCTCCGCGGCCTCCCTCCTTAATCCCGTCTCCAGCGGGTACCAGCACAGGGCCGGCAACGTGATGCGACCTGCGGCGGCTGCCACATCAGCGCGCAGGGATGCCGTGCGCGCGCCCCGCGGCCTCGGGAGCTCGGTCCACACGCCCGAGAGGACAACCGTCCCCAGGTGCCAGTGACCCCGCAGCTCAGGATAAATACGAATTTGAATCCCATCCCCGCGGACGTGGAGACCCCGGGTTGCTTCTGCACGGAATGGGACAGTCACGTTCCCTCGGGGGGCATTCGAGATCGCCGGTGGCACGTGAACCCAGAAAGGACCTGGGCCCCAAATGCACGCGCATTGGAGCGCAGCGGGGCCAGGGCAGCAGTGCTTGGGTTCCGGGGACGGATCTGGGTCGCCGGCCGCGGCGGCTGGAGCACGTCACGTGCCGCCGAGCCTCCTCCCAGCCTGGCGCGCGGCTGAGGAGCCCGAGTCCTGGGCGGAGCCGCGGGGATGAGTTCCTCTCGAGCACCCTCCCGGGTTCCTCGAGTAGGACGACTCGGCGCGTTTTACAGCAGGCGATTAATTAAAGATAACAGTGGAAGTGATTTTTAAAATGCGGATTTTTATTTTAAGCCTCGACCCGCCCTCTCTCGTCTCTACGTGGTTGATCTCTGTGATTCGGAGGCAAGTTAGAGCTCCAAGCAGCATTATTCGTTCAGTAGATCATCGCTGCTTCCTTCTAGTTCTTAACCGGCTAGACTAGGCGGGGACGAAGGAGGCTGAGGTGAAGCATTTTAAAAATAAAAATAACAGCTCCCCGTCCAGAATTTTGAAAGTTCGCGATACTCCACAAACATATCCCAGAGTCAATTCCCCCTTTAAAATGATGACTAGAGAGAACGTTAGGGGAATGAATAAGTCTGGGTCCCTGCATAGTGGCCTTGCTGGTAGAGCAAGGAGTCACAAGGCCAACATCTGGAAGGAGGAACTCTAGCACTGAGTCGGCCAGCTTTTAGCTGAAATGGGAGGAAGGGTACAGGAGCTTTGGGGATCAAGAGGAAGGGCTGAAGTGAGCTCCTAAACTCGTCCTCTCTGAGAAGACTCTAGGCTGTGCCCCTCAGCCTTCTCTAGCAACATTTTCCCCTCCCTGGCTTCCTGCTCTTTAGGTCCAAATTAGTTCTACAGTCAGTGTTTCTGAAGAGTGAGCTCTTCTGATGCACCTCAAGATGTAAAGGGGCTTCTTGCCCGTTTGATTTTTATTCTTTAGTTCTGTGAGTGTGTTGTTCTTTGAGACAGGGTTGCTCTGTATAGTCTTGGCTGGCCTGGAGCTCCCTACCCATATAGACCAAGTTGGCCTAGAACTTGAACACTCAGAGGTGGCCTGCCTCTGCTTCCCAAGTGATGGGATTAAAGGTGTGGGCCATCACACCCGGCTTTGGCTCACCCTCAGGGCCTCAAGGTTACTCTTGCTTCCTTCTCCTACTTTCTCTTCTCTGGCCCTTCATGCTTGCCAGCCGTTCTGTTTTATTTACTTTTTTCTTTTGCCGTGTCCCCTCTCCCTGTTTTCCCTGCTACATGCCACGTTTCCCTGGTGTTTTTGTTCTGTTTTCTCTTTGCCTTCGTCCTTTAATCATTCTTAGGATGACATTTCCTGCATATCCCATTTTACACTCGACTCTCTTGTCACTTCTGTCTCAAACTGTTGCCTGTGGGGATCAGTGGTCACCCCCCCCCCCCATGCCACCAAATGACCCTTAATGGCCAGGCTGCATTTAGGACTAGAGTAGCAGGTTTTCTCCTAAGGGCTTCTCAAGGACAAACCCATTACTGCTTGCTGTGACCCTGTGAGGTGTTAATGCTATTATTGTGCAGATGAGGAAGATAGAACCGCTCTGGAGTCTGTGCCCTCTCCTCTTTTGTGTCAGGTCTGAGTGCACACCAGCTACCCCACAGGTGTTTCTTCATTGGCTGGTAGGAGAGTATGTGTTGAGGATGAAATAGAGATGGGGCACCGACCGAGGAAAGTGTGGGATCTCAGGGTTGGAGAGATGACTGGGTGGTTTAACAACACCCCAGTATTGACCCAAGGTTTCTATCCTGCCTGGTCCCACAGCCGATCAGTCCCAAAGAAACACAGAGGTGGATATTAACTATAAACTAGTCTCCCTAGTAGCTCAGGCTTTTATTAACTAATTCTTACATCTTAAATTAGCCCATTGTTTTTGTCTATGTTAGCACGTGACTTGGTACCTTTATCAGTGAGGCATTCTCATCTTGCTTCCTCTGCCGCTGGGTCGCAACTGCAGAATGAACCTTTTTTCTTCCCAGAATTCTCCTGTTCTCATTGCCCCGTCTCCTATACTTCCTGCCTGGACACTGGCCAATCAGCATTTTGTTAAACAAGTACAAGTACCAAATCTTTACAGGGTAAAACCATTGTCCCACAGCACCCCAGCACCCACATGGGCGCTTATAAACATCAGTAACCCCCACTTCCAGGGAATCCAGCTCTCTCTCTGTCCTTGGGCACCAGGCCTGCACACACATGCATATAGACAAGCAATCCGGCAAAATACCTACACACATAAGTGTAAATAAGTCTTGTTTATTTACTTCTTAAAGCATAGGGGCTGGCGGTAGAGATGGGTAAGTGTGACAAGAGGGTTTAGTCTTCAGACATGGATGGGATGAGCAGCAAGCACTTAGCCCCACCTTTAATCCCAGCACTCGGGAGGCAGAGGCAGGCGGATCTCTGTGAGTTCAGCCTGGTCTACAGAGCTAGTTCCAGGACAGGCTCCAAAACCACAGAGAAACCCTGTCTCAAAAAACAAAAAACAAAAAACAAAACAAAAAAAAAAGACGCTCAGCTTCGCTCTTTGACAGACGGGTGGGTGAAGTCATTGTTTCCTTTGCTGCCTCTCTGGGTACCACCTCAGCATCCGCCTCTTTCTCCTGGGTGTGTCTACACATGGTACCTGTGTCTCCCCCTGTCCCGTGTTTGTTAGCATGTGCGTGTGCATGCGCGTGTGGTGTATAGCACTGAGGTCTGAGGCCTATATCAAGACTCCATCGCTCCCCCCCCCCATTTTATTGAGATCTTTCATTGATTGTGGAGCTCACTGTTTTGTTGGAGGGAGGCCGCTTGTTGGTTCCGGCTGCTCAGCCCCAAAATCACCACACAGTAACTGTATTAATTAAATCACTGCTTGGCCTATTAGCTCTAACTTCTTACTGGCTAACTCTTACATATTAATTTAACCCATTTTCATTGTTTTATATTTTACCACGAGGCTCGTGGCCTACCAGCAAGGTTCCACATATCTGTCTCAGGCAGCAGCTCCATGACTTCTCCCCGACTCCGCCTCCTTTCTTCCAGCCTTCAGTTTAGTTTTTCCTGCCTAGCTCTAAGTTACCCTATCACAGGTCTAAATCAGTTTCTTTATTAACCAGTGGTACTCACAGCATACAGAGATGAATCCCGCATCACTCTCTGAGCGAGGCTCCCTGGCCATTGAGCCTTGCACTCTGGAGTTGTAGATAAGTGTCCATATGCCCCTGGGGCAAACAGAATCTCAATTCGCATCCTTGTGCCCCTGTAGCAAACTCTGTGCCCACTGAGTCTGTGCCCACGGAGCCATCTCCCTCGCCCTGTGACTTTTAACACAGGACAAGTTGCTCCCTGTTGATTGTGGTAAAATGAGACATTTAGCCCCAGCTATCCTGAGCCCTGAACTCCAGGTACCCATGGATGGCTTCAGGAGGGTCTGTGTGTCGTTTTTTTCCCTACAGAAACTGGGCTCTCCCTAGAGGATGGTGTTTCTGTTGGGAACAGAAGGTTCCTGCCTTGTCAAGATTCTCTGGGTCTCTCTGCTTTTCGGGAGAGGCGGTGTGTGGCTATTTTGGGATCCCAGATATGATACTAAGCAAGTGAATATCTCTGGTGGCCTGGAGGACTGAGGTCTGCCCAGGGTGTGCTCCCACCTGTGAGACGATGAGGGAAGTCCTTCAGGTGGGCACACGCCTTTCCTTTGAGATCCTGAGGGAGGAGATGGAGGGTCCAGGGCCCTCTTGGCAGGTAGTCCACCCTCTACCTGGTGCCCCAGCCCTGGGTGCATTTTATACTCACGTTTTGGTGATTTGCAAGTGTAGTCTACCAGTATTTCACACAACTCGGTGCCAAAAGCAAGTAGCTTATGAAGCAGAATGCTCAAAAAGGTTAAAAGTGTTCTGCATTGGTGTTCACGTCAAAGCCTTGGCACGGGGGGCATGTGTGTAGTAATTTCTTCTCACTGGCCAGAGAAGGGTTAATGCACAGGCCCACTGCAGAAAGGGGGGTGCCTAGAAGTCTCTGAAAAGGGAGGGGACACCCACTGCTCCTCACAGAATCCAAAGATGACTTTAAAATATTGATGATGTTATTTGCTGAAGGCAAGAGATTTCGGGTCCCAGAATAGAAGGCTGGTTTTCCCAGCTGCATGCTCAGCACATGGCCCAAGAGCACACATCCCTTTTAATTTGTAAGGACCCAGTCTCTCCATAGACTGCCAGTAAATGTGTCTATGTGGCTATGAGGTGACTTAACAAATCATCCTTTATGTTTCTGTAACTCTCTACAGTGTGTCTATACACTCACTAGTCTGCGCAGTGCAAATCAATAACCATGAGATAGTGACTCTAACACAGCGTGCTTATGTTATACTCTATATATGATATTACACAGATATGCTTCATAACTACATAAATAAAATCATGCATCTGTAGAGTTCTTTCCCGACAAATCTCTGGAGCCCTAACTGGCCTCAGATTCATGCAGGGCTCCTGCCTCAACCTCCCAAGCACTGGGTAGGATTGTAAGTGTGCTAAATTACTTATGGCTGGGCCAATGATATTAAGTAGAAGAAGTAAATCTTTCTTTTGTTTTAATCATTTCTGGTTATATAATGTTCACAAATTCTCAGGCTATCTCAGTGTTTGTGAGTTCTTAAAATCCCTGGGTTCTTTGCCTACAGAGGACGAGGAATAAAGAGGTTCTGCTGGCCTGGCTGGACAGAGGAATGCTTGACATGTGATTCCCCTTTGTATGCTGTGAATATGTCTTATTACCACAGGCTAATAAAGAAGCTGCTTTGGTCTATGGCAGGGCAGAATATGGGTAGGCAGGAAAACTAAACTGAATGCAGGAAGAAAGAAGGCAGAATCAGGCAAACGCTATGTAGCTGCCGAAAGAGAAAGACGCCAGAACCTTATTAGTAAACCACGAACCTCATGGTGAAATATAAAATAAGAGAAATGGGCTAATATAAGATGTAAGAGCTCACTAGGAATGTGCCTGAGCCATTGGCCAAGCAGTGTGTAATTAATATAGTTTTGTGTGTTTATTCGGATCTGGGTGGCCGGGAAATGAAATCGCAGTCTCGGATTACAAATGCTGAAGGACTGGAGGGGCTTTCTTCGTTGCTGTGCTGGAATACTCTGGGAATGGTCATAAAGCACAGTTCTCAACCTGTGGGTCTCGACCCCTTTGGGGGGATTGAATGGCCCTCTCACAGGGGTCACCTAAGACCACCGTAAAATACAGATACTTATGCTACAGTTCATAACGGTAGCAAAATATCAGTTATGAGGTAGCAGTGACAATTTTACGGCTGGAGGGAGTGTATAAACGTCGCCGCATCAGGAAGGGTGAGAGGCACCATCTTAGAAGCATGTTACTCCTGCGAAGCCCACTCGGGAAGACGCTCTGAGCAGCCAGACCTTTCCCCACTCTGGGCTTTCCAAGGTCCCCGAGTTAATTGTCAGGTGTATCCAGGCAGTGCGAGAGGTGTCTGTCTCAGAGCACGTGACCCCGCAAAGCAGTGACGGAAATGCAAAAGGAGCACTTACATTTAGAACCGGTGCATTTTAAAAAAATTTGACTTTGAGTCAGAGTCTCACTCTGCAGTCCAGGTGGTCTACATCTTACTGTGTAGCCCAAACTGGCATCAATCCTCCTGCCTCAGACTTCTAAGTGCTGAGGTTACAGGAGTCAGCCACCAGGTTTGAACTTAATATAAGAATTTATATGTAATTACCAAACAGTATTTAGTTCTGATACTAACATAATTTTTTCTCACATTAAGCAAGCAGATGAAAATCTAGGCTGTATGTATTACATTAGTTAAGAACTGTATTTGAACCAGAATAACATTGCCTATATATTTTTTTAAAAGTCTCATTTCTCTGTTGGTCACAGGGAGGTAGGGAAGTAGTCCAGAAGCAACTTTAAACAGTAATTATGCCATCAGCATCACAGGTGCCCACATCACACTGCCCTCCCACCAAGAGGTTGTCACCTATGCAATGGTGTGATTGACAGAGGGGCTGTGTCCACGCGCCTGTCTGTGTTGACTCTGTCCTTTTTGTCTGTAAGGTGTTGAATACCGGTTGTAGAAAATGCCTGTCCCTCCCCTCCTATAGCTACACAGACTTAAGGAGGTCCATAAGCACCAGGCCTTCACCATCCCTGTTCTCTCCCCAGGGAAGGAGGCTGACCCAGACTGGATCTCCTCATCTCTGCTCCTGTAGAGCAAGCATCGTAGTCTATGTGGGACAGGGCCGCCTCCTCCTGCCTGGCCTTGTCCCTCTTCTGTCCCATCTCTTCACTGTGTGTGTCTGTTCCCTCTGCCATTTGGGAAGAGGACAGACGCTTCCAGCACAGAGGTGCCCTCTGTGGTTGCTAACTTCATCGCCAACTTGGCCGGACTTAGAGTCACCATGGGAATCTGACTCCTGTAGTATCTGTGACTTGTCCCCAGAAAGCTTTAACTGAAAGGGAAGGCCACCAGCATCCACCTCTGCCTCCTGGCTGTGGATGTCACATGACCAGCAGCCTCACACCCCTGATCCTGTGTCTCCCCTCCATGATGGACTGTACCCTCAAACTGTATGTCCCCCAAAGCATCTCCTCCTCTAGTTGCTTCTTCTCAGGCATTTGTCACAGCTGTGAGAAAATAAACAAATGCACCCTCCGGTAACACCCTGTTGCTCTGGGGCCAGGAGATGGAGAGGAGAGCTGTGTGGGCAAGTCAGGCTGTGTTGTGGAAGGAAGGTGGGGTCAGCCATGCTCAGGAGATGGTACAGAAGCCAGGAGTACTTATCCCTGCTGTGAGATGGCCAGCCCTGGCTGTCAGCTTGCTGGGACTTACACTCACCATGGAAACAAATGCCCAGGCACACATCTGTGAGGGAGTTTCGAGATTGGGCTGGAAGACCCTCTCTGAATGTGGGTGGCACCATCACAAGGGATGAGGTCCTGGACTAAACAAAAAGGGGGACATGAGCTGAGAACTAGGAATCGTCTCTCCCTGCTTCAGGAGGTGACTACATTGTGACCAGCCAACTCATGCTCTTGACACCTTGGGTTCTTCCCTCAAACCATGAGCCAAGCAAACTCCTCTGTAGTGAGAAGGCGAGCAGGCCTGCTTTTCATCCTGCCCTGTGGATGATACCCGGGTTTCCTTCTTGTTTTCTACACTTTGGATAGTCTCTACTAAGCCCCTCCTACTCAGCCCCTGCCCCTTAGCTCTCAACCTTCACCACTCAGTCACTAGCAGGTGGACAAGGGAGCTCTTGTCAGGGGGATCGGGCAGGGTTGCACTGAGCTAGTTTCCTGTGCTCCAGAGTGGGCTGGATTTGAAAGAAAAAATGAGTAACTCATTATCGTGTCCCCAGACCGTCCAGTAAAGATGCCGTATCCTGCAGAGGTCGCAGCTTTCTTCATTAGGATACACTTCACACTCAAGCCTTCTTCTGCCTGGAGCTGGTGACAGGCAGCCCAAGGTACGCGTTCCTAACAACACCGTGACAATGCAAGGCCACACATGACTGTCTAGACTCTAATGTTTTTAGGCTCATTTATTTTATGTATGAGTGTTTTGCATACGCATGTGTGTGTACCACGTGAGTGTCTGCATAACCAAAAACCGGAGTTGCAGACTGTTGTGAGCTGCCATCCTAGTGCTAGGACCCCAGCGTGGGTCCTCTACAAACCAGCGTTCCTAACCATCTGGCTCCCTCTCCAGCCCCTAGACTATACAGCTTTTACACCAAACGTCTGGTGGTCCATCTTAACCCCTCTCCTCCTTCACTTCCCATGTGGACAGCAATGTCATAGATAGGCATTAAAGCCATCTTCTCTTCGTACGCACGAACTACTTTCTAGACCAAGGATTCATAATCTCTTGGCTCAGTAATGTGATCTTTGCCATTGACTCCAAACCTTGGGGTTTAATAAGAGTCACCAGCATCTCAAACAGGAGGGCTTTGACAGAGAGGCTGGAAGGCATCGCTGACCTTGAGAAAGGTTGGGTTCATGGGAGGTAGGCAAGGGACTTTCAGGACATCTTGACAATCAGGAACTGGGGGTTGGACATGGAGACCCGAGTGTCCCTGAGGTCACTGCTGGATGTGTACAGTGATGTCCAGGAACTGACACAAAGCCACTGTGAATCTTACACGCGGACACACCTGCCACCGTTTGCCACCTCGTGTGCCAGGGCCCCTTTATGGCAGAATCTTAGCGGGGGCCATGAAGACAAGGGTTTCTGGAGTGTGACTCCAGGCTTCTCTCCTGGGATGGGGGGGGCAGGCATGGGAGGCATTGGAGCAGGTACACGGTGGACTGTGAGCTCTTTACAGCACACCCGCACTGTCTCCCTGCCACACCTACTATCTTTACCATGGTTTGGCCAGAAGAACACCATCAGTGCATGGAGACTCCAGCAGTTTCTCACATCCTGAAAAGCTTCCCTGCGTCCTGGAGGATGCTGCAGGTGCTGTGGCCCCACCTCTCACTTCCCTCCTCTCTCCACGCCAGGCCAGCACCGCACTTCTTTCCAGTTTTACCGAGAATACCCCACACTTTCTATCTCAGGCCTTCACAGGTTTTTCCACATTTTGAATTCCTCGACAAATTCCCCCCGACCCTCCATGCACCCTTTAGGTGACATCCAAACATGACTTTTTCCCAGAAGCCCTCCCTGGTTTTGTATACCATAGTCAACTTGCAGAATCACTCCTTATACCTGCTGTTGTTTTGAAGAATAATTCTGCCATTGTTTGTTTGCTTGCTTGGTTTTTGGTGTGTGTGTGTGTGTGTATACACGTGCACATGTCTATGTGAGCTCATGTTTGTGTATGTGCATGCTTACAGTTTATGTGAATGTGTGTGTATGGTGTGTGTATGTTCTTATGTATGATGTGGGTATGTGCATTTGTTTGTGTGTATACGCCTATGTATGTCTGTGCATGTGTATGAGTTTGGTATGTGTGATTGCATGCGTATGGTGTGTGTTGTGTGTGTTATGTGTATTGTGTGTATATGGTGTGGTGTGTGTGTTATGTGTGTATGTAGATGAGAGGTCAACCTTGGATGACCTCTTCTATTGCTCACCTGATTTCTTTGAGATGAAGTCTTGGCACCGAACCTGGAACTCACAATTTGGCTAGACTGTTGGGCTAGTGAGCGTCTAGGATCTGTGTGTCTCTACCCACACTGCTCAGAACTGGGGTTGCAGAGAGTTCACTGTGCCTAGTTTTCACACTGGGGTTGGGGATCCCAACTCACGTCTTCATCTTGCCCAGCAAGCACATTACCCCCCGACCCATCTCCCCAGCCACTCATCTATGGTTTGAAAAGTCCATGAAATTTAATTCTCTGTTGTCACCATCAGTCTGTGAGCCCAACAAAGGCAGATGCCTCCCCTGTTCATCCTTCATCCCCAGGTCTAGGTGTGGCTCTCACAACAGTTACATAGCTGGTTTTTCGTGACTCCCAAAGGCACTGCAGCCAGTCTTCTATGATGCAGAGAATCCGTGGATGACACGCCATATCTGGGCTGTACGACATCTGAAGGGTCCCGGTGCCTGTTGTGGCTGACCCATCCCCCTATGGCCTCACAGGTCTCTCCAGGCCTGTGATGATCAGGAAGTGCTCGGGATCCAGCAGGCAGCCCAGTGGCCCGGCTGAGTTCTTGAGGAAGTGGAAGGTCCTGGTGGGGGTAGGGTCTGTGCATCTGGAATTGTTGCTGGCCATCATGCTAGGGCAGACACATTCTATGCCCAGAGGGCAGACGCTGTGCCAGCAGGCGTCCTAGCGATCCAGCGAGCTGGCCAGGCTCACTCACAGAACTTTTACCTCTGTCTGCACTGTGTGTTAGCACGGTACAGAGACTTCTGGAGCGGAACCAGTGGAATTCCACAGGTGTGCCAGTAGCCAGGGTCTGAGAGGTGACATACAGGCCATGGCTCGCAGGGGTCCGGAGTGGGGAGTGGGCATAGAGCCTGCCGTGGTGAACTGTTTTCCCAAGTCTGTGGGCCTTTGTGGATCACAAGAGGAGGTCTTGGGGCGCGGCCAAAGAGCTTGGTTACCAGGAGTGCAGAAAAAAACAAGCAGTGTGCCAGGGTGGAGGAGTTGGGGCTCAGACTCAGGAACAAAGTGGGAGAGCTGGGAGGCCCGTCCATCAGAATGCCAGACCGGTAGGCACGGAGGCGGCAGGGAACCGTGTGGGAGCAGGATGTGGCTGACCGGGACCAGGTCTGGACCATGGGCACAACGAGACAGTCCTTGGGGTGCTTAGTGGCCTCATAGGCTGCCACAGGGTAAAGGTCATTTCTGCTGTCGGCCCCAAACCAGCCTTGCGGTTGTCCTGGCACTTAAAAACAAACACAGGACTCGCACCCCCAAAGCAGGTATTCCGTAAGCAGTGTTGACCTCCCTGGTCCAGAGCTGCAGAATCAGACAGTTGCTGAAGCCGAAGTTCACTGGTGGCCACCACAGGTCTGCAGAAGGCAGCTGCTTTGGCATAGCATGGTTGATGTTAGTGATCGTGCTGCAGTAGAAACCTTGCTCAGGTGCACCGCAGGGGCTGTGGAGCAGATGAATCACAGACTTGTGCCCTCTGTTTCTCAGGATTCCTGGTTGTTGCCCACGGTGGCAGGAGCCTGTGGGCTTTACAAGCAAGAGCCTTGAAGGCCGGAGGATTAGGAATTCAAGGTCATCCTTGGCTACCTAGTGAGTTAAGTCAAGGCAAGCCTGGGCTACCCAAGACCCAGTGTCAAAAACTTAAAGTGGGAGCTAGGATTAGTCAATACAGTGTTTGTAATGCAAGCAGGAAGTCTGAGCCCCAGAGCTCACGTAGGGTCCCAGAGCTGGAGAAGCAGAGACAGAGGGTGAGCAGGCCTGACTGAGAGCCAGCCTCGCTTAACTGGCAACTCCAGTCCAGTGAGAGACTCTGTCTGTAGGGAGGGGGTTGACATTCCCGAGAATGACTCCTAAGGCCTCCAAATGAGCATGTGCACTCATGCGTGCACAGGACACAGATGCACCTGCACACACACAAGCCCCCATCCCAAAGCAAAGGCACAGAAATCAAATTCAACAGACATAACCGAGCGGACCTTGGTGTGGATGCTGTGTTTCCTTGATCTTGGGCCAATAATCGAGGGGTCTGTTCTCTGGCATGGAACAGAGAGTCATGCCTACCAGGATTGCGGGGGCACCATCTGTGCCAGGGCATGGAGAACACCTGCATCGTAAGAGCGGAGCGGTACACGGTCACTGTCATTTGTGAGCTGCCTAGGTCAAATCGTGGGTGGCATGGACATGGGTGTCTGGGAAAGGTAATGAGTTAGGTAATGTATTTTCAAGCTTCAGAGAGAAACCTGTTGCTTTTAGCTGTACGATGACGATGGTAGAATCCGAAAGAATAACAGAAGAGCCAGAGGCCCAAGCCCACCAGTATGATCTCCATCAATGCCCTGTGATTAGGAGCCCGCTGTGTCTCCTGGGCTGGTTGAAGGACACAGTGCTGGCCCTCACCTTGTGCTCTTTCTCCCCTGCTCTTGAGACCCTGTCAGAGATCAGAGTGTAGCACGATTGATAAAGACCCAGCCACAGATACTGAGTTACAACCTGAAGGTCAGAAAAGCAAACAGCCAGCCACTGGCTCTTACCTCAACCCCAGTCTGAAGCGGCAGGATAGGAGACAGAGTGAGCGCTGTCTCCTCCCATCTTATATTCCTCTCTAGTGCTGGATTAAGGGCGAGCACCACTACCGCCTGGTTTCTATGGAAAGCTAGTGTGGCTACTGGGATTAAAGGTGTATGTCTCCACTGCCTGGTCTGTAAGGCTGGCCAGGGCAACTGTTTTACTCTCTGATCTTTAGGCAAGCTTTATTTATTAAAATACAAATGAAGTAGCACAACCAGAGAGCTTTTGTGCAGCTGATGTGTACGGCAAGGGTCCTGGCAACCCATCTTTTGTCTTGGACGAAAGATATGGCTGAATGAAGCCTTAGGCTTTGCTAGCTGGCTGTGGCAGACATTTTGACATCTTTTCTATGTCAACTCCTCTAATAAATGAGAAGCAAATTTTTGGTGTGTTTCTGTGTCTGTGTGTGAGTAATGTGCATGTGTGTCCATGTGTATGTGTGTGTGATGTGCATGTGTGTGTCTATGTGTATGATGTACATGTGTGTCCATGTGTGTGAGTGGTGTCCATGTGTGTGAGTGATGTGTATGTATGTGTCCGTGTCCATGTGTCCATGTGTGTTTTACTGGGGTTTGAAGTCAGGTCTTTGATCTGGAATTAACTTGTACCAGGAAGTCTTGCATAAACATCTGTTGCTCCAGAGAAGGTACCACGTAAACCAGTGAGTTTCCTGGGCATCCTTACAGAGCACAGGTGATGGGTAATTTATAGGAGGGTGGGGGCCACTAACGGCAGAATCGGTCACCACAAAGCCCCCTCCCTTTACCATGGATGCTGACCTCATAGAAGCCACATCTGGTGGGGTCCCTTGTCAAATTTTCAGGCAGCTTGTCTGGCAGGAAAGCCTCCTCTTCAAGCAATTCCTGCTGGTATTTTAACCTTGGGGAAGGACCTTGTGAGCCTTGTAAGTTTCAGGAGCTTTCTAACGCTTGTCAGTTTTATTTACTTCTTGAGTCTGTCAGCTTCCTTCCAGGGGTTGTTTCCGTTTGGATGAGCTATCCAGTCAACACTTGACGTCCTTCTGGTTACCTTTCCAACCCTTTTAGAATTTTATTTTGAGACAGGGTCTCGCTAAGTTGCCCATTCTGAACTGAACTCTGGAATCCAGGTAGGGTTGAGCTTGTGGAATGCTTTCCTTGGTCTCTCCAGTGGCTCCGCCCCCAGGTACAAGGCCAAGAGAAGTTTATAGTAGTTCCTCTGTGGCATTCTCTTAGAGCCTTACAAACCTCACTAGAGGACTCAACACCATGTGGATGGATGCCGCAATCAGGGAATCAGGAAACCAGGAAACCGAGACACAAGCTACACAGTTGGTTCTTGCTGCACATAGTCTCTGGGAGAGCAGAGTCTGGATCCGGCAGGAGGCTCCAGGTAGCACCATCGTCCTTAGAGCGCCCCCAGCATGATGCCCCACCAGACAGCCAGACAAACCAGAGCATTCCCATCCATCCACCATCTATAAGTTTTGTTTGAGTTTCAACGTGTCAGAAGGCACATGGGCTTTTGGGTCTGAAACTCTGGGCCCAAGATTGTATAACTATCACCCATCTGCCTGACTGGGAAAGGCAGCGTCTTGACCAATATGGCAGCTGCTGGCCACGTGTGGTTATTGAGTATGTGAAATTTGGTCAGCTAAACTAAGGGGCTGGATTTTTCATTGCATTTAATTTTAGCCAGCTTGAATTTACATAGCCACAGGTGGTTAGTGGCTGGCCTGCTGCACAGTGAAAGTCCAGCTGCTTTCTTTAGTCATTTCTAAATACCAGATGCCAGACGGCGTCTCAGTTTGTCCCTTCCCTAGCTTGTATGTGTTGTGTTTGTGTGGGAAGAAATACTAATTACTAAGCTTGAAGTCGGGCGAGGAAAGAGAAACCGCAGCTGTCACCGCCCCAGAGATAGCTCTGTTATCTGACATACTGTCCGTCTGTCCGTCCGTCTGTCGGTCTGTCACCTGTCTGACAGTATCTGTCTACCGTTCACTTCAGTATAGAAAGCAAGGGGCTCCATTATGACATTTCCATGCACCTGTGTCACGGTACCTTGTGTGTGTTCTGCCCTGACCGCCCCCTTCCCTCCTGCTCTCCTTGCTGATCTCCCCCTCCCTCCGGAGATTCTTCTTGTTGCTTTTATGTTTGACAGGCAGACACAGTTCCGCATGTCAGAGAAAATCCTCGGTTTGTCTCCACACTGCTCTCTCTTACCCGCCCCCCCCTTTGGACTCCTGTGCTCTCCCGGTCTCTCTTCAGCTCTTATCTCTCAGGTCCTTTTGAATGTTACAGGAAACCAAATGGTGTAATGCATCAACATTTAAGGAGAGTGGTCATGAATTTGCTGTGAACATTCGATCTACTTCCCATAAGTGAATAGCAATGCCACAGCTTTAATGCTGAATTATGATACTGTGTGTAGTCCTCAGGCTCAGATGTGACTGGCGTGTGGTGGTGAGTGATTAACTGGTCCTCTGGGAGAAGTGTGTGTGTGCTTTCAGAGAGATGTGCAGAAAAGGCACACAGTTATGTGCAATAATAAAATATGCATTACTCGTATAAACGCCACGAAGCTGATTAATTCTCAGTGAACGCTTTTATTGATTTCTGCCCAGCCCTGTATCCCTTGCCAGCCTACGGCTGCAATTAATTCATAAACGTCATTCCAACGTGAAGCCTGGTTGATGCATTTGTTTATTTTAGTGATTAAGGTGAAAGTACTATGTACAAAGACTTTAAAAATAACCTTCCTCATGTTAAATATATGAGTAATTTGTTACTGAAATAATAACTTTCACATGATAGAAAAAAATTTGTGTGTGTGTGTGTGTGTGTGTGTGTATTACTCACTTTGCAATGTATAGACACGACACATTGTTTAGCATAGTCAGCATGATAAACGTTTTTCTCTGGTCTAACAACCGAGAAAATCACCCCCTGAAGCTCTTGCCCATTCCTGTGGTGTGAAGATCTGCCGCAGTTTCAAGACGCCAGCATGGCATTAGTGAACGTGAAGCTGGGGGACTACAGACAGGAGGAGCAGAGGAACACTTCAGTGGCTCGCGTGTGGATCTTGCCCCATTACCTGCCTTCAGCTGCGCACTTTGAATAGCTAGAAGGAAGCGCCTGGCATGCTGGCACATGACACACAGGGGACATTGTTGAGATGGACCCTGAAGCACGGTTTGTTGAGTTGGACAGATGTTGAGGACGGCTGATGTTGGCAGCCAGAGATTTAGACTGAAGAATGTGGCCATGACTTAGGAAAACCAACACGGGTCTCCAGGCTCCAAAGCACCAGCAAGTAAAACCAAAGGTAAAAAAGACCCCAAAGACCTTCCAGCAGCCAGGGGAGCTAGAGTTGTCACTGCCACCCAGGCAGCAGTGTGCCTTCCCCATTTCTGTAGCCGCTAGGAGAGGGATGATCTTTACAGCAGCCCGCTAACGTGGAGGCATGAGATGTCTGAACTGTGTGTGACTCTTCACCTTGAGCCTCTCGACAACAGAGGTGTTCCCATTGTTCTGTATGAAACGGTGAAGCAGGAGCCGTGGTGAACAGGTACCACGCTAGCGATTTTGCCACTAGAGGCAGATGGAAGCACCAGGATGGGAGGAAGCTGTTTGCTCTGGACTCTCGAAGACAGATCAGAGCTCAGGAAATACGTGCAGAGACCAGAGGATCTCACAGAGGGGGCAACTGTGGAGCTGCAGTTGGGTCATCTACCTCATCTTGCCGTGTCTACGCATTTAAACTTTTATTCTGTGATCACATTATTATATATTGGTTATGTTATATTGTATGGATATGCTACTAATATTATAAATACTGGTTGCAGCTACGTCTTGGAGCAGGGTGAAGTGCTGTGAACCATAATCCCAGTACTGGGAAGGCTGTGGCCAGAGGATCATATACACTCTATGCTCTGTCTCTCCAGATTTACCCCTTTGGGCCTCTCATGAGAACAGAACCACGTGATTCATTGCCCTCTGCAAATGATTTCTTTCATTTCTCATTTTCAGGGTTCATCCTTGCGACCGCACGCGATATTTTATTCTTTTCTGTTGCTAGATAGCACGGCGTCATGTGGATAACACGGGGTCACGTGGATGTGGCGCATTTCTATTTCCATTTGTCCGTTTATCGAAGGATAGGCAATGGATAGAATCGGTATTCTTTGGCGCTCTCAGGAGCAAGCATCTGAATCCCCCGCGCCTGACTCTGCAGCCTGTTTTCACTTCTCTGGGCTCCGAGCTGGGGTTGCTGCTGAGTCAAACAGCGACAGGGACGGACAGCTTTGCAAAATGGCAGCAGCGCCCTGCTGCATTCTTGCCAGGAGTGTGTGTGTGTGTTCCATTTTCTCCGCGTGATCAGGGATGTGGCAACACAGAGGTGTGATTTCTCAGTAAGTGTGAAACTTTTAGGATTTGATGGAATTGACCTAAAATCCGTATTCCAAGACACAGTTTCAGTCATAACCCTTATAAATTAAATAGAATCTAAGAATAAAACCTCCATGCGCAGTTACACGCTACAGGCTTTCACACGTGACCAAAGAGCACGGATTCTGGAATCTGAAGAAGGGTTTAACTCACTTCCTTAGGATGCTCTTAAAATGTGTGTTATCTTAGGATAACAGATGTGTGGAGGACATCTGTTATCCTAGTACTTGGTAGAGGCAGGGATCAGGAGTTCAGGGCCAGCCTCAGCTACTTGAGACCCCATCTCAAAACACAACAAAACAAAAGCCCGAAGTGACGAGTGGGGGTGAGGGGATCCTGCTTTATTCTGGTTTCTGAAGGCACGGGTATCTGAACTGTGGCTTAGCTAACACATCCTGTAACAATAAAACCAGGCATAGTGTAGCAAAGGTGTGAGGAGACTAAGGCATGATGATACTGCTCATGACAAGCCTGGAGGTGCTACTTCAAGCATGACATAGCTTGCTATCACGTGTTTCTGTACGGCCTGAAACACCTGGACAAGGCATGACTTTTTTCTCTCGCCACTCCTCCTCTGTGGGCTGACAGTAGAGATTTTCAGTGGATGGAGCTTGCTTTTCGGGACCTGCCTCTTTGTGTTGCCTGGTGACGTCCCATGGATGCAGCATAGGCTCATGGGTAGGTATGGTGAGTGTACCGCCTAGGCCCTTGGTTCAGTGCAGCAAGTCTCGGAATGTGTAGAACATGAGCTCATGCGGCAGTCTTTGCGGTTGAGACAAGCTTCTGAATGTTTTAAAGAAACGTTAGTTAATATTAATTTAATCAAGTGTGCATCTCTCCTGATAGAAGGGCAGGGATTGTATCTTGAGGCCACTTGTCAGCACAGTGCCCCGTGTCAGAGCCCTGTGACCAAGCTTTGTCAGTGGCTGGGATCACGGGGCTTTCTTCACGGGGCACGTGTGTGTGTGTGTGTGTGTGTGTGTGTGTGTGTACATACTCATGCATGTGAGTTCTGGTGAGTGTGTGTGATGTTGGCCTTCAGCTTCAGCCATGTTTGAAGCAGTCTCTCTCTTTTGTTGGTCACTGCCGAGTACACCAGACCAGCTGGCCTGAAAACTTACAGGAGTTCTCCTGTCTCTGTCACCCGTCTCATCATAGAAACGACTGGAATTATACATGTTCACCACCATGCCAGCCTTGACATAGGTTCTGGGGATTCACGTTTGTGGGGCAAACACCGAACCCTCTGTGCCGTCTGTTTCCTTGCCTTCTCGTCGCCTGGATTGGCCTCTGGTTGACCTACCATGAGCAGATAACATGGAGTGTCTGTCTCTTATTCTGGGCAGGGGTAGAAAGAAGACTCTACATTGATCAGAATATTATTTTGACCTGATCATCTTGTGGAATGCTCTAGAAGTGACGTGTTAAGATGCAGATACCAGTGTGGGTTTGTGTGAAGGCCAGCATAGTCTCAGGCTGCACGGGATAGATGTGGGTGAAGGTGCAGGGCTTGAGCGAGCTGCAGCTGCGTCTCTGAAGACCTCGCAGCTCCAGGGCTCGCATTCTCTACCCGCTGACTCACTTCGCCTGTCTCAAGCACCGTTTTTAAACTTTTGCCTTCCTTGGGTGAAAACATGAAAGACGGAACAGTGACTACACTGTTGACTGAAATGACTTAAATATCGAAATGGAGAATTTAATCTTTCTTAGATAATTTTTAACATAATTCTTACTTCTCCCATGGTCCTGAGTCACACAGTTTCTTTGGTGGTGTTTATGAGTCTGTCTAACGTGGTGAATGATAATCACAACTGGGACTCAAGACCATCCTGCATCCACACCCGGGAGCAGAAAATCAAATGGTACTCACCTAGGTTCCTCCTTTTTCTTGGCCCGGAACCCTAGCCCACAGGATGGTGGCCCCTACATCCAGGATGGGTCCTCCCTCCTCTGTTAAACTCTCAGGAAATATTGCCACAGACACACCCAGAGGTCTAGCTGCTACATCATCAAAATTCCATCAGGTGGACCATGGGAGAGGGGGTTCAGCCACCAACTGACCCTCTTGGCCTTGATTCTTTATTAGTGAAAATTATTCCGAGCTTTTACGTATCTCATGACACTGGAACAAGCCGCTACGTCCTCATGCCTGATATAAAATTATACTCAGTGGATGCTGCCTTTTGCTAGTGTTGATAGCAGCAGGTTCGGCAAACTTAACACTCTGGAAATAACTCTCCTATGCGGGGCATACACTGTAAGTGTCCCTAGCTAAATTTCCAGTGGGGTATCCAGTTACTTGGTCACTGTGCTTTGCTGGTAATACAGTGCAAATGGGTACACACAGACACGCATGCATGCACGCACACGTGTAAACACACACTCACATTCATCCATAGTGAGCCTGGAGTTTCCAAGGGAAAGTTCTAGAACCAAACTCTTGTATTGTGCACATGAGTTCTCAAGGTCCACCATCCTTCATGCCTTCTGAAGTGGAGGAAGAAGTATGAGCTCGTCACTGTGCACTGCGCTGTATAGTGTTCTGTCTCAAACTTGGAAGCCCTTTCCTGCCAACTCAACACTACCCTAACCTTGGACGGTTTAGAGATCCCTCTTGATTGTGTCTGAGGGCTCAAGGCCAAATTCCCATTAGCCTTATGGGAGGGAGTGCTTTGGAGAAAGTGGGGTAGACGCCAGAACAGCACAGGGTGTGTCTTTGCCTGCCCGACACACGCTCATTTTACACACATAGCCTGCCTGGGATAGTGCTCCTTGACTGGGGGTTACAGCCCTGAATGGTGCCTTGTCCCTGCCCAAAACTTCTGACAGCTCATTGCTTAGTCTTTAACCAGTCATGGCTTTATATACACATGCCACAAAACTGGCTTATTTTCCACCTAAGCTAATTATTTTATTTTCCCAGGAATGACTGTGTTGTTTAATTACCGTGTATACAGGATAAACATCCTTCCGGAAGGGCTGTTCACAATTGCCTGTTTAAAAAGAAGCCAAATGGAAAGATACGCTTTTAATTTTTGTACAAATCTTTGCGTGTTTTTAATCTGGGAAGCCATCTACAGCATTATAAACTGGCTCTCTACTAGGATATATTAAAGCAGACCATGTGAACCCAGAGTGAAGCAGTAGAGTGGATTTTAGGGGCAGGCATAAGGCCTTGGGATTTTCTAGACTCGTCCTACAAACCTAGGAAGGGAGAGTCATCACTGTGATTGGTAGAGTGTTCCAGTCAGGACAGTTTGGCCTCTAGGAAAGGCGAGGCAGGTGGGACTCGCTCCTGGGATTCTGAAGTCTCCGCTGTTTGGCTCAGCTCTCTAGAAAACTGTTCACTAGTCAGTGTGAACAGGCTTCGAGAGACGGCTGGCTGCCACCAGCATTTCCAGGATGCTTCTAGGGTACATAGTTCTGCGTTGCATTCTGGGTAGTAGACCTGCAGCTGTTACAGAGTTCCATGCAAGACTTGAGTAAGTTCCACCCCCATCCTTGGAAAAACCGCCATGTTGTATGCCAGTTTAAGATTGGCCTCCATGAAAATCCCAAAGCAAACCCCATGTCAGTTACTTCTCTGGTGCTGGGTAAAGTACCACGACCAAAAGCAGCTCATAGAAAAAAGGCTTACGGTTCTAGTCGGGTGTCCATACTGGCTGGGAGGGCGTGGCAGCAGGAGCGGGAAGCTGACTGATTACATTTCAGTCCGCGCACAGGAGGCTGTGGGGGCAGAGTGGACAGGGGCTGCTCTCCCTCCCCCCACGCCCGGGTTCTCCTAACTCACAAACGGTGCCACCCCGCTACCATCCAGCGTTGGATGGTAAGAAAGCAAAGAAGCATTCCAAGGCACTGAGCATCTCTGTTGGGGCCCAGTTGTTTCCTACACAGGTCTCCTCTCAGCTTGTAAAAGTAATATTCCCTCCATGGTGTTTGCCTTTCTCTTCCTGCTTCTCGAGATGCGTGGTGGAGTTCTCAGCTTCTCTTCAGACACATCTTCATAGAAAACCCCTCATTCAATATATATTTTATTAAACACTGTGTGGCCATCAGAGCTGTTCAGAGTTCTTAAGATACAAGCACAGAAGGCCTCTTGCCTCGAGGGGCTGGTGTTTTCATTCCCCCAGGGGATACAACCTCATGGCAATACCCAGCTTGGATATCTGCTGGGTGCTTGTTCCAAGGGGACATTTTGTTGATTTCTTACAACAGGGCTATGGATTCTGCTTGCCTCAGGTGTGGAGGACACATCTTTAGTTTTTTTTTCTATATCTGGTCTATTATTTCTTATGAGATCCGTGCAGTCGCAAATTGAAAGCGAACCAGAGGTTGAACGACGGTGGACCATCTACCTAGCATATGCAAAAGAAGGTCCTAGCCTGGGCTGGGCAAGAACAAAACTGTAACAAAAATCTTCCTGTAACTGAAAACAAGGCAGAGAGGTTATTTTTTTTTTCCTTTTTCCTTTTTCCTCATCCAGGGTGATGAACTAACTCTCGCCTCTGTGCTTTGGTTGAAGTAGACAAGGGGTCAGAGGTAACAGGAGTCACACAAGACCTCTGAAAACTGCCAGGTTTTCAACCTCTTTGGTGCGATTCATAATCCGGTGACTGCAGGCTCGGGGTGCTTTCAAGCGTGACTGTCATCTTTCAGATTTCCCTCGTGAGTTCTTAGCTCTAGACAGTCAATGAAGCAGTAATTTGACGGGGCCTGAGGGACAGGCTGCTCAGGGGCTGAAGGCAGTTGCTGTTCCTTCAGAAGACCCAGGTCTGGGACCCAGCACCCACATCAGCCGTAATTCTAGCTCCAGGTCTGATGCCCTCTTCTGTTCTCTGAGGGCGCCCACACTTATGTTCACACACCCAACCCCTACACACATATAGACACAGTTTTAAAAATAAAGGTAAATCTTTAACAAAAGCAGTCTGAGCTCAGGTTTGTAGCCTTTGCTCATTGCCCTGGTGTAAAGACTGTCACCGTGGCTAACTGCAGGCTCCAGATCTGTCATCAGTGAAAGCGTGATAGTTCAATGTTTTGTAATATTTCCACTGAATGGATCAGTAGCCGTAAATCGCCCTTGAGAAGAGTCAGAATCCAGAGAAAGTACAGCAGCTAGGACCAGGTACGTGTGCACTAGTGATCACCTCTGCTTTAACACAATTTATTTAATTGCAGGATTTGCAATTTAAATTTTAAGAACGGCCGTGTGTGACAGCTACTTGCAATATATCTGGCATTTAAGCAACTGGCTCAGAGCTGTCTCAGCGTCAGGCTGAAGACAGAACCATCCGTGACTTCCCTCTGTCTTCATCTGCCTGACAGCTGTTGTGCTGGCTTTCCTCTCGAGCCCACGTGGAGCCACTCCTTCCCTGCTTCCATCACAGGGGAAGCCTCCCCTCCCCTTCCATCTTCAGCCTGCTACAGCACCCCCTCAACATGCCCTGTCTACTTGGGAGGTAGACTGGCTGGTTTTGTGTGTCAGCTTGACACAAGCTAGCGTCATCAGAGGAAGCCTCAGCCGAGAATAAGCCACCATGAGACCCAGGTGTAAGGTGTTTTCTCATTTAGTGGTCAGTGTGGGAGGGCCCAGCCTGTAGTGGGTAGTGCCACCCCTGGCTGGTGGTCCTGAGCTGTGTAAGAAAGCAGGCTGAGTGGGTCATGGAGAGTAAGCCAGTAAGCAGCACCCCTCCATGGCCTCTGTATCAGCTCCTGCCTCCAGGTTCCTGCCCTGATTGAGTTCCTATTCTGAATTCCTTCAGTGATGGACAGCAATGTGTAGTGTAAGCCAAATAACCCTTTCCTCCCAATTTGCTTTTTCATGGCAATAGAAAACCCTAATTAAGACAGGCGTTCACAGCCAGTTCTGCACCCAGGAGCCAGCCTGGTCCTGAACCTGTGTCTCATATGCCCTGTCATACAGAATCTTTTTTTTTTTTTTTTTTTTTTTTTTTTTTGGTTTTTCGAGTCAGGGTTTCTCTGTGGCTTTGGAGCCTGTCCTGGAACTAGCTCTGTAGACCAGGCTGGTCTCGAACTCGCAGAGATCCTCCTGCCTCTGCCTCCCGAGTGCTGGGATTAAAGGCGTGCGCCACCATCGCCTGGCGTCATACAGAATCTTAAATCTTTCTGTGACCCCCAGAGGAAGCCTCAAGCTCTTTCCAGTAGCCCCACTCCACACTGAATCGTCCAGCTAAGGCCTTCCTGACCCTTCTTCTTGGCCATCACCGTCTGTGTCAATCACTCCATATCTGCCTTGCTGCTCTTTCTTAACGTATCTACCCTAGCAACTTCAGGGCCCTAATGTGCTCCTCTGCCAGGAGTGCTCTTCCCCCACAACATTCCAGGACTGGCTCTTTATCGTCATACAGGGTCCAGCTAGGTATCTGCTCCTCAGAGAATGTCCCCTGACCGTGCTATCTAAGGTAATCCCCACCCACATAGCCCCACCCTCTGCCATAACTCCAGTCTCCTGAACTGAGGCAAACTACTCAGCTTCAGGGTGTTGTGTGGAAGTAGCTGTGGTCTCGTTCTCACAGAAGGAGAGGGTCCATTGAGCTAATATATGGAAGCTTCATCTGCTTCCTGGATCATGCTAAGCACTATAGTGTGTGTGTGTGTGTGTGTGTGTGTGTGTGTGTGTGTGTGGTATATTGTACCAATAGCTGCTGGGTTGTCTCAGTTATTTGAGTAGTATTAATGCCACCTCTATGGTTTTTAAAGTATTTGAACGCTTGTCCCCATCTGAAGATATTTGTCTGTTTATGTCTCTTCCTTTGGGATTTGGGCTCCTTGGGAGCAGTGGCCTCAAACAAAGCATGCGTTGCTGTGTTTCAGCGCTGGCCAGTTCTGCTGAGCATCTCTTGTAGCGGTCACATTTGTGTCACCGAGAGGAAACCGCCTGAAAGAAGCAACTTAGGGAGAAGACATCCCCCGGCTCCTGGTTTCAAAGGGTTTTAGCCACAGTGGCAGGGAAGGCCTGCTGCATTCGTGGCGGCAGAAACCCCTGGTATAGGGTCCTTACATTGTGTGGGGCAGGAAGCAGAGAGAAATCAGAACCCTGGACCAAGCAATAATCTTCAGAAGCCCAACTCCAGGGCTTAGTTCCTGCTAGGCCCCACCCTCTAAAACACTCCATGGTCTCCCCAAATAGTATCCACAGTTTGAAAACACATGCCTAAAATACGAGCCTGTGGGGGCGTTTCAGAATCAAACAATAGCAGTACTTGAATATTTGTGAGTGAATGTGTTCGCAAATGAGTAAACACAGAAATTGAGGGTGATCACATTCGAGCCTTGGGTTACTATCGGGGAAAATATATATATATATATATATATTTTTAATGTGTAAGCCCAGGCTGGCCTCGAACTCGTGATCCTCCTGCCTCTGCCTTATCGGGGAAATATTATCAGGTGGTCCTGTGATCAGCAGGATTGTGAGGGCACAGATTCCTACTAGAAGAGGAGCCCCTGGACTCCCCCACGGGGGAGTGGGCATCTGTGAATTCCGGGATCTGCTCCTCCTTGATGCTCCCAGGGTGTCAATCATCAGAAACGATGAGCTAAACCAAGTTCCAGTCATGAAGTCTGAATTGTGAGAGTGAGTGCTAGGATTACAAGCTGGTACCACCATCCCAAAATTTGAGTTTTCTAATTAGAAAAATATAAGTAAAAGTTGAATTTATGAGTGTTAACTGAGATAGCCCCAAACCTGACATTTTCTATGTGTTTAGTACCTGAGGGGCTGAAGAATCTAGAACTGCCTAGAAGTATTTACCTTTGGTCATGTTTATGAGGGACTTTCTATAGTTGGCTCCTTGAGATGGGAAGGCCCAGCCTAAGTGTGAGAGATACCATTGCGTGGGCTGGGGTCCTGGGACTGAATGACAGGAGACAGTGATCTGAGCATCGTTCTTTTCTCTGCTTCCTGCCCATGTGGTGTGATGTAGCCAGCAGCCTCGTGGTCCTGCTGCCTTGACTAACCTGCTATGATGGTCTGTAGCCTAAAACTGGGAGTAAAATGAGCCCTCCCTTCCTTCTTTACACTCATCTTTATTGGTGTTTTTGTTATACAAAAGAGCAAAACAGCTAATTCAAATATTCAACTCTTATGTAACAAACAAGCAGATTAATGAGCTGGTGTTTGTCATAGCAGGGTAAAGTTGGATCCATCAGCACAGGGCACAACAGATCATGGGCCAGAGCTTTGGTAGAAGGAAATGGGGTTTGAGCCCAGAGGTTGGGGCACTGAGATGACTGAATGCTGGGCATTGCAGTGTGACAACAGAAAGTGACGAGTGCCCGGGACCTAGGACCCATGGGCTTCTATGGAGGAGATGGTGTCTGGGAACTCAGAGCTGGGTCTCCTCCAGAACTGCACAGCTCAACTCTTGAGTTACATCTACTTCCTGGAGGAGGGGAAGAAAGAAAGAAACCCATGTTCTATTGAGCATCAGATCAGACAAAAGTTTGTATTTGACTGATTTTAAAGACATGACTTGTGTGTCAGGACATACAGCAGGGCCACTGGGTATATCCATGCCTTCTTATGTTGGGTAGGTCATAGTGGAGCTCATGAGTGGAAGTTACCAGCTCAGAGAAAGATGAGTTCACCGATGAAGGGAGACATTTTAAGAAGAAACCGTTATGAACGTGGAAGGGAAGGCCACAGAAGAAAGACGGGTCCAAACGTTTGAACACAGATGGGCATGCACTGTGGGAGAAGAAAGTCAGACCTTTAAGGATATAAAAACGGGGCTAGGTTTATCCTTACATGGCTGTCGCTCAAAACCTTAAGGTCAAAAGAATTAAAAATACTAACACTTGAGGAACCATCCTCTGAGCGCTCCAGAATAGACCGATGGCCCTCTGATGGTTTTGCAGTGTGTGTGTGTGTAGGCGAGTGGAGAGAGTAATTTGGCAGAAAAGGGGAAAAGTTAATTTGAAAGAGGAAATTTGAGGTCAGAAAAACATGAAGGCGAATTACTCGTGATGAGTGTAAAGAAAGTGAGATTCTAGCCGGGCGGTGGCGGCGCACGCCTTTAATCCCAGCACTCGGGAGGCAGAGGCAGGCGGATCTCTGTGAGTTCGAGACCAGCCTGGTCTACAGAGCTAGTTCCAGGACAGGCTCCAAAGCCACAGAGAAACCCTGTCTTAAAAAACCAAAAAAAAAAAAAAAAAAAAGAAAGTGAGATTCAGTAAGGACCCAGGAAGACTGAGACCAAGGCCAGCATGTGACCAGGGAGGACACAGAAGTCATGGCGCAGAGCCTCCTGCCTGTCTGCCGCCCCACTAACCAGTCCCATGCAGCAGGCAGGTCAGGGCATGTCTGTGGGGACAGCTGGGAGGAGGTGTCTGAGGTTTGACCTGAGACAAGAGCGCCTATGCTAATTCCTTCAGTTGATGGGCGCTAGAGAGGAAAGAGGGTGCTGGCTAACTTTTCCCCATTGTGGCGGGCATCATTCCCTGGGCGGGGTTCCTGAACTGCCTGAGAAAGGAGAAAGCTGCATGAAGCAGCAAGCAGGCGGGCAGCGTGGGTGCCTTTCTCTGCTCTGACGGGATGTGGTGTGACTCGCTGCTTGAGTTCCTGCCTGGACCTCCTCGAGCCATGAGCTGTAGTCTGGACATGGAAACCAAATAAGCCCTCCGCTCAGTTGCTCTTTCTCAAGGCCCTTTATAGCAACGACAGAAAGGAAGCCAGAAAAAGAAGAAGGCAGAGAAAGGACGGGCAGGGCAAGGTACAGGGGCATGAAGAGTAAAGAACTTGGAACTCCTGGCGTAGAGAAGGAAGCGTCTGTGAGAGCAAGATAGTCTGTATTCATTGATCACCGCGTGTGGTTCAGATGCAAGCCTCTCCTTTAGTCACAAGAAACCCGAGGTGTGGATGTGAGTTCCGTTTTGTACAGATGAGGAAATGCGAGTTCAGAGAAGTCAGTGTTAACCGCACAGAGAGTAAATACCCAGGCCAGGATTAGAACCACCGCCGCCTGCAGCATTAGAAAGCCCACCTCATTTCCATCCGCACAACAGCTGCCGTGGGAGGGGAGGCGCTCAGCCAGGGGCTAAGGGAGTATAAATGGCATCTCCCTCGAATGGTGGGGCAAGCATGCAAATAAGTCATGACTAGAAAGATGAAAAAGAGAAATGAGAAAGGGAGGTGCAGGAGGGGTCCTGGGTCATACCACCTGCTGGTCCTCGCGCCCAAGAGGCCGCTCTCAAGAGGATGAGAAATAAAGCAAGCGGGCGTCTCAGCCAGGCCCAGGGGGCTCTTCTGTGGGCACTAGAACATCCAGTGCACGCTGCTGGAGGATCCCTGGTCTGCCACAGGAGATTGCAGTGGATGAGGGTTGGCTGCAGGGGACACATGGGAAGCAGAGAGAGCAGCTAAGGATGCCCTATAAAGATGCCCCGTACGCCTGGCAGGAAGTGTGGTAGCTGTGCAGGGAGCCCAGACACATGGAGGGTACAAAAAACAACCGTGCACAGCTGGGAGGGCGAATGTGTTATCTCTGCCTTTGCTTTGCATAGGAGGAAGCAGGGGCTCACAGACTTGAAGGACTCACCTCTGGTCGGTCCAGGCACCCAGGTTTCAGAACCATAGTATACCAGGCTGTTTTCATCATGTCTCTTTTTCCACTCTCTCCTTTCTTCCCCTCTCCTCTCTCCTCCTCACCTCTCCTTTCCCTCTCTACTCTCCCCTCTTCCTCTTTCCTCCTTCCTTTCCTCCCTCCTTTCCTCCTCTCCTCCCTCTCTCTCCCCTTTCCACAAGTTTCCCCCTCTTTTATCTCCCACTCTCCCTTTCTTCCTTCATTCCCTCCCCCACCCTCCTTTCTTTTTCTCTGGCTGAACTGGAGCTCAGTATCTAGCTCCTGCTAGCCTTATCATTGAGATGATCCTCCTGCCTTGGACACTGGAGTGTGTGACTCCACATCCTGTTTATTTTTATTTTAAACAAAATGCACATCTGCTGGTAAACTTTGGTATCAGGAAATGGGCGATATTTTTGAGCAGGGCATTTTCATCCCGTGTGAGTAGGGTGTTTTTATTTGCTTGGTGGTTTTACAGTTTGTTGGCTCTCTTGTTTCTAATGAAAGCAGCTATACTTTGCAGGTGACAGTGACATTCAGCTCAGGCTGTGTCTTGGGTCACAGTAGTGTGTTCAGGCACAGAGTCACACAGACACTTAGCTGTGGAGTAGCTAACTCCGGTGCTGTTCATCTGTCTGTTCCTCCTGCCTTCCTTTTGATTGGCAGCTTTCCAGGACACAATGGGCAGTGGGAAATGCTAAGACCCGAGAGGTTCCTGTGTTGGAGCCCTCACTCGGTCTCCACCTGGTGGTGCTGTCTGGGGGAGGTTGCGAGACCTTCAGGAAGTGGGTCACTGTGGGGAAACCCTTCACACCTATGGTCCACTCTGCTTCCCGATCCACCTAGATGTGAGATGGACCTGGCCACCACGCCGTCCTCACCCTGATATCCTGTAACCACAGTCAGCCGCTCCTCCCTTCAGCTGGTTGAGCCATGTCTTTTTACCAAAGAGAGAAGAGCTGACACAGAAGACAGTTCTTAAATGACTGACGTAGTTTCATTCATAAAGTCGACAGGCTGCTGGGAAATGTTTCCATGCTGACTCTGGAATCTGGGTTCTGTACTGCTGCACTGTGGGTAACGGAGTGAAATGGACTGCCCCCCCCGTCATCTCTGTGCCCACAAAATTCACATTGGATGTGCTTATTGCTTCCAGTGCCATGGTGATAACCCCAAGCTGCTCAGATTACTAATTTAGATTCTTGTAAGGCTGTCTGGGAGAATGCCCACACATCCAGCTCTCTGTTTTAGAATGACTGCCAGCTCCTAGAAATCACAGTCAAGATGACTTGACATCAATACTCAATATCTCTGCACACTTCGTGGTTGTGCTTATACCTCTGCTTCATTCTATAGGGCTCAAGAAAATCGTTCTCAACTATTGGCAAGTTTAAGTTGCTCAGAGACTGGACGATGACCCAGTCAGCACAGTGCTTGCTGCGTAAGTGGAAGGACCTGAGTTCAGATCTCCAGCACTTGTGTAAGGAGCCAGAGGCAGCAATGGGGCATGGTGCATGCTCCCCGCACTGGACTTGTGAAGGTGGGAGAATCCCTGGGGCCTGATGGCTGGCCCGGACAACGCGCAAGCTCTAAGTTCAGTGAGCAAACCTGTTTTCAAAAATAAGGTGGAGTGTGCTAGAGGCAGATATTCAACATTGACCTCTGGCCTCTAATTGGGAATGCCCCCCAAATACATGGACTGGAATACAGTATGAACACCACACACACACACACATGCACACACACACACATGCACACACAGGGAGTGTGTTAGGTGATTAAGGGGTTAATTACAGTATGGCCACTTGAATACGTGGGACAATAATCAATGCCTGGAGGCCTTGGTGGTACAAGCTTGTGGTTCCACCTATGTGGTAGACTAAGGCAGGAAAAATCAAATGTTCAAGCCCTGTCTGAGCTACAGAAGGAGTTCAAGACCAGCATCAACACCTTAGTGAGACCCTGGCTCAAAACAAATACAAATTTCTTCCTTCCTTAGTATACTAGAGGTGCTAAGTTCAATCATTCATACATATATTCATATGTATACACACACACACACACACACACATTCAATGTCTTGGTTTTTCGAGACAGGGTTTCTCTGTAGCTTTGGTGCCTGTCCTGGAACTAGCTCTTGTAAACCATGCTGGCCTCGAACTGCCAGAGATCTGCCTGCCTCTGCCTCCCGAGTGCTGGGATTAAAGGCGTGCGCCACCACCGCCCGGTTTCATATTCAATGTCTTAACTACTACCCAGGCTCTTCCTGAAGAGATCGCCTGTCTCTGAGCAGATGGGCAATGTGTTCATTTCTCTTTGAACATCATTTATCAGGATTTAAAGCTTTCTGTGTGGAGGGAAACCCTGTGTGACACTCATTATCCACTCCATGAGCCCAGTAAAGACCTCTTAAAATGGCACCCACACCCCGGGTGTGATCCCCAACACCACTCACAATTTTTTAACGAGTAAGTTTAACAGATGAGGTATAGATAGACAAAAACATAGACCATGAAACTGGAATATAAATCAGAAGGTGTTCAGAAAGCCGAAAATGAGCAAATGAACAAACAATTAACAACTCATGGAGAGAAACAGAAGGCGGGAAGAGGCTTACAGACGGTGCCTTGGCCCAGTCTCGTTTGAAGGATCAGAGTCAACATTTTTTGGCCACCAAACCCAACCCATACTGTCTCTATTGTAACAGCTCAAGTCTTCTGATATCACAAAAAAAAAAAAAAAAAGAAAAAGAAAAAAAAAGAAGACGGACAAAAAAGGGAGTAACCTTGTCTTTTTTTCCTCTGTTTACCATCTCAAATCCAAATCAATAAACAAGTAAATAATAAATCTCAGGTCCAAGGCAACAAAAGAAAGTGGATAGGTTTTGTGTCAGGCAGAAAACATGTCCACTCTCATGCTGCAACAAGACAGAGTGTGGACTGGCAGAGGCTTGAGCCTGGCTCCATCAGCCCTGGCCACTTTTGAGAAAGAGGGAGCCACATTGGCTAAAGAGCTGAGCCAGGCTGCAGCAATGGCAGACGAACCTCGAACCTTGGCTGTGGACTGGACCCTGGGTTTGCGGACGAGCAGAAGGGATTTGTAAGTAGCAAGGACTCCCCAAGCCCGACTCTGCCTGGCTCACTCAGCCACTCCAGCAGGAGGACTCCTAGACCTAGACACAGTAGTGGCAAAATCAATGAAATGGACTAAACAAGACAGAATTACCTAGCAACCGGGCCAGAAGCAGGGCCAGGGAGGGAGCTTTAGTGCTCTGGGTTCTGAGCAGATGTGCGAAGGCCCAGTTCACACTGGTAAATGCGGTCCCTGTGGCACGGTCCTTCCGGTAAGCACAGGACCAGTTTTTCTCCCAGAGTCCCGAGGGTACATAGCAACCGGAAGTTGACTGGATTAGCCCCAGGAGGGCATGGTTGTAGCAGGGAGTGGTCCGGGATGCAGAGGATGGAGAGGGGAACAGTCTTTCTGAAAGAAAAAAGCCAACAGCATAAGGTACACTCTGTACAGTCTGTGATATTCAATATTGGATCAAGAACAAAATGAAGTGGGGGGGGGGGGGGCTGGAGAGAAGACACGTGGTTGTGAGCCCTGGCTGCTCTTGCAGAGGTCAGGAGTTTGAATTCCGTTCTCAGCATCCATGGAGCAGTGCACAACTTCTACTGACTCCAGCTCCAGGGAATCTGATGCCCTCTTCTGGCCTCCTCAGGCACCAGCATACACGTCTGTCTGTCTGTCTGTCTCTGTCTCTCTCTTTCACACACATATGAAATATAAAAACATTTTTTAAAAAAATAGAATAGTTGGACAAATGATATCCTTTGGTTTTTAAAGTAAAAGTGGGCACTTAGTTTACAAACCTCTTCTGCCCTTTAACCTACAATGGCCTTTAACCTTCAAATAAGTTTCCATTTGTTAAGTCAGCCTACACCACTTCACCTCTCACAGGCCGAGTAATAACTGCAACAAACACACAAGCAGCACCCATGTGACAGGGCACACTAGAGAAACTGCCAGAGTAAGCCCATGTCTCACTAAATGCTGTCGTCATTCGATTGGAAGAATCGTGCAAGCAGCAGCATTCACGATCAGTAATACGCACACTATTTGTACACGTGTCCATTCTGGGGAGAGCTGGTCTGGAAGCTCTGGAAATCACTTTCTTCCTGTTAGTATCTGGTAACACCTGATCAGTCCCCTTAGGAATCACCTCCATTGTCCCCCACCTGCTGGGGTCACCTCAATCCGGAGCTGGGACAAGAAGCTCACAAGGATCTTTGCTGTCTTCAGCCTGCTCCTCACCTGGCAGCTTGGGCAGGAACTTAAAACTCAGTGTCAGATTCTATCTCTGTCTTGTTCAACAGCCCCTGATGATAACAGAAAAACTCAGTGTGGGAGAGAGCTGCGCGGGCCTCCTGGGACTTTCTACCACCATAACCTCCACCTTCCTCTGCTTCCCCTCACTGCTGCCTCCCAGCCACATGAGTCACCCCCATGCTATTTCTGAGTGCACGCATCTGTCCCCTGTCCCTGCGGGCTAGCCTATCTCCTCTCTCTGGAGTCGTCTCCAGAGGTTACAGCCTCTGGGCTCACTTCATAGCTTCTTGGAATCTTTGCTTAAATCTTCACCCTCTGTGTGTCCTGTCCTGACCACTCCGAGCCTGTTGCCTACCGTTGTCTGCTCTGTGTCTTTCCTCCTTTCTCCATTCTTAGCCTCCCTTGACATAATTCCTAATTAGCTTATTATATTTGCTGCTTACTGTTAGACCTAAACCCTCTAAACCTAAACACCCAGGTCAGTTTGATTCAAGTTCTTAGACTAGTGTCTGTCTGACATAGCCTGGGTCTCCGGTTCATACTGATGAATGAAGGAACAATGTGAATATTCTCAGTGTCCACTCCCTCATCCGGGTGTCTACTGTGGATCTGTGCATCTCAACCCCAGCGAGTTCTCTTGGTCACCCCTTCAGCTATCGTGCTGGTCCCTGTAGCCATCTCATTTGGTCATGTTGTTGGTGAGTAATATCAGCGTCATTACCATTCTGGCCCATGAAACCACACTGGGCACACCCTGCACCGTGTGGCCTTGTGAAAACTTCCCAGACAAGCGTTGCGTCCAGGTTACCCAAGCTCTCTCGAGTGACTGCTCCTTTATCCATGATGGATTCACATTTTAGCCTCTGTCGTCTGTTAATCTTGGTCCCTTTACAATAACGTAAGTGTCTAGCTCTGATTTGTTCTGTTTAGATATATCACCATGGCTTTCTCCTCTCACAGGTCTTCACACATCGGAAGGTCATGAAGACAGCCTGTGCAATCCGGTCTAATCTGGTGTGTACGTACAACTGCTTCAGTGTCAGGAGCTTCCTCCTGTGGGTTTGATATTCTTTTCTAGAATCTGCAGGCACCTGCACTCATGTACCTACACACATGCACGCACGCACGCGCGAGCACACACACACACACACACACACACACACACGTTAAAAACAAATCTTTTTTTTTTTTTTTTGGATTTTTCGAGACAAGGTTTCTCTGTAGGTTTTGGTTCCTGTCCTGGAACTAGCTCTTGTAGACCAGGCTGGCCTCGAACTCACAGAGATCCACCTGCCTCTGCCTCCCGAGTGCTGGGATTAAAGGCGTGTGCCACCACCGCCTGGCAAAAACAAATCTTTTAAAAAGTCAAAGCTGGGGCTGGAGAGATGGCTCAGTGGTTAAGAGCATTGCCTGCTCTTCCAAAGGTCCTTAGTTCAATTCCCGGCAACCACATGGTGGCTCACAGCCATCTATAATGAGGTATGGTGCCCTCTTCTGGTCTGCAGACATATACACAGACAGAATGTATGCACAATAAATAAATAGATATTTAAAAAAAATAAAAAGTCAAAGCTACCTGGATGTGGTGGTGTGTACCTTTAATCCCAGCACCTGAGAGGCATAAATAGGTGGATCTCTGTGAGTTCAAGGCCAGCCTGGTCTACATAGTGAGTTCCAGGACAGCCAGAGCTACACAGAGAGACCTGTAGCATGAACTCTAATTGTTCTTAATAATAAAAACCCAGAGTCAGCTATCAGGGCCCAAGCTGAAGGATCAGAGAGGCAGAGCAGTCAGCCACTATATAGTTCTTACCTCCACCAATGCTCAGACCAAAGGGGCAATCAATCCTATCTTTGCGGATCCTCAGACTGCTTTCGCCTCTAAGAATCCTTAGAATGCATCTGAGCTCCTGTCTCCTCCAGCCTTATATTCCTCTCTCCACCCAGCCATATCACTCCTGTCTCCACCTCCCTAGTGCTGGGATTAAAGTCGTGGGATCCCAAGTGCTGGGATCACCTTTGTGTGAGCTCTGTTTCTCTTTTAGACAGATTCAATCTTGTGTAGCCCAGGGTGGCCTTGAACTCAGAGATCTGTCTGCCTTTGTCTCCTGAGTACTGAGATTAAAGGTGTGCGCCACCACCGCCTGGCCTCTGTGGCTTAGCTCTGCATGCTGGTCTTCAGGCAAGCTTTATTTGTTAGACTGCAAACAAAATATCACTATAGAGACCCTGTCTCCCCTCAAGAAAGGCTGCTTTTAAAGTTCCCTTGTTTTCTTTGTGGTAATAGCCTCATTTGATAAAATTCAGACACACATTACGAAGCCCATGTCTGCTGTTTCTTCATCATTTGTGAATTTATCGATAGACTTTCCTTTACAGAATGAGTTCTGTAAACCATTCTACCCAAGACAGCTCTCAGCATGAGTGACTTTGCCTTAGACCCTGTGAAATTCTCAGGGAAACTGTAATTCTTCTCTGTATGTGGTTTCTGGCCTGGTTTATACAAATATCCATTTAAGGGACTGCAGAGATAGCTCGGCAGATCGGACGCTTGCTGTGCGAGGCTGGAGATTGGAGTCTGGATCCCGAGGGTGGAAGGCCCTGCCTGAGCAGAAGTGGGGATTCCCCAGGGCACTCTGGCTCGTAGAGAGTAGAATTCTGGGTTCAAAGAGAGAGCCTGTTCATTAAACTAAGTGGTACATTGTCGAAAATACCCATTGCCAACTTCTGAACTTCACATGCGCACTCAGCTCGGGGATACCAAGAATATATATATTGGCTTTTTGAGACAGGGTATTGCTATGTAACTCTGGCCAGTCTGGACTCACTATGTAAAACAGGCTGGCCTCGAACTCACAGAGATCTGTTTGCTTCTGTCTCCTGAGCCCTGGGATTAAAGGTCTGCACTATCACCCCTACCTCAAAAACATTCCTTGGGCATGCTTTTTTTTTTTATTTCAAAATTCCAGTTGGGGTCCAGGCGAGGTGTGTCATTTTTGTGCCCAAAATTTAAGGATTATTTAGAAAATCTCTGGCAGATGAGATAGCTACCTGGAACTCTCAAATTCCATCAACCAGAAGGTGGAGAAAATATGTAACAAGGTTGTGGTCATAGCCTTTCATAGTGTGAGCAAATCCTCCAGCCTGGGTATGTCTGTTCACTCGCTGCTTCCAGACTTCTGAGACGAATAGAGAAGCTGATGTCTTAGGGAGAAGCTGATGTCTTAGGGAGAAGCTGATGTCTCAGGGAGAAGCTGATGTCTCAGGGAGAAGCTGATGTCTTAGGGAGAAGCTGATGTCTTAGGGAGAAGCTGATGTCTCAGGGAGAAGCTGATGTCTCAGGGAGAAGCTGATGTCTTAGGGAGAAGCTGATGTCTCAGGGAGAAGCTGATGTCTCAGGGAGAAGCTGATGTCTCAGGGAGAAGCTGATGTCTCAGAAAGAAGCTGATGTCTCAGGGAGAAGCTGATGTCTCGATGAATATCATTTGTTTTCACTGCCACTGCTTTGTCCTGTGTGTCCAAATTGATTGTTTTTGGTTCTGTCCTTAGGACTTGAAGCATTTAGTCATCTAGGGTATAATTTAATAATTAAGGGGGAAATGAGTGGGACTTAATTGTCCCCACGCTTCACACAAGTGGCATACAAACAGCAGAGGCTGATAAATATGCATTTGTGATCACAACAGCCCAGAGGCAGGGCACAGGCAGTCTTCCTGCTCTGAGTCACCCAGATCAGAGGAAAGGTATTTTCCCCATGCAGTTTCACAATCCACAAGAGGAAATTGCTCTTTGTCTTATTATCAGCCTGGGCCGCAGAGGGCAGTGAGGGGGGTTAACTTCATAATTTGCCTTTGTATTTCACGGTGGCATCTGGCCAGGTGTTCTCAGGCGCAATGGAGAGGCAAGGTGAGCTGTGTTTGCCTGGGGAATATTGGGCTTCCGTGAAGACATCCTGGAGAGACCCTCTGGATGCTCATCCTGCCTCAGGTGGACAGGTGACCTGTCAGCCAGGCTTTTAGGACTATCAGACAGAGCCAGGGAGATAGCAGGACAGGTCCTTGTCCTGCAGGCGTCAGCTGAGCTAGATTCCCAGAACTCACACTTAAAAGGGGATGTGGCAAGTATTTGTCATCTCTGGTGGGATGAGGTGGGAAGTGGGGACAGGAGGCTCTGACACCACTTCATACAATGTAGAGGATATCCCAGCAGCACACCTGAGATTATCCTTGATTTCTGCATGCCCACACACAGGTGGGTGCACATACATACATACACATGCACATGCACATGTGTGCACACACACACAGGCACACACACAGGCAAATACAGGCACACATACACATAGGCACACACACATAGGCAAACACAGGCACACATACACATAGGCACACACACACACATAGGCATACACAGGCACAACACATAGGCACACACACACATAGGCATACACAGACACACACACATAGGCACACACAGGTGCACACACACATAGGCACACACAGACACACACAGGTACACACACAGGCACACACACACTGACTACGGTTATTAGCCAACTATGATGAGCTCTGAGGGTGATTCCTTTGCACAGCCCCTAAAGCATCATGTGATGATGAGAGCCACTTGTCTGCTCCCCACAAGTGCCCAAACCAGAGACGAAACAACTAGGAAGCTGGCTGGGGTAGCAAAGGGCAGCCTGGGATACACTAGTGCCTCAGCCTCTGAATCCTGTACCCTGTACTCTGGAGTGCGGGGTGGGGGTGGGGGTCAGCAAGCTACCAGCCCCGGGCCTCTTGCCTACTTTTGAAAGTCTTGTTGTGAACTAAGAAAGATTTTTACATTTTTAGGAGAAAAACAAAGTAAAAACTGAGTAACATTTCATGACACATCAGAAAAGAAATTCAAGTTTCATTATGTATAAAGTTTTATTTTAATGTTCAATGCCATTCATTCCATGACACATTGCTAAGGGCTCCACTGAAGTCACTGTGTGGAGACCGTGTGGCCAGTGTTTCCTACCTGGTCCTCCACTGGGGAACTCTGCGGCTGATGATCTGTCCAGAAACACCAGCCCAGCTCTGGAGGGAGCTTAACACGCAGTTATCTGGGACTGAAAAAGTGCGTGCGTCAGTGTGAATTCTCCCCAGGCGTTCAATAAACTCCAGTAGATCAAGGCCTTGATTATCTACCAGTGTTGAGAAATAAGATGGTTATTGTCATTGCTGCAGTTCTAAGGGGGAGGCTTCCATGATGCAAGTGTTGCAGCTCTGAGGGGAAAGGTATCGTGGGAGTCAGGAGCCAAGGAACACCACACAGTCACAGGACACTGCACACCTCACAGGAGAGAATTAGGAGGGTGGCTACCTCTGCTCAGGTGAGAAACAGCAGGGGACTGAACAGGAGTCAGGCTTTATATAGAGTTTCCTGGGGGTAGAGGTTTTCAGGGTAGGGATTGGTGGGATTTCTAGTCTTGCACTTGGGGAAAGTTTAGGGATTGGTGGGATTTTGATCTCAGGAATTGGTGAGGTTTTGAGTTCAGGGATTGGTGGGTTTTTGAGTACAGGGATTGGTGGGTTTTTGAGTACAGGGATTGGTGGGTTTTCAAAACCTGGGAATGACAGATTTTTTTAACCCTACAGCTATGTTTACTAAAATGGAAGAAAACTAAACAAACATGTGTAACTATGTGGTTATAGCTTTATTAGTCAGTTGGTTGAGGTACTCTGGTGTGGGACCATGGTCTGTATATTTTAAATAAACTCTGATTGGCCAGTAGCCAGGAAGGAAGTATAGGTGGGACAACCAGACAGGAAGTAGAAGTAGGTCAAGGAGAACAGGAGGATTCTGGGAAGAAGGAAGCCCATTCCTCTGCAGTTGTGAGCCTGCCACAAAAGAAGCAAGATGTGACTGCCTCGCTGAAAAAGTTACCAAGCCATGTGGCTAATATAAGAATAATAGGCTAATATAAGTTATAAGAGTTAATAAGAAGTCTGAGCTAATGGGCCAATCAGTTTATAGTTAATGTAGACCTCTGTGTGATTTCTTTGGAACTTAACAACTGTGGGAACCAGGAAACCCTCGACTACAGTACTCAGCACACATCAAGGGCTAGAATACTATTGGGGCACAGACTGAACACTGGAGAGGGCACAGCGCAGCTTAGGGGTTGCTGTGATTGAGTCAAAGACATCAGTTTTGCTAGTATTTTCCCACTCATTTGCTTTTATTTCTTTTCTTCCTTGTTTATATTACTTACATGTTGGGGGCTGTGGACCCCCAGGCCCTGAATTCCTTGTAAACAACTTATTTTCCCTGCTCTGAGTGGCCTGCTGCTGCTTTGAACACGAGACCTTGATGGCAGGAGAGTGGTTTCATATGGACTGAAAGATCCCGAGGGCTGGGGCGTGGCCAGAGCCCTATATAAACTGCCCCTGAGCACAACAAAGTTGGCATTCTTGTCTCAAGGATGACCCGTGTCCCTGTGTCTGTCTGTCTGTCTCTGTCTGTGTGTATGTTGTTAAATCTTCTGCCTAGTTCCCGCAGCATGTGGTGAGTAGCGCGTGGGATGGTATGCTTACATATTGAAAGTCATATTTTACAAGGTTATCAAAATCATCAGGTGTGTGAAAAGAATGAAAGTGTGGGAGACAGGGGTGTCACTGAGAGTCCCTGACAAAGGACATCTTTATCTTCTCCTTTACCACATATTTCTCTTTTATCCATTTTTTATTATTTTTATTATGCTATGCATTTTTCTCTGCTCCCCTCCCTTGCTCCCCTCTCCCCTTTTACCCTCTCCCATGATCCCCACACTCCCAATTTACTCAGGAGATCTTGTCTTTTTCTCCTTCCTATGCAGATCCATGTCTGTCTCTTAAAGACACGGGAGAGCAGACTTCTCATAGCTTTTCTCCTGCTAACCCTGGGAGCCAGCAGACATGAGAGACTGTCTCCTCATTCAGCAAATATGAGCTAGCTTATTGACCAGGGCTTGTATGATCCAAGCAATAACAGTGCCCTCTCCTCCTTCTCCCTCTGTCTCTCTCCTCTCTCTAGCTCTGTCTCTCTCCCTTCTCTAGCTCTGTGTTCCCTTTGTGATGCTGAGCAAGGCCCAGGTGGCTCTTTTCTGAAGTAGAATTGGCTTCAGAGCTTACATGAGGATAGCTGGACTCCCAGACCAGGAATGCTGAGATGTGGCGATTGCCATGAATTTGAAGCCAGTTTGAACTACGCAGTGAGTACCAGGTCTGCTAGTACCAGGTTGTACTCTGTCTCAAATCAAAAACAAAAGCCAAGAAAGATACATAAAGACGGAATTAATAAAAGGGGACATGTGAACAGATGTCTGTTCGCTCCAGTGCAGCACCAATGACCGACCAAAGAAAGAATCCACCCAAATTTAGCCTGGTGATCTCCTTGGTTTATTGGGATTACTTAAAGGAGTGTGGCTGAGAGTCCACTTATAGGGTCTCTGATGATTCAGTGGCAGCAGCTCCAACATAAAGGTCACCTTAGCCTGGGAGAAGATGTGTGGCAGGTGAGGAGAATGTGTGGGAGGTGAGGAGGATGTGTGGGAGTCCCTAGTACTCCCTACACAGCCTGCTGGGGGGAGGGAGCATGGGGGAGCAATGGGGGGCTCCGCCTTGGCTCCCTATACAGCCTGGAGGAGTCAGACTCCTGGGGCTCCGCCTTGGTGCCCTCCCCCATGGATTGTTTACTGTTCTCTAGCCCTGGGGAGGTACCTTGTTACTTTTGTAAAGGAGCCTTGTAAGTTTCAGGTACTTCCTGAGGCCCTGTAAGGTTCCCTTGGTTTTAGGAGATGCCCTCCAGCAGGGAGTGTCTCAGAAGGAAAGGGGCAACCACCCAAAGCTGTTTTGTTTTCAAAGTAAACAGTGGGTTGGCACTGGAAGTGAGTGGGAGGACACTAAGAAGTTACTATGAAGCATCCATAGAGATGGGAGTAAGGGACTTGAACAATTCCAGAATGGTACAGTGGACGATCCCCGTGCCCAGTGTTCAGCCCAGTGGGACTGACATACTCGGCTTCCCAGGTGAAGGAAACAGCATTGCGCCACAGAGGGCCCCTGTCTTTACTCCCAGATGTGGTGGATACTGTGCTCAGGTAGGTTAATGGCCTCCGTGAGGACACTGGGGAACTTAACTAAATCCAGTTCGTGTTGATTGAGCACCAGCATCAGGGTGACATTCCGGGTTGTCGGAAAGGCTGTGGGGTCCTGCTGCTCTGACCGCGATTCAGAAAGGGAAGAGAAGAGGAGCGAGAGGGAGATGCGTGTGTTTCAAAGAAAGAGTCTCTTATGACTCATTAAACTAAGGACATTGTGTAAAAATCTCTTTGAGAAGAGTGTGCACCCTAGACATGATATGATGGCTAACACAGTACCTGCCATGTGTGTATCAAATACTGTTTTGAATTAAATTGATAATTGTCACCTGTAGGGAAATATTATGTCATTAAAATATTAAGAGGCAAGGAGTGTATATGTGTGTATATGATGTCTATATGTACATGTGTGTAATTGCATTATATGTGCCCACATGTGTATTTATGTATATGATATATGGGTGCATGTGTGTGTGCATGTACATGTAAGCATGTATACGATGTATATGATATGTATGCATACATGTGTGTATGGTATATATGTTTATATATGGGTATATATGATGTATATATGTGTCAATGTGTGTATATATGTTTATAGATGATATGTGTATATACATGTCCATGTAGATATGTATGTACAAATTCCATTTACCAATCACTACACAAAAAATCATCCCATTCATTTGAAGAGAAAATTTATATAACAGTGTTTTTGAAAATGGAAAAACTTTCAAGAGAAAATTATGGTTCATTAGACTCCTGGATCCAAAACACATTTTTAGAAAAATATACCACAACTATATACAAGTGTGCACAGGGGACAGGCACCCTGAAGGAAGTGACACCTTCATGAAAAAGCATGTTTGCAAACATTCAAATCTGTGTTTCTGGTCGGGCTCCCGTGGGAAGCCATCACTCTGAGAGGGAAGGAATTCAAACAGCGCCTGGTAGGTCTGAGCATGCTCGGAGCTGTTACCAGCTCCTGTGGATAAGTCACTCCCTCTCAGGAGAGGGTAGAGTCCCTGCAATTCAGGCAGCTGGGTGTGGTCACACTTGGTACACAGGTTCAGTCTTACTTTGCATTTTGATTGGCAAGAAAGCCACCTGACAACTAAGGGGTCAGGCTAGGATTGTCTCCTAGGCATTGCCCCCTGACTGTGCCTGCTCTAAGTGGCCTGGGGAGGTGTCGCAGATCTAAGTCCTGGGTTGGCTTGTATGAACCAAGGTTTTCCTGTGTAGTCCACACTAGCCTTGAACACAATATAGTAGTTTTATTTTTTGATTTTTAAAGTATGATCCATGTTATTGAAGCACTATCAAAATAGCTCAGCCATGGACTCAGCTTAGGTGTTCATAAACAAGTGAGTTAGGAAGGGAAATATAGTAGATATACACAATGCGTATTATCTAGCAATAGAGGGGAGTGAAATTGTGCATTTTGGGGAAATGGTTGGGATTGGAGTCCATCATTTTAAGTAAAGTAAGTTAGACTCAGGAACATAAATATCACAGTTTTGTCATGTGTCAATCCTAGACTATCTCCGTCCCTCTCTGTTCTCATTCTCTGTCTCTGTCTCCTGCCCCCCCCCCCCCCCCTGTGTACGTGACAATGGAGGTTGAAATGATTCCCTGGGAAAGGGAAGGAGCCTGAGGAGGGGTGGAGAGGAAGGGGAGGAGGGGAGGACATGGACAGGGACTGTGGTACGTGATATAATCAAATAAGAGTGTCTTTATTGAACTTATTACCATGGGCAGTGAATATAAGCTGATAAAAAGATTGTAGGCCTTTTGCAAATAATTTAAGGTGATGACGGTCATCCAAGAGCAAATGTCTGCTGGTCATCTCCCTGGAATCCAGAGGAAATGTCTGAGATGCCTCAGAAGCATTCCGGCAGGCAGCAGGCATTTCTCCAGTTTTGAAACTCTCAAAGAATCAATGCTTTCTAGTCAATTTTTGCCTCTGTCTTTGTGTAGCAGCTCTCACAGACAGAAGCTCTCAGGTAATATGTAAGTTATTGTTGACCATGAAGATTGCCTGAATTGAGGAGACTAATGACAGCCATCATGGGGAGTTTGAAACAAATACTTAACGTTTCCTGATTTACCGTTTCGCCTGCGGGGGAGAACGGGGAATGCTGTGGAAGGGATGCCGAGGATGGAGAACGCTCAGTGCTCAGCCTCTGAGTTCAGGGTGAGCTTTGTGAAGACCTTAAACACGTGAGTCAAGTTTTGCCCAGAAAGATTTTCAACATGAACCTGCCAAGCACTAAGTTAGAGAATTTGTAGAGCTTTTTTTTTAGTTCATTTGCAGTAAGGAGAGGGCAGGCCTTCCTTGAGGGAAGCGGAACTGTGGGAGGGACTCCTGAGGGAGGCCTGAAGCCTGTCCGGGAATCTTGGGACACCCAGACCCTCACCATCCCCTTCTGTGTGTGGGTGTAGAGCGCAGGAAGGAGGGCTTGGGATGCTGAGGGATGTCTGTGCTGCTGCCCTGCTTTCTGAGGCTGGCCCTGAACAGTCTGTGCTCCTAGAACAAGTGCTAGCAAAGTTCCCTGCATATCCAAGATGGCGTGATAGGGTGACATGCATGGCTGTGAGGTGGTTGCTGTTTCCTTGGTTGGCCCAGTCCAGATGATCACCTTTAGTCAAGATGGCAGTGAAATCATGTGACATTGGTCTTCTCCAACCCTAGCAAAGATGGCTGCCATTTACGTGGCTGCCCAAAGATGGTGAAGTCACATGACATCCACCTTCTCCAACCCTAGCAAAGATGGCTGCCATATACGTGGCTGCGTAAAGATGGTGAAGTCACATGACATCCACCTTCTCCAACCCTAGCAAAGATGGCTGCCATATATGTGGCTGCGTAAAGATGGTGAAGTCACATGACATCCACCTTCTCCAACCCTAGCAAAGATGGCTGCCATATACGTGGCTGCGTAAAGATGGTAGTAATCCAAAATGGAATCATGCCATGGTTCCTTTAAAATTACACATACAGAGATATCAACTCCCAGTATTCCTAGTTTTAACATTTATCTTTCAGATTTTATAGATTTTTAACCATCTCCAACAAAATAAACGTATAAATCTGCAGGTGCAGAATGTTCACATAAACAAGTCTGTTTTGGCGGCTCTCCTATGCTTTCTCTAACTCATCACTGGGTCAGGTGGCTCAGACTGACAGGACACAGAGGAAACTTCCAAATACACCTGTGTCTAAAGGAAAAGCCATAATCCAAGTCTAGAGCCAGCTTTTGAATAAAATAGAGTAGTATAAAACAATTTCAATGCTGTCTATGCCCAAAAAGCCTCTGAATGCCTGCTAACCATAATTCAGTGACCAGAGAGCTCAGAGGTGAATTCATAAATGCAGCCATGGCAGGAGCAATGACTGGCAGCTGGCAACAGCAGAGACACCCAAAATATCCAATTCATTTCTGTCTCAGATCCATGCTTACAACAAAACTTACAGACACACCAGAAAACACAGGCAAAAGTTTCCAACAAAACAAGGACACACAACTCTCTTGAGAAACAGACAGACGAACCTTTCCAACAAGACAGACAATGCAACAAGACTTTCAGACACACCAGAAAACATGAGAGATAAAACTTTAAAACAAAACAAGCATATGCAACTTTCTCAAGTCACAGACAGACAAAATTTTCCCTGGGGAACAAAACTTTCCAATCAGAACCAGATCCAGAACCCGATGGGTATACGTGCTGAACCTGGATGGGAGGATGTTGGGGTCCTTTTGAACCCCCTCCATGCCCCAGGTACGGTCATGCTTTCTTTCTAGCATGGCAGCTCACTCCAGTAGTCCACGAACTGAAGGCAGTCATGAAACTTTGAAACATCTCGATTCATGTGCCTCCTGAAGTGATCCCTTAGCCCCAGAATTCCAGAGTGAATGTCTAGTGTTAGGATTTGTGTGGGTGGTGTGAATCTCACTCGGGCTTCCAGAAAACGTTAACCCCACTAGCTGAGAAGAAGGCTACTACCACAGTTTAAAGCCATATTTGAAGCGAGCTTTAATTAAATACTGGCCAGGTGGTTGGGCTCTAGCCAGATCTGTCTCTAGGTTTCCAGAGATGGCCTCAGATCAGGTTTTGCAGTGGTTTGAGTATTTTCCATCAGGTCCAGTCTGGTGCAAGCATATATCCTGACGTACCTCCAGCCGACATCCAGTCGGGTTGAGTGTGTATCCTGACATATTTCCTGCCTGCGAACCTCCTGCTCACATGTGATCAAGCACACCCAGTACAGACGGGTCAAGCAAATCTGTTTAAGGGGTGAAAACAAGCGATTTGTGATCTCCCCTAAACAGTAGCTTCCAACATTTCAAGAGATATCTGTCCTTGAGCATGAGACTTGTAAATCAGAGATATTTTTGTTTCATGGATTCCATAGGCATAGTATTTAAAACCGAAAATGTAACTTTGGCTCTCACATCTGCCTCTTACATACTGGACTGGAAGTCCTCAGATGCCCTAGGGAGGGGTTCCAAGGGTAGAGAGAGGGAGTTGATATAGAGAAACGAGTTTTCAATGCTGAGGATTTGGGCAAAAGCCAAGACCTCTAAGAAGCAGTGGGAATGAGGGGCAAGATGAACTTCTGAAGACGCAACAGGGCCATCCGTGCTTGCTCAGCTTTCCACAGAGTGGGGTGGTGTGTCTAACAGCTGTGTGTGTGTGAGAGAGTATGTGTGGAGCTCAATGTTGAATATCTTCCTCAACTCCTCTCCACTTTGTTTGTTTGAGACAGGGTCTCTCATTGAACCTGAAGCTCACTGATTCATCTTGGCTAGCTGGCCCGTGAGTCCCAGGATCCCCCTGTCTCTGTCTCCCCAGTCCTAGGATTATAGGCACTTGCCACTGTGCCTGGCTTGTTATGTGGGTTCCGGGCATCTAAACTTGGATTCTCATGCTTAAAAGGCAAACATTTTGCCAACTGAGCCTCTGGCATGGCCTAAGTAACTGCATTTATCTGTACGTTTGACTGTGTAGTGTGTGAGTGGACATTTGCCCCTATTGTGTGCAGTAAGACAGGAGTCTGGTGAGGATGAGCTAGCGTGGATTATTCTCACTCTGGCAGTGTCAAACTAGTACAAAGCTGAACCAAGAAATTCATCTTCAAATGCATGCATTAATTCCAATTGTCCTAATTAGGAACTGTCCTGGGCCATTAATGGACCAGCTTCCTTCCCTGACTTCAAAGCAGAGTTTGGAACATGGTGCTATTCTGAGTACCCTTGTATTTCCTGAGATGGAAACAAGTGGGTTGATTAGCAGATTGAGCCGCTTTCACAGCAGCAAGGCGCTGTAAAACGTCGGCAGAGCATCCCCACCGCCCGCTTCACCTCTTGGTCTTTAATTAGCCCCATCATTACTCCAATTTTTCCCTGTGGCTTATGATTTGCTGACTCCAAGTAATCTAGAGAATCTGCTTCGATGCAGGATCCTATTGGCCGTGCTTTAGAATCCATTGAATATGTATTTATTGAGAAAATTCCTCTTTCCATTCGGGAGTCTTTATTCCATCCTTAATCTCAACTACGAACCATATGGGGGAGACTCTGGGAGCAACATCTCTGCCCTTTTACAAATAGAGCCAGTAAGGAGTGGACATGTGCTTGTCTGTTAAACATGCTATACCTTCTGCTGCCATGCCGACCATGGGGCATTGCCAACATGGGAGCTCCTCGAGCAGGAATTGTTAACCCGCATTTTACAGATGCAGAAACTAAGACTAAGTAGCATGGCCAGAAGCCACCTCAAGTGATGGAGATGGGATTCAAGTGTTCCGGGCTGGCTCTCCAGGGCTCTTAACAACAGCGTAGTTACTTACAGTCAACCCCTCTGGGTTTTGTTTTGTTTTTCAAGACAAGATTTCTCTGTGTAGCTTTGGCTGTCCTGAACTCTTTCTGTAGATCAGGCTGGCCTCAAACTCACAGAGATCTGCCTTGTGGAATATTATTTTAACTGGGCAAAGATGTGTTACAATTGTTTATACTGAATTAGTTTAATTATGTAAAGATGTATTGTATCTGTTGACTGTCTGAAGCACCTGACTGGTCTAATAAAGAACTGAATGGCCAATAGCTAGGCAGAGAAAGAATAGGCAGGACTGGTGGGCAGAGGGACACAGTAGGAGAAATCTAGACGTGGGAGAGGAAAGAGAGGAGTGAGAAGAGGGAGGAGAAGGACATCTGGGGCCACCAGAAGCCAGGCAGCCACCAGACAGCCAGGCATGAGAAGCAGTGAAGGTAAGAGATACATAGACGGAAAGAAAAGTAAAAAGCCCCAAGGCAAAAGGTAGATAAAGAGAAACAGGTCAATTTAAGTTAAAAGAGCAATGAGCCTAAGCTAGGCCAAGCATTCATAACTAATAAGAAGTTTCCATGTCGTGGTTTGGGAGCAGCTTGGTGGCGTAAAAGAAATAACCTGCTACGCTGCCTGACTTTGCCTCCCAAGTGCTGGGATTAAAGGTGTGCACTATGGCAACTACCGCAGCTGCCACCACCACCACCACCACCACCACCACCACTTCCGGGCTCAGCTAACCCTTCTCTGTCTGAATCTGATGAACCATGCTATTGTCATGACTGTCCTTCTCTCTGGGCACCGTTCCTATTCTGATTCTACGTGCATGTTAACTGGTTCCCTTTGGCAGCTGCTGTTTTGACCCCTGTGGTTTGTGCCCCTGACTGGTTGGACACTTCTGTGATATCTAAGCCTTGCTCACATTTAAACAAAGAGGTGGCAATGGAAGAGCTGCAGATGGGGTGACGTCCAGCTTCCATGGGTGAAGCTTCACTATGGGGCGTGAACTGTCATTTCTTTACTTTTGATAATAATTTTTAGAGTTAGTAACGGAGCAATAGGTTTCATTATGACATCTCGATGTATATATATACCTATCATATGTATGTATGTACGTATGTATATTATCATTGTGCTTTGATTTTAGGGGGTGGGATATAAGACATAAAGGGGGAGGTGTTTGGCCAGAATTACCTCAGGACCTGTACCTTCAGGCCTGTAGGACGGAGAAAAGCCTGGCTCAAGTTTAATGGATAGTCTCAAAACTGAAGAGCGGGAATGAGACAGCAAAATCTAGGTAGATGCCCCTCCAGCCAGAGGGAGGGCTTGGTTGTCTCTCATTGGCTGGAGGTACCCCCGCATCACATGATGCCACTTAACCTATATAAGCTGCCGCTCACAGTAACAAACTGAGTTCCTGCTTTGACTTGACTCCCCATCACCCCCATTCTTCCCCTCGCAAATCCATTTCCAAGCTCTTTCCTCTCAAAACCATAGCTGCAGAGCCCGATGCCTCCCTAGTGCTCCCCCACTTGGAGCCCCGACTCTGACCTCAGCTGTAGCCCTTCTCTTTGGGGCTCCCTAGGGCCACTTCCCTGCCAGGATGTTCACAGGTGCCTTATTATTCTAAGTTTGTTCCAAGCTTTTCTCTTCTTTAAGGCTCTTTCTGTAGGGTTTGGGGGCGCACACTAATATATGCTGGACGGGAAGCCCATGTCCTTCTCTTGTGAAGTTATTTCAAGCATCGATGTATAAAATACTCTATCTTAGAATCTTATATTTCAATAAATTTGGAAATAAAATCCCAGAACACTAAAATATATTGCCATGGACTTTTATTTCTCCTGTTACTATGCCGACCATGGCTCCTGTCTGTGGACGATTAATCTAAACGGTGCCCTCAAGGATGGGTGAGAAAATGATGACTTGTTTAAATAATGCCATAGACCAGGCAGACACGGGGCATCGCAGAAACAGAGTGGAACAGAAGTGCCGGGCGTTTCTGGATTAAGCTGACAGGTTTCTACCGGACCATTCTGGTTAGATGAGGCAGAGAGAAAGCATTGTAGAGGGGAATGGCACTGCTTGAACTGGTCTCCATGAAAGTAAATACAAAACAAAAATAAACCAGCAAAACTCCTTGCGGTAACTGTGAAAAACGCCAGGCATTGGCTGAGACTGAACGCAGACTTCCGGGGCATCATCACATCACTCCCTTATTGCACACACAGTGATCTCTAAATATCACCTTGTGGTACAGGTATGAATAATTTACATTGATATGGATTTTGCTTTAGTGATTTGAATTAAGGTCAATTTTGTTATATGTACATGTATTTCTGATCCTGATTAAGGTATTGTGATTGTGTAGTTCATGTAAAAATGTAATATATATAGGTTGTTAATAGATAATTATAATAGTTAAGGTTGTAGTCATGTTAGTTAGATTTTTTTAGATGTGCATAGATATATTTTAGATAGGCATTCTTCATATTTTTCAAAGATTATAGAATATGGTATTTTAAATGTTTTAATAACTTAGGACTTTTCATGACAATGAGACACTCTGCTCCTGGCAGCACCAATCTACTTCAGGAAGAAGATGGGCATCGAAGAGGATCCTTATGGAGTTTGATAGCCATTTGGGCAAGAAACTGTTCTTGCCTGGACTATTGTATAAACTGGACACAGAGAACCCACAGAGAGAGGACTACTGAACTTGCCTAAAGGTGAGATGATCTTTCGGGGTTCCTGATTCATGAAAGAGTCTGCAAGACATTCTTCAGGACAAGCAGATAGTGACTGCCTTTGAAATTTCCTGCTTTGTGGAATGTCTGCTGAAAACTATGGGCCTGTAGGCCGAAGACGGATGCCCCAACAGTACAGAGGAACTTTGGGTGACTGTACAGGCAGCAAGATGTCTCTGTCATTTCTAGAGTTTGAACATTGCTTATTTCTTGTTTGCTTAGGTGATATTGTATCTTTCTGGAGTCTTTGATGGAATTAAGAATAGTTAGTTATAGTTATACTTCTCCTTAGTTATGATAAAGATTATTGTAATTTTTACTTGATAACTGTTTTATGTAATTTTGCTATGTTAAAGTTAAGGCCTTTCCTTTTTGTTTAAACAGAAAAAGGGGAAGTGATGTGGGAGTGTCATATATGAATCTGTTGATTTCATTGGTTAAAATAAAGACACTGCTTGGCTGGTCCTATAGGTTAGAACACAGGTGGGTGGAGTAAACAGAATAGTATGCTGACAGGAAGAGGAAGTGAGCTCAGAGAAGCACGCAGCTCCGCTCAGAGACAGCAGCCTCCTGTCTAGCGGGCAGACAGGATGGCCCAGCTCTCTGAGGCACGCACGCAATGAAGCTCCAACTCAAGATGGATGTAGGCTAGAATCTTCCCGGTAAGCGCACCTTGGGGTGCAACACACTTTATAAGAAATGGGCTAGTCCAGGTGCGAGAGTTAACCAAGAAGAGACTAGAAATAATGGGCCAAGCAGTGTTTAAGCGGGGAGGACACAGCCACGCTGCTTCTATTTCAACAACCTTGGTTAAATATTGATTGTTTTTCCAGCTCTACTCAAACTGCAAATACTGACCACATCTTCCTGTGATTTTCCATAGATAGCTTTATAGGGAGTGTGAATGACAGTTCAACGACATACCACTTGGTAAGGTGTGTGTGCGTGCACGTGTGTGTGCATGCACGCGTGCGTGTGCTTGTGTGACGGTATGCATGGAGGCCAGAGGAGGTCCAGGTGTGCTATCACTATTCACCACATTGCCCTTTGACAGGCTCTCTCACTGGATCTGGAGTAAGGGTGGCAGCTAGCAAGCCCCACTCCCCCTTCCTCCAACATTGAGACTGTAGGTGCAGTTTAGTCACACTCAGCTTTTACATGGGTGCTGGGGATTTGAACTCAGGTTCTCATGCGTGTGCAGGAATCTGCTCTTACCACTGTGCCTTCTCTTCAGTCCCTGCCGGTCTCTGAGGCATGGAGTGATTTCCTACTGTGGTTTCAGTTTGCGTCTGTGTACGGTGGGTTAGGAAACATTTTTCAGCTCTTGACTGGCCATCTGCTTTCTTCCACAAGGGTTCCGTCCAAACCGTTTGCTTATTTTCATTGGATCACTTTTGTAAATTGCTGAATTTGAGAATTCTTTTTGAGTATTTTTGGTCTAGGTTCTTTATCATTTTAGGGTTTTTTTGCAAGTTTCTTCCCAGTCTGTGAGTTTTCTCCTTATCCTCACTGTCTACCTTGTCTTATTTATTTATGTGCATAGTTCACCGTAAATTTTATCTTATTTTTTTAAAAAATTTTCTTTATGTTTTGAAAAGATTTTTAATTTGGAGAGTAGCAGCACACTGTGTGGGCCTGGATGTTCTGGAACTCACTCTACAGATGAGGCTGGCTTCAAATTCACAGAGATCTGCCCGCCTCTGCCTCCTGAGCTCTGGGATTAAAGGCGTACTACATCACGATAATTACACTTACAACTGGTACATCTAGGTGCTCAGCTATATAGAAAAGCTGAGTTGGTGCCAAAATAATAGTTCAATAAGTGTCTTCTAATGAGACAGTTTGCTTGAACTGTTAGTTCATAATGGGAAGTTTGAGTGTGCATAATTCATAGAGATTATTTTTTATTGATATTTATTGAGCTCTACATTTTTCTCTGCTCCCCTCCCTGTCTCTCCCCTCCTCCCTCAACCCTCCTCCAAGGTCCCCATCCTCCCAGTTTACTCAGGAGATCTTGTCTTTTCTACTTTCTACTTCCCATGTAGATTAGATCTAAGTAAGTCTCTCTTAGTGTCCGCATTGTTGTCTAAGTTCTCTGGGATTGTGGTTTGTAGGCTGGCTTTCTTTGCTTTATGTTTAAAAACCCCCTATAAGTGAATACATGTGATAATTGTCTTTCTGGGTCTGGGTCACCTCACTCAAAATCATGTTTTCCAGCTCCTTCCATTTTCCTGCAAAATTTAAGCTGTCATTATTTTTTTCTGCTGTGCAGTACTCCATTGTGTTAATGTACCACATTTTCCTTATCCATTCTTGGTCGAGGGGCATTTAGGTTGTTTTCAGGTCCTGGCTATGACAAACAAAGCTGCTATGAACATAGTTGAGCACATGTCCTTGTGGCATGATTGAACATCCTTTGGATATATACCCAACAGTGGTATTGCTGGGTCTTAAGGAAGACTGTTTCCTAATTTTCTGAGAAATTGTCACACTGATGTCCAAAGGGGCTGTACCAGCTTGCTTTGCCACCAGTAATGCAGGAGTGTTCCCTTTACCCCACAACCTCTCCAGTATAAGTTGTCATCAGTGTTTGTGATTTTGGCCATTCTTACAGGTGTAAGATGGAATCTCAGAGCTTTTTTGATTTGCATTTCTCTGATGACTAAGGATGTTGAACATTTCCTTAAGTGTCTTTCAGCCATTTTAGATTCCTCTGTTGAGAGTTCTCTGTTTAGGTCTGTGCTCCATTTTTTTTTTTATTGGATTATGTGATCTTTTGATGTCGAATTTCTTGAGTTCTTTGTATATTTTGGAGATCAGACCTCTGTCTGATGTGGGATTAGTGAAGATCTTTTCCTGTTCTGTAGGCTGTCATTTTATCTTATTGATAGTGTCCTTTGTTTTACAGAAGCTTTTCAGTTTTAGAAGGTCCCATTTATTAATTGTTTCTCTCAGTGTCTTTGCTGCTGGGGTTATATTTAGGAAGTGGTTCCCTGTTCCAATGTGTTCTAGAGTACTTCCCACTTTCTCTTCTATAAGATTCAGTGTGTCTGGCTTTATGTTGAGTTCTTTGATCCATTTGGACTTGAGTTTTGTGCATGGTGATAGATACTGGTCTATTTTCATTCTTCTACATGTTGATATCCAGTTATGCCAGCACCACTTGTTAAATATGCTTTCTTTCATCCACTTGATATTTTTTGTTTCTTTATCAAAGATCAGGTGTTTGAAGATGTGTGGATTGATATTCAGGTCTTCTATTCAGTTCCATTGGTTTTCCTGTCTGTTCTTATGCCAATACCAGGCTGTTTTCACTACTGTAGCTCTGTAGTAGAGTTTGAAGTCAGGGATTGTGATGCCTCCAGAAGTTCTTTTATTTTGCAGGATTGTTTTGGCTCTCCTGGGTTTTTTGCTTTTCCATATGAAGTTGAGTACCATTTTTTCGAGGTCTTTGAAAAATTTTGCTGAGATTTTGATGGGCATTGCGTTGAATCTGTAGATTGTTTTTGGTAAGATTGCCATTTTTACTATGTTAATTCTGCCTACCCAAGAGCATGGGATATCTTTCTACTTTCTGGCGTCCTCTTCAATTTTTTTCTTCAAAGATTTAAAGTTCTTGTCATACAAGTCTTCCACTTGGTTGGTTAGAGTTACTCCGAGATATTTTATGCTATTTGTGGCTATTGTGAAGGGTGTTGATTCCATAGAGATTATTTTTAACTTGAAGATTGTGGTAAAAACTAATAATTTTAGAAGTACATTATAGTGTAAGTATAAAATTTGTTTTTATTCTCAGACAGAAACAATACAGATCTGGAAATTCGTTGTGTATGCTCTCTTCTTTGCTTCCTCGTTCTTCCTCTCTCTCTTCCTCTGCTTTTCCTCTTTCCACTTACAGATCCTTCTGTCTGTTTCTGGCTTGTGGTCTCCCACTCCAGCCGTGAGCCTCTACACATACAGTTTCCCTTAGCTGTCTCAGTCTGAATTAGTGTTGTGTAACTCTGTGGGTTTGTCATATGATAGAAGAGCCGCATTCACTAGGTGGTTCCTAGAACATCTGGTTTTGTGACTCATAAATGCAAGGGGGAGTTGATGCTGGGTGACGGTCTTTAGCTATTTACAAGACTAAATTCTTACAGTGACACCACAGCCATCGGATTAAGACAAATGAAACAAAGCCAGTCAGGCAGTCTGTGTCTACACTGGAATCGAGGCCTGCCTGTGGCCCTTTCTGAGCATGCTGATGCAGTAAATTCTGTATTAAAAGTCTGTTTCAGGGCCAGGGAGCTGGCTCAATGAGTAAAGTGCCTGAAAGCATGAAGATCAGAGTTCGAATCCCAAGCACCCATGTGACTGATGGATGGGCATGGTGGTCCATCTATAACCCCAGGGATGGCCAGAGTACCAGACTGTGAGAGACCCTGCATTAACATGAGAAGTGACCTCTGACCCCCACACATCATGAGTGGACACACACACACACTTGTGCGTGAAACAACACACATGAACATGCATACATACAAGCATGCATACCACATACAAAACAAAGACAATAACAAAACTCTTTAGTCTCTGCTATTGCCGTCTTAGTTGCTTGTCCAGATTAATGGTAGCTATTCCTCCGTAAACAGCTGGTTTTCATGACCTAGATTCTTTCAATGTCACTGCTTTAGCACCTTGTCCTGTGTCGTGGGAGCAGCACCCCCAAACTGGTAAATACTTCCGAATGATTTCCCTCTTCTCTGGTTCCCAGTTCTCCTGCTCTGTTTACCCTGCTGCTGCTTCACTGCTGGACCATCATGGTGGCCTCCTAGTGGGTGCCCCTGCTGCCTTTCTTCCCCTCTGGCTCCACTGTCCACGCTGTAACTCCTGTCATCCTCACTACGTGAGTCCAGGCGCCTCACTTGTTCCCCAAGTTCTTGCATAGTTTTTACAACCTTAAGAATAAAGTCGAAGTTTCTCACTGTGAGCTTTCAAGGTCTTTGTTGGACTCTACCTTCCACTGCAGGAAGAGAGACTGGGTAGAGTGGACGTCCTAATGGAGCAAGGGAGGAGCAGGGGTGGGGTGTGCGGAAAGCACACTGTGTATCTGTATGTGATCTGCTTTATGAGATGCAGTGCCATGTGTAACACATACAGGTAATTAAAGAATCTGAATAGCTCAGCAGTATTGCATTGTGGTAAAGACCCCAAGAGAAGATGCAAAGGAAAGGACATCAGGAGCATGGCACACAGCTCTGGTGCACCATCTTACTGCTGGTTCCCTCTGGGCTTCTAGCGAACTCTGGGAATTACTGGATATTAGAATTGCACTTTAGTGGCTCATTATTCCAGCTGAGGCTCATTAAGGCCTGGCTGTGTGATTGGCTGATGTGTGGTTCCAAGCGCTCAGGTAGGTGCTGGGCCACTGGGAACTTTCATCTATAACCGTCAAGGATGTTCAGCTTCAAATAGTGATGCTACCCCGTGGCCATGGTCAAGGTCACCCTGGGGGAGGGACTGGGAAGCTGAGAGAAGTCCCCAAAGACCCTATCTTGTTTACACTCACTAAAAGTCCAAGAAATCCCTGAAGCTGTAAGTCAGAGACGCTTACCCTGGAGCTGAGTCCCCTGAGCATAAGGACTTTAAGTACCCTGGACTCTTCATGTTTCAATTAGGAGGCTGGAAGTGGAGAATGCTGGTTCTGGAGCCCTAGCCTGTAGATATGTCATCCACATTCAGGGTTGTGTCCCCCCTCAGTTAATCATCTCGGAAACATCCACGGCCAGAGCTCTGTTTCCCAGGTAGATTCCAAATGTAGCCAAGCTGACAGTGAAGTGGAACCCTCAGACCTCCCATCCAGTCTTACATTTCTTTCTACGTACTATAACATTTTGTGCATGTGATATACATCACCATTAAGAGTGAGAGAGGGCACTTGTGTGATGTGGGAGTGTCATATATCAATCTGTTGATTTCATTGGTTAAAATAAAGAAACTGCTTGGCTGGTCCTATAGGTTAGAACATAGGTGGGTGGAGTAAACAGAACTGGGCGGAAGAGGAAGTGAGGTCAGAAATCATGCAGCTCCACTCAGAGAAGCCAGGCTCCTCTCTCGCGGGCGGACAGGATAGCCTGACTCTCTCTCTGAGGCATGCTCGCGATGAAGCTCCAACCCAGGATGAAAGGCTAGAATCTCCCCGGTAAGCGCACCTTGGGGTGCTAACACAGAATATTAGAAATGGGTTAGACCAGATGCGAGAGTTAGCCCGTAAGAGGCTAGAGCTAGTGGGCCAAGCAGTGTTTAAATGAATACAGTTCGTGTGTTGTTATTTCGGGCATAAGCTAGCCAGGCAATTGGGGTGTTGGGGATGCAATCCCGGCCCCCCAATTTCAACACTTGTGTGCTTGGATTAGGTTTGCAAATGCTAGCCAAGGGTAAGAGCCCTAGCTGCACAGTCGGGCAAGTTAAGGTCTGCAGACCAACAGGTATGCGGTAGCGATGCAGATATGGGGTGTCATCCAGCTTGAGTGAGGAGATGTGAGGATGGAGGGGACACTAGGAAAAGACATGAAGAGCAAATTCTGAACTCCTTGGTTAAAATTTGGGGGGGTGTTCTTCAGTGGTAGAGCCACTATAAGTAGTCTTTGTTCCAGTAAGCAACCTCCCACCCGTGTTCATGTGAACAACCCTAATTAAACTCAGGGTAACAAAAGCACAACCCATGACTGTGCTGGAAAGAGGAGGGGGCACTAGAAAAGTCCCGACCTACAGAATGACACACGGAGCACATGCCCCAAGGCGTGAGCTCAGCACGCAAGTAAGTAGGAAGTGCACCTCCTCTCCAAGAGAAAGCAGACACGACTGACGTCAGCTTAAACAGTTAAGTCCAGGTCCACTTCCTAGGATACCGGCAGCGCTATTTTAAGACGCACCGAAACTTGAAAGGTCCGTGAGGCCTTTGGGGAGGAAAGAGGAGGAAACTAGACACGCACACTTTAGCTCCTCCTGACTCCCCCAGCATCTCCCACACTGGTAGGGGCTCAACTTCTGCTGAGGAACCCAAGCACCGCTCTGTGTGCGAGGGTGCAGCAGGTGTTTGATGGTCACAGCAACTGAAGACAAATGAAGACAAAAACCTCGTGAGCTACTTAAGTGTTTGCTCTTCCGGAGAGAAAGCAGTAACATTTCCAAGAGAGCCATGTGAGCTGACACATGGCTGTCTGAAATCCCAGCACTCCAGAGCTTGTACCAGGAAGATTTCAATGAACTTCACCTCAGCCTACGCTACATAGTGAGTTCTAAGCTAGCCTGGGCTGTAGGGTGGGACCCTGCCTAGGCAAAAAACTCCAATAAATGGAAAGGCATGATGTGGGATTCCCCTCTGACTGCTGTGAATATGTTTTATTACCGTTGGTTAATAAAGAAGTCACTTTGGTCTATGGCAGGGTAGAGTATACGTCAGCGGGAAAACTAAACTGAATGCAGGGAGAAAGAAGGTGGAGTTAGGAAGACACCATGTAGCCACCCAAGAAGCAAGAGGTAACAAACCATGAGCCTCGTGGTAAAACATAAAAATAATAAAAAATGGGTTAACTTAAAATGTAAGAGCTAGCTAGGAATATGCCTGTGCCTTTGGTCATAATGTTGTAATTGATACAGTTTCTGTGTGATTATTTGGGTCTGGGTGGCCAGGAAATGAATGAGCAGCAGCCCCCGTTCACACTGGTACAGTGGCAGACACCTGTAACCCAGCATCCCGGAGGCCGAGGTAGGGTGATTGTAACCAGTTTGGTCTAGATCGTGAGCGCCCCGCTCATAAAAACAAAACCAAACAAAAATGTCCCGCTGCCTGCCAGTTCCCCCAGCACTGAGCTCACTGGACCCCCTAGAACGCTCTGTAGCCAGTGTTGCCAGGAGAGCAAATGAGTCAGCCTTGGCCCAGACTCTTAGGTGAGGTTCACACTTGTGCTGAGTGTTCAGCGCTCAACACTTATTCTCATCCAGTCCTAAGGGAAGAAACCGTGGTCTGGAAAGTCAGGCAGTCTTCACTCTTTTTCTGGTCTAAGAGGCTGCTCTGGTAGCAGCTCTACTGCCACTGAGGGAACCCCTCCTTTGTTGTGGTCTTTGTCTATCAGGACTCTCTGTTGTCTTTTACTTGGAGCCAGGGTAACACAAACACCCTGGAAGATCATCACCTGGGGCCAGGGTGGAGGCCTTTCTCATTGCTGGAGGGGATTGGTTGACAGTTGTGGCCCTTCCATCCTGTCTTGTTTTTAAGACCAGGTAATATTATAGTCATGTTTTCTCACTAGTGTCTCAAAACACGGAGTGCCCTGTGAGAACACGTTAGTAAACGCCGTTTCTTCAGGAAATGAAAGTCAGTTTATAAGAGCGATCAGATGGGCAGTGTTATCTAAGAACATTCGGTTGTGAAAGTGGAGACACTAATTATAGACCAAAGTTTAGTTGCTTTTGTACTTTGTTGGGCAGTTGAACCCAACTTGTTCAGTGGGGTAATCACCTTTGGCCAGAAAATTGATCACCTGATAGAAATCCATCAACTAAATCCAGAGCACTGGCGTCTGCTCCTGGGACGTGCTGAGAAGGTGACGCGGGGTGATCTGGAAAGAACTCAAAGACTGACCCTAGGGAACAGAATGCAGATGTGGAAAGCTGCCAGAGGAGAGGCATGCCCCTGGCACAACGTGGCTGTCACTCAAATCATTTTTTAAATCGTTCTTCAAGAATTGCCTTTGAGTGCTGACAGCTCCAGCATTTTTCTCTGTTTTTAAAATAGATTTGTACTAATTTTTTAGAATTTGAATGTCGATGAGTATATGTACACCATGCACATGCGTGGGTGCCCGAAGAGTGGGTCAGATCCCTGGAACTGGACTTCACAGTTGTGAGCCACCATTTGATTGCTAGCAGCCAAACTCTGGTTCTCTGCAAGAGCCGTATGTGTTCTTGAGCGCTGAGCCATCTTTCTGGGCCCCCGTGGCTTCTGATGTTCTCAGAGGATGGACTTAACAGGAAGGATGATGGATGTTGTTTAGCAGTAAGCAGGAGAGGTGTTGGGTGCGGGCTGAGCGGATTTGCAGTCAGCACTGACATTTGCCGGGAGTGAGGTCATGGGAAACTGGCGATCTGAGCATTGGATCATTCATATTTTCATTCATTCATTCATCTCAGCAGCCAGTCATCTGGTCCCTGGAATGTGTGGTGAGAGTATTTAGGCATCAGGGATGAAGTCAGTATCTCTCCCATCTCGCTTTAAATCTCTGCTCTAGGTTAGTGATCACCATTTAAAAAATAAACAAAAGCCACATTGATAATTATCACAGTTCCCCAAGAGAAATTCTGAAGGTTCTTGAATATCTGTAGTCTTAGCAAGTCAACATTGAACTTGGCATGGACCGAGATGCAGAACCTCTCATTTCAGAGGCATCCTTTGGTGCATGGTTCGGTAGTTCAGCTAGTTCATTCCTTTCTTCCTTCCTTCCCTCCCTCCCTCCGTCCCTCTCTCCGTCCCTCCCTCCTTCCTTCCCTCCTTCCTTCCTTATGCCTTCCCTCCTTCCTTCCCTCCTTCCTTCCCTCCTTCCTTATGCCCTCCCTCCCTTCTCACCCCTCCTCCTCATCCTTTTTTTTTTTTTTAGACACTTCTTCATGAGAGACACCCAAGTGAGAATCTGTGATCTACACAGCATTCAAGCTCTGATTTGGGCTGAAACTCCAGTTTAGTAAGGCAGCCAGGCTGCTTTGTAGACACAGAAACACCCCCAGATGACAGTGTGCCAATGGCCAGGCGGAGGTGGTGCACACCTTTAATCCCAGCACCCAGGAGGCAGAGGCAGGTAGATTTCTGTGAGTTTGAGGCCAGCCTGGCCTACAAGAGCTAGTTCCAGGACAGCTAGGACTATTACACAGGGAAACTCTGTCTCAAAAAAACCAAAAACAGTGTGCTGATTATTAACTAGGACCTGAAACCCCAAGTTGCGAGTGTTGGGGGGAGGGGGCAGTAGTTCAAGATGGCCTCCGAGGGACATTCCAGAGGGCATCAATTTCTAATACATATTCTAGAAGATCCCCAAAGGCAAGAGCTGTCTCAGCAGCCTTCCTGGCACCCCTACAGACTAAGGCATTTTGTCTTAGGGTCTCACACCTGTCTCAGTCAGAGAGAGACCTTCCCCTGCAGAGATTCTCCTGCTTCAGACGTCCATCTGATGATTACCATCCCTTGTGCACACACCTGAAGACATCTTTATCAGCTTGTCCTCAGCACACAAGCAATGTGGAAATATCTCCCTGAAGGGGTGGGGGGGGGGGAAGAAAACCAACTTCAAAGCAGCTAAGGGTTTTTTTTTTTATTTTGTTCAAGGTGTCAGAGGCAGTTCAAGGCCACTTGGCCCTGCTGCTTTCAGTCTGTGGTGGCATTGTCAATCACGGCAAGAACTTGTGGTGGCAGAAACAGCTTCCCTGTGACAGAAAGCAGGGAGGGGCGGGGTCCCAGTGTCTACTCCAAGGTCACGCCCCATGGACACAACCTCCTCCCACTGTGCTGCCCCACTTCCTAATACTGCCTGAGGTAAATAACAATGTCTTTGGCTTTGAGGACCTTTCAGATTGAAGCCATAACAAGAGAGACATTTTACTACAGCTTTGTACTTCTGTTAGCCATAGGTAACTTTCTCTTCTGCCACTGTTCCATCAGCGAGAGGTGGCTCCACAAATTTATTTACTTTTATTAACAGTGCATTGGTGTGCACACATCTGCATGTATGACTACATCTTGTGTGTGCAGTACCCGCGGATGCCGAAAAAGGGCACCCAATCCTGGAACTGGAGTTAAAAATGGGTGTGAGATGCCCAATATGGGTGCTGGGGATTGACCCCAGGTTCTCTGCACGAGCAGCAAGGGCTTTTAACTTCAGAGCCGTTTCTTTAACCCTAGAGGTGATGTGTTGTTTAGTTTATTCGTTAAGTTGACACAAGCTAGGGTCATCTACAAAGAGGGACCCTCAGTTGGGAAGGTGCATCCATAGGAGCATTTCTTGATTAGAGACTGATGCGGGCTGGGACAGCTCACCGGGGTGGTGATGTCCCTGGGCAAATGGTCCTGGGTCCTCCAGGAAAAGCCAAGCTGAGTGAGCCAGGAGGAGCGAGCCAGAAGCAGTGTCCTTCCGCGGCTTCTGCTTCGCTCCTTGCCTTACTGCCCTAGTGACAGACTGTGACCGGAAGCTTGTAAACCCGAATAAACCTTTTCCTCCCCAAACTGCTTTTGGCGTGGCGTCTTAGCACAGCAATGGGAAGGCTAGCTGGGACAGTGGTAGTGCGGTAGCGTATGTGACAGACAAATGCTTGGTCTTCCTCTGCAGAGGTCCCTGTACTCCCTTAAGCCCTAGCCTTGAACTTACAGCCCACCTGCTCCCTTCTCTGCAGTGTCCAGGAACACAGGCCAGTGCCACGAGATGAACGAATAACTAGTTATAATTTGCTGCCCCACTGTGATTTTTATTAGATTAACAAAGAAAACACAAGTTATTTTTTTGTTTTTGTTTGTTTGTTTTTCTTGCTGGGCTGTCCTCATCAGTGGGAATCATCTTCTGTTTTAATATCAGCTTTTGTCTGTTCTTTTTGGAAGTCCTCAGGGTTCTGTGACCCCAACATTGATAGTCACTTTCCTGGGCTGCACTGGGCCCCTGGTGAGTGTGGCAGGGATCAGGGCATTCTGACTGGGAACTGAATGTGTCCTTTAGGTTCTGCTTCTGACTTACTGACGTAATCTGTGAGCCATATTTTTCCTCACTGGTGTCTAGAAAAAGCGTTAGGTGAGTGCTGCATCTCATTGATTGCACATGGACTCACATGCACCGCACATGGACTCAGCACCACACATGGGCTCAGCAAACGGTAATTAGTTTGGAATTCTGAAGGAGCAGCGGGAAGTTAGACTTGGCCATTTCAACCTGCCTAGGAATAGGCGCCATTTATTAACATCTTGGAAACATAATTTCCTTTTGAATAAAGTTCCCGAATGTTAAGGTGGCCATACAAAAGGAAGTCTAAACTCCGCGCCCAATGGGACTAATTCTTCGCAGTTTCACGCTGTAGTGTGTCCCAAATGCTGCTGTATGAAGGCATGCAGAAACGGGAATAATTGGGATTACTTATCTCTTCTGTGCCTTCTACTGGGGGGGGATCAGATCTGTAGCCACCTGCCCTAGCACAGTGCAGGTGCTAATAGTAGCTCTTAAACATAGCCTGGTCACAACTGCGCATCTCTGTGCTCAACACCCCTAGACACGTAGTCAAAACGTGGAGACTCACTGGGGGCCTCAAAGACACTATTATAAGAGCTTTTAAATTCAGGGCCTGGGTGTGGTGGTGCATACCTGTAATCCCAGCGCTTAGGAAGTGGAAGCGGGATGATTAAGAATTCACAGTCACCCCAGGTGATGGTGGCACACGCCTTTAATCCCGCACTCTGTGGGAGGCAGAAGTAGGCAGATCTCTGAGTTCAAGGCCAGCCTGGTCTACAAGAGCTAGTTCCAGGTTGGGTTCCAAAGCTACAGAGAAACCCTGTCTCGAAAAAACAAAAACCAAAATAATAATAATAATAATTTCAGGGTCATAGAGCAACTTTGAATCCAGCCAGGCAGGGCTGCAATACCAATACAAATGAGGACAAAGCTTTTTAAAACAAACACGGGAGAGGTGTCACCGTTAGCCCAGCCACTCTGGGAACAATTATTCCATTGTTAAATTTTAACTAATTTATTATTATTATTATTATTTGTATGGCGTGTAAGTCACATGTGTATGAGGTCAGGGATTCGGCTTTTCCTGGTTTTCCCTTTACACTGTGGGTCCTGGAGATCACGCTCAGGAATAAAAAGTACCTCAGCGAGAAAAAAAAATTACTTTTTTTCTGTCCTCTTCCCTTTTTTCTTTTCCATTTTCTTTATTTTTCTTCCTCTACTCCTTCCTTCCTCCTTCCTCCCTCCCTCCCTTGTTAGTTGAACTACAAATTTAGAAAATAGCATAATTTAACTTTTGGCAATGACTTCACAGCTGTTAGTGCAGCCGAGCCCATTTTTGTGTTCAATGATCTATTAATTAAACACAAGCGGTTTCAACATTCATCACCCTTTCTTGCAAGTCCTGGAAACCAAAAAGCACAGCGGGCTGGCTTTCCCATCACACAGACTCTAGGCGCCGGGTCCCCACGCGTTGGCAGTTGGCGACCCCCCTCGGGTCCCCCTCGGCCTCTGGTGGCCTGAGAGTGTTTTCCACATTTGCTCAACCCCTTCGCTGTCGACCAGGCAGGCCCAGCCGCGGCCCAGGCGCAGCCACCGCAGCCACCACCGACCGGAACATGGGGCGCAAGGCGAGCCCCGGGGCGCAGGAGCGCGTGGACGAGGAGGCGCGGACCTGCTGCGGCTGCCGCTTCCCGCTGCTGCTGGCGCTGCTGCAGCTGGCTCTGGGCATCGCGGTGACCGTGCTGGGCTTCCTCATGGCGAGCATCAGCCCCTCCCTGCTAGTCAGAGACACTCCGTTCTGGGCTGGGATCATTGTAAGCATCGAGTCTGTTCTGCCTAAGCGCCAGCGGGCATGCCAAGCCGCGTGGCGGAGTGGAGACTAACCCAAGTTGCATGCGCTCCCCCACCCCAGTTGCACCCCTAACTGCTTGGAGAGTGACTGTGGGCACACTTGGTCTCCCCGCAGCTAGGCTGGACTCAGGTCTCCTTTGGCCTGAGGCTGCTTGCTCCTCCCAGGGCCCTGACTCTCAATCTGCTGGAGCAGGAGAGGCCCAGTGGGTCGTCTTGCACAGCCTCTAAGACTGCTCTGAAGATCCACCCTGCTAGACTCGGTCCTTGTCCCATTGCCCAGCCCCACGCCTGTCTGTCTAAGTAGCACAAAGTGAAGCTCAGTTTGGGAAAAGCAGGGTAGGAAAACCTGAACTTGGAGTCATGCTGGTTTTGTTAAACTTCAATGCCTTGTTCTCAGGCAGGGCCAGAGAACACCCTCAAGCACAGACCAGACCCACACAAGTGTCTGGTTATGGAAGAATGTGTAAGGGACTGTCTTAATTGGCACCCAGCACTACGAGTTAGTGTGGGAATTCTTTAAGGTAAAATAGGTTCGGCTTACTGAATACCTACTGTGTGCCTGCTCTGCAGGAGATCTACCCTGTGTTGTTCTGTTCCTCCACTTTTAGGGAACAGTCCTCAAGCCCGAGAAGCCAGGCTGGCCCCGCCCAAGGTCATGAGCTCCAAAAGCATTCAGACAGCCAGGGTGGCATCTCTGTAGTCAGAGTCTGGCTTGCTATTTTAATACCATAGTATCTAAAGCCAGTGCTAAACTCTCTGACAGGTTGTTTCAGTTGATCGTGAAACAGTGAGGATTATTACTCCTCTTTGGACAAGAGGAAGCCCAGTAAATGACACCCTCACGCCCAGAAGGTAAAACGGCCTCAGGAGAGACCATCAGGGACCTTTCTGCCTTCCAGCTTATACTGCCATTCCTGTTGCTGACCACACAAGGAAACCCCCAACATAGCTGTGTACAGTGCAGAACTCAGAGACACCTGATGCATATGCATGGGTGCAGATATTTTTAAATTAAGATTATTCGAGCTCACAGATCTTTGAAGAGGAATTTAAAACATTTAATTCGTGTCCCGAGAATTCCCTTGAAATTATCGTGATTGGAGTTTTCTAAGCCAAATGATTTTAAAAATAACTTCTCGCGTAGACATACTGGATATTTTAGTCGCCTCGATGGCTGTCAACAGACTCCGGGGTGTGGGGGAAGATACCTGTTCTTGAAGGTTAGACAGATGGAAGGGTCAGGAATGAAACTGGTTTTGAGAACTGACTTTTATTTCATCTTCAAGACCAGTTCCAAAGAAATGGATGAGAAGGAGGACAAAACCATGTTTTAATGTTCAAGGCATGATACAGAAATCCTGAATCCTGGGGAATCCAAAGCTCCTGTGAGGTTTGCCGTTCCTAATGGCTTGCTGGGTGTGGCGCAGAGACCCTTCTACACAGCAAGGGACTCTTGTTTCTTCTCCATAGCCTAGGGTTCACTTGAAGCTCACCCACAGCATGAGGCCCTGCTTGAGTTTCCTTTCCACAGAGAATCTGGGTAGAGTAGTGTGTGCATCCAACACAGATGTCCCCAGCCTACTGAGGGAACCTCTGAGACGCCAGGTGGGGGGCATGTCTTGTCTCAGCAAGATGAGGGCTGTGGGCAGTGTGTCAATGTCTCTCAGACACAGGGACCCTGTGCTTGCCTGACCACAGTCGGTGGTTGGTGTCAGGGCATACTTCCAGGATGTCAGGAAGGGAGAGGCAGGAGGCAGATGGCGACGGGCAGGTGTGTAAACACCACACCTGGTGGGGAGTCCTGGCTCTAACATTATTTGCTGAATAACTGTGGGTAAGTTAGTTAATGTCTCTAGGCTTCAATTTTGGGGGCTTGGGGTCATGTCTGTCTGTCTGTCTGTCTGTGTCCATGTATGCACACATATGTGTCTAGGAGGGCCTGTGGAGGTCATAGGGCAAAACTGTGATGTCTTCTTCAATCACACTCCACCCCTGTTTTTGAGGCAATGTCTCTCACTGACCCCCCCTAAACCTACCAACTTGGCTAGATTGGCTGGCCAAGGAGCCCCCCACCCCCGATCTCCCCATCTCTGCTCCTGCCATGATGAGGTCACAGACACCTGTAGCCACACCTAGCTCTTTACATGGGCTCTGAGGCTCCGACTCAGGTCCACACGTTTGTGCATCAGGCACTTTACCCCAGCCGTCTCCCCAGCCCCGGTTTCTGTTTCTTTATTGCTAATATAGTAAGTCCTACCCCTTAGGGTCGCCCTGAGGAGATCAATACACGGGAAGCAGCCCCTGGCACAGTGCAAGCCCATAGCTAACAGGATGACTGGTCCACCATGCTTTAGATTTGGGGAACAGACCTGATGGTGACGCTCATCAAGGTCCATCTCCCTAGGGTAAAAGTTGCGCTGTGCTGAGAGGCTTGGTACCAAACTCCTAGCGGGAGAGAGCCACACCCACTTCCGGAATGCAGGCGGAGGCTCCCACACCGTCCACAGCTGTGGGTGCTTCATATTTTTGTTTATCCAGGCAGTTTCTTGGCATAAGGATTGGTTTCAGTGTTCAGACTGTACTGTCCTTTTAACTTGAGGTCTGGGTGATGGCATTTCCTTGGTACAGCTCGGATATCTGGGTGAACCCACACAGGGGGCTTCTCTTTGGCCAGGGCCTGTGTGACTTGCTTGGTGACGTTGTATTAAAGGGGCCCTGGGTGATTTATGCTCAGAAATTTCAGGCATGTGAGGTGGTGGGGGACCACTGTGACTGTCCGTAAATGTGACTCCACTCGAGTTACCAAAGATTTCCGTATAGGCGAGGAAGACATTGAATGTGGCTGCGGTGGGGGCTGTGACACACCCCAGAGTCCTTTGTAGGTGGCAGAGGTTATAAATCACCAATGATAATGAGAAGAGAGGTGGTATCTCTGAGGACAAACAGGGTTGCGGGCAGAGCCCCCAGGAGAGAGATGGTGGTCCTCTTCCTATTTACTGTTTGAATCAGATTGCCGATCTAGGTTTTAATTTTATGTTTGGTCTTCAAGTCAGGATCTCACATAGGGTCTTGACTTAGCCAGCTTTGAACTCCTGATCTTTCTGCTTCCACGTCCCACATGCCCAAGCAATTTCAGTGCTCCTTATGCCAGGGAAGGAATCTGGGACTGTGGGAATTGAGTGAGCACAGTTCTGATTGAGATGTCTTATGTGTTTAAACTTGGGTTTATTCTTCTCTGTTCAGTAGCATGTGTTAGGGGTGTCTGCCTGCGTCTAAGATGGCATTCCCACAGCTGGGGGGCATCTCCAACTGCTGATGGACTGGCCCCTCATCACATCTGACAGTAACGGATAGTGCCCATTAGAGATGTACCCCACACCCGCATTTCCAGAGCCCATCTCTGCTTGGAGTCCCAAGCGGTGGTTTATTTCCTTTGGCGTCTTTGCCCGAAGTCAATTTCAGCGCCTGTTCCCACATCTCACCTCCCCTGAGGACATTGTGATGTTCTTGTCTCTAGTACCCAGCTTGTCTCTACTCACCAAGTAGGTGAGGCAGATGAGAACTTTCTCTCATCATCCTGCCTCTGCCTCCTGAATGCTGGAATTGCAGGCGGGTGCAGCCATGCCCTGCCTCCTGCTATGTTCCTAAGCTGCTAGGCCTCTCCCTCCATTGTCCCCGCATCATGTCTACTGGAATCCAAACTCTGAGATACATGTCATATTAGCCCTGTCAGAATTTAAGGCAAAAGCTTAAAAGAAAGGGAATTGTGTTTCCTGTATTCAAGTCTGTCACGAAACCCACGGAATGAATGTGGAATGAGAAGTCCTGCTGGGTATTTCACAAACAGTGCAAAAATAATGGTGCATGGCAGTGATCCCAGCACTCCAGAGGCTGAGGCAGGAGGATTGCAAGTTCCAGGCCAATCTAAACAATAGAGTGATACCCTATCTCAAAACACACAAAGAATTTCAATATTTCTTTCTAATTTCAGTGTTTCAATTTCCGATTTCTCTGGGGGATTAGAAATGCAGGTGCATTTGGATGTTTCAGATCGGCTTAGGACTTGACACAGTGGAAGAGAAACCTATGGATGGCTGTTTTTAAGAGAGAATTGCAAGCATGGGGGCTTGGTGAAAATTTACCGTGAAATTTGCAAGCAGATGGCAAGTCAGGCTGAGGGGTAGTTATTATTCACGATTCACAACTAGAGGAAGCTCGATGCATGATGTAGCTAAGAGGCTCCACCATCATGAAGACTGGCCAGAAGGGCACAGGTTTGGTGTCGGCTTTTATCAAGTCAGGAAGCCAAGGGGACTGTCACTTTCCACACAGGAGTTCTGAGATTTGAAAAATTAAATCTGGAAAACTATTTTTAAAAACACACTGTGTAATAATTTATTATTTTTCATACTAGGACTTTAATATGTGTTCCCAAACCTAGTACAACACCTCAGGTACCACTGGGTGACAGGTTTTATTACATGACTGTCACAGGGTTGTTAGAACTCAGGAATAATGAGTACAGGGCTGATCCAACCAATCCCCATGGAGCATACATAACAGATGAATAGTAAGAAAATAACTTGATAGCCATGTGAAATTCTCACATCAAATATAAAAATTTTAATGAGTATATGAAAATAGCATTGAATATTTAAGAATTTCAGGGTAGAAGAGGAAGGTTAGGACAGAACAAAATCCACCAGAGATAGATGGGCTGAAACTTTGCTGGTCAGCCATGACCTCGTGGTTGTTATATAGAATAATAGAAATGGGTTAAATTAAGATGTAACAGACGATAAGAAGCTAGAGCTAATGGGCTAAGCAGTGATTTAATTAATACAGTTTCTGTGTGGTTATTTCGGTTCTGGGTGACCAGGACAAACAAGCGGCCTCCTCCAACAGTGGGGGTTGCTAAGGACCTAAAGATGCATCACCTAACAAGGAGATGCTGCCATTTCTGATATATTTTAAAAATCCTTCACTTCAGATAGATTCCACTCAGAAGATTACCCAGAGGATAGTGTCTGGATACATCTTTGAGATATTGATGTGAGCCACCTCAGTCTTTAATGTTTTTGTAAGAGTAATTCTAGTACATAGACTTTTGGGGGTAACTGAAAGAAAAGGGAAGTAATATCTGATTTAACCCCCTACCCGCTAGGCTGCAGCATGTCCCCTCACACATAATCTATCACACTGAAATCCATTTCTCTCAAACCTGCTGTTATCTAAAGTTTCTGTCTGAACTTATATATTCCCATTTTAAAATAATAGAACTGGATATTGAAATAGAAATTTTAGCCATAGCATTTAAGAGGACTCTAAAGTAAGAACTGTGTGTTGTTATTGCTGCCTGTGGCTCCGGGATCCCAGAATGTATAGAACACTAACTCGTGATTTCCAAGATGTTTTAAAGTGGTTTGAGGCTGGAGAGATGACATGGCTTGCTGATCATTCAGAGGACCAGAGTTTGGGTCTCAGCACCCAGGTCAGGTAGTTCACAACTGCCTGTCTCTGCAGCTCCAGGGGATCTGATGACCTCTTGTGGCCTCCGCAGGTACCTGCATAGACATTTGCGCGCACACACACTCACAAAATAATAAAGTAAATCTTAAAAAATAGCTAAGTAGCAATAGCAACCACAGAGTAGATGAATTCACTTGGCTTATTTTGCTTTTCTATGGCTAGAATAAATGACCTCTGGGGCTGATGTACTGGATTTGACCGCTGGTGGGGTTAAGACCCCCGCGAGGGAAGCAACCGGTAAATCTGTAATTTTCAGTCTCGCCACCCACAGATTTCTGAACACTGCTCACTTCTCACTTGCTGTGAGGAAATGTCTGGGCTCCCTTGCCCACTCCCACCGCTACAGTACCATCCTTTCCATTTCTGTTAAGATTGCTGTCTGATTGGCAGGCTTGTCTTGCTGTGCTCTGAGATAAGACAGCAGCATTAAAAGGATGTGTGCAGGCCATACCAAACTCCAGCCTGCAAATCTTGATGCAACTCCAGGGCAAGATTAAAATTTAGTCACTGGACTAGAACTAGGTAGATGATGTCCATTTGGGAGGCCTAGACCATGTCAGTCTAAAATGCAAGCCACAAAAACCAGTCAGAATGTGGAGCTGGATGGGATTGGTAGGGGTCTCAGGATGACATAGGCTTTGCCATGGCATGAGTGTGGACGTCAGAGGACAGCTTGGAGGAGTTAGTTCTTTTCTCCCACCATGTGAACCCTACAGACCATATTTAGGGTTGGTTGTAGCAAGCTTACCTTTTGAACCATATTGTTGAGTGTGCTTTTTGTTTTTGAGACAGTTTCGTATATCCTGGGTTGACCTTGAACTTCTGATATAACTGCTTCTCCCTCCCTAATTCAGTAATTATAGGTGTAGAAGGAGCTGCGGGCTGCTTCCCGCTGCCCAGCTCCCAGCCACCTGGCTAGCTTATGCCCTGAAATAACAACACACAAACTGTATTCATTTAAACACTGCCTGGCTCATTAAATCTAGCCTCTTCTTGGTTAACTCTCATATCTTGCTTAAACCATATTTAGTAATTTGTGTAGCACCACAAGGTGGTGTCTTACTGGGAAAGATTCAGCATGTCTGACCTAGTGGCAGGATCCATGGCGTCTGGCCCAGAGAGGAGAGGCATGGCGACTGCCTCACTTCCCTCTTCCTCCCAGCATTCTGTTCTGTCTACTCCACCCACCTAAGGGCTGGCCTATCAAATGGCCAAGGCAGTTTCTTTATTAACCAATGAAATCAACACAAAACAGAAGACCCTCCCACATCATTTCACCACAGCCATCTGTGGCTAGACACTTTCTCTTTTTGCCAAGAAATAGTTTGAAAGCTTTTGTAAGCGGGCCCCTATTTTACAGTTAGCAGCTCTCCTCAGTAGGTGTCCCATGACTCTGGGATCTGTGACATCTTGGATTCTTCAAGGCAATCCAGACTTCAACGTCACCTCTTCACACAATGGCCTCTCTAGGCCTTCATTTAGGGCCATCCCTAGTACATGTCTGGCCTCAGTGGTATTCCTTTGGTGAAGAGACAATTTCCTTAACCCATTTCTTCTATACTTAATTAATACTCACAACCCTGTGACCAAAGCTGCCAACTTCTGCTGTTTGCTGGGGCTGGAACATGGCCCTCTTGTTCAATTGCATCTTCACCAGCTATCTGTTTTCCACCTTTACTGCCAAAGCTTGGCTGCTCTTGAACTTGTTTGATGCATTTTTCTAATTATTCTTTATCAATAAAAACTTGGGATCAGATATTGGGGTAAGAACCTGTTTGAACAGAGAAGCAATCAATGACCTCCTATCTCTTTTGTTCCTCCATCCGAAAGGATTGAGAGCTCTCAGCCTACTAATTCTTGTCTGTCTGTCCTCAGTCCTCCAAAACCTCTATGATTAATTTTGGTCAAGGAGTAGCTAGTTCTGACCTCTGATTTAAAACAACCTCTAATGTCAGTCTTGGGAGTATCATAATGCAATCAAAATATTATACAACATTTTCCCCTTTTGTCTAAATAAAAAAGGAGGGTTTTAACTGTGAAACAAAAGAACTATATATAGTAAGAAAAATTATCAGGTAAGAATTACATTTGTAATGCCCAGTCCATTTGGATTTGGCAAACTCAGAGAAGATACTCCATTATCTAGCCTATCTTAGTGAGTTCCAAGTTTTGTAGGTAATTCACTTTCCCTCCTAACTTGTATTCCCCACCCCAGGGGAATATCCTTTTATGTATCTCAACCTTATACACTTTATACCTCCCTCATGAGTTTTTTTCTGAATTTGGTAGCAAGAAAAACTAACTATAATTATCTAGCCTTCAACTTCATCAGAGACCTGAGAAGGATATAAGATTATCTGAGTAAATAGGAAGTATAGAGCAAACAACTTCCAAAAATATAGAAATGATGAAAACAGCTGGCTGCCTGGATGGCCACTCAAGGTTCTCTGTAAGGTTAGGACATCCATCTTTGGCCTACAGGCCTAGTCTGACAGACTTTTCTGAGAAGCAGAAATTTTGAAGGCCTGTCCTACCTCGTTTTGGCAAAGTTTGGCAGTCAGCTTTTTGTGTGTGGGTCTAGCTTGTCCTTGGACAGTATACTGTCAGCTGTCAAGGCAAGGACAAATTTGGCCACAAAGAAAGCAAACTCCATATGGAGTTTCTTCAGTGCCCATCATCTTTTCTAAGGTAGATTGGTACTGGCAGGAGAAGGCATATTTCACTGTCATGAAAAGCCTTATGTTATTAAAACATCTTAAATGACATATTCAATAGATTTCTGAAGTGTTTGGTGATTACCTCCCTATCTAAAATATATCTGTTTGATTTTGAAAATATACATAACCTGACTACAAGTTTGATTGTTATAGGTGACTAACTACTAACCTGAATTTCTTTATTATCCTAAATAGATTGTAATAATAACTTTCAAGGAATAAAAATTTATATTACATTGTTAAATTAGCTGCATAGACATAATACCTTAAATAAGAGTGTGCATATATTTATGTATATAAAATAACAAAAATAAACTTAAATTTGTGTCATTATACAAAAACCCATACCAATGTAAAATATTTAAGACTAATAGTTGCTTTTTTTAAGTTTCAGAAATCTACCCCTTTATCCTATTATTTATATATCCCCCATTTTTTTTAAGTATGAGATACCTGAATCTAATCTCTTTTGTTCAGCATTTTCCTGACCATGATCAATCATAACTTGTAACCAATTCCCTAAACAATGACAAATATTGATAACTCATTGAATGACCAAAACCACCTCTTCACCTCTTGGGAATGTGGGCTTTGTGTTCTTTGGGTTGCCTCCTGTTGCTTGGGGATGATGGAATCTCTAGAGCACCCTGAGAAAATTGAGATAATGGTCAGGTCCTGGGAGAGCTGGCTGACTCATTTCTTCTCCACTTTCTGTGTGATAGGAAAGTGTAGGACTTATTTGAAGTCGTGGCTTGAGTAGTCTCCAAGACTGGACTATCATAGCTAACTGACATGAAATTTTCCTGAGCAGTTTTTACTCCAAAACTTTTATTTGGGTGGTGTTTGTCATCTTAGTGGCATTACCACAGTCCAGGTGGAACTGTCATTGTGGGGCCCCATCTTCCTTTTGGAGACTTCAAAGGTTCTTGTTAGAAATGGCCATAGTTCACCGCAGAACATTTAAACATTTTAAATATCATATGCAGTAGATCTTGGAGAGGGTAAAGGACCACAATTTGTTAAGTATATCGGGGTACACAAAGTTAATTGCTAGTTACCCGATAGAGACATAAGCCCAAAATAATGTACAGGAAGCTAGATGAAACCTTTTTCTAAAGTTAGTACTCTATATGACCATTAATATCACAGCAGAAAGTTTATGTTATAAATTTTGAGATATTTATACCTTAAGACAAGTTTTGAAGGGTCAAAATAAAAGTGAAAGCTTATGAGACTAGTAGCAATGAAATAGTCCCTTAATTTTGGTTTTTCTTCTATCCCATACCAGGTGGCTCTTCTGACATGAGACAGAGATTTTGGATTTTCCTTTAACACACATGCTTGGTTTTAGAGAAGGAGTGAGCCACACTCCAACTCCAAAGCCAGATTTAATTTTTAATTGAACTGGGACTACAAAAAAGACCATTTGTGTTAAATATCTGTAGAGAACAGCAAAAATAAACATTTAAAGATTTATGAAATTTTATCCTGTTGGAAATGTGCTATATCATTACACCAATTTACTCTTTTTCTTGGGACATTCTCTCTGGATAATTCACCCTTTTTCTTCAGATGTCTCATGTGTCCAGTGGTCTTCAGGTTCCTTAGTTGGATGCCTTCATTCTGCAGGAAAGACAAAAATAAAACCCTGCCTCAACCCTAATTTTGGGGAGTCTCCATTTTGGCAGGTTATATCTGATCAAATGAAAGGCATTTGTTAGTCTTATAAGTCAGTTTAGATTGAATCGTCATGCTGTTTGATGAAGTATCGCCTCTGTTCGAGTCTAATCTTTATCAATTTTGATGGTATCCATAGCATTTCTTCTCCCATGGAAACAAAAATCCTCTTCCCCAAGGTAACACATATTCTGCTTTCCATTTCCTCAGGGTCAACACATCTTTAAAGAATACAGCTGATTTAATTCAGCATTTTTTCCTACTATCCAGTGTCTCTCCACAGCTGTCCTTCCTTTCTCATTAGGAGTTAGAAATTTTAAAGTTAAAGCATTGTGCAATTTATTTCTTGGGGGTCTTTATCATCCTTTTTTGTTTATTAAGCATATCTTTTAGCATGTGATTAGATCTTTCTATAACTGCTTGCCCTGTAGGGTTGTGTGGTATACATGTAATATGCTTTATATTATAATAAGCAAAAACCTGTTTCATTTTACTAGAGACATATGCTGGAGCATTGTCAGTCTTAATTTGCACAGGTATCACCAGGATGGCCATAGCTTCTAACAATGTGTAATTACAGAATCAGCCTTTTCAGAACTCAAAGCAATAACCTATTTTAATCCTAAATATGTATCTGTGGTATGGTGTACATATTTTAATTTTCCAAACTCACAAAATGAAACACATTCATTTGCCAAATTTCATTTCTTTGAATTCCTTTTGCAGTACTCCTGCAGGTTGGTTATACAAAGAACAAGTAGGACATTTCCTTTTAATTTCCTGGCTTGTTGACAAATGATAGAAAAATCTATCTTCAAACCTTTGCTACTAACATGTTGTTTCCTATGAAATCCTGAATCTTCTACCTATAGATGATCAATTTCATCATTACCTTGTGCTAGAGGGCCTGGTAGACCCATATGGGATCTGTTACATGTGTCATACAAGGGATGATTTCTGTTTCTGAGTATTTCTTCTAATTGAATAAATAACAAAGTTAATTTTGAATTATTTGGAATAAGTTCAGCTGTTTCAACATGTGAAACAACTCTTTCTGCATAATGAGAATCAGTAACTATATGAAGTGGTTCTGGAAAATCTGATAATTCCATGAGAATAGCATATAATTTTGACATTTGAACAGAATAATAAGGGCTTTGAGCTACCATGCTTAAATTTCCTGACTTATAACCCGCTTTTCCTGATTTATTTGCATTCTTATAGAATGTAGCTACTCCACAAATTGGTGTTCTCCATACAATGTGAGGGAGGTTCCAATTAGTTCTCTTTATAAACTGAAGTCTTTTGCTTTGGGGATATTTGTTGCTAATATCGCCAAAAAATGACTTCAAGTTCTTTGTCAATTTTCATTTCCTGTCTATGATGAGGAAATTTCGACATTAATCAAAAGTATGACATTTTCTGCTGGCTTTAGTCATACTAATTGTTGAAGTTTTAATTTTCCTTTCAGAATCAATTTAGAAATTTTTTTACATAGGTCTCTAATTTTTTTTTTGAGGCAAGGTTTCTCTGTAGCTTTGGTGCCTGTCCTGGAACTAGCTCTTGTGGACCAAGTTGGTCTCAGACTCACAGAGATCTACCTGCCTCTGCCTCCTGAGTACTGGGATTAGAGGTGTGTGCTATCACTACCTGGCTGGTATTTAATTTTTTACTCTGTATGATAAAAAATCCATTCTAAGATATTATCTTCTCTCTGCATAAGAATTCCCACAGGTGAATGCACAGAAGGTACAATATTCAACACACAGTCAAGCTCTAGATCGAAATATTCCACATGTGTCCTGTAATTTCATTTATGTCAGAGCCAATTCTCTCTCAGCCTCAGCTGATAATTTTCTTATACTCTCAATTTTCTTTATCCCCTTGTAATGTTTGAAATAAATTGCTTAGTTCTTGCATTGTAAATTCAATTGTGGGCCATAGTCAGTTAATATCTCTCAACAAATTTTTAAAATAATTAAAAATTTATAATTGATCTCTCCTGATTTGTATTTTTTGTGATCAAATTTTTTATAAACCTGTCTTATATCCTAGGTAATTATTATAATCTCTTCTCTATATTATTTTCAGGAACAATTTATAATCCCCAACAAGGCAAAATTTACTTTACTTCATCAGACATTTTATCTAAGATGTCTGCATCAGAATCAGCTAGTAAGCTACATATAATGGTAAATTATAGATTTATAAATGATTTCCAATGGTTGTTGTATAAAATATTGACATAAGGTAGGGCTATTTAACATCCATTATGGAAGAATTTTCCACTGATAACTTTTAACAGACTGGGAATTATCATACATAGGCACTGTGAAGGCAAATTTTTCTCCATCCTATTTCTCCAAAAGGTATATTTAAAGAGCAGTCTTTTAAGTCCATCACTATAATAGATTATCCTTTATGTAATAGATAAGGCAAGGGAACTGCAGTAAAGAGCCATTGGCTGAATCCCCTTATTAAAAGCTCGTGAATCTGTTGCCATTCTTCAGATCTCGTTTTAATGACAAAAATAGGAGAATTCCAAGGACTGGTTGATTCTTCACTAAGCTGACTATTTGGCTGCTCCTATACCAGGTGTTCTGAAGCCTGAAATCTTTCTGATGTCAAAGGCCATTGTTCCACCCAGACAGGTTTGTCAGTTAGCCATTTTAAAGGTAGGGCTGTTGGTGCCCTTTAAAGATCAGCAGAAGTTGTACCTGTTTGTGTGACCTGAATGGTCCATGACTGTTCTTGATAAAACCTTTTAATATTTCTCTCAGAAACATATGTTAGTTAATGGTCTGTTTCTTAGATTGGAGGGATGTTAATCTGGGTATTCCATTGCTATAACAAATCATGTATCCGTAAATCCATTGCTATGTTATGATGTAGGAGGGTCTTCTACATCTATGTAGAAGATAGTAACACATCTATCTATGTGTTACTTTTATTGGTTAATAAAGAAATTGCCTTGGCTTTTTTGATAGGGCAGGATTTAGATATTTGGAGTAGACCAAATAGAATGCTGGGAGAAAGAAGCAGAGTCATGCAGATGTCATGAAGCTCTGGCTTGAGATGGACGTAGGTTAGGATCTTTCCCGGTAAGCCACAGCCTCATGGTGTTATACAGATTTAATGGAAATGGGTTAATCAAGATGTGAGAGTTAGTCAATATGAAGCTAAAAATAATGGGCCAGGCAGTGTTTAAATGAATACAATTTGTGTGTTGTTATTTTGGGTATAAAGCTAGCCATGCAGGAGCCGGGTGGGATGAAAAGCAGGCCTGCTCCCCTCATCACTACAATGTTAGGCATATATGGCTTTAATTTTCCTTTCTGTCCTTCTGGACTTATACATACAACCAATCTTGTGATTTGTTTTACCTGAGAGAACGTTGTAATCTCTATAAGCTTAAATTTTACTTCCTGAAGAGGCCAACTTGGAAGCCAAGATTTTAATGCAATTATTACTACATCTGCCCTTGTGTCTACCAAACCCTCAATTTCTTGTGTGTTTAATTTTGGTGCTTGGCTGTTTATAGAAGTTTGCCCAAATATTTGTTTTATGGTTTCTCCTCAAAATTCATTTTATCTTCTGAAGGTTTTCTTGTCATTAGAGGAGTTTGCTTTTTCACAACAGGCATGAATTCTTTTAATTCCTCTGAGGAGGAGTTTCCCCAGTAATCACAGGGAATGATTGAACCAAATTTGACACAAGGGCCTGTGAGAGGCCCCCTAAGGTGTTTCCTGATGACAAAGGGTTACCCTGCCTGTCACATGTTGACCTGGATTCATTTGTCCAATGTCAGCCTTTGCCACAATCCTGTTTATTCCAGGAGACTGGGGCCTTCTATTGGGATTACCTCTATGATGACAGAAGTTACAAAATAATCCCACACTAGTTCAGAATTAAGTATAACAAAGGGTTATTTATTTAGGGGAGACTAACAGATCACTGTCCTACCTCTACAAGAAATATTGTTCCCAGGAATGCCTTGCTTACAGTCCCTTTTCAGATGACCTAGTTTACCACATTAAAACATCTGACGTTTTTGATTTTTTTTTTAAATTTTTTGAGATCATTTCTCCTACCCAGGTATCATTATGAGCACGAGATCCAAAGTGCTAATCCTGCTGCTAAAGACCTAATCACCCTGTTGCATTCTGAACTAGCATTTTCAAATGCCAAATTTTCAATTAATAATTGTCTAACTTCTGGATCTGATAACATTCTGTTTATAGCTGTGGTCAGTCTTTGTAAGGAATCAGGAAGGTTCTTTTGGGCCTTGTATAATCTTAGTAAATTGCTCAGTCCTCTTTCCCGACTCTCCAGTCCTGTCCCGTGCATTGAAAGCTGCTGTATGGCATTGAGCAAAGGTGTGGTCATCAAATTTAATCTGTCTGTGTAAGTCAGTATGTTGACCCTCACCAAGAATTTGACCTTGGAGAATCTCATAACCTCTAACCGCACCTTGTTCTTCTATGGCGCTAGCTTCCACCACCCTTTCCCACTGTAGCTGAGTACCAGGCTCTGTTGTGTGATGTTTTGCTCCTTTGGCTTTTGGGGGCCTGCCACCCAGTTCCCAAATAAATCACACATGGAGGTTTATTCTTAGTTATGAATGTCTGGCCTCAGCTTAACTTGTTTCTTGCCAGCTTTTCTTATCTTGAAGTGTCCCAACTACCTTTTGCCTCTGGACCCTTATCTTTGTCTATTTTTGTATGCCTTTCTTTCCTTCTTACTTCCTAGCTGGCTACGTGACTGGCCCCTGATGTCACCCTCTCCTTGTTCTCTCGTTTGCTTCTCATTCCCTTTGTCTCAGATTTCTCCTCCTATTTATTCTCTCTCTACCAGCCCCGCCTATCCTTGCTCCTGTCTCACTATTGGCTGTTCATCTCTTTATTAGGACCACCAGGTGTTTTAGACAGCCACAGGAACACAGCTTCACAGAGTTAAACAAATGCATCATAAACAAAAGTCACACACCTGAAAATAATATTCCCCAACGAGATTCCAATACTGCTGTAACTAAATCTTTCCAGTCTTGTGGAATAATTTTGAGTGGCCCGTGAATTTAACATCTGTTTCACAGAAGGTGAATGCGTACCATATGAAACTATTGCTTCCTAAAATCTTTTCAAATCTAACATTTCTACAGGATTCCAGCTACCTTCTGCATAGCCTCAGGAACACCTAGCATCTGGTGGTCATTCTTGAATGGTAATGGGATAAGTTAAGGTTGGTTTTCTAGTGACCTTGGATGCTCCCCTTCAGTTTAATAATGCAGGGGTGCAGTAGCTTCTGCTCTAAACTCATCTGTCCATATGTGAATACTTTTCTTAGTTTCATTAATATGTCTTTCTAAGGATTGTATCTTATCAGCTAATTTGTTTTTTATATTTGGCACTGATATCCAACAGCATTTTAGGGATAAAACTTGAATTACCAAACTGATAGTGATTATAGTTGACATAATGTCAATCTCAGCTACATTGATTATCCCCTCATTTAATTGTCCCATTCCAAACCATCCATTGCGGAACCATACAGAGGCCTAACTCCCTGCATCCTAACATTGCTTCCCATTTTTAACATGAGGGAAAACTTTTTAAAAAATGATTCCCCTCCTTAAGAATTCTAGTTGTTTCACCATATCTGCTGACAATCACAGTGGAGTGAGATGTTCACTGTTGCTGCATAGCACAGGTGGGCAGAGACCACAGGTGGTAAGATGCATAGCACAGGTGGGCAGAGACCACAGGTGATACAGCGGCATAGCACAGGTAGGCAGAGACCACAGGTGGTAAGATGCATAGCACGGGTGTGCAGAGACCACAGCAGTTGAACACAGCAGAGAACACAGCAGTTGCAGCTGCTTGTGTATAGCTGGGAGCTGAGAGTGTGTGGCCGTCACAGCAACAATAGAAGCTCGAAAGGTTATGAAGGTGGCTGATGTGGGGTGACAGTGGCATGAGGAAGGGATTCAGGGAAAGCCCACAACCTGTGAGGAGAGGGAACCAGCTGCCTGAAAAGTAGACACGGGAATGTGCAGAAGAAGCACCTGTGGTGGGAAGTGAAGGCACAGGCTGCCTGAAGGCAGAGCTAGCTGGCCAGTGGTGGGCAGGAGGCTAACTCAGGAGGCCTTTGGAGCCCAGTGCATGTGGAATTGGGTCTGTGAGGTTTGTGGCCAAGAATGGGTGGCAACTGGAGGCTGTTGTAGAGAGAGGCTACAACAGGAAAATCCCAGAGGGATTTCCCTGTTCAGTGGGCCTGGGCTGAGGGAAGACAAGCAAGCCGCCAGTAGCTCCAGAAGTGGCCCCGGCAGCTGTGAAGCCAGGGTGAGGGCTACCTCATGATTTTGTGCCCCGAGTTGGATGACAAATGATGTATTTATTGAATTATTCTTTATCAATAAAAATTTGGGAATCAGATATCAGGGTAAGAAACTGAATGATCAGGGAAGCAGCAGAAAAGCAACCAATGAGCTATCTCTTCCGTTTCTCCATCCCAATGATCTATCTCTTCCGTTTCTCCATCCCAAAGGGCCAAGGCCCTCTCTAAACCCTACGTACTATGCCCTGTGTCTATCTGTCTTCAGTTCTCCAGCTACACCTTTATATTCTATCTTGGGAGTGTCATATTGTGACCAAAATATCACACAACACTTACTCTGTAGACCAGACTGGCCTCAAACTCAGAGATCCTCCTGCCTCTGCTTTCCCAGTGCTTGGATTAAAGGCGTGCACCACCACACCTGGCTCTAAGCTTTCCTTTAGTTCCTTTTCATTATAAATCTTTATTAGAATTACCACCCAAAGCCACACAACAGAGTCTCTGCTAGGCTGTTTTGAGATTTCCTCTGTCAATGGAATTAATCCAAAATTCTTCACTTTAGCCTTGGGCAATCTTCAGACAAGGGCGAAAAGCAGACAGTTTTGTTGCCAAAACATCATAAGAATGCTCTCTAGACAATGTGCTAGAGTTCTCCTCTGAGACCTTTTAAGGTAGCCCTCCCAGTTCATCAGACCACACCAAGCACTACTAGTTTCTACTAGGGTGCCCATTACACAGCACCTAATGCCTTCACTGCTTTCCTAACCCACAGTCCCAAGGTCCACATTCCTCCAAACAAAAGCGTGGTTGGCCAATCACAGCAACACCCCAATCCCTCGTACCAACTTCTTAGTTTGGGTTTTCATTGCTGTGAAGAGGTGCCATGAGCATGGTAACTCCTCTAAAGAAAACCTTTAACTGGGGTGGCAAACTTACAGTTCAGGGGTTCAGTCCATTATCATCATGGCAGGGAGCATGGTGGCATGTAGGCAGATGTGGTGCTGGAGCTGAGAGTCCTTACATCTTGACTCAGAGGCAACAGGAAGTTGACTGACTGTCACACTGAGAGAAGCTTGAGCAAGAGACCCCAAAGTCTGCTCCACAGTGACATACTTCCTCCAGTAAGGCCACACCTCCTAATAATGCCACTCCCTTTGGGGGCTATTTTCTTTCAAACACCACAATGTGCATACATGTATAAATACAGGACGTCTACTGGTGCTGTCCTTGCTCGAGTCTTGTTGAATTGTCATGGGTGACACTCCTTGCCACTTCTAGGAGACGCAGTATATTACAACAGATTTCCTCTGCCTCTGACAGTTCTTCCACAATGTTCCTGAGCCTTGGGGTGTTGTAGATGTTTCCACTGGGTCTGAGCACCCCAGGGTCACTTGTTCTCTGCGTCTTGATGAGTTGTGGTTTTCTGCACTGGTCTATGTTGCACAGAGAAGCTTTGGTGAGAGGTGGGATACGTACTTAGAGTGAAGAATGTCATTGGTTGCATTAGCTCTTGCAAGCACGTGTGTGGGGTTGGGGGCTTCGGTCAAGTCCTGCCTACCTTCTCGGCTCCAGGGAGTATCTTGTTGTTAAAATGCCACTAACTGACATCTTGACTTCTGTGGTCAGTGTGCTTAGCTGAGTGGTGTGGTGGGAAGATGCTCACAGTGTGATCAACTTCAGGAGCCTGCTCTCCTGCGAGGGAGATAGATCCATTTGTTGTCATGGTTGGTGTTAATTATCAACTTAGCAGGGTCTGGGATCGCCCTGGAGATGGGCCTCTGTATCTGCTTGTGTGGGGGATTATCTTGCTTGCCTTAATTGAGAGGGAGGAAGGGCCCCTGTGGTGGGCACCATTCCCACCTGGACTGTAGGACTTGGAGAAAGCATTTGTCTGTCTCTACTTCTTGGCTGCAGGTGCCATGCAGCCTGTCCTCTCTAGCCACTGTTGCTGTGACTTCTCTGTCATCACAGACTGCAATCTGGAACTGCAGGCCAAAATAAACCCTCCCTCTTTAATTGCTGTGGTTGGGCTTATTTTATCACAGGAAAGGAAAATAAACTAATCCTTGGTGTTCTAGAACTCTTAGAAGCCACCCCTCTGCTTCTCTTTCTAACTTGCAGTCATTGTTTATAGTTTTTGATGTTAGTAATGAAATGTCCATTGGTATTTTGTTTATAGAATGCATCACAGATCTCCAAGTGTGTCTCCACGCTGGCCCTCCTCATAGTACAGCTTCTCTCATCCAGGGGTTCCTCCGGGGTGGTGGCCCATTTATGGGTTCAAGGACAGACACCTTGTGGGATTCTGTTTGTCAGTCATGGAATCCCTACCAGGCTTTGATTTTCCTTTTCCAAGCACTGCACGAGTCTGAGACATCACAGAGAGAAAGCTGGGAGGGCAGCTCGCACATGCCAGATAGAAAGCCCTAGCTCTGCTCCAAACTCAGCTGCCAACAGGGGGCGCAACTAGGGCTGAAGATCAAGAGCCTTCCTGTGCCTCCTCTGGTGTGTGTGTGTGTACACGTGTGTATACACATGTCCACAGCCTTCCTGTGCCTCCTCTGGTGTGTGTGTGTGTACACGTGTGTATACACATGTCCACAGCCTTCCTGTGCCTCCTCTGGTGTGTGTGTGTACATGTGTGTATACACATGTCCACAGCCTTCCTGTGCCTCCTCTAGTGTGTGTGTTTGTACACGTGTATGTACACATATCCACAGCCTTCCTGTGCCTCCTCTGGTGTGTGTGTGTGTACACGTGTGTATACACATGTCCACAGCCTTCCTGTGCCTCCTCTGGTATGTGTGTTTACACGTGTCCACAGCCTCCCTGTGCCTCCTCTGGTGTGTTTGTGTGCTCACATTGTGTGTACACATGTCTACAGCCTCCCTGTGCCTCCTCTGGTGTGTGTGTGTACACGTGTGTGTACACATGTCCACAGCCTTCCTGTGCCTCCTCTAGTGTGTGTGTGTGTACACGTGTCCACAGCCTTCCTGTGCCTCCTCTGGTATGTGTGTGTACACGTGTCCACAGCCTCCCTGTGCCTCCTCTGGTGTGTTTGTGTGCTCACATTGTGTGTATACGTGTCCACAGCCTCCCTGTGCCTCCTCTGGTGTGTGTGTGTGTGTGTGTGTGTGTGTACATGTGTGTGTACACATGTCCACAGCCTCCCTGTGCCTCCTCTGGTGTGTGTGTGTACACGTGTGTGTACACATGTCCACAGCCTTTCTGTGCCTCCTCTGGTGTGTGTGTGTACATGTGTGTGTACACGTGTCCACAGCCTTCCTGTGCCTCCTCTGGTATGTTTGTGCATGTGCAGGCACTTGTGTGTGCTCGTGTCCACATCAGGGGTCCACAGAGTATCTTATGCAATCTTTTCCCTTACTTTGAGAGACAGGGTCTCTCACTGAACCTGGAGCTCACCAAATGGGCTGGACCAGAGAGCCACCTCCAGGACCAGTCTTTCCCTGCCTTCCCAGTTCTGGGATTAGTCACAGACACATGGCCTTGCTGGGCTTTGTCCTGTGGGTTCTCAGGCTTGCTTGGCAAGGACCTTATTTACTGAGCCACCTTCCTCGTGACAGCCGACAGGAGTGCTCCCTGCATGCCGCCTTTCCTGGGGGGTGGCAAAAGGCCAGTAGGTGACTGGTTATTATGTGAATAAAGGGTCTGCTAGGGTCCTGTGAAGGAGGACTCTGATGTCTGTCAGTGTAGAAATGAGCAACCACCCCCTGGCCGGGGCTGTCCTCCTGAGAGGAGCTGTGAGACCCTTCCCATGGCAGCTCACTCCGGTGTTGTCTGGGAAGTGCTTGATGCAGCAATCTTTGTCACCTGGCCTTACGCCCCTTTATGATAAGTTGTCGTCAAAGCTCCTTCTCTTGAGTGGAGGATAATAGCTGGAGACAGAGCAATGGCTCATGTGTTAGCCACCCCGGAGGCCATGTTACCATGATAACTGTGGAGAATGCCATTCTGACTTTTCTACAAGGGGGACCCTGTTCAGACCGTGAGCCCCAGGCTGCGCCTTATCTCCTGGTCAGCTGTGTAGTGGAAGTTGTAAAAGCTGAGGCCGTTGTGGTCCCAGGAGAATCTCCAGAGAAAGGCGAAGGCAGGGCCGCCCTGCTTTCGGGGAAGAACGAGAGTGACGTTATCTTGAGTGGTGCACCCGAGACCACGAGAAGGGCAAGTAAAGATGTCAAGGCAAACAACCGAGGGGAAAAGAGGAGAGCTTTGCTGTGCATGAGAGAGGGAGCTCCGGCGTTATCCTCAGGAGCCCCCTTCTCGGGACAGCCATGTCCTGTTCTCCTGTCGTCTCTCCTCCACTCTGACTCTAAAATAGAGGTCCAAACACGCCTGAAGAGGCAGTTTACTGGATGTTTACTGAAGGCTTCAGGGTTCTGAGACCAACTATGATTTTAAAAATGAACACGGGGTGACCAAAGCGATTGTGTCCCGGAACCCTCCATAAATAATATCCAGTCAGTCACCAGACCCAGTGCGTCACAGATTTTTCCACATCGAGACCTCCCTGAAGCCTCACTCCCCTCTCCCTGGCCTCGCGCCTCACAAAAGCCCTGTGTCTGGCTAGCCACCTTGTGGAGAGGCACACAGGACAGACTGCGGGCTGCTCGGGGACACTGACCTCCTCATATTGAAAGGACAGAAAGATTCTCAAACACAAGGTTATGCTCACATCAATTACTTAATGTTCCCTTATAGCCAGCTTATATATTAAAAAAAAAAAAAGTCAGGTCGAGAAGCCACTCAATAGTGTGTTAAGGATCAAACACGATAGTTCATTTGCTCTGCATGTCATATGTTGTCCAGGTGAGTAGTTTTCTGTTAGTGTGCTATTCTCATGTATGAGCCTAGGGACCTCAGACCTTGTCTGCAGCCACTTCTTACTTTGGTTCTTTCCCCTCCCCCTCTTCCTCCCTCCTCCTGCTCCTCCTTCTCCTTCAAGATAGGGTCTCATTGGCCTGGAGCTCACCAAATTCTGGGCTGGCCTACCGACAAGCCCAGGGCCTACCCATCTCCACACCCCTTGCTGAGATCACAGGCATGCACCCCACATCTGGCTCTTTGCTCGTGGGTTTGGGGGGGACTTGAACTCAGGTCCTCATGCTTACGGGTTAGACACTTCACTGACTGTCACCCCAGCCTCATTGTTGGGAATTCCTATGGTTTTGGCTTTAAATTTTAGCGTGTGTAGGTGTGTACATAAACACAAGTACTGACCTTCTCTGGTAAGTTGATTCTCTATGTGTTTACTAACTTTGGTTTGCCTTTCAGGAGGTGTTGTGCGGCAATTCAGAGTGGCCTATCTGAGTGTATCCTCCAGGTGGTTTGGTCTTACCCAGCATTCCAATGGCTTTATAAGATCATATAACCATTTCTCTTAGCCCACTTGTTATGAAGGTTCAGGCAGACTCAAAAGACATAGAACTTCATAATGAGCTTCCATGTTCCCATCCCCCAGCTTTGAAAATTATCAACTTCTGTATGTCCTCATAATTCTCTGTCTAACCATTTATACTTATTTTGAAGTAAACCCCAGTCTTGGTGTCATTTTACCCATAAATATTTTGCTATTTAAGTCAAATGGTAAAGAATATAACAATCAAATTCTAATTTCACACATAAAATAATATCTTACTAGAAACAGACCAGTGTTTAAACATCCTTAATTAATTTGTGAATATTTCTTCATAGTTTCTTAAAGATCTAGTTGTAATTAGTTAATATGGTTTTTATTTCTCCTTCACTAAAACATTTGCCCTTTATTTTCCATACCCCCATTATTTATTTATTGAAACAGCCAAGTGTTAATCAAGGTCAGTTTCATGTCTGTCTTAATAGGTTCCAGAATCATGCAGATAGTTTAGAAGACCTCACCCCAACCCTTGCCCCACTGGCTGAGACAATTCTGGAGCCATCAGAGCTGGTGGTTGACTACTTTGTAGACTTGTCAGGACGCAGCCAAGCTAAAGGCGCAGGCTTGGTTCCTTGGTTCCATCTTGATGCCTAGAAGGATGCTCAGACTTGTCATGGGCCTGTCTAGCTGTTAAATCCGGTCTCTTCTTACCTAGAAACGGCCACATCCTCCCACACTGTGCCCCGCATCTCTCTAAGACCTTTCCCCTTATCAACTCCTTTATTTTCTTGCTAGTTAATATAAAGAATATTTGCTACGTTTAATCAGGTATTTTAAAGTATTTTTATAAGGAGTTTTTATGTAATTTAGTCCTTGATATTATACAAAATAAAACTTCTTGATACTTTTAAAATCATATTTGGATCAACTTACTATTTTCTCAACCTTCCAGAGTTTTCTATAAAGGAATACAATATTTTTAATTTACTACATTTTTGTAAGTAAATGAGCTAATATGTACAATATCAGGTCGCTTTTTTGAGTAAGGGCCGTATTGGACATGACTTAAGGAATAAATGAATTTGGCTGGATTCTAGACAACGGAGAGGCAGTACCCCAGGCAGATAAGAAAAGGGCATTTTCTGTCAACGGTCCAGTTTCTTTCCCATTGGTACTTAGCCTAGTTTTCGTCCATGATTTCTCTCTTGCTTCAAGATTCAGTTGTATGTACATCTTCAATCTTTTGAGGATGTAATTGTGAACCTTCACCCAAATACACGGAGCTGTGTTACTCTGTGAAAAGATAACACCAAGGAGATGCTGGGGTAGACGTGGGTTGGTGAGAGCGACGAGACATGCAGGCAGAGAGCCCAGTGGCCTACAGCTATGATTGCTTACAATGGTTTTCTTTTTTTTTTTTTAATTTATTTATTTATTTAAGATTTCTGTCTTTTCCCCACCGCAGCCTCCCATTTCCCTCCCCCTCCCCCAGTCAAGTCCCCCTCCCTCGTCAGCCCAAAGAGCTGTCAGGGTTCCCTGCCCTGTGGGAAGTCCATGGACCACCCACCTCATCCAGGTCCAGTAAGGTGAGCATCCAAACTGCCTAGGCTCCCACAAAGCAATACGTGCAGTAGGATCAAAAACCCATTGCCATTGTTCTTGAGATCTCAGTAGACCTCATTGTCTCTATGTTTTTTCCCCAAGACGGTTTTATCCCAGGCTTTTTCAAACCCAGGTCAGCTGGTCTTGGTGAGTTCCTGGTAGAAAATCCCCATTGTCTCCGTGTGTGGGTGCACCCCTCGCGTTCCTGAGTTCCTTGCTCGTGCTCACTCTCCTTCGTCTCCTGATTTGGACCTTGAGATTACTGTCCGGTGCTCCAATGTGGGTCTCTGTCTCTGTCTCCTTTCATCGCCTGATGAAGGTTGATATTCAGGAGGATGCCTTTATGTTTTTCTTTGGGTTCTCCTTCTTATTTAGCTTCTCTAAGATCACGTATTAGAGGCTCATTGGCCTTTGTTTATGTCTAGAAACCAAATATGAGTGAGTACATCCCATGTTCCTCTTTTTGGGTCTGGCTTACCTCACTCAGGATCGTGTTCTCTATTTCCTTCCATTTGCCTGCAAACTTCAAGAAGTCCTTGTTTTTTATTGCTGAGTAGTACTCTAATATGTATATATTCCATACTTTCTTCATCCATTCTTCAATTGAAGGGCATCTAGGTTGTTTCCATGTTCTGGCTATTACAAACAGTGCTGCTATGAACATAGTAGAGCATATACTTTTGTTGTATGATAAGGCCTCTCTTGGGTATATTCCCAAGAGTGGTATTGCTGGATCCAGGGGTAGGTTGATCCCAAATTTCCTGAGAAACCTCCACACTGCTTTCCAAAGTGGTTGCACAAGTTTGCATTCCCACCAGCAATGGATGAGTGTACCCCTTTCTCCACACCCTCTCCAGCAAAGGCTATCATTGGTGTTTAATACAATGGTTTTCAAATGAGGCTTTAGGACATCGGCATCATCTGCATCGGGGCTCCCGAGTGCTGGCACACTTCCCATGCATCCTCCCGGTTTTCCAGCAGAAATCTTGCTTTGGCAGAAGCATCCAGGAAAAGGCGCTGTACCCGTAGGATTCTTGAATTCACACTCCCCTGACCCAGCCTCTGTTCGCACATTCAACTTGTTCTAATCCGTTCTGTGGGAATCACTGTGTACATGGTGCAAGGAGGCAGTCCTGCGCAGCGCTGTGTGCTGGGAGCCTGGCAGTGTCTTGAGGAGGAGAAACAGGTCTGGCTAAACACAGCTGTGCGCATCCCAAAGCCTCATTGGTCGAAAATATCACAGAAGAAACAGTTGTGCTCCTTGGAGGTGTCCAATCTCGATGAAGCCCGTCACTTTGACTTGGACAGAAGGTATTGAATGGTGGCAGGGGCGTTGCCGGCTTAAAAAGTTCTCCCGAAGCCCTGTGCTTATCCTGTTGGTCAGAGCTTTGGTCCCAGCGGAGCAGGTGGCTCTTGTTGCTGTGAGGGCGGTGAGAGCAGTACTTGTCTTTAGAATCACTGGACTTTATTTTTTTTTTTTAAAAAAAATCTCAGAAATTTCATTTCCACAATTTATTTTGTAAAAAGATGTAGATGGCAAATCTGTGGGCCAGGCTAGGTTGATTTTGTATTTTAAGGTAATTGCCATATTATTAGTGCTGGTTTAAATTCAGCGCCTTCACACACTTGCGTATGAAAAGTGTATATGAACAGTTCTTGTAATTCAGAGAGGTGCTTGCCACATAGAAACTTCTCAGACGAAAGGTCAAGAACCCAGAAGAAAATGGGAGAACAAGGTTGAACGGATGTCGCTTGTCGTTTGGCAAGCCTTTCTCTCTAAACCTTTCTCTCTAAATCCACTTCATGCGATAGAGTTATCATTTACGGTCCATTCTGACATAGAAATTTTGACCTATACCTTCTAATATTTACTTCTTTTAAAAGTAATAAAATATCTGTGCGTGGTGGTACGTACCTGTCGCCGCGGCACCCGGGGGCCGGCAGGAGGCTGAGGAGTTCGATGTCGGCCTCCAGGGCATCGTGAGCTCCCTGCCAGCCTGGGCTTCATCCAACCTCGTCTTCCTTACAAATTAAATATCGAAGAGTTCCCCACCTTCCCTGGAAGATATGACGATACAAAGCCTCGTAGGCCAAAACTCAGACCGCATCTCCAGGGGCAGGCAGAGCGATTCTCCCCGCTAACCTTTCCGCCCGACAAGTTCTGCCCCTGTGGAAACTGTTAAGACGTAAAAGGAAGCAGTGAAGTGAGCAGCCTGTAGGACGGCAGCTTCTGAAGGCAAATGACAGGGCTCTGACCACCCTCCTGCAAGGTCACAAGTTGATGAGGTGCCCCGTGGCAGTAGTTCCTGGGTGTGTAACTCATTTTCTCTGCAGCTTTGTATATAGTAGAAAAGAAGCCACTACTCTGAATCTGACTTGTGAAATCAAGGTTGCTTTGTTTGTTTTGTTTTTAAAAAAGATTGTAGTTAAAGCCCCAAGTCTGACGCCTGCACCAGTGCTCCCGGTCTCTTCCTGCCTGTTCACCCCTGAGCCCTGGAGCTCAGTCTTTGTGTTTGTTCCTGTCACTTCTGTTCTCTGATAACGTCTTGCGCACTTAGTTTGGCTGGAACTGTTATGTTTTGTTTTTTTGTTGTTGTTGTTTCTTTTTTTAAAAAAAGTACTAATTTTGAATCTGTTATGGCCAGAAATTATTTTTTTCTATGAACATTTTCTTCCAACATTTCTAAATGCTCGCCTCTATAAAATTATAATAGGGTGGGTTAATCAGAAACATACACAGCACAGAGTGGTCACTGAGAGTGGCCTCTCTGGGCATTTGGTAACAAATTGGCCTATAGCAGAAGCGGAATGAAGCAGAAAGACAAGGTCTCTGTCACCCGGGTATTTGCTAACTATTCACGTCAGCGTCACTGGAGAGCTGCCTGACGGTGGCCCTTGCAGGAGCAGGCCAGGCCACTCCATGAATGGATTCTTTTACCCTCTGGGCGGTGTTTATCAGCTGCCTTGCTGGGTGTTACACCAAGGCCTTTCCATATGTCGTCATGTTAACTCCTTCAGCAGTGCAGGGAGCAGACATCTCTGAGGCCCTAGACATAAAGGAGCTACCAGGTCCACGGCTGAGTCTCCGTCTTAAGCTGTACGGACCACCTTACTATGAAACCGTGGACAGTTGTTGCGTTTCCTTTTTTCTGTTCCCTTGGTCCATGTCACATATGTTGCTGTGAGGTCTTGGGTAATGTGCAGTGGATCTGTGCAAATTCACTGGTGTGTGTGTACGTGCGTGTACGTGTGCGTACATGTACACGCATGCATGTGCTCGAGTGTGCCTGTGCAAGCTTGCATATTGGAATTGTTGAGAATTACCCACTCTTGTGTCTCAGGCAAAACTGTCACTTAAGAGTGAATTGCTGTTTTGTGTCACTTTGTCCTGCTGGAGAGAAGTGTTGAGGTGCTGTCTGTAGCCCCAGTCATTGCTGTGTTACAGCCCTCTTATTGGTGTCGGAGGACGTCCCTCTACTCAAGGCCATTGAGGCAGGGGTTTGGGTGTCACTCTGCGGTGCACGTTAGGAGTGCAATGGTACATCTAAGATACAATGGGGTGCTTTCATTGATGTGCATTATTCATTGCCAGCTCAGACGTCAGAGTAAGTGACTGGCAAAGACTGAGCTCGTGCGAGATGGAAAATAAAACGGTACCTGCGGCTGCTCCAGGCACGCTACTCAAAAGTCTGAGACAATCTATAAGTTAGCCAGTATGACTTTCTCTACCGAGTACGAAATAAGCGAGACTCCCTGGGCTGAGAGGAACCCCCAGTGTGTCACCCGTGACTCAGCCATTCGGGGGAGGAGCGGGAGCTGGCAGGCTCCACACATCTCTGCCCCTTGCAGCCAGGATTCCTCCAGGGAGACACCGTGGCCTGGGGTGGCAAGGAGACAGCGCACTCGGACGAGTCCACGGTTAACTCTGGTGTTATATTCTGTGACGCCTACCATCAAGCCTTTGTTGACTTAATCTCATTAAGTTTTCCATTCCTCGCCTATAAAACAGAGCTAGTAGCAGTGGCTTCCGAGGACGCCTGTGAGTGTGAAGTAGAAGCCAGGTGTGGCACACACTTGTGAGCCCACCACCAAGAAGTGGAGTCGGGAAGGGTGGGAGTTTAAGGTCGTGTTTAAGGGCATAGTTTAGAAGACACAGCATGTGGAATCAGCAGTCTCAGCTGTGAGCCTGGCTAAGTTGACAGTACATTCGGGACCTTTTAATAGACTTTCAGTTTGGTCTCTGACGGGCACAATAACTATGGCGTTAGTAATCACTAGCTAATGATATGTCAGCCGGCACTGGTGTCCTCTGTGTGGAAGGATTATCCCTGCTGCTTTCTTCACGTTTCTGTTAGTCATCAGATTAACTACTGCAACAAAGCGTCATTGCTTCTTTTTGCAGATGGGGGAACAGAGAACTCAGAGAATCAGTTAAAGCCAGGCATGGTGATGCATGCCTGCAACCCCAGTACTCAGGAGGTAGAGAGAGGAAGGCCCGAGTTCAAGGCTACCCCCAGCTACATAGCGACTTCCAAGCCAGCCTGGATTTCGTCTTAGATGATTAGATGAGATTCTGTCTTAGATGGGGGATCAGAGGGCAAAAGACTTATGTCTAAGATATTCCATGAGTAAAGGGGTGGAGTCAGAATTCAAGCTGTGAAACCCGTGTTCCCACCACGCTGCTCTAGTAGCAAGAACAGTTTCATGCTTGGCTTTCAGCTGAGCCAAGCAGCTAGTTTTCATTTGTTAAAGGAACTGTGACCTAGTGTTTTGTGGTTTCAAATGTTATTCTTTCTTTCTTTCTTTCTTTCTTTCTTTCTTTCTTTCTTTCTTTCTTTCATCTCTTTTGATGTATAATCTGATCGTGAAGAATGCATTTCTGTGTCTTATTATTTTGCATTTGCCTAAACCCACAATAAAAAGTGTTGTGATAGCAAATGCAGAGGATGTCCTTCACAATCTCACTGTGCTTAAACTCTGTCTGGTTAACTCCAAAAGCTTCATCTCTAACAAACGGTCCATGGCAAAAAGAGATATAACTGTTTCGATGACTATAGCATTATGAAGCGGATAAAGATTTGACAATAATTGGGAGGGAAGATAGTATTAGCTGCTTATTTCATGAGGGGGTGTGAATTATTCCTTTGTTCATTGTTTCCATGTTGCATACACTACCTTCCTATTACCCATTTAGCAGATATACAGACTACCAAATCAACTGTCTTTCTAGTATAGCATATATATTCAACTAATTCTATTTTATTTACTAATGCTCTTGGCATACTGGAGTATTGATGCTGATAAGTTTATTATTATACATTGTTATGTGTTGTATTTTGTGATTAATCTGATGCCATACTTTGACAAACATATCATGATATTTTTGAGATAGATAGATAGATAGATAGATAGATAGATAGATAGATAGATAGGGTAAGTGGGTGGATGAATGAATGGATAGATAGATAGATAGATAGATAGATGGGTAGATAGATAGATGATAGATATAAGTATAGAAAGAAAAATACATAAATGGGTGAATGAATAGATATAGATAGACAGATGTAGATAGATAGATAGATAGATGAATAGATAGATAGATAGATAGATAGATAGATAGATAGATAGCTACTGCCTGCTATCTCAAGCATCTGATGGGTCCTCAGAATATATCTCTCATAGATAAAAGATGGATTAGAGTGTAGTGGGATTTGTCTTTGGTGCTCTCCTGTGCCCCTTTGTACTGAGTCTGTGCTTCTTTCAGGGATTCTAAGCAGTTAGTAAAGTTTAATATAAGCCAACCTCACTGGGTGAGCAGCTGCTCCCATCAAAGCAGAGGCAGATGTGGTGGGAAGGGAGTGTGGAAGGGGAGCCTGGCATCTCATCAGTCTCTTTGTGTATTGTGAAGTCTACCATGGTAGAGTCTACTCCATGGAAGTGACTGAAAGTGGCAAACTTCTCCAAGCCATCGTGGAACAATGACTGTCACGCCCCTGAAGATGTGGTCTGATTTTGGAAAAGATCACTTTGCTTTGATCTGATATGGGTGATAACTGTCCAGTGTATCAGAATGGCATGTAACGTAACACGTGCTGATAGTTCAGAGACTCTCCCTGAGCCTTCCTAGTAAAAGCTAAATGACCAATAGCAAGGTGGAGGCAGGATGGTGGGGGTTGGCAGGCAGAGAGGATGAGTAGGAGGAGAAATTTGGACTCAAAAGAAAAGAAGAGAGAACGATGGGGAAAGAAGAGGAAGCCAGCCAAGGGCAGCCAGCCAGGCAGTCACTAGCCAGTTACTAAGTAGGACATACAGAATGAAAGAAAGGTTAAAATCTCTGAGGTAAAATGTGGACGAAGAGAAACCAATTGATATGAGTTATAAGAGCTAGGGGGACAAGCATAAGATAAGGCCACACATTCATAATTAATATTAAGTCTCCACATCATGGTTTGGGGGCTGATGATCCAAGAAAGCCTGCTACATTCTACACGGCGCTGAACACAATGTAAGTGGCCATTGATAATACATACTGTTTTCACCATTTGTAAATAAATCTCTACAGTGTTCTGCTGTCTTGATAGACCCCACACAGACACTTAAGAGATTGTGTTTACACCTGGACCTGTGTGTCTCAGTGGTGTGGAAGGTCCTTTTGTGTATGTGTTGCTTTTATTGGCTAATGAATAAAGAAACTGGCTTGGCCTGATAGGGTAGAACAGAGCTAGGTGGGGAAAACTATAAACGGAATGCTGGGAGAAAGGAGGCAGAGACAGAGAGAAGCCATGGAGCCACCAGAGACAGACTCTGGGCACTTTAGCTAGTAAACCACTGTCACGTGGCAATGGACAGATTAATAGAAATGGGTTAAATTAATATGTAAGAGATTAGCCAATAAGAAGCTAGAGATAATGGGCCAAGCAGTGATTTAATTAATACAGTTTCTGTGATTATTTTGTGTCTAAGCTAACCGGGCAGCCGGGAACCAACCATCAGCCTCCTGCTACATCTCAGGGTGTGTGGCCCAGAACCAGCAGCAGCAGGATTAGAATCTGTTAAGAATTTGGATTCTGGCTGGCCTGGGTCTGAAAAAGCCTGGATTAAAACCGTCTTGGGAAAAAACATAGAGACAATGAGGACTACTGAGATCTCTAGAACAATGGCAATGGGTTTTTGATCCTACTGCACGTATTGGCTTTGTGGGAGCCTAGGCAGTTTGGAAGCTCACCTTACTAGACCTGGATGGAGGTGGGTGGTCCATGGACTTCCCACAGGGCAGGGAACCCTGATAGCTCTTTGGGCTGAAGAGGGAGGGGGACTTGACTGGGGGAGGAGGAGGGAAATGGGAGGCTGCGGTGGGGAAAAGACAGAAATCTTAAATAAATTAAAAAAAAAGAATTTGGATTCTGGATCTCAACACTAGACCTGTCGAATCAGAAATTGTGAAAATGGGTTGGATCAAGTTTTTTAGGTGATTCTGAACCAGGCTCCTTGGCCTTCTCTAATGAGGAAGCAGCAGTGAGAATCGAGTAAGAAAAAAAAATCCCCAGCCATGCTTACATATCCCCTGCAGTCCTGAAATCACGATCCAATAAGCAACCTTTAAGAGTTCCTTTGTTATTTCTTAGTATCTACTTTCCTGGCACATTATTGGTTAACAGGTCTCTAGAGTAAGACAACAAACATCACATTGAGACTACTATACATTTATTTGTTGAAAATGACTCCAAATAGTTTACCTTCCCTCACATGACGTAGGTGACATCTATAGACAGTCCCTTCGGAAAAATCCAGTGAGATGCAGCTGCTCCTCTTCCACGAGTGGTCCATTGACTTCGTGACCATAGGAAGACGTTAAGTCTCATTGTTACAATATTTACTGCGGGGAAGCACTTTGCATCCAACCCTTACAGAAATCGAGTCACGTTTCGCGTTTACGAGCGATGTATGGGGCCAGGAAGGAGAGAGAAATAATAAGAGGTATTTGACAGTACACATTTATATCCCTCAGTAACCTTGCCTAGCGTCTCTGTCAACAACACTGAATGAAGAAAACAGATAAATTGAAGGTAGGGAAAATGTCACAAGGCCAGAATATAAATATACACTGAGAGAGGTAAATGATAATAATTCTAATTTTCTAATGTTTCGGGTGGTACCTTCTTGCCACGGCAAAATAGAGAGATATCTTATCCATGCATCTCCCTGGCTTGCTCCTGCTTCCCACTCGGGATTATTTAAGGGATGCATCTGTAGCCCATGATGTCAGCAAGGCCACTGTGTGGCAAGACCTGGGACCCTCTGTCTGGAAACAGACCTGACATTCAGAGAACATTCCAGTCCTGCTCAGCTCTCCAGCGCACAAGAAGCAGACTTTTCCCTGTACAGACAAAACTGGCTCTCTATAGGTTGTGCGGTTTAGAAGCAAAGAGATTGTAGATGCATATGTCTGAAAATAGGGTAAAATTATTTTTATCTTTTGATCCTTTCCATTCTAACAAATGTTTCAAGGTTTTCTTATTAATAGAGTTATTTACCAGTGGTGGACTGACCTCCCAAAGCCTTCAGTGACCCGGGCCCTGTTGCTTCTTAAGTACTGATGTTCAGAGCTCTTGGTACTGTCTCCTCGGGCTTCCTATGGTGTGGCACGACCTGGGCCCACCTGGACCTGTGTCTGGTCCAGTGAGTAACTTCTGAAAAGCCCCCCACTAATGTCCACTTCATACTCTTGGGCCTCCTTTCACCGTATGAAATGGGAGTTCTGGCCCAGATTCCAGCAGATCTTGCATTAGCATGCCTTCCCCTTCCCTGCCTGGAAACCAGAACACCCTGGGCATGTCCACATCCTGCCAGCTCAGGAAGTGGGCCCTTCAGTCTGGCATGAGAACTCTAGTTCTTTCCCTAATGCCATCAAGCCTTTAGCTTGAAATATTCAATAAAAATATTTCTAGAACATCCTTGTGCACACTACCAATAAGAGGAAAAAATTGTTAGTCTATGCAAGGCTGTGGGTAAGGAGACCCCCCTCTCAGCTTATACAAGCTAACTTATTAGCATACGTTGAGTTTGCTCAAGCACTATAACAATATGACACAATGTACCAAAGTTAAAAGAAGTATATTTGAGGTACTTTCTGCGCAAAGTGAGTAACTCGGATGGTTTTCTATTTTCACTAGATTCTCTAGTTGGGCCAGTATTTCCTACAATTTTAATTGCCTCGTATAGGTACATGACAAACATACCAGCATCCATCTTCCTCCAGGGAGCTTCCCCCAGCCTCCATGAGGTCAGTTACACCATCTGTACATTCCCACAGCTAACATGATGTTCACGCCACCATTGACTCTACCAGGCTGGGTCAGTCTGGAGTGAGACTGGTTTGGTCTCTCAGTTCCCAGAGTCGAGTATAGAGCATGTAGCCCTGATGTCAGTGGACAGACAGGTGGTGTGCTGTTGATGTGGTCAGGCATGACCATGCTAGGCAGCGTCTTGCTGGAGCTCAGGCCTAGTGAAGGTGACACAGGAGGGGCTCTTTGCTGTGGAGGGTCTGTGATGGTGTTTAAGATGCTGGCCAGTCTGTCTTGCTCCTTAGAAGGTACGTGTCTCGTAATGAGAGGAAGAGCTTGGCAATTGCGATTTCAGCCCAGCATCCTCCAGGGACCAAGACAGTTATGTGTGGGAGAAATCTCAATCCTGTTGGCAGAAACTGAGGCGAAAGCCCAGGCAAGTACTTCAGGATGTGACAGGAGCAAGTTGGGAACATTCTGCCTGGCTTGCTGCTGCTGAAAACAAAACCAAATGAGGTTCCTTTGGTTCAGTTCTGCAGACTCTCCATGTGAGGGTAGGTAGTGAACCCCTACAACCTTGTCAAACTTGCGCTGGATTGGAACGCTTAAAAACGTACTTAAAGACATGAAAATGAAGTAGGGGGTGGTTGCAAAGAGAAAGGGGGTCATTGGGATGGGAGGGGGCGGTGAGGGGAGTGGATGAATGCTGTGGGAAATGTCACTTGTATTTTCAATAAACACTCATTGGCCAGTAGCCAGGCTGGAAGTATAGGTGGGGAAAACAGGCAGGAAGTAGAGATGGGGCAGTGAGAATTCTGGGAAAAGGGAAGTTTCAGTCTGCAGTCGTCACCCAGACACAGAGCAATCAAGCTGTGACTGCCTCACAGAAAAAAGGTACTAAGCCACGTGGCTAATACAGAATAATGGGCTAATATAAGCTGTAAGAGTTCATAAGAAGCCTGAGCTACTAGGCCAACCATTTTATGATTAATGTAGACCTCTGTGTGTTTCTTTGGGATTTTACAACTGCAGGAACCAATTGGGACAGAAACCTTGGCTAACAGATGAATGTGATTAAGACTTATTATATGTGTGTATGAAAATGTCATGATAAGATCTGTTGTGTATTATTATACATGCTGATAAAATAATAAATTTTGCCAGGTGGTAGAGGCACATGCCTTTAATCCCGGCACTCAGGAAGCAGAGGCAGGAGGACCTCTGTGAGTTTGAGACTAGTCTGGCCTATAGAGTGAGTTTTAAGCTACACAGAGAAACCCTGTCTTGACAAATCAAAAAGTAAAATAGTAATAATAAGTTTAAAAAGTGCTCAAAAGGACTTGCTCCCGACTTAGAAGCACGACCTGCACAGCCTCTCATCTCCCCCGCCAGCACCTGCGTGTCCTGTGCTGCAGAACCGCCTCCACACATCTTACTTTGTTTTCTGTTCACATCTCTTCAGTCCGGCATGCTTACGGTTCCAATGGTGTGTCTCTCTAGAATATCACCTGGAGCTTACAGTGGTCCTCCTGCCTCACCTCCAGAGTGCTGAGATGACAGGCATGGGGCCACCACGCCCAACCAATGACCAATCTTGCTCATGTTGCTGAAAGAGTATCTCAGGATCCTCATCGTATCAGCAAACATCTCTGCCCATCTTCCTGAAATGTATCTGAAGCCACACCCCTTTCCTGCTGGGGATCCCAGCCACCTCCTCATCACCCTTCTGTCCTGTATCTCTACCCTGCCTTTTCCACGCTACATTTTGTTACAGTTATGCTGTGGGTCTCTGTCTGTTATGGTAGGATGCTCTGATCTGTCCCATTGCTGGGCTGTGGCTCCTGCATCTGCCTTCAGCCAGGCTGCCTGCAGTGTGGTTCCTGGCTTCCCCTCATCTCCCTGGTACCCACTTGACAGGGTTCTGTGAGGATGACATGAAGAAAGACACAGAAGGCCCTTAGACAGGCTGCTGTGGCTGTCACTATTATTAGACCTTTTCAAGCCCAAATTTTAAGGGAAGCCTTCTGTATTTTCCTATTAGATTTCTTTAAACTTTTATGATTTTCTGAATGGCATGGAACAAAAAATGTTCTTCCTTAGAAAGAGAGAGAGAGAGAGAGAGTTTATTTCAGACTCTACTGGATATACACTAATCAGATTAAATTCAATTTATCATTGTAAATGTTCTGAGCTATCTTTTTTTTGAGCTGAGATCCTAGAGGTATTTTTTATTTTTTATAGGTTATCTTTTTTATTGTTTTTATTGAGCTATACATTTTTCTCCACTCCCCTCTCCCCTTTTACCATCTTCTCTAAACCCCATGCTCCCAGTTTACTCAGGAGTAAATTGTCTTTTTCACCTTTCTATGTAGATCCATTTATGTCTCTCTTAGGGTCTTCTGTGTTGTCTAGTTTCTCTGTGGTTGTGGCCTGTAGGCTGGTTTTTTTATGTCCAAAAGCCACTTCTGAGTGAGTACATACTATATTTGTCCTTCTGGGTCTGAATTACCTCACTCAATATGTTTTTTTCCTAGATTTATCCATTTGCCTGCAAATTTCAAGAGGTCATTATTTTTTTCTGTTGTATAGTACTCCATTGTGTAGATGTGCCACATTTTCCTTATCTATTCTTCAGTTGAGGGCCATCTAGCTTGTTTCCAGGTTCTGGCTATGACTAATACTGCTATAAACATAGTTGAGCACTTGTCTTTGTGGTATGATTGAGTGCCTTTTGGGTATATACCCAACAGTGGTATTTCTGGGTCTTGAGGAAGGTTGTTTCCTGATTTTCTGAGAAATTTTCATACTGAAATCCAAAGAGGCTGTACCAGTTTGCACTCCCACCAGCAATGCAGGAGTGTTTCCCTTACCCCGCATCCTCCCCAGTATAAACTGTCATCAGTGTTTTTGATCTTGGCCATTTTTCAGGTGTAAGATGGAATCTCAGAGTTGTTTTTATTTGCATTTCTCTGATGACTAAGGATGTTGAACATTTCCTTAAGTGTCTTTCAGCCATTTTAGACTCCTCTGTTCTCGAGAGTTCCCTGTTTAGACCTGTACCCCATTTTTTATTAGATTATTTGTTCTTTTGATGATGTCAAGTTTCTTGAGTTTTTTGTGTTTCTTGAAGATCAGACCTCTGTCCAATGTGGGGTTGGTGAAGATCTTTTCTCATTCTGTAGGCTGTCGTTTGTCTTGTTGACCATGTCCTTTGCTTTACAGAAGCTTTTCCGTTTCAGGAGGTCCCATTTATTGTTTCTCTCAGTGTCTGTGCTACTGGGGTTATATCTAGGAACTGGTTTCCTGTGCCGGCTTTCTCTTCTATGAGGTTCAGTGTGGTTAATTTTATGTTGAGGTCTTTGATCCATTTGGACTTAAGTTTTATGCATGGCAATAGATAAGTATTTATTTGCATTCTTCTCCATGTTTATATCCAGTTATGCCAGCACCGTTTGTTGAATATGCTTTGTTTCTATTTTATATTTTTGGCTTCTTTGTAAAACATCAGGTGTTTGTAGGTGTGTGGATTTATATCCGAGTCTTCAGTTTGATTCCATTGGTCCTCCTGTCTGTTTTTATGCCCCTGCCAGGTGTTTTCAGCACTGTAGCTCTGTAGTAGAGTTTGAAGCCAGGGGTTGTGATGCCTCCGGAAGTTCTTTTGTTGTACAGGATTGTTTTGACTCTCCTGGGGTTTTTTGTTGTTGTTGTTGTTTTGTTTATCCATATGAAGTTAAATATTGTTCTTTCGAGGTCTGTGAGGAATTTGTTGGGATTCTGATGGTCATTGCATTGAATGTATAAATTGCTTTTGATAAGATTGCCATTTTTACTATGCTAATTCTACCTACCCAAGAACATGGGAGATCTTTCCATTTTCTGGTGTCTTCTTCAATTTCTGAACTGTCTTCTAAAGTACCAAATACAGAGGAACTTAATAAATACTGGATAAATTGAAATAATGTCTTTGCTATTTTAAAACCATATTCCACTGGGCTAGATAGATGGTTCCACGTTTAAAAGTGCATGAAGTTGGGTGGTGGTGGCACACGCCTTAAGTCCCAGCACCGGGAAGTCAGAGATAAACAGATCTCTGTGAGCTCAAGGCCAGCTTGGTCTACAAGAGCTAGTTCCAGGAAGCTAGGGCTGTTACACAGAGAAACCCTGTTTTGGAAAACAAAAACAAACAAACAAAAAATTGCAGACAGCTCAGGCAGAGGACCTACCCTAGTTCAGTTCCCAGCACCAGTGTTAGATAACTTACAACTGCCTACAGTGCCAGCTCCAAGGAATCTGACGCCCTCTTCTGGCCTCTGAGGACACTGCATTCATGTACACATATCCACACATGGAAACGCAAACACGTACTGAATTCAAAATAGCAAAACTACATCTTTACATTGTGTTAGTGAAAACCTGTAGCACATAATAAATAAAATGAAGCGAAGGGCTTGGCAGTGTGGATGATCCCGGGGGAGGTACCCTGAGCTCAGAGTTGCTGGAGTCCTGACGTGCATGCTCCAATAATGCTTCATGTACTGTGTTCCCTGCCGCAGGTCTGCGTGGTGGCCTACCTTGGACTGTTCATGCTCTGTGTCTCATACCAAGTTGATGAGAGGACATGTGTCCAGTTTTCTATGAAAGTAAGTTGTTTCTCCTTTTTTCAGAATCATTACATAGGAAGAAACGTAAGTCAAAATGAAAGAGTGCATCTCAGTGTTACATGTCTGATGAGTCTAGAAACTTCGCTTTCAGGTAGCCCAAATGTGTTTTAGGAGGATGTTGGTCCAGACACAGAGGTAATGCCAGGCCTTTTACCTAATTTCCATGAGTTAGGTGGTTCCCAGAGCACATGAAGTGGGAACTCCAATGCTCCTAAAAGGAGTATTGAACAGTCACCAGCTCAAGGAAAACCTTGGGCAGGGAAGGTCTCTCTGGGTGCCCACTTCCATATCTTGGGGTTATTTGGATGAAATATTTCAATATTAAAGCAATCTGAGTGTATTTCCTCTTGTCGATGGGATCACTGAGACAGAAAGGGCATTGGGTGAAGTCAGTGGGTCCTGCCAAGAGTCTGTGGGAAATTGCGAGGCTGTGCACGGTTTGATGGCTTGCCAATTGTCTGTCTCTCATTGCTGTGAACTTTTTGCCTGTAGTGGAAAGCATATTTGGTTGCAGTCTCTTTAAGTACACAGCAGATTATACTTAAACACTTCCGTCAGAGGGGAGGAGCATAGCGCAACCTGAGCAGCCTGGCTGGTGGGTTTCAGTGGCATCGCCAAGGATGGAGACCGCTCTGTATGTTTCTCTTGTCCCTCTGCCATTGACTTTTCTCCTGGGCGTGTTCTTCGCTACAATCGGGAAGCATGAAACCCAAGAGTAAGTCAACAATGTCATTTAAAAGCCACAAAGATACAAGATAGGATGTGTTAGTGGGGATGTAGCTTGGTTGGTACGGCGCTTGCCTCGTGTGGGCAAAGCCCTAGATTTGACTCCCAGCACCGAATAAATGAAGCCTGGTGGCGCACGATTGTAATCTCTCCATTCATGAAGTAGAAACGGGGATCGAGGATCGGAAGCGCAAGGCTGGCCTCAGCCGTATACAGAGTTGGAGACCAGCTGAGCTACACGGAACCCTGTCTCAAAAGGAGGAGGAGGAGAGGGAAAATGTCAGATACTCAAAGATGGTGGTGTAAAAAGCAATGTGCTCATTTGGAGGACGGATGCGCCTCATCGTGTGGGTGCTGGGAACTGAACCTGGGTCCTCTGGAAGAGCGGCAACGTTCTCAACCCCTGAACCCTCTCTCCAGCCCTACACCAGTTCAGGCTCTTTTATGCTGAGGCTGGCCAGACAGCACCTTGACTTCCTCACTCCCTTTGTGATTCCTGAAAAAAACAGTGAGTCCCCCCTACCAGGCATTTCAACATCTGTACCTTAAAAAATATGGGGGGTAGGGGAAAAAGAAAGAGACTAATTGGCAGTGTCAGGCAGGCTGCAGACCCCACGGGAAGACCTCATTAGCTCTCTCCTTTCTCGCCAGGACAGACACACAGACAGGAGGCCCTTCCTCCTCCCAGAAGGGGACCTTTAGTCAGACTGCTGCCACAGCAATCTAAGATTCTCTCTGTGGCATCTTCAATCCTAAAACAGCTTTGCCCAGGCCCCATCAGGACACAGTTGATGTCCCCACGCTTCCCATGTCGTCTTAGGGGAGTGAAATGGGCCTTCTCTATCTCTGAGCTAAGCTTTTAGTTTATTTTCACTTATTGAGCGCCTTGATAGACAGGCCAGACCATCATGCTATGGTAATGGAGTCCTCTGGAACAAACTCACACATGCACACTGCTCACATACACACACATACATACAAACACATACTCATACACATAAAACCACACTCACATACCCACACAAACACATACACATACCCACACAAACACACACATGCACACTGCTGACACACACATACAAACACACTCACATACACATACACACACTCATGTACACACACACACACACACACACACACATTGTTGGAGCCTGTTCATTTGTTCCCGGCCACTTAGATCCAAAATAACCACACAGAAACTATGTTATTTGCAATACTGTTTGGCCCATAGCTTAAGAGTATTTCTGGCTAACTCTTATATCTTAAATTAATCCATTTCTCTTAATCCTTGCATTGCCACGTGGCTGCAGCTTACCGGCAAGATTCAGCACGTCTGTCACCCCTCCCCAGTGGCTTCATGGCTTCTCCTTGACTCCGCCCTCTTTCTCCCAGAATTCAGTTTAGTTTTCCCCACCTAGTTTTGTTCGTCCCTGCCATAGGCTCAAACCAGTTTCTTTATTCATTTACTAGTAAAGACAGAAGCTGACTTCCCATACCAAACACACACTCACAAACACACAGTCACACACACAAACACACTCTCACACACACTCACATGTACACAAACATATAAAAACTCAGACACACACATACACAAACACATACATGCATGCACACACTCCCCTGCTCTTAGACCAGGAGACCACCAGCATTTTTCCTGCTTTTTCCTTGGACTCTGCCTCTGGACCTGGAAGGTCACTGGGTGTGGACCCTCCCACCTGCCCTCTGGGTGCTCTCCTGCCTTTGCTTGGGCTGCTTGGTGACAGCAGAGAGGCCTTACCATTCTGGCCAGAGGGGAGATCATTAAATCCAAGCAGACAACACCCCCCCCCATGCCACCAACTGGGACAGCCTCAGCAGGTTCCAATTACAGCAAGGCAGGAGCAAGCCTGGGGATTACATAAGCACAGAGCTGGCCTCCAGGGATGTTCTGCGGGGACACCCACACAGTCTGCTGCCACATCCCAAGGTCACTCCACACACCTGCCTTCATTGATAGCTTATTCCCCTTGTGTGGGCAAAACAAGGCGCCTGGTTTTAAACTGTGGATTTCAAGGCAGGAGCCTGTTGCTGTGAGGAAGTGGCCTTGCTGATGTCATGAGCAGGCCTGTGTGTCCAGCTGTGACCCTAGAGACAAGACGCTCTCCTGACTCCCGATGCGTGACCTGGTCACTTTGCTGAGGGATGTGGCACTTCTCGGTCCCTGTCCCTGAACTGCTGGGTTCTGTGTATTAAGGAGCTAGATTACAATTCAGCAACCTCTGTGTTTGTGTCAGTGTTCACCCCTTCTGCAAGCCAATCCGCATTGTTCCGCCCACCCGACGGCAGATAGTAGAGCCGGTCCTGGGGACCCCTGGAAATGGCAGCCTCCTTCTCGGCTGGTTTAACTCCTGTGCCCTTTGGAGAGATCGACTCTTGGTCCTCATAGTGATAACAGGAAGTCAAGTTAGAAGCAGCACTCCACATTTGCAGGCGAAGAGATATGGGTTAAAATGTCCAGCAGACGAGTCCCCTGGGTAGCGTTCAGGAGTGAAACCTTAACTAGGTGACCGGCTCAGCCTGGCCCAGCTGCTGGTTCATGTCCTCCACGTTGTCTTCTTGTTAAATGGTCTTTGGCAACTAAGTATCTGAGCCAAAATGTATCATTTAAACATTTTTAAACTGAATTTTATATATTTATCGTCTGTGTGCTATGATGTGTGCGGAGAGGCCAGCGTGCATTCTGTGGGGCGTTGGCTTACCCTCCCACCATGTGGGTCCCAGGTATGGAACTCAGGTCGTCAGACTTGGTGGCAGGAGTCCTTACCCACGAAGCCATTCTGCCAGCCCTGTTTTCTTTAAAGTAGACAAACGTCTTATTGTCACAAATGGACTTTCCCCGTAGTAAGTGTTCTAAATACCTACTGTTTAAGGACGTGTGTGCATGCGGGTGTGATGGTGAACGTGTGCACATCTGGGTGTGATTGTGAACGTGTGCGCATCCGGGTGTGATTGTGAATGTGTGCGCATCCGGGTGTGATTGTGAATGTGTGCGCATGCGGGTGTGATTGTGAACGTGTGCACATCCGGGTGTGATTGTGAACGTGTGCGCATCCGGGTGTGATTGTGAACGTATGCGCATGCGGGTGTGATTGTGAACGTATGCGCATGCGGGTGTGATTGTGAACGTGTGTGCATGCGGGTGTGATGGTGAACGTGTGCACATCCGGGTGTGATGGTGAACGTGTGCGCATGCGGGTGTGATTGTGAATGTGTGCACATCCGGGTGTGATTGTGAACGTGTGCGCATGGCAGGGTGTGTGGTGGGGAGAGGAGCAAAGCAGGATCTAGCTGCTGGTGGCCAAAACCAGAAACGTGTGGCCGCAATTCAATCTGGGGCTGTTCTACTAAGCAGATGGCTACCCAGAGGGAAATGGCCACTTTTAACTGGGGTTCCTCCTGCTCGTGGTCACACGTGACCAGCATAAACTGGCTCTCATGCCAGGAATCTAAACTCGATCACCAAGCCCAAATATTTCAGAATAATCCACGATATTTTTTAATATTTCAACCGTTAGCCTTACACAGTAAACCCATATTTTAACGTCTAAACATGCCAAGACTACATAAAATATTGTCACCGAGTGTTCTGGGGCAGCACCAAAGCACCCCTTTTAATATCACAAATTAAATAAACCCTTTCTAAATTTTATAATGATGCCACTTTGCATTTATCTGATTCTTTCCCTCCAAGGAAAAATAATCATGCCAAATACAAATTGTTCCTGTTATGTTTCTAAGATACACGATGTTTTAGCCAGACGTGGTGGTACCTGCCTGAAATCCCAGCCCTTGAGGGGAGGAGGCTTTAAGGCTGGCCTTGGTCAGACACCAGAATTGCTCCCAGTAAGGGGTAGCTTTTTTCTCTATGGAAGCATAAATCTTGCCCTACAAACTGTAGACACAAGTCCCAAAGTTTGTGGAACTGGTCTTTGTTTGGACCCCACGCAGGGAGGCCACTGAGAGAGCTGTGTCTGGTGTGTGAACCTAGTCACAAGGGCATCTCTTGTGCCATTACAGTGAAATTTATTGCGGCTCTGTCAGTGAGAACCCAGGACTTTCGGTCACAGTGTTCCAGATATAGGTAAACTGAATCAGAGACGCTTAAGATGATACAATCCCTTCCGAGAAGAGTTAGGAGTTAGACAGCACACCCAACCCCAGAGCTAATGTCTAGGCCACCTGCCTCCTGTCTCCACCATTCCTGTTTCGGCCCAGAGGCCACTTGCTTAGGGATCTTGACCATCATGGCTGTAGTGTGATAGCCGCTACATCAATTGCATACTGTTTTCCCTTAACCTTTATCGTTAGCTGATCAATGTGCAATAGTTTTGACGAACACGGCGCTTGTAGTACAGAAGCCTGTCCTTTGCTTTTGAATCCCATTTCTGCCCTATGACCGGCCTTTCTCAATTTAAAGAATAAGTGCCGTGTGTCACGTGGGAGAGAGGGCTTGTTTGGGATTCATTTACGTTACCTGCTAAATCCAGACATAAACATTGCAGCCAAGCTAAGAGGTCATTGCAGGTCATGGGAAAAGCCAGCAGCGGCATGACAAATGCTATAAGCGTGATTTCCCAGTAAATAACTCTGAAGCTGGCCACGCTGGCACGCATCTATGATGCCAGCACTTGAACACTGGAGGCAGGAGGATTGGGCAATCAAGCCAGTCCTCTACAGCTATAGAGCAAGTTCAGGGTCAGCCTGGGGTACCCAAGACCCTGCTGCAGAAGTCAGTCAGTCATCTTGCTAATCAGCGTAAAGTATAGCCGTGTCTTGGTATTATGGCTTGAGAAGAGAATGGCCCTTGCCTCAGAGACCTCAGCCAAACAGCGTGGGCTAAGCGTGGGCTAGTCTGCTTTGTGTTGGACCCCTCTTCTCTGTAACAGGAAGCTTTTTCTGTCTCTTTCAGGTGCTCTACTTCCTGCTGAGTGCCCTGGGCCTGGTGGTCTGCACGCTGGCGGTGGCGTTCGCCGCCCACCACTGCTCCCTGCTTGCCCAGTTCACCTGTGAGAGCTCTCTGGATTCTTGCCTGTGCAAACTGCCTTCCTCGGAGCCTCTCAGCAGGACCTTTGTGTACCGGGATGTGGCCGACTGTACCAGCATCACGGGCACTTTCAAACTGTTCTTAATCCTCCAGATGGTCCTCAACCCGCTCTGTGGCCTTGTGTGCTTGCTGGCTTGCTTTGTGATGTGGAAACACAGGTACCAGGTCTTTTATGTGGGTGTTAGGCTGCGCTCCCTGATGGCTTCTGATGCTCAACCACAAAAGGCCTAAGAGCTTGGCTCAGGGGTAGAGGCGGAAATGGAACCCTGACTAGCCAAGGTGAAAAAATGCAATTTTCTAAAGGCAAACTTTTGAAAACAAATTATTCATTCTCTAAGGGAATATTTTTAGATTTTTTTCAGAAAACAAAAGAACTTTTTTTAGATCTCTATTGGTACATTCTAAAATGTTCTTGTGAGAACAGGGTGGAGGGATGGCTCACACGTCCTCCTTCCTGCAGAGGACCCGAGTTCAAGTTCAGTTTCAGAACCCAAGTTGGGTGGTTCACACCCCCTGTATCTCCGGTTCTGTGGGCATGGGGTACCCCATACACATACAAACACATGCCCATAATTTTAAAAAAAAAAACTAATTTTTTAAAAGATTTTTATTAGAAACAAGATTCAGAATGATTTGACAAACCCTGAAAGGCAAAGGGTTGACAGAGGAGGACCGAGCGCCCGGGATCTGGTGCTGCACTCGGGGGCTTCCTCCTTACTCTTTCATCCGTGACTCACGTAGCCTCGTTTCCTGTCCGTCCAGTGTGAGGTGTGAACCGGTGTGCAAGGCCTCTTCCTAGACTGTAGATTCTTCTAGTTCCTTCTGTCACCTGCCATTATTCATGTGGTGTCTCTGAGAATGGTAGAGGTCTGGGGAAGACGAATCTCTGTGCTGAATGCTTTTATTTTTCACAGCAGAGATGTCCTTAAGGACTGAAATAGCTTTTTTAAAAAATAAAAAGTAGAACAGGAAGGCTGAGTAAATTATAAACACCCGGGCTGGGGGGCAGCCTCTGGCTGCCTTAGGTCTGCCCCGTGAGTGGGCCGCAGCCTCCATGACCGTCATCCGCAGCCTGGCTCCGTGACTGTCTACGGCCCCCATGATTGCCCACTTCACCTCATTGAAAGGTGGCTCCATTACATTCTTAACGCCGTAGAAAGTTTAAAAATAATTATATTATGCCTCCAGTCTGTCATCTAAAACAAATCATTAAGACTAATTTCCAGCTAATTGTTCACTATAATTGGGCTCAGAAGTCTGTTTAATGAGCTCTGGCTGTACTTAGGCTGCGCTGTTGGTGTTAAGAAAAATTATAGCCACGAGGGAAGATGTCTGAAGATGCACTTTCCTGGAAGCCGACCACTGCAGAAAAGAACTCATGATTTACAACGCTCTTGGAGAAAAAAGCAAGAGCGTTTGTCATAGGAAACACACTATTAGCGCAGTGGTGATGTGCTGGAAAGTGTCTCCCTTGACAACCAAGCACCTTTGATGGTGATTGGGTAGCACTGGTGAGTGCTCTCATAAGCTTGGCCTTCCTATGAAGTCCTACTAATGCTCACTTTCACAGTGGACCTAGACACAAATGTCTCACAGTCATTATTTGGCGGTATGTCCATGTTAGAGGGTTGATTTAGTTTCGTTAGACTTAAGACACAGGTACTTTGTTGGGATGGACTTTGCTGTGCTGTTGTCATTAATAAATTCAGAAAAGCATTGAGGAAGGGCTCACCTGAGAAACCCACATCGTGTAAAAACCACCATGAATGTCTCTCTTCGTCGGTGTCTCTAAGTTCTGGGCCATAGTGCAGCCACATTTGCTGTCCAGCTTCTTGTTCATATCCTTTGCTAGTCAGAACATTTGCCTTAAAGGGAACATACGTCCTCCTTTGCTCTTTAGAGTCGGTGGAGAGTCCATGGCGGTGACAATGGAGTCAGTCCTGTGTGACACACACACCCAACTAAAGGAAAGAGTTAAGCTAGTCAGCTGGAGGACTGTCTCTGTAGTTTACTCCGGGAACACTCCTTATGGTCTGACTTGCTTTGAGTCTGCCCTTCTCACCTGCTGGCTCAGGTCAGGAAGGCCCATCAGAGGGGAGAGTGAGTAAAATCCCACCAGAGGTCTGATCCCGATGTTACATGAGCACAGCACTAACCCTCCAGATACTGACCTGAAAACCCCTCCATCTTTGTTAAGAACAACCAACTCTGGCTGGGGAGATAGCTTGGGGTTTGCCAAGTGCTCGCCACCCAGTGAGAACCTGGTCCTTAGAACCCAGCTAAAAAGGCCAAGCCTAGTGACATGTGCCTGTAATCCCGGGACAGGTAGAGACAGGTAGGTCACTGGGACTCCTGGACCAGCCAGCTTTTGTTTAATGATTGAATTCTGGGTCCCTGGTAAGAGTTTGTCTCAAGAAACAGAAACAAAGAAACCAAAGTGGGCAGCTGACCTCTGGCCTCCACATGTGTCACACACACGGTTGCACCTACGCACATGTAAAGAATAACTGAATTCACATAGACTTGTGGTTGTTTTCTATAGAAGTAGTAAAATGATTGGGAATCTGGGATCTCACAGGCCCTCCTTTCAAAGCGAGGCTGTAGTCATGTCGGCGTCTGTGCACGGGGCACAAAGGACACCTTTCCCAGCTTCGACCAGCAAACCCAACAGGGTTTTTGTTTGTTTGTTTGTTCATTTGTTTGCTTTTAATGAGAAAATTAAGATCCCCACACAGTTAGGTTGCTCTATACAAATGACTCACGGGGCATTTTAAAGGGTAGAATAATTTTAGCCTGCAGATTTCTCCTTTTCTTACACAGTGAGGAGTAGGCATGGTCTGCATAGAATGGGGATTTTGCTATGATCTGATCAGATTATTCTTAACTCCCCAAAGAGGGGGACATTGTTAAGTGCATAGAAGGAGCTAAAGCAAATGAGTGGATCCCTTAGCTGAAGCGCACTGGTACCTGTAAGAATGGCGTTGCATTAACAAATGGCTTTGGGCTGGATTTGCAGTATTTTGACATTGTTTTGCAAATATTGAAGCTGCAGGAAGGGCAACAGAGAAGGAGCAGGCACACAGCTTCTCACTTAGCAAAATGTTACACTTCAAATCTGTCAAGGAGCCAGGATGGTGACTGTGCCTTCCAAACCCTAAAACAGCAAGGTTTGCACAGCCCCCTCCACAAGCCTCCTTCAGGAGAATGAAACGAATCAAGATTTTGCAAAGAAGAGAAACGGCCAGGACTTGGCAGCACTTGGAATAGGAATACGACAGCCTGCGTGTACAGGCTGTAACCGAGCCCACTCAACGGATCTGTGTCTTGGTGTGACCATCATCTGTAGCTCCCAAGCTCCGTCCAAACTGGTGTAGGCTGCACCTTGGAGCTGTGCCTGAACCGTAGCTACTCTACAGCCCTAGAAACGGTAGTCAAGTAGCGGCCTCACTTTCCTCCTTTGGATGGAGAGCTTAGATGTCCTCTTTTGAGTGCCTTCCGGTGTGTTTCCACAGCGAATGCCGTTCTGTACATGTTTTCTATCCATGTCCAACGCGATCTCCGGAGTCGCTTCTGCTTCCTTCTACGTGCAGTATACAATACACGATGAGATTGCTGTAGAGACTGGATCAAAGCTCTCGGGGGGTGCAGGAATTGGGGGACAGTTGTGGAGCGGTCACCGAAAGACGACCGGAAATGGACTTGAAAGCTGCCTGTCATTTGCAGACGTGAACTGGGTCTTGGTACTTGCTGGCGACTGTCTCTGACTTCTTGCTCCATGGTCGCATTTGTATACACACGCCACTGGATTTTCCTCTGGTAAAAAACCCACAGTGTGCTCAGCAGTGCAGTGCAGGCTCTGTCTGTGTGCCGGCCAGATGCTTGGGGGTGAAGCCACTGACATGAGTTCATGTCTCTGATTTTCTTAGCTCACATGAGCACTGTCCCTTTCAGAACCGTGGGTCTGTGTGATTTGGTGCTGCGGTTTCCTTCCCTGGCCTTGAGCAGGCCAAGAGTAGAAGATGAAGTGTTTCTATACATCTGTTTTTAAAGGGGGTGCATGTGTTTCCTTTATTAATAAACTGTTCATAATCCACAAAGACACGGTGTTGAGTGTGTTTTAGGGTGACCATGTGGGACGTGTGAGCTGGTGCATGTGAAATTGTGTTTGCCTCGGAGACCTGGCTTAGAAACTGGAGATCATTGTGTTAAGCAAAATAAGGCAGGTTCAGAAAAATTAATACTACCTCTGTGTGTGTGTGTGTGTGTGTGTGTGTGTGCAGCTCAATAAAGTTCAAAGAGGACTGTAATGGAGGAAGAAGAGATCTTTTTTTAAAACATTAATAATAATGAACAACTTTTTAATTTTTGTTAGAGTGGTATGCTTGAACACTATGAAAGATCAAGTGTTTTTAAAGTTTTTTAAAGGTCATGATGAAACACATTACTGTCTATGCTAACTTAAAAAAATATATAATTTAGAAAAAATGAAAAGAATGAAAAAAAGCCCGTGTTGGTAACAGACAAGAACCAACTTGGCCGTGGTGCCGGTTTAGTCTCGGGCAATCTGGCTTTGCACTCTGCATTAGGGCAGAGGTCAAGGTTGCCATTGGTCCCCAGGTAGAACACAAGCTGGAGGGAATCTTTTGAGAGGCCTTTGGCATGCTAATCCCTATTGTCTATCAATCAATGTCAAAGAAAGCTGACAGGGCCTAAAAACAAGATAGTCACTCCTCATATTCCACAGTTGTAAATAGGTAGCTATCTGGTGGCCTCCTCTTGCCAACTCTGAGGCAACGGAAGAGTCCATTATCCTTTGCGTACTGCCTCTTTTTGTTTATGTAGGAAAGTCTCTAAAAAACGCAAAGAGCAAGAGATAAGTACCAGTGCACGCCCGCTGCACGCATTCCTTGGTGTTAAGGTCCCAGGGTTAGACGTCCGGCCACCGCTTATTGCTGTGACACTGGGACAAGCCATTTGGCTTTAGTTTCTGCATATGTAAATTATGGAAAAATCGAACTGCCTCACAGCGTCATGGAGGACGTGAGAGGAAATAGCACTGACCCAAGAAACGTCAGTACACGCTTTCTTCCTTCTGTGGCTGGCTGGCGTAGCCTATGATACTTTTCATGGCCATGGGCCTATTGCCCACATCTAACTACAGGCGTAACTTGGACATAAGCTAGTCGTTGTAAAATATCAGACATATATTACCATGCATTTTTAAAAATTCAAAGTGTAAGCAAGGCCAAACTGCTCTGAGACAACGATACATTCATTCTGTCTTTCCAAGCAAATATTTATGCATGTGGAGCGATCCCTTGAAAAGCCTGGGAACTTAAAGGCAGTTCTTTCTGGTGGGGAAGAGCAGTAGAAGAATTCTTAACCCAAGGGATTGTGACATACAATCATTACTGTTGGGGAAAGCAGAGGTCATGTCAGCACTCGAAATGCAAAGATAACAGGACCTCAAGTGTTCGTGGGACCATCCTCTGTGACTGCGGTGGCAGAGCAGGCCTGGAGTCTTGTCTGTGCATGGTGATCTGGTCCTTCACAACAGAGTAGGAGACTGCAGAATAAGAGGGGAGGAGCCCCCTGAGGCCCTGGACCTGGGAACAGGTGAGATGCTTCTTTTACTCTCTTGAACTTCCTTCTAGACTTTTTTTTGCCCAGAAACGTCGCCAGTGTTGTCTCTGCCTGATCATGTGGGCTTCCAGAGAGAGGCTGAGCACCGTGACCAGAGATGACTGTAATCCTACAAAACCCACCAAGTTGTTTTCTCCACCTTCCTATGGCAGACCTGACGTGGGTGAGGCAAGGGGAATGAAATGTCACATTCAGAAAGGCCTGATGGGAAAGGATGTGGCTGAGGTAGCTTAGGTTAGTCCACTCAGGCCCGATCTGTATACGCTCACCCAAAGGCGGGATCTTCTCAGACAGCTTCTCTTCCCGTAGCTTTCACCTTGCAGTAATGTTTGGTTTCGACTGTAGAAAAATGGCATAAAGATGTGAAATAGTTCTCAAAGGAGAGATGGCTTCCTTCGTTTTAGTACGGGAAGCTTGGGATTTCAAACACTGAGTTTGATCAGAGGAAGAAAAAGGTAGAGGAGTGACATCGGGCATATTTGGGAGCTGCATGGGGGAACCACAGAGAGACCTGGGTTCTGTCCAGCCTGGCTTGGGTTAGAGCAAGAGCAATGACCCCGGAACAAACCTTCCACCTATCACCCCATTTCAAAGCTGCTCTAGGCAACTCGGGAAAATGACCAAGGTGCACTCTGCCAGTGCACTTCCTCTTCTCTGTGGGCTTTCTGCAGTCTTCCGGAGATCACACGCCAGGCACGAACCTACCCCCCCCCCACACACACACACCATATACACACTACACAGCAAACCTGCCTCCCCTTACTCTGAGCTTCTGTTGAGGTATTATGAACTCAAATGTTAGTGGCTAGTATAGAGATTCCCATAAATGCAAGCCACCCAGTACTAGGCCAGCAAAGTTTTCTGATCTGATCTGAATCACGATTGCCTGGCCAACTGCTTCAAACCCATCAGTGCAGGTAGCCACCTACTCTGACCAAGGTTTTGACAGAGCCCCAGCTGTGCCCCGAGACTATTTTCCACGAGCCTTGGCTGTGCTGTCGTCAGCCTGCGCTGAAGAGTCTGCAGGCTATAACTGACAACTCGCTCAGACCTATGGAAAAAGACTTCCAGAGACTGAAAAGGAAGGGACTTTTCCTCACACAGGTCCAGAGGGCTTTTACTGTGAAGGGAAGATGAACAGAAGGGGAGAATTCACGCTGGAGCTCCCGGCCCCAGGTCTGGCTCCCTGGGCACTCAGACAGCACACAGAGGTTGATTGCCTTTCCCCAGACCCCAGGGCTTCCCATCACCTTCCACAGAACACCCTCAGACACTGGCCTGGAACCGCACCAGCCCAGAGGAGGACGCCAGCCAATGAGCAGGAAAAACTCCCAAATTGTAACTTAACAGAGTGATCTTTTTTTTTTTTTCTTTAATTCCCAAAATGTGTTTTCCCCAGTCCCTGAGCACAGACCTGTGGTTTTGTCTCCCTGGCTTTACAGTCTCTGCCTCGAGCCAAGAGACCTGGCTGAGCTTCCCCCTGAGTCAGACTCTCGGCTGGTAGCTGAACCCAGGAAGTCCTGGCCCCCACATCTCTCCCTAGAACCACCAGCCCACACTGCCTCCTGCTCTCAGCCCTTTGGCTGGGTGTCCTGCCCGCTCTTTGTTGGGAAAGCGCGGCCTTACGTAACTCCAGAACCTACTAAAAGCTCCATTGTCTTCGGCTGGGGAGCATTCAGAGCAACCTATTACTGACTTAGGACTTATCACCGCGATAGGATCTCCCTGGCATCTCCTCAGCCCCTAGGACCTGGCCTCACCTGCCTCCAGCAGTCAACAGGCAGCCTTAATGCTTGTGGTCTTCGGGGAATTACTGGTTCAGAACAAGGTGCAGGGAATAGAAAGGCAGGTTCATCTGCAGGTCAGGGTGGTTCCTTCAGGTCAGGCCGCACAGGAAAGCCGTTTGTAACTCAAGGCTGCGGCGGGCGGGCGTAAACAGTTCTGATCCGATTATTCCTTTACTAATCTGATTTTGATAAACAGCTGATGAAAACGGGCGGCCCTCGCAGAAGAGATACCCGGGCAATACAATCAGTGTCTGTTATCTCACCGGGCAGGGATTGATTTCAAGACTCCTATTAATAGCTCAGCGCAGTAAGAACTGTGACCTCTGCCCTGGATCTGTAAAGCCGGAAGAGCAAAGTGACAGCCGCCTATTGGGTGAGGTTCCTTCATCCATCTTTATTTTCTACGAATCTCTGATTAGCCCTGTTGGGGATTCTAATAATTACTCTAAGCTAGCACCTCCAGAAGAAAGAAAAAAAAAAAACGGACCTCTTAGGATTCAATTAAAAATTAAAGGGACTTTTGTGTGTGGTTACCAAGGAGCTTTCCCAGAACAGGCGGGGTGTGGACCTGCACAAATCAAACACTGCTCACAGGTGACAGTTCCATGTGGTGCTGCTTCCTCGGCAGCCCCAGGGGGAGGGGCTCACGAGGGAAGGGGACCTGCTGTTCTTCCTTCCCCACAGACATCCTTCCTCACTTTACTTCTTTCCCCTCTGGGACCAGCTAGCTGAGGGGCCGGGTTCAGACAGAGTGTGCGCTTCATTTCTTGGTTAGTGGCATGGAGCCCTCAACAAAGCTTCCAGGAAGGGTGGAGTGGACTGAGAGATACATGTACCTCTGCTTGTGATTCTATATCTATATCATCTATATAGCTGAGCTTCAAAACAGGGACCTAGGGGGCTAGCGAGATGGTTGAGCAGTTAAGGACTCCAGTTGGATTCCCAGCACTTCAGTAGCTCCTGGGGATCTGGTGCCCTCTTCTGGCCTCCACAGGCATCGACACACATGTGGCACATACTCACACAGTCAGATACACTCCTAAATGAAAAACAAATTCTTTTTAAAATGGGGAGCCAAGAGAATCTTCCCATTTGGGTGATTGAAGAAAGAGTCTCTCAAGGTTGTTGAAGACTTGTTCAGTCCTTGGGCCAAAGTTTCTGGCAGGGACAATGCATATATCTAATGGCAGAATTTTAGAGCATCCGGCTTGAAACCCCCACTCTATAAAATACAGGGGAGGCTGCTGCTTCTGATTTCTTCTTTCCCAGTGAGAAGTTGGAGCTCACCTATCAGGAGGTGGTTGAGCTGCTTCAATTTTATTTGAATACGGCTTGCATTCCCAACTGGGCAACCCAGAGCTCCTGCGGCTTGTGCAGGTGCCCTTAGAGATCCGTTCCTCACTCACTGCTGTCTGGCCATGAAGGGGTCAGCAAACATTGGTGGGAAGTCCTGGCTGAAGGGGGTCTAATGTGAAAAAGACCATTACTGGGACTTGGGGGACGCTTATGTCTGAAGAGTAGACACAGTCCTCTAGAGACCCCTCACATGGCAGGTAGCTTTCATAGCTGCTTCTTTCACACACTACCTAAGAGCTATGAAAACATCTACCACCAAAAATCAACAGAATTAACAGAGACTTCAGACAGCCTCATTGTCCTTCCCTTTTAGGTTTATTTTTGTTGTATGTTTGTGGTGTTTTGCCTGCATGTATGCCTGTGCATCGTGTAACTGTGGTGCCCCAGGAGGCCAGAAGAGCGCGTCAGATCCACTGTAACTAGAGTTGCAGACAGTTGTGAGCTACCACATGCATGCTGGGAATCTGGAACAACAGTCAGTGCTCTTAATGGCTGAGCCAATCTTTCCAGCCCCTGTCCCTTCTTTTTTATCCCACAGCCTCTTCTTCTTGCAAAAGCACTTTGACTGAAGGAAGATTGAAGACAGGGTCATAAATTGTGCATTTATGGGACTGTAGAATGACTATAATTGTAATACCAAGTATTACTTCAATGGAACAATATAAATTTAAAGCAATAAGTCCCTTAATAATACTATGCATACACACACACACACACTTTTAGAAAGGGTTTCTCTCTGTACCCCCGGCTGTCCTTGAACTAACTTTGCAGTTCAGGGTGTTCTCAAACTCAGAGTTCCACCTGTCTCTGCCTCCTAAGTACTGGGATTAAAGGTGTGCACCACCACTGCCCATATAGTCTGCATATTCTTGATGGAGGTGGGTCTTGTATCTTATCTGTTGCTTTCATTGGTTAACCAATAAAGAAAACTGCTTGGCCTGATAGGACCGAAAATTAGGTAAGCAGAGTAGACAGAACAGAATGCTGGGAGGAAGAAGCCGAGTCAGGCAGTCGCCATGATTTTCCCACTCCAGACAGACGCAGGTTAAGATCTTCCCTGGTAAGCCACCTCGTGGGCTACACAGATTATTAGAAATGGGTTAGATCAATATGTAAGAGCTAGCCAAGAGGTTAAAACTAATGGGCCAAGCAGTGTTTAAAAAATATAGTTTCCATGTAATTATTTCTGGGCATAAGCTATCCATGCGGGCGGCAGGGTGCTGGGGACGCAGCCCCGCCGCTCCTATCACTACATCCCTTCTCTGTATATGCACGTGTATGTGTCTGTCTCTCTGTGTGCACATGTGTGTGTCTGTCTGTGTGTGTGTGTGTCTGTCTGTCTCTGTATATGTGTGTGTGTCTGTCTTTCTGTGTGAATGTGTGTGTCTCTGTGTGTGTATGTATGTGTGTCTGTCTCTGTGTATATGTGTGTGTGTAGTAAGAGGAGCGGCCTGGCTGTGCCCCTGTACCCGGCCGCCCGCATGGCCCAGCTTAAGCCCTGAAATAATTACACGAAAACAGTTTTCTTTTAATCACTGCCTGGCCCATTATTGGCTAGCTCTTACATATCGACCTAACCCATTTCTGATAATCTGTGTAGCACCCCAAGGTGTGCTTACCGGGGAGATTCTAGCCTGCATCTGCAGGGACTGGGAACATCATGGCGACTCCTTCTGACTCAGCTTCCTTCTCCCAGAATCCTGTTCTGTTTACTCCGCCTACCTAATTTTCTGTCCTATCAGGGCTCAGGCAGTTTCTTTATTAGTTAGCCAATGAAAGCAACAGATAAGATACAAGACCCACCTCCATCATTTCCCCTTTTTCTGTTTAAACAAAAAAGAAAGGCTTTAACTTCAACATAGTAAAATTACATATAACAAAACAGTCATCAAGTAAGAATTACAGTTACAATATTTATATCTACTTTATCTTTTATCATAACTAAGGAAAACTATAACTATCTATCCATTCTTCAACTCCATCAAAGACTCCAGAAGGATATAATACTAAACAAGAAATAAGAGAACTCTAGAAATGACAGAGACATCTCGCTGCCTGGACAGTCACCCAAAGTTCCTCTGTACAGTTGGGGCATCCATCTTTGGCCTCCAGGCCCATAGTATCCAGCAGACATTTCCATGAAGCAGGAAATTCCAAAGACAGTTCAGTCACTTTCTGCTGTGTCCTGCGTCCTGCAGAATGTCTTGTAGACTCTTTTATGAATCAGGAACCCTGAAAGATCATCTCATCTTTAGGCAAGTTCAGCAGTCCTCTCTCTGCGGGTTCTTTGTGTCCAGTTTATGCAATAGTCCAGGCAAGAACAGTCTCTTGCCCAATGGCTGGCTATCAAACTCCATAAGGATCCTCTTCGATGCCCATCTTCCTCTCGAAGTAGATTGGTGCTGCCAGGAGCAGACGTGTCTCATTGTCATGAAAAACCCTAAGTTATTAAAATATTTAAATGCCATATTCTGCAGTCTTTGAAAGATATGAAGAATGTCTAACTGAAATGTATCTTTATATATCTAGAAAATCTAACTAACATGACTACAAGTTTGACTATTATTTATGATTATTCATCAACAACCTATATTTTCTAATTATAAATTACATTTTAAATGAACTACACAATCACAATACCTTAATCAAGATCAGAAATACATATACATATAACAAAATTGACCTTAAAATCCATACCAATGCAAATTATTTTTATCTATATCATATCCCCCTTTAAATGTAAAAGAACATATATAATCAATATTTGGGAACATGGGCGCAGTTTTTCTCTCCAAACTGCTTCCTGCTGTATGGGGGCATCGTTAATTAGGTCTTTCACGGTATAACCTGTGATAGTTTTATCTCAGTTGGCAGTTGAGTGAAGCAATTTTCTGAGGGTGTTCACAGCAACCTTTCAGGAGGGCGTGGTCTATCATACCATATCGGAATAGATGCAATCCATAGGGTCTGGTCCTCTGTGAAAACAAAAGAAGACCCTCTCCGAAGCATCATATCCTTAGACCCAAATTCTGAAGTCATACCCTCATGATATCCATTCTGGTTCCACTTGGCAGCCCATATAATGAAATGTCTCTCTGTACTTAGCTCCTTTACAGTCAAAAATCTTAAAGAAAACACAATGTACATAATCCAGACTCTTTGTGGATTTTCCATCTTTACGTGGCTTATTTTTCTTTATTTTTTTTAATCTCTTAACCATCTGTACTCTGTCTCTTTAAAGACTTTACCTTTTTATTTTTAAAGGCATTAACTTTATTCTCTCTCTCTATATATATATTTTTTTTTCTCTCAAGCCCACGTACATTTATCCAACATTGTGACTCATTTAGTGGTCTGTCTGAATCTGTTTTATTGTGAATCTGTAATTTTTTTACTATCCAGGAGCATTTTTTAAAATGTTAAGCACTTCTTAAAAACTTAAGTTGCACAATGTACAAGTAATACGGTACCGCCTGCATTTTGCCCAGTAGAAACCTTAGTGCGCTGTCATTAAGGTAATTACGGTAGTTCCTGCTTGAGATGAACTCAGTTCATCATGGCGGAGCTGAGCCGCTCCTGCCTCAGAGCCATTTGGTGCCCCTGAGCTGCACACAGTTCCAGGCACACAGCAGTCCACATTATCATCAAGCAAGCCATAGCACTTTATTCCAAATGCTCCATTCAAAAGCTTTGTCTCCCACAGGAGCCAGACAGAAATCGTAATGGCGGCACAGCCCAGAAAGCCGGCATTTTAAAATAGCCAGTTTTTTCCTGTTCCTGAGTCAGGACAATTTCTTTGCGGTACGCAACCCAGAAACAGCAAAAAGCTGTCTTAAATTCTCTTTTTGTCCTTTTTAAGCCCTCTCAGGTTTTACGTGGAGTTCATTAGCACGTTGGCGCGCCAATCTGTTGTGTGTGTCTGTCTCTCTGTGTGTATGAGTGTGTCTCTCTGTGTATGTTTGTCTGTCTGTCTCTGTGTGTATGTATGTGTGTCTGTCTCTGTGTGTGTATGTGTGTCTGTCTCTCTGTGTGTATGTATGTGTGTCTGTTTCTCTGTGTGTATGTGTGTCTGTCTGTCTCTATGTGTGTTAGCCTTGTTCCCTTAGAGATCCTTGACTAATACAGTGATGATAATGGTGGTGGGGAGGTCGGTGGTAACTGTCCACACATTGAAATCCCAGACACAACAGGAAAACAGAGATGTCCTCTTAGGTCCTAAAGTTTCTCTATCAAAGCACTCACCAGAGACACAGTTAGTAGTTCCTGTCTTCTGAAGCTGATAACCAATTAGCAGCCCCTCTCTCTGCTCCCTGCAAACACGGTGCGCATAGAATACTGACAATTTCCTTGTATTCTTTGTCAGACATGATTTTTAATCAGTGAGGAACATGAACCAAGGCTTCAAAGTCCCTGAGGCTTAGTGCCCTTGGAGAATGGATGTCATAACAGGCGAGTATAGGCTGTTAGGTAAACACCAGGACTCCCTGTCACTTTTGCTGTGGAGCCCTGGCAGGCCTAGGAAGTATTTACATGGATACATACAGATCTTTTTCTTCAGCTGAGTATTATGGGTCCTGATAGGCTCAGGTGTTTAAACACTTGGTCCCCAGCTGATGATGCTGTTTTGGGAGGTTGTGAAACCATTGTAGGTGGGGCCTCTCTGAAGGAAGTATGTCACTAGGGGGAGGCCTCAAGGGTTCCTAGCCCTGCCCACTCCCTGTCCAGTCTCAGTCTGGACTTCTGAGTTAGTGTGAACAGCTGCCTCATGTTCTGGTTACCTTGTCTTCCTGACCACAATGATGCTATCCCTATCCAAAGCATGAGTAAATCTTTCCTCCATAGTCTCATTTGTCACAGCAGCAGGAGATTAACTAATACACACAGTCACCTTCTTCTCATTCATCATTGTCTCTGCTCCTGAACCTTTCACAGCTGTTGCGACTCAGATCCCATATCCGGGCAGCACTTTGTGAAAGCCCTCCTAAGGACCTTTCTGGGAAAACCAACATCCCCAGACTGTGCAGTTTTCCGCCTATACCATTCTAGAAGCATTGCTAACTGGGCCACACTGCCTGCCCGAGGCCCTGTAGGTTGGAGCAGAAGTGGGCAAAATATACCAGCCCTGTCTGTCAGAACCTAAACGTGCAGTGTTGCTCATTAAACCCTGTAGACCCTGAGGAGCTAAAACAGAACAGCTGTAGATCCACAGCATGCTTGTAAATTAAAATAGACACTAACCCACTCACAAGAGGACTTTTTGTAGAGCAATGGAGGAAAAAAGCCATTGCCTTCAGGACTGTCATGGGATCTGACTGGACTATTCGCAGGCAAAGGGCAGATCCACACCATCACTACTCCAAACCTCCAGCCCCTCTCACCCCAAGTGAGCTTTCTTCCTTGCTTTTCTTTCAAGTAAAGCAAAAAAGAACCAGAAACTGAGGAGGGTTCCCCAGAGACCCGCACAGGAAGAGTCCTGGAGACCGCAGCAGGGAACCCAGAGAGATCCACACACAGAGGGTCCTAGAGACTGCAGCAGGGAACCCAGAGAGACCCGCACAGGAAGAGTCCTGGAGACCGCAGCAGGGAACCCAGTGAGATCCGCACAGGAAGAGTCCTGGAGACCGCAGCAGGGAACCCAGTGAGACCCCCACATGGAGGGTCCTGGAGACCGCAGCAGGGAACCCAGTGAGACCCCCACATGGAGGGTCCTGGAGACTGCAGCAGGGAACCCAGAGAGACCCCCACATGGAGGGTCCTGGAGACTGCAGCAGGGAACCCAGAGAGACCCGCACAGGAAGAGTCCTGGAGACCGCAGCAGGGAACCCAGTGAGACCCACACAGGAAGAGTCCTGGAGACCGCAGCAGGGAACCCAGTGAGACCCCCACATGGAGGGTCCTGGAGACCGCAGCAGGGAACCCAGAGAGACCCCCACACAGAGGGTCCTAGAGACTGCAGCATGAGAACCCCGAGAGACCTGCACACAGATGGTTCTGGAGACTGCAGCATGGGACCCCTGAGAGACCCGCACAGGTTTTATGCTTGTTCCTCCCAGAGCACAACAGCAGTTCCTGATTGAGAAAGATTGGAAAGGTATGTCGGGCTTTTTCTGTTTTTTCTTTTCTCATTTCTGTGACAGCATGCCTCCCATCAACAACTTCAAAAAAACAAAGATCTGTTTTAGTTCCTGATTTATTTCAGAGATGTCAGATGGTCATAGCCGGCTCTATCAGTTCTGGATCCAGGGTAAAGCAGAGCTATGGTGGGTTTGTGCTGGCTCCTCATGATGGACAAGAGGCAGCAGTGTGAGGAATAGAAAAGGCCAGGGCCTAAGAGCACACCCCTCACCAACCCAGGATAGTCATCTAAGAGCACACCCCTCACCAACCCAGGATAGTCATCTAAGAGCACACCCCTCACCAACCCAGGATATAGTCACCTAAGAGCACACCCCTCACCAACCCAGGATATAGTCACCTAAGAGCACACCCTTCACCAACCCACTTCCTCCAATGAGGCCCCGCCTCCTTCTTTCCAAGGCCTTGCAATAATACATTGTATTATGAATCCATTAAGACCTCAGTTCATCTATTAGGTCAGAGGTCTCAGGATCCAATCACTCTTCAGAAGTCCATCTGCACCCAAACTTGAGGACATGAGCCTGTGGGGACACTTCATAGTCACACTGTAACAGGTCACAGGTCACGTGAAAGAATGTGTGTGTTACTTTCATGGGATACTCAGGATTTCTGAAGGGGCCATACACTTCTTTGTAAGAGTTGGGCTCCTGGAAAGGCTTAATGAAATTACTGGATTTTAAAACATATGTCTCAGAGACAACATTTCCTTTTTTTGTGTCTGTGGTTTTTCGGGACAGCATTTCTCTGTAGCATTGGAGCCTATCCTGGAACTAGCTCTTGTAGACCAGGCTGGCCTCAAACTCACAGTAATCCACCTGCCTCTGCCTCCTGAGTGCTGGGATTAAAGGCATGCACTACCACTGCCTGGCAACATTTCTATTTTTATAGCCCCATTCATACTCCAGGAGGGCAGCTGAGACCTTGACATAAAGCAGAAGAGAAACTTTATTTTTCCTGTCCAGTTTTTTTTTAAGTTTGAATCTTCTTACTATTAGTCAAAAGTTGTTTTTAAATACTTATTTGACTTGATAAAAAAACACAAAAACAAAAGAAAATGTTATAATCTCTTTAGAGAATTTCTACACTGTTTTTCTTAATAGGAGAAAGATACTTCTCAATCTGTGGTGATACTTTGTCTGTGATGTAACAAAGATCAGAGTTCAGAGCTAAGCCAAATTCTCTGAATTTGTCAAATGCAAATGGGCTAGACGTTGTTGATGTACTTATTGTCTGTATTTATTGTACATAGTTATTATTTATAGTTTTTCTTTTATTAGCTATATTCTTTGTATTTTAGACAAAAATGGGGAAATGTAGTGACATTTTGTTTGTGCTGTAACAAATAAACCTTGCTTGAAGATCAGAGTGTGGAGGGAGACACTAGTTAGCCATAGAGGCCAGACAATAGTGCCATACACCTTTAATCCCAGCACTCAGAAGGCAGAGGCAGACATATCTCTGTGAGTTCAAGGCCACCCCGGGTTACATGAGATTGATCCAGTCTAAAAGAGAAAAAGAGCCAGATGGTAGTGGCTCTCACCATTAATCTCAGTATTTGGGAGTCACACGCCTTTAATCCCAGCAATAGGGAGATGGAGACAGGAAGGGATATGGCTGGGCAAAGAGGAATATATGGCAGAAGGAGACAGGAGCTCATAGCATTCAGGCTGAGGACTTGTAGAGACAGGATACCCCATTCAGTCTGCTGATTTTGTAGAAGTAAGGACTAATAGTTGCTGCTCTATCTTTCTAATCTTTATACTCTCTAATGTCTGACTCCAGGTTTTTTATTATTAAGACCAATTAGAACTCAAGTTCTGTCAATCTGATATCAGGGCTGTAAATCAAGAGATTCCTGGCTGAACAGAGACTGTCTGCCCAGTGTCATTCAGATCCACTACCACCCCCATTACCCAGTGCAGACTCGTGCTAAAGACTGGCCTGATTTTCCTTTCCTTTTATGGTTAAGAATTTGCCACGAGTCTCTGAAGAGACTGAACTCTTAAACAGGGTTGAGACTGTTAAAAACTATGGGAACTTTTGAAGTTGGACTAGATGCATTTTGCATTTTGATGTGGCTACAAGTCTATGGGGCCTAGGAGTGGAATGTGGCCTTTTGAAAGAAAAATAGATCCCCATAGACTCATGCAGAGTGGCATTGTGCAGGTGTGGCCCTGTCAGAGTAGATGTGGTCTTGTTGAAGGAAGTGTGTCACAGGGGGAGGGCTCTGAGGTTTCAGAAGCTCAAGACAGGCCCAGTGTCACTTTCTCTTCCTGCTGCCTGCCAATTCAGATGTAGAATTCTCAGCTGTCTCTGCAGGAACCTGTCTGCCTGCACATTGCCATGCTTCCCACCATGGACTAAACCTCTGTAAGCCAGTCCCAATTATATGTTTTCCTTTATAGGAGCTGCTGCTGTCATTGAGTCTATTCACAGTAATTAAACCTAGCTAGCTAACTAAGACACTTTAGTTTTCTCTTACCTTGGGAAACAGAAGTGACTTCCCATTTGTCTAGGTCCTGAAATTGTGCCCAGTCTAACTTCAGTAAGCTCAGAATCCCTGGTTTGTGTTCTCTGGGATACAAGCTCAACCACCTGCCTTCTAAAGATTCAGTGGTTCTTCTACAGTCTATTTAGTTATCTACTTATTTAGTGATTTATCCATGGACATTTCTCCTAATGTGTGTTCTTTTTTTAAAATATAGGAAAATAAAATAGAAATTACCTGTCTTGTCCCAGCCTCAGTGATCTAGAGTGGAGGTCAGGGAGGCGGATAAGAGGCTGCAATACCCATAAAGAGGGGCTAAGCATGACTGGAATTTCTAGGAGGCAACCATGCAGCATCTCCTTCAGGAATGTGTTCTTGGTGTTGGCACATTGTGTTGGTGGCTGTGACTCCCCAAAAGCAAGCTTCTTCTCGGCCTCACTGACTCTCCATCAGCCCATTTCCCCAGGTCCTTGTCTAGGCTTCGCTGCCATTCGTTAGCTATTTGCATTCAGACAAAGTCCTCAGCGACCCTTCCCTAAGTCCTGACACTCATCAAAGAAGGGGGTTTGCAACAAGACCACAAGTGCCTCGTGAGTCTTATATGTGCTACTGTCTGTCACCTGCAGGGAAGAGTATCTAGACTATTCTAAGAATAAGCCCAGTTTGTTATCATGACTCCTTTACCAGCTTTGTTTCCCCATCTGTCTTTGAATTTGAAGATTTGGTCGAGAGATGCATATGTTATGACATATGAAGGGAACTGAGGAAAAATAAGACAGGTCTTACATCTTAAATTAACGCATTTCTATTCATCTGTCAATCACCACGAGGTTGTGGCCTATCAGTAAGGTTCTGGCTGGCGGCTGGCAGCTGGCAGCTGGCAGCTGGCGGCTTTCTCCTTCAGCAGCTACATGGCATCTTTCTGACTCCACCTACTTTTTCTCTATATCTCAGTTTGGATTTCCCACCTGGCTTTACTCTACTAAGCCCTAGGCCAAAACAACTTCTTTAATAACCAATGGTAATGGTTATTAACCTGAGAATGGAGGGCTGTGTTCACTGCACAAAGAGATCAGACCTTCCCTTCCCCATTCTTTCCAGAGAGGGGCCAAACTAGCAATTTAAAGCTAAACCACCAGGCCTTGGAGCCAGGAGGCCAAAGAGAAATGAATACTATCCATGGCCATCGCGGGCCATCATTGTCTTTGCCTCCCAAACAGCTAGGAACATTCTTCACCTGTTCAAGTTAAAAATAAATAAACTTTTTTTAAAAAAGGACTTGGCTCCAGCTTATCTTAGCAAGTGACTCATGTGGGCTCAGCAGGGTGGCTGGCTGTGGCTTGAGAGTTTCTCTACCGCTCCTCACTGGGCTCTTGGCAATGGCACAGGAGGGCACAGGAGCTGGGTGAGGCCGGACCCAAGGAGGGGGAAGAATGGCATGAAACCCAATGCAGCTGTTGAGACTTCCTTCCATTAACTTAAATTATATCAATTTCCAGACTTCAGATAGCTATTGAAAGGCAAGTAAGAGGAGTACAGAAGACAATCTAACTGCTTTTACCCTAACTCAAATGGAGAAATAATCGAAGTAATTCGGTCTGGGGCTGAGATGGGACTCCCCCATTCCCACTGTTCCCTGTTTCCCTTCCTGCTTGGCTAAAGGTTTCTATTTCAGCCCTCTGCCTCTGAGGCAGGAAAAACAGAGCTAGGGAAGCTGTCCCCACTACTGTGTCTCTGGCCTTGCCTCACCCCTTACCCGGAGTGACTCACTGATGGAGTCCCTAGCAGAGCGTCTCTGTGGGAGTGAGTGCTGTATCGCTGTAATAGCTTGCTTAGTCACACGGCCCAAAAACTTTTATTACACAGCAGTGGTGCCTGGATCGTTCAATTATTCATGGATTTCCCATTCCAAGTATATGTTGGGAGAAGAGCTGATCAAAAAGATGTACCCTGGCTGTGCCAGACCCATGGAGACTGGGGTGGAAGGGAGGTGAGGGCAGAGGAGCTGCCAGCTCACATTCCCACATTCTCAGTCCTTGCACTCCAAGCTCTTTCCTAAGGTTCTGTCATGTGCTTCCTTTACTGTAACCAGGTGTGCTGATCTTGGGATGTTCCAAGCTTCTTTGGGGTACCCCTATCTCTTGGTTACAAGATTAAAACAAAGAAAGGCACAAGAGCCTCTCATCAGTAGAAGTTACCACATGACCCATGTGAGCCTGTTCACCATTCCAGGAGCAGCAGACACCAATATCCACACAAGAAGTAGATCACTGTGGGCAGGACAACGAGGAGGGTCAGACCATAAGCAGAGCTGTTCACACAGGGGATAAGACTCGTGCAGAACAACTTCTCGCGAGAGAGGTGAACGGTAGGTGATGAAAGGGAGGCTGGCAGTGGAGGCCCCTGGAGAGGCACGTTACTGCATCAAGAACCTGAATGATAAGCAAGAACCAGGCAATGAGTTGTGGTGATAGAGCTCTGTGTAGAAGGAGCAGCAAATTCATCGAAAAGTTTAGGTAATAAAGATGAGGAGGTACCTGGATCTGGGCATTGTGTTGGAGGGGCAGGTGTTTCCAGAGAAGGATGCAGAAGATAGGGGCCATGGGATGAGGTGGGATTCCCCTCTGCGTGCTGTGAATACCATTGGTTAATAAAGAAACTGTCTTGGGCCTGCACAGAGCAGAATAGAGGTAGGCAGGGAAAACTAAACTGAATGCTGGGAGACAGGAGGCAGAGTCAGAAAGAAGCCATGTAGCCCCACCGGAGACAGATGCTAGAAACTTTACCGGGTAAGCCACACAAAATGGTGATTATCAGATTGCTAGAAATGGCTTAAATTAAGATATAAGTGTCAGCCAATAAAAAGCTAGAGCTAATGGGCCAAGCAGTGTTTTAAATAATATAGTTTCTGTGTGATTATTTTGGGGCTGAGCAGTCTGGAACCATCAAGTGGCCTCTCTACCACAATGGGGGGACTGGTGTACTGTTCTCAGCAGTTTGAGCACTGCTGGTATGTCTGTAAGCTGTGGGGTGATATAGCGTTCATCTCTACCATGTGCCAGTCACACATGCAACACACTCATGCACACTTACACATGAACTCAGTGAAAACATACTCTGTTTGGGTTGTGGGGTGGTTCATCTTCTTTGTCAAGTCAACTGGATCTTAGAATCACCTAGTAGACACACATGGGGGTGTGTCTGTGAAGTTGTCTCTTGCTGAATGTTCTGAGAAGGGAGCAGGGCAGAGTGGATGAAGTGGGAGAGAGCAAATACTGTGCGAGGAGCTCCAGCGTCTATCTTTCTTTGTTCCATGCCTGCTCCTACCACCACCCTTTCCTACCTTGATGGACCCACCATGATACTCCACAGCCATGCCAGAATTAACCCTTCTCTCCTTAAGTCACTTTTGTTGAATGTTCTGTCTCAGCCAGAAAAACAGCTAGTACAGGTTGGGGAAATATGTTTTTATAATTGATTGTTTTAGCTTTGTGCCATTGAGATTAAAAACATGTGTTATAAACAACTTGATGGAGAAAGACTTTATTTTGGTTCGTGGTTTCAAAGGTGTCTGCCTATGGCCAACTATATCAGTTTCTTTTTTTTTTAAATTTTATTACTTTTTGTATATGGGTGTTTTGCCTGCGTGTATATTTGCATTGTTGCAATGTAACCACCTACTTGCATTGTTCTTGGAGGCCATGTGCATTGGTGCCTCTGCAGTGAAAGTTATAGATGGTTGTGAGCCCTTGTGTTCTCATGGGGAATTGAATCTGGGTCCTCTGGAAGAGTAGTCTGTACCATTCACTACCGAGTGATCCGTCTAGCCTCTACTTTAGTTGTTTTTAGATTATAGTGAGATAAACATCATAGCAAGGAATATGCAGGAAGGTGGGGCTGCTCCCCTCGTGGTTGCTGAGAACAAGAGAGGTGGTATGGGGTGGGGCAAAAGACGCTTTAGGCATTCTCCAACTAGGCCCTGTCTCCTAGCTTCTACTATTCCCAATGCGAACGCAAGCTGAGAATCCACAAGGCCTAGTCCTCTGACTTTGTAAGAGCCCCCATGGTCCTATCAGTTCCCTGAAACCTACCTCATTGGGGGCCAGTCTTCAACCCTTCTGGGTGACATTTCCTATCCAAACCAGAACGCTGACTATTGCTTCAAATTTGACATTTAGAGAGATGGACACTTTCTCAGAAGTACCAAAAGAATCACTGGTTTGGAAAACCATGAACATTTCTTTGAATCCCTTTAATAAAATTAATACCTGAAATGGAACAGCACTGTGTACATCATGCTTGACATTGACCTTTCAAAGCCAAGCTCTAAGACATCATGTCACGGCTAGAACTGGGACATAATAGAAAAGAAAAATCTGGAATGCTTTCCCACCAAATGTAACACACACACACACACACACACACACACACACACACACACACACACACACACACCTGGTAAGAGAGGTCACAGCTTGGCTTGAAGAAGCAATATTTGGGAAGTCATTACTGGCATTGTTACCCATGTTTGCAAAGGGCTTAGGTCTCCCTCCGAGGGCCAGACAGGAACCTTGTTCTACTGGCTTATTTAACCACAGTGGTCTCTCTCTGTGCTGGGAGGCCAGTAACACTGTGGAAAACCCACTCCATAAAAGGATTCAGAGCAAGTGATGCTCTGAGGTGTTGACCATGAAATGCTTAAAAACACCATTTCCTTGCGTGATCGTCTGCCTTCCCTTTGAGAGAAAAATCTGAGACACAGGAAAGCGTAATTTTCATTAAGAAACTTTGGATAAGTCTAACATGTCTAGAATTATGTAGCACTATACTTGTACAAGGATGGGGGTTTTGAAAACAAATATGTACAGAAAGTAAATAAATTCCTTTCAAAGAACAAAAAGCAAAAACAGACAGAGTTAATGTCTGAATAAAACTATAGAGGGCTTAGTCCTGTTCAAATACAGTAATACACAGAATATAAATTATGTGTGAATAGATTTTTTTAAAAATCAGTCGAAGTATGTATTCTTGTCTCATTTAGATTAAAGAGATAATGAACATAAAAATAAAACAAAAATAGCATCAATGTCAAATATTAACAATTGGATCACATAGAGAAAGCTACTATACAGCCAAGTAAAAGATTGAGTCTAGAGCCACGGGTGTGCCCCATCCTTGTATATTTGCATTCAAAGTCACCAGAGTCTTAAATAAGCTAAATGTTGAAATTTCATTTTACCTCAGAGATAGTTCCTCCTTGTGAGTGGCTAAGGAACAGAAGCAGGGTGCTCTTACTGCTCCTCAAGATACCCATGTTCTAATTTTTGAATCCTGTAAATGTTGCTCCACATGACAAAATGGTCGTTGCGTGGCTGAGTCCAGCACCATGAGAAAGGTGGGTGAACTGGGTTCCCCGGGTAGACACAGATGTCCTCAAGAGAGAGTTGAGGGGAGGAGCTGATAAGGAAAAGGAAAGACAAGGAAGGTAGCCACAGATAGAGCCACTCTATTGTACATCCATAGACCTGTGGCTATCTGGGTAACACTTGAACAAAAGTTCAACTCCCTGGAAAATCCAGTTGTGTTCTGATCGATCACGGACAGTCTCCTGGGTGAGAAGAGCAGCTCTGAAGAGGTGACACCCTGAAGGCTCAGCCCCGACTTCTCCACACCTACTCCGTGAGGGCTGAGCTGGACGGTTAAATGAGGAAGAGCTGGAGGATTAGCTCTCTCCAGTCTGACATTCTCATCCTCAGAGCTGCTGACAGCACACAACTGATCCTGCGTGAGGCGCTGTGAACGAGCGAGCTTGGCTCTTCCTGTGGCATGGGCTGTGGAGAGAGGTCTTCCTGAAGACATCTGCAGCTGGGGTGAGGGGAGGGAGTAGTTCAGCCTTGAGCATGTGAGAGGGCCCTCTATCTCCCAGCATTCAGCCTAGCTTTCCCCGCCCAAGTTCTACCTTGCTATAGGCCAAGCCAGTGTTTTTATTCATCAACCAGTAAAAGTAACATATAGACAGAAAGACCTCCCACACCCTTTATGCCACCTTCCTATAGAGAATAATGATATTTACAAAAACAAAAGTAATACAAGAATCTTCTCCTTTTGGAATTGCTTTCAGGACCACCTGTGCTCTCTTCCAGAGACGTGAAGTGACAGGAAGAAGGGAAATGCTTACACCTCCCCGATAATGCTTGGCACTGTGCAGAGGCTTTCGCATTTTAATTATTAATTGTTACAACCACCTAACCGTTTCCTCCTACTCCGAATAGTTCTTAACTATGTCTCTCCATAACACACATCAACAAGAGAAAAAAAACAAAAGAAGCTGATACTGTGTGTGCGTCATGTCTACTTGGTAGAGACCTAGAGGAATAGGAAAATCTAGAGGAGATCCCAAAGAAAAGCTTAAAATTCTTAAATACCCTTTCAGAAGGGAGAGGGGGAAACGAGGAGGGAGGTGTGTAGAGTGTGTTTACAGGTTATGTATTCAGGTCTTCTATGCTCATATTTTAGCCTGATGTGTCCTGAGTTCAATTCTATCAATAACTTTATTTGATTTGTGAGGAAATTGAGGGAAATAACCAGGAAGGGGACAAAAGATGACCTTAAAAACAGGAAATAATGGTTCTTCCCTGTCGTGACACCAGCTAAAGTCATTATAAGAGAACCCAACAGCAGGAGCGCAGAGTTTGTGCAACAGATAGAGGAGAACTGGGGGGGAATTTTCCAACTGAAGAATTAAAGCCAGAGAGTTCAGTAGCACTCTGAACAACTCTACACATGAGCTGCACTCCAGTCTGAAGAGTCATGATTTTAAGTGCCTATATGAAAAAGAAAAAAAAAACTTCAAATCAGTGGTATTAGCTTTAATTTAAAGAAATTATGAAAAACAACTTTTAATGATCAAGGAAATTAATAATCTTGTAATTATATTGACTGTCCTACTGAGCTTTCTATGCTGCCATAAACACCATGACTAAAAGCAACTTGGGGAGGAAAGTGTTTATGTCACCTTAGAGCTTCCAGAAGGGAAGTCAGGACAGGAACTCAAGACAGAAAAAGAGGTACAAGTTCACAAAATCCTAGGTGAAGGGGGGCATCACTACCGATCCTACAGAAACAAGAGGACCCTGAGGAAAGGTTACCAGTAATCCTGTGCCAACAACTTAAAACATCACAAATAACATATCTGAATAGACAAATAAGTAAATTAATTTTTTTAAGTTAAAATATTTCTCTTTGACAGAAACAAGACCTAGATACCAAATTCTCTCTGTATTTAAAGAAGTGGACACTAGATCTTTAATTTTCCCAGAAAGTATAGGGCTGAATGCTTTAATGTTCTGAAGTCAATATTATCCTGATATTAAAACTGAATAAAAACATCACAAGAAAAGAAAGTTACTTATTAATAACCCTTGTGAACACAGGCCCAATGACCACAGCACTGGCAAATTAAATTTAGGAACATGTGAGATGGGCTGTGCTCTCAGACAAAGCATGATGTACTCAGAACATACAGGCGGCTGGAGAGATGAAACCACACACATAAAGGTACCAAGAGGGCAAATGACAGGATCATCTCTGTAGATAAAGGGAAAGCACTTGACAAGATATAAGTTTCAGTCATGATTTTAAACTCTGCCAAGAGCCAGAGAAATCAGCAAGTCTCAGGGTACAATGACTTTTGTGAAGCAGAATTTCTCAGCTGCCAAACCCCAAACCATGACGCAGACTCATTATTAATTATGAGTGCTTGGCCTTAGCTTTAGGCTTGTTTCTAGCTATATTTTTTTAAACTTAAATTAATCTTTTCATGGATTTTTATTGAGCTCTACATTTTTCTCTGTTTCCCTCCCTGCCTCTCCCCTTTCCCCTTCAATTCTCCCCCAAGGTCCCCATGCTCCCAATTTACTCAGGAGATCTTGTCTTTTTCTACTTCCTGTGTAGATTAGATCTATGTAAGTCTCTCTTAGTGTCCTCATTGTTGTCTAAGTTCTCTGTGATTGTGATTTGTAGGCTGGTTTTTTTTTGCTTTATGTTTTAAAACCACCTATGAGTGAGTACATGTGATAATTGTCTTTCTGTGTCTGGGTTACCTCACTTAAAATAATGTTTTCTAGCTCCATCCATTTTTCTGCAAAATTTAAGATGTCGTTATTTTTTTCTGCTGTGTATTACTCTCTCTATTGTGTAAATGTACCACATTTTCCTTATCCATTCTTTGGTCAAGGGGCATTTAGGTTGTTTCTAGGTTCTGGCTATGACAAACAAAGCTGCTATGAACATAGCTGAGCACATGTCCTTGTCGTATGATTGAACATCCTTTGGATATATACCCAAAAGTGGTATTACTGGGTCTTGAGGAAGGTTGTTTCCTAATTTTCTGAGAAATTGCCACACTGACATCCAAAGGGGCTGTACCAGCTTGCATTCCCACCAGCGATATAGGAGTGCTCCCTTTTTATAGCTTGCATTCTCAGCAGCAGTGCAGGAGTGCTCCCTTTTTATTAACCTGTGTGCTGTCCTGAGGCTCATTTACCTCATCTACCTACTGTCCATCCTGCTTTCCTGCTTCCTCTGTGTCTGTCTGTCTGGACCCCAGGTGGTTGGCTGGTTCCGATTTTTCTCTCTGCCTGCCAGCCCCGCCTATCCCTCCTCTGCCTAGATATTGGCCGTTCATTATTAAACCAATCAGGTGCCTTAGGCAGACAAGGTGAAATAGCAACACATCTTTACATAGTTAAACAAATATTCTGTTCCACAACACTTTTGTCTCAAAAAAAGGGGGGGAGTAGAGTTGGTGGTGCATCTCCCTGAGCTTGAGACCAGCCCGGTCTTCATAGTGAGTTCCAAGCCACTCAGGGCTACATAGTCAAACCTGTGTTTAAAAAAAAAAAATGAAACAAGAAAACAAACCAAACACACTAGGGTTAGGGGATTGAAGGAAGTCCCTAGCGTTGGCCTCTGATTGACACAATCATGTGTGGACACAAACATACCATATGCACACAAACATACACTCTTCTGCACAGACATACACATGTTCTCCAGGTGAACAGAAGAGAACTTTCTGTCTATTTGTGCCAATAATAAACTCTCTAAATTTACTACAATGATTTAATTTGATGCTACCGATCTTATAGGTGTAAAGCTCACCTCAGCATGGTTTTTCATAAAATAAAAAGAGGCTAAGACGCTGAAGTCTTATCAGGGGAGGACGACAGTGGTCTGTTATGTTCTTTGGATTGTTGCTTGTTAGGTTCTCTCAATTGTTTTTAATGAATGACTCCATTTATTTAAATACCAAACTGCTCCATGGATGGCACATCCTACAGCCTGGCACTGACCTGTTATATGGCATCGTGACTAATTCTCGTTGTTTCCCCCAAAGCAGGCTCCTGTCCCCACTGCCTCACCTGTACACTTTCTCGCACACTGAACCCTCCAGTCCTAGGTGGGGCTTTCAGCATGTGTGTAACAGATGTGTGATAGAAGCAGGCTGTTTGGCAGCATGGGCATGAGAAGCTGATGGGGGCTTCTGTCAGATGTAGGCAGCTTTAGTTTACATGCATAGGCTCTGTCTTCTTCTCTGCCTTCTTCACAGAAAGCTGACTGTGAAAGATGTTGTGGTTCAGGATTTTTCAGAGTAGAAATTCTTTGGGTGTACACTCAAAAGCCAGCCTTATTCGGGAACGGGGCCTGCACAAGGAATGGGGCTTTGCTCATGACTCTGTTAGTATTTATTGGGCATGTTGTCTGTTCAAGGCTGTGGAGGTACCGTGGCACACACAGCAAGCTCGATACGTCACAGTGGAGGGGCTAACTTCACAGACAAGCACCGATATCTAGTCCACACAGGTTTGGAATTCCCTGAAAAGAAGGAGAGTACGGAGGTGCTAGTTACAGTATGGGAGGCTAGCAGCCATGGCTTCTCTAACAAGACAGCCTTAGATTGCGTCTGAAGGAAATGACAGACAAGAGAAGGTGACCCAGGCAGAATGAACAGGAAACACAAGAGACTGGAGGCAGGAGCATGCTTGGTTTTAAAGCAAGAAAAGGAAGACAGAGCATGGTTGTGGCAGAGGGTGTGAGCAGTCCCTGACAGAGATGCCCCTCAGCTAGGTGGGGGGGAGGGGGGATGGGCAGGGAAGACAGCACCACCCTGAGGGTGGAAAGGAGCTGCTAAAGCTTTTCCAGTAAGATGTGCCATGGTCTGCCTTCTATTTAGAAGGGACCACTCCGGCTGCCGGCTTGGGAGTGGCTGTAGTAAGGCAGAGGCTGCTGGAGGGAGGAGACCAGTGAAGACACTAAATCCAGGTAAGAGGTGACAGAGGCTTGACTCAAGGTGTTGCGGATACAGATGAGACGCGGCTGTGCTCTGCATGTGTTTCCAAGGGAGCGCCAAAGGATTAGCTGATGATTAGATACAGGGAACTGAGAGACAGAGAAGAGCCAAAGATGATTACTTTAATGATTTAGCAAGAGTTAATATAGTAATTCTATGCTGGGCGCTATTCCCAGTTCAGGGCAAGCACTGATCATCTCGTCTTGGCAATAGCCCTGGGGGATGGGCACTATTTTTGTCCTGATTTTCCTCCTTCTGGAAAGCAAGAAGGCTGGAGTAGTTGTCACTTACCTAGAGAGGGAGGATGTTGGAGGGAAAGGAGGTCCAGGGTGGTACAAGAAGGTTGCTGTGTCAATCATGACACAGCTCCCGGAAGGTATTGGGTAGGCATCAGGAGATAGAAGTCTGGAGTTGAGCATGGTCTATGCTGGAGATGTGTGCTCAGGTGTTTTACAGTGCTGGAGCAGAATCAAAAGCCATGAAATGGACAAGACCTTTAAGGAAGTATAGCTATAAAAAAGGAAACAGTCAGAATCAACCTTGCAATATTTGAGTACAAAGAAACAAGGGCAAACGCTCGCTCAGAGAGGGCAAAGGAATGCGCAAGGGCTCAGCATCTTGGGAGTGGAGCTGAGAAGGGTTTTGGAGGAGGAAGGACGTGCTGGCATCGAATGTTGCAGATGGGTCAAGTAAGAGTGACCAGAAGGCTTACCAGCTGCTTTGAAAAGATTCTATTCAAAGAGAGAAGTGCAGGTTTGAGTGTAGTGGGGACCTGGAGAAAGAGACCAGGAGACAATAAAAATAGTAAATAAATAAAATTCTTTTGGGGTCCTTCTTTTCCTTCCCTTCCTTCTTTCCTCCTTCCCTCTCCTCCTCTACTTTTTGTTCTTAGACACTGTCTCATTCTGCAGCTTAGAACTATATATAACAAAGCTGGTCTTGAAGTCTTGGCAATCCTCCTGCCTCAGCCCTTTGAATACTAGGATTAGAGATAGGAGCCATAATACCTGCCTCAAGGCATTTTCTGTATAAAGAAATATGACAGAATCCAGAAGAAAATGTAGGGTTGAGAAAGTTTGTTTTGTAGAGTAGCGAAATCAAAGCATATTCGCATGCCGATAAAATTGGTCAAGTTTGAAAAGACAAAAGCATCTATTGAAATGGGAGTGGAGATGAAGTGGAGTCAAGGAAGAGACACGGGGTCTAAAGCAGAGGCTTGGCTTTACATATGTATTTACCATGTTTTACATAGCAGGGGACATCCATCCACCAAGGAAGGAGGTGGGCCATCTGTGGGCGAGTTCACTCACGCGAGATGTAGTCAGTTGTAGGAGGTCTCTTCTTGCTGCTTCTACGTAAAGAATGACAAAGGTCATAAGTTCAAGAAAGGAGCACCGGAGTTTTGAGGAGACAAAAGGTATAAAATGAACTTTTAAGAAAATGGGGCCACCATCTACAGCTTCACCCAAATCACAGGCCAGTCTGCCATTCCAGCCTCTTTTTGGGCCTAGAGAAAGGCTGTTAGGTTTTCAGGAGCCAATGTGGATGTGAATACTGAGGTTGTCCATGAGCTTCCTAATTGGTTTGCGTGACCGCCCTGGACCAGGTTACGCAGGAGGTGAGCTCACTGGAAGTAATTCTCTTGCGTCAAGATGCTGTTTCTCTTGGGAAATTTTGCTTCCTTCTGTCTTCGACAAGGAAAGCCCACCATTAAATGCAGAGCTGAACGTAGTGATCCGAAATGCTCTGCAAAGGCTCTGTGTGATCAAATCCAGGTATCAGAATGACCTTCCGTCAAACCTCTGGGTTCTTTTTCTTCTTTTGGAAATGAGACGTAAGTGAGCCCCTTGTGGAACTGAGGAGTTCGGGCAGCAAGAGCCGTGTCTCTTAGGAAGGCAGTGATTGGCCTGGACTGGTGGTTGTAAATCCACGTGTTTTTCTGTGTCTGTCAATCTTAGGCATATATAACCTAATCAGTATCTCTTCTGTATTGATTATTGAGCAAGAACATTGTCACTTACCATGTCTTCAACCATTACAACAACAAAAAATTCCATAGAACTTTCTTTTTCAAAAATGCTGGGCTCTGATAACCTTCAGCAGGCTAGGGGAGTAAGATCCCCAAGGTTGTGGTGTATCCCTTAAGCACTAGTTTGTGCTCCTACCCCACAGTGTCTGTTCGCCACTTAAAGCCAACACCCTGGGGATAAGAGTTGGTCGGACTGGACTCATTTGAGGGCCTGCCATGGCAAAACAAAGGGTACAGCACCCTCAGTTCTATACTGGAAGTACGTGAAGGGGCTTCAGTAGGGCTGGATGGGAGACGCAAGGATCGTGGTGGGAGGGTTGCATAGTTAGCAGGTTCTGCATTGTCCACGGTTTGTCTCCTTTCGATCCTCTGCAGTAGGAAGATGAGAATTGAACCTGATCTCCTGGGCCCAGTTACCGACAAGCGTGTTCAGTAAGCCGGACATCTCAGAAATGTTCTGACTCTGTGTTAGGTGATGCGGGGCGTTAAGGAAAAGGAGGGGATCACACATTCCGATGTCACTGGGGGGGGGGGGCAGCAGGCGCTCCAGGCTAGGTGGATCTCAGCATGATTATCTTTTAATATCTTAATTGTTTGGGTGCAGCTTTAGTTTAGAATTTAAGATTCCAGGCAAAAGGAGAGGAGCCAATATCTCTCTCCCTAACCATGCGGTGGGGAAATGGCCTGTCTCCAGAGACTTCCCTGCTCTGTAAGTCTGGTGCTTCTCACGAAGGTTGTGAAATTGGGTGAAGCAACATGTCACAGGAGGTGCACAGGTCTGCGAAGAGCACATTGCAGAGGCTACCGTTCTCCACCGTGTGCTGTCACTCAGACTGGGGAAGGAGCGAGTGCTGCGTCTGAGGGCTTGTTTCTGCTTGTCGTCCGCTCTGGGAAACAAACTAACCCACCGTTGCTCTGACTCATCCCACCAAATGCTGCATTATTTCTGGCCATCAAAATGAGGGCGTGTGTGTGTGTGTGTGTGTGTGTGTGTGTGCGTATTTGTGTATATGTGTGTATGCATGTGTATGTGTGTTTATGTGTGTGTAATTGTGTGTGTATGCATGTGTATTTGTGTATATATATGTGTCTGTGTGTGTGTGAGAGAGAGAGAGAGATTACTGACCAGCCGTATCATCACCATTCTGACTCCTGTCAGAACTGGTTCACACCTTTCAGATGAGGGCCATCCTCTAAGACTTTGTTGCCATGCACAGCTTTAAGTGCTGAGGTTACTCCAGCTGCTGGTCTTCTTAGCAATGGTCAGAGGTTTTATCACCACCTTCTTGGGCCGAACCCTTGTGAGAGCAGCTAACAGAACCCGAGATGACTTACTAAATTACTGAGTTACTGCAAACTGTATTAGGGGAAACAGTGAACGGCCCGATGATGAGCTATGCAGGCCAAACTGTGGGAGAAGTGGCAGGACTGCTTGAACTCTGGGAACTCCGCCCATAAATACCCCGTGTGTGAGGAAGGCAGAAGCTCTGCACCCGATCTCTTCAGGTATTTGTGGAGGTCTCCTGCTGTAGGCATGAGCCATTCAGTCATTGCTGTCCCCCGATGTGGGCATGAGCCATTCAGTCATTGATTGTGGGTGATTAGCTCAATCTCCTGCCCCAGCCCCTTCCTCTTCCTAGAAGTAACAACTGTCCAGCCAGATACATGATTCCCATGACAACCACACGGCCACTCTTAGAGACTTCCCAAAAGTCTCCTCATTAACATAAATTCATAAAGGAGTATTATGAATAACCAAGGACCTTTAAACTTTTCTCATTTAGGAACTGTTCAGTATTTCAGGAGCTCTGGCCAGAAACTGAGAGTGGAGACTAAAATATATATTTCTTATTATATCATGACATCCAACACACAGCCCAAAGAATCAAACACCATCCAAGGAGAGAGAAGAGTGTTGCATAGGGCAAGGAACACAGCTGTGATTTTGTCCCGTTGGCAATGTCAACACGTCAAGAAGCTCTATAGTTTGATATATGCTTCAGTCGTCTCTGGTTTGCCTAACACTTGGGAACCCTTACCCAACTAATGAGGAAGACATCTTTATTTCACCAAAAACATTTTTCAAGTCCCAGAGGAGTGAGGACCACACATCTAACCGAATACAGTAGGACCGCTTCAAAACTCATTAAATGAAGGAAAATAATTGAACCAAAATGTGTGCCTTTGCCCAGTGGTTGGGTTTCAAAAGCCTGCAGCCACAAGGTCTGGGAAGTGAGTGGGTGTACTGTGGCTGCACTTGAACCTGGATTTAATGATACCCTTCGACAACTTCACCGTCTGCCGATGCCGCCATTTGAGTCTCGCAGCTGTTGAACCGCTCCTGTGTGTCTTCTGTGTTTCTAACTAAGAGAGCATGAAAAAGGGCACAGACACGTAGAGAAGCCTGTTGGACAGTGTGTCCTCTTATCAGAACACTCAGCAAGAGAACCAAGACGGCTACACACAGACCTTACCTTTGTGTATCATTCAACACACATTCCACATGTGTTAACCTATGGGGAAGGTTTTAAAGATTAGGTCAAGCTCAGATCCCACCCCACCCCTCACCATTAACCAGTCACCTGGCCAGGTAGTTGGGGATCCTTTTGTGGCCCATACACTGATTTACAGGGTGCAGCCGTGGAGCCAGATGTCCTTTCTAACCACCCAGAGTGTGGGGCCATGCTCATGCTTGTCACCCGGCTCTTGGATCCCTGGCAGGTGACTTCTTGTTGGGGCATGCCAGAGTCTGCACTGGGGTTAGCAGTGCAGCTTGCAGGGTATGCTGTACAAGGTTGTCAGCTTCTTTAATTAGCCATGAACCAGCCGAGATCAGACGCTAAAGGCCAATAGACAGTTAAAACAAGAGCGCCTAGAATTACTTGGCAAGAAGCAGAAGCAAATGATTGATCACTCGGCTGGTCATCTTCCACCCCACTGAAACCAAAGCCTCTCTTCACACAGATACTGACACATACACACATATGCACACTCACACATACACATTCACGAACACACACACATTCACTCTTTCACACGCACGTCACTGAGGCACGCGTGCACACACAAGTGCATGCACACACCATACACACACACACCCTGCACTAGGGAACTTTGAAGAGGCCACAGCTCTGTATTCCAGGACAATTGGAGAGCTGCTGATAGTCTTATCATTGACTTTACAGACAAGGAAATGGTCCCAGGGCTTTCCTGTCCGCTTGTCACACACGTAGACACAGGTGGCCCCAAACAGCTGAAATGGCCTGAGCAGAGGCTGGCTTGAGCAGGTCCAGGCCCTGAGTGCGAAAGATACAGAGGATTTTAAAGGTGAGTTACAAAATAAGCAAGAATCTAGACAGTCGTTGATACACTTTTTAAACTTAAGACATTCTTATTCCACGTGTCTTTATTTGTGCAGACGTGTGAGTCGTGTGTGTAACAGCATGCATGCGGAGTGGAGGGCAGAGGGCAAGTTGTGCAAGTTGTTTCCCAGCTTCTACCATGTGTTCTAGGGATCAAACTCAGGCCATCAGGTTTGACAGCAAGCGCTTTTACCGGCTTGGCCATCTCACTGCCCTAGATTAGGTTTGCTAAGGAATGTAGGGGCTGGAGAGAGGGCTCAGCAGTAAAGAGCACTGGCTGCTCTTCCAGATGGCCTGGGTTGGATTCCCAGCACCCACATGGTGGCTCGTCTGTCAGTCACTTCATCTCCAAGGGATCTGATGCCTTCTTCTGTGGGTATCAGGCACACACAGGCTGCATGTAGTTATATGCAAACTAAACCCTCATATGAATAAAATACATATTTAAAAAAAAACAAATGTACTTAAAATAAATCTCTCTTGCTTTCTTAATAAGATCACCAGAAAATTCAAAATGCCTTGCATGGCTCTCAGTCCTGTTGTCTTGTTCTAAGCGCCATCTCCAAAGTTCCTGGTTCGGTGGTGGTGGGGGGTTCAGAACTCATGTCTTCTAACTCTATCCTTCACCCCTCCACTCTCTTATTACTGGAGTACATGGACCACTGCTCACAGTAATGTCCCCAGACAGCTTCCCTGGAGAGCATGGGATAGGTCAGTTAGCATTTCTGTGGTGTATCAGAGCAATGCCGTAGAGATAGGAAGGACGCAGCTGTACCCTTACTCCATTTCCGTCTCCGGGTGGAAGTCAGCCCTTGTTGGAGATGCCACTTGGGCAGATGGTTACAAACATCCAGAGCTCTGCTCGAGTTCTAGAATTCGGTGCCTCTGCACTTCCCACAGCCACCCACGCTCTGCCTGGCTTGCCCCCACTGTTTGCTTGTGTTATGAGACAGTGGTGATATTTAGTTCAGGCTAGCTTTGAGCTCCCCATTCCGCTGCCTCCTCCGGAGTGGATTTCCCCCGGGAGCGAGCTACAGTCGCCCCCCTAATTCCTTTGTGATGTTCTCACATCTACTACGGTTCCCTTCCTCAAAGTCGCCTCCTCCTCCATCCAAATCAGTTTCACCAAACCGAAGGGAAGAGGCCTTCCTGGACAAGGCAGAATGGCTTTCCTATCCCCTTACTTCCCAAAGGTCAAGAAAGAATAGCTCCACACTCTTCTCTGTAACCCAGGCCAGGTGGGCGGGAGGAGGGGGAGAGGCAAACGGCCAGCTAGGATGGGGAGGAGTAGGGTAGCGACTGTGGGAATGAGAAGTAGAAACTTGTTCTTGAAGGGATGCTTAGTGTTTTAACTGAACTGTAAGCTCCTAGAAAGCGGGACCAGGCCTGTCCTGGAGAGGTGGGGAAGGACTGTCACCTGCAGGACCGGAGCTCGATACCCAGGCAGAGAAACGCAGTAGCCATGCGCTGATAGGCCGACTTTGTTTATGGTCCCTGCTTTCGATCACAGGTGGTGATAAAGGTGCCCAGACTGACAGAAGGAAACATTGACTAAACTTTCTACCCTCATTCCCAGCTCATAGGAAGCAGAAACACCCAGACATTGTTTTAAGTCAGGGAGTTACCAGGCTTCATGACTGAGTTCCCTGGCAGAAGGCCAAGCACACCCTCAGCGCGTGGGAGCGGGAGGGTTCTTGGGGCTGTGTCGGAAGTTCCGAGTTTATGAGGCAGTTACAGCTGGATTTAGCTGGTACCTAAGGGTTCAGGATCTAATTCTTCCTTTCTTTCTTTTTTTTTAGTTTTCGAGACAGGGTTTCTCTGTGTAGTTCTGGCACTCGCTCTATAGACCATGCTGGCCTTAAACTCACAGAGATCCATCTGCCTCTGCCTCCTGAGTCCTGGAACTAACGGTGTGTGCCACCCCCATCCGTGACTGTTCCTATACAGCGCACTTTACCTTGATATCAGTGCACTGCTAATCCCACGGTGTTGGTCTGTTTTCTTAATGTTTTGTTTGTTTGTTTGTTTGTTTTCTGTTTGACATTTTTGTCTCTGGTGCAATGATGACACCAGAAGCGTCTCTTGACCACATGTGACAGGGATTGCATCAGGGTAATGTGATGAATGTCTAGAGAGGTTGGCCTGTGGCACTTTACTGTGTGCATCTGGAAGGCAGCTGGCCCGAGTCTCTTCCCATTGGAGGATGCCCTGGTGAAGATGGGGTACCAAAGAACTCTGAAGACTCCTGTGACCCACACTTCCCCCAGGTCTTGCTGTCCTGTCTCTTTCCCCATAGCCAGGAAGACACCTCTGTCTGCAGACCCTGGTACATCTCCTGAACAGCTACGGGAGGAGGCCTAGGCTTCATGCCTGGGAGACCCCTCCTCCCAGCTTTAGGGTGGCTGCAGCTTCTCCAAGGGTCACTGTCCTCTCTGGTTGCTCAAATGAAGCACCATACTCCAGTGGCTCACAGTGGAAGCTAGACCTGATTCCTCAGGGCTCTGAAGGCTGCAAGTTGGAGAACCAGAAGCCAGTAAACTGGTTCCTTCAGCAAATCCTCTGCCTGACTTGCATCTACAGCCTGTACCTCTGCGTGGTCTCCCTTTGTTTTTTTTTTTTTTTTTTTTTTTTTTTGGTTTTTCGAGACAGGGTTTCTCTGTGGCTTTGGAGCCTGTCCTGGAACTAGCTCTGTAGACCAGGCTGGTCTCGAACTCACAGAGATCCGCCTGCCTCTGCCTCCCGAGTGCTGGGATTAAAGGCGTGCGCCACCACCGCCCTGTTTTTTTTTTTGTTTTGTTTTGTTTTTTTGTCTTCTCTTGTAAAGACTCCAGTCATATTGCAGGAACCTGTGTCTGTGGCGTTGCGGGGTCAGATTTCAACATAGGAATCAAGAAGGGAACCTGGAGTCTCACTGTATTCTCAGCCCCGTGCAAAATCTAAATAATTCAGTAGTATCACTCCACTCCGTTTTCCTACAAAAACACCCATTTCAATGGCCATTCTGAGAGCCACAGACTAGTCATCTCTAGGTCCTGGGTCTTGGATGTTTTCTGGAACATGCTCCTTGGGGACTGACAAGCTGGTGTCCAACATGCTTCTTACCTGAAATTGTCCCCCCTGGCTATCCTTCCCAGTTCAGCTGAAGCAGACACTGAGGCCCAGAGAACCAGAAATGTCACCTGACCTAGTGACCTAACCATTTAGTCTGGATATCCCAGCAGGCAGACGTCCCCTGTGGGCATGTGTCTCCAAGGGTCCTGCAGCCAGCCGTCTCTGCACTAAATAGGTACTGGAAATGAGCAGATGTCACAGTTGGTTTGACTTCCCATAACTCCTTAAAAGCAACTCCCTGGTGACGCCAGTGGAGAAGACAGGATTGTGGGATCTAGACAGGATCCCCTAAGGTTTTTTTTTTTTTTTCAAGAGCCATTTAGTCATGTCCCTCCGGCACTAGATCAGCACAGTCTCCTTTGCCCGGACCTTGCAAGTCAGCTGCATGTCCAGGATCCATCCCTCTTCAGGGATGATTACATAAGCCCAGCTCTAGCAGCTCCTTGCCCAGAGCCAGGTTCCTGGGTGGTCCTTCTTGGGTGGGTCCCTGGGCAGAGAAACCCCACACCGCACGCATTTCCTCCTGGGCTTTGTAGAGCCTGGCTAGGCAGATCCTGCCTCCCGCAGCGCAGCTCCAGATCACCAGGAGATTAAGATCAGAGACGCTTTGGAAGGGCAGAATGCACAAACTATTCAGAAGTCAGGCCTACTGTGCTCAACAGCTGCCCCCCTCCAACACACACCACACACATACACACACACACACACACACACGCACGCACGCACGCGCGCGCGCGCACGCACGCACACGCACACCACACACCACGCCCTGGCTCTGGGGACCTCTCCCATAAAGATGGTATCGCGGGGTGAAGAAAGAGTCACCCGGCTCCCAGCAGGCTTCTAGTCAGAAGAGCTTCACTTTCAATTACCAGCAGCAGCTGTGGAGGCCACTTATGTAACGGGCTCAGTGCCTCCTCCTTGGGAGGTGGGGAACCATTTGGTGTGAGCTAAATAATGAGTCATGGGCAGAGCTAGGGAACAGAGAGAGCGATTTCTTCCTTGTATTGCTTCATCCGAACCTCGAGTAAAGAACGGGGAGTGAGTCAGAGCTGGCAGGGCATGCCCGAGACAGGGGAGCCCCACCATGGGGGAGGGGTCTGAAGTGTAGGTCCCCTCAGGGATCCCCCAGGGCAGCTGAAGGGGGCTTGGGGGTGGGAAGCCCAGCTGGGGACTCAGGTTTGTTCTGAACTGTGTCTGACCTGCCGAGTGAGGGCTCTGTGTCCTCAGAATTTCCCGACTTTGCCAGGCCCAGCCAGGGTCCAAGAGTGTTGGGGTAAAAAGAGAGCCTTCAGAATGAATACAACTAACCCTAAAAGGGTGTCTGCGGGTGGAGGAGGGACACACTAACATAAATTAAAACGTTTGGTTTGTCAAGGGTTGGGGAGATAAGATATCTTATGTCCATATTGTGAGGTAAAAATAGTAGAAACAAAAAAAGTAACACAGTGATTTGTCTCCTTTCGTGTCGCTGAGAAATCAGTCAAAATCTACGGTTTCTGGGCCAGCAAGGTGGCTCCAGGTGTCAGCACTTGCCTGTGTTCCGTCCCAGAGGTCTGTCTCTTAGGAGATTCCACAGTCTGTCCATGGTAGAAGGAAAGAGTAAGCCCTGCCCTCCAGAGATACATGGAGAGGCAGCACACCTTACAGCACACACAGGAAGATTTATATAACTTTATAAAAGTTTGAGTTTATGTCAGCCACTAAGTTCTTGCGACTGCTCCCCACGCCATCATCCTGTCTCCCCACATTAAGCCCCAGCTGAACCCCCGTGAATCCTGAATGGTGCACAGGGCTGCTTAGGAGGCTGGTCAGATATGCCTTATGTTGTGGCAGGCGCAGTGTGATCAGAGTAACTGGCCCGATGAATGGTGTGATACTTCATGTTATCAGGGAGACAAGCTGTGGAGTCACCTGGGAGACACAGTGCTGGGTGTGTCCCCGAGGGAGTCTCCAGACTGTGATAATGGAGCGGAAAGACCCACCGTGACTGGGCAGCCCCATCCCCAACTGAGTGAAAAGGAGCAAGCGTGAGCTGAGCACCAGCAGCGTTCATCCCTCTCTGCGTCCTGATGCAGATATGAGGTCACCAGTTCCCTTGTGCTCCTATAGTATGGACTCTATCCTCCAACTGTGAGCCACAAAGAGCCCTTCCTCCTTTAAGCCACCTTCATCAAAAATTTTGTCCTGGCAACCAATGAGAAGTTGCTAAGTAGTAGGAAAGGGTTGATCCAGTGTGCAGACCTCTGAGAGCTGAGTCCTCCCTCCCTCCCAGAAGCAGCGTAGCCAGAGGTCTGATGTCAGGTGAGACCGTCCTTCCGGGTTCCTGCTTCATGAAAGAGTCTGACAGACATTCTTCAGGACACAGAAGAAAGTGACTGACAAACTGCCAATATAGGCAAAGCAGCCTTTCAAATTTCCTGCTTCATGGAAAAGTCTGCTGGATACTATGGGCCTGCAGGCTGAAGATGGATGCTCCAACATTACAAAAAAAAAACTTTGGATGACTTTCCAGGCAGTGAGATATCTCTGTCAATTCTAAAGTTTTGGAAGTTGCTTACAATGCACTTCCTGTTAACTTAGGTAATATTATATCCTTCTGGGGTCTTTGATGGACTTGAAAAATAGATAATTATTATTATAGTTTTCCTTAGTTATGATAAAGACAAAGTAGATACAAATATTGATACTATAATTCTTGCTTGATAACTGTTTTATATGTGTAATTTTACTATTTTAAAGTTAAAACCTTCCTTTTTAATTAGACAGAAAAGGGGAGATGATGTGGGAGGTCCTTCTGTATCTGTGTTGCTTTTATTGGTTGATGAATAAAGCTGTTTGAGTCAATAACTTAGCACAGTAAAGCTGGGCAGGAAATAAGAACAGAGATAGAGAGAGTAGGTGGAGTCAAGGAGATGCCATGTAGCTGCTGAAGGAGAAAGATGCCAGATCCTTACTAGTAAGCCATAACCTCGTGGTGATACATAGATTAATAGAAACGGGCTAATTTAAGATGTAAGAGCTATCTAAGAATATGCCTGAGTCATTGATCAAACAGAGTTGTAATTAATACAATTGAGTCTGGGCAACCAGGAAACTAATAAGCAGTCTCTTTTTACAGAAGTCAAGGGTTAAAGTGCCTGGATAGAATCCTTGCATGGCTACTTATCCCAGCTCTGCTTCTGGGATACAGTCAAGGCCTTTGTGTTTTTATGGGTCCTCATCTGTGACATGGAATACCCAGAGCCCCTCCCTCACAGGGTAGTTTTGAAGACTGAGGTAAAACTTATAAGATATTTAGAGTTAGGGGTGCTTTTTAACCTTTCTACTATTTGATGTGGGAGGTCCTTCTGTCTATGTGCTGCTTTTATTGGTTAATGAATAAAGAAACTGCATTGCCTGTTGATAGAGCAGAACTTAGGTAGGTAGGGAAAACTGGACTGAAGAAAACTGGGAGATGGAAGGCAGAGGGAGAGATGTCATGGAGCCGCCGGAAACAGATGTGCGGAAACTGCTGATAGGCCACGACCTCGTGGTGATACACCAATTAATGAAGTTAAATGAAGATGTAAGAGTTAGCCAGTAAGAAGCCAGAGCTAATGGACCAAACAGTGATTTAATTAATATAGTTTCTGTGTGATTATTTTGGGCCTAAGCTAGCTGGGCAACTGGGACAAACAAGCAGCCCCTCTTCCAACAATCATCACCATTGATTGATTGATTGATTGATTGATTGATTGATTATTGCTGGCCTGGAATTCACTCTATAGAGCAGGCTGGCCTCTAACTCAGACATCTGCCTGTGCCTCCCCAGTGTGCACCACCACTGTCCAGCTATCATCACCATTATTTAATATTAGCTTAATTTCCAACACTAGTGACATCTATCAAAAATGCCTTAGAGTACACAAGCAGGTTTATGACTAATCAGGAATAGTTTTCTAGAACTAGCAAAAATGATCTTCCTCACAGAGTGGGAGGCAATATAATATCAATGTGTAGTGAAGATCCAACAAAGCCAAGTCTGCTGAGCTCAGGAAGCAACTAGCAGGTGGCGAGTGTCTGGACCACACCTACCAACTCTTTGTGTTGAATCTGCGCACAAGGATCCTGGAGTTCCTCAGCAGATACCCACCAATGCTGATGGTGAGAACCATGAGCATGGAGTTAAACCCACAGATTCTAATTTGATGCAAACTTCCCCAGCCATTTATCCTGGTGCTGGATGGCGGAAAGAAAGGAGAAATGACGGAACTGTTCTTGGATTCTCTACTGGTGGCTCTTTCAGCTTCCATTGTAGGGACTAATCTCTGTCAACCAACTGTAGAAGTGGAGGACACCCAACTCAGACTGGCCATTCAGTCCCTTTAGCACCAGGTGGATGTGATGTGTGCTATAGGAAGAGCTGGGCAGTTGCACAGAGCTCATCACCGCTGCCGCCACGGTAATTGTCAACCCACATAACATCCACATCTAGGGAATACTCGCTGTGCAGTGGGCACAGTGCTATAGGACTCTCCCCATCTGCTCAGGTTTCGTCTTATAACGATGCCATCGGTTTACCATTGTCTCCTGCTGAAGTCGGAGAGAACCATGTTTCTGACAGGCTTATAGCCTGTTTGTGATCCCAACGCTGTGGTGTAGGCCAGGATCTCTGGTCTTGGAGCACTGTCTGAGATGCTAGGTGTCTTATCACTGTTGCAGAGGGAAAGTAGAGTAGGGGGCTAGCTGCTCTTCTTGCACTTGTGCATGCCTGCTGAGCTGCCGTGGAAGACCTACTGGGTAGCGCCAATGTTCAGGGAGCAGTCACAGGTTCTCAGTGTTTGTAGAGAGAACGTGGTGCTGACAGGATGGAAGGGAATGTTGACAACCGTGGGGGCTCAGTGTGTAGATGTCAACTTGAGATGGGACAATGTTAGCTAGCCAGGGAATGAAACCTTCTGTTTTATTCTGCAGAGGCAGTGACGAAGGCCAAAGGGGCTTCCTGGGTCTTTGGCGTGCTGGGCTACTACAGGAAGGACCCCTTTACTCATGGGTCTCAGGGCCATCATTTGAGACAGGCGAAGCTGATGACTTTGACAAGTTTCTTTTCTTGAAACAACGCTAATTTGTCCAGTTTTGCGGCTTTTTTATGTGGAACAGCATTAGCTCATCCAAGTTTGTGGTTTATTTGAAAACGAAATTCCGGTAAATCTTTCGTACCATCTGGCAGCACGGTGATTGGCTGCAAGTTAGGAACAAGCCACCGAGCACACAAGAAAACAAAGTGACAAGGCCCCATCAGGGACAGAGAGTTCTTGTCACTTCTATGCCCAGGTAAGCACACAGGACTCTTTGAGGATGGGTCTGTCCCTCTGAACAGAGCTGGAACCTGTGGCTCTCAAGGTGGGAATCCATTTCTCTCAGTACCCAGGCCTCATCGAATATCTCCACTCAATCTTCAGCCAGACCCTTGCATTCTTTCTATAGAACTAGATTACTGGGGCCCCGGAGGGCACACAGAGGCTCTGGACACCAACACAAATGACCAGGACAGAAGAGCAGTAGTTGGCTAAACACCAGTAGTTGACTCTTCAGAGTATAAAAACATGACTGAGCCCAAGTCCTACAGGGACACAAGAGTTGTCACTCTTACTTAGCTGTCTGTCTGTCACATCCACCAGTTCTCCACTGGTGTCTATGATACACACAACAGATTTTTATCCCTGTGCCTGCTCTGTGGATTTCACCGTCCTAGGGATAGGGGAGCCAAGTGCGGGGCAGATAAATATGGCCATTGTGCTTAAGGAGTTTATGTTCAGAATGACAGACATTTTCCAAGATGTATCATTTAGAATGATTTCAAACACAGGAGGCATTGTGTGGGGATGCAGAAGCAGCTGGGAGGAGAACAGATGCAGTATGGGGATGAGGACCTTTGCTGCATAGATTGCTGAGGAGGCCGCAGGGCTGCTGACAACCCATCAGAAACCACATGGTGAGTTGCACTGGCCATGCACTTGATGGAGAAGCCTCAGGTGCCCTTGGAAAGGGGGAGTAGTCTGAGGTGGGCAGTTGGGGGAGAGGTGGGGTGTTGTCAAATGTTTCTGTCCTGCCTGGTTCCTGCAGTTTTTAAGTCCCAATGAAATCACACAGAGGTCTATATTAGTTATAAACTGATTGGCCCATTAGCTCAGGCTTTGTATTAACTAATTTTTATTACTTACATTAGCCCATTTTTGTCTATGTTAGCCATGTGGCTGGGTACCGTTTTGGCAGAACAGTCATATCTTACTTGCTCTGTGGCTGGGTCACAACTGCCTAATGGGTTTTTCTCTTCCCAGAATTCTCCTGTTCTAATTACCCCGCCTTTACTTCCTGCCTGATCGTCTCACCTCTACTTTCTGCCTGGCTACTGGCCAATCATCATTTTATTAAAATACAATTGACAGGGTATAAACCATTGTCCCACAGCAGTGGGGTGGGTTGTGTAGCCTGGGGGCAGCAAGGGGGCAGCCTGAGTGGGGGCAGCCTGGCAGGGGGGAGAACCTGCTGAGGTAGTCCCGGAGCATTTTTGGATATAAATGGAAGTTTCCATCCTTCCTGGTCTCACAGCTGTTCATCCCCAAAGAAACACACAGAGGTTTGCATTAATTATAAACTGGTTGGCCTGTTAGCTCAGGCTTATTATTAACTAGCTCTTACAACTTAAATTAGCCCATAATTCTTACCTATGTTTAGTCACATGGCTTGGCACCTTTTCTCAGTGCAGCATTTTTGTCTTGCTTCCTCTGTTTCTAGATGGTGATTGTAGACTGAGTGTACCTCTTCCCAGAATTCTCCTAGTCTGGTCACCCCACCTACACTTCCTGCCTGGCTACTGGCCAATCAGTGCTTTATTAAACAAATATGAGCATCAAATCTTTACAGGGTACAAGAGCATCATCCTACAACAGTGGAATGAGATAGCAGAGGAAGGCCAGGACCATACCCATGGGCCATGAGAAGCTGGCCCTCCACTTTCACACAGGGAAAAGGCATGGCCCAACTGACCAGTCACTGGGGGCAAAGCAGATTGTAGCTCAGCAATGGGGGCAGAAGAGACAGAGTCTAATTTATGGGTTGGACAGCCATGTTCCTAAAGACCGTAGACTCTTTACTTGCCTGGATGAGGGTTAGAGCAGGTACTGCCAAAGCTGGGACTTTGAAGGCTTGAAACACCAGATAAAGACTTTTGGTGCTAGACACAAGGGTAGCATTGCACACGTGACATGTATTGGGATGACAGAGGCCATGGCTCTAGTGTCTGATATGTAGGTCATAGGAAAGGACCCTGGGTCACTCGTCCCACTGTCCTGTGGCTTAACTCCTATGGCGTCTACCTGTGGTCAGCATCTAACGCCACACCCTGTCACAATGACAGTGAGCACCCTTGTTCAGTCAGCCCCACTCTTGTGGGAGGAGGAGGAAAAAGGAAATAGAGAGAATTCGTGAAAGATGGAGCCATCCCCCTTCCTTTGCCAAGTCAGTCGGGCCAGAGGCATGGGAAGCTCTGGGCCATTCATGGACTTTTAACCATAGAGGTGTTTGCCCAGGTGCCAGGACAGGCCATCGCTCAAGCTGTGCTCACACAGGACATTCCACTCAGCCGTGATGTGCAGGGACATGAAGGGCAGCATGATTTCTGTTTGTCTGTTTGAGACTCAAGTCCACCCAGGTGCTGTTCAGATGAGGACAGGGGTTCATGCATTTGACCCCCAGGGCTAGGAGTTAGCAAGAACTGATCAAGAGATCTGAGGTTTAGGGTTGTCTTCTGAGCTTGGTGAGTCAGGAGAGAACGGGAAGAAAACCTTATCTCAACTTCTGTGAATGAGGTCACCACTGGGGGAGGGCTGGGAATCTGAGAGTAAGTTGTCCTTGAGTGTTCTCAGCAGCCCAACCTTCCAGAACCGGGACTATTGACAGTATGAATCAACGCTCTTCTCTAAACACAGGACATGGTTGGTTAGAGTCGAGGTCATTTTCCAGGCAAAGCCTGCATTGTCTTCTCAGAGACTCGGAGCCGGCAGCCCACTTACCAAGTCCAGGACTGGTCCATGCTGTATGTGCTTTCTTAATGGTTAAATCCGTAGCGTTCATCCATGTAAAATAGACAAATGTCGGACACTGTGGGCTTTAGTATCTGTGTGCCCAGATGTCCTCCTCGGCTTCTTCCTGCATTCCCCATTCTTCCTCCCCTTTCCATCCTTATCTTCCTCTTCTTCCTTCGCCTTTTCCTCTTCCTCCCTCTCCTCCTCCCCTGCTCCTCCTTTTCCTTTTTTTCCTTCACAGCAACCATAATATCCCTGTAGCTAAGTCAGAAAAAAAAAAAAAAAAAAAAGAGTAGGCCTGTCAGGGAAAGGCCTGCAAGCCAGGAATGAATCAATGTGTCATTCCAAACCCTTCTGGTGGCACATTTTGTGGCCTTGGGCAAGTCACCCAATCTGTCCTGCTGCTTCCTTCCAAACTGAGAAGCAAACTGAAAGGGGGTTGGGAGAAATCGTCAACAGGGTAAAGAGATTTGAACGCTTGGTTCCATTTGCACAATAATGACCCCTTTCTATTGAGGAGGCTTTGGCCCCTCTCCTGGTTCACTTTCGATAGTGGATGGATTTGCTGGTAAAAAGGAGCTCTTAGCAGCCTCTGAGAACCCTCTGCAAACCCGCGGCCCAGCCTCTTTCTGCTGCGGCTCAAAGAAGCTTTCAACAGAGCCCCAGTCAAGACCTCTTTTCAGCAGCGAGTGTTAAGTGAGAAAGAAATTAAACTATATTCCTCTCCAAATGAAGGAAACAGGAAACGTGTGTTTTTAAACTGTGGTCTCGAACTTTATAAGTTCATTTACTTCAAAAGACTGGCCCGCCTCTAGGGCTTTGCTCGGCGTGTCACGTATGTATTCAAAATGCCCCACACGTGCCTGGGCCCGATATATGAACACAGGAGGCCGGCATTAGAGAGAGAAAAGAAAACTCTTCTTGAGTTTTATTCTGTAATAACTTTAACCAGAATATTCAAGACTGCAGGTCATAGACCCGCTCCGCCCCGAGGCGCATTTGATGTTTCTGGTCATTCTTTTTCACTTTGACCAGGTTCAGGTTTTGCTTGGATTGAATGAAACCTGAAATAGATGCTCTATGTGGCGCAGTGTCTGTGAGGTGGCGGACCTACTAGGTGCACACAGGGGAGAAAGAAATCAAACGCTGAGCACCATAGCATGGACTGAGAGGACCAGCATGCCTAAAATTACCTGGATGCTTAGACGCTCTGTGCTGCTGGGAGGTCCATGCCGGTCACCCATTGGCCCTCTTTTGGATCAGTTGACCCTATTAACTCCTAAGCCTAGAGGAGAGCCGCCTGTTGATGTGTTTCCTAGAGCAGCCACGTCTGAGCAGAGACTAGGGATGTTCTGGAAGATTCTGTGCAAACTCATAGCCCTTGTCTCTCCGTTCCACCTCAAGGCTCCTGAGGGGACATCTTTCTTCATATACTGGGACACCATCTCTAAGAGATACAGGTACAGAGGCAGGCCGCCCAACAGCTATGTTTGGAACTTTTCTTATCACTGTGGCCAAATGACTGGTAGAAGAAACTCAGGAAGGAGTGGTTTACTTTGCGTAGTGGAACTTCATTTATGTTTTAATAAATAAAGCTTGCCCGAGGATCGGAAAGGTAAAATAGCCACACTGGCCAACCTTGCAGACCGGGCAGCAATGACACACACCTCTAAGCTCAGTAACCACACTAGCTTGCCATAGAAACTGGGCAGCAGTGGTACATGCCCTTAATCCCAGAACTAGAGAGGAATATAAAATGAGAGGAGACAGCTCTCAGGCTCAGTCTCATTCTGGGGTTTCCAGGAGGCAAGATCGCCATTTTCAGACAGAAGTCAAGGTAAGAGCCGGCGGCTGGCTGCTTTGCTTCTCTGGTCTTTAGGTTGAACCCCGATATCTGCCTCTGAGTTTTTATGAATCGTGCTTCAACCTAGTCTCAGAGTTTCAGAAAGTCTAGTTGACCCTGGTGGAGAAGGCGGGATAGCTAAAGTGTGGCTGTCTGCAGTGGTGGCAGGGGCTTGTACTGAGGGTTTCTTACATGGCACTGACCAGGTAACAGAGATGAGATGAGAAGCTGGGCCAAGCTGCAGCCTCAAGGTCACCCCAGATCTGTAATTCCTAGTGCTAGCTATCCACAATTCCCCGATAGTGACACCAGCCAAAGAATAGCTAAACAACACAGGAGCCTTTGGGGGCTTCGCAAGCCCCAAACAGCTGACAACAGCCAGATCTTTTATGTCTGGGGCAGAACAACCCTTTTAAGAGCTGGTTTAAACAGTGATCCTGGACCGAGCTTATTATGTTGACTAAAAGCTTCACCAAATTGATGTGGGAGTGTCATATCAATCTGTTGATTTCATTGGTTAAAATAAAGAAACTGCTTGGCTGGTCCTATAGGTTAGAACATAGGTGGGTGGAGTAAACAGAACTGGGCGGAAGAGGAAGTGAGGTCAGAATTCACGCAGCTCCTCTCAGAGCCAGACGCCTCAGACAGAGACGCAATGCTCCTGTCTAGCGGGCAGACGGAATAGCTCTGCGCTCTGAGGCACACGTGCGATGAAGCTCCTACTTGGGATGGACGTAGGCTAGAATCTTCCCGGTAAGCGCACCTTGGGGTGCTTACAAACCTGATTTGAAATGGGCTAGTCCAGGTGCGAGAGTTAGCCAAGAAGAGACTAGAAATAATGGGCCAAGCAGTGTTTAAATGAATACAGTTTGTGTGTTGTTATTTCCGGCATAAGCTAGCCAGACAGCTGGGGTGTTGGGGATGCAACCCCGGCACCCCCAATTTCAACACCAAATGACTTCAATGAGAACATAAAGCAACAACAACAAAATTTTCTTCTGGCTAATTTGAATTATATGATACAGAACTGTTATCTTTAATTATGCATTGATAAAAAATATAGTTATGCTAAATTAAAAAGAAACAAAGATATAAACAGATTCTCGGGACCCATTCCGTACCTAGCCGGTCAGTGCATTTGTGTCCTGCAAACTGACAGGTGATTCCCACGCACATTAAGTATAAGGTTGAGTGGCGGTGGCGCAGCCTTTAATCCCAGCACTTGGGAGGCAGAGGCAGGCAGGTCTCTGTGAGTTCAAGGCCAGCCTGGTCTACAGAGTGAGTTCCAGGACAGACTCCAAAGCTACTCAGAGAAACAAAAAATAAAATATGCTGATCTGTAGTCTAGGACCATGGCTTGACCCTTTCCCATTATCCTGCACATATTACTACGGCCAGGGTGAGTCTGTGACGTGACCATCTTACTAAGGCCAGGGTGAGTCTGTGACGTGACCATCTTACTACGGCCAGGGTGAGTCTGTGACGCGACCACATTTGGATAAAAATACAGTGAAAACCAAAGCGTAGGGTGGGGAAGCCGCGGGCACCTCTGAGTCAGGAAGCCAGGAAATCCGAGCTGCCCCTGAGGTCCGTTCACAGGCCAACGCCCTCCCTTGACAGCTGCTCTGCTGAGGAGGCTTCTAAATCAAGTCAGAGGTCCTAGGGAAAGGGAGGGGCCGCTTCAGCTTTGTCTGCCAGGAGTGATAGATGAGAGACAACCACGTCTGCCACTCCCAAAGCCCTAGAAGCTGAGGGAGATCAATTAGGAAAGGGCCCTGGATCTTCCCAAACAGACTTTGCAGGATGGAAGATGATAATAGCTTTCTGTTTCCTGAGCAAAATCCACCCGTGATGAAATGGCTTCCTAGTCTGCCTCCTTCGTCCCGGGAGAAGGAAGGGGCCTCTAATTCTCCAGAAAGCCTTCTTCTCCTGAGATCTTCCGTTTGGCCTCGTGCTCCTGAAGATCGCCAAGAAGGATTCTGCAAAGCACAGCATCAGAGAAACCAATTGTCAAACGCATGCTCGGCCGCTGGTGAACACCCTGCTGTCAAAATGCAGAAGCAGCTAATTCCACAGAATCCAAGCCTCCTGGGATCTAATGGACAAAATTGTTCTTCCAAGTCAGATACAAGTTTTCTTTAAAGTGTATTACTTTAAGAGAAATTTCAGAGCTATTCTCTTAAAATCAGGTCTTTCTTCCCCTTCCTTTCAGCAATGTGGAGAGGTAAGAGTGATTGACGGGAAGTTGGGAGGACGCACGCTCCAACATGGTCCTCCTGGGTAGATGTCTCAGGGTAGTTACAAATCTCTCTACGCCTCAGTGCATTGGTGACTTAGACACATACTCAGTAATCAATACAAGTTCAAAGAGGTCAGCGCAGTTCTCCTCTCTAAGTTCTGTAAGTTTGAGTAGATGTTGTTGCTAACGGAGAGGCTTGTTTCATCTGGGAGATTTTCAGGGCATCTGGCAGAAGCCGCTGTGGGAGGGTGACGAATCCGTGCTAAGATCATCTCTCTGTCCTGGATGATTTCATGGTACGAGCGCCCTGAGAGCATGAGAGCAGGCCAGAAGTCCCCCAGCCGGCCCTGCGTCTCCACGGATACACGCGTCCCTAAATAAATTGTGGTGTTGAGGAACCTAAATAGGAACAGAAGCACAACATGAAATTAGCTCCCAGAGCACCCCAGGGGCAAAGATAAAGGAACAAGAAAGTCCTTCCACTGACCATCCCGGACTACCCCAGCCTGGTCACTTCTTTCCCCACTACCTCCTATGCCAGTAGGGTCAGGGTGATGGCCCTGGAGTCCCTAGTTCACCTTCTGGTAAAAGGGGCCTTGTTCTGGGTCACTCACAGGCTGATGCATTTACTGAGGGTACTGTGGACAGAACAGTGTCCCTTCAAATCCAGATCCAGGTGGAAAGCCCTACACTCCCGCGTGGCAGTACTGGGAGACCTTGAAAGAAGGTACTAAGGCTAAATGAGCTCAGAAAGGGGGTTTCTCATCCAGTACGACGGTGTCCATGGGTCTGGGAACTCGGGCAGAGCATGGGCAGCAGTTGTGAGAAGAAGGCTGATTTCTGCACACCAGGAGCAGCGTTCTCAGAAGAAAGTGGGTTACCCACCCTTTGGCCATCAGCTTCCTAAGCAGGGAGAAAACACATGTCTGCAATCGGAAGCACCAGCCTAGAGTATTTTATCACAGAGCCCTGCTCGGCTAACAAAGAGCGTTCACCAGGCCACAGCTGCTGCAGTCCCACGGGAGAGCTAGGGGTTAGCGACTGGAGATGAGTCACTTCTGAGAGGTGGGGTGGCAAAGGAAGAGAGATCGATGGTCGCTGGGCCATCTCCCGCTGCCAGCTCGCTTTGAAGGCGGAGAGCAGGGATAGCAGATGGGAGTGTGTTGGGGCCCTTCTGCAGGTGAGTCACAGGGTACCCGGGCACACAGCCATCTTCTAGCCTCTGTGCCTCCCATGAGAATCATGTGAGGTTGGGGGTAGCTAAGGGATGGCATGCTGGACGCTCAGCATCACTCCTGTCTCTGCCCTCTGAGCCCTTTGTTCTGTCTTTCCCTCGGTTGGTTTTTTATAGCCATGCTGGCCATCAAAGGGTACTGGCCACAAAGCTTCCCTTCCTCCTGCTATTCACCCATCTCTGCCCCTTTGGGGGTGATGGTGACTTCATACCTTCTCTATGGACACGCACATTAAAAGGAGTCCCACCTTTGCAAGACCCTTAAAACCCTCTCTTAGCATTGGAGCTTCTTGCTTACACAGCTGGGTAAGGCTTGGGATCCCCTTTCTTGTAATTCAAGGACTCTTAGATCACACAGAAACACGGCCTCTGGATTGTCTGTGGCGTTGTCGAGTGTCTTCCTGGCTGGCCTTTCTCCTCATGCCTTGGTCAGGATGCTTGTACTGGGAACCTGGGGCATGCCCAGAGGAAGACAATGGCGGTAGTCTCCCATGGGACGCTTTGAGACCACTGTGGTCCCCTGTCCCTTTCTAGTTCTTACTCCATTCTCCTCCCAGTTGTGGCTAAAACTGTGACGTCAACAACCGTTTACCAAAGCTTATGTCTGCACCTCCTGCTGTCCCTTCCCTCTCCGCTTGGCTGGACACCACAGTGGCAGCAGTCTGGAGCGGCTTCCCGGCTCCCAGCATGGGACTCCCACGTGCTCTGAAGCGTGAGGAGCGGTATTAACCTCTGAGGAGATTTTCCCAGAGCAAACGAGACAATCGCGGCGTGTTATTTCTGTCGCATCTCGCCTGCATCTTTCACTGTTGAGAGCAAGCTGCTTGGAATGAGCAGGATAAAACAGAAATCCAAGATTTGTCTATGTATTTTCTGATAGATTGTTTGCCATCCCAAGAAACCGCGGGAATCAAGCGTGTGACAGTGAAGGTTTTGGAACTGTACTTCCTGCATGATTCGGCCCTTTATACCTCAGATTTCAGAGAAAGGCAACATTTCCCATACAGACAGGTCATCCCTGCTGTCTCCTGATCCCACTGGCCACAGAGCGCTGCAGCTACACGCTAGGGGCAGGAATGGACTTATTCCAGCTTGCTGGGGTTTGGACCAGCAGCTCCCATCCCCAGAGAAGGGCTTCTCTGTGGAGGCTGAGCTGGCAGAGTTTAAGCTTGCCTTGTGGTTGGCACGTAGGCCATCAGGAATCATCTGCACACCATCCTGCCAGGCTGGGGCCATTCTGGGGGGGGTGGGGGCGAGTGGCGCAGGGATTTATTGCTCACTCAGGAGCTAAAAGAAGCCGTTTCCTTCGCCCCGCGTCTTTGTGCACAGGGACTGCTGTTGCGCCAACCAGTTCAATATCTAACTTATCATGCCTGCATTCTTCCCCAGCAGTTCAGGCCTGTCTCTACCAGGAACAGGTGCCAAATCGGAATATGGAATTTTCCCGGCAGGCCTTGGGGACTGCTGCTGCCAAGGCGACTGTGGTAGGGTTGGGGAATAACTATCGAACCACAGATCTGGAGAGGCAAGACCGGGCCACCCTTTCGACTTGAGTCAGCTCAGGTACAGGCTGTCCCTTGAGAAGAGACTCCCCAGTGCCAAGCCCAGATGAGGACTGCAAGCAAGGTTGGTTCTCACTAGGCAACTTCCCAGAACGAGGCCAATCAGGGCCTGTGAGGACAAAGGGGAGAGTCTTTTCTGGGAAGGCCACAGCAGGCTCTGCCCAGTAGGAGCAGCAGAAGCCACATCATTTTTAGGGAAGCCCCAGACACCTGGACCAGAGAGTGTCTGAAGCGAGATCTAGACCCTTGTGGGTGCCGGGAACGAAGCAGAGTTCCGTTCTAGATGGAAGCGTTTCTGGAACTGAGGACAGTCAGATAAAGTCGCCGATAGCTTAGAGCTGAGGTTAAAAGTCCAAGCCGGGCTCAGTGGCTAGTGTGTTTGCCCCGTAAGCATGAGGCCCAAGTGCAGTCTCCCAGGACTCTGAAAAAACCGGGTGTGGCGGTACACACATGTCATCCCAGGGATGGGGTGGCAGAAGGAAGTGAGCCTCTGGGTTCGGGATAATGAGAAACCCTATCTCCAACAAGAGTGACCACAGACAAAAGTCCTAAGGTGGACAACACTGGGAAATGCCCGCCGCCGGGTTCTCCTGACTCTGTACACAGGTGCACACGTGTGCATGCTCACCCCTTTGCAAAGGACCCCCCTCCATCCCTCCTCCATCTCCAAGCCAAATGAATAGGCATGGAGAAACAAGTAACTTCTTTTCTTCTCTGTGGTGTGTGTATAGTATATGCACGTGAGCATGGGGGTTCATGCACTCTGCACACCCATGAGAAGTTAGTCCAGAACAGGGTAGGGTTGGCTCTTAGCAGCTTGAGACACAGTCTCTCACTGGACCAGAAGCTCCTATTTTTGGCTATGCTGACAGGTTACTGGTCAGCAAGCTCTCAGAACTAACCTATAGCCATCTGTCTGGTGCCAGCGTTACAGACACGAGCAGTCACATCTAGATTTTCACAGGGGTCCTGGGCATTCGAGTGAGTGCTGTCACCACCAAGCCACCACCTCTGCAGCCCAGAGGAAGCAAGGTCTTTGGAGCCTGCAGGTAACAGATCAACACTGCAGCACTATCCGGCAGAAGCCGCCTCCCCTTCTCCCATGGGAGGAGCCCCACCCACCCACCTACAGGCAGTATGGCAGGCAACACACCTGGACAGGTGGCGGATTAGTGACTTCATTCCTTTCCTCTTTCTGGGCCCTGAAACCTTGACTACCATTCTAAGACGACTTCCATCATTGGTGATGAGGCCACATAGAGGACATCAGTCACGGGGACGGGCAAGCATAGCATGCTGGCCCTGCTGTGGCTTTGATTAGTAGTGGGTTACTTCATCTGGAGGTTTCCCTGGCTTCATGAAGACACTCCTGTCTCTGCCTTTCTTCTTTTTAGTACATTTCTTTAATACGATTAGACGCTCCCTGGCTTGAAGCTTGAAGTTGCTCTTAGGAAGAGAACCAGAATCTGTGGCCCTACAGCGTCACAGTGTCAAACGCCTTCTGCAGGCAAATGACGAGGTGTTCCTCCTAGTCACGCGGGAAAGGCAACAACGATGCTATGACCGACCCATGCCCTTTATTTGTTCACTGTGACTAAAGATATTGATCTTGGTTTTCCTCCAATGTCTCTTGTCTTTTCTCCTCCTGAGAGATGTTTATCCACTCGTCTGTTTATTGGTGGGAATATTTGGAGGTTTGGGATGTGTAACATCTGGGGTTCTTTATACACCTACAGTAATCTCCTGTCAGATATACAGTTAGCAGAGAATTTTCTCTCATTCTTGAGGAGAAGGTTTTGAATGTCTTGCAACCCCCTGTGTCAGTGCCGTGTGGCTCACGTCATTTTCAGAAAGCTGGACTCTTCCTCTGCACGTTCCTCTGTGGCTTCACAGGTCAGGGTCTTCAGTGCTGGAGCAGGACAAACTGAGAGAGAGTAATCTGATTTCCCAGCACCGACCATTGAAGGCCCTGGGCTTTCTGTTTGGGGGTTTTTGTTTGTTTGTATGTTCTTGCTATCCAGTGTATGGTTTTTTTTTTTTTTTTTTTTTTTTTTTTTTTCGAGACAGGGTTTCTCTGTGGCTTTGGAGCCTGTCCTGGAACTAGCTCTGTAGACCAAGCTGGTCTCGAACTCACAGAGATCCGCCTGCCTCTGCCTCCCGAGTGCTGGGATTAAAGGTGTGCGCCACCACCGCCCGGCTCCAGTGTATGTTTTTAACATTCTTGTTTTGAGACAGGGTTTCAGTCAGTAGCTCAGGGTGGCCTTGAACTTGTGACAAAACCATCCTTTTCCCAAGTCCTGCCATCCTCTCAACTGCTTTCCCCAGTGCTGGGGTGCAGGGGAGCATGACCGCTCCCAGATTATCTTTCTCTCCACTGGAAGTTTTAGAGGGTCTCAAAGGCTGGCTCATCTCCCTCTGCTGTCCTCCTTCTGTTCTCATCATTCTCTGTCACGCATGACTCCAGCTGGGAGATGGGGACTCCACCACAAAGAGCTGTATTTGAGGCACAGACATCTCTATATATCTGATCAAAAAATTAAGAAATTATTGGTCTATTGGACTGGTTGTAAAGAGACCCTTAAAGCTCAGGCGTGCCCTCAAGAAATCTGGCTGCTGCAAAGAGAAAACAGAAAAGGCAGAATTTGGGTCTTAAAAAAAAAAACACGAACAGAAACATTTATGGAAAATCTGTCTTTAGAGAGTATAAAATTTGAAAACTTAAAAAAGCAGTATCAAAGACATGGCTGAAACTGAATAAAATATAGGCACTGACTTTTATCGTTAGTTCTTCCAAAACTCTGGATTTGAGGTAAAAGGGCTCAGAGGCTGCTGCCTGGCAGATTGTGTTGACAAACTGCATTTGGACTGGGAACCCATTGACTTCAATGCTGGAATATCGGCTTCGTGGCCACGCATGGTCCCCATTTTACATGCACGTGAAGCCTGTGTTCAATGAGAGGCCATACTTTCAAAGACGATGGGGGAGGGAAGAAAACCCATCTCATAACTGAGCAGACAATTGCCAAAGGATATGGCAGGTAGACGCCCAGAAAGAACAGTAAACCGGAAAGCTGTTAGATTTTGCTGTGTGGGGCCTCCTATGTGTGAAGTCTCAGTGCCCAGCTGATGGGGCTTCTTCCAAAAGCTGCTGACCTCGGGGAGATGGGACCTCACGGGGTGCAGCTGAGCACTGCTTCCAGCCCCATCTGTACTTCTTGGTTCTTGTGATAGGAGCAGGTGGTTGCATGCTCCACTGGCCAGAGACACCAGAGAGGAATGGCAGAGAATTTGGATCTAAAGACTAAAGTCAATCCTAAGACTGTGAGGGGTGTCTTAGGATTCTGTCACTGAAACACTATGAGGAAAAAGCAACTTGGGGAGGAAAGAATTTGTTTTAGCTCATGACTCTCACTGAGGGAAGTCAAGGCAAGAACTCAGGGCAGGAACTTGAAAGCAGGAACTGAAGCAGAGGCCATGGGGGAATGCGGTTTGCTGGCTTGCTCATCCTGCTTTTGTATACTACCCAGAACCAAGGGTAGAACTGTCCCTGGTGAGCGGAGTTCACACACACACCAGGACTGTACATAGTGAGTGGAGGTCTCACACACATCAGGACTGTCCATAGTGGGCGGAGTTCACACACACATCAGGACTGTCGATAATGAGTGGAGTTCACCCACACATCAGGGCTGTCCATAGTGAGCGGAGTTCACATACACATCAGGACTGTCAATAGTGAGTGGAGTTCACACACACATCAGGGCTGCCCATAGTGAGTGGAATTCACACACACACATCAGGGCTGTCGAGAGTGAGCAGAGGTCTCACACACATCAGGGCTGCCCATAGTGAGCGGAGTTCACACACACACATCAGGGCTGTCGAGAGTGAGCAGAGGTCTCGCACACATCAGGACTGTCCAGAGTGGGTGGAGCTCTCGCACACCAGTCAGTAAACAGCACCCCACAGACTTACCCAGCTCAGTCTTCTGAGGCATTCACTCAGTTCAGATCGCATCTTCCCAGATACATCTAGGTTTGTGTTGAGGTGACCATAAACAACAACAACACCATGGGAGGGTTTTCACCAGACAAATGACTTGCGTTTTAAGCTGTTTTTGGAAAGAACCTTATGCTGTGTTTGGGGCGAGTTGTGCAAGTAGGACAATAAAGCAGGAACGTGAACCGGCAGTTTGCTGACTGTGGTCACAGGATTGGACGGCTAGAGCATTCAGGAAGAGAAGTGGAAAATTCTGGAACACCCCTCCTCAGTTTGTTCACGTGCTTTAGCTGCCACCCCATATATCTCTAAGTATCATCTTCTCAGAGATGCTGAATGCTGGTTGATGGAGGGAGAGGTGTCATAGAGGGAAAGACACTGAGTATATTCGTGGGGAAATGGGGGGAGTGGCTGTTCAAGCCACCATAGCAATCTGTCTGAAGAATGCAGGGCCAGTCATCCCAGCAAATCGCCATCTAACTCATCACATCGGCAAAAAAGCAAATAACAACAAAGCAAACAGACATCCCAATGGATGTCAGTGGGCCACTGAACACTGCCACGGTCAGCAGACAGCCTGGAACCTGGGATTGCAGCACTTATGCTAAGCTGCTATCTCTCTCAGACGGCATTAAATGGCCCCAGTGACATGTTATGTGGCCATTGCCATGCAAACGCAGTTCCTCCTTCTGTTGTCTGGGGCCTGAAACAGCTCTAATTCACACGGGGCAGATGCCTAAAGGCATCTATTGTATAGGTCTGCTGCTGCATTAAATTTCGTGTCTGCTGACATGACAGACTGTAAGGGACAAGGAGAGTTCTGGATTTTCTGGAGACTGGTACCCTGGTTCGCACAATCAATGACATCGTGTTGCTTGAGCAGGCTGTAATGGTTCACTGTCATCCAGGTGTTCCAGGGGGCTTTATTTGAGGAGTGTAGTGATAGGAGCAGCGGGGCTGTGTCCCCAGCCCCCCAGCCGCCCACATGGCTAGCTTTACCAGAAATAATTACACGGACACTGTATTCTTTTAAACACTGCTTGGCCCATTTCTATCTAGCCTCTTCTAGGCTAATTCTCACACCTGGACTAGCCCATTTCTAATCAGGTTTGTAAGCACCCCAAGGTGCGCTTACCGGGAAGATTCTAGCCTACGTCCATCCTGAGTTGGAGCTTCATAGCGTGTGTCCTGCTCTGAGAGGAGCTGCGTGATTTCTGACTTCACTTCCTCTTCCTCCCAGCATCCTGCTCTGTTTACTCCACCCACCTATGTTCTAACCAATCAGGACCAAGCAGTTTATTTATTGCTTAACCAATGAAATCAACAGATTGATATATGACACTCCCACATCAGAGGAGGCGAGACCCACCCTGAAGGTGCAGCATCTTTCCCTGAAAGAGGGAAGAGAAGGGCAAGTTTGTCAGAGCTGTGTGGTTTGGAGCAGGCCAAGATTCACATCACAGTAAAAGACACAACTTTGCATTTCACATATCCCACCCAGGAAGGAAGCTTATGCCCTGGCTCAGCAGGAAAAGGTGTGTTAAGTAAACCTAAAGACCTGAGATGGATCACTGAATGGAGCATTTAAATGGGGTTTGTGAGCAACATGCTACAACTTGCTTAACGGCAATACAGACCTGCTGTGAGCCTAAAAATGGGGCAATGTACTTGGCTCTCAGAAGCAACAAACATGTCTCCACCATGTTGGACTGCACAGGGCAGGCAGGAAGTACCGTATTTTTCCTAGAAATGGTGCTGCTTAAGTTCATAAGAAGGGCTTAGCGTTTTAAGAAGCACTTCTGGTCAGAAAATAATTACAGATACACAATAAAGACAGATTCAGATAAATAAGACCTCTAGATGGGTCTCAGTGTTGGATAAATGTACGTAGGCTTGGGAGAGAGAAGAAAAGGAGTATAGAGAGTTATAAAAAGAAGTAAATGGTTTTTAAAAATTAAAACAAAGTCTTTAAAGAGACAATAAACTTGTAGAAAAAGTAATACAGAAAGAAAAATAAACCACATAAAGATGAAAAATTCACAGAGTATTTGGATTATGTATATTATTGTGTTTTCTTTGATTTATTTTTTAACTGTGAAGGAACTAAGTACAGAGAGACATTTCATTGTATGGACTGCTAAACTGAACCAGCATGTATATGCCCATATTCCCAAATATTGTTTATAAATGTTTGTTTATATTTAAAGGGGAATATGATATAGAGATTTGCATTGGTGTGGATCTTGGTTTATTGAAGGTATTGTGTTTGTGCAGCTCATTCAAAAATTTAATGTATAATTAAGAAATATAGGTTAATAGATAATCAACTATAATAGTCAAGCTTGTAGTCATGTTAGTTAGGTTTTTCTAGATATAGAGAGATATAATTCAATTAGATAGGTATTCTTTAAATCTTTCAGAGACCTTCAGAATATGGCATTTACAATGTTTTAAGAATTTAGGACTTTTTATGACAGTGAGACACATGTGCTCCTGGCAGCACCAATCTATTTCTAGAGGAAGATGGGCATCAAAGAGGCTCCTTATGGAGTTGGTTATCCATTTGGGCAAGAAACTTCTCTTGCCTGAACTGCTTGATAGACCTCTTGGTGAACTGGAAATGCAAGACCCACAGAAAAATGACTGCTGAACTTCCTAAATGCGAGATGATCCTTTGTGGGGGGGGGGGGGTCCTGCTTCAAAACAGAGTCTGCAGGACACAGAAGAAAGTGACTGACAAACTGCCAATTTAGGTGGAACTGCTTTTGAAATTTCCTTCTTCATGGAAAAGTCTGCCAATACAATGGACCTGTAGGCTGAAGATAGATGCCTTAATGGTACAGAAGAACTTTGGGTGACTGTCCAGGCAGCAAGATGTTGCTGTCATTTCTAGAGTTTTGGAAGTTACTTACAATGGACTTTCTGTTTACTTAGGTAATATTATATCTTTTTGAAGTCTTTGATGGGGCTGGAGAATTTATAGCTATAGTTTTCCTATATATTATCTATATTATATATAGATAAAATATACGTAAATATTGTAACTATAATTCTTGCTTGATACCCATTTTGTTATATGTAATTTTACTATATTAAAGTTAAAACCTTCCTTTTTATTTAAACAGAAAAGGGGAGGTGATGTGGGATTCCCCTCTGTATGCTGTTAATACCATTGATTAATAAAGAAACTCTCTTGGGCCTGCACAGGGAATAGAGGTAGGTGGAGAAAACTAAGCTGAATGCTGGGAGGAAGGAGGTGGCGAGAGAGAAGCCGTGGAGCCTGCCAGAGATGGACATGTTAAAACCTTGCCGGTAGACCACGAGCCTCGTGCTAAAATATAAAATAATGGAAATGTGTTAAATTAAGCTGTAAAAGCTAGCCAATAAGAAGTTAGAGCTAATGGGCCAAACTGATTTAATTAATATAGTTTCTGTGTGGTTATTTTGGGTCTGAGCTGCCACATGGCCTGGAAATGAACAAGCAGCCTGCATCCAACACCCCAAACCAGGGTAAAGAGAACACCAACTTCACAAAGTTGTCCTCTGAATGCCACAAAGGATGCTACATACAGCACGTATGTCCCAAAATATACATCATGGGCATACAGGTATGTGTACATATGTAATTGCACGTTTGTTGAAGGGGGCTGTGGGCTGCGTTCCTGCCATCCAGCTCCTGGCCGTCTGGCTAGCTTATGCCCCAAAATAACAACACACAAACTGTATTCATATAAACACTGCTTGGCCCATTTCTATTAATGTGTGTAGCACCATGAGGTGGTGATTTATCTTGCCTAACCCATATTTAGTAATCTGTGTAGCACCAGTCTTACCGGGAAAGATTCAGCATGTCTGACCTGGTGGCTTGCTTCATTGCATCTGCCCTGGAGAGGAGCAGCATGGCGTCTGACCTCACTTCCTTCTACCCAGCATCCTGTTCTGTTTACTCCACCCACCTATGTTCTAACATATCAGGCCAAGCAGTTTCTTTATTAATCAATGACCTTCCTCCATCACATGCTCATGCACACGCATACACACCAGTGATAATAAATAAAGATTAAAAAATAAAAGTGGTACTAAGTAGTTTCCCAGGAAGCACATTTTTCTCACCCTGGAGAGTTCTGGTGTAGCCAGTTTCATTAAATTAAAGCTATTATGGGGCTTTAAGCTTCAAGAAGAGCCCAGAGCAAGGAAGGGCCAAGTACCAGGCCCAGACCAGGAAGCAAGTTTCCCTTCTACTTGGACAATATGATGCAGAAGACCCTTTGCTATGAAAGACAGCTCTTATAAGAAGAGCTATAACTAGGTAATTGGACAATAGTCAGACGGTCACAAAGAAGAACACACGGGCTCTAGAGCAAGGCCATACCACACGCAGCAGAGATGTGCACACCACCCCAAGTCCAGCCCATTGAATCCTACTTGACTGAGTGGGAGATGAACTGGAAAGTGAGCTAGTGAGCAAAGCTGTTTCTTAAGATCTGGGTCCTGGCAGAATGACTCAACAATACTCGAAATCTGGTTGTTCTCACACCACTATGAGAGGGAAGGCCTAAGCTGCAATGCTGGTAACTTGGGCCCTCACACCATCACCACTGTCTGACTGTGCCCTGTGCCTCTATCCGTGCCTCTGACCACTTGAGAATCCCTTAGAATCAAGTGAGAGAGACCAAGACCAGTAGGCTGAATTTCATTCAAGACCGGGTGATCTCAATACATGAAATAAGTCAAAACTGGATTGCTGCCACATATTCTGAGTATATCACCCCCCCAACCCCAACCCAAACAGAATCCAGCAGTGAGCCTGGGGAGATGGCACAGTGTGTAAGGCACTTACAGTATAAGTGAGGAGCCCTATTTGAAGAGTTTGAATCCCCAGAGCCCACGTAAGGCAAACGCAGGAGCTCATGCACATTATCACAGAGTTCCCAGGGTGGGGTGTAGGGAACAGCGGAACTTACAGAAGCTCAGGGGCAGCTAGCCTTGTGCACGCAGCACCAGAGAAAGAGACCCTGTTGCACACAAGGTGGAAGGTGAGGACAAACACCCAGGCTGCCCTCTCATCTCCACACACACATGGTGTGGCATGTATACACCTGCATTCACACACAAACACACATATACACAACACCCACCATCCCAGTACACACTGAAATACTTCCAACAGGCAGAACTTTGGAGTGGATGGAGGCTGACCCTGGCCAGCCATTTCCTGTGGAGAAGGAAGTGGTCTGTAGTGAGAATATATGGGCATGAGGGCACTGACAGATGGTGTGACTTTTTGGTCATGGGTCTGGAAAGAGAAAAAAGAGTGGAGTTGGGAAAGAAACTCAGGACTTCACAGAACTGAACACTAGGTGTAAAAATGTTTATGTCCTTGTTCTTACCTACCAGAGAGTATGAACAGCAAAAGTACCCAGAATGTCTTAGTTGTTGTCATTAGCATACCTCTGTTTGGCCACACTAATGTTGGCACAATAAATGTTTATGTGTAAAACATAAGGGTTTATACAATGTTACCAAGAATACTTGTAATCTCACCAGCATGGGCTACCACTCACCAAGGGTGATTTATATCTTCCCAAGGCTTAATGTCCAATCTTCCATCCACAGATACCAATGTCAAGGTCCTAATATAACCCCATATCTCATGGCCAGCTAGCTGTGTGATCTAAAGCTGTTAACACCAGGCCTCTTCTCCCTGAAAGGATGCTACCCTGCTTTTTGACTGACAGTATGTCTTTATTCCCTGAAGGGCCTTGACCTGCACCACAGTGCAAAGATTTATAGCGCATTTGATCCAATTCATGAGCTGTAGGATCTGGTGAAACAATGTGTTGGTCCGGGAAACTCAACTGGACCTCATTTAGATGTGTAATTCTTAGGTTTTACTTCAGATTTACTGAATGAGACTTTGAGACTGACCAAAAATGTACTATTTCAGGTCATCCTAAAGCACATAAGAGTTAGGGAATCAGTGCTTAGTACTGAAGGAGATGCCACATGCAGTGAGCTCATGACCTGGGTGTCACACAGTGTGCCAGCAGCAGGAAGCACTAGCCCGGCAGTGATGAAGTGGTGCTTTGAAGGAAAGATGCTGCCCAGCACGGACGGGAGCCTGTCCTGTAGGATACAGAGCATAGTTGCTCCCAGCAGGGTCCAGAAGAGATTTAAGCCATACTGAGAGTGTTTGGGATGACTATGTTCTCCATCCTCCCAAGGAAGACCATAGCTGATACCATCCTGGACTCCCAGGAGGGACTGATACTAAGATTACTACTACAGTGATGAGTACCTTAGGGTATTAGACTTCCATTTCCTTGGAAAGATCTCATTGGGAATGGCTGCCACCAGTCAGTGGGCACTCGGCTGTGCCCCTGATTGGCAAAATAAATGGTTCTGGGAAGAAAGGGATGGGAATACCAGTGATGGTGATGACCTCGCCTTCCTGTGACTCACTTGGGAAAGTTGTGGTTCCTTCTGGCCCTGCAACCTTGGACTCTGGGAGAGTGGAGAGCTGGCTGGGTTCCAGCAAAGAGGAGAAAATCAGAGAGAACCATTCTTTCTGGAGAGAAATGGAAGAGAATGAAAGAAGGTTTATTATAATGACGGTGTGGCTAACACCTAGAGCAACTTCTAGATGGGTGAGGCGCAGGTATCCAGGTCCAGTAGAATGGACATTCTAGGGATGCAAAAAAGTCAACTAAGACAGTGGAAAACCAAACTCCTACAGTGATGAGCTGTTGGTCACAGGCAGTGCTGTGAGCCTTTCTGAGGCTTGTGGTCCTCGTTTTAAGGTGAGTCTACTGAGCATGCTTCTGTACTCTCCTCCAGAAGCATGTAGACACAGAAGAGGGGAGACCCGGGGCCCTGGTGGGCTGGAGAGGAAGACGAGAAAGATGGAGAAGAAGAGAAGGCTGATACTTGGGAATTGTTTCAGGGAATTGCCCTTAGGAGGGAAGGGGAAATACGAAGGAGGAGGCTGGGTAGTGATAAACAGAAAAAGATGCAACATGCTAAGAACCCATGCATCTGTGCAGAAATGTGCACAACACGGACACATGTCTGAGAGGTTTTAGAAGCATGTGTGAGTCCAAAAGGCAGAGTGGATTCTTTGCTGACCTAGATCTCAAGCAAGGCAGAAGCTCACTCCACCCAGGAGGGTGTCCTCAGGGAGTCCATTTGGCTAAAAGCAGAGCAGAGGACAAATTCTTGTCTTACTCTAGCGACAGAATCGTCAGTCAGTTAGACCAGAGGAGATGGAGGGGTTCCTGCTTTCACTGAGAAGAAAATCTTTGTGGAAGTGAAAGTGATGGGAATGGAGAGAGAAAATTATTTGATTCCCTTAACTGCCCCAAATGAGCTGCATTTTCTGTGGTTTATGAGATCTGAACCCATTATTAGTGGATTTCATGAAGTTTTGAAAAATAAGACGACATTAGCCATAGACAAAAGGACTTCACCAAAAAAGGTAGAGTTTATGCTGGAATGAAAGAACTCCTGGAGAATAGGACCAGCAGACAAAAAAACAAGTTAGCTGACCAAAGATGCTTCTGGAAGCAGAGGTGGGAAGTCAGCATGGGAAGTCTACCATCAATCTAAACGGATCCCAAGTTCCCCCAAGAGCAGCCTGGCCTCGGACCAACCTCCGAGCACTGTATTTCACTTGCAGGAGTGTTCTATTTCTGGTTATCGGAGCTTTTACATTTACCCAATGGTTATGATTAGTTACTTTCCTTATTGATATCAAGGACAGATGCAACCTAAGGGTGGGCGGACTTATTCAGGCTCATAATTGAGGGGAGCATAGCAGACGACACAGGGTGACTCGTCACATTGCATCCACAGCAAAGGAACATAAAGAAGAATTCTGAGGCTCACCTGACTTTCTCCCCCTGACCTTTCCCCTGACCCTAGCCCAAGGATTGCAAGTCTTCCCGTCTCAGTTGACCCTCTCTGAAAACACTCAAAGGGATGTTCAAATGGCTTGTGTTTCGTAGTCCAATCAAGTTGACAATGGAAAGTTTTCATTATGCAGTTGAAGAAAGAGGTGAAGCAGCCACTGGCTCTCCCAAAGTCACACAGAGTCACATAGAATTGAGTCAAGATCCCAACTCAGGCCAGTGGCCCTCTCTGAACAACCTTTGATAATGTTACTAGCTTTCTAAAACCACTTCTGCACGTGTGTGTGTGCATGTGTGAGTGTGTGCATGTGTGTGTGCATGTGTGTGTGCATGTGTGTGTGTGCATGTGTGCGCGTGTGTGCAAGCATGAAGACTGACTAGCTGAGCTATCTCCTTAGACCTGTATTTTTAATTTGAAGTAACAGTGGCATTCTTGCCTTCACCGAATGATGTCATTATGCCCTCAAGTCTCTGTCTGGGTGAGAAGACACTGTCTCCCACATTCCCGCCAGTAAGAGGCCCTTGACTTCTCATCTTTGCTAACATGGCTGATATTTCCATTGTTCTTTGGTCTGTGATCTCATAATTGTGTGGAATTGAGTACAATGTCATGCTGTTTAGTTATTTACTCATCTTTCTATCAGATTGTTTGGAACTTTGATTCTGACAGGTCTTCCTGACTTTACCCACAGTGCCCTGGGGCAAGCACATGGCTTGATCATGTGTGCCTTGCTGTCTGAGGCTTGCTTTCTTTTCTCTCCTGAGAGAGGCAGGAAAGCACTCAAGAAAGCAGGGGGCTCCCTTGCTGAGAAACGTGGCTACAGGGCTCATGTGAGACAAGAAACAAGGGCCAAGTCATGTTACAAACCAGATGACAGCGAATCCGCAGAGGAGACGGGATGCAAGCCAGGGCTAGAGTTTTGAATGTGAAACTAGAAAGACGAGGTTGGAATGCAGGCAGGTCAAGGTGAAGGCCAGAGGGGAGAGCTGAGAGCTGCTCATCCCAATAGCCATTAATGTTAAACATCTCTGTCCTGCTCTGTGTGTGTGCCTATCTGTGTGTCTGTCTGTGCATTTGTTGCATGTATCTGTTTTTGTGTGTACTATCTGTCTATCTGTCCCTGTGTTTCTGTCTGTCTGTATGTCTCTGTCTATGTGTCTCTCTGTGTGCATGCCTGTGTGTAAGTATGTCTCTCTGTGTGTCCATATGTGTTTCTGTCTGTGTGTGTCTATGTGTGTGTCTGTTTGTCTGTGTCTATATGTGTGTATCTATGTATGTGTCTGTGTGTATATATATATATGTGTGTGTGTGCACCTCTGTCTGTGTCTGTGTATCTGTTTCTCTTTGTGTCTGTGTGTTTATCTGTGTGTGTGTGTGTGTGTGTGTGTGTGTGTGTGAGAGAGAGAGAGAGAGAGAGAGAGAGAGAGAGAGAGAGAGAGATCAGGCTACAGGAGAATTGTTTTTTTTTTTCATGAGTGGATATGACTTTATTACTCAGATACTCAGACAAGGACAGATAATTTTCTTGTTTGGAATGTGTGGGCCCTGGCAATGTCTCAGTGGTTAAAGGCAGTAGCAACACATCCTGGTTACCTGCGTTTGATACCTGGAACCCACATAAAGGTGGAAAATAGAACTGACTCCACAGAATTGCCCTTTGACCTCATGTGTATGCCATGCCATATGCACCCCTACACACATGATGTACACACACACATAATAATAATAATAAAAAATTACATTAACTAAAAAGTTAACCTTAAAAAACAATACATCAAATTGAAAACAACAACAAATCCCCAATCTTCTCTGGGTATCTTATTGCCTAAAAGGCCCCACCATGGTACTTTAATGTGAATACAGGTCTTCTGGTGCATGCTCCATCATTCCTCCACACTCTGCATGCTCTACCATCCCTCCACACTCTGCATGCTCTATTGTAGAAGGAGCTGTGGGGTTGTGTTCCTGCCGCCCAGTTCCCGGCTGCCTGGCTAGCTTATGCCCCGAAATAACAACATGGAAACTGTATTCCTTTAAATACTGCCTGGCCCATTAGCTCCAGCCTCTTATTGGATAACTATTACATATGGATCTAACCCATTTCTAATATCTGTATAGCACCACGAAGTGGAGTCTTACCAGGAAAGATTCAGCATGTCTGACCTGCATCCATCTTGGGCTGGAGCTTCATCACATCTGGCTCAGAGGGGAGAGGCATGGCGTCTGCCTAACTTCTCTTCTTCCCAGCATTCTGTTCTGTCTACTCCACCCACCTATGTTCTGACCTATCAGGCCAAGCAGTTTTTTTTATTATTAACCAATGACCTTCCCACATCATTTCCCCTTTTTCTGTTTAAACAAAAAGGAAAGACTTTCACCTTAAAATAGTAAAATTACACATAACAAAGCAGTTAGAAAGCAAGAATTACAGTCACAATATTTATATCTATTTTATCTTTTATCATAACTAAAGAAAACTATAACTATAACTAACCATTCTTCAACTCCATCAAAGACTTGAGAAGGATATAATATTACCTAAGCAAACGAAGTAAGCAACTTCCAAAACTCTAGAAATGACAGAGACATCTCGCTGCCTGGACAGTCACCCAAAGTTCCTCTGTACCATTGGGGCATCCATCTTCAGCCTACAGGCCCATAGTATCCGGCAGACTTTTTCCATGAAGCAGGAAATTTCAAAGGCAGTTCAGTCACTATCTGCTCTGTCCTGAAGAAAGTCTTGCAGACTCTTTCATGAATCAGGAACCCCAAAAGATCATCTCACCTTTAGACAAGTTCAGCAGTCCTCTCTCTGTGGGTTCTCTGTGTCCAGTTTATGCAACAGTCCAGGCAAGAGCAGTTTCTTGCCCAAATGACTAACCAACTCCATAAGGAGCCTCTTTGATGCCCATCTTCCTCCTGAAGTAGCAGGTGCTACCAGGAGCAGACGTGTCTCATTGTCATGAATAGTCCTAAGTTTTTAGAACATTAAATGCCATACTCTGTAGTCTTCAAAAGATATGAAGAATGTCTATCTAAAATACATCTATGCATATCTAGAAAATCTAACATGACTACAAGCTTGACTATTGATGATTATCCATTAACAACTTATATATATTACATTTTTAAATGAACTATACAATCACAATACTTTAATCAATATCAGAAATACATATACATATAACAAAATTGACCTTAAAATAAATACCAATGCAAATTATTCACATCTATATCATCTCTCCCTTTAAATGTAAAAGAACATTTATAAGCAATATTTGGGAATATGGCGCAGTTTTTTTCTCCAAACTGCTTCATGCTGAATGGGGGCGCTGTTAATCAGATCTTTCATGGTGTAACCTGTGTGCTAGGGTCCTCTCAGTCGGCAGTTGAGCAAAGTAATTTTTTGAAGGTGTTTACAGCAACCTTTCAGGAGGGCATGGTCTATCATACCATATTGGGATAGAAGCAATCCACAGGGTCTCATCCTCTGTGAAAACAAAAGAAGAAACTCTTTTCCAAAGCATTATGTCCTTAGATCCAAATTCTGAAGTCAGGTATTTTCAAAATATCTATGTTGGATTAGTTCAGCAGCATTTATAAACAAATATCTTTTAGCAGCTGTTGCTCCTTCCTCAGCATTCAAACAATTCAAAGAGAGCATAATAGCATACAGTATCAAGGTTCTCTGTGTATTTTCCATCTTTGTGCGGCTTTATTTTAACCTCTATTTCTTTAATTTTTACTTTTATTTTTGAGACAGGATCTCTGTATATCTTTGTCCTGGAATAACTCTGTAGACCAGGCTGTCCTTAAACTCTCAGAGATCCTTCTGTCTCTGCCTCCCAGGCATTTGGATTAAAGATGTGTCCTACCACATCTTGAAGTCACAGAGGTCAATCTACCTCTGCCTCCTAAGTGTTGGGATTAAAGGTGTGTACCACCACACCCAACTACTCTCATTTTTTCTTTCTTTTACTTTAAGAACTTTAGCTTTTAGCATGCATATATTTTTAACACACTGTAAATCATTTAGAGTTTTTTTTTCTTTGAATCTCTCTTTGCTGTATATCTCTCTTTCTGACTACATGAGTCTTTAAGGAGAGGGTTAAAGCCGTGGCTTTGACGGCTGGATTCAACCCATTCCTTAGCTTTCCAGCCTCATGGCAGAGGTACTGCTGGAGCCATTTTTATTGCCACAACTCTGTGGCATTACAAGGTCCCTGACAGCAAACAAGCTGCAGCATTGCACTCAGAAACCACACTCAAACACTCTGTAGTCAGATTGCCTGCCTAAAAGAGTCAGAGTTTGCCCTGGCAGGACAGACCAGAATGCCAGCATTTTAAAAACAGCCCAACATTTTTCCTGCTATGGCTGAAAACAAACAAGCATTCAGTCAGCTTTTATCAATACCATCTAAGTGTTTCATGGTAGGACCTCTTTTTTTATTTATTTATTATGTATACAATATTCTGTCTGTGTGTATGTCTGCAGGCCAGAAGAGGGCACCAGACCTCATTACAGATGGTTGTGAGCCACCATGTGGTTGCTGGGAATTGAACTCAGGACCTTTGGAAAAGCAGGCAATGCTCTTAACCACTGAGCCATCTCCAGCCCCGTGGTAGGACCTCTTAAGAGCTGCAGAATTTTGCAGCTAAAGCTGAGTCAGGAAGCCTCTCTTAGATGAGAATGCTTGCTTGCCTCTAGCAAGCAGAGCAGACCCAAAAAATTGCTGCTACCAAGAAAACATGTTTTACACTATTCTTTCCCAAGCTTTCTCAGGCTTTCAGTGGATTCAGTTATCCACATCTGGGCACCATTTTGTAGAAGGAGCTGTGGGGCTGCGTTCCTGCCGCCCAGCTCCCAGCTGTCTGGCTAGCTTATGTCCTGAAATAACAACATGGAAACTGTATTCCTTTAAACACTGCCTGGCCCATTAGCTCTAGCCTCTTATTGGATAACTATCACATATTGATCTAACCCATTTCTAATATCTGTATAGCACCACGAAGTGGAGTCTTACCAGGAAAGATTCAGCATGTCTGACCTGCATCCATCTTGGGCTGGAGCTTCATCACATCTGGCTCAGAGGGGAGAGGCATGGCATCTGCCTAACTTCTCTTCTTCCCAGCATTCTGTTCTGTCTACTCCACCCACCTATGTTCTGACCTATCAGGCCAAGCAGTTTCTTTATTAATTAACCAATGACCTTCCCACATCACTCTATCATCCCTGCACACTCTGCATGCTCTCTGCATGCTCTCTCACCCCCATACTCTGCATGCTCTACCATCCCTCCACACTCTGCATGCTCTATCATCCCTGCACACTCTGCATACTCCACCATCCCTGCACACTCCGAATGCTCTACTATCCCTCCACACTCCGAATGCTCTGTCATCCCTCCACACTCCGAATGCTCTATCATCCCTGCACACTTTGAATGCTCTATCATCCCTCCACACTCCGAATGCTCTATCATCCCTCCACACTCTGCATGCTCTATCATCCCTCCACACTCCGAATGCTCTATCATCCCTCCACACTCTGCATGCTCTATTATCCCTACACACTCTGCATGCTCTATCATCCCTCCACACCCTGTATTCTCTATCATCCCTGCACACTCTGAATGCTCTATCATCCCTCCACACTCCGAATGCTCTATCATCCCTCCACACTCCGAATACTCTATCATCCCTCCACACTCTGCATGCTCTACCATCCCTCCACACTCCACATGCTCTATCATCCCTCCACGCTCTGCATGCTCTATCATCCCTCCACACTCCACATGCTCTATCATCCCTCCACATTCTGCATGCTCTATCATCCCTCCACACTCCGCATGCTCTATCATCCTTCCACACTCTGCATGCTCTATATCCCTCCACACTCTGCATGTTCTATCATCCCTGCATACTCTGCATGCTCTATCATCCCTCCACACTCCGCATGCTCTATCATCCCTCCACACTCTGCATGCTCTATCATCCCTCCACACTCCGCATGTTCTATCATCCCTGCACACTCTGCATTCTCTTTCGCTTCTCAAACTCCCCCCATGTCTGACTTTTGCTGGGGATGCTTCTCTCTATTCCCTGTGGCCCTGTGAATTCTCATCCTTGTGTCTTGAGCTGTCCTGACCACTCTTGCCTGGTGTGAACTCTTCCCATTTTGAACTCTCACAGTCATTATTATCTGCCCACGTACTTGGCAGATGGTCACTGTCTCCTTGAAATTCTACTGAAAACCAACCCTCCACCCAGCTGGCTTATGCAATGAGGAAATTTATTATCTCATGTAGCAGGAAGTCCTGAGTCAGGACAGGCTTCAGCAGAGAGCTGGGGCCTTCAAAACCTCCTTGGAAAGCCATGTTCACCCAGTTACCATCTAGCATCTGGTTTCTCGTGGGCCGAAGGTGACTGTCAAAAGTCAGTTTCCTCTTTGCCCGTACCTAGCAGCTGAGAGTGGGAACTCTTGCCCCAGGCAGCAGCCACATACCTTTCCCACCACTGTACTCACAGTGACAGAAGGAAGGAGCTTCTAGCAGCTGGGACTCCCACCTGCTCCCACAGAGAGCGCCATCCATCTCTCTCTCACCAAGAGGAGTGAACGCTTTGGCCAAGCTGGGGTCTGATATGCATCAAAGTGGGGAGATGAATGTTGCTGGTCATTGGTTGCCCTGAAATGATTATTGATTATCTTGCCTTTCTGTTATCACCTCTCCTTCCTTTCCATTTCTTTCCTCTAGGGCAGTCGCAAAGACCTTAGATGGTGCTTACATTTTGTCGTTGATGTATGGCTTTCTTGTAGTTCTCTCAGGAGCTGGTGTTTCTAAGGTTCAGTGACATTCTGTGTGTGTGTGTGAAAGCATGTGCGTGTGTATACATGTGCAGATGCACATGTATGAGCATGCCTGTGGAGGTCAAAAGTCCATCTCAGGTAATGCTCCTCAGGCACCGTCTACATTGTTGTTTGATTTTTTTTTTTAATTTTTGAGACAGGGTTTCAGACCGACTTTGAACTCTGCAAGCAGGCTGGCTGGCCAGTGAATCCCAGTGTCCTCCTGTGTCTTCCTCCCTAGTGCTTGTATTGGAAACTCACAACACCATGCCCATGGGTTGTTTTGCATGAGTCCTCGGGATTGAACTCAGGTCCTCGTGCCTGCATGGCAAACGCTCTTCCAGCTGAGCCACGTCCCTACTCCTCACATTCTTTCCTGTGACCAGGACCTCAAAGTGCAGCTGAGGCTTTGGAGGTTCGGGCATTAAGCATAAAAAGATAAAACCCTAGGAAGGCAAAGATCTTGAAGCTGGGATCAAGCTGTGCTCCTTGATCCTTTCTTGGCTCAGTCCCAGGAACGGCATGGTATTAACATCACATGCCAGTCAGAAGCCTAAGGTCACAGAGGCAGAGATTCTATCCTATGATGTTTTCATCCTTGAGACTTGCATTTGAGTCTGTCTCATTGCTGAGACCTGTATCCTCTTTATTACATATTATATTCCTCCTGGAAAGGTGATGCTAGCATGCACACACGCACACACACATGCACACATACGCACGCACACAAACACATGCGCACACACATGCACACACAATTAAGATATTCATTCACTCCTGGGATTAGTAGCTCATGCCTGTCATAGTAACACTTGGAAGGAAGAGGCAGAAAAATCAGGAGTTCAAAGCCAGCCTCAACTACATAGCCAGTTCAGAGCCAGTCTGGGCTATGTAAGATCCTGTTTCAAAACAAAATAAACCAAGCAGTTCATTCATCAACCTGCTGTTTTGAATGCCTACTACCAAACTGTACCAAACTGTGCTAGGGAGTAAACATGCAGTGAGTAAGAAGTGATTTCTTGCACTCGGGTTGCCCACTGATGGACGTGTGGTAACCTCCTCATGTTTAGTAGCCTCTGTTTCTGTGAGGCTGTAGGGACAGACACCCACACTGTCATCTGCTTTGAACTCAGTGCTTCTTATGTGAACTGAGATGATCTAGGTGATCAGAAGGGCCAGTCCATGCTCACCCACAGGCCCACCCTGTTCAGTGTTTGCCCTAAGTGACACAGAGCTCAGATGAAGTATCTTTAAAATAGGAGACACGCCAGTGGTACACCGTGCACGACACGCCAGTGGTACACTGTACACGCTCTACAAGTCATCTCTCACAAAGGCGGCTTCTGCCAGCCGTGGCTGGAGAATATCATCTGCTAGCGTAGAGTAAGATGGGCTGAGGTGCTGGTTAAAGTTTCTGAATGAGTCAGGCCCCTCGTGCTAAATTTATTAATGAATCATGCTCCTTGCCTAGCAGACGCTGTGGCAGAAAGTGAAAGAGGAAGAGGCCCTTGGAAGTCTGTTTTTAACAATGTGTTCTGACCCTCCATCCTCTGGGGCACATTTCAACATGCCTTAGCAATTTAAAACAATACTTGTCACTTAAACACAGTACTGGCTCTCCTGCATTTGGAAGAGTAAGTGAGGTCTTTTCTCTAAGAAGAGTTTTCATCTTCGTCCAGAGGTTTCAAGTTCTAAATTCCTAATGGCCATGCCATAGCCTCTGGTGCCTTGCTCTTCCTGAACTTCAAGTCTGATCTTTGCAGGGGTCACTACAGCCTTCTTGGACAACAGTCACCTTCACTTCTTCTGCCTTACGTTTGTGTGCTAACCTTCGTTCTTTTTCTATGCTACCTTCCCATTCCATTGCTCCAGTCTTGGTCTCTTGAGAGGCCATTTCTCAGGCAAGATCTCCAGTGGGCCCTTTCCTGTTCCTCCTGTGTCTTTCTTTTCTACTACAGCTTCTGCACATGCGCAAGAACTGCAAGTTCTTCCACATTGACCCCGTCTTAAATTGCATTATTCATCTCCGCAGCTGCTCACAGGAACTGCGTGGGGTCCTTGGTCAGCCATGACATCATTTCCCCATCATCCTTGATGTTTCTGCTCTCCTGCCAACCCCAAACCCTGCTCTATTTCTGCTGTGCTCTCTAGACCCTGCCCTTGGTAGTAGGATAAATGCTCAAAGTTTGGTAGGATTGGCATTCTACAGATTTGCCCTGATCTGCAACAGTGGGGTGATGCAAAGATTGTCACACGCCTGCAGACATTTCTCCTGGATAACATTTCTAAAACTCTGTATCTTTTAAAACTCTATCCATACAATGTATGGGCTTTGAAAATCCATTTATCTTCTTGATTCACACAGAATATTGAGGCTAATCTATAATCTCCCTTCTTCTCACCCTTCCTTTGTTCCTTTATCTGTATATGTGCATATTGCTATACATGTACCTTGACATCTCTATCTATCATCTATCTATCTATCTATCTATCTATCTATCTATCTATCTATCTATCTATCATCTATATCTATCTATCATATCTATTTATCTATCTATCAATTATCTACCATCTATCTATCTATCATCTATATCTATCTATCTATCTATCTATCTATCTATCTATCTATTATCTACCATCTATCATCTATCTATGTATGTATGTATCTATCATCTATATCTATCTATCTATCTATCTATCCATCTATCATCTATATCTATCTATCTATCTATCTATCTATCTATCTATCTATCTATCTATCATCTATATCTATCTATCATATCTATTTATCTATCTATCAATTATCTACCATCTATCTATCTATCATCTATATCTATCTATCTATCTATCTAGCTAGCTAGCTAGCTAGCTATCTATTATCTACCATCTATCATCTATCTATGTATGTATGTATCTATCATCTATATCTATCTATCTATCTATCTATCTATCTATCTATCTATCTATCTATCTATCTATCTATCTATCCATCTATCATCTATATCCATCTATCTATCTATCTATCTATCTATCTATCTATCTATCTATCTATCTATCTATCCATCTATCATCTATATCCATCTATCTATCTATCTATCTATCTATCTATCTATCTATCTATCTATCTATCTATCTATCTATATCTATCTATCTATCTATCTATCTATCTATCTATCATCTATATCTATCTATCATATCTATTTATCTATCTATCAATTATCTACCATCTATCTATCTATCATCTATATCTATCTATCTATCTATCTATCTATCTATCTATCTATCTAGCTATCTATTATCTACCATCTATCATCTATCTATGTATGTATGTATCTATCATCTATATCTATCTATCTATCTATCTATCTATCTATCTATCTATCTATCTATCTATCTATCTATCCATCTATCATCTATATCCATCTATCTATCTATCTATCTATCTATCTATCTATCTATCCATCTATCATCTATATCCATCTATCTATCTATCTATCTATCTATCTATCTATCTCTATCTATCTATCTATCTATCTATCTATCTATCTATCTATCTATCTACCATCTTTATATCATCAGCTTATATCATGTATTTACCTATTACCTATCTATAATTTATCTGTCATGCCATTTAGCATATGTATATAGCTGTAATCTGTCTACCTATGATATATACACCATGTCTCTATCTTATCTATCTATAACCTGTCACCACTTGTCTCTGTCTATTATCTATCTATCTATCTATCTATCTATCTTTATCCTACCATCTATTTTTTATAGATCATCTATCATCTATCTATCTATCTGTCTATCTATCTATCTATCTATCTATCTATCTATCTATCTATCTACCTACCTACCTATCTATCAGGTAGGGGTATCCATCATCTACCTGTTATCTAACTAGCTACCTAGATAGCTGTCATCTAGTTGTCAATTTATTATCTATCAATTTACCAACCTATCTATAATCTATATGGAAGTGGAATAGAATATTTGTTTAATTATGCAAAGATGTGTTGCATTTGTTTCACCTTGGTTATCTAAGGCACCTGATTGGTCTAATAAAAAGCTGAATGGCCAATAGCAGTAGAGGGATAGGCAGAGCTGGTAGGCAGAGAGAATAAGTAGGAGGAGGAATCTAGACTTGGGGGAGAAGAGAATAAGGGAGAAAGAAAGGGAGACACCCGGAGCCAGACAGACAGAAATGGAGGAAGCAAGAAAGTAGAACATACAGAATGAAGAAAGGTAAAAAGGCCCGAGGCAAAATGTAGAGGAAGAGAAACAGGTTAAATTGAGTTATACGAGCTAGCAAGAAACAAGCACAAAATAAGGCCAAGCATTCATAATTAGTAATAAATCTCCATCATGATTTGGGGGCTGGTGATCCAAGAAAGTCAACTAAACTATATATCTATCATCTACCAATCATCTATTTACAATATATCATCTGTCTATCATGCATCTATCATTTCTCTATCTACCTATCAATATATGATATATATATATATATCATGCATCCATCTATTATCTATCCTGCTGTCATTATCTATCATCTGTCTATTTATCCATCTATCTATCTATCTATCTATCTATCTATCTATCTATCTATCTTCCTATCCATAATCTACCTATTCCTCTTTCTATCATTTGTCATCAGACATCTCTCCATTTTCACTTGAAGAAATAATTTGATGCCCAGTTGTAGGCAGTGTGATCAGCTGACACCCTCTAGATTTCATCTCCTTCAGTGTCTTCCTTTGACGTGGAGGTCATCTTGCCTGTATCCTACAAGAGGACCCATGTCCATGACTGACGAAAGTGCTTCTAGAGTCCTGAGCTTCAGGCAGCTGCAAAGTTATTGCTCCCGACCCCCATCATATTTCTTGGTCTAACCAAAGACTTCATCTTTCCTGAAGAGGACATCCTTGGTGATGAACACACCAAATCCCAAATTTGTCTTAGCATCTCCTTCCAGAGACACCCTTGGAGTGTTTGCAGAAAATGGTAGAAGCCCATTTCACTGCTGGCTGGAAGGGTAGATGACAGACAGGTGCCCCCTAGCAGAGGATGCTGGTTTGGGGGTTAAACATTCACCAATAGGAACAGCAAGATGTGCTGGTAGAAGATGCTGAGTCAGAGGGTATGCTGCATCCAAGCTCTGAGGCACACGGAGGGACTCACAGCTCTCCAGGCAACAGCAGTCTGACATTTAACAGGTCCCGCTGAGGGTCATGTGCTGTGTGGGAAGACAGCTGGGTAACTGATAGGGGGAGATGAGTCTGACAGCCAGAGGGCTCCTTGTTTATACACAGTCTCAGCTGCCAGTAAGGAACGACTCTCGGGCCAGGTCGTCTGAGTGACATCAACGATGGCTAGCCGCTCAGGCCATGCAGACCCCTTGTGGTCTTGGTTGGGGACACCTGGGACCTGAACAACTAGGGTGCAGATGTTTTGATCTGTACATTCGCGATATTATACCTTTATTGTTAATTCATCTATCTAATTTTCTCACTGAATCACTAATTGTTGCCTCTCTCTCATCTGTCCCTTCTCTCCAATCAGCCTAGGAAAAACTGCCCACAAGAAGAAGACTGCTCCCACTGCGAGCTTTCAGGAGGGTCTCTGTGTGGCTGCTGGGGATTATTGACTCCGTAGGATCTATACTTTCCCCTTTGCTGTGAGTTTCCTGGGAAGTGTATTCCTGCTCTACAGCCCATCTGCTTTGCTTGACCTTTAATCCTCTGCCTGTCAGCTGTTTTCTCATCTGCTAACTGCCTTCCATGTGACTTTGCCATAAAGCAAGTGCATAGCTGCTTCATGGGTTGTTGCACGGACCTGACATGTCCTTCAAGCTTGTGCTTCAGACATGTTGTCCCCAGTGGTGGTGCAATTTGGGGATGTCCTGGCAACTTTGGCAGGTGAGATAAAGCTGAGAGAAAGTCACAGGGGTGTATTATCTCTGCTCTGCGGTTCCCTAACTCATCAGCTGAGCTGGTCCACATGTCTTCCCTCCTGTGATGGCCTAAGCCTTGTGATACCCGGGAACCCAAAACAATCTTTCCGTCCATGAACTGTTTCTGTTAGTGTGTCCCTCACAGCGATATAAAGGTGACTGATGCATGAATGTGCCTCTCTACTGAAATCCTAAAGTTGACCCAGATCAAATGAAGCCGCTATTAATCTCCTCTCTGCAGCATCACCCCATCCTACTGTTGTCTATGTGGCTTCACATTGTTCGGGTTCTCAAAGGCTGCGGGCACTAACAAGGGACAATACACCCAGAGAGCCATCAACGAGGAAGTTGCCTATAGATCGGGGTGGTCAGGCAGATGATGCCCACCTGTGAGGAAGCCGGGAGGTTCACTCTGTAAGACAGAAGAGCGCACCAACTAGGAGATTCCCTGCTGTTGTCTGGTGTGGGCCTCGCCGGATCTCTCTTCCTTTCATTTTCTGCTCTCCTCCCCCACTCGCTCGTCATACTTAATCACTAAAGATGTTACAAGTTCCCAACCCTTTATTGTCTTTGCCATGATCCCACTAAAAATCCTACATTGGCCCAACAGATGGGACGGTGAAGAGACAACCTTGTGGTCTTGCTACTTGACAGCATTCAGGGGAAGGAGGGGGTTCAGGCTGTGTAGACTTTGAATTTTGCAATGTGTTTGTGGACTGGTGGTCAAGTAACCATTTCTAACTCGTGGGTTAGAGATGAGAGACTCATCTTAACATAAGTCAGCCATAGACAGACAGGCTGGGACGCTTTGTCTAAGAGAATCAGGGCCACGTGACAAGCGATGTTCAGCTCAGCAAAGTCATTATTGCGGAAATGCTATAATATGTATCTGTTATTCCCTCCAGCCTCCTGGCCGCTGAATCTAATTCTTTATGCCAAGGCTGTGGGAAAGAATACATTAAAAATATTAGAATACTAGTTTTAAGTATAAGAGCATTCAGGCTAACTGGAGACATCAGAGTCTGGTGTGGGGTTTGATATCACTTACCAGTTTCTATTGGAAAAAGACTCATGAGTGCATAGAGTCCCTTTCACCACCATTAGCACCTTGAACAAGTGCTAACCTGAGACTTAGAGACCCCAAAACCTTGAGCTCTTTCCCTCTGATGGGCTTTAATCTTTTTCTCTTGACACTGTCTAACGGCTGAGTGGTGAGGCTGGGGACTCATGGAGCCCGGTAGCTCTCATTCTGTGACACCTCCCACATCAGTTCCCCTGTTCAGTCCACACACTTAATAAGTTGCCTATTTATCTGTCTGTGTCTGTCTGTCTGTCTCTTTCTGATACAAGGTCTTAAATAGCCAGGCTGTCATGAACTCATTGAGTAGCTGAGGAGGACCTTGAACTTCTGATCTTCCTGCCTCCCCTTCCCTAGTGCTGAGATTACCGATATGAGACATGGCACCCAGCTAATTGAACATTTTTGAGAGATAGATAGAGACAGAGAGAGAGAGTCTCCCTCTACCCCAGACTGTTCTGAACTCACTATGAAGCCCATTTTGACCTACAGCTCACAGTGATCTCCGTATGTCAACCTCCCAAGTGCTGGGAATGCAGGCATGAGCCGCCACATGAGGCTACTCATTCTTCCCCCAGTGACTCCTGAAACAATCACTTTGGCCCCTATTTTATGCCTACAGGGCTCTCTCACTGGAGACAGTGGGAACTGGTTTCAGAATTGTTCAGCAGAATGCCAGGGCGCTGTTGTGACTTGAAAACTCTGTTGAAATAATAAATGATTTTAGACACGGGCCAAAAGTCAGGAAGGCGTCAACTCTGTGGCTGGCACGGAGCTTCCTGCTCATTAGCATCTCTGGGTTCACACCCTCCCTCGGGTCATGCGGCCCACACAATCTGCCCTTGCTCTCCAGTATGAAACCTACTCCAGAGGTCAAGACCCACCCAGAAGCGACAGAAGACTTTGGGGAATGCCATCTGCCTTCGCTAGTTCCTTCTTTCTTTGGTATAACCTTCCCCTGCTAACACATGATTCTTTCTGGTCTATTTCTATTGCCATCCCTGCTAACCATCATGAAAGACCAAAATGACCCTGAAATCAACACGGATGGACTGTGGCCCACTCAATACAATACTCTGGTTTAAATAGCTACTTTGCCAAAACATAAAGCCTTGGACATCTAATGCAGACCCACGATTCATCTAGTGACTGTTTACCCTGAGTAAATTATAATGCAAGGCCCTGCATTAAACGTTTTCACCATGCTGTATTATTTAGTAATCACAATAACCAGAAAGATTAGCATCTAAGTTCGATGAAGACAAAAGCAACCCCCTCCCCCCAAGAACCTCAGAAAGGGAATTAATTTGATGAAAGTCAAAGAAAACCCACTCAAGCCCAGGCAGCCAGAACCAAGGGCTCAGGATGTCAAGGACAGTGGATCTTGGCAGCCCCTCCAGTATCCATCTTCATCTCCTGTACATTTGCAAGGCCATGAGAACACTATGCTTTTTCATTTTTCCAACATAAATGAATTAGAGGACGCATCTTTTGCATGTTTCTGAAACTGAGACTCAATTATGCTTCCAAGTAATACCAACGAAATTACTTACTCTTTCCAAACCTTATTAACCTATAGTCTGGCCATGTGGGGGCAGCACCCTGGAGCAGATGGAGAGGCTCGGTTTCCTTCTGTCAGGGTGTCCACAAGTAGGAGAAAAATATTAGCAGAGACTTCCAAAACATCCACACATCTGAAATCCAGACTGTATATGCAGAACAACACACATTCAGCAGGTGTGTTGGATCTCACCATACTCGGGGTATGGTTACCAAGTACTCCAATATTTCACTGAACCTAGTGCCATTGGCTTACAAATGGCGACTTCAGCTGACTTACGAATGGCTATTTTAGTTGGGTATGATAGCACATGCCTACAATCCTAACAAGCACACACTTGGGGGTCTGTGGCAAGAGGATTGCTGTGAGTTTAAAGTCATCCCAGGCTACACCATGGTGAGTTCTAGGCCAGCCTGGGCTACATATTCCCCATCTTGAACATAGAAAACAAAACAATCTGCTGTTTTGTAGTTGGGACTTGTGTCTGTCTTTGTCCTCCGCTGTTTGCTGTTTATAAAGTGAACAACTCTGAACTCAAAGCTACTTAGAGTCTTAACAACCAATAGATACCTACGCGACCCATCTTGCACACAAATACTTATTTTGTTAACTACATATCAAAAATGTATAAATTAAATTTTATAAAATTAAAAGCATTTTCTCTTGGAAGACAAAAACCAAAAGCCAATGACACTAGGGAAAGGCTGACAACATGATGTATCATCATCTCTTGAGTGTGAAAAACCATCAACGCTCAGATATGAGTCAAGAGCTCAAATGAAAGCAAATACATACCATTGCTCATACAAGAAGAGTTGTGTATGGCCAATAAGATGCTCAACCTCATTATTCCAGGGGAAAATGGAAGCTAAAGCCACAACAATATCTCCTACACAGTAGAATCGTGACAAACGAAAGGACTAGAAATTCCTGCTTTGGGTTGTTGAATGAGGAGCGGCCGGGCTGTGTCCCCTTCATCTGGCCTCCTACATGGTTTAGCTTATGCCCCGAAATAACAACACACAAACCATATTCATCTAAACACTTCCCGGCCCATCAGTTCCAGCCTCTTATTGGCTAGCTCTTGCACCTGGACTAGCCCATTTCTGATAATCTGTGTAGCACCCCAAGGTGTGCTTACCGGGGAGATTCTAGCCTGCCTCTGTCTGGAGTGCGGGCATCATGGCGACTCCTTTTGACTCAGCTTCTCTTTCCCAGAATCCTGTTCTGTTTACTCCACCTACCTAAGGGTTGGCCTATCAATGAGCCTAGGCAGTTTTTTTATTAGTTAGCCAATGAAAGAACAGATAAGATACAAGACCCACCTCCATCATTGGGTGAGATTATAGAACAAATGACCCTCTTGTCAGTAAAAGATCAAAATGGTACAGCAACTTTGGAAAGTAGTTGCAAGATTTTTAGATATTAAATTACCCTAGAGAACCAGAAAAAAAAGCAATGAAGCCCAGTGTTCGCAGATGGAAAGAAACAGACAACATTAAAACAGAAATAAGCACAGAGAACAGAAAACAGAAAATAAATGAAACTGAGTTGACCTGGGTTTAATTCTTAGCACTCAAAGCCACCCATAACTCCAGTTCTAGAGAATAAGATGCCCTCTTCTGGCTTTCTTGGGCACCAACAACACACATGGTATTTATACATAAATGTACACAAACCACTCATACACATAAAATAAAAATGCATTTTTTAAAGATTAAAAATTACTTTATGAATATGTATGATGCTCTCAGAAGCCGGAAGAAGGCTTGAGCCACCCTGTAGCTGGAGTTACAGCATTTGTGAGCTTCCTAATATGGTTGCAAGAAGCCATACCCAGGCCTTTGGTGAGAATAGCAAGTACTGACTTGTGAACCATCTCTCTGGCCCAGCAAATGGATTCTTCATAAATAATAAACCAGTTTTTAAATAACTGATGAGATAAGAAAAAATGGAAGAGGAAATAGTCAACGATGCCATAGAAATAACATGGGTGATGTGATTTCTGTGAATAGCACCCAACAAACTGGAAAACTCAGACTGCACAAATTCCTGGAGACATACCCTACCCAGACTACATACAGCGTGAAGAACTAGAGATGCTGAACACGCCTCTCACCAGGCAATCAGTCCTCAGAAACCTCCCAACACGTGAGAGCCCAGACCATGTGGCTTTATGGCCAAGTTCTACCACACACTTGATCAGTAGGTGACAATACTTCTCAAAGTCTTCCCCTAAAATGGATGAGAAGGGAATGCCCCCAGACTCATTTTATAAGATCAGGATTATCCTGCATGAAGACAGTATAAGAAAGAAAACTAAAGGCTAATATTCTCAATGAACATAGGCATAACATCCTCATAACAGCACGTTAAAGATCAGACACCATGACTATGGAGGGTTTACCCCTGGAATTGCAAGGATGGTTCCGTATGTAAATTTACAGTCTGGTCTTGGTCTTTCCTGGTCTCCTTCCATTCGCATGTAGATTCTTCCATTCCAAGAAGTTATCTTTGTCCCCAAAGTTCTCCCACGGGAACTCATGAGTCCCCCTCCACCTTTCTCCTCACCTGCATCTTTATTTCATTACAGTCTCGGAAGAATCCACAGTCCTCTCTCTGACGACAGGACTGGACATGAGTCACTCAACATGACTGACAGTGTTATCCATACAGTGTTCTCAAGTCCCCTGTCCTTCACAGTGTCCTTACACACACACCTGCTCTCAAGTCCCCTGTCCTTCACAGTGTCCTTACACACACACCTGCTCTCAAGTCCCCTGTCCTTCACAGTGTCCTTACACACCTGCTCTCAAGTCCCCTGTCCTTCACAGTGTCCTTACACACCTGCTCTCAAGTAGCCTGTCCTTCACAGTGTCCTTACACACCTGCTCTCAAGTCCCCTGTCCTTCACAGTGTCCTTACACACCTGCTCTCAAGTCCCCTGTCCTTCACAGTGTCCTTACACACCTGCTCTCAAGTCCCCTGTCCTTCACAGTGTCCTTACACACCTGCTCTCAAGTCCCCTGTCCTTCACAGTGTCCTTACACACCTGCTCTCAAGTCCCCTGTCCTTCACAGTGTCCTTACACACCTGCTCTCAAGTCCCCTGTCCTTCACAGTGTCCTTACACACCTGCTCTCAAGTCCCCTGTCCTTCACAGTGTCCTTACACACCTGCTCTCAAGTCCCCTGTCCTTCACAGTGTCCTTACACACCTGCTCTCAAGTAGCCTGTCCTTCACAGTGTCCTTACACACCTGCTCTCAAGTCCCCTGTCCTTCACAGTGTCCTTACACACCTGCTCTCAAGTCCCCTGTCCTTCACAGTGTCCTTACACACCTGCTCTCAAGTCCCCTGTCCTTCACAGTGTCCTTACACACCTGCTCTCAAGTCCCCTGTCCTTCACAGTGTCCTTACACACCTGCTCTCAAGTCCCCTGTCCTTCACAGTGTCCTTACACACCTGCTCTCAAGTCCCCTGTCCTTCACAGTGTCCTTACACACCTGCTCTCAAGTCCCCTGTCCTTCACAGTGTCCTTACACACCTGCTCTCAAGTCCCCTGTCCTTCACAGTGTCCTTACACACCTGCTCTCAAGTAGCCTGTCCTTCACAGTGTCCTTACACACCTGCTCTCAAGTCCCCTGTCCTTCACAGTGTCCTTACACACATGCTCTCAAGTCCCCTGTCCTTCACAGTGTCCTTACACACCTGCTCTCAAGTAGCCTGTCCTTCACAGTGTCCTTACACACCTGCTCTCAAGTCCCCTGTCCTTCACAGTGTCCTTACACACCTGCTCTCAAGTAGCCTGTCCTTCACAGTGTCCTTGCACACACACCTGCTTTCAGTTTCACCAACCTTCAGAGTCTCTGTAATGCTGAGTCTCAGGACAAGTGGCTGTCATCTTTGCTGACCTCTGAGTCCAGCAAAACTGTCTGATGTGGGATTCCCCTCTGTATGCTGTGAATACCATTGGTTAATAAAGGACTGCTTTGAGCCTATAGCAGAGCAGGGCCGAAAGAACTAGGTGTGTGTTGGGGGAAACTAAAGTTAATGCTGGGAGAAAAAAGGGGGGAGTCAGAGAGAAGCCATGGAGTCGCGGGAGATAGATGCTGGTTGGAATCTTGCCAGTAAACCACAGCCATGTGGCGATACATAGATTAATAGAAATGGGTTAAATTAATATGTAAGAGATTAGCCAATAAGAAGCTAGAGCTAATGGGCCAAGCAGTGATTTAATTAATACAGTTTCTGTGTGATTATTTCGGGTTTAAGCTAGCTAGGTGGCTGGGAACCAACAAATGGCCTTCCTCCTCCTACAACTGTGAAGGTCCTAACAGAAGCCAAGTGCCCCTAATGTCCCAGCTCCTCATTCTGACTTCCTTGCTGTCCCACTGCCAGTCACCCCTACCAAATTTCTCTTAACATTCTTCAGTTAAAACCAGAAGTTTTCTCTTAAAATAATCACTGAGCAGAATTCCTGGCCCCAGACCCCAGTGAGTTTCACTAGGTTATGTGTGTGTGTGTGTGTGTGTGTGTGTTTACAGGCTACTAAAAGCTGGTGTTCTCCACATGTGTCCCTGAGGTGACAACATGGTTTAGTTCGTAGCTCATTTGTGAATGCCTGACAGAGATCTAGCTGACAAGCCCTCCTAGATAGAGACTCGGGTTCCCCTCTGTTCTGAGAGACCAGATGGGCACTCTTCTACTTCCTCCTAAGTGTGTGAAGCTCCCTTGGGCCCTCAGGGGACACTGGGCTCGAATTCCCACAGTCAGTGGCCAGTTAAGTATCAGAACAAAGCTGTTTGCATTTCTTTCCTCATCAGTGTGAGGAAACACTTGACAAGAAGCCACTGAAGGAAGGAGGCATTTATTTTGACTCAGGGTTTGAGGTGCGACCACAGCAAAGGGAGTGGCTGTGGTGTGACAGAAGAGATGAGAAGCTCCTTGCTCATCTCTGAACGGATCGGGAAGCCGAGACAGAAGAGGAAGCAAGGCCTGGAAGTAAACCATAAGGGTCATGGCCACCACAGAAACCTTACAGAAATACCTTAAGGTAGGAAAGATTTATGGCTTGTGACTTCAGCAGGCTTCAGTCTGTCACCGTGGAGGAGCCACAGAGGAGTTCACAGCACAGGCAACACGGCGGGGGCTTCTCACATCGTGGTGGGCCAGGAATAGGGAACAGGACTGGATCCAGCCAGGCTCCAGCTTCCAATGGCTTGATCATGGTGCTCTCCTTGCTTCCATGAGACTTCACTTCTCAACGTTCCCACAAGCTCCCCAAAAATGCCGCCAGCTGGGGACCAAGTGTTCAAACCCACGTACCGTGAGGGCATGTCAAATCCAAACCATAATAAAAGCACAATGTCCGTGAAGACCTTTGACCCAGGGAACATCTGAGGGCCACAAAGCTGTGGAAACATTAGCTACCCTGATCCCATGCCAGTCCTCATATTGGCTGGACCAAGGTCACATGGTTCATTTCACTTCAATATGGATGAAGTGGGTAAGAAGCCCTAAGGGGTGGTTAGTCTTCATTCCCTAAAACTGCTTACACTGGCCAGGGTGTTCTGCATCTTCCCAGGCTCAGCGTGCAAGAGTGACCATAAATTGCATGCACCAAAACTCATGCACCACTCCAGCTGGGAGGCCTATCTCTGAGGCTTAGTTTCAGAGGGACACCTGGACACATGCACCCCAAAGTTTCTCTGCAAACTCTGCCCTTCAGGAAGCTCTCAGAGCACAGCACACAGGCTTGCGTTTGGGCACAGGTCAAGAAAAAAGACGGGCATGCACGTCTGAGTGGCACAGTTAGCAGAGTCACAAGGTTAAACCATGCGTCGCAAATCCTTCATATCCACACACTCAAGTGTAATCAGCCTCTTCCAATTACAGGCGAATACTGGGCCTCGGGGAGGTGACTGCTCTTGGCCTTGTGATCCCAGCCAGGTTCAGGAGCTGGAGTGGGTTTGGCTGAGTCACTGCTGACTTCAAGACTCCACGCAGGTCACCTGACCACCACATGCCCCAGCTAGCCTAGTTGTAGAATTGAGTAAACACAGCCCGGAAGGCCCCGGGGCGCAAGTCTGGCTTCTTCACATGCTGCCCTTGGAGTTTCTGGGGGCACAGATTATCTCTAGCGGTGACTGGGGGATCCTAGCATCCACCTAAGCAGCCTTAACGCTAAACCACCATTGGAGAAGAGCCAGTTTCACATTCTTTGGGTTGCAGTACTGCTTACCAACGTTTAAAGTCTTAAAAATATCTGTATAGTTAGATCACATGACTTCGTTTGCATGGCTTTATCCTTAGAAAACCGCTAATGTCACTTGGATGTTTGTGTGCGGCTGTGCTCACCTGGGGTGACCTCGATGACGAAAACTCAGTGGGTCTAAGTGATAAATGGATAGCCATTATTCTGCAAGCCGTGGGATGCATATATGTTAAAATGCTGTGTAGCCTTGAGGAAAAACAAAATGGCAAGGCCAGATTAATGACCTGGAAAGAGAGTTTAAAGTCTGTTAGGATCTGACTCATCTAAAATTGTCTTCTCCCTCATAGAGACAGAAGATGGGAGGAGAGAGAACACACTGTGAACAGGCGCTTAATCTCCGGAGTTTGGGTTCCTGAATTCTTTTCCAGTTTCTTACAAAGAACCTGTGTTCTTTTTTTCCCCTCCCCATTGAAGTTCATTTTGAAATATTCACAGTCTCTGCGCTCAGGCTGCCTGCTGTAGACAGGCCAGCCGGCAGCACACCTACAGAGCCCCGGGGACACAGTGACACATCTGTGACTGAAGCTTGAGCAATTCCAGGCCTGGAGGCTGTCCCACCTGAGGACGGAGTGGGCTATTTTTCCATTTATTTTTTTGAGGAGGAGGCTGAGCCTGAAGAATGAGGCCTCTGTGGGTGGCTTCTTAGATTCTCCTTGCACGTGGCCTCCAGTCTGAGTCCTGTAATTCTGGCTGGCCGACTAGCAAGCTTGCCAGAGCAGCCGGCTCCTCAGCATCCCATGGCTCCATTGCAACTGGCGTAATCTATTAAGCAACAACTGATCCGGAAGGCAGCGCCTGCTGTGGTTAGAATCTGTGTTCCACAGGGTTGGATGTGTGATTCCCCAGCAGGTGGCGCTGTTTGGGGAGGCTCTGGAGCCTTCATATGATAGAGTAGACCTTTGAAGGTCTACCTGGCCCCTGGTGCCAGTCCCGACTTGTCCTTTGTAGTCTATCATGATGATGTGCTGAGCCTCAACCACACGCCCTCACTGCGAACTCCTCTGTGCTTTCTTTGGAGAGTGAGCAAAGCTCTCTGGGGAATGTCTCACGTAGGTGTCCTGGTTTGCATGAGCTATCAACTTGACACAGCCTAGAGTCAACTTCAAGAGCAACTGCCTAGATCAGATTGTCCTGCAGGCTTGCTGCAGGCGGGCCCAGCCCAGTAGGTCACAGCCTTCCCTGGACAGGTGTTCTTAGGCCGGTTAAGGAAGCTAGCTGAGCCCAAGCCTGCAAATGAGCCCTCAAGAAGCCTTCCCGAAGGTTTCTGCTCCATGTTTCTTCTTGAGTTCCTTCCCTGAGTTCTCTGAAATGTGATGGTTGAGATAAAGTAACTCCTTTTCTTCCCTGAGTTGCTTTCGCAGTGTTTTATCAACAGAAAGGAGACCAAGACAGCAGGGAAATCCCTCTTTCTATAACAGAGCCCTCGGAGGTGAAAGCCGTCTGTGTCACACCCCTCCCCCGTGCTCCATGTCGGAAAGGAAACAGGTTGTTTGTGAGATGAAGAAAAATCCGCTCATGCCAATAGAGGCTGGATGACGATACCTTCCTAAAGCAACCCAGCCATTCACAATCCCTTTAACCCAAACCCAGGCGCAGAGACAGCCGATCCCAACCTCCCCATCTGCTTTAGAGCCTTAGCTTGGTGCTGGCGCCTGCTTGTGCTTGTGCGGAGCAGAAAATGCCTAAGACGGCCCAGAGTCCAGCGTCAGCAGGAAGGCGGTCATTCACACAACAGAAATCAAGTATCATCCTCAGCTTTCTTGAATATTGCCTTCGTATCTGGTATCCTTTTTGGGATACAGAGAAAACTGCGGAGAATTTAACAGTCCTTGCCCTGAAAAGCCTGACGTCGTGTTGGGAATAATGAGGTTTGGAATGTGCTGGGTGATAGATAATTGCTGTGAAGGGGCCGCTGCTGGGTGGCGGCAGCATGCTTCAGAGAGAGAGAGAGACGGGGTTTGATGTGGAGGAGCAAGGGCCTCTTCCTCTGATAAAGTGATGTGACCAAGGCCTCAGGAATCCTTTGTGGGTGTCTGAAACAGGGGAAAGAACAAAAGTAAAGCCCAGAGGTGTGGCTGAGTCACCCAAGGCAACACTTGGCTGGGGGCCACAGGGAGGACTTGGCCTTTGCCCTATATATCTTGAGAAGCCGCTGGAAGCTCCCAGGGGAGCAGGTACTGGGGTTTCCTTGTGTGGTGGGGATTGCCGAGGCCAAGGGTAGGAGCAGGGTGAGCAATCAGGATGTGACCGCCATAACCGAGGCGGCTGTGGCTAGACTGGGTTTGTAACAAGGAAGATGGAGGAAGTGGGGCGATTTCGGAGGGAGCCGCAGGGACAGCTGGTGTACTGACTGTGTGGTGAGAAGCAAAAGGCAGCTTCGAGGCCGTCGGCCTAAGCGGCTGGAAGACTGCAGTGATTTTCTAAGATGGGGCTATGGGTGGGAGGCCGTGCCGTGTGTTTTGGCATTTACAGTTGATTTTCACTGCCGGTGTGCTTACGTTTTACAAAGTCATCCAGAAAACTGACTCAGAGAAAAGGGAACCCACACACAGGCTGACATTCCCACGAACTCTGGTGTTGGAGGAGGAGACTGCTAGTTAGTTCCCAGCTGCTCAGCCCTAAAATAATCACACAGAAACTATATTATTTCAATCACTGCTTGGCCCATTAGCTCTAGCTTCTTATTGGCTAACTCCTACATCTTAATTTAGCCCATTTCTATTAATCTGTGTATCACCATGAAGTCACCCTACCAGCAAACTTTCAGCATGTCTATCTCTGGCTCCTCCTTGGCGTCTCCCTGACTCTCTGCCTTCCTCCTCCCAGCATTCCATTTGGTCTTCCCTGCCTACCTAAGTTCTGCCCTATCAACAGGCCAGGGCAATTTCTCTATTCATTAATGATAATCACAGCATACAGCGGGACTCCCACATCACTCTGGTCTTTTTTTATTTTTGTCAGATTATCAAATGTAGTACGATTAATAAAAACCGAGAGACAGATATTGGGGTTCAAGCTGAAGGTCAGAAAAGCAAAACAGCCAGCCACAGGCTCTTACCTTTACCTCAGTCTGAAATGGCTTATTTTATGTGTGTTTCTGTTTAAAGATACGTTGTTTAATGTGTATTGTTGATTTATTGACATCAAAATTGGTCAGCAGCACTGCAGTTTATACCTGAAGGATTTTGCCCAATATATGTATTTTCTTTGTCAGGCAATTCTCTGCTTTCTTAAACTTAGGGACACAAAGTAGCACTTCAATTCAGTGTCTAGGGAGAGTTCTGACAGCAAAACCACCAACCGAAAGCATCCAAATGCACAAAAATGTAGCATTAAGTGCGAGTAGAGTAAGTGGGCGAGGGTTCTGCCGTGGTGACAGCCAGCCGAAGCAGTAAGACGGAACACCGCCCCACCAGACCACGACCTGGGCCTGCGGGTCGGGTGACACAAATCTTTTGGCAGCTCCACGCATGTCTGAAAATGATTCTGAGAGTTTCATGGGTATTGATCTGGGGTCACCAATGCATATTGGTGTGTAGGCAAGTTTGCAAATGTGGAATGCATGGATAATGGGGAATTGCAGAATTCAGATGCAAGAGCCACTGAACTCTGTGAAGACATGAAGACTGGAGAGTGCCCCAGGGGACTTCTGGAGGCTTTGATTTAGGGATTATTGCCATGTTCCTTGATCTCTGTGTATAGCTAGCTGGAGAGAGGGTGAAAGCTCAGAAGTTACAAAGAAAAAAGAAGGAAAGGAGAGTTCCAGAGATGGGCTTTGGGATGTTCCTGCAAAGGAGAGAGACGGGACAGTGGGAGAGAGAAACGGATAAAGAAAGAGTTGATTCATGAATGAGAAACTTGGGAAGGTCAAATGCTGCTGTAGAACCTAATCTAGTGAGAGGTCAGAATCAACCTTTCGATGACATACGGGCTGGTGGTGGTTTTCATAGTTTCGTTTGGGACCATAGAGTTTAAGGTCTGACTGACGTCATGGGAGCGCAAATGTGGACTTTCCAGGAGAGACAAACAAGGAGCAAAGCAGAGGGGATGAGGGGGCAGATCCGTGGTGAAGTAACTGCCGTTCAAGCACAAGGACTGGAGTTTGGATCCCCAGAACCAGTACGTGCTGGTTGGAGTGGTGGCCAGTGTGTACCTCCAGCTTTGGGAGCAGGCAGGATCCCTGGAGCAGGCTGGGGGGGTGGGGAGTCCCTGATATCAACCAGGCGTCTTCACATTCTCATGCGCTCACTGCATGCACATTCCATCCCCACACTAGTATCCGTACACACCTGCTGCAGAAGTGCACACACACACACACACAAATATGAATAATGGAAACAAGAAAAAAAAGAAAAGAAAAAATGGAGAATTACTTTTAAGGGGGACCATGAAGCATGTTTGTTAGGGAGCAGACCCAAAGGTCCACAGTCAGAGAGGAGAAGTTGGCAGATGGTCTTCCACGATTGTGGTGTTGGCTTGACTTTGCATCAAGTGCATGCTGGGAGTATTCTCCCTCATCTGTGGATGAGGCCAAGTGAGGTCAGACACTTGTTCATGGTCACACACACGGAGCCCACAGCAGATTCCGATACAGATGTGGCCCTTTTGGTCCTGAAGTTTGTGGCTCCATAGCTGTCACTTGAGAATGCAATCAACACCGTAGAGGGATTACCTGGTACCACCTGTCACTCAGTCACTCAACCAGCCTGGAGGAGAAAAGCTGAGCTGTGTTTGGAGCACAGCTGTAAGTCCGGGTAATTGCTAATATCTCTGTTTCCAGAGCGTGTCTTACCTGTAGGGGATCACAGGGTCACCTCTGTGGCATGTGGAAATAGAATTCATTCCTTCAGGGTCATTCCAAATCAAGCATTTAATTAATCTTCCCATAAGTCTCTGTTCCCACTCTGATCCCAGGTGAGAGATTTCCGAGGCAGCAGGTTCAGCTTTGCCCATCCACAGTGTGTGCAGCCTGGCTTGCTTTGGACCCTGCCTACAGGGGTTCGATAAATCACTGTTGTTAAGCAGAGTAATCTATTCCCCTGACACCCACATGGCCCTCTTGCTGTATTTTAAAATATATCAACTAACTTACCACCACTGCGATTGCTTGTAATGTCTCTGACGCATCCAATTTCAACAGCTCGATGAAAATGTCACAGTAAAGACAGGAAAACAAGGCGGGCAGGCAGTGTAGACGGCCGACTTGAAAAGTGCACTGGGAGGGCACACGCCCAGAAGGGATCCCGGGAATAGACTCTGCCAGCATTTGGGAAACAGACTCCCTAGCAGTATCTCTTCTATATACACCCTTCGAAGCATCTGTAGAAGTACCTCTTCTATATACACCTTTCTGAAGCATCTGTAGAAGTATCTCTTCTATATATACCCTTCGAAGCATCTGTAGAAGTATCTCTTCTATATATACATTTCTAAAGCATCTCTTCTATATGTACATCATTCTGCAGCATCTGTAGCAGTATCTCTTCTATATACACCTTTCTGAAGCATCCATCCCTATGCTTCCAGTTGTTTTGGTTTTGGTGCTGAATTTAATCAAGGGGCTTTCACATGCTAAGTTGGCACACAGCTGAATACCTAGGTTCATTTTATTGTTTTTTTGAGACAACCTTCCAGTGACTCCTTAATAGACCTGGTGTGCACTGTAGAGCTCAGGCTGTCCTCAGACTTACTGAAACACCTATGCCTCAGTTCAGGGATGACTGCCCCATGTCACTGTGCTGTGCTTGAGTCTTTTTCCTCAGGGAATCAACCCACTCTCCCAAGTTCTTTCTCATGGAGTATCAACTGTCTGGCTAGTGTCTTCTTCTTCTTCTTCTTCTTCTTCTTCTTCTTCTTCTTCTTCTTCTTCTTCTTCTTCTTCTTCTTCTTCTTCTTCTTCTTCTTCTTCTTCTTCTTCTTCTTCTTCTTCTTCTTCTTCTTCTTCTTCTTCCTCCTCCTCCTCTTCCTCCTCTTCTTCCTCTTTTCTTCTTCTTCTTCTTCTTCTTCTTCTTCTTCTTCTTCTTCTTCTTCTTCTTCTTCTTCTTCTTCTTCTTCTTCTTCTTCTTCTTTTTCTTCTCTATGGAGTCTTAGCTGGCCTGGAATTTGCTATGCAGACCAGACTAGCCTTGAATTCATGCAGATCCCCTGTGTCTGCCTCCTGGGTCCTGGGATGAAAAGTATGCACTAACATTAGGATTCTGACTAGTGACTTTGATTTTCCAGGAAAGCCTTTGTTGTAGAAAGTATTCCTGTTGCTGAATTAGGAATTCTGGAGTTGAGTGCAGGGGTGTTATATTCATTCTGTCCACACAGGGCTATCGAATCATCAGGCCTGGCTTTGGCGAGACTGCAGATGCCGAGGACAAACTCTCCGCGAGGGAAAAGGTAGCAGCAGACTGTGGTTGAGTCTCAGCCATGTGCCAATCACATGGTAAATAAAGTGACTGATGGAGACTCAGGATTCCTCGTCTTTAAAAGAGGGATGATCTGTAGTACCCACTTTTAGGATTTCCAGGGGAGTTAAAGTGACAGTTAGTCCGAATCCTTAAAGCTCAGTAAAACCTTGGTCCTGAGGGAAGTTGGGGTGTATCGTGTCGGCTGTTTCTCCACCTAGAGTATTCACTCAGTTTAGTCTGAGGTCCACTGAGGGCCCCTCTGCTGGTATATTCCAATCTAGAATGTTCTCTACCTGCTAATGGATGTTTCCCATCTCCCCCAAGGAAGGCTCTGTGGTGGCTAATATTGACTGTCAGTTTGATAGTATCTGGAATCTCCTAGAAGACAGCTCGCTGGGCACACGTGTGAGGAGGTTGGTAGGACTCGGGGAAACTGAGTCAGCAAGACTCACTGGACTGTGACAACATTCTAGAGCCAGGATCCTGGAGTAAACAAAAAGGAGAAAGTGAGCTACACCCGCGTTCATCTCCCTCTGCTTCCCGACTTTGGATGCAGTGTGACCAGTAGCCTCCTACTCCTGCCACCATGCCTCGCTGCGACCTCCCCAACACCCTCAAACAGCGAGACCAAACACACCCTTGCTTCCTTGCCACAGCAGCGAAGAGAGTGACTGATACAGAATCTTAATGTGATGTCTGAGCTCTCCCACTGTGATAGAATCCAGAACTCCATCTCATCAGTGTAGCATAGAGTGTCCATACATCTTGCCTTGTACCGGAGCAGTGATGACCTGCTCAACACCTTTGTCTTCCTGGTGCCTTAAAGCCTGACTGCATACGTTTAGCTCCTTTGTCGAAAATCAGGTGTTCATAGGTTTGTGGATTAATATCTGGGTCTTTGATTTGATTCCATTGGTCGACATCTTTGTTTTTGTGCCAATACCAAGCTGTTTTCATTACTGTAGCTCTGTAATAGAGTTTGAAGCCAGGGATGGTAATGCCTCCAGAGGTACTTTTATTGTATAGGATTGTCTTAGCTATCCTGGATTTTTTGTTTTTCCATATAAAGTTGATTATTGTTCTCTCAAGGTCTGTGAAGAATTTTGTTGGGATTTTGATGGGGATTGCATTGAATCTATAGATTGCTTTTGGTACCTGTATAAGAATGAAAATAGATCCATATCTATCACCATGCACAAAACTCAAGTCCAAATGGATTAAAGACCTCAATATTAATCTGACCACACTGAATCTGATAGAAGAGAAAGTTGGAAGTAGTCTACAACACATGGGCACAGGAGACCACTTTCTACATAGAACCCCAGTAGCACAGACAATAAGAGCAACAATGAATAAATGGGACCTCCTGAAACTGAGAAGCTTCTGTAGGGCAAAGGACACTGTCATTAAGACAAAAAGGCATCCTACTGATTGGGAGACGATCTTCATCAACCCCACATCAGACAAAGGCCTGATCTCCAAAATATATAAAGAACTCAAGAAACTAGACATTAAAACTCTAATTAACCCAATTAAAAAATGGGGTACTGAACTGAGCAGAGAATTCTCAACAGAAGAAGTTCAAATGGCCAAAAGACACTTAAGGTCATGCTCAGCCTCCTTAGCGATTAGGGAAATGCAAATCAAAACATCTCTGAGATACCATCTTACACCTGTCAGAATAGCTAAAATAAAAAACACCAATGATAGCCTATGCTGGAGAGGATGTGGAGTAAGGGGAACACTCATCCATTGTTGGTGGGAATGCAAACTTGTGCAACCACTTTGGAAATCAGTGTGGCGGTTTCTCAGGAAACTGGGAGTCAACCTACCACAGGACCCAGCAATTCCACTCTTGGGAATATACCCAAGAGATGCCCTATCATACTACAAAAGCATTTGTTCAACTATGTTCATAGCAGCACTATTTCTAATATCCAGAACCTGGAAATAACCTAGGTGTCCCTCAACAGAAGAATGGATAAAGAAGGTGTGGCACATATACACTTTAGAGTTCTACTAAGCGGTAAAAAACAATGACATCTTGAATTCTGCATGCAAATGGATGGAAATGGAAAACACTATCCTGAGTGTGGTAACCCAGACCCAAAGAGATGAATATGGTATGTACTCACGCATAAGTGGATTCTAGCCATAAATAAAGGACATTGAGCCTACAATTCATGATCCTAGAGAAGCTAAATAAGAAGGTGAACCCAAAGAATAACATATAGTTATCCCACTGGATATTGGAAGTGGACAAGATTGCCGGGCAGGGGTTGGGAGCACGGGGTGGGGGTGGGGTAAGGGGAGATGGGGAGAGAGAAGGGAGAAGGGGAGGATGGGGAGAGCTTGAGGGAATGGGATGGTTGGGATGGAGGAGGGATGGATGTGGGAGCAGGGAAGTAGATATCTTAATTAAGGGAGCCATTTTAGGGTTGGAAAGAGTCTTGACTCTGGAGCAGTTCCCAGGTGTCCAAGGAGATGTCCCCAGCTTGTTCCTGGGGCAGTAGAGGAGAGGGTGCCTGAATTGGCCCTATCCTATAGCCACACTGATGAATATCTTGCATATCACCATAGAACCATCATCTGGCGATGGATGGAGATAGAGACAGAGACCCACATTGATTACTGGACTGAGCTCCCAAGGTCCATATGAGGAGCAGAAGGAGGGAGAACATGAGCAAGGAAGTCAGGACCGCGAGGGGTGCGTCCACCCACTGAGACGGTGGAACTGACCTAATGGGAGATCACCAAGGCCAGTTGGAGTGGAACTGATGGAGCATGTGATTAAACCAGACTCTCTGAATGTGGCTGACGGTGGAGGCTGACGGAGAAGCCAAGGACAATGGCGCAGGGTTTTGATTCTACTACATGGACGGCCTTTGTTGGAGCCTAGTCTGTTAGGATGCTCACCTTTCTGGACCTGCGGGGAGTGGGGAAGACCTTGGACTTCCAAGGGGACTACCAATAGGGTAGGGGACCCTGACTGCTCCTTGGACTGGAGAGGGAGGGTAAGGGGAAGTGGGGGGAGGGGAGGGAAGTGGGAGGAGGGGAGGAGGTGGAAATTTTCAATAGAAAAAAAAAAAGCCTGACTGGAAATGAAGAAATGACAGACGCATAAACAGGAAAGCTGGAACCAGGCATGTCGTGCTCACTGACAGTGCCACTCAAGGACCACTTGACCCAGAGCCTAGAGAATTTATCACGCACAGCGCAGGGGGCGGGGCTAGCTGATTGGCAGCGGCCTCAGGCTATAAACTTCTGGGAGAAGGAAACTGCAGTCACTAAAGTTTGCACACATTGGTTGATTGTTTGTAAATATTCATACTCGCGCGTACTGTTAAAATTCACACCCGGACCAGAGGCAGGTAAAGGAGGAAGCCAATTGGGGTCATGTATGGTTTATAAACAGACAAATCAGGATCGATGTACTACACTCGCAGGACCGAGTGACGCGGCTACACCATTGTGGGTGCAGTCAGTCCTGTTCCTGACGCTGCTGCCACCTCATTCCAAAAGGAATGAGCAGCAAGCTGCCAGCCATGCATGGTCCCATGACTCGCTTTCAGCTCACCCACCCCGGAGAGAGAGCACTTCACCCGGCCTTTGGTTCAGGTAATCCGCAAACAGCCCACTTCTCTGCCGGTGGCTCCGTCCTTCCCTGCTAGCTCACCCACCCCTCACCCTGCCTAGACTCTAACCCCAAATGTGGCCACATTAGCTTCCTCTACAGAGGCTGCAGCTGCCCACTATGGTTGCTGCTGGACATGCTGGGCCTGAGTCCCCTTTGAACTTCTCTCTGCTCAGCTCTGTTCTCTCTGCCCCAGAATCTGTGTCTTGCCCAAACACCACCTGGCTTCATAGCTTTCCCCAAATCTCTACCGCTTGGAAGTTACTAAGTTCTTGTACAATATTCTCGTGTTTTAGTATTGCTTCTGAAGTGTTTATTCCGTGCTTGCTACCCTCTACACGGAACATAATGTGAGGCCCACAAGAGTGCCCCTGCCGGCTAGTCTGACGGCAGGTTGACACAAGTCAGAATCGGCTTCAGCTGAGAAAAATATAGGGCATTTTCTTAATTAGTAATCAGTACAGGTAGGGCCCAGCTCGTGGTGGTGCTTCCATCCCTGGGCTGGTGGTCCTGGGCCCTATAAAAAAGCAGACTGAAGGGCGGATCTCTGTGAGTTCGAGACCAGCCTGGTCTACAGAGCTAGTTCCAGGACAGGCTCCAAAACCACCTTGAAACCCTGTCTCGAAAAACCAAAAAAAAAAAAAAAAAAAAAAAAAGCAGACTGAGCAAGCCATGGAATACAAGCCAGTGAGCAGCAGCTCTCCACGGCCTCTGCATCAGCTCCTGCCTCCAGATCCCTGGTCTGCTCCAGTTCCTGCCTAACTGCTCTGAAGGTGAGCTCTTCTGTGGAACAGTGAACAACTTGCTTTGGTTCATGGTGTTTCGTCACAGCAAGAGTGACCCTAACTGGGACAGACACTGGTACTAGAATCACGGGGTGTTGCTGTGACAGACCTGACCATGTTGTTTTGGGGGAGGGTTGTGGAAGACTTGGGAACTTGAGGCTGGAAAAATCACTGAGTGTTCAAAGTTGAGTGAGCTAGCTGTTCTGTGGGAGCTTGGAAGATGTTGAGAGGAACGCAGGAAATGGAGGCCTGGCTATGATGTTCCAGAGGGAAGTTTCAGAGTCACCTAAAGACTTTCTGGGGGTCGTTTTCTATTCTGAGTTAAGATTCTATGGTTCTGGTCAGTTGGGGCTGAAAATTGGCTGTAATTGACCAGAGCCCAACACCACTAAAGTAAAACCCTTGTTTTAGTGGGACAATTGATGCCGGTTAGCTGGAGCTGAGAAACTAACGGTGACTAAGGAGAGACTGAGATGAACTCTTCTGGGAAGTGTTTTCTGGGGGTCAGTACACGTGAAGATGCGTTCCAGAGACTGCCAAAGTTGTACCGCCCTCCGGCAGCTCAAACAGTGCTGAAAGAGTCACCCAGATGGTGCTCGTTTTGAAGGCAAGCAGGGGTCATGAAAAGCAGCTGAAGTTTGGCACTGGGAGACCAGGAGAGGCGTTGAAGGTGCGGCCTCAGTAGCAGTGAAAACCAAGGACTGAAGAGGACATGGAGAGCTTGAAGCTTAGCATCATGAATAGAACCACAGGAGGCTGTTGGTGAAAGTGTGGCCCAATTGCAATAGAGAGCCCAGAATTTTGGAAATTTCAGTACCACCAGAGACCACCAAGCGGTGGAAGGGACCCACCCAAGACAAACCGTGTGCTACAGAGGGCAGGGCCAAAGAGGTGAGTGATTCAAACCCTTCAGAGGAGCCCAGAAAACTGTGAGTCAATCCCAGATATGGGCCATTGTGTTACTTAAACTGTTGGAGTTTGGTCCCACTTTGTTCTGATTGTGTCTGTGCCCTGGATCTTCCCCGAAGTAAGAAAGTATTTAACTTATATTTTTTTATAGGAGCCTGCCCACAATTGAGAGACACTGGAAATTAGAGGACTTCAGATTTTAAAAGATACTGAATTTTGAGGCATTTGAGTTTCCCCAAAAAAGCAGTAGGACTTTTAAGTTTATAAAAGGTCTGGTATTGTGGTCATTATTACTGCGCTATCTTAGGCATAACCAAGAAATGGGAGGTCTGTGTTGACAGGGATCAGTTGTGCTGTGTGGTTTTCTGTCAAGTTGACACAAGCTGGGGTCTTTGGAGAGGAGAGAGCCTCAGTTGAGAAAATACCTCTGTGGAATGGGGCTGGAGGCAAGCCTGTAAGGCATTTTCTTAATTAGTGATTGATGCGGGAGGGCCCAGTCCACTGTGGATGGCGTCATCCCTGGGCTGGTGGTCCTGGGTTCTATGAGGAATCAGGCTGAGCAAGCCAGTAAGCAGCACCCTTCATGGCCGTGCCTCCAGGTCCCTGCCCTGCTTGAGTTCCTGCCCTCGCTGTTTTTAATGGTGAACTGTTACTAGTGAAACCCTACTTCCCCAGCTGACACGACCCTTAGCCAGTATGACCCAGCATAGAAGGATAGCACATCATGACCGCTTCTCTCCAAGAAGGGTTTTATTTTTTCTTTTTCCAGGGGTGCCTTGAAGTTGGCTCCCATTCTTCATCTATAGCTCACTTATTTTTTTTAACTTGAGGAAATGACTGGCAAATAATGGGACAGCTCAAAGCAGATACGAGACAGCGGGGTCTGAACAATCCGAGAACTTACGACCTTCCCAGAATCGACCATCACCCCATGTTTGTGTTCACACTGCAGCCCATTCACGGGGGGGCAGTCCAAGGTCTATGGACATAATGAGCGTCAGCTCCTTAGGAATACTGTGTTTATTATGTGATTATGGGTGTGTCCTCACCAGATAGCTCAACTATCTGACGCTGAGAGAAGGGATACAGGTACTGTCTGGTGAACAATGGAACGGTGTTGAGATTGTTGAACGAGACAGGAAATGTCTGTGCATTGTGTCTTAACCCCAAAACTGGAGCCCCTCAGTGAGTTAACATTTGTGATGGTAATGTGTTCTCACCCATAATCCCTGCGGTAGCACTAGTCGGTGGTCTACCTTACAGCCGAGGCATTGGCAAGGCCCTTTAGCCTTCTCTCTAACCCTCGGTGGCATACCCACCCTGGCAAGATGGATGTCTACGTTTGATTGAAGCTGGACTCTTTAGGACACTCCAGCTAAGTGGGTCTCTTCAATATCACCTCCCAATTGTCCTAGATCAGGGGGCTGTCTTAGCAGAAGACCATTCCCTCACTTCCTATGCTCCTACTGCCTGAGGTAACCTGCTAAGTGTACCTGGTGGCCTACATTCAGTGTCCAGAATGTTGTCCTGTAAAGTTGCGAACCGTTTCCACATGTTCTAGAGGTTCTGGGAGTCAGGTGCAGCCGGGACGTTTTTATTCAGTGTGTGAAGATACATGGCACCTAGTTGGTTATGTGCATAGGACTCTTCTAGCCAAGAGATGGAGCTGCCTGACATATCTCAACTTCCTGTTTAAGCATTTGTGTGTGTGTGTGTGTGTGTGTAGGTCAGAGAATTCTTGCCTTGCATCCTGTTTGTCCCAGATATTGAACTCAGATCATCAGGCTCCTGGCTCCTGGCAAGTGCTTTTCCTGCTAAACCATCTCACTGGTACCCACTAACTTCTGATAAAAACCATAAAACTCACAGAGCTATGGCATATCTGAAAATGCAACACACAATATGCTACAGCCATGTGTAACTAGTAGCCATGGTTGAAGCTAATCAGGTCTACTGACTCTAGACTGAGGGCTAGTCGTTGCCTAATTGTGGCAAGATGGGTCTTGCTTCTCTCCACCTCTGCTTCCTGTGATGTCACAGGAAGGAACTGATTTCTAGAGGCCCAGCCAGTGAGGGGGATGGAAGAAAGGAGAAGTCGACACTAGAATGGATGGAATTGGAACAGAGTCCTTGCTGGGATGGCGCAGCCACCTATCTTTCGGATAAGTGCAGTACGTGTTCTAGACCAACTGTGGGAAGAGTCAGTTTTCTCTAGTTCTGCCCTTTAACCTGTCCCCAAGCCAACCTGTTCTGGGAGGACATTGTCTCAGGTGTTATCCAAGATGCAGTTGGAAAACTCTTGATGCTTTTATTTTATTTCGTTTTGCCTGCATATATGCCTACCATTTATGTGTCTGGTATAGGCTGAGGCCAGAGGGAAAGGCACTGGATCCCTGGAAGTGGAATTACAGGTGTGTGTGAGCCTCAGTGTGGGTACTGGTTTTTGATCCCTAATTCTCTGGTTATTGATCCCAAATCCTCTGGAAGAGCAGCCGTTGCTCTCAACAGCTCGATCATCTCTCCAGCCCCCAGAAAGCTCTTTAGTGACGATATTCTTTGTTTTGACAATGATGTTAGTTTTGTGTGATGAAGGCAGCCTGCTTTGGTAACATAGTATTATGTGTGATTACTCTGTCATTGTCATGTGTTTCAGAACAGAACGTAGACATACAAGATTCAGGTGAGCTACCACAGCAGAGTACCCTGCACCTGAGACTTGAGTCTCTTGACTTCGGAGCCATCCTTTCTGTTTGGACTATAATTGCTTTTCCCTTCTGATATCTTGTGTGGATTTTCTTCATATTCCATCCTTGAACTTCCCATATTAACACCCAGTTGCTATTTTAGGGCTCCTTTCCCTTTGGTCTCATTACCAGGCATGTCTTCATGATGCTTGCATCTTTTACTCCTAGTCATGACTTCTTTCGTGGAGTCTGGACATCCAGACTAGCACGTTCCCCCTCTGGATGTCTCTAAAACAAATACAATCCCTTTTATCTCTAAATAAGTCATCTTCTGTTCCTCACCCTTCCCCAACCCCAGTATTGCCTGTCCAATGGACCACATCACCATCTTCCCTTCCAGGAAAGTTTAAGAAGCAGTCTGGGTTCTCCCCATTTCTTGTTCCTCACTCAGTTGAGCCCAGAGTTGTGTGGGTTTCCCATTTACAGCACCTCATGGCCAGGATCAGCTTCTCCTTCTGCTACTGATGTCCACTAGCCCTCAAGACGACCCCTTCTTGTTTCTCAGATTTAAGAATGCTAAGAGATGTTGAAGCGAGTGAAAACATAGGCATTGAAGCAGAGGGAATTAAAATGAAAAAGCTCGACGCCTGTTTGGTTTGTGCATGAACTCCCCTATCCTGTGTTTTTCAGCTGAGCTTTCTGAGCTAACCCTTGCCTCTTTCCGAGGTCCATCGGCGTAGACCTCTCACTGTGCCAGTTGTCTGAACTCATGTTACTCTCCCTCCATCATGTTAGCGCCGCAGCTCGACTTTCTTCCCTCTCCGCATCCTATGCTGCTGTCTGGTTCTCTATGCCAGTCATGGAAATAAATGTTCAGGAGAAGGCCGTGGGGATCTCACTCTGGCACCAGGAAAACCGCTCATCTTACATGCAAAGTTATAGAATTAGAATTTCCCCTTTGAAAACTTTCTCTTTGGTGTGGACAGAAATTTCACCCGCGATTCTCTGCCATGCTGAAGTTAATATGAACCTTGGCTGTGGTGTTCATTCCTAAGTATTTCCATGCCCTATAGAAATACAAATGACTTTGTGCCAGCTCACTTTAGGATAGGGTAGCCTCATTTGAAACATTAAAACTTTTATTTCCTTTTAGAACCATACTAAATGAACACAGCAATTTTCGGAATCTATAAAAGATGAGAAAACAAACTATGGTGTCATTATTTTACAATGAATATCGCTGTTGTGTATTCTACTGGGAAGTGAGCTTTTGTAAGATAGAATCCCACAGCCATTGAAGAAAAGAACTCAGTTTCATAGGCTTGAGTGCTTGGTCATCAGGGAGTGGCATTGCTTTCCAGGGATTAGAAGGTGTAGCCTTGTCAGAGTAGGTGTGGCCTTGTCAGAGTAGGTGTGGCCTTGTCAGAGTGGGTGTGGCCTTGTCAGAATAGGTGTGGCCTTGTCAGAATTGGTGTGTCACTAGAGGTGGGCTTTGGGATTCAAATGCTTAAGCCAGGCCTGAAGCTTGAGTTTGAATTTTTTTTCTGAGACAGGGTTTCTCTATAGCTTTGGACCTATCCTGGAACTTGCTGTTATAGACCAGCCTAGCCTCCAATTTACAGAGGTCCGCCTGCCTCTGCCCCCTGAGTGCTGGGATTAAAGGCGTGGGCCACCACTGCCTGGCTTAATTGTCCTTATTAAAAACCTGGAGTCAGATATTAAGGGGTGAAGTCAGTGCAGCCAGCCTCTAGAGAGACCTTTTACCTCCATTGAACCCTCAGACCAACAGGGAGATCCTGTCTTCAGACTGCCTCCTCAGACTATATCAACTGACTGCACCCTCAGTCTGCACCTGAGCTCCTGTCTCCTCCCACCTTATATTCCTCTCTCTGCCCAACAGTATCCCCTCCTATTTCCACCTCCCTAGTGCTGGGATTAAAGCTGTGGGACTCCTAAGTACTGGGGTAAAATGTGTGAGCGCCATCACTGCCTGGCCTCTAGTGGCTTAGCTTTGTGCTCTGATCTTCAGGCAAGCTTTGTTTGTTAAAACACAAACAAAATATCACAACGCAGGCCCAGTGTCTCTGTATTTCTGCTGCATGCAGATCCATGTAGAACTCTTTGGCTCCTACAATACCATGTCTGCCAGCAATCACCATGCTTCCCACCATGCTGATAATGGCCTAAACCTCTGAGACTGTAAGCCAGCCCCACTTGAATGCTTTCCTGTAAAAGAGTTGCATGACCATGGCGTCCTTCACAAGAGAACCCTGAGACAATCTAGGCTGGGTTTGAAATAATAGCAAGTTATAAGCCCCAACATAATTTCTTTAACAAAAAGAAAAAGAGAAAGAAACCCTGACATCTCCATGCTCAGCTGCGAAAGCTCATCTCCATTGTCTTTAGGGCTCTTCAGCCTTTAGGCTGGTTTGTCTTGGCCTCTGTGGTTGGTGTGGCAGGCAGGAACTAGAAGTGGTAGAGGAATTTCTGCTGCCATGGCTTGTCCGTTGCGCCTGTAACCCACTGGTCACAATTAGCCAAGTTGCATGCTGGGAGGTGAGTGGTAAAACTGTGTTAGCTTCCAGTTGCTGTGATAGCTGCATTGTCAGAGCTGCTGAGAGAGAGGAAGAAGTGTTTATCCCTTGCAGTTCATCACAGCAGGGAAGCCACAGTGGCTGGTGCTGGAGGAAATGCAATCAGGAACAGAGAGCCATGACTGCATGCGTGCTTCTCCTCTCCCAGCCCAGGGAATGGTACTACCCACAGCAGGTCTCCCTATCTCAATTAATGCAGTCGATGAAACACCCCTTAACATGGCTGGCCAGCATGGTCCAGATATTCCTCCACTGAGACTCTATTCCCAGGCCATCCTAGATTGTCAATTAAAACTTCGTTAGTGGACACGAGCTCTAGGGCAGTGATGTTTTGGGGTTTTGTGAATTTAGCTAAACTGCAATAACACTTCCCAGAAGCCCCTTGTTTGTAAGGTTATATATGTTATGTTTACAGCAGATATTTTCACAAGGCTTGGATAATGGAGGGCAGAAGTGGTAGTCACTTAGTTTGGAAGGAGCCGGTGACAGGTGTTACAAATCTTACGCTGGTCTCTTGGCTCACACGCTGGCTGAGAGACAGGAACTGGCTGGCCTTTGGCTCTCCAGCCCTCAAGTGGACCACTTCGTTTACTACTCTCTAGTCCATGGAGAGGGTGCTAGATTCATCCTCACGTCACCTACACTAGAGATACAAACCCCAGTTCCCCTTCCTGGTCTGCAGTTTGGTCTCCTCTGCTCTAGACCCAAGCTTTCTAGCATCTGCCAGCCTCAATGCCAATAGCTTCAGACCTCTGGGCAGGGGCAGACACCTCAGGCTACCCTAAAGTTTGTCCCCGCCTCATACTAGCTATGATGAACAACCCCTATAATCTCTTGGGCCCTGCTCTCCATAGTTATTTTGATTCTCTGATGAAACAATAATTGATACTTATACATTACATAGCCAGGCCTTTTTTACAGGCCTTATTTGACAGTCAAGGAATTTTATTGCATATAATGCAGAGAGGATAAGATAAAAAACATTTGACTTATGTTGAAAGAAGTGAGGGGGGAAAAGGTGTTGATATACAAAGGAGTCTATAAATGAAGATTAAAACACACACACACACACACACACACACACACGCACAGAGCCAAAGGCAGGCATTAGAGCAGAGAACAGCTTCTATAGCTCCTCTCTGCTACCTACATGTTCAGTGAGCAGGCCTTGATGAAGACACTGTGCCAGAGAAATCCTTACTTGTGCGACTGGATTTGTCTGAAGCACCACAGAGACAGAACACACTAGGTGTAGTGAGGCGCACCGCTAATTCCAGCACGCAGGAAGCAGAAGCTGGTGGATCTGAGTTTGAAGCTGCTTCCTCTACACGGTGAGTTTCAGGCCAGCAAGGGCTACAAGGTGAATCCCTGCACCCCACCCTCCACCCCACGTAAAAAAACTAAAACCAACAGAGAATTTCAGTAAAACCCACTCTGATCTCTGACATCTGTCTGTCACAAGACTCCTAGGATGCTGTGGCCTCTCTAGTGGTAGGGGAAGGCTGCAGGAGACACTGTCCCTAGCTTCTAGCTTGAGTTATTTTCTGAACACAAGTCCCCTGAGACTTCCTCAAAACATGCAGTTGACCAGACGAAGGCTGTGGCTGGGACTTGGCCATCCCTTCTTCTGCAGGCACAGTCCTGTTGGGGGTGTCAGACACTCTCACTGGAAGAGGAACTACTCACATCCCAATTCCCCTCCCCCCACCAACCTCCTTTCCTCTGGCTGAAGCAGATCTTGCTACACTGCTTCCAGGAACCGGAAAATACCCAGGGCACCCAGGGCAAAGAAATCTATTCATAGATTGCATGTGATTCAGACCTCCTGAGTGGACCTCAGCCGGCAGGAGGCTGAGATTTTCTGGGGCAGTGGTTCTCAACTGCCCATTCATACAGCTCCTCACGTTGTGGTGATTCCCCCCAACCAATAACTAAAATTATTTTGTTACTTCATAATTGTACTTTTGCTACTGTTATGAATTGCAGTGTAATTTCTGATATGCAGGAGACCCCAGTGAAAAGGTTGATTGACTCCCAAAGGGGTTGTGACCCACAGGTTGAGAACCATTAGACCTGTCCTTGGGGACAGCTGCTATCAAGAACCAGGGATTCCAAGTTGACCAAGGGATCTGGGTCCACAGAGCGGTTCTGGGACTCTAAAGTGTAGATACACTAGTACCTGTGAGAAAACTGAAGATTTGTTCAGTTCCCAACGAATTCTGGGCTCACTGGGTCACCTGGGTCTGTTCTCTGGGCTCGCTGGGACACTGGGTCTGTTCTCTGGGCTCATTGGGTCACCTGGGTCTGTTCTCTGGGCTCGCCGGGTCACCTGGGTCTGTTCTCTGGGCTCACTGACTCACTTGGGTCTGTACTCTGAATCATACTTTTGTCCCTCACTCTTACTATGTAAAATAGCAATAAATATGCCTTTCCATACCAGGAGAGAGACTTTTCAGAAACACGACAAGAAGTGATAAAGGCACACACAAGATGAAAATTTATTTTATTAATTATTAATATTTACTAATAAGTTATCCAGCCCTGATGGTATGTTAAAATTCACCCTTTTAAAGGACAACATAGACATTCTTTCTTGCTAGAGGTAAGAGAATTAATCCATTTGGTGACATGAGTCCTGGCACAATGACTTCATAAACTTCTCAAGCCTGGGGACGCTCCCATGGAGGAGGACCTAGAGCTGTCTGCAGAGTTCTCAGTTTTCACGCGTGCTCTGTTCTGTTGATTTTCACACTGTGTCGTCTTCTACACAGGAGTCTCATTAACCCTTATTTCAAAGGTGGCAGCACAGGAGTGAGTAGAGGGCCTTGGGTAGCCTTCGGCGGTTTTTGAAATCTGGAATTGGCTATCAAATTTTGAAAATATTTGAGAGCTTATCATGGCTTACGAGCCTCCCCACCCCTGCTCAGGGCAGGAGCCTCAGGGATGAAGACAGCTTAGCTAGTTCTTCACCTGGCTCACACAGCCACTGTGTCTGGGTTTAAGAAGCCCGTTTCCTCCAGGCCTCACGGTATTGCATCTCACAGTAGCTTAGAAGGGATCTCCAGGCCAGGACATTGCAACAAAACTTTGAAACAGCTGCCAGGCGTATGTCCTCCTCTGGTTGCTCTTCCATACAGCGCATGGTTAAGGGTTCTGAGTCATGACGTCATCTCTCCTGAGTCATGATGTCATCTCTCCCGAGTCACTAGTCCCCTCTCCTGTGCCTTGGTTTCTGAATCTCCTCAGTCCCTGAAGGTGAGCTTTGGCTCCTTCTTTCTGGGAAGGTGGCATCTTGGGAAGTGAAGTCTTGTCTTAGTCTCCATCACCAGCTCCCAGGCCTCCAAGATGGAGTCATACCACATTGCAGTCTGTCCCTGAATGGCTGTCAAAACCCTGAGCTGGAGCATCACAGGGTCAGCTCTGATTCAGATGCATCGGCTTACTGCCATCTTCATCCACAGGGAAGAGAAAATGGCAGATTCAGGAAAATAAGCCCTTTGGTAACTTAACTTTCTAAAAGGGTAGAAAATTCTATCTTTGCATGCATACAACTGGTCAATATTCTCGCCCCAGACCGTGCAGAGCTCTGATCCCCAATGATTGTTTTAATTTAGAAGACATCTCTCATTAAACTCTCGAGCCTCAGAATGGAACACACAGGGGAGCAAACCCTTCTGTAAATTAAAAATATTATTCAGTGGGAACTGCAACTTTTAACCAATATGGATTTTAATAACCTAAATATTAAAAAACCCTCCCTAGCACAGAAGTCAGAGGTGACTGTGGTTTTAATATTGCTATATACGTATGAGAACCCCAAGCACACTGACTTCAAACAATCCAGTTGTGTTAGAAAACACACATGACAAATGGAAACTCTTACCAGACATTAGGTTGCCTTTTTTAATATCTTGATGAATTCAGGGACCTAGAAAGTGCCTTTTGTTTCATTTGCTTTTTAAAATTTTGCTTCATAATCTTTAAGCTTGTAGAAAGGGAAGAAGGAAAATGCAGCTGAAAAAATAACAGACACACTAGACATGGCGAGAGCTCAGTGGGCGGCTTCTCTTCCGGATATCTCCCCTGGAGAAAATACGTCAGACAGTGAGCGGTGGCACTGGCTAGGAGTCAGGTCTCACGGCACCGCAGTTCACACCTTCCCTTCCGCAGCCTGCCCGCTTGCCCGGCTTACTCTACTCTTATCAACCACTGTCGAGGCACTGGTGGCCTTGGGTTTTAAAAATGGCTGCCTTGGTTTAATTCTGGTGACACCAAAGAATTAAAGGTGACTGCACCAGATCTCAGACAAGAGTCAAAGGTCAGTGTGGCACTGTATGAGCCCAGAACGTCTTCCATCTCGGGCATCAGCATCCTCCAACTTCAGGCTAAGAGAATCACTGCCCTGTCCAAGAGCACGTCTTAATTTAGGGTGGTTTTAGTGTCTGTGGGTTGAGTACCAGTAGAGTTAGTGCACTGTACTGGGTCCCAAGGCTCCACCTAAGAAGCAGAAGGTAGGTCCATGTGGGCTTCCTGCCTGTACAGCATGGCTGTATGTATATATAGACCAGGGATTTGGATTTTTTTAGGAGTCAGCAGCTGAAACTGTCTTGAAACACCTGAAAGCTTTAATCGTTGTGAGAAATGCCATGTGGCCCTTGGTGGCTGAAAGACCTGGAGGCCTGGAAGAGCCTGGCTCAGAGTGCAGTGCCGTGGCTGCACTCACAGAGCAGATTCCATCTTTGCTCGTCTCTGTCTGGCTCTACCGCCTCAAATAGCCTCCCCAAATAATCTACCCACCCAGGTTATTTTCCGCCTCGATAAGTTCTGGTTTCAAGATTCAACATGAAAACAGTTCGGGGGAAGGAATTATGATCTGCTCTGTGTTGAAATACCATTACTGTAACAGTCCTAAACGTGCCATCAGAATCTGTACGTCCTTGTATGGCCGGTGCATTTCTTAGGTTTCCCTCCTGCAGGCGCAGGGAGAGCAAACACTCAGCTCCTCAAGCACCACAAATACAAACCAGCTTGCTTTCACTCCATGCTTTTGAAAGGCAAACGCACCACAGCAAGTTTCTCAGTGTTTTCTGTCACCTTCCAGTGTTGCTTTATTAATACCAGTACACTTAAATAGCATCTGCACCCAACACTAGTTCCTGGCCAAGCTTCTCTTCTTCCATGATCTTAGCATGCATGTGACCTTAAGCGCATTCTCAGTCAGCTCTGTGGCTTTCCGTCTGTGCAGCCCTGCACAGAGTCCTGGGGACCGTGACCCCTCCTCCAGTTATTTGTTCAGCGTGTGGTGTGTGAACCCCAAAGCACCAGGTGCGTAGAGCTCTGAGCTCATCACGTTTCATGGCCATGAAGAAGCTGTCCAGTAGGAACACGGAAGGTTCGGAAGCTTCATGAGATTTCCTTTTTAACTCTCAGAGTTGCGTTTTTAATCTTTTAAATTTTTTTTTTTTTGAGTCAGACTCCCAGCCACCAAAGTGTGGCTTCCTGCCTCTGACCTGTTTGCTGCAATTCGAAGAAATAAATTCCAGCCAGCCGTGACAGGCTGCAGTCAGCATGTGAGACAAGTCCAAGGCCTATCGATTGAGCAGGGGGAGGTCTGCCCCCCACCCCCCGGCCTGGCTTCCTGCTGCACAGAGAGTCTGTGCCCTGCGCTGTTTTTTAGCTTGAGTCTTCTCAAGCGTGAAAACACAGTTACGGATTGTTCTGGGAGCTAAATGGCTCGGCATCTTGGCACTTGGCTGTTTTTTAGCTTTTCAACAATAGCCACTGTTTGCTCCCTGCATCTCCATCCTTCCTTCAGCGATGAGGCAGGCATCTGATGAAAGGCTGGTCACGGCATGCCCCCGTGGTGTCAGTGCGGTGGCATGTGATGGTTCACATGGGGTGTGTTTGATCCAAGGAAGCCCAGCCTCTGCTTGTTCTTCCTTTGTTCTGTCATCTGGGGAGAGAGAGAGAGAGAGAGCGAGTGCCTTCAGCTGCTTTTCCTGATTCTTCCTCCAAGAACCCGCTGTCTGCTTCCCCACAGAACATATTCACCACAAAAGCTCTTATTTTAAAAAGTAAATAACCAGAAATAGAGGTGAGAAAGACCAACTCCTCTCTCCATGGTTAGGAAACAGGAAGCAGGGTTGTTAGAGACACATCTGCTACATTCTTAACACCGTGGCTGGAATCATTTAACAGCTCCAGAGCGGCCTGGTGATATTCTGTTTTGTGAGCGCTAAGGATGTCATATGATAAAAGGGTTGATCAGGACCTTAGCGTGGCGGCTATTAGTGAATCTCTGCCTTTCCAGTGAGTTTGGAAACGCAAGGCTAAGCAGGCAGTAAGAGCTATCACCAGTAGCAAAGGGGTCCCTCCTTGTCTTTCTACAGCACAGCTGGGGACAGTGGTAGGCGGCTCTGCTCACTGACCTGCTCCTTCAGCTCCGCCAGCTGCCCAGAGAGCTGCTTCACCAGACTCATGGTGCTCTCCAACTTCTCCTGCAGGTTCCGCATCTCATTCTGCTCACTGTCACCTTCATTGCTGACAAGGGACATGGCTCGCATCCGGGGAAACCAGTCCAAATTCTTCTCCTGAAAGAAAATAAATGTGAGAACCGGGCAGTGAGTGTGGGTGGCAGCCGGAGGCACTACACAGAATATTCCTGGTTATTTATTATTATTGAAATGTAAATCAGTGTCTCACTTGGGCAGGGCGGTGCACATCTGTAGTCCTATCATTCTGGAAGCTGAGGCAGGAGCTGGTCTTGGTGTTCAAGGCCAGTATGGGCTACATAATGAATTTCAGACCAGCCTGGGCTACAAAGCAGGACTGTCTCTAATAAAACCCAAAGCACAACGTCTCTCAGCATATACAATAAAAGATCCCTCTCTGGCCAAGATCAGGAAGAGCCAGGATTGGTCCCCATGGACTGGGAAAGGCCTAAGCAATGGCTTCCTGCAGGCTCCCAGGTGGTCCTGGCGAAGCAGCCTGTGGGTGTCTGGTGATTCTGGAGTCTTGTGGCAGCAAGAGCAGATCTAAGTGTGTGGGGGGGGGGGGGGGGGGGGGGGGGGATAGGAGAAGCACACACTGCTCCTCAGTAGGAGGTTGTTAGACCGAAGGTTTCAGTTCCTGCCACCATGCTGGGTTCCTGCCCATGTCCTCTGCCAGTTCTGTGGCCTCCAGCTCCTACAGGGAGCAGAAGGTCATGGCCTGGGGTTATACTGTCTGTTCCCTTTGGAAGCAGTGCTATCACTGTGGAGTGTCTTCCCCGGAAGGCAACAGCTGGTGCCACTTTCACCATTTTCTGGGCAGCCTGGGTGTGTCCTCTGTGTGTGTTTCCCCTCCATTGTGGTAGACACCCATCAGTCTCAAACTCTGGCTGGTGAATTCCACAGAGTCGGTGTGCATAAATTAGCACGTAGTTTTCAGTCTTCCTTTACTCCGGAAATTGTAACCGCATGTCAATCACCCATGTCAGAATGGGGACACACCAACCTTTGCACCACAGACCATGGGGGTTGTGTCCCCACCTACCATCACCCTGTCACCACTGCAGGAACCTCTTGCTTACAACCCAGCCCCTCCCAGGTAAGTCCTGAGAAGACTCTGCCTGGGCTCTCAACCCACAGTGGGGAGAGGTGTTTGTCCTGCCATTTCATCTTGACCCTTCTGGTCCTTGGCATGGCTTGTTGTTGTTGTTGTTGTTGTTGGTGGTGGTGGTGGTGGTGTGGGGGGGGAAGGGAGGAGGGGAGGGAGGGGGGAGAGAGAGAGGAAGGGAGGGAAGGAGGTTTTAGAGTAACAGATTCATTCAGCTACTCCTGCCACACCTACAGTCAGGCATTTAGGGCTCACAGTCATGTGTGTGGCTCAGAAGACCAAGAGTTAGTTCTTTCCTTCTGCCGTGTGAGTCCTGGGGAATCACACTCGGGCTGGGGAATCACACTCGGGCTGGGGAATCACACTCGGGCTGGGGAATCACACTCGGGCTGGGGAATCACACTCGGGCTGGGGAATCACACTCGGGCTGGGGATCACACTCGGGCTGGGGAATCACACTCGGGCTGGGGAATCACACTCGGGCTGGGGAATCACACTCGGGCTGGGGATCACACTCGGGCTGGGGAATCACACTCGGGCTGGGGAATCACACTCGGGCTGGGGAATCACACTCGGGCTGGGGATCACACTCGGGCTGGGGAATCACACTCGGGCTGGGGAATCACACTCGGACTCCCAGCTCCGGCAGCAAGCACCATCCTGGGCCCTGAGAGGCAGAGTTAGAACTGAAGCCAGGGGTGATGTCTGTGCTGCCGACCAGATGATTTTACTGCCACGGACCTGTATTTAAAGTGATGCAGGTGGTAACCTCAATACCATCCTTTCTCCCTACGGTGACTCTTAGGATGAACCCTACAGAGTCCCTGGTGCCATCGTGAAGGTGACCAGCTAAGCAATGGGGTGGTTCGGTTGCCAGCCAGACTCTGAGACGAAGTACAACAGTGACTTCCTCTCTGTCCCCTACGGGTCACTAGAGGAGGACTTCGCCTGGAAACTGCCCTTTGCTCAGAGGTTAAAGGTGGTCATGTCTTCAAGTCAGAGTTCCAGAATTCTCCAGCTCTTCTTCTGGGGTAAGAAGCAGGTGCCCCCCAGAGGTGAGATTGTGGGAAAGGAGATGGGACAGGGAGAGCTGAGGGGATTAAAATAAAGGCTGATGTCTTTGTGTGTGAGAACAACTCTGGCTTTTCAGGGAAATGGGTGGCACTGGGACTATCAAGATAGATATGTTGTGTTTTTTCCCATAGGCGGAATCGAGTTAAATTCAGATTCTTACATAGCTGACACACATATGTACACATGCACACATAAAAGTAGACTACAAGAGGTCAGAAGAGACATTAAGGCAGGATGGGATAAAGAGACACGTGACTTGGAAGGGGGTTCCTCAGGGGCAGAAGTGTTGGGGTTCATCTGGTGGCACAGGGTCAGATGATCCCAGGAAACATGGCAATTAATACCCCAAGTGAGGGAGGGTGAAGATACCCCTTCCATGATCAGGCAGAATGTCCTCAACAGACCGCTTTACCGAAGAGAAGACAAGACAGGTTTGTGAAGCCATCTCTGCAAAGAGGCTCCTGCAGGCGCCCGGCTGGATAGGTCATGTCCAATGCTGCCCGCTTTTGAGGAGACAATGGCAGCTCTCTCTGAGCAGATTCTGCTGGAGCTGCCTGGCCACGGGACTCTCCCCACTCTGTCTGCGCTGGTCCCTTTGTTCACTCATTCCTTTTATAATTCCCGCTTGTGAATCCACGCCCGTGCTAGGCACTGGGGAACAATGGTGAGCAGCCCCCAGCCTGTGCCCCGTGCTTTTCTAACCCACAGGCAGGCAGTCACCGATGACAAAGGCAAGAGGTACCAGGGAGCAGCGATGGTCTGTTCCTGTCCTCGGGAGTCCATTCTCTCTCTTTGCCCACTCTGAGTATTTCTGGCTGCTCTAATTTGTCACGTTTCTCCCTCTGTCTGTCTGTCTGTCAACCGATCAAGTATGAAAGGAAGATATATGGGTAATTTTCTAATGTTTAAAAACTGCTGAGATTCCTTGTCCCTTTTCCCCAGACATGGAGTCTAGACTTGCACTTCCAATTCCACCTGTCTCTGCTGTGCCCACTTGGCTCTTCTCTAGGCAGGCTCTAGATTAATATTGCCAACTCTTCCCATACTCATGACCTTAAGATTTACCCTCTCCAACGAGGGTCACTATACCCACATATGCAACTCCTGCAACAGGCATGAAGATGACATGCCCTGGGCCTGCCTCCCCTTGCCCCATTCCTCACAAGACTAGTATGTCCAACTCCCGTAGGACCTGTTGCCTGAAGAAAACTTCTGACCCCTGAAACTTGCCTATGAGCATCTTCTAACTTTACAGCAGTCTGCTCTGGGCTTAGAAACCTCACTGAGCTCAAGTTGAGCCAAGTCTACTTTTGATGCCCTCCTTAAACATTAACACTGAATTGCCCTTAGCCCCATACAGCTGGTCAGTTGTCTGAGAAATTGGTGTAATGGGACAAGAACTTCAGCCAACCATTCAACACAGAAGACAATATTTCTACAACAAGCATTATCAGTGACCTTACCCCAGATGCCTAGATCCCACCTCAAACATGGACAACTAAAAATTAATACTTCCATTGCAATGTCCCCTGAGAAAAGCCACTTAGATGATACACAAGATAAGGATTCAAGGAGGGATGAATAAATGCCAAATTGAAGACTGCAAAAATATAGTTGGATGAAATAACAAAAACAACTCAAGATATGAAAACAGAATTTAGTGAAGAAATACAATCTCCGAAGAAACATCAAATGAAATAAACCTTGAAATAAAAAATTTATGAGTTCAAACAAAAAATTCATAGGAAAATTTCACCAATATATTGGATCAGGTGGAAGAGAGAGTATCAGCCTTAAAGACAAAGAGGAGTTGGATCACTCAAAGAAAGTGTCAAATCCCCTCCAGGCCCCAAGAACAGACCATGCAGGAATTTGCTCTATAAAAAGATCAAACCTATAGAACAATAAGTAATAAGAGAAGAAAATATCTTCAACAAAATTATAGTATAAAAACTCCCTAATTTAAGAAATGAGATGCCTATCAAGGCCCAAGAGGCATACAGAACCCCAAATCGACAGGACCAGAAAAGAAATTCCCCACATAATGTAACAGAACACCCAATGTACAAAACAGACTATAGAAAAGATGAGAATAAAATCAAAAGGCAGGCCCACCAGAAGGAACTAGACCCCTGCATGCTCTATAAGCTATGAAAGACAGTGAACAGCAGTGCTACTGTGCCCAGCAGAGCCATCAGATTTCAGTTATGACCACTAATCCAGCTCCATAGAAGACACTGAAAAGAATACTCATATCTGAAAAAAAGGATAAACATGGGCAGGAAGGCACAAAAGCAATTCCAAAACACTGAATCAAAAGAGAATACTGTAAAATCAACAAAATGACAAATTAATACACATTGTTTGAGAATATCTCTTTACTGATAATAAAATTAATTTACAATAAAACCAATTCCCTAATAAACAGAAACAAAATAGCAGGCTGGATCAGAAAACAACAGAATCCATCTTTTTGCTACTTCAAAGACACACAATTCTGGGCCAGTGATAGACACATCAAAGTCAAAGGGAGGAAAAAAGTTTTCAAGCAAATGGGAAGAGGAGTCAGGCAGCAGAACGATTCTAATATTAGACAAAATAGACTTCAAGTGAAAACCAATCAGAAGAGACACATATGGATACTTTATCTTCATTAGCAGAAACCCAACTGGATATTACAATCCTAAACATGTATGAGCACCAAACTTCATCAAAGAAGAACTATTACCCTGACACCACAGACCAACACCAACACAGCGATGGTGGTGATCCCAATACTCCACAGAAACAGACTCATTGATGAATGGAATAGAAATGAGGACTTACATATAAACTCTGACTCATACATCCACCCAACATTTGACAAAAGCCAACAGACAAGCATTGGAGAAAAGCATCCAGCAAATGTTGCTTGTCAAACTGAATGGTTACAGGAAACAAGTGAAATCTCACCCATATCTTTCACACCTTAAAAAAACTATACTTCAAAGGGATTAATGATGTGGGATTCCCCTCTGTGTGCTGTGAATACCATTGGTCTTGAGCTCGTGATAGGATAGAACAGAGGTAGGCGAGGAAAACTAAGTTGAATGCTGGGAGAAAGAAGGGCAGAGTTAGAGAGAAGCCATGGAGCCTCTGCTTGAGACAGACACACTGAAACTTTGCTAGTAGGCCACGACCTTGTGGTAATGCACAGATTAATAGAAATGGGTTAAATTAATATGTAAGAGTTAGCTAATAAGAAGCTAGAGCTAATGGGCCAAGCAATGTTTTTAATAATATAGTTTCTGTGTGATAATTTCAGGGCCAAGCAGCCAGGAACCAACAAGCGGCCTCTCATTCAACAGATTAAGGACTTCATACCCTGAACATGACAGGGGAACAAGCAGGGACTAGTCTTGAGGTCATTGGTATCAGAAAAGACTTTTTGGATAGCATCCCAATAGTAAAAGGCTTTAATTCCAATAATGAATAAATGGGCCTCACAAAACTACAAAGTTTCCATACAGCAAAGTGTACTATTACTCAAATGAAGAGGCAGTCTGCAGATTAGGATGGAGTGATAATATCTAGAATATATAAGTAACTCAAAATTAAACCTTTAATAAAATCAATTTTTTAATTTGGGGACATAAACCTAAACATTCAGGAAAAAATACAAACAGCTGAGAAACATTTAAAAGTATTCAAGATTTATAGCCATCAAGGAAATGGAAATTAAACTCCCTTGAGATTTAATTTAAGCCCAGTCAGAATGGCCAAGGTCAAAACCAAATGATGATAAATGGTGGCATGAGCACTGGGCGCGGGGACACCTGGCACACCTATTCTCTGCTGCAGGGCTGCAAACTGCTGCAGCCAATAAGGACACTAAGTGTGGGGAGCTTCAAAACAGCGGATAATAGATCTACCAGGTTATTGGCATACATACAAAGTCTGCATATTTTACTTGAGATATCTAAAGAAAAAACTCTCAAAGAACTAGTACAACTTTTTAAAAGAAAATTAAAATTAAAAAATAAGTTTTTACAAGTCAATGCAGCTTTCTTGTCTCATGAAAATGGCCTTAAATACAGTACTGTATATGTGCTTTGTTTTTCTGTTGAGAGCAGTTTGTGACAAAACAGCCAGACATGCCTTCCCCCCCTCTCCTCCCCTCCCTCCCTCCCTCCCTCTCTTCCTCCCTCCTTTCCCCCTTCCCTCCCTTTCTCTTTTTCTTGTTTCTCTCCGGGGGGGGGGGAGGGAGGGAGGGAGGGAAAGGTGGAGTTGTTGCCTGACCCTAAGCCAGAACTGCACGCCTTGTGCTTCCTGCAGGGCTTGCCTGTTGGCAGCCTGGGAGACTTCCTGATCTTGCTAGCCTGTGCGGTGCTCGCCCACTAACACATTGGTCTGATTTCACTTTATAGGGCACGTCTTGTGGTCATGCACATGTTATTAGAGTCCCAGGCTGATGGTGGTTAGTCAATATGAAATCATTTCCTATTTCAGCAGACTGAAGACATGTGACCGCAGGATAGCCTACAGTGAGGGAAGTCCTTTAGCTGCCAGACTCCTAGGCTGCAGGGTTGATCCTCCTAATAACTTAGTGACATGCAGATCTTCTAGAGGTTTCTAAAATGCAAGACTCATAGATGAACTCGTCATTTCTCTGAGATGTTCATTTAGGATCCATAATCTTTTTTGCTACAGCTAATTTTATGATAGTGTGTCTGTCTAGGAGACTAGAGAACCAATAGACAGAAGTAAAAAAATATTTCCAAGTCTTTTTAATAGCAAGTCAGTGTGACCCATTAATGTGGATAGCTGTTAGTGTTGCTTTGAGATCACCTATGTGGTGTTCACACTTGACATTTTCAAGTGATATTTCCATCTGTGGAACAGAACTAGTGTTGTTAGTGGTACCATCGAAGAGATGGGAAGCTAGGTTTTGGTTTCCTCATGACCCACATCATCTACTGTAGGGGGCAAATGGGTCTCTTACTCTCCAAGTCTCAGTTTGCTTATCCGCGAAAACAGAAGTGTCTCAAGATGTGTCCGTATCTGTCCCAGCCTGGCATTTCATAAGCTGTGGATGCAAAAAGAGCTTCAACATTCAAATTGCTGCAAATAGCCTTGAGTCTGGCAAATGAGCAAGCACACAGAGTTAAGGCTAAAAGAGACGCTGAACGCAAGCCCAGTGTGCACGTGCATGCGTGTGTGCATGTGCACGTGTGCGTGCATGTTTCCAGAGCTTAGATTAGAGGGTGTGTGTCCTGGAGGATGATGGGAGGTAGCTGTGAACTCATTCCATCTCTGGATGTGACAGGAGAGCTCTGGTGCTCCCAGCTCTCGTGATTCAGAACTGACCACAATCTCAGAACAACACAGAAAGCATGTTTTACCACGTCAGAATGAGACTAAGAGGTAATGAGAATGGTTTAGGTCAATCAAACATTTAGAATTTATCTCTTAAAAAAGCCATTAGCATTTATGCGTGTGAGCTTGTTGTGATAGGAAGCTTTGGGCTGCGTATCTGGCACCCGGCCGCCCGCATGGCTAACTTATGCCCCGAAATAATTACATGGAAACTGTATTCTTTTAAACACTGCCTGGCCCATTAGTTCCAGCCTCTTATTGGCTAGCTCTTACATATTGACCTAACCCATTTCTAATATTCTGTGTAGCCCATGAGCTGGTTTACCAAGAAAGATCTTAACCTGCGTCTGCCTGGAGTGGGAGAATCATGGCGACTCACTGACTCAGCTTCTTCCTCCCAGCATTCTGTTCTGTTTATTCCACCTACCTAATTTTCTGTCCTATTAAAGGGCCAAGGCAGTCTCTTTATTTAACCAATGAAATTAACACAAAACAAAAGACTCTCCCCCATCATGAGCAGAAAGGAAAGAAGTTCTGACTTTCTCTAACAGAGCCACAGAGCCCACCTGCCTTCTGAGTGTCTGGCATTTAGTCATGCGATGGCCAGTACCCACAATCCCACAGAACAGGGATTGCTATGATCTCACCCCAAAGGTTGCAACACTAAGTGAAGATTACTTGACCACGCCGCAGAAGGGTGAGTAGCTAAACCAGGCTTTGCTTCTCTGGGAATCTTTTGTTTCTCTGTTTTCCCTGATCGGCTCCCCATGTCTGATGGAGACATTGGCACTTGACTGTTCCGGAAGCTGCGGTACAAGGATTGAAGGTTCAAGGGCTGATCTAGCCACAGAACGTGCTCAAAGCCAACCTAGACAGCTTGGTGAGATTCTCAAACTAGGAACAGAAGGCTGGGACATGGCTCAGCTGCCAGGCGCCTGCCTGATCTGCATGAGGACCTACTCCAGTGTACAGCTCCACAAGGCCAGCTTCTAAACAGACAATACAGAGACTATTAAAACTGGAATCTCTTGAGCTACTTTCCCAGGGTGTGCTAAAAGTTCATTCACTGAAGATCAGGAACACATGCCATGTCCGCATTGTGTCACAGATCCCCATGTAGAAAAGAAGGAAAAACGCTGGAGGTTTGGTGGAATTTGGCAGAGGGTTTTCAAATATTGCTAATGAGAGGCCACACAGAACGAACTCTGCACTGCAACTGAGTATCAACTAACCTTCGGCCGTCCCCTTGGCCAGCTTCCACACTCTAAGCTTACTCAGTCAGGGCCCTCATGAGACCATTTTCTTGCTTGCCATCCTAAACGGGGCTCTGTGTTTCTAACTAGATTTTCCATCATAAAATTAATATGCAAAGCCTCGGAGAATGAAAAGTATCACAGTTCCAAGTAAAAGGAGAGATGGACACGAGTCCCTAGACCACGTGATTTGAACACAGTGAACTCAGGATCCTCAGGCAGCTGTCATAAGCTGAGAAGCCGTAAGATGACTCCAGGTAGGATAATGGGAGAAACTTCAAAAGATGAAGCCAAGCTCTGGACTTCCCTGAGCACAAGTGAGCCGGAAAGGGGATCGGGTATGCAGGTGCAGCAGCAGGAAGCTGTCTGTGAGTAACCACCTCAAGCTGGGCATGACTTTAACACGCCTCATTCCGAGAGTCATCAGGCTTTTGTGGCAGGGATTGCAGCCATGTGCCCCAAGCAGTTTCACACACACACACACACACACACACACACACAACATGGGAGCTATCCCCAAGAGCCGACAGGCCCTGCAATTCTAATTCTGGTTCAATTTAACAAAACAAGCTTTCCATTTTTATGCTAAGACCACTCAGGTTTCATACACTTGACACACTTCGTCTGTGTTTTGAAGGATTTCACTGCTTTGATTTTTCTGGAAGATTATCTACCCAGTAGGACACTTTAAGAATCCAAACAGCCACAACAGAGCTGAAGTATTTTCTACATCAAAAACTTGCTTCTGACGCAGGATGAAACCAGTCAGATGAGGTCATGTAACGCTCTGTTAGGATTGGCTGTTGGACACAGGTCCTCTGTGTTGGTAAAAACACACAGCCCACCTGAGAGGCTTAAGATGAGGACTGACTCTTTTTCTGCTTCCAACTGAAGTCCACCCACAGCCTCTTCAGTAACTCTCTGTCCATCTTCAGAGTTGAAGGTGTGAACATACACATTACTGATGTGGGATGCCCCTCCATATGATATGAATATGTTTAACAAAGAAGCTGCTTTGGCTTGTGGCAGGGCAGAATATAGCTGGGTGAGAAATCCAAACTGAATACAGGGGAAAGAGGGAGGGGCCGAGGGAGATGCCAGCAGCTGCTGGGGAAGCAAGACGTAGATAACAAGCCACTAGCCTTGTGGGAAAATACAGAGCAATAGAAATGGGTTAAGTTGTAAGAGCTAGTTAATAATAAGTCTGACACAATAGGACAAACCATTTGTAACTAATATTAAGCCTCAGAGTGGCTCTTCAGGAACTGGTGGGCAGGAGAGAGACCCTCAGTTACACATTACAGTTGCCACAGGGACACTTTCTAAACACATTTCTCCATCATTTTGCTTTAGTTCCTCCATGTAGTCCTCTCACCCAGCCTCTCCCAGGTCCACCCTCTTATGCTGAGGTTCTGGTTCATAGGAGGATAGCCACAAATCTTTACAATTTCCTGGCTGACGAAGACGAGTTTGCTTTCAGGAGCCCCAGGATTATACCTGGCTTCGTCCCAATGAGCTGAATCAAGGTGTTCTAGAATGACAAAGTACACATGGCCTCCCAGAATCAGGATTTTGAGGCAACCCGACCTCTGGACTAATAACTGAGTTCCATTCTGTGGGCAAGGATTCAACCAGATCTATGTACAAACATCTTAGCAAAACTGGATGCTGGTTAATGAAGGGCAAGAAACAGAGAAGGTTGATGTCTGTGCTTCCATAGACTGCACCAGCCGGGGGAGCCTCTTTGTTCCTTCCCGGATGCTCAGACCCGAAATATTTGCCATATTGTTTGGTCAATAGTTTAAGAGTATTCTAGTTCTAGTTAGCTCTTACATCTTAAATGAACTCATTTCTATTTTATATTTTACCATGAGACTCATGGCCTGCTGGCAAGGTTTCAGCTGGCAGCTCACGTGTTTCTCCTCTGGCAGCTACACGGCTTCTCCCTGACTCCGCCTATTCTCTCTCCATCTCTGTTTGGATTTCCTGCCTGGCTTAACTCTGTTAAGCCACTGGCTGAAAGCAGCTTCTTTATTCATCAATAAAAGCAACACACAGGCAGAAGGACTTTCCACACCACGCACTCATGGGTGTTGCCACGTGGCTGGCCACTCTTGTTTCTTTCCTTTATGGCACACAGTTCTTTAAGGAGTTACTGCACACTGCCAAACTTGACTGACTGAATGGTGGTAGCAACAAAATTTTTAGTCAACTTTTCAGAATGTAGGTGGCCTAGGAGCCCTCAAAGATCAGCCAGAGTTGGATGTCTTGATGGGGCAATCTTCCCCTCTGATTTCTGGGCTCTGCTTTAGCTAGTGGTGGTTGTGCCCAAGAGGATCCACAGTTCACAAGGTGGGGTTGAAATGGATCAGTTCATCATCTCTGGCTGTGCCAGCTGCCGCCTTAGCATGAGGGATAGAGCATCTGTGGGAGAGATGGTAAAGAAATGGATGGGCGGGGGTTCAGGCCACTGAGTTAACTGGGCACTTCCTTTGCCTGTGGTTGCTGGTCTGAGACCCACAGATTTGCAGAGAGCCACAGAGGATGGGCCCAACGGCTGCAGTTCCAGCAGCTCAGATGTGAGCTCGCAAGGCAGAGGGGTTTCTCCATGTGTGCGCCGCTCCCTGCAGAGGTGTTTATTTTCCCCACATCTGTTTTCCTCCTGAACCCCAGAACAGAAACAAGATGCTGTTGGGTTGTGGGCTCAGTAAGGTCATTCTGCCTGACGAGTTAGGATCAATTTGAAATCCATTAGCTGGCCAGGGCTTGAGGATTAAACTAGCTACTCTTGTGTGCTTTGCCCATTTCCTTGTCAGGACTGAATTTTCTGTATTACCCAGAACTGACGGCGCTGGTACTCCTCAAAACTGAGAGCATCAGCAGATGCTCGCACACACGCACCACAAACACACAGAAAGACAGTGAGTGAGTATATCTACATGCTGATCTCCCATGCTTTCTGGAGAGAGAGGGAGGGAGGACAGCAGGGAGAGAGGGAGGAAGGGAGGGCAAATGCGGTGCCTGCTCAGTCCTTGAGGGAGGACAGCAGGGAGAGAGGGAGGAAGGGAGGGCAAATGCGGTGCCTGCTCAGTCCTTGAATCTCTCCTTTCCCAAATTCCAGCCACCACCTGTCCTACAATAGCACTGGCCAAGGAGAACAACCATCAACAGCCCCTCGGGGCAGGAGAGCTCAGAAGGCTACTGGTGACCGGAGAGGCCGCCTGTGATCCCCACTTTCACCGCTTAGGAAGCATGTGCTCGGAGATCATGACTATTGTCTCTGAAGATGGGTAACTATCACCCAGCTCTCAGGGTTCCTACCGTTGAAGAACAGGCCGGGAGGAGCTAGTTCAGGGGCTGGGGAAGAACACTTGTGTTCACATGCTTCTGGTGGGAGGGAAGGTGGGCAGAGCTGGGCAGGCAGTGTAAGGGTGTCATGTGGGACCATATGGTTAGGGCAAAGTACCCAGAGAGTGGGAGGTGTGCTCTGTCACCCCTCAGGGGGATTATGACATCACCGAAATGAACACATTTTCAGAGACGTCAACAAGGAGTCACGCTGGCATACACATTTCCCCATGCCACTTGCAGCGTGGGATTTCCAGAGGGTTCTTCCACCCAGCCCCACCTCTCTGCTTGCTAACTCCTATGGTATGCCTAAAAAACTGCCATTTCTTCTGCGTCCCCTGAATACTTTTACCAGTCTTGAAAACAAATTCCTCATTGCTACACCTTTAAAATCTCCTCTTGAGAAGGCCACGACAGAGACAGAAGGATTCTACTTCTGTCTCCATTCTTTGTGAGGGTTGTCTGTGGTTGAGCTTCCTATGTAAAGAGGACTGACTGACCAGTCAGTCAGACCTGACCTGGTCACATGGGGATCATTGCTTTGGAAGGAACTCTGAGGCACTTTGAGGCCCATACCGGGAATCCCCTGTACTTCCTCCTCACTGTTCAGGCTACCCAGAGGGGCCTCGCCTCAGAGGGCCATTTGCGGCCAAGTTAGAAAATGTGTTTGAGCCCTGGGTGGGTCCTAGGCTCTAGTCACACAGTGGATAGCAATGGGAGCTTGGCCCTCGGAGCCACAGTTGGCTCTGCCACAACTTCACGCTCGGAAATTAGATTGGAGGAGATGTCTGCACTTTGGCCCAGTTTGTGCCTTCTGTATGCAGACTGTGAAGGCAGGCCTACTTCAGGGCCGACAGGGTTCTTCAGTGGCCTCACAAATAGGATTCATTAGGATTCAAATTTTATCATCAGAATGAAAAATGGATCCTCTCTCCAGTGTTAGCAGCCAAGACTTCACTGGACCCACGGAACTCAAATTGTTCTTCTGCTCTCCAGGAGCAGGCCTGTAGCCCGCGAGCCTGGCTGGGCAGAGACAGACATGACTAGACATGGCTGCTACTTCATCCTCCCGCTGCGGCCCCATCTTTGTGTGACCATCGTCAATGCTTTTTAAAAAGACAAGTAATTAGCACTTTGAAACTGAGTATTTTTCCGGGCTGGGGAGATGGCTCGGCAGTTAAGAGTGCTTGCTGCTCTTCCAGAGGACCCAGGTCAGTGCCCAGGTACTTGTTTGGTGGCCGATAACCAACTCTGACTCCAGTTCCAGGGCATCTGATGCCCTCTCCTGGCCTCGTGGGCATCAGGCATACGTGTGATGCATACATGTACACATAGTCAAAACAACCATACACAAAAAATGAATTTTAAAGTTAATTCTCAGTTTTTCTTAATTTTTCAAAAGTTTTTTTTATAATGAATATGCTTGTTTACCCCACACATGCCGCTGGCAGCCTCTGTTTAACCATGTGGAGTCGGGTGTCGGGTTAGCAGCTTTCCTGTCTGCTGGGATCGCGGCAACAACTGCTCCACAACACCTGGCAGACCCACTGGGGTCAATCTTGATCGGGGCTTAGGGATTTTATCACCCACAGTGCAATTTCTCCTCTCCGGAATAATCTTTGTTCACCCCACTTTGTCCCATCACCTCATAATTGATTTTAAATTTGTTTAAAGATCTGGTGGGGATTTGGCAATGCAACCGCACACCCAGTTTTGATCTTTGAAATGGTGCACAATTCACTAATTAGTTGAGGAATAATGGTAACTTGATTATTGTAACTAATATATAGGTATATTTAGGGTAGCACGATAAAAACAGAGTATTTATTCTGATTTTAGAAGTGTCTTCCTTTTCCTCTCCCTTTTCTTCCTTCTTCTCTATCCCTTCCCTCCCTTTTTTCCTTTCCCTGTATTCCTTGGGGCTCAAGCCTGGGGTTTCATGTACACTAGGCAAGGGCTCCACCACAGAACCACCTTCAAGTCTTCATGGTGTTCTTTGGTTAACTAATCCATTAGGCGCACTGAAAGGAAGATTTCCTGGCAATATAAACTACATGTAAGTGCAACATTTTAATAAGACCAGTGCAGAAAGTGAAGCAAATTATTTTGATGGACAGCATCGGATTAAAGAGTAAAATGAGAAAGATCTTAGATTTCCATTTTCCTGCCAAGTGCAGTTTTATGGGGCACACACAACTGACGTCGCTTGCAATGTAAACCTTCTACCCACAAACCCGTTTGAGACAGAATCTCCCGCTACTCTCTCTCTCATGTTACTCACAGCCTGTTCTATAGGACCCCTGTGAGTTGTGATGCCACAGCAAGGCAGGGGTCTTATTTATGGTTGTTTCAGGGCAGGTGCCCAACACAGCGCTGGCACGTGGTGGGTAATGAGTGACCGAGGAACTAGATTTCATGACACCCAGGCAGGTCTCAGTGTACACTGTATAGCCAGAGGCACAGCCTCCTGGCCTCATCCACATGCTAGAGGTAACCTGTACTGAATGACGAGGTCACAGCAACTTATCCATCTGGTCCACTAAACATGCCAGTCACACAGCCAGCAGCTCCCCTGCTCCCACCCTCTGCTCATTAAACAACTTTCTGGCTGTATCCTGGCTCCGCAGGGGAAAACCCACAGTGGCTGTCTGTGCACTAGCTGGAAACGATCATTTGCCACACTGAATCAGGGACATTCAGCGTATGTGCAGGCTGCCTTCCAAGTCTGGCAAGGGGATCCCTATCCATTACACTCGCTGTGCCTGATAGCACCTAGGATCAGAGCTGGCAAAGGCTGGCACGCTATCTGTCCACTGTCACCTGAGAGCCTGTGGCATGGCGCTGCTCCAGGGAGACCATTTGCAGCTTTACGTGGCAGCCTCCCTGGGTGGTTCCTGACATCACCGTGTTCTATTTCTAGCAAGGCGGTGTCCTACTGCAGCTATCTGGTGTCCTTTGGAATCACCAGCCGGGAACATGCATGGTTAGCCGAGGCATACTGATTCGCCCTGGCAGTATGAATACAAGTGTGTGCCATAGCTTTATTTCAGGGTTCTCCGGCAAGGCTCACATGGGTTCTCAAAGCCAGTCAAACCACCTCCACGTCAGGTAGAAGAACTGGGACAATGGCATGGAGAGAATGGAGCACAGACAGAAGCCTGACTGCCCGAGTGTAGCTGCTGACAGTATTTTTACTCTGACAGGAGAATAGAGAATATCCCTATCACAGGCTGAGACTTAAGAACCGCTTCCTGAAGCTTCGATAAGACAAATCTGAATTTTCACTTATATTTCTCCTTCTTTCTTCTCTCTATGTGTGCATGTGTATGACATGTACTTGTATGATATATGTGTGTATGACACACATGTGGAAGCCCAAGGCTGATGTTAGGGACCCGCCCCATTGTTCCTCCACCTTACTCTTTGAGGCAGGGTCTCTCACTGGTCTGGCTCTCCTTCCCAACCTGCATGCCCTGGGGCTCCCCGTCTCCATGTTTGAGGCTGAAATTGTAGGTGGGCCGCCTGGGTCATCCTGACCACATGGCATTTACATGTGCTCTGGGGATCTGAACTCAGGTTGTTCTTGTTTGGGTGGCAAGGGTTTTAAACACTGAGCTGTCTCTCCATCTCTGAAATCTGATTTTTTTCAATGGTATACTGCTTCCTCAAACTCATGATGCAGGGAGATGTTTGTTAAGTACACATGTGTCAAGCAAACATGTGAAACTGCTCAGGCTTGTTTACTGCCACATATGTAAATTTATAATGTGTTATGTCTTAAAACATTTGATATGTGTTTTATTAGTTTCCATTATTGTACTACAGCAGCTTATAAAAGAGAGCTTTTAGTTGGGCTTATGGTCTCAGAGGGTTAGAGACCAAGATGCCATAGGAAGTCACGGGGGCAGGAATGAATATCTTAAGAGCTCACATCTAGATTGGAAAGCCAGAGGCAGAGAGCATACTGGGAACAGATCATCTTTGTGAAACCTCGAAGCCTACCTGACACACCTCCTCCAATAGGGTCATACCTCTAATCCTTCCCAACCAGCTCCACCAGCTGGGGACCAAGTACTCAAACATATGAACCTATGGGGCCATTCTCATTCAAACCACCACACATATGCTTGCTGTGGGACAATGGTCTTGTACTTTGTAAAGATCTGTCACTTGTATTTTAATAAAATGCTGATTGGCCAGTAGCCATGCCGTAAGTAGAGGCAGGGCAACCAGAACAGGAGAATTCTGGGAAGAAGAAAGCTCAGTCTGCAGTCATCACAGAAGAAGCAAGATGAGAAAGCCTCACTGATAAAGGAACCAAGCTACATGCCTAACATAGACAAAAAATAATGGGCTAATTTAAGATGTAAGAATTAGTTAATAAGAAAAGCCTGTGATACTAGGCCAACCAGTTTATGATTGATGTAGACTTCTGTGTGTTTCTTTGGGACAGAATGGTTGAGGGTCTGGGCGGGTCAGAAACCTCAGTCAACATATGTTTATTCTAAAAATTGAGATGTAATAAATATTAGCTTTGTGTGTGCATGCTCGTGTGTAGGGGCGAGAGCAGGTAGGTGTGTGTATTAACCAGAGATGGACTGTAACCATCATTCCTCGTGTACCATCTATTTTGGCTTTTTGGTTTTAAGACAGGGTCTCTTTTTGGCCTAGAGCTCAATGAGTGAGCAAGGATGGCTGCAGCAAGCCACAGGGACCTGCTGCTTTCTGCTTCCCCAGTGCTGGGATCTCACATGTGCGCCACCATGCGTGGCTTTTCCATGTAGGTGCTGGGAATCACATGCAGGTCTTCTTGCTTGCAAAGCAAGCCCTCTATTGGCTGAGCCATCACCCTGGCTCCCCCATGATTGGCTGTGGAAACCACACCAGATAAATCTGTCTACTGCTTAGAGGCCCAGATGCTATCAACAAGGCAGCCCCACCATTCTCAAGGTTTGCAGGAATGCCATTACCAGCTCTTCTACCCAGCTGAAATAACGCAAGATGGGGTGGCTGTGGCCACAAACCAGGGACACACAATGGGGAGGCTGAGAATTCAGCAATCCCACAGGGGTGCCGGTCTAGAAAACATGCCTGGTGTGGATGGTTTGTAATTTTAACAGTACTCTTGCTCACTGTCATATTCACCATGGAAACTATAAACAACTTTAAACGTGATCATAAAAACAGTGTATAGGACATCTTTTTATAAATCTCCAGACGAGAAATCCACTTTGTGTAATTACCGGATAAACATCCGCTTCTTACTGCCTGCATGTTGTGGGTGGTTATGGAACAACATTCTTGTTTTCCCACAACCTTATGAAGCAGCGTGGCTCACTCCTCTTGTTCCCTTTGAAGACTTAAAAGGCACTTCCCACGTGACACAGAAAACGCAGTCTCTGCTAGATTAATCCCCAACTGGATCAACTAAATGGAGACAAGAACACCACGTAAACCAGATGTAATGGGGGGGGAGGTAACTACAGTTCCAGATGTAATGAAGGGGGGGGTTAACTACAGTTCCATGCTCACGGGACTGTCTCTAACAAAGCTTTTGCCATCAGTTCCCTGCACCAGTTTTACTTTGATACATTCATAGTTACCCATTTGCAGAGCTTGGTTAGGGTTTTGTTAGCAGGATATCTTTAGTGAGATTACCCAGCTGCATCTCTCTCTCTATGCTTTGTCTTCAGAATAATCTCTCTTCCTATAGTTGGGTTAACATGAAAACTAGCCACCACATTCCCTCCACTGCTCGTCTAGAATTTAAGACTAGGAGACTACAAAGAAAACATCTTAGCTGTTTGAGGTTCCAGACACCAAACTGGGCCCCACCCATGTTAGGCAGGCACTTTACCACTGATCCACATCCCTAGGTTAAGAAAGTCAGTTCTGGGGAGACTATTGTTCCACCCGCCCATGCTGTAGACCTCCACAGGTGTGTCTATCACAGCTGCAGACCTCCACAGGTGTGTCTGCCACAGCTGCAGACCTCCACAGGCGTGTCTACCACAGCTGTAGACCTCCACAGGTATGTCTGCCACAGCTGTAGACCTCCACAGGTGTGTCTGCCACAGCTGCAGACCTCCACAGGCGTGTCTACCACAGCTGTAGACCTCCACAGGTATGTCTGCCACAGCTGTAGACCTCCACAGGTGTGTCTGCCACAGCTGTAGACCTCCACAGGTGTGTCTACCACAGCTGTAGACCTCCACAGGTGTGTCTACCACAGCTGTAGACCTCCACAGGTATGTCTACCACAACTGTAGACTTCCACAGGTGTGTCTATCACAGCTGTAGACCTCCACAGGTGTGTCTATCACAGCTGTAGACTTCCACAGGTGTGTCTATCGCAGCTGTAGACCTCCAAAGGTGTGTCTATCGCAGCAGCAGACCTCCAAAGGTGTGTCTGTCACAGCTGTAGACCTCCACAGGTGTGTCTATCACAGATGCAGACCTCTACAGGTGTGCCTATCACAGGATGAAATGGGGTATTTGACCGGCACGGGGATGTTCCCTTTAGAGAAGCTACAAGAACAACAACCAGGAGAGGACCCCCCTAGAACAGGTTCTGATGCTAATGCTCCAACAGCCATGAGAAGACACAGCTTCCCTACTAGCCTGGAAGGAAGCCTTCACAGTTCTGTAAGCTAGCACTGTGACTTCCTCAGTGAGCAGAAGAAAACACCAGATGGATACTGGAGCCTACAGAAAGCCACCCTGATGTCATTTGTAACAGGCTTAATGAATCTCCTCTGAATTTAGATTGCCCAAAAAAAGGTTAATTCATGAATTTTGGGTTTTGAGGATAGTTCAAAACCTCGACTTCCCCCAAGTTCTAAGCTGATAAAAACCATTCTTGGTCCCTGGAATCCTCCTGCATGGTGACAGTGGGCTCTATTATAGAGATGGATTCGCCCAACTTACATTCTTGGATGTAGACTTGGATCATCTTTAAAGGCCTCAAGTAAGCTGTGTGAAATTCTCTATCAAAGACTGTTGTTGGAAATGGGGGACGATGTAGCAATGGGGAAAACGTACCGGTGTTGTTTAAACCGCACCAAGTGGCTCTCCCTTCACCGTGCCCATCTTAACCGTCTCCTCCACTAGCTTCTTCAATACAGTGCTTTGTGAAAGCAGGGCCGTGCACTCGGATTCTCCAGCCTGATTGATTTCTTTCTCCTCAGTTCACCTGCGCTCTCCAAACTCTGTATTTTCTTTATTAAAGATGATTTGATCTCAGCTTTTATTACATCTCACCGGTGCACCGTGCACCGAGAACGAGACACAGATGAAGATAGGAAAGGGTTCTATTTCATGAGGCAGGTTTGCTTGAGACATGAAATCAGAGAAAAGAAACCTCATGAAATGTAGGGAGGGGATACGAGGGACAAAGAAGTTATATGAAGGAAGGGAGATTGGCAATGGAGGCAAACTAAGCTGCAAAAAGACTAACCGGGGACATGCTTACTCTAGGAGAGCCTGCTGTATGCTCTGAAAGGCTCCTGTGCTGGAGGCTTAGTGTGCAGCTGGTGGGGGGGGGGACTCTGAAGCGGCAATGCAGGGCCTGGATGAAGGGACACAGAGACCCTGCCCTTTCCCTTCTCACTCCCAGCTGCCACGGTGGGAGTGGCTGTGTTATAGCATATAGTCTCCCATGATGTCCGCCACCAACTCAGGCGTGGTGTGCTAGGGACCAGCTGCCGGAGCAGATCACCGGACAGAGAAGCCATACTCACCTGTCAGTCACGCTTCTGTCACTGTTTATACCACACTGTCCTTGCCAAGCGTGCCCTGTCTTCCTATACTGATGGTATAAACAGATTCTCTCCCTTCCCAGGTGAGCACTCCACCACAGGAAGGAGAGAAGAGAGGGTGTCAGGGTGCATTGTTGACCCAAACCTGAGCCGTTTCCATTCTACTCCTCCTGCCTGTACTGCATGCAGGCCACAGCTGGTAAGGGAACCCTGGCCAGACCTGTGGCTCCTGTGGAGTGGGCAGAGCTCAGACCTGTGGCTCCCTGTGTAGTGGGCGGAGCTCAGACCTGTGGCTCCCTGTGGAGTGGGTGGAGCTGACATCCTAGGACTCTCAAATGAGCAGAACCTCCTAATGAGAGGTCCCTCTGCTTTTCCTCAGTGTTGACTCGCCATCTTATAATCCCTGGCTTTCACATCTGCCTAAAATTGTAGTTTTGACCATTCCGACTGGTGAATATTCATAACTATTTTAATTTTTACTACTACATGCATTACACATCGGAAAATAAAAAACAGCAAACTTGCTTAATCCTCCTATTATATAGGTAGGGATTTTTATCCTTTTTTTGGATGAAGGAATGGAGACCCAGGGGTTAAGGAGTGTCCCCAGGGCTCTGGAAGTTCAGGCTGTCGGAACCCCTGTGCCGGTCTCCCCCTTACACCCAGCTCCCCTGCACCGATCCCTTCAGGTCTAGATTGCAGTTTCATGCCTGGTTCCTGGTATCAAACGAGTTCTACATTAGAAAGAGTTGAGTGGTCACTACTCTCCCCAGTGAGTGAAATGAGCCACCTCACTCTATGCCTGCTGACCATATGTTTTTGTTTTCTAGATGAAATCCGCAGAGCAGATTTCTTCCTTCCACAGAGGACAGGCACTTGGCTCGGGATGGGGACTTTCCCAGGCTATGCGGCATAGGTTCGAGGAGCTGAGACACACCCCAATTCTCCGATCCCACTAGAATCACACTGGGACGTTGTCTCAGAAGGCTTGGGCCAAGGTTTTGAGAGGAACACAGGGTTTGCCCTTCTGTGGTTACAAGAGACCAGCATGACAGCACAGTCAGCCTCCAGACTCGGATCATGTCCCACCCCACCCCACTCCACCCCACAGTGATGGAGCAGTCAGACTTTGACTACTCCAGATTCTCTACTATAGTTGCTTTGCTCATCATGTAAAATAAGTGTTGACTTTCAAGAGTAGATAGAAAGATATGTGTCACTTATTAGAGCTACCAGAATCCTAGAACCAAGCCAGTGGAGCCCCTGGAAATCACCTAGATCCCCATCCGAGTCCTACTGAGTGTCAGCATGACCCGTGACCTTTAGAGCACAGCTTGGCATATCTAAGGCAGCCAAAGGAAAGCCCCGGGGATCATTCCTTTGCAGTTAAACTACCTCTAGACTTGGCTATTTCTGAGATATTCCTGGGTTATTATTGGGGTTTTCAAGAACTAGAGGATTTTGGGTTATTTGTTCCAGACATGTTTCGGTGCTCATCAATACTCCCATAGTGTCATGGAATGCCACAAACACTTTGAAACGCCCTTTGGAGTGCATAGCCACAGTAAAGCCTAATGCGAGGGGACCCCAGGAGTCAGAATGCGATTTCTAAAGCAAACATGTGTGCTGAATTTTTCAAATGTTGGAAGACCAGGCAAAGATGACTGCCTTACAGAGCCGTGAGGGTATCACCTGGAGAATTGGCTAAATATCCCGCAGTGCACCCATCACAGAGAGACAACAAAGATGGTTCCTCCCTCTCAAGACAAAGATGTCAGTCAACAGAATTCCTTCCTGCATGGCTCCAGCGTCAAGACGTCCACTCTCAGGGTACACCTGTCCCCTGTCCTCCCTGGTTACTCCAGACCATTCCATGCCACTGTGGTAATAACTGTTCTAAGACCTTGAAAACTCGGGTGGACCCAGAGTTCCTGGCTTTCAGCTTAACAAAGGCTCATGTGCTATACGAACCCGAGTTTGGATCAGATAGGAACATACAGAGGCCCCTCTGGCCAGGCTTTTCCCTGGTGGCCACACTCACTATTAAATCATGTAGAAACCCTGGTGTCTAGGGTCCTTCTGTTATAAACATGAACTCCCATGACAAGTCCCCCCTTTGTCAGCTCTGACCTACTGCAGGGCTAGATCAGCAAAGACGCAGGTTCCGGATCTAATAAGCACAGGGAGGCTGAGCATTGCCTAGCTAAAATGTATGTTCCTTGGAGCAGAGTGTTTGAACATTAAATGGCTTAAGACTACTTTGTATATGCAAAGTATTATTTAAATGCAGCTGTATTGTTTGAATTAAATCAAACTTTCCAGCAGTAGTGGAATGGTGAAGTACTTGTTCACTACGCACGAATCCCTCACCACAGCTGGGTCAGGGATACTGTAAATCCACACGGGATCTCAGCAGAGAGGAGAATCATCGTGTAGAGTGAAGGAAACAGACCCAGAAAGCTGAGGCCACTTATCTCAAGACCCTAGACTCTATTATTTTACTGCGCCTTCATCTCTAAACCTCAGAAGGCATCTGAGCCTCCAGTGTGATATGACACGGCTGCTCTCTGACCTGACAGATGCGGACTCCTGTAAAATCCAGCATTTATTTTTCCAAGATTTTTAAAAAGATATAATTAGTACAAAAGCCCTACGGAAATGAGCTTGCCCGATAACCTTCCCCAGTGCCAGCGGTGTTTTCAGAGTTACCGCTGTCTTAACTAATTGCTTGTAATGTGGCTCGGGCCGTCAGGCCTATTAGAAGCCATTAGCGAGGGTCCTGTGGCTTTCCCGTACAAGGTTTTCATCCCCAGAGCTCACATTTTGACGGCATCTGTTACTCTCTGGAAGAAAGCCAGCGTTTCTGAGTAAAACGTATCAGTCCTAACAATGTGGATATTATTATTCCAGAAAGCCAACCGAGAATTCAACAAGACCTTACAGTAATGACCAGAACTGGGAAACGAGAATTTTCTTTGGCACAGCAGGGAGAAAGCTTTTCGCTGGGCGATGAGAATGAGAGACCTGAGCATCCCTCTGTAAGCTGGAAATAAACGACCGAGGGTCTATGTGCTCAACAAATCCAGGTCGTTTGCTCTAAACATCTGGGGTTGCAGCTTAATCCAACGGAAGGCCTTATTATCTTGGGTCACACGGTGTCTACCAGCCAGTCAGACCATGTCAAGGTTCACCGGCTGATGAGACATCAAACTCTTTTAGGGAAAGTTTTCTCCTCTCTGGTTCTACATTTTGTTGAGTGAAGCAGCTACAGCACAATCAGATTCAACTGGCTGTCACCTCCGTGTCCCTCTGAAGGGCGAGCGTCCCCTTCTTCACTCATGCCACACAGTCTCCAAGGGAGCCTTGTCAAACCTGTGACTACCATCACCAAGTACACTTGAGTGCCATATGGCTATCCTCAGTTAATGAATGTTTTTGGTTTATTTATTATTTATCTTTATTTTATGCATATTAGTGCCTGCTGGCATGTATATATGTTAAACGAATGTGTACCTGATGTTCACAGAGGCCAGAAGAGGGCACTGGATCCCATGAAACTGACATTGTGGGCTACTGTGTGAGTCCCCATGGGGTGCTGGGAATAGAACCTGGGTCCTCTGCAAGAGCAGCAAGTGTTCTTAAGTGCTGAGCTGTCTCTGCTAAGGGGTCTTTGTTGTACCTACTACATAGCAGGCGCCAGTCACACTTCTTGGAAACCCTACTGAAGAGAAAAGGCTAAATGTTATCTTTGTGTGGTACACACATTATATTCTCCCAGTAGCTGTGGTCAAATGTCTGGCAAGAAGGATTTACTGTAGCACAGAGTGTCATGGTGGAGGCAGGGGCATGGCAGCAGTGCCATGTGCCTGGGACGTGTCACATCTAGAAGATTAGGAAGCAGAGAGCAGACAAGTAGTTGTCCTGGGCTAAGAAATTCAAGGCCCCAGGGACCCACTTCCTCCACCAAGGTTTACCTCTAGAGGACTGTATGACCTTCCCAAACAGCTTTGCCAGTGGCGGAACCAAGTGTCTAAATCTATGAGCCTAAGAGGGACATTTCCCATACAAACCATAATAGTTCATTTTTGAGTTCCTGTTTGCACCCCGGACTAGTGTCCCCTGTTTCTCTTTAGGCCCTGTGCCCTCGGATAAGAAGCCAGACTGAAGTGATCCTGTCTCCTCACCACCAGCCTGAGGTGATCCTGTCTCCCCACCACCAGACTGAAGTGATCCTGTCTCCCCACCACCAGCCTGAGGTGATGCTGTCTCCTCACCACCAGCCTGAGGTGACCCCGTCTCCCCACCACCAGCCTGAGGTGATCCTGTCTCCCCACCACCAGACTGAGGTGATCCTGTCTCCCCACCACCAGCCTGAGGTGATCCTGTCTCCCCACCACCAGCCTGAGGTGATCCTGTCTCCTCATCTCCAGCCTGAGGTGATCCTGTCTCCTCATCTCCAGCCTGAGGTGATCCTGTCTCCTCATCTCCAGCCTGAGGTGATCCTGTCTCCTCATCTCCAGCCTGAGGTGATCCTGTCTCCTCACCACCAGCCTGAGGTGATCCTGTCTCCTCATCGCCAGCCTGAGGTGATCCTGTCTCCTCACCACCAGACTGAGGTGCTCCCGTCTCCTCATCTCCAGCCTGAGGTGCTCCCGTCTCCTCACCACCAGCCTGAGGTGGTTGCATCTCCTCACCACTGGCCCTGCAGCTTTGCCCCTCTCTTGTTCAACACCCACAACTACACATACTAGAAAACTAAAGACGCTCCATGGTCATCAGGGCCCCTTTAACTCTTCATCTCTTTGCCCGTTTCTTCAATATGTGCTCCTAGTCTTGCTTTTGGGAAAACGAACCATTCCATATTATTATTTTTTTTAATTTCCAAGATGTATTGTCATTTCTTACAGGTCACAGATGTTTTCTTTCAAAATTGTATTTATTCTCTCTCTCTCCTCCTCTCTCCTGCTCTTGTATCCCTCCTCTGTGTATGTGAGTATGCATGCACATGTGTGTGCACACGCAGGTCAGAGGAGACAGTGGGATGGAAGGAGGGTGGCAGGCAATGCTGGCAACGTGAAGGAGATGGGGTCTGTGAAGGCCTTGACCGCACACAAGTGCCAAGGCTCTGGCCAAGTGGCAGAAGAGTGTTCTCTAAACAAAAAAACAAACCCAGAAAGGTCAGACTGCTGAAGTGCAGCCGGCTATGACAATGGGTAGGTGAGGAGAACCTTGTGAGGCTGCGGCCAGCCTGCGTGGGAGGTCCAGGCGGAACCGCATCCTGAGGGAGCAGAGACTCACGAGGTTGTTCTAGGTTCTCTCTGCCTGTTGGCAAGTCTGCCCTACCCCTGGTCAGACTGTGAATCTGTAGACTACATCGTGGGAGGGTGCAAGTGTTTGATTATGTGTTTGTCATGGTCTGGTGCAGAGTGCCACCCAGAAAACCCTTGTCAAAGGGACAGAGACAGCCTGCGCCGTCACGACTGCAGTCAGGATGCTTCTGCCCTTGTTGGGAGCCCTCCCTCAGCAGACAGCTCTGAGCTAGTTCTCTCTTCTTATTAGAATTCCTCTCAAGCTTCCCCACCACTGCAGGGCTGTCATCTGACTTCCTGTCTCCCAGCCAGCTCTACTCTCTGCCCTGTGGACTGAATTCTTAAAATTACTCCTCTCTGTGCCGGGCCATGTGTGCTGCTGGAGTCAGTTGGGCTGGCTTGCTCACAGAGGAAGCAGGTCCTGACCAAGACATGCTGGCTGTTCCTATGGGGGGTGCACTGTGGGCACAGCACCCCTTGGACTCCCCTTGATGCACTGGGCAAGTCATTTCTAAGCTTCAGCCTCCTTGAATGTACGATGGGGCAGAGCTATCAGGACCCTCTTGGTTGTTGTGCAGCCTTGGTAAAGGCTCAAGGGCGTCTGTCTCTGTGAAATCTTTAGCACCTGTTATTTTATCGAATCTGCACTGCAGTTCCTCAAGAGGGCTTTACTTACAGGCAGACCATGTTTAACTTTTGAGACAGGACCATGAGAACGCCAAAATAACACACAGACACTGCATTATCAAATTATCCACTGTCTCAAGCTCTACAGATGTCACTTCTCCCTCTTTCTCTGAGCCTGACTCCAAGGAAGGTGTTCCCCATCATGAATGCCTGCCCTAGGACAGTCAGGGACAGTAGGAGGCCTCGGGTTTTCCTTCAGTTCACCTGGAGTCTGGTCTGTGTTCTGATCGATCTGCCAGACATAGTTTATCAATGGAAGATTCAAGAGCAAAGGTAGAGCATGTGCCACTACCCTTCTTTCCCGGGCTTCTTTCCCAGACTCAGCAGCTGCTGTTTCTGATCAATCAGAACCCTGGAGCAGTTCAGAGCCCTTACCTTCCTTGCCTTGCCCTTGGCCCTGTTCCCCCCACAGCCTGCTCCCATCCACCATGACACTCTGAAGCTCAAATCCTTCACCCTCACGTATAGCATTGGAATACAAAGTCTGAGGTGGTGGGTCCACACAGTGGGAGGCAGTCACACTGCTATAGACTCAATTTCTGTCTTACAACAGCCAAAGGGGATCATATAGAGATAGAGATGCATGTTAAAAGGTAGCCAGCAGTTCATGGGCTTTCTGCTTGAATGCGAAGAGGAAAACAAGAACAAACGATAACCAGGTGGCTCCCCTATGGGCAGTGTAGCCCCGGCAGGAATTTAAGCAGCTCCTTCGGAAGCTGAAGACTCGCGAACAAGGTGGCTGCCCGCATGTGCACACTGATGTGAATGAGTGTTCTGAATTGCAAAGACCCCCTTGGCTTGGCTTGCCATGGAAACATTGTAAAAGGTGTCTTATTAAGCCCCCAAATCTTTAAAATAGGCTTTAGTTAAAAATGAGGCAGTTACATAATTGGCTTCATTAGATCCAATTACATAATCAGTGTAGATTAAAAAGAATGGAATAAGAACATATAATTTCATAATTATAACACATAACAATAATGCAGAAATCCAGTTGGAAAATGGCACTGGAGAAGGCAGGCTACCCATAAATCTCAGACAATTCGATGCCTTCCATGAACCCAAACATGCCCTGCCCTTGCCAGTTACTGCTCACAAATAGTTTAACTAAACAAGAGCAACTTCCAGTGCAGACTCAGAAATCAACACTGGGAAGTGGAAAAAGCCATCGGTCCTTTTGGTCCCTTGTGTGGCTACCGCAGTGAACAATTGGCTTTCTTTATGTCTCACGAGAAAGACGATGCCACGGGTGATGGTGCGTGCATCATCTTGTTCAGTTTGACCTAGAAGACACACTCTGGGTGGGTGAGGAGGGCATTCCCAGAGAGAGGGTTATCTGTGGAAGGAAGACCCGCCCTGAGTGTGAAAGTCCCCACCTCAGGGGATGGAGGTCCTGGACTGAGTAAAAAGAGAAAGGGTGGCCAGGCCCTTGTGTTCATCCTCTTCTGCTTCCTGACCCACCAAGATGTGCATAAGTAGCCTCACATGCCTACTGCCACAAGCCACTGTGACAGCTGCACTCCCGGAACCACGAGCTGAAGCCAGCCCCACCCCCTCTTGAGCTGCTCTGTGGGTATCTCATCAGTGCAGTGAGAAACTAACAAACGTGAAGCTTCATCACACGATCTGTTCCTGAGGCAGAGTTCAACGGAAAGGCCCCACCCACTGTCTTCCACACTCCTCTGCTAAGATGCTCCTCTCTTAGAAGGGTGTGGGATGGGGTGCTGGGCTTCAGCAGGCCGGGGACAGGCCACTTTCTGGCTGTGTGGGCGCCAACCTCCTGTGCTATGTCTCCACCTTCTGGTTTTAAAGAAGGGAAAGAGTGCCTATCTGATGAGTAGTTCAAAGTTCAACCTCCTGGAGTGTCTGTGTTGGTGTGTGGTTCTCTACAGTATGTCCAGTCATCAGAGGGCTCAAAGGAAATTGAAATTACACATTCATTAATTCCTTGTTCCACTTATTCCTTCAGAAATTGCTTTAAGTTTCCTTAAAAGGAAGCGATGGCTTCATACTTAGCTGTAAACATCTAACTTTTAGCATAGTTGCCAGCATATTGGAGATAACCCATGTCTACTGAATTGTTTTTAAAACCTATTTCAGATATCAACTGCCCAGGTAGTGTGTAGAGCAAAGAGCCACCACATACCCTGCTGAGGCCTTCAATAAAATTATAATTATTGTGTGTATGTGTCAAAATAGACTATTATGCTACCAAAACTTACAAATTAAAACGTCTCAGCCAACACTGCAGAGATCGGGAAGGAGTTGTTACTTAAGAGTTGAGTGAACAGAGGAGCTTAGATGTGTGATATGCTAACAGGGTGGCCCCTAAAAGCCATGGTCACAGGGCAGGTACCTAAGGGATCCCAGGGACAGCCAGTGCTGCAAAAGCACCAGGAGACAGCCGTCCTCTGAATATACAGGGACCTCCTCTTGTGTGCAGCTCTGGCTTGGTCTGGGCCCTTTATTAAATTAAGTAGAAATTATCACAAAGCCCCTAATACAATTCCACAGTGACACTGGGTGCTGAGAATGTCCCCAGTTGTTGGGGGGGGGGGCAGGCAGCTAAAAGCCCGGCACACCTTCTCTAACAATCTCTGTTTACTGCTCCTCAAATGTCATCCTTGGGGTAACAGAAAAAGCAAACAGGCCTCATGATGCGCAAAGGCTGTCACCAGGACAGGTCAGGAGTTCCTCCATGTTCACCCAGCTCGCCGAGTTCTGCTCCACTTCCCTGACTTTCCTGGATGCTCCATCCTTTTCCCTTCTCCTTCTCCGCCCCCAGTGATTGCACCAATCCTCTGAGCACAGACAAAGGTTTGTTTGCCAGGAGAAAATGTACACATGTAACCTTGAGCTACAACACCTTCCCTAACTGTCCCAGGAGCGTCCACTTTGCGCCGACTCAAACGTCCATGCACTGTTACTGAGAAGCTTGTTTCGGGAGCTAGGAAGTGATAAGGCCGGCGCGTTTTCATTAGTCTTTTAGATTCCTGTCACTGGCCGGGCACAGAGGCACAAACATGCTTTCTGATTCTAACCCCAAGAAGCACCATGAGCCTGTTGTGGTTTGAGTGTAGAATTGTATGTGCTGAAAGCCATGTTGGAGGGTCAGGACCACAGGTCTAAAACCCAGAAAGCTTGGAGTAGCAAAGTTTCTGAGTCGGGTGTGTAACATACAGGCTTTTGGTTTTCCAGACTCAGCCATTTTCTGGAAAAGGGCTCTGACACAAGGGGGCGGGGGCAGGGGCAGGGGCAGGGGCAGGACCACAAGTAAAGAGCTGTGATACTTAGACACTCAAGAGGGACCATCTGATAAATGCTGCTCGGAATGGCAAGGCTGAAGATGGCTGCCCGTCTTCACTGGACTTTCTCGGCAGGAAGAGAGTTCCACCTCATGGAGCCCAGAGCTCACACCTGCCCATTCTTCATGGCTTCTTGTGGCTGTCAATTCTGACACTGACATTTCTAGCCCCTGGAGCCTTCTGCCTTCTAGACTTATCTAGCTATGGTGTGTCTGCCTTCAGTTTCCACAGCAGGGTCCCAGCTGTCCCTTTCTTCCTGTTGCTCCCCTCTGCCCACCTTGCTAGCCTGCCAGTTCTGATGGCCACCCTCTGTCGCCCTCTATTTAAGCCCCCACGCTCGCCAGGAACTGGGACTGCACAGACATAAAGTCCTAGCGTTAGGAAGATGAAGGTGGGTGATCATGAGTTCCAGGACAGCCTGGACTACACAGCGACAATCAAGAGCGACGGTCCGGGCACTGTGCCAGGCAGTGCTGCTGGGTCCCTGAGCATACACACTGCTGTGCATTGGGGAGAATGCAGCGGTTTCCCCATTTTAGGTGAGAGTAAGAACTAAGTCCGGGACGCCCAATCCCCAAGGCCCGCAGCAGAGCTGAGGTTCCATCCACTTCACTATCTAGAATTCACCATGCTCGGTTTCCAGTCTCACTTCAGACTCGGATCTCTTCCCCAGACAGAGGGCCTAGCCCACGGACACCACCTTTCTCGAAATGCTTAGACTCTTGTGCACGGATGTCTGGCCCTCCTCCCCTCCTCTGCCCCCCCCCCACTCACTGTTAAACGCCTATGTGGGGCTCTCTTTTCCTTTTCCCAGCAGCTCATACCCCACAGCCTGATACTATGTTAGGCCACACCAATCTCTTGGCAGTGATCATCAGTGGATTTCTGTGGCTAGTGAAACCACACTCAGATGTCGACACACATTACTCAAAATTTCGACTGCTTTTCTGCCACCTCTTAGAGCTTCCTACAAGTGGGTCCACTATGAGCAGTGAAACTGGGCAACTAGGAGGCCCTGAGTGTGTGACCAAACCCGGCTGTCAGTTTGATTGGCTGGGTAAGCACTCGAGAGGGGAGGGGTGCAAGCGGGTATGGCCGTGACGATGTGGGCCTGTCTAGAGACAATCAGACCACCGGGATCTGACCAGTGAGTGCATTAATGCACTGGTGGTACTGGAGGTGAGGTTCACTGGAGGAGGTGACTACTGGAGGTGAGGTTCACTGGAGGAGGTGACTACTGAAGGTTAGGTTCACTGGGAGGAGGTGTGTCTCTAGGGCTTCCATCTTGCCCTCACCACTTCTGGTGCTTGTTCCACTCTGCTTCCTGTTGGCCATTAGGTGAACATTTTCCACTGTCGTGATACCTTGCCTTACACTGGGCCCCAAATTACAGAGCCAGGTGGTTGTGGACTGAACCCGGGGAACCATGAGCAAAACAAATCTTTCAGTGCGAGGTGATGGCTCAGCAGGCAAACCGCTTGCCGTCTGCAAGAACAAGGACTACATTTGGATCCTTAGCACCCATGTGATGTGGGAGTGATTTCTTATTAATAAAGAAACTGCCTAGGCCCATTGATAGGCCAACCCTTAGGTGGGTGGAGTAAACAACAGGATTCTGGGAGAAAGAAGCTGAGTGAGGAGTCGCCATGATTTTCCTACCAGAGGCAGAGGCAGGCTAGAATCTCCCTGGTAAGCACACCTTGGGGTGCTATACACATTATCAGAAATGGGCTAGTCCAGGTGCAAGAGCTAGCCAATAAGAGGCTGGAACTAATGGGCCAGGCAGTGTTTAAAAGAATACAGTTTCCGTGTAATTATTTCGGGGCATAAGCTAACCATGTGGGCGGCCGGGTGCCGGGAACACAGTCCAGCCGCTCCTCTTTCAACACCCATGTAAAAGGCAGGCATGACAACATGTGTGCCTGCAACTCCAGTGCTGGGGTAGGAGTGTGATGGAGGCAATGGACCCTGGGAGCTCACTGACTAGCCAGTCTAGCTGAAATGGTGAACTCCAGTGTTGTGATTACTTCTCTGTTGCTGTAAGAAGGCACCCTGACCAACGTCACTTATAGAAGACAGGGTTTATTTGGCTTATGGTTCCAGAGGGTTGACTATCATGGTAGAGAGCATAGAAGCAGGCAGGCAGGCATGGTGCTGGAGTGGTAGCTGAGAACTTATAAATGGATCCACAAGCACAAGGCAGAGAGAGCTAACTGGGAATGGCGTGGACTTCTGAAACCTCTAAGTCCATCCCCAGTCACATGCCTCCTCTAATGAGGCCACACCTCCCAATCCTTCTCAAGCAGTTCCACCAAGGGCAGAGCAAGTATTCAGACCTATGGAGTCCACTATCATTCAAACCACCCATCTAGATCTGATGAGTGACTGTCTCAGAGCAAACAGAAGGTGGAAAGTGATCAAGACAGATAACACCTGATGTCAGCTTCTGGCTTCACATGTACAGATGTATGCATGCTGCCTACAACCCCCACCACAGGCACATAGGTGCGCACGCGCACACACACGCGTGCGTGCACACACACACACACACCTTTCTTCCTTCGAGACCTATCAGGTGTTTGCCACGCCAATGGTGACAGCTAACTAACATCTCAGAGGGTCTGAGCAACTCATTCCCAGCTGTTCTGTCCCTCACAAGAGCTCACTCTGATCCAGCAGACAAACCCCACTGCACAAGTCCTGCCTTGTCCTCCCCAGGACACACAGACACTCCCAACAACCTTTCCACATCGGATGCCTCTCTGTGACCGTCAGCCTCTACAGGTTCTCCTTACATGACTGGGCAAACATGGCTCACCACTCACTTTCAGTTGGCCATTCCCCCACAACTGAGCTCTACGGGAGAGGGATATGCCATTCTTTGCACTGTATTCTCAGAAATACTTCATACAAAAGACTTAACAGAAGCCAAATAATATAAAATTATTAAATTTACTCAACTTTGATAGAGTACAGCTATGAGGTCACATTCGTAAGTTCTATGTCTCAGATGCTCTTCTCCCAATGAACAGATGGGAAATGTTTCCCAGAAAGACTGTCCAGAATGCAGGAATGAAGCCATGATAGAGTCCCTAAGGGGATTCATTACCTTTCCCCAATATATAGAAAAGGAAGAGGAGAGAAAGGTAAATGTGGGGAAATAGACAAGATACTATCTCTGTCCATGTCTAAGGAAGAATGCAGAGAAAGCAGTCATAATCAGAAGTCAAGAATGAAAATGCCGGGAAGATGCCAAGGTATAAAAGCTCTAGTTACACACAGTCTTCTGGAGATACAGCTACTGACAGGTAAGCAAATCAACACTGTGTCAACCTACACTTTCAATAAGACAATGCCCAGATAGATGGAAGAACAGATGGATGGATGTATTGATAGGAGAAATGATAGACAGACAAATAGATAGATAGTGGATGGATAGATAGATACATGATAGGTAGATGGTTGGAGAGGTGGATTATAAATAGATGATGGATAGGTGGATGGAGGTTGGATGGATGAGGGGATGGATGGATGGATGGATGGATGGATGGGAGGTTGGATGAATGATGGATGGATGAATGGAGGTTGGATGGATGAATGGAGGTTGGATGGGTGGATGGAGGTTGGATGGGTGGATGATGGATGGATGGATGGATGGATGGGTGGATGGAGGTTGGATGGGTGGATGATGGATGGATGGATGGATGGATGGAGGTTGGATGGATGGATGAGTGGGCAAGCTGTGGAGGTATTGTGTCTTTTTTATCTAAGTAGGTGACCTACTCCTTCAGAGTCAGGTCTAGAGCCACTCTCCTCAACCCCTCTCTTTACCTTACTTCTCCCCTTAACTCCACATCCCCTCTTATTCGTCCCTCTCCTTAACTCATTGTCTTTACCTCGCTCTCTCACCATTGCTGACCCAATACCAGGACTTAGGACTGAGCAGAAGGGTCAGCTTCCTCTAAAGCCAAAACCAGTGGTCTCCCATGAGACTCCCCTAAACACACATTCATAAACACAAGGCTTTTTGAGTTATTGTTTTTGGAAATTCAAGGAATCTCTTGAAGCATGACTCTTAGGTTTGCATGTGTCAATATGAAACTTCCAGATTTGGGAACTGAGAGGTCCAGTGATGACTGGAGGTTTGAGGTCAGGGCTTAGGGTCAGAGGTCAGAGATATCAAGGGGAAGCTCTTCACTACACAGATCATCCCTGGGAGAATGCTATCCGTGCACTGGAGACATAGATTTGATCTGATAACAAGGATGACATCAGCAGTGTGGAAATTCTCCAGCGACTGACAAGCTTATTTGAAGGCTCACAAAAAGTCAGAGCCAGAATATCTCTCGCCCGAGAGGGGGGCGGGGAGAGTTGGACACCGAAGGCCTCTGAGCTGTGACATGACCTCAGCTGGAGGATCAGGAGTGGCTGAGCCAGCCGGACTCACCGCGATCATCTGCGCCACGTAGCTCTCCGGCCCGGTGTATTCTGTCGGGTCCTTCACCTTCACCAGCACGATGAAGTACAGGTAATGCCACATGTTGTGCTCTGACTTGATGTGCTCCTCAAAGGAGACTGTCTTGTTGTCAAACTTGTCCCTCTCCAGGCCTGCAAAACACAGGAAACACTAGGTAATTTTTCATTTAAACAGAACTTCTTAGCATAAAAATAAAACACAGTCATTATTGAAAATCAACAACAAACCTCCTTTCTGGAAGAGTGTGCCACTTTAAAATACTGTTAGAATTTAAAACAATCATACAAGGCTGGGGAGATGGCTCAGTGGTTAAGAGCACTGTCTGCTCTTCCAAAAGTTCTGAGTAACCACATGCTAGCTCACAGCCATCTGTAATGAGACCTGGTGCCCTCTTCTGGCCTGCAGGCATACAGGCAGAAAGATCACTGTATACATAATAAACAAACAAAACTTTTAAAAAGAAGCAATACATAAGAGCTCTAGATAAGAGGCTGTGGTTTATAGACTCGTCCCCAACTAACATTTATTTTCCTCCCCCGTGATCCTTAGGAATGGGCAGTTCTATTACAGAGGTAAGAGTTGCAGATAATCTTAAATATAGCCATATTAAAACTGTCAAATACAACCATACCAAAAGTATAACAGAAAGAGACAATGATGATTGTTCAAGAAAAGGAAAGACAGCTCGGTAGGAAAAGCGTTTGCCATACAAGCCAGGTGATCTGCGTTTGATTACTGGAGTCCACGTAGGGTCCAGTTAAATAGAGCGCACCTGTAATCCTAACACTCCTGCTGCATGATGGGAAGCAGAAGACAGGAGAATTGCCTGGAATCTTGCAGGTATCAGAAACACAAGAAAGATCCCTCATTGAAACAAGGTGGAAGGCAAGAAATGACTCCAAAGTTGCCCTCTGATCTCCACTCATACATGCTGGTGCACACACACAGACACACACACACAAAGAGGCACACACAAAGATTTCAGAAAGAAAACAACAAAGAAATGAAATACTGGTTAATTGTGGCAGAAGAAAGATTCCTTTCTATCAAGGCATTGGGTTAAAAGTGAGCAGCTGAGCCAATACCTGCAGTCCCTTGCAACCAACAAAGCCTTTGATCAGAGACAGCCAGTGGGCACCAAGCCAGGACAAGAACTGTCCTCAAGGTCCCTAGTCCGTGATACTCAAAAAGCTGGGGGCACTGGGGTGGCCACTTCAATTCTCTGTCAGGGTTACGGTGACTGACGAAATCCCATGACCAAAAGCAAGCTTGGGAGAAGGGGTTCATTTGGCTTACACTCCCACATCATAGTCCATCAGTGAAGGAAGGCAGGGCAGGAACTCAAGCAAGGCAGGAATCTGGAGAGCCGATGCAGAGGCCTTGGAGAGGTGCTGCTTACTGGATTACTCCTCATGGCTTGCTCAGCCTGCTTTCTTAAAGACCCCAGGACCACCTGCCTAAGGATGGCACCACCCACAATGGGCTGGGCCCTCCCACATCAGTCACTAATAAAGAAAATGCCCTACAGCCCCATCTTATGGAGGCGTTTCCTTAATTGAGATTCCCTCCTCTCAGATGACTCTAGCTTGTGCCAATTGAAATAAAACTCTACAGAAAAACCGATCCTGTGTCAATAACACAAGAGCATCGCTGTAAGTCACAGCCTTTCCTTTCCTTTCTTGTTCATTCCCAAGATCACACATCAATATAAACATTACGCTATAAAACATTTTACAAACTTAAATACCCTTCAGCCTTACAAATGCAAACAGCTTAAAGTTCCACCTCTTTAAAAAACCCACAGTCTCTTTTAAAATCAAAAGTCTCTAAACTGTGGGCTCCTATAAAATAAAAAATAAGTTAAATACAGTCTTACTTCAAGAGGGATGAGCCAGGGCACAGTTACAATCAGACCAAAGCAAAACCAATCTCCAGTAGTGTAAACAACTCAATGTCCAATATCTGAGATTCATTCACGATCCTCTGGGCTCCTTCAAAGGGCTGGGTCACTTGTTCAGCCCACCCTCTGCAGCACACACAGCTCATATTTTAAGCTGGGGCAGGCTCCACTCCACTGCTGCTGCTGCTCTTGGTGGCCATCACATGGTCCCGGCATCTCCAAACCCCTGGGGCCTTCTGAGGCTCCATTCCACTGTTACTGCTGTTCTTGGTGGCTATCCTACGGTACTGGCATCTCCAAACTCCTGGGGCCTGCTGCTGCAACTGGACTGAACTTTCGCCAACAGCCTATCCTGGGCTCTCTTCATGGTTTCAAGCCTCAACTTTCCTGCATGGCCCTTTCAATCCTGGGCCTTCCACTGCTACTGAGCTGTAGCTTCTCCAGTGGCCTCTCCAGGCCTCTCCTATTGCCAGCCTCAGCTGCTCCCCATTACCCCTTCCTGCCTTCAAAACCAGTAGCACCTGGATGACTTTTACACATTACCAAGTACAACCTTGGCTGCCTCTGGAACATAGCTTCTGTGTGCTCTCAGGAAACACTTCCCTGAAGATTTCACCTCAGTGATGGTGGTCTCGCTTCAGTCAATGCTAGTTCCTCATATCTAGCTAACCAGCATCAGTTGTCCCAGCAAGGCAAAGGTTTCACTTCAGTGGTTCTGGTCTCTTGTTAACCACAGCTCTTTCTCCAACCCTAGCTGGCCAGATCCACAGCATCGTAAATCAAACTCACAAAAGGCTCCCACAGTCTTTACCTTCTCTCTGACACTTCACAAGCCAGGCCTCAACATCTACATTGACTTCAAATTCTTGTATTTCAGGCTCCTACAGAACAGGCCACTTAGCTCTCAATCATCAATGGCTTTTCTAGACCAACATTCCAAAGCCCTTTCACAACCATACCCAAAAACCATGGTCAGGTCTGGCACATCAACACCCACTCCTGGTACCAATTTATGTCCTATCTAGTATTTCTATTGCACTGATGAAACACCATGACTAAACGCAAACTGGGAAAGAAAGGGTTTGTTTGGCTTACACTTCCACATCATAGATCATCATTGAAGGAAGTCAGGACAGGAACTCAAACAGGACAGAAAACAGGAGGCAGGAGCTGATGCAGACGCCATGGAAGAATGCTGCTTACTGGCTTGCTCCTATGGCTTGTTCAGTCTGCTTTCTTATAGAAGCCTGGACCACTAGCCCAGGGGTTTTCCCCCAACCACAGTGGGCTGGGCCCTCTCCACCATCAATCACTAATTAAGAAAGTGTCTAACAGGCTTGCCTACAGTTCAGTCTTATGGAGACATTTTCTCAATCGAGGCTCCCTCATCTCAGATGACCCTAGCTTGTGACATAAAACCATCCAACATAACAATCTGTATCTCCAGCTTCTGAAGGAATGATGGGGAGGAGTTGAGTCGTCAGATTTTTCTCTTTACGTGAGTGAATGGAGCGAGTGAATGGAGATGAAGAGAGGCATCTCTGGAAAAATAAGTCATTGGAGTGGGAAACAGGATGTCAGGGAACTGCTGGGGGACACTGTAAAGACGTGTCACTCGTATTGGTTTAATAAAACTGGCCAGTAGCCAGGCAGGAAATATAGATGGATCAAACAGACCAGAGAATTCTGGGAAGAGGAAAGGCAGAGACACAGTCGTCAGCCAAATGCAGAGGAAGCAAGATGAGAATGCCTTACTGAGAAACGGTACCAAGCCACATGGCTAAACATAGACAAGAATTATAGGTTAATTTAAGTTGTAAGAGCTAGTTAGTAATAAGCCTGAGCAATAGGTTAAACAGTTTATAATTAATATAAGCCTCTGTGTGTTTCTTTGGGACAGAATGGCTGTGGGACCGGGATGGACAAAAACTTCTGTCTACAGGGTTGAGTCCATCTTTGCTGTTCAGATAGCGCAGAAGACACCAGGAAACTAAATTTCAATCCTGGCTACTCCTTCCCTGTGCACATTTCAAGGCCTCTTAGGCATGAAGAACCTTTAAACACGTCATAAAACAAATACATTTTAAAATATCTGTCCCCAGTGATGGGTTGACTTTTTAAATCATGTTATTGGAGGAGTTTTTCTTAATGAAGAAGGTATAAAAATCAACCATCTAGTGACTGTGCCTCATTTCACTTGACCGGACACCAGTTCAGCATGTCTGACGTGGGCTCCAGTGCTCTCTCTCCACAGCCTTCTCCTTACTCAGTGGCCACTCCAGGGGTTGTTGTCCACATCAGAAGCCCAGGAGTCACGCTCGACTTTTCTCTGCCTCTCACACGCCACCCCCAATCCATGTTGAAATACCTCCATTTCTTCCTTCAGCACGTATCCACCTGTGTCTGGATTGAACGCCTTCTCTCTGACGCTGTGGTCTCAGCTATTGCCCGCCCTTACGTGTGGATCATCTCGCCAGCTGTCCAGTCCTGCCTGTGTCCACCTGTGTCCTCCACTCTCAGCACGGAGGCTACAGTGACACTTAGAAACTGGGGCAATGTGGAGGCTCCCCTTGTCTATGGCCCTCGCAGCGGCCCCTCACAATACCCCGTAAGAAGGGCTTATATAAATATTAGATAAAATATAGATGTCTAGTGACAGCTAAATTCCATATGATAGTATAGGATAATGTGGGGGCAGGGCTTAGGACTCCTACTCTATCCTGCTCTGACCTATTCACTTGAGACAGGCTCTCATATTGAAGCTGGAGACGCACTGACAGCCAGCCACCCAGCCTCTCCTGTTTCTGTCTCCATGAAGCTGGGGTTAACAAACCTTGTACACCTGGGCCAGGCTTTTCATGTGGGTGCTGAGTTCGAACTCAGGTCTCATGCTTGAAACCTGGGCCACTGAACTATCTCTCCAGCTCCAAAATTTTTGATTGGATTAAAACTTGATTGGATTAAGTGTTGCCTAGGGCATACTTTTGGTCCTGTCTGTGAGGTTGTTCCCAAAGAGGGCTAACTGATATGGGGAAACCTCTGCTGAGCGTGGGAGACACCATCCCACAGCCAGACGAGAAGGACGGCATCAAGACACAAGAAGGCAGCTGAGCGCCAGGGTTCTTTGTCTTCTGCTTCCTTTCCTACCAAGGTGTGAGCCAGCAGTCCCCCTCTGACACAGGCAGGACATGGTGCCTGCGTGCGTGCTGCCCGCCATGATGCGTATCGTCTGCATTCTCTGAACTAGGAGTACGCCGTGTATAGAGATGAGAAGATTACACACAAGGAATGACTCTTTAGTTTGTATGCGTCGCATGCAACATTTATGTGCTAACTCCCATGTAGCCTGACCTCATTGCTGCTCTGATCTTACCCCCTCATGTCTCCCTGCTGGGGCCTAACAGCCATGTTGGTCTGCTTGCTATTCCATAGACAAATCCCTTCATCGGGGCCATAGCTAGTATTTCCTATGACCACAGAACTATTTCACTATGGTGTCCTTGGCTAACTCATTCACGGACATTTCTGCTGAACTCTGACTGGCAGTGACTTAAGGTGAGCAGTATCCAGCACACAGACAGTCCCTTCCCACTGGTGACACAGATAGTCCCCTCCCACTGGTGACACAGTGCCCAGCACACAGACAGCACCTTCCCACTGGAGACACAGAGTCCAGCACACAGAGAGCACCTTCCCACTGGAGACACAGATAGTCCCCTCCCACTGGAGACACAGAGTCCAGCACACAGAGAGCACCTTCCCACTGGAGACACAGAGTCCAGCACACAGAGAGCACCTTCCCACTGGAGACACAGATAGTCCCCTCCCACTGGAGACACACAGAGTCCCCTCCCACTGGAGACGCAGATAGTCCCCTCCCACTGGAGACACACAGAGTCCCCTCCCACTGGAGACACAGAGTCCAGCACACAGAGAGCACCTTCCCACTGGAGACACAGAGTCCAGCACACAGAGAGCACCTTCCCACTGGAGACACAGAGTCCAGCACACAGAGAGCACCTTCCCACTGGAGACACAGCATCCCGCACACACAGCCCCTTTTCCCGGTTCCCAGCACTCTGGACCACCCGGTCACCATCCCCTCCTTTCATGTGTCGCCCATCACCTTCTCCCAGGCTCACAACAGCAGTGTGGAAGTTGTCCAATTACACTGGACCTCAAATCCCAGGTAACAGAAACCATGCCTTCCAAGGAGCGCCTGCTGCAGACCAGACTGGAAGAAGAAGTGTGCTTCCCTGGGATCTGCACACACATTTACACTTACTACTTCATGCCTTATTTTTTGTTTTTGAGACAGTGTCTCACTACTTAGCCCTGGCTGGCTTGGAACTTGCTTTGTAAAAAAGGCTGGCCTCAGTTGTATGATCGTGATGTGTCTGTTTCCTCACCGGGGGCTGCAGGCACGTGCTACCAAGCCTCGCCTGATATTTGTCGTGTTTTCCACTACAGACATCCATGCTCTGCTCGTCACATGGGCCTAATGGTTTACATCAGCGTTTGACACATGGTTGGCATTTAACGAAACAGAGATTGGATGAGTTAGGAGTATTCAGTAGTGAAATGTTCTTCCACTAAGACTGAAAGGAGGTAATGACAACGTGGGGAGGAGATGGAAATACTGGACCCTCAGGCTACTAAAGAAACGCAAAATCAGGCAGCTGCTTTATGAAACGGGCCGTTTCTTAAGAATCCACAGTCCCAGCATGGCTCAGGAGATCAGGAAGGAGGAATGCGCACACAGGCACCTGCTCAAGGATGCTCACCACACCACAGTCCCTGCCACCCCATCAATAATGGGCAGAAAGGAGACACGGTCTCAGCATCTGACAGAACACTTTGTTCAACAGCAAGGCTTAAAGCACTCATGCATGGCACTGCATAGCAAGGCAGCTAATTTTGACTTCAGTCTGACTGAACAAAAGGCCAGGGGAGCTGAAAAGATGTCTCAGTGGTTAAGAGCATTCACGGCTCTTGCAGAGGACCACATGGCAGCTTACAACTGCCTGTAACTCCAGTTCCAGTGGATCTCATGCCTCTTCTGGCCTCTGATGATGACTTCTGTCCCCAGACAGGGCACATAAACTACACACGCACACACACACACACACACACACACACACACACGCGCGCGCACACACACACACACACGTGCGTGCGTACACACACAGAGTAAAATACAAAAGCCTCAGTCATTAGTGAGACACACACATGTGTGTGTGTGTTGTGGGGTTACCTCCAGGAGGATTAACTGAGGAAGGAAGACACACTGTGATGTGAGTGGCACCGTCCTTTAGCTGGAGTACTGGACCCAATGAAGAGGGGAAGGAGAGGGCCAGATGAGCACTGACACCCCCCTTCTCCTCTCAGACTACTGAGACATGAGCACAAAGACTCCCACAGCCACCACGGACTCCTACGACTGGCCACTGCCCACCTTCCCACCATGATGGACGCTATCTGCTCAACTGTGAGCCAAAGGAAACGCTTCCTGCTGCTGTTTGCTTATGTCAGATATTCCATCAGTCAGGAGAAAGGTAACTGCCCCAGACAGGAGCCTTGCAAGCAGCAACCTAGTCATAAGACCGGACTGTCTTGACTGAATCTTCAAAGCAGGCAAAGGCACAGAGGCAGAGAGGACATCAGTGGCTGCCCAGGGCACAGGGCGAAGGGAGGCTGCCGAGAACATGGTGGATAGAGGTTGAGGGGTGCTAGGAGAAGGGGCGGAAATATGTCTGAAAACGGAAAAGGTGTACACACAATTCTGAATAGGTTAAAGGGGCTGCACTGTAGACCTTCAGTGGCCGAGGTTTAAGGTATGAGAATTACATCACAATAGAGCTAGTCATTAAAAAGGAGGGCATTAAAGGAAAACTCCAGAATGAAGGCCAAGCCCCTCCTGTTTGTGAAGTAACAGAGTATTAAAGTAATGACTCCACCATCCCTTAACCTGTAACAGGGCAGTGGGTAAAGGTGACTCATGCAATGTTCTGGACTGGCATGCGTGCCCAAGGAAGCATGAAGGAGGACAAGACGACAACAGGCTTAGATTTATTCTATGCTTAGATTACAATATGATCCTTCAGTCTTTTGAATAAGGACAAAGCTTCCAGAAAATCAGCATAGACTTGGTTGATACAGCATCACCCTGGACCTCTGGATCCATCACTTGTATCTGGGGAAATGTCCTACCACCGAGACAATACCCATGTGTGACAAAGTCTGGAACTATCTGGAATCAGTAGACCTAGGATTTGTCTGTGTAGTCATGTGCTGCATACATACACACACATGTGGAGGCTAGAGGTATATTCGGGATTTTCTCAATCACTTCTTTACTTTGTTTGAGGACTACCTGAATGGCCAGCGAGCCCCAGTATGCCCGCCTCGCCCCCTAAGGGTTGCAGGCTTACAGTGCTGTGCTCAGCTTCCATGTGGGTGCGAACATCTGAGCTCAGGTCTTCAGCTCATGTGACAAGCACTTTTCTGGGCTATCTCCCTATCTGCACCTAGGTTTTTGACATGAAGTACAGGTAGACTCGGTACTGAGCTGCCCTTTTTGTGTAGCTAACCAGCCATATAAGTGTTTGGGGCTAATTTACTGGCTAGTCATTCATTACCAGGTACTGATGAACGAGCCCCACACAAACATGGAAGCAATTAACTTCCTCACCTTTTCACAACAGCAGAGGATTCTATAAACAAGATCTCAATTAAATCAAGCACAGCCTCAAAGCAGGGCTTTAGACTCTCCTCATTCCAGAGAAGCAAAGAACAGCCCAGGCCAAGAAGTTTGGCCAAGGTTACATCGTCTGGGTGCAGGACCATGGAAGGTAGCGTCTACCTGACTAGGGAGTTCATAGGCTTTCTACAGTATCAGGGCGCACGGTATCAAACAGAGGCGGACACGTACCACTGAGCACCGTGTGACAACAGCCATGCAGGAGCACTCGCGTTTATCCTGCTGAGTAAGACTTTGAAAAGCGTTCATGAATCCTACACTGGGGCTGTGCCTTAAAGACAGGATGGAGTTATATGGCTCTCAGGGGTGGGATTTCAGCCAGTACATCCTCTCACTACAGTGGGAACGGTGAGGAACATATCCAGACTGGGATTTGAAACACAAATGAGAGGAAAATGGATGAAAACACCTTAAAGAAGGAGAAGAGCAGGGAAGGGAGAGAAGGGAGAAGAGGTGCTCTGAGATAATTGGTTACACTATGTAAAGACAAGTCATTGTCATCGTGGTTGCTTTAATGAATATCTCACTGGCCAATAGCTAGGTAGGAGGTATAGGTGGGACTCAGGGAAGGAGAAAAGCGAGGTGGCCAGCTGGATGCAGAGGGAGCAAGACATGCATGAGGAGAGGTAAAAGCCACAAGTCACGTGCCAACACGCAGATGAAGAGAAACGGGTCAATTTAAGTTATACGAGCTAGTGGGACGAGCCTAAGCTATAGGCTGAGGCTCTATAATTAATAATAAGTCTCTGTGTCATATACAAAGAGGGGGGAAGGAAGAAGAAGAAAGGGAGAAGGAAGAGAAGGGTTCCAGATTGTGAAGTGTTTCACTACCAGGAAAACTAGAACTTAACAGTAATGGTGGCACAATGTTGCTTATGGCTTTTGTACTGGACCAGTTAGCTTGGCAGCACTGAGCAGGCCCGTGTGTGGCTGGGAGGATGCATGGCAGGATGCGGTGTGAGCCTGTGGAAGCAGATCTGTTAGCCCAGGGTAACTGGAGAGTTGGAAGGAGGGAGCAGAGATGCTGGCATGAGGGAGGGAGGACTTCCAGCCCTGCTTACTGCAGGCAGTCGGAGATCTGACACTGCCATATGCCAGGCAGGATCTGGAGCTGCGAAGAGGAAGGGGGAGAAGATGCAGGATACTGCATCTGGGTCTGTGTGGCTGCCAGGAGGTTGTGCCAGCTAGTCAACACAAGAGAAGAGGAAGCCTGGAGAGGTGGTGCTGGGGTGTGTACCCAGCCAAAGTGGGGTTAAATGGGCATGGAAGAGAAGGGTGATGAGGCACTGGGGAATGGGGGTGCATGCAAAATCAGAACCCCTCTTCTAGAGAGCTAGCATGAAAGAATGGGACAGATACTGGGGAGTGGGGGCACAGGCAAAATCAGAACCCCCTTTCTAGAGAGCTAGCGTGGAAGAATGAGACATCTCTGAGAGCCAAAGATGCGGATGAAGAAGACTGTCCTTTGGGAGGCAACACACAACTCACTGAGGAGAAGCGAAAACAGCCATAAGTTTCATGCAGAGAGACACTAGAGCATTTGGTTTGTTTAATTTTGATTTTTTCCAAAGTACAGGGGTTTCGTTCTCTCTCAGGATTGAAGGAGCACTCCTTCAGGTTTCCAGACATGTTTCTTCTTCACACTCCTGAGTGGCTGCAGGACATCTCTGTGGATGTAGCACCCCAAACTCACTTCCCTCAGCTGGTCCAGACACGGACAAGAGATTCTTCTTTGGCCTCAGCTTCCTTCAAGCAAATCTGAGCTCTGCCCTGGGCATCCTGCTCTTTCTAAACCATCAAGTATCCCAATGACAAACTGAAGGACAAGGGTCTTTCATTCATGCTATTGGCCTGCCTTGCTCTGGCAGTTGGTCACAAATTATATTCCATATGTATATATGTACATATGTGTACACATGTACATGTAAGGATATATATAAATATATATACATACACATATACAAATTATATTCCATATGTATATATGTGTACACATGTACATGTAAGGATATATATAAATATATATACATACACATATACAAATTATATTCCATATGTATATATGTACATATGTATATATGTGTACACATGTACATGTAAGGATATATATAAATATATATACATACACATATACATATATATGTAAGCAGAGACTGCCTGTTTCGCAGCTGCCCAGACCCAAATAATTACACAGAAACTACATTAATTACAACACTGTATGGACTCTTAGCTCAGGCTTCTTATTAACTAACTCTTACACCTTAAGTTAACCCATTTCTATCAATTTATGTATTATCTTGAGGCAGTGGCTTACTGGGTAAGGTTCCAGCATGTCCCCCTTCAGCAGCTATCTGGCGTCTCTCTGACTCCACCTCTCTCTCTATCCCTTCCAACCTGGCTCTATTCTGCCCTGCCATAAGCTAAAGCAGCTTTATTTATTAACCAACAAAAGCAACACATCTACAGAAGGATACCCCACATCATGTATACATGAACATGAGAAAGGGGGAGGGAGGAGGAAGAAGAGAGGCAATGTCGCCAGCCATGAAGGCACAGAAGCAATGCACATCGCACAACTCTCACCTCCCTTTGTGTAGAGGGGTAGACAGAGGCTCTCTTTACGGTGCTCTGGTCAACAGTTATGCCACCATTATAAAAGAGGACTCAGGGAGTCTGTCACAGCTCATGGGACCTGAGGAGCTCCTCAGGCGCCTTCCTATTTGCTCACAGGCACAGGATTCGAATGTCCTCCACCTGGCTCTTCCCAGTCACCCAGAGGGGGACTCCCAGTAGGCTCTTGGTCTAGCATGCATGTCTCTGCAAGGCTTAGTTCATCCACTCCTTTCTGGGATTATGTCAGTCTGGGCTGACCTCAAGGTGAAACACCAAAAGACTGCTCCGGAAATCACCATGACCTGATTGGAATCCAGGGGCCAGCAGGGCTCACTGAGCCCCCTCCTGAGACAGGCCAGCACCCATCTGTCCTGTGACCTTAGCAGCAACAGCATATCCCACCTTGCTGGAACCAGCAGGTCAGAGCGTGCACACCCCACTCCCAGGTGTCTGCATCTCCTCCAGCAGAGAAAAATGTAGAGCTCAATAAAAATCAATAAAAAAAGAAGTGTCTATCTTCTTGATACCTTCAGCAACCCAAAGACTTCTCTATCATTTCCCTTGATACACAGAGAGCTATGCGTGTGTGTGTGTGTGTGTGTGTGTGTGTATCTGTCTGTCTGTCTGACTGGACTGACTGACTGACTGACTGACTGTTTCAGCACAGATCACAAATACTGAAACAGGTCACGGTTAATATGCATTCTTCCCTAGGGCGTACGTATTATGACACATTGTTCCAAGGTACACCTTCAGCAGGAGGAAGGAGGAAATGGTTCAGAAGAGTTACAGAGGAGAATGGAACAAAGTGAGAAAAGCCATGGAGGCAGAGAAAGGCCTTACCAAGGCCCAGCTTAAGTTAGATGGTAGACACTGTGGTGAAGACCAAAGGACAGGAGAGGGGAGGGGTGAGTGTGAGTCTGGGGTTCAGAGGAGGGATCACAGTGGCAAGTGAAGCCAGAGAGGGATGATGGGTAGAGAGAAGGGGAGGATCTGAGAGAAGATGGCCATGAAGAAAAAGTTGGTTCAGCCTGAGAGACAATTATGGGGCAGAAGAAAAGGATGTGTGTGCACACATGTGCAGTATATGTGGTGTGTGTGTATGCAGCCTGCAGTAGGTTGTATCTAATGTCAGTGTATGGGGTATGGCAGGTGTATAATGTACACATGTGTGGTATGTTCTACAGTATTCATATGTTCCGATAATGCATGTTATATGCGTGTGTGTGTGTGTGTGTGTCAGCTGTAACGGTAGCATAATGCCTAGTTTTGAATATAAAGTGGTGATGCCAATGAGTGGAATCTTTGGCTTCATAATCTAACAAAATAAAAGTCACTCTGTAATATACTCAATATGCTATTGTGATGAAAAACTCGTTTGCCAGTTGGTGGAACCGCCTGGCATCTGGCAGCACACTCTACAGTCAGAGGACTAGATAAACCGCAGAGATAATGGCAGCAGAGTTTGGGGTGATTCTTACATCTATTTATGGAAGCAGAGAATGTCAGTCTCACGCAACATTATGCAACCTGGATTTTACCCAGCCTTCACATTAAAATATTTTTTCCTAAAGCATGAAAAGTGGAAATCATTTTCATCCCTCTATCCTGCTGAGCAGTTTGTCCATCCATTATCTTAGCATCTGGGGGACAATTTGCTCATCTCTCACCATAACAGGGGTGGGGGCACCTACCGCAGATGAAACAGGTTGTCTTCAAAATTTCTTCTTTCTTCTGCTTCTCACTTCTGAGGTCAGCAAAGGTGTCAATGATCACACCAAAAATCAGGTTAAGGACGATAATAATGACGATGAAGAAGAAAAGGAGGTCATAAATCACCCGGGCAGCAAACAAGGGCTCCTGAAACAGAAGTGCAAAACACACATAGAATACACACGCACTTCATGGTGGTCCCGTTAGCATGCTGTCTGGCAGAGAGCAGATAATCAACAGATATCTGAGTGACCACAAACAGCAGCCTGTTAGGAAAGTGAAACCTCTCTCTGCCCTTATTTCCCCTCCAGTTAAGGGAATGCCTGAAGCCTACCCTCAGAATCCCTCCGTTTCTCTGAAGCTGATTCACTTTAACCCAGACAGGACAACACTTTCTCGTGTGTTGTTTCTGGTGATGGATTCAATTCGTCTGCATAGGCTCACGTTGTTTGGACATGAGGTCCTGACCTGGTGGTGCTGTTTGGGGAGGTTGTGGACCCTTCAGGAGGTGGAGCCTCACCAGAGGAAGTGAGTCAGTGGGGGTGGGCCTTGAAGCCTTATAGATCACACCCTGCCCCTGCTCACTCTCTGCTTCCTGGGGGTAGAAGCTATGTGAGCCAAAAATGAACCCTTCTTTCCTTATTTTGCTTTTTGGGGCATTTTTAACATATGGGTGAGAATAGCAATCATGCAGGTCTCCCCAGACATCAAGCAGAAAGGGGTCAAACACAATCCCAAGGTTAGTTGAGGAAACCCTGGTGCTTTCTCAAGTTCTGCAGTTGGTTCTGTCCTTATTCTGACAAGGACACAGCTCTTGTGGATCCTGTCTGGTCTGCAATGGTAAAACACACACCAGAGACCAAGGGATCCAGCTGCTCCTATGAGAGCCGAGCTTAATAACAAGATGATTGGACATTACATAACAGGAGAGTTGCAGAAGAAAACTGCACAGGCTTCCAGCCTGGTGCTTCAGCATTCACAGTTACCGAGAAACGTTCTCGCCTTTTCATTTGAATGTCTGAAGTTCTGTGAGAACTCATCCACACTTTGCCTTCATCGTGGTAAACAGTGGCGGTTGTTCCTATGCAGAGCAGAGGAAACCCATGCACCTGGGAATTCTGTAGACACAGGCAGCCGAGCTGCTGTGTTCTATTTAACAATCAGCTCCTATAGAGTTTGCGGCCATGATTTTGCTGCCGTGACACAATGTGTAGTTCAGACTGGAGCCCAGCTACAGCCATAGGCTTTTGGTTCACCCCTGATCCTCTGGGATTCCACTGTGCAATTGACTGGTTTTACAGCCACCTTTACACCTCAAAGGCAAACGTCACTGTAGCCCTGGAAGCCAAAACCATACTGTAAATACTGGTAAGGAAGGCAACAGGAAAGAAACCATACCTGTGTGCTATGGGCCTGTCAGGAGGCCTCCTCAGGGAGCCTGAGGCAGAAGAACAGCAACTTCAAGGCCAGCCTGGGCTACAGAGTGAGTATAGGACTAGCCTGGGCAATGTAGTGAAACTCCTAATCTCAAAGTTTAAAAAGTAAAAAGAGAGAAGCTGGAGAATGGCTTAGGGGTTAAGAGCACTAACTGCCCTTCCAGAGGTCCTGAGTTCAATTCCCAGCATTCATATGGTGGCTCACAACCATCTGTAATGAGAGCTGGTGCCCTCTTCTAGCCTGCAGAATACTGTATATATAATAAATAAATCTTTTTTTAAAAAAAAAAAAGTGAAAAGAGGTCTTGGGATATGTCATGTTGATAGGTTCAATCCCCAATTCAGGAACGAAGGAAAGGGTGGATGGAAGGAGGGAGGGAGGAAGAGAGGGAGGGAGGAAGGGAGGGAGGGAGGCTGAGGGAGAGGAGGAAGCAACGGAGGAAGGACATACATGAAGGGAGAACAGAGGGGAGGAAGGGAGGGAGGGAGGCTGAGGGAGAGGAGGAAGCAACGGAAGAAGGACAGACATGAAGGGAGAACAGAGGGGAGGAAGGATGGAAATAATCATGTCCGTCTTGCTCACATCTTTTGAGGGTCGTCTCAGCACGTCGCCCACTCCACCGCCGTTCCTGAGGCCCTGGTTTAGCACCGTGACGATGCACATGAGCAGGGTGTCGCACGTCCTTTCTATTCCATCTTCATTGCCTTCATCAGCTGCACAAACACACAAGAGTCTTGAGAACACACTATTATCTACACCCAAGAATCTGCTTCTAGTGCGCCAGACATAATTTTTTGAAGTCACGTGACATCTACTTTACATGTGGCAGACACACACGTGACTGACATGTGTAGATCACTCACATAATATTTTGAAATTCTGCTTTTCTTGGCTTGGTGGAAAATGACAGGAGAGAAAGGTAAAAGTTCAGATGCCTGACTGTATTGGAAGCTGGTTGACCAGTTCTCTACCCAGTCTGCAAAGAGCTGTAGACAGACGAATGAACCAGGCTAGGAAGCAACTGGGACTGGAGCAATTCACTGACCTCAGCAGCCTCAGACAGAAGGAGGAAAATGCTGTAGGTTGGAGGGTTGGCCAAGCACCCACATCAGGGGTGTTAGAACTGCCCACAGTAAGAGCTTACATCTGGGTGAGTGACAATTCTGTTATTATTTGGAGTAAGTTTCAGAGCTTTCTGAGGGACCGCTTGGAACTAGAGATGAATTCCTGCTTAGGAATGAGAAGACACAATGTGTCAGAAAGTCCTGAGACTTGACCCTGTGCTGAAAGAGTCAATCAGAAAACATAAAACCACTTAAAGCAAGGACTGTTGCTCGGCTGTGGCCATGACAACCAGACTTCGGTCATGTTAGCAAATGAACAGAAAGGCAAAGGTTGGTTTTGTTACAAAGTTAAAGAGCCTCACCTCAGGGGACCTGGGGACCTGGGGCTAAGGTCTGCATGTCAAGGCAGGAATGTCAAAGCAACCACTGACCTGGGGAAGGGAATCTGCCTCTCTGATGACCTAAGGCCAATAACTGTGTAGGCATTGTTAGGAGAAGGTGGATTTTTCTCTTCCGAGCAGATTTTATTCTTTATCCTTTGGAAGAGGGACCCTGATAGTTTTACATGAGTCCAAGTTGCTCCTTTTACAGTATGCTGGAATAACCCTGGCAGGAGGGCTGCATGCAGAGACAGGCACACACACACACACAGCATCGGAGACAGACAGACTGTGTGAACCAGATTTCTGACCTGGAAATCTGAAGGGATTTGGGGAGGGAGGAGCAACAGGGACTGGGGCTGCTTTGTGGTAGTGACAGATCAGCAGGACAGAACAAGGAAAGGATTGAGACCTAAAGAGATTGTCACAGAGTTTCAGGATTCCAGGAGGGAGGTAACTGGGAGTAGAGCCGCTGCTACTTTGCCAAAGTTGGGCTTTCAATCAAAACAAACGAGTAACAACTGTTGCAGGACACTGGATACGTTCACTTATTAACTGGCAACCCCATGGTTGTAGCGAAGCAGATGCCAGCTGAAAACCACAATGTGCCAATTAGGTGGGCACACGGAAGTGACAGGAAATGAAGTTGTTTGGGAGCTAAGGAAAGCCATACACCACTGATGTAGGAGTACCCTCTGCATGCTGTGAATACCATTGGTTAATAAAGAAACTATCTGAGGCCTGTGATAGGGTAGAGTAGAGATAGGTGGGGGAAACTAAACTGAATGCTGGGAGAAAGGAGGTGGAGTCAGAGAGAAGCCATGGAGCCACTGCCAGAGACAGACATGCTGGAACCTTGACAGTAAGCCACAGCCACATGGTAAAATATAAAATAATAGAAATGGGTTAATTTAATATTTAAGAGTTTGCTAAGAATATGCTATATTGATTGGCCAAGCAGGTGATTTAATTATACAGTTTCTGTGTGGTTATTTTAAGAGTCTGGGCAGCCGGGAAGCAAACAAGTGGTCTCCTACTACACATCACACATGTGATTAGCCAGGGTGAAATAAAACAGACAGGCTGCCAAGAATACATACAAGAATGTCACCACCACCAGCCAGCCACAAGAAAAAGACAAATCACAACTACACTGTCGCCCCATCTCACTCCATATCATATGTCTGCCATCAAGACTCAAAACAACAACAACAACAACAACTGTAGTGAGGGTGTGTGTGTGTAGGAATGTGACCCTTATATAAAGCTGGTGGGAATATAAGTTAATGCAGTCTCTATATGATATAAGCATGGAAGTTCCTCAAAAATTAAAACCTGAGACAATACAGGATCCAACTATACTACTTCTGTTTCAGAGTCCAAATAATCAAAGACAGCTCATTACAGAGAAACATGTATGCTCACTGGGGCACTGTTACAGTAGCCAGAAGATAGGAGCATCCTGGGTACATATCACAGATGAAGGACCCCACAGAGAAAGGAAATGTGGTTAATATATACAACAGTTTCACTCATTCATAAACAAGAAAGCAATTACATTGTTTGTAGGAAAATGGATGGAACAGGACTCACACAGACAACAATTGTGTGTTTTCTCTCATATGTATAACTTAGAAGACATGAAATTACAAAGGGGCAGGGGACTATTAGGACTGTGGGGGGGGAGCCAAGAAAGGGAAATGGGGATTAAATATGCACCAAGCTCAAGCTCATTAAATGCCCACATGGAAATGTCACAATGAAGGCCACAACTTTGTGCAATTGGCAAGAACGAAGTGTAAAGGAGTGGTGTGGCAGAGTTACTCAAGTTTTTAAAATATAAAAATCAGATAAATAAAACTTTACAAAATTTAGTTGACTACAAACATATAGCAAGAGGCCTGTCTTCCTGTGTGGCGTGCATACTGCAGGAGGATGCCCATGTCAGGTCAGTGCACTGACCCACTCGTCTTGCTCAATGGCAGCCACACAGGCATGCTGGGGTCACACAGCAGCGTTCATGAGCTTCACAGGCATGCTGGGGTCACACAGCAGCCTCCATGAGCAGCCACACAGGCATGCCAGGGTCACACAGCAGCCTCTGTGACTTTACTAAAAGGTTCTACTGTTTGACACGAGTCCACTCTCAAGAAGTCATTCAGGGATCCCATAGGTAAGTGCCACCTTGTGGTCACTTGTATGACAAGCTGATCTTTCTCATACAACACGAGCTTTGTGTGAGGAAAAGCAGATACAGGTATAAGCATCTCAGCCTACAGGAACCTTATGGTCCCCAAGAAGATGGACCAGCAGGTAAGCAAACATCCAGCAGCTTGGGCATCCTGAAGGCAGTGGCCTCTGCACTGAGTATCTAAAGAAGGACCTGGGCAGCATAGTCAGGCCTAAAACATTCCCTGAACACAATGGAAAGGCAGGGGCACACCTACACACACACACACACACACACACACACACACACACACACACACGAATTTAGAACAGTATTTGGTACATTATTAAGGCTCAGTGAATACAAACTACCAATTATTCACTTACAGTAACCGTTAATCTCATGAAAAGTCATTGTTTTAACACAAGTGACCAATCTGACATGTGAGTGATGTGAGGTTATCCAATTACAGCTGACCACCAGAAAAACCATTTTCCTTAATTAATGGTAAGAAAAAATACCATCTGAGCCTATCCTCCCGGACCTGAAGCTATTCTCTTACTCGGAGAGTTACTCTACATAAGAAAACACTGGACTCTGGCTGGAGGCGATCAGTGGTTATGAGAACTTACTGGTCTTCCAGAGGACCAGACTTCAATTGCTAGCATCTATGCAAGGTGGCTCTCAAAGCCTGTGTGACTCGAGCCCCAAGGCATCCAGAGCCCTCTTCTGACTTGGCATACACTCACACCAACACACAAATACACAGGTAAATACATCTTTAAAATACTGGACATGCTTGAACCTAAGTGTTTATTGATGTCTCCCTTTTATGCTTCAATAATTAAATTATTTGTTGTTTGTGACCCCCCATAGACACAGCAGCCTGGAGCGGAGACTCGCGTGCAAGTCTGAGTGTGGCTCAGACCCTCTTAAAACTTTAATGGAGACCCGCCAGTTACAGAAACATTGATCGTAATTTTTTTTTTGTGTGTGTGTGTGTGACTAGAAAAGTGTTTTAAAAACACTGCTATCCAGTGGAAACCCCAAATGTAGCATGTACTAGCTTCACAATCTCTGCTGCTAACCTCCAATCTTTTCTATTAAAGGAGGCTACCAGGAGATTAAACTTGGTCTCATATATGCTAAACACATGCGAGCTTTTTTATTCTCCTGAACGTGCAAATGGCATTGACTCACAAAACACTTGTGATTATTCTTTTAGTATCATCTTAACAAAGCTCAGCTTTTCAAGCAAGTGAAATACAAAATTTTTGGAGTGTTTTTCAAGTTGAATTAGTTATCAGTTGTCTTGCGAGTTCTCTGCTGCTGGGAAAATGCCTGGGCCCTCATCTGCAGGAGCCTTCCCAGGACCACCACTGTTTGCCAGCTGTCCCCAGCTCTTCTGCAGGTACTGTGTGCCTGGACCTTCTGCGGTGTGCACCTTCTGACCACAGACAGCAAGCAAGGCCCTCACAAGGCACACCACAGCTCACAAAATAGAACTGCATCCCTGCCCTAGGAAGGCTATTTTTAAGTCTAAAAGACACATGTTGCACAATAAACACCAGACTCCAGCTTTCTTTCTACTTACGTGGCTAAACGCACACAGCCAACATTGAAAGAAGACCACAAGATCAGTCTCATAGGCTTTCCAATAAAAACAAACCACTGCTAAACACATCCTGCCAAAATTTAGAGGAAACAAGCCCCTAGAGATAAAAATCCACACATTTTTAATCAAATTAGTGAAATTACTAATATTGGTAAAATTTATAGGTCAAATCCACTGGGGGTGTTGGTAGTGCACACCTTTAATCCCAGTACTCAAGAGGCTGAAGCAGGTGGATTTCGGTGAGTTCAAGGTCAGTCTACATATTGAGTTTTAGTATATCCAGGGCTTAAATAGTGATATTCTACTTTTGAAAAAATTAAAACTTGAATTATAAAAACAAAAGTCAAATTTATAGACTTTCCAAATTCTAATCAAATCTATTTTAACCCTTGAATGTGAAGTGCCTAAAGGCTCTGCTGTGGCTTTTCGGTGTCTTCGGTTCCAGCTGGGGAGAACCTCCACTAGGAAAGCTGCCCCCGACACCCCAGCTCCAATATGGTTTCCAACCCTCTGGTAGCTTTCCCTACAAGATTTCCACACACTGCTATCAGACCTTGGGAAAGGAAGCACTGTACCTGGGGTGAAGACTGTCCCTGTTTGTCCTTAGTAAGCAAGAACCATCCGTAGTCAGGGGCTTGAGATGGAGGCAGACTCTGAAAACTGCTGATGAATGACTGTATGCTATCAGAAGGTGCTCGAGTGGGTCTCTGACCGGATGCTGTAGAGAGGAGGGGGGACGGCAGCACAGACCGACCTGTGACTGGGGATGAGCAGGCACTGTGCCCCAAAACCAGTGAGGTGGATTTCACAAGAATTTTTTTTAAAAATTAGAGGGTATATAGATAGTTTATTCTCTCTCTCTCTGTGTGTGTGTGTGTGTACATGCACATGAATGTGGAAGTCAGAGGTTGACATTGGTTGCCTTTTTCAATTACTCTTTAGCTAGACTGGGGGTCCATTGAGCCCTGGGGTTCCTCTTATCCCCTCCTCCAAGTTTTAGGGGCATAAATGCGTCCTGTAATGCCTAGTTGCATGGTGTGTGTGCATGTGTGTGCATGAGTGTGTGCATGCATGTGTGCATGCGTGTACATGCATGTGTGCATGTTCTGGGAATCAAACTCATAACCTCATGCTTGTACAGTAAGTACTTGACTGACGGAGCCACCTACCCCATCCCATTTGTGACGTATTTCTAGGAAGCTGAAGAACTCCATAACGCATGACCATGTGCACCTGAGCGTATTCTCAGGCCCTGAAAGTCCTGCCACAATCCTCTGCAATACTCCCAGATCTCCTGTGGGAATATCCAGACAGAAGTCGGACTCCTTTTTAATCTGTGAGGGTCCAGATGAAACTTCTCAGGGCCTTTGGGCCAACCCACTTCCTATTATTTATCTTCCTTCAACCCATCCTTAGGTGAAGAGCCACATAAAGACAAGCAATGGGTCAGCTCTCTAAGCTCTGACCAAGGTCTTGTCAAAGCCAAGGATGGCATGACTAGGAAGAACGGGATTAAGGAACAGAAGGACCTGGAGACCCAGACACCACCAGGTCCCAGCACACTTGCAGGAGAATCCATCACATCCTAGCACTATGGGTTGGCAGAAACACTCAGGAATAAATGTTCAGCTTCATTTGTGAGATCTCAAAGTCCCAATTATATGAGCTCAGGGTGGATATTTATGGGATGACAGCTATGCCATCAAGAATGGCACTTTTGCCAAGAGACAGCCAAATGCAGTCAGTAATGTGGGTTGGTTTGAGAGATGGCACAGTGTTAGGGACATAGTGCTGTTATAGAGGACCTGCCTGCATCATCTTCCATGGTGCTAGCGGGCACTTCACAATAGCCCATAACTCCAGGTCACGGCGATGTGACACTCCCTCTGACCTCTGTAGGTGCTCACACACACATGCCATGTACATAAATGGAAAATAAAAATAAGTCTTTAAAAGCATATGGGGTAACTCAAGGGTCCCAACACCCACAACAAGAGCAGTGTTGGGCAGTTTGCCTAGGAGTATGAAGCCAAGAAACTCTTCTGTGCCTGTGAGGAAAGCTGGAGAAAGCAGAGGGGTTTGAACCAAGGGACACACATAATACGACTTCAGAAAGGGGTTTCTCGGTAATCCCACCTAAGCCAAGAAGAGCTGGCTCCTGTGTGAGCTTTGCATGGGGCCAGGCAAGCCTTTCTGGAAACATCTCAAGTGCCCATGCCGTCAGATACTATATGGAACGAATACAAGAGCTTCATTCTCATTTTTGGTGTAGGAGGTCCTTCTGTCTATGTGTTGCTTTAATTGGTTAATAAAGGAACTGCTTTGGGCCTATAGCAGAGCTATAGGAGAACAGAGCTAGGCAGGGGAAACTAAATAGAATTCTGGGAAGAAGAAAGCAGAGTCAAGGAGCCGCCATGGAGCTGCCAGAGACAGAAGCTGGGAACTTTACTTTTAACTGGTAAGCCACTGCCATGTGGCGATACAAAGATCAATAGAAATGGGTTAAATTAATATAAGAGTTAGCTAATAAGATGCTAGAGCTAATGGGCCAAGCAGCGACTTAATTAATACAGTTTCTGTGTGGTTATTTTTGGGCTAAGCTAGCCGGGTAGCTAGGCTGAACAAGTGGCCCCCCCCTCCAACACTCTCTAGGTCAGACAGTGTAAGGTTTAGTCAGCGGGAGGGACCATTCACGCCCTCCCCACCAACAGTCCAACTGCTCAAGAAGAAAGGTGACTGAATGCTCATCCTTCCTCCACCTTTCCTGTTACTTCCCTCATCTGTTCGGAATCGACTTCACCATTTAACTGACTCCACGCTTCTTCATCTATGACAACTTTTGGGTTATGTAGAGATCTACAGCCCACAAGGGCTGGGTGTAGTGCATGGACAAAGTGCTTGCCTGATATGACTACTAGGCACCTCCAAGTACACACCCACAAACCACTGTATCTCCTGCCTTAAGAAATGCATCACTAGGCTTTCAATGTAGGAAATAGTATACATGCTGTGTCCCCAGACTCCTCTACATCTTAAGAGAATGGTTTAGAACTAAAGTTATTTTTATAACTTTAAATTTGCTCCTTAGGAAGGAGGGTGATTTTATTTGGTCATTTTCTGTCCTTACAAGTTATCCAAACATAAGCCAGGAAAGGGGCAAGCCCAGGGTTACAGCCGGGATTCTAGAGTGGAATCCATGCTTTTTCACATCCCTTTTTGGTAGCCAAGCAGTTGGAAGGGGACCCCTTAGTGTGGGTTGCTCGTTTGGGATCAGCACATTCCACACAATGAGTCTGCCAGGTTCTGTTGAACAGAAACACCGTGAGGAGCAAGACAGCTGCTCAGTATAACGAATTCAGACTCCGTTCTCTAGCTTGAGGTATTTTGGTCCTTTACCTTCTGCCCTTCTATTTCAACACAATTATAAAATCCCAGATCAGCTCTCAGAGACATGATCAGACACCTAGTTACATGTTAGAGGGACGAGTACAGACCTGTGTTGTCAGGACATACCTGTGTTCAAAGGAGGGATCATGGGTGAGCAGTTCTCCTTCTGGCATGCTTCCATCATGGAAGGTAGGGTCATGGTGGGAGCCCCATGATTACCTGGGAAGACACAGAACAGAGCACTGTAGAGATCATCATATACATACATGACAAGATGGATACATGACCACAGAGCACTGCAGAGAGCACATTTATACATGACAGGATGGACACATGACCACAGAGAACTGTAGAGAGCATATACATACATGACAGGATGGACACAGGACCACAGAGCACTGCAGAGAGCACATACATACATGACAGGATGGACACATGACCACAGAGCACTGCAGAGAGCACATTTATACATGACAGGATGGACACATGACCACAGAGCACTGTAGAGAGCATATACATACATGACAGGATGGACACAGGACCACAGAGCACTGCAGAGAGCACATACATACTGACAGGATGGACATATGACCACAGAGAACTGTAGAGAGCACATACATACATGACAGGATGGACACATGACCACAGAGCACTGCAGAGAGCACGTACATACTGACAGGATGGACACATGACCACAGAGCACTGTAGAGAGCACATACATACATGACAGGATGGACACATGACCACAGAGCACTGTAGAGAGCACATACATACATGACAGGATGGACACATGACCACAGAGCACTGTAGAGAGCACATACATACATGACAGGATGGACACATGACCACAGAGCACTGCAGAGAGCACATACATACTGACAGGATGGACACATGACCACAGAGCACTGTAGAGAGCACATACATACATGACAGGATGGACACATGATCACAGAGAACTGTAGAGAGCACATACATACATGACAGGATGGACACATGACCACAGAGCACTGTAGAGAGCACATACATACATGACAGGATGGACACATGACCACAGAGCACTGCAGAGAGCACATACATACATGACAGGATGGGCAGACCACGGAGCACTGTAGAGATCATCATATACATACATGACAGGATGGGCACATGACCACAGAGCACTGTAGAGAGCACATACATACATGACAGGACGGACAGACCACAGAGCACTGCAGAGAGCACATACATAAGAAGCTAGAGCTAATGGGTCAAACAGTGATTTAATTAATAGTTTCTGTGTGATTATTTTGGAGCTAAGCTGCCAGGAATGAAACAAGTGGCCTCCTCCAACACTCAGAGACAGAAACTGGGGTTCAACCTGAAGGTCAGAAAAGCAAAACAGCCAGCCACTGGCTCTTAACTTTACCTCAGACTGAAACTGCCATCCTATATCCTGGAGTCTCAAAATTAGACTGTGTGTGAGAGCTGTCTCTTCCTGTCTTATATTTTTCTCTGGTGCAGGGATTAAAGGTATGTACCACCACTGCCTGGTTTCTATGGCAACCAGTGTGGTTGCTGGGATTAAAGGTGTGTGTCACCACTGCCTGGTCTGTAAGGCTACCAGTGTGGCTGTTTTATTCTCTGATCTTCAGGCAAGCTTTATTTATTAAAATCCAAATGAAACATCACTACAGAGTTCTAGAAGGGAAAGGGAATAGCTACTTGGAGAAGGACTTACCTAAAGGAACCGCAGGGTTTTTGAACATGAATATGGAGCAGGGAGTCTAGGGGGTCGCCAAGGTGCTATTTATAGTATGGAAGGAGAGCAAAGGACACAGCAAACCCCTAGTCCAGCACTTTCCACCAAGCACCCAACAGATGGTACAGATCCCGGGGAGAACCAGAACTGTGGTTGGAACAGCCAGAGGGAGAGCTTAGGTCAGAAAGCCATGAGGGCAACTTCTCCTCTACTCTGCGTAGGTGAGAATGAGGACAGGGCAGATCTGAGGAACACTGTGTCCACTTGTCAAGAGAACTTCACTCCTTGGGCTTCCCTGTGAACGGCTCTGGCCGCGTTGGAGTGGCTGCTTCTCGCCCACTAAGCAGCAGATCTTGGCTCCAGAGGCAGAATCCATTCTCCTAATTCGCCAATGATACCTGCATGGCACGTGTCTTCCTGCTCTCCCCAGCACCGTGATGACATACTGTCCAGCTCTGTCTTTCTGCCTCCCCACTTGTTCCCATCTGTGTGGTTTCTGATCACGTCAGACCCGCTAAAGAACCGCATCCTTCTGCAGCTGAAATGTCACTCGCTGCCTGAGTGTGTTAGCCTCAATAATCTCACCATGGCCAGCTTGGTGAGCAACAGTGCTCAAAACACAAAGAATGGAGACGCTGTGCACCAGCTGAGATCCTGCTGCAGGCCAGACACTTCCACCAAAGTGCACGCTGAAATTGAAGCCTGGCTGGGAAGGGCTGCGAGGTGGTCAAGCATGGTGCCTCTCTCCTTATGGCTGGGTGAAGGCACTCATGGTTTATCTCTACAGGGAGTCCATCGTAAAGCCTGGTTTGCCTGTCCTCACAGTAGGGCACCCTGTGTTGTCATCTGTCACAGGAATGGTCTCTTCAGACACCAAGCGGGTTCCCCCAGCCTGGGGAACCATCAACCACTTTCCTCACCTCGTGAGTAATCTGTTATGGCCACAGGAAGCAGACTCAAGGCAGATGCTGCTACATGGTGGTGGAAATGAAGTTCAGTGGAAACGAAGATGCTTTTTAAGCTTTGAGCCCACAGAGAACCAGGAGGTAAGTCCGTTAGCTGTCACCCTGTGTGGGGCTTTCGCGGTGTTTTCCATTTTTTTTTAATGTTTATGTTTTTTTGGACTTGTTTCTATACTAATGTGCATATGGATTTTCAGTAATGACAGAGATTAAAATTTTAGCTTTAAGTTTCTTTTGTTTTATTTTTTTCTACTTCTAAAGAAGTACATTCACAATATAGAACTGATTTCCTCCTCAAATAACATAAAATATTTACCACCAAATTCAAAACACAGCTACTGTATACGTTTGTTTTGGAAGCTGTAAAGCTTCTGTTTTATGTCTGCTCTACTGAAGGAACTGTGGCCGGGCCTCTGATCTAGAAAGGCATTGAAAATGCGGCTTGCGAGTGCTAAGGATAGACAGCTCCTGAGGAGCTCAGAGAGGGGAGCACCGGGCACTTATGGGCTTGCGAGTGCTAAGGATAGACAGCTCCTGAGGAGCTCAGAGAGAGGAGCACCGGGCACTTACATAACAGCTTTTCCTTTACACCCACGAAGGCGCTGGAATGGTTTGCATTTCCAGTGCCCCTCGGGGCTATAAACTGAGGGTGTGGGCACCAGCTCAGGGAGCTATCCGATCTTTGGGGAGGTGAGGCCTAGTGTGGGGGGTCACTGGGGATGTGCCCTTGTGGAGGGATTGGAAAGCCGCCTCCCTGCCTCTGCCTCAGAGCCACCGCGTGGTGAGAATCCTCGCTCGGCCATGGTGTTCTGTCTCGTCACAGGTCTAAGGTGATGGGAGATGTGACATTAACTAAAAACAAAAGCTGCCAAGATCAGTCATTTCCTTGTATTAAAGTTACAAATGGAAAGCTGACAGCCTGTGACACACTAGAAGTCACATGGGGTGACATGGAAAGCTGACGACCTATGACACGCTAGAAAAGTCACATGAAGCAATAGCAACACATTTCACGTTCCCGAAAACAAAGACTAACATTTGGTGTGGAGTTCAAAGGTGTCTCCAGTGCAGCTGGTGTTTCTGTCACACGCGCGAGGCTGTTAGACTCACCAGTGAACAAATCTAAACATTATGTAGTCATCCCTTACTCTTATAAAAGATATTACTGTACATTGTCATTTTTGTAATGAAGAATTATCTGTCTTATCCTCGTAGATCTGTGGGTGCTTCCCTTGTATTTGGTCCCTACCTGACCCCCAAAAGTGCCCCCTTCCAGTCATCTCTTTCAGCATTCCCCCATCCACCTCATACTGAATTGCCTGCCCAGCCTAAATAAAAGGGGCGGTGCTTATTAGCCTTACTGAAACTTGATAGCCATGGGAAGCCTGCCCCTTTCTGAACAGAAACAGGGGAGGAGTGGGTTGGCGGAGGAGGCAAAGAGGGGGTAGAGGAGGGCATGGGAGGAAAGGAGGGAAGGGAAACTGTGGTCAGGACATAAAGAAAGAAAGGAAGGAAGAAAGGAAGGGAGAGAGGAAGGAAGGAAGGGAGGGAGGGAGGAGAGATGGAAGAAAAGATGAAGTATCAATTAAAGGCAAGAATGCCTATGTTCCCACTAACTAAATCTTAGTTTTTAAAGTCAATGATTTGAGGAGAAAGCGTGTCTTTTGGATTTCCTGTCTCTAGAAACAGTAGTTGGAGCCGGGCGATGGTGGCGCACGCCTTTAATCCCAGCACTCGGGAGGCAGAGGCAGGTGGATCTCTGTGAGTTTGAGACCAGCCTGGTCTACAGAGCTAGTTCCAGGACAGGCTCCAAAGCCACAGAGAAACCCTGTCTCGAAAAACAAAACAAAAAAAACAACAACAACAAAAAAAGAAACAGTAGTTGGTGGAATCAAGAAAACACCATGATAGATAGAGCCACAGTTTCTTTAGAGCAAAGCAGGGTTAAGGAAGGAATTGAAGCCAGCAACAAAAGGTGTTTATGAGGGGTGAGAAAGTGACAGCCCCTCATGGTGGGCTTCTCAGCGAGGACACCAGCTCCCCTACGTGGTCCACATCCTTCAGCCACAGCCCCTAAACATGTCTTCCCAAACCCTCCTCTCACTACCCGATGGTTTCCGAATCCAGGCAAGCATGCATTGTTTGCAGTTGTTAGAATGCGATGCAGTGCCTGTTGGGGAACGGCCGAGTGGTGGCTGTTGGGTGCTGGATATTGTTCTCTGGGGAAATGGGAAGAGGGGGAAGAAACCCTGGAACTGCCTACAGTGCTGGACACTGTTCTCTGGGGAAATGGGAAGAAGAGGGGGAAGAAACCCTGGCACTGCCCACAGTGCTGGACACTGTTCTCTGGGGAAATGGGGGAAGAAACCCTGGCACTGCCCGCGGTGAGGCTACAGCCGCCTCCTGCAATATGGCCAGCATTACACAACCCTGTAAGCTGGAGAGCAGATGATGTCTCTTGTGTATTTCCCAACCCACACGGACAGTGTGCAGGCTAAAGTATTTCAGATTCTCAAACTCTTGGAAGTTGTGTTAGTTACTTTAATCATTGCTAGGATCAAACACCTAACAATGAGCAACTTGAGGAAGAAATGGACAGTTTATTTTGGCTAACGGTTCAAAGAGATACAGCCGGACCTGGCGGCGGCCACGGCAGCTGGTCACACTGTGTTAGCAGTCAGGAGGCAGAGGGCAGACAGGAAGTGAGGCTAGACTATCCACCCCAAGGCCCACCACTTCCTTCAGAGAGGCTCTGCCAGCTCAAACAGTGCCACCACACAGGGACCAGATGTCAAACACATGGGGTTGGGGACATTTCGCCCTCAAACCACAGCAGTGGTAAACAAGACTACATTTTGAAAGGGTGAAAGTAAAATTTTTACCTATTGATGTTTGCCTGAAATCCCACAAACAAGGTGTGTACAAGTTAGACCCGCCAGGGAGCTTGGAGGCGGAGTGGTACCTGTGACTGGTGCTCTGGTTTTCAGTCTGTCCACTTCCATGGTGAAGTCATCCTTTAGGAAAAGGAAGCCAATGATGGAGAACAGGTAGACCAGAATGAGAGCCAAGACCGCGGTCAGGATGATGGAGCGGCCATTCCGAGTGACACTCTTGATGACATTCAGCAGGGTCTCTTCTCTGTACACCAAATCAAAGAGCTACAGAAATAACAATTGAAAAACAACCTTCAAAGCCAGGTGGTGGTGGCACACACCTTCAATCCCAGCACTCGGGAGGCAGAGGCAGGTGGGTCTCTGTAAGTTCGAGGCCAGTCTGGTCTGCAAGAGCTAGTTCCAGGACTTCCAGGACAGACTCCAAAGCTACAGAGAAACCCTGTCTCAAAAAAACAAACAAGCAAGCAAAAAGAGCTTTCAAACAAATAACATTTTTGACCGAACCCGAGCGGTTGAGCTAGGATACAGGAGACACGGTTTCCGTGAAGACAGCTCCAGCAGCCACAGTGTCCATATGTTGGTTCCACAGTCAGCGTCACAACGCTTTGTTAAGACATTTTCATTTGACTTTAGAAAATGTATAATATTAGGCACATGCAGTTTTATGGGTAGTTGAAAAATTCCTTAAATTTATTGTTTGATTGACTGCAAGACTCAAAGTGAAGTGAAAAGGACACTTTATGAGCCTGGTGCCACAGCAAACATCTGAATTTAAAATATTTGGGAAATGGAGACATTCCTCCTTACTAAAACAATATGTAAGCAAGGATAAAAATCTGTGTTCATTTATACATTTGAGAGCAGAACCACAAACAAAAAAGGTAACTTCCTTTCCTCTAACGGGTTCCCATCTGTTCTGACTTTAATAGTGGGGAACCCACACACTAATCGGGAACTCAGGCGCATGTCTGCTGCCTGCAGCTGGTGCTGAGGGACATTTCACACACCGTTACAGCATACGCTGCAGTCGTGAATCAGTGAGCGCATGTTCTGTTGTACAGAGGAGCTAAAAGGAATAAAATTATATTCAATTTCAGAAATGTCCAAAAGTGTTTAAAAATGAATCCTATCTTCAAAACTGGGAGACTCAGAGTTTGTGTTCTTATGTGGAGGTAAGAGCTAGACTCGGGCTGGGCTGGGCTGATCAGTTAGGTGTGTGTACCCTTTGGAAACCCCCAATCCGCTGTAAATCACGGCCTTGCCCATCACAGCTGGGCACAGCCTGTCTTTAGGACACTGGCATTCGATGAGCCAATTTCTTAAAAGGTCCACTACTTTGCTATCTGTTTCTCTCTTGGAAAGCTATTGTTAGAAACAAAGTCAATATTCTACAATAAAGATGTTCAGTGTTCTGGCTTCTTCAACTTTTTAACCACTTAGGTTGACATAAAAGAGATTTTCTTCTAACTCAGTAGGAACCAGAGTAGATGGTGTTCATAGTGATGAAATGAGAAACTCTTGCCTCAAACAAGGTGATGGGTGAGGGGTGACACCCAAGTCTGTCCTCTGACTTCTGCCGTGCAAGGGGCACATGTGCCCATACTCGAATATCACTCATTGAGTTAATCTTATCATGTTTTTATTCCAGCTCCTTTCCCCAGTCACAGATATAACACGGTATACAGGGAGAAAGGAAAACAGCATCTGGGGACAAGAGGGCATCCTTGGAAAGGATGTACGGTTGGGGGCAGTGACACAGCCCAGGCACCACCCCACATACAGAGGCTGAGGTGGGAAGACTGAGTGAGAGGCCAGCCTGGGCTACATAGTGATGCAAGCTGTCTCAGAACAAAAACAAAGGAACCTGAAAAATCTGTCTAAAGATTTTAATACACATAGCTAAACTTAGCTGTGATGATATAAGTTAAATATAACTTAAAGGTAGTGACATAAGCTAACAGCGGTGATGTGAAGTCAGCTAAAGATGGTGATGTCAGCTAAATATGGTGACATAAGCTGAAGATGGTGGTGTAAGCCAATGATGTGATGTAAGCTAAAGATGGTGACGTCAGCTAACGATGATGACATCATAAACTCACAACAATGGCAAAGCTAAGAGGCTGTACTTTAAATAGCTTGTTCATTGGCTAGGGTGGCTTTTGTTCCTTCTCATTTTGCTTACACACCACTGTAATGATTAACGTAACATTTGATACTATAAACAAGATATAATAATTTTAGCACAAAGGACCATACATCTTTATCTGTCCCCTATGAAGCTAGATAACCAGTGAACTAAGTAAATATTGCTTGGCTGAAAACCCAAAACAGCTTGTCATATGACACCCGGGCCAAGAAAAGAGGCAATGAGGCTGTTTGCTTCTCAGCAAAGACTAGAACTTCATCATCTTTAAACTTCCCCGAGAAAAGACTAAAAATGATAATAACCCAAGCTTCTAGGCAATTCTATAAATAACATAATCTGCGCCTTGAAAATAAAACAAACGATAACAGCAATAAAACTAACAAAAAAAAAAAAAACCAACCGAAAGACTAAGGTGTAAGAGGCAGCATCATGGGCTCAGCTGCAATTGTCCCCAAGGCTGGACTCACCAGGAAACTGTAGAAGAACTCGTGGACAAAGAGGCCGAGCATGCAAACCAAGACATATGCCACGTGGTAGAGAAAGGCCATGTCCAGGATGACCGCTCGATAACCTCGGGTGAACGTGCCTCGGTTTCCCACAAAGCTCACCAGGAAGACAATTTTATTACACAGCTAAAGGGAAGAGAAAGCAGGATTTTAGTGCTTCAAGGTCGTCTAGGGAAGAAGACACCGTGAAAGATGAGCATTGTTAAGTCTGTGGTTGCCTTTCTCAGTGTCCTCCTGAGTGTTTTTCAGACAGTCTACAAAACCACATGTAACAACATACAGAATTAGCTCTCTTTGTAGCTCAGGGGACCAAAGAATGACAGACCCTAGCTCTGCCACCAACACAGATGGAGTGTAAATCTGGCTTTTCCTTATTCTTGGACAACCTAGTTCTTGCCATGGGAAGCCTTGGTGGTTTCTGAAAACCTGCCATAAAGAGATCTTACGTTAGAAGACCCCTTAAGAGCCTAGTTGACATAACACAGTCACAGAAATTACTATAATGACTATTCAAGTGTTCCTTAGATACCTATGACTCTATATTTTAGCTGTCCTTCCTCTCACTACAATCATGGCAAACCCTGCCACCCTCCTGTCGGCAATCTCAGCAGCTGTTGAACAGGAGTCGTATTTACTCTTCAGCCCCTTCTGTTCTCACTCAGTAGCGCTAAGACATGATGGGGACTTCAGAGCAAGTCCGATCGAAAGAAAACTGCTCAAATCCCAAGCATTGAATAAACAACAGAGGTTCCGAGTCTGGCAGTGAGCTGGGTGCGCAGCAAGGCTGAGAATGAATGTCTGGCAAAGCAATATCCAGCTGTTACTCTGTTGCTTTCGAGGGACCCTGTTCATAATCACACAACTTACTAACTTACCTTTGCTTGCCTACCCAGGTTTATCAATGTGATATAGAAAGGGGTTAAACAAAAATAGAATTAAAAACCTCTTCACAAGGGCAACTTGTATAACACAGACATGCGGCCTGTGCATCATCTCCTGACTTTCTAGGATGAGTTAGAGAGAACATGCAGGAAAACTGTTTCATAAAGCAGACACATTGGACAGTAACAGACTGAACTGAATTCTCAAAATGATCAATAAATTTTAGTTCCATAGCATAAAAGACAAGATGCATTTCTGTCTGAACAGGACTTGGTCATGCTAACATGAAAGACAAAGAGATGTGCTTTGCTTGTTTGCATGACCCTTGACCTATAGCTGGGTACATAGACTTCTGCTCTCTAGAGCAGTGGTTCTCAACCTTGCTAATGCTGAGACCCTCTAATACAGTTCCCTATGTGGTGACCCCAGCCATAAAATTACTTCCATTGCTACTTCATAACTATAATTTTGCTACTATTATGAATTATACTGCAAATATCTGATATATGGGATATCAGCTGACCCCCAAAGGGGTCGTGACCCCCACAGGTTGAAAGCTGCTGCCCTAGAGACATCTGGAAGGGGACTGAGGTTGGAGAGTGCACTGCAACTTCTCCATGTGCTCACAGAGCTCGGAGGTGGAAACGGTCCCTGTGCTTAAGGCGTTTGTGTCAAGGGCAAATGAATGCAAGAAGAAAGGGCAGCAAAGCAAAAGACAATCTGCTAATGTTTTAAAAGATAAAACTAAACCTGCTGTCTCCAACAATACCACCATGCTCTCCTCAAGCATGAAATTCAACCTTTTCCTGAAAAATGAGATGATTTCCTACAATAATCTCCAGGTATGTGGTATTACACCTTAGACAGGATAAAATCTTAAGGTCACTATGTTAATCAAATTTACATACAATTAAATATCACCCTGGAAATCTTTTAAACTGTCAGCAGAACGGTATGACAAACACCATTGTGGGAGCAGCATCGCTCTTGACAGTCAACACAGCCTCAGACAGGAAAATCTGTCTGAAAGGCAGACAAGCTTCAAGCTTTAATGGACTCAATTTTATCACAATAAACTAGAAACTGATAAATACTGAGGTCTTCCTTACTCATAAAAGAAACTCTTCATATTTGCTTCACATGAGGGGCAGAGTCTAGAGACCAATTACTGCATGAGCTAAGATGCAGAAGCCTCATGGTGGCCATGCTATCTGACTGATGAGTGATCTACATATCAGACACTTGGTAAATGGTAGATGTTACCACCACTGCATCAATAGAATCAATACTGTTCTTTTCTGGGTCTTCCACACTAAAATTCTCAACTGATCTCAGCAGGCAGATGAGGGTAGACCAGTTGTCCACACCTTACTCCAACTCACAAGAAGGGTGAAATCAGAGATTCGTTGATTTATATCTGAAGTCTCAAATTCTGTTTCTTGTTGTGTCTAGACTGTCAGTCTAATTTTTTTTGTTTTCTTATTCTGATATCTATTATTTCAGCAGTAACAGACATACAATGTAAATGTCTATGTACAAATTAAATTAATTAGTATGTTAATTTATATTATTAATAATATAGAGAATTAATACTAAGGTACACAAATATGATTCATGTCCTCATTTGATGTCTCATCAGTAAAGATGAATCAAGATATTGTGTGATGCATTTACGTGAGGAGGGAAGTATACAGTAATTTACTAATGTAACTTTATTAATCTATGATAGCAAATTACAACAATAAATTATAAATATAAACTTCTCTACTAACATCTGCACCGATATCAAATTATAGCAATGTCATTAAATTTGCCTCAAATCAACAAGATTTTATTTTCTTTGGTCAAATGACCCCAGGTTGCTGGTAGTGTCGAGGTGAGTACCATATTTTATGCTATTGGAATACTAGAAAATTCATGGAACTAGTAAGACTGACATGTCCACATGCATAACACTTTCTCATAATCAGTTCAATAAAAACTTGACTTTGGGAGAGAATATTTTATGGTATGATTCTCACCAAACCACATGGAACTTATCACTTTATAGTGTCCTACTAGAGACAGGAAAAGACTGGATAGTTTTAGTTCATGCGCACACTGAACATTCAAATGTTTTTCCTTACCTCTGTCTACATACTCTTGGTCCAAAGATTTAAAAAAAAAAGGTAGAAAGAAACAGAAAATGGCACATGAATTCTCTACGGCCAGCGACACAGTCTCTCTCTCGGTGTTCTATATGTCTATTGCTGACATAACAGGTGCAGAAGAGAACATTTGCTCCTCTGGGCACAACTCTGCCTGGCTCTTCACTTTCTTAAACTTGGGTTTTTCTCGTTTAGTCAATGATCAGTTTATGAATAACATCTACTTCTTTAAATAATGCAATTTCTCGCTGAACATGTTTTCTTGCGAAATGCCATGAGCCAAACACAAGAGGTGTAGACACATTTATCCACATCCCTGATGATTGTCTAATTGTCTTGATTGGTGATATTTTCAAAGCAAAGACAATACAACATCCTGAAATCACTTCTGAATGTTCAAAGGCCAAGAATGGGGTGGAGGGAAATGGAGATGGGCATGAGCTGGAGGGAGGGCTGGCGTGGCGCCATTGAGATGGGGAAGAACAAGGACAGGTAATTCAGGAACATGGAGACGTGGGTGAGCGAGGACCGGATCCATGCACTAATGTGATAGCTCAGCCCCTAAGAAACCCAGAGAAGGGAGTATCTGTTAACGTTCAAAACCTCTGCTCACAGGTTTTCCGTACACTTTCCTTCACTGGTGATAGTTGAGAATTTGTTTTTAATATTCTGACAATGGGAGCTGTGGAACTGTTTAACTCCTGGAGAACTGTGATAAGACCAAGGCCAGAAACACTGAAAACACAGCACTGACTACTGACTACATCGTCTTGGTAATTCTTAAAAGTTGGTTAACAAATTTATTTATTTTCAATAAATATTGGTTATTCATTCATGCATTCACTCATTAGTTACTTATTCAAAAATATTCATAGACTCCCTGTGATGTCCCAGGAATGTAACTATCAATTACTATCCTCAGTAACTACGAGGTAGTATAGGAGATAATCCCAGCTAAGACACCAGAATATAGAACATTTCAGTTAGGAACCCAGTGAAAGTTACAGGCAGTGCTTTAGGTATTGATTATGTAGATACAATAATATTTATGTGATTTCTGACCATTTGTTTTTCATCAATTTGATGATTTATCTTTTCTTCATACCCATTTACAGATATACCTTGCCTAAAGTTGGCAGAGTCTATTCAAAGTTTTATATTTTTTGTTTAAATTACGTCTACAAATCTTTCATTAGCTTCTTGGCATGATACTTCCAGTTTGTTCACTCTATGCTTGAAACTACCATGTCAAAAGGCAGTCACTTGCTCTAATATACAAAATTTGGGTGAAAAAAATCTCCCTGTGCCTTTCATAAGTTTATAGGTTTTTCTCATAGAAAAGGAGCTCAATTTGGGACCTTATTTTTTGTCTGGCAGTCTTTTCTCCCCACTTCTAAGTCATTTGGATGAAAGTACTCCTTAACTTCTACTGAACATAATTTAATCTTTCGGGATGATTTAGAACCCACTTTCAGGTGTTAACAGTGGCTGGGTCATTTTTTCAGTAATAGCAGGTATGGTACAGAGAGAACATTAGCCATGATGAAATGGACAGCAGAACTGGGTCACCCTTCAAGTGCTGCTTAAATCAATGGGTTAGTCGTATTTTTGTTCTTTCTCTCCAAATTAAAGTGTGCACAAATGATACTCTAGTTAACGTAGACTCCCATCAACCCTGAATTCACTGTATACACATGAATGAAAACATAGAGCTAACTATGCTTATACTTGGTATATCGAATTCCATAAGATACAAAGTTAAGCAATGTACTTACATTAGCAGCACCAAGAAGTATTAGTGTTGGTCCCAGGCCGATGGTGTATATCGATCTGAGCATGATAGATACTAGAAATGGCCGGATACCCACAGGCTTGGAGAAGAAAAACAGCATAGATGTGCAGACGGCCACTGCTATCCAAAGGAGGACGGAGAACAAGGGGGAAAGTGTACCTGGAAAAGGTAGAGCAGTTACTTGTCACCAAGAACACACAGAGGAAACATGAAATCTTGGCTTCTGTGCTTTACATACAAACAAAGCTGTGGTGCAGTGAATCTCAGAACAACGTTCTACCACAAGGAAACATTTTAGGGCACTGTCTTCTTCATTACATTTCCAGAAGTGCATTGACTTCAGCATAGTCAACTGTTGTGGGGAAATACTTTTGTAATTTTTGTGTCTGCCTAAGATGCCTTCTGATTGGTTTAATAAAAAGCTGAATGGCCAACAGCTAGGCAGGAGAGGATAGGAGAGATTCTCAGGAAGAGAGAGGAACTCTGGGAAGAAGAAAGGTGGAGACAACAGCAAGATGCAGAACAAGTCAGACATACAGAATGGGAGAGAGATAAAAGCCAAGTGGCAGAACGTAGATTAATAGAAGCAGGTTAATCTGAGTTATAAGAGCTGGTTGGGAACAAGCCCAAGACAAAGGTCAAGCTTTCATAATTAACATTAAGTCTCACTGTCATTACTGGGGAGTCGGTGGTCCTGACAAGACAGTCAGACTACAGCCAACATTCTTCACATCAAGTCTAAGAATCCTTCACTTTCTCTCCTTTGGGATTGATTTGTGAAATGCTTTTGATAAATGTTCTTCACTTAGGAACCTCATGAGAAATTGGGTATAGTATTTCATTATCTCATCATTTTCCTTGTCTTATTAGTATCAATTTATCATATTACAAATTCCTCAAAAGAATCCAGTTCAGGCTGGCAAGATGGAGCAGCAGATGAAGGGCATTCCTTGATGCAAAACTCAATGACTTGAGTTTGATTCCTAGAACCTACACAGAGGAGGAAGAGAATCAGCTCCTGCAGGTTTAACTCTGAGCTCCATGCACAGATATACACATATATGATAGATAGATAGATGATGGATAGATAGATAGATAGATAGATAGATAGATAGATAGATAGATAGATAATAGCTAGCTAGATGATAGATAGATAGATAGATAGATAGATAATAGCTAGCTAGATGATAGATAGATAGATAGATAGATAGATAGATAGATAGATAGATAGATAGATAGATAGATAGATAGATAGATGATAGAGATAGATAGATGATAGATAGATAGATAGATGATAGATATAGATAGATAAAGAGAGATATAGATAGATAGAGATAGAGATAGATAGATGATAGATAGAGATAGATAGATAGATAGAGATAGACAGAGAGAGTTAGAGATAGATGATAGCTAGATGATAGATAGATAGAGATAGATAGATAGATAGAGAGGTGGCAAATGTAAAAAATAAAAATAAAAAGAACCCAATTTATATAACACTTAGATTTCAAAAAATACAGATATGCTTTCAGTGTTAAAACCCACATACATCTACATATGAGTACGCTTTAAGTGTTAACACACATGTACAGGTATCTACATATGAGTCAACTTTATGTGTTAAAACACATGGGTCTGCATATGAGTGTAGGAATATGACTGTATATACTTGAAGACTGACTCAAGTTCCAAAATATATTAGGTTATTTAATCATCAAAAAATGAAAGCTTCTGGAGCTGGGCAGACAGCCAAGCCAGGAAAGTGCCTGCCTCATGAGCATGAGAATCTGGATTTGATCTCCAACACCCCAATAATAAAGCTAATCATGTTGGAATCCTCGTGCTAGGGCGGCAGATCATGGACTGTGCTGGCCAGCCAGTCTGTCTGAATGTGTAGACTCGGAGCTGTTGAGGGACCTCATCTCAAAATACAAGGTGAATGATGTCATGAGAAATAATACCTGAGGTTGACCTGTCTTCCATATGCATACATATTCACCTATATACACATATGATGTGGGAGGTCCTTCTGTATATGTGTTGCTCTGGTTAATGAATAAAGTTGCTGTGGCCTATGGCAGGGCAGAATATACCAGGCTGGGAGAGAGAGAGAGAGAGAGAGAGAGAGAGAGAGAGAGAGAGAGAGAGAGAGAGAGAGAGAGAGAGAGAGAGAGAGAGAGAGAGAGAGAGAGAGAAGAATCAGAGAGACACCAGAGTCAGAAAGACACCTTATTGCTGCCGAAGGAGATGATTGCACCGGAACCTTACCCAGTAAGCCACAGCCTTGTGGTGATACACAAAATAACAGAAATGGATTATTTTAAGATATAAAAGCTATTTAATAAGAAGCCTGAGCTAATAGGCCAAGCAGTGCTGTAATGAACATAGTTTCTGTGTGATTATTTGGGTCTGGGTAGCCAGGAAATGAATGAGCGGTATCTGCCTACACACATATACCTATGTACAAAAACATGTGTGTGCATACACACACACACACACGCACGCACGCAGGCATGCACATGCACAGAAGCAAAAGAAAAATTTCCAATGGTTTTTAAATAAACTGTTATACACCAAGTTCCTTAGAAATTTTTTACAAAGGCGGTTTAAATTTTTTCCTTGGAAAAGAGGTGCAGTTCTATGGCGTGTGAACTGGTGAGCATACTCGAAGGCATCCCTTCTCCAGGGTGGTGAGTGCTGCATGTACAGAAGCAACTTTAGGCACCACGCTATTGGCTTGGCTGATGGGGACCAGGATCTCAGGAGGAACACAACAAACTGGAGATTATTTCTCCCCAACTTTCTGTGCCAAATACTCCATAATGATTATTCTTCCAGCCACATCTTATTACCAAAACACTGAGTTCTGATGCAAAAACGCCTTGAGTGATTTCATGAGCAAAGCTTCAGGAATAGCATGGAAGTCCTACAGTGAACCAGACATATGCTTTAATGGATTTTGTGTTCATTGAGGATCAATGCATCTAAAAATCACAAAGATTTGTCAGGAACTTGTAGCTACCCACAGACAGCATTAATTTAGATATACTTCAGTCCTGACTCTGTGTCATGTTATCTATTGTGGTTCGGGTATGGTGTGACTGTTCTCCCAAGGGCCCCAGACTTCAAGCAAGGCCCTTGGGAAGCATTATTACAGCAATGAAATCTTTAAGAGGCAATACCTGCAGGTGCGAGCCTAGATTACAGAGTTCTTTGGAAGGGATCGACACTGCCAGGGCAGGCACCAGACACTCCCTTGGGAGTAGGTTGCAAAGCGTAGCTCTCCTGTTCACAAGACCCCTCCTCCACACAGGCACACCCCAGTCTGTGTCTCCATCAGTTGTGATGTAACCAAGGAGGGTCCCCACCTGGACTGGACCGATGATGATAGCCGACCATGGGCTTCCAGTTTCCAAAACAGGGAACTAAGTAAACATTTACCTTATGAAAGACCCAGAATCTGGTATTTTATTATAGCAATAATTTTGTTGCTATAACAGCTTCCAAATAAACAGTGATTAAAAGAAGGTTATGGAGCTGGAGAGCTGGTCCAGTAGTTAAGAACACTTGTTGCTCTTCCAGAGGACCAGGTTCAATTCCCAGCAATCCCACAGTGGCTTATAACTGTCTGTAACTCTAGTCCTAGTGGATACAATACTCTCTTCTAGCCTCCAATGGCACTACCTATGTACACGGTGCATGGACATACATGTAAAAATACACACACACACAAAATAGATAAAAATTTAAATGATTTTTTTAAATATTGGGTAAAGAAAGCTTATCGTCCTCATCATCAAAATGGGTAGCCTACTTACGTTTATTTTGATATTGGCTTATATATGCTCTGCCTTGGCAAAGCAAGCCCAGCCAGCCACCATCTCCCTGGAGTCGACAGCTCTCCTGCAGCATTACTGGGAGAGAGAGAGCCTTTACCATCCCAGGTGTGTGTCGACTCTCAGGTCTCCATTAAGAGACAAACTCTATAAGGGTGCAGGGGCCCCAGCCTGTCACAGTGTGACTTGTAGCAATAAATCAATACTTGTTTATCAAGTAGACAAAATATTCTTGGGGAGTTCATACTGAGCAAGCAACTAAATATTTATTAATCCCCAGGTGGTGCGGCTGCATCTGGCTTTCTTCATTGGTTCTGGACATGCAAAGTCAGGGCCTCAGGCCTGTAAGGCAGTCACTCTGCTGACTGAGCCATTTCCTCAGCCCCCAGTTTTTTCTTTTCTTTTATATATGTTTTGCATATATGTGTACAAGCGTGTGTGTGTATGTGTGTGTGTGTGTGTGTGTGTGTGTGTTATTATTGGCTGATTTCTCTCACCTTCGTCTCCTACCCACTCTAATATCCCACACCTGTAACAGATTTTTCCAAAGCAATCTACCACACCTGAAAGCCCCACCTGGTTTCTATGGATACCCCACTTCACGTTAAATTGCCCCCATCTTTGCCTCTGTAAATCTCATGTGTGACTGCTTCAATACCATCAGATGGACAGTCAACATCCATCGCTGTCCGTCAGCACAGCCTGTCTTGTGCTGTGTGTGTGTGTCTAAGACCAAGATAATGAATATTATAAATGCATTGTATAAAATCAAAATGTATATTTTGCATATATGTTCATTACAAAACCCTCAGACAAGACAGAAAGCAAAATGAAATTGTTACTATTTCATCAAAATGCTTGGGCACAAGACCCCCACATAACTGAGATAAGACAGTATAAATATGTTTGATAGACTAGGTTGAAACACAATCATGCCATTTCATTTTCCAACACTTACCTCTAATTATACGCCATATACACCACATATGAGCTTTCTGTAAAACAGCACTTCAACTGGCCACAGTTTTCTGTTTACCCTACTTAGTATCTCTATACTTGCAATAAATAGAGAAAAAATATTTAATGAGAACTAAGCTTCTTCATGTTAAAGCTGCAGAGAGCTAGTGACTATAACTTGGGAATTCTCAGGTAGTCGTCATTTGCGGAAACACAAGCACTTACCTTCATCACCGTCATCCCCAAACGGGTAGAAGAGGGCCACAGCCAGGTTGATGAACACAGCCAGGTTGAAGGAGACGCTCCCCCACAGGGAGATCTGCCTGGAGAACCAGAACAGGGCGGGGTTGTCTAGGAGGCAAGGAGCACACAGATGAGAGTGGTCAGTATTGCCGCCGTCAGCACAAGCCCAGCTAAGCGGACGGTGTGTGCCACGTGTCCGTGAACCATCACAGAAGTAAATCTGTACAGGGAGGTTTGTAGAGGGGTGAAGTTACCAGCCTACCCTGGACGCTGAGCAGCCCCTGTGGGTCCTATCTATTATTCAACTTGTAATGTCTTGACCTGGGTTAAAATATTGGAGGAGACAGGCACAGTGGGCTTGTTCATGACTCAGACATTTGGTGGTGGGAGCAGGAAGACCAGTAGTTAAAGGTTAGCCTTAGCTACATAATGAGTTTGAAGCTAGCCTGGGCTACATGAAACCCTGTCTCAAATGAAACAACCTAAAATATTAAGATCTTAGAGCTCGGGGCTGGGGAGCTTGGTCGGCAGTTGAGAGCGTTCCCTGCTCTTGCCGAGGACCCCAGTTCAGTTCCCAGGAGGTAACCATTGCCAGTAACCCCAGGACATGATGCCCTCTTCTGCCTCTGCAGGCACCACACTCATATGCACAAGCCCACAATAAGCATACACATAATTAAATATTAAAACTTTAAAGATAAAATATCAGAGTCAGTGGGAGAAGATATAGAAAAGAGAAAAACCATGCACTTTTTGTCTAGCCCACATCCCAGTCTGGGCTGTTCACTAACCGACTGTCTCCTCCTGAGTTCTCTCATTCCCCTCATCCTGGAGGGGCCTTCCACAGAGGGAGAGGCTGTGATGGGAATGGACCTCTCTGGGCAATGGTCATGAACTGCAGACAGCCATACCTCCATCACGCCTTTGTATCTACAAGCCCACAAAATCATTTAGATTCTGCCCATGCCCTTGTGATCAACTACTTCTAAAATTTAAAATACAAGGTCCACTAGGACTTACTTTAAGTTTTTTTTTAATAAAAATAAACTATTTGTCATAAAACACAGATCCCAGAGCCCCAGTTTGTTATTAATTTAACTTTAAATTAATTTGAGTTTGTTACTTAGTTAACTTTACATGAAGAAAAATTAGTTTCCAAATATCTCAGATAAAATTTTTGAGTATTCCATATATATATATATATATTAGATGGCCATTTTTTCCCGAGTTCTGTGTGGTAAAGTTCTACAGAGCAAGAGTGTCTCAGGGAACTGAACCTGCATGACATCATCTTATCCCAAAGGAGGCCTCCCCGCTCCTAATCTGTCTTAGGAAAGAGCCTAGCACACTGGATGGCAAAGAAGAGTAACGCATGCCCTCCTGCCTGCTAAAGGCTCCAAAATCAAGAAAGATCTGATATCAAGAGGTCCTTGACCCCCTCCTCAATTGTTGTTATTTAAGAAACAACTTAAAATGACTTTTCAGATTTAAGCTGTAATTTTACACTCATGAGTGTTTTGCTCACATGACTGTCTCGTGGACCATGTGCTCACTTGGTGCCCTGGAGGCCAGAAGAAGGTGTCAGAGCCCCTGAAGCTGGAGTTGCAGGTGACTGTGAGCTGCCAGGAGAGTGCTGGGACCAGAACCCAGGTCCTCTGCAGTAACAACAGGTGCTCTTAACTCCTAGGACATCTCCTCAGCCTCAGTAAAATGACAAATTTTTTAAATTAAAAAGTATTTCAAAGTCAGTGTTTCCAAACACAGGGGAGTTGTTACACCTTAGGCTGCCAGGAGAAAGCTATGTGGTGATGGTTCTGACTGAAATATCTCATGGCTCTCTCTGATTACAGGGCTTTGGAAATGGTTTGCTTGGTGGACTTAGAGGCGGAAAGAGAAGGTAGAAGAAAGAACGACTGCCAGAAAATCACTTGAGAGGTGGAGCAGGAAGATCAGGTACTCAGTCATCTGTGGCTACATGGTGAATCTGAAGACTCACTGAGCTGTGAGACCCTGTCTGAACACACACACACAGAGTCACAGATGGAGAAGAGGGGGGAGGGGAGACAGGCAGGGGAAGGAGAGAGGAGGGGAGAGGGGAGGAGAGGAGAGAGGGGAAGGGGAGGGGAGAGTGGGAAAGGGGAGGGGAGAGGAGATTGGGAAAAGGGAAGGGGAGAAGAGAGGAGAGGAAGGGAGGGGAAGGGAGAGGGGAGTGGGAAAGGGGGAGGGGAGGGGAGAGTGGGAAAGGGGGAGGGGAGGGGAGGGGAGAGTAGGAGAGGGGAATGGAAGGGGAGAGAGAGGAGGGAGGCCTGTCTGACCACAGACACTGGCCAGAGGCACTGGCTCAGATGCTGCCCATGCGGTACACTGGCTGTTGAGGACAAGGAGCTAGTGCAGGACTTCACACCTGCAACCGTTCAGTTCAGCAGCACAAAGTGCAGCTGCAGCTTTGCAGTCCTTAAGACACTAACAAGCACGCTCAGCGGCTGCAGGCTGTCTAATTAACCTGGGATTTCTGCGTCCATTGAGCTGCCCACCACTCAGCAACAGCGACAACGGAGCTTACGCTCTCCAGTCCGCTGCTGTTTCAGAGACACCGAACTGGCAAGCAAAGTGCAAGCCGTGATGTAAATGAACTGGGCGGGAGCCTCTGCGTCTCACTCACTTCTGATCTTCTTCTGCCATTTCATCTCGTTGTAGAGGTCCTCTGTCTGCTGGAAGAAGTCGTTCACCTTGCTTCCCTGTTCATCCCTCTCCGTGGTGTTGAACACGCGGTACTTGGATTCCCGCGTGAGGAATTCACAGATGTTGGGGACGGGGAAGACAATCTGCTCCATAGTCCTGTCGTGCCGCACGATCTGCAAATGATTGGCGTTTGTTTTCAGCCTTTGCGCAGCTCAGTCTGGGCTCCGTGTTTAACTTCCTGTCTTAACTGCACATTTTCCGCTGTGACATCACCACCACCACCCCGTTATTCCTTTCTGCTCCCACGCCTGCTTCTTCCCTACAGATCTCTTTTCTGTTTTCATGACTTTCTGGTTTCGGTTTGTTCCCCCTACAGATTTTAACGAGAGTCATCTGCGTGACTTCCAATTTTGAATTACCCCCAAACACCTAGTGGGCTCCCTAGGGATGTACAACTGGACCCTATGCTTCCCTAGTTTTGGGTCTTAGGCTAAGTTCCCTAGTTGGCTCTAATTGTCAACTTGACACCTCCCAGAGTCCTCTGGAAGAAAGGCGCCATCGAGCAAGCCCCTTGATCTGATTGGCCTGTGGACATCTTGATTATCGATTATCGACTGATGTGGGAGGCTCAAGCCGACTGCGCCAGCACCATCCCTAGGTATGTGATCCTGGGAGGTTTAAGAACTCTATCTAAGCATGAGTCCAGACAAGCCAGGACACAGCATTCTTCCACGGCATCTGGTCCAGGTACCCGCCGTTACGTCTCCCAGTGTTACACCATGACCTGCGGATGTAAACCAGACAAACCCTGTCCTCCCCAGGTTGGTTTTGGCAAGACTGCTTTATCATGGGAACAGACATGAGACTAGAACAATGAGGTTATGGATCCAATAATGGAAACAATGAACCAGCTGGGTGACCTCGAATCTAGTGCTTAAGAATTTGTGCTCTAAGAGGGGCAGGAGCGTGAAGCTGGCTGGTCATATTTTATCCATATACAGGAGGGTGGGGAAGAGAGAGAGCAAGACCAGTCCAGTGACACACTTCTCCAGCATGGCTGCAACTCCTAAAGGTTCCACAACCTCTCCAAACTGTGGCACCCCCTGGAGACCAAGTGTTCAAATACATAAGCCCATTAGGGCGTTTCCCATTTACTCTAGTGATTACAAAATACCTCTCTGTACCTAGAGACCTCAGGACACAGGATGCTAACAGGTGCATCATGCCACCTGTTTCCCAGAGCCCCTGACTTACGGACTCTCCTGGAACCTTGAGCGAAGATAAACTCTCTTCCCTAAGTTGGTTTTGGTCCTGGAACTGGAGGTATGGGTGGTTGTGAGCTGCCCCATGGGTGCTGGGGTCTGAATACAGGCCTCTGCGACAGCAGCCAGTGCTCTCAACTACTGGGTCATCTCTCCAGGCCCTTTATGTGCTAACGTCCAAAACTTAATTACAATATCAATTGTACAAACTCCTTAGATATATTTGGTAGGGTAGGCAACCACATGAAAAGAGTTTGAAAAGGTTTACTTGCTCTGACAGTGTCAAGAATTTTAAAAAATATTCCCAGGGCTTCCTAGAGAAAGGAAGCTGTGGTTAGATGAGCAGCACACTCAGTTCCTGCCAAAACGACATGTTTGATTCTGGTTGTCACACTTTACAAAGGGCAGTGACAAACCGGAGAAACTGCTGAAGGGAATGTGTTAGCCGAAGGAAGCCAAATATGGTTAATTTTCCCCCAGATTATTTGTCAAATGCTTAGCTAGGAGCACTGTGGCACGGAACGTGAAGAAAGCAGAAGCCCAATATAGCAGGAACTGAACTCAGAATCATGATGTTCTTCAATGGTTAGCGCCAAGGGCTGAGGAGACAGATGGCAGTTAAAGCACTTGCCGTGCAAACATGAGGGCCACAGCTCGGATCTCCATACACCCACTAAGTGCTGAGTAAGTGCGCCAGACTCCCTGTCATTCCAGCCCTGGAAGGCAGAGCCAGGGAGTCCTCAGAGCAAGCTGTTAATGTGGCAAGACCGGCCATTTTACTGGGCTCTGGGGTCAACTGAGTGGGCCTGCCTCGGGGAATAAGGTGTAAGAGCAATGGGGGAGGATTCCTGATATCAGCCTTGGGTATCCTCCTATGCAAAGGAACATGACCACACACACACATGCAAAAACATTACACACACACACACACACACACACACACACACACACACGCTACCACCATCAGGGGAGCCAGCACTGTGAACGGTCAATAGATAATTACAATGGTCTAGTGTGACCTCTCTCCATAGATATATACAATCTTTCCAATGACCAATTGATTAAAATTGGATGTGCTTTCTTTTGAAGAAGTGAGCTTAGCCCGGCGATGGTGGCGCATGCCTTTAATCCCAGCACTCGGGAGGCAGAGGCAGGCGGATCTCTGTGAGTTCAAGACCAGCCTGGTCTACAGAGCTAGTTCCAGGACAGGCTCCAAAGCCACAGAGAAACCCTGTCTCAAAAAAAAAAAAAGTGAGCTTGTGGGAGGAGCTGAAGGTAAGATGTGGATCATGGGAGAATCTCCCATGGAAAGCCTCTTCCCACTTCCCAGGTCTATTAAACTAATCACGACAAGCTACCGTTCTCATTAACTCATGGGTTCTTGCCAGGCGATTCCGACACAGGCTGTGACATTGTTGGGGCTGACACACATGAGCAGAGGCCAGCTTTTGATGTGAAGTGATACAGCTTAATCATGTTGGAAGATTTGGCAAAAATAAACAACAAAGCATAGAAGTTACCCCCTCCCCGCAAAGGGCAATGCTGTTTGTGATACATTCTGCTAAAAACTAAAACCCATCTACCAGAATGAATGAGTGTGCGCTTGTAAATCAGGAGTGACAAGCATCCACCACTCTACCTGTTTCTGACTGATTAATTCTGCCCAGAAGCATCAAAATGACACCCCCGCTAGACGTGATGGCCAGATGGGTCACCACACAGCTCCTGCTCGGCCATCGGACATTAGGCAATGCCTCATTCCCGGGGCAGGGAGAGGGCAGCTGTCGGACAATCAAAGTGTAGACAGCTAGCTATTTTGAGTGTACGATGCCAATATGAAATTTCATTAGTCTGCCCATGTTTGTACACTTTCACACACTTTTACTTTGTGTCTTTTGAAGCAAGGTCTCACTGTGTAGCTCTGGCGAGCCTGGGACTTGCTGACTCAGACTGGCCTGGACCTTACAGAGATCTGCCTGCCTCTGTCTCCTAAGTGCTGGGAGTAAGGACATGAGCCACCATGCCTGGCTTCAAATCCTCTCTCAGTCATGATCTCGGTCATAAGAAGCTTCCACAATTTTTAATTAATTGTGTTGTCTCTAAAATGTCGCTGCTCTGCTCTGATTGCTTCTGTGACCCAAAAGAGAGAGAGAAAAATGTACTGTCTCCCTTTCAAAAACTTCAGATTAGTTCTAGGGAGAGAAAAGACTTGGCAAGGTGGACACTCGGTTTCCACAGGCAGCTGTCAGGCATCAGTTTGGGGGACAGGCTTTTCCACATAAATCATCAAGTATTATTTCACAGTTCTGAGGGAAGCCATGGAAACGGCCTCCGCTGGACAGGAAACCCATTCTTTCCCAGTTGGGCCTTTCCTGGAAGCCCCAGGCAGGTACCTCGATCTGTGCGGTGTGGTTGGCATAATACTTCAAGGCTTCGTCCCCTTCCTCGGGATCAGACCCAGGCTTGAGCATCAGCTGCAGAGGTTTGTTGTGGCGGGCCAACTGCGGGAAGAGAATCAAAGGGTTAATGTCTCTTTGCCCTTCTCTTGGGATGAGACTTTGAAGGCACTCTGTCCAGCTGCGCATGTGTCTTCCACAGTCCTGGGTTGACAGTAATTAGCCACATTCCAGGAAGGTATGTCTACATTTGAAAAGCATAACTAATCCATGCATCAGCATCAGTCACTCAGCTGGGCGGTGGTGAAGCACACCTCTAATCCCAGCACTCGGAGAGGCAGAGGCAGGCAGATCTCTGAGTTCGAGGCCAGCCTGGTCTACAGAGCAAGTTCCAGGACAGCAGGGTTACACAGAGAAACCTTGTCTTGAAAAACCATACACACACACACACACACACACACACACACACACATACACACACGTATCAGTAATTTACATTTGTTGGGTAATCCCTATCTTCAATGATGCATGGTTGACAGCATCATCGATTAAGATGAAATTCCTTGAGATGCCTTTAAACCACACATGCATGTAAGCCACTGTGGGCAGCGGGAAGTGGGCAGCAGAAATAACACAACAGCTACCCCGCCAGAGGCACAGGAACAGGGCTCTCTCTGTGTTTCTCCTACTGCGTGGAATCCCAGCCCTGCGGCAGCAGTTCTTACTGACCTGTCCTGCACATTGCCGGATCAAAGGGCCGCAGATTCCAGTTTCACCGTATCTGAAACTGGTCATTTAAAAAACAACAATCTCATGACAAATAATTTTTTTTTCATGTGTATATGTGTGCATGTGTGCGTATGTGTGGAGGTCAAAGGTCAATATCAGGTGGACCTCCATCATTCTCCATCTCATTTGTGAAGACAGGGTCTCTCACCAGTTTGACCAGGCTGGCTGGCCAGAAACCCACAGGTAATCTGCTGTACCCACTGCAGCACCGTGACTGCCGCAGCGCCGTGAATCACTGCAGCAATGTCCTATGGCGCCTAGCTGTATCTGTGAGGGCTGTGCAGCTGAACTCAGCTCCTCATGCATGCACATTCCATCTAGTCCTTCCCCACCCTGTCTATAAGCTGTCCTAAGCTGCTTTCTGTCATTCGGTGAAAGTGATCTCTCTCTTTTGAACACTGAAACTATTAGTGTATTTCTCTCACTTTGTAAACAATTGATACACATTCCCTTTGAATATATTTTTCATAGAGGACCAGAGCAAATTCCGAAACCTTGCAATGTCCTTAACTGTTCAAAAGCGAATGTTCTATTTGTGCTCAGAGTTCCCTGGGGTTTCTAGTGAGCATCACTGTGTCACACAACCCCACTACTGATGAAGGGATCTGTCTCCCCCTGCCAGGATTTTACATAAAGATCTCATTCGATCCTATTCAGAAACCCTAGGGCAGAAACTCTCAACACTTCCATTGTACAAGTGAAGAAACTGAGGCACGGGGAGTGTGAACGTGCCTATAACCACACAGTTAGAGACTAGCAAAGGCATTTCGGTACTGACCCCAGACAGCTCAGCTCCAGAGTCAGTATTTTGTTGGTGTCACAAGGCTGTAAACATATCACTCTATTTTCCATGAAGTCTTAATATAAATGTGACCATAAAGAATCGACACAAATTCAAGTAATAATCCGGACCCATAAAACCAAGTCAACATCCAAGGAAGTGAAAGTTTGATCAATTAAATATTCATCCCACTGACTCCAGAACAAATCATTTTTTAAATGATTGTTTTAGATTTGCCTTTCAGGGTCATTTATGGACTTAACCAAAAGAAATTATGTCTTGTTTTACTTACATTTTTATATTCAACTCAATGTGAGTTATATAGATTTTTATGACCATCAGAGTCATGAAACTCGCTGTGACTTGTAAGTGTTCCTCAAAGTCTAAATGAATTTAGAGAGGGAACGGCTGTAATCACTTGGGCAAATTCACACCAGGCAAGAAGTGGGCAGTGTTAGGGGGTGAAACGGATGTGACTTACAAACTAGGTTCAGGAGTGGGCGGAAGAAGAGAAAAGGACACCCTATGGCTTCACCCTTGAGTCCTCCAACGGCCTATGTTGAAGGCTGGAAGTTCTATTGGAAGCTGGGGGGACCTTCAGGAGGTTGGGCATGTAGGAGGAAGTTGGACCATTGGGGATATGCCCTTGAAGAGCACCTGAACTCCGGCCTCCCTCCTTCCTGTTTCCTGTTTCCTGCTCCCTAGATGCCATGACTGACAGCTCCATTTACCATAGTCTCCCCCCTCCTCAAGGCCACGGCCACAAACTCTAAAACCAGGAATCAAAACAGGCCCCTGCCCTCACAAGCTGTGCTCAGCTCTTTCCTCAGAGTATGGAGAATCTGCTCAGTGTGAGTCCACAGTGATTGGAGGAAGGTTAGGAATGCCCGTTGCTACAGTGCAGAAGACACTAGGGAAGAAGACCAAACTTGGCTTTTGGGCACCCAGAGCTTCTGGTGTCACCATAGAGGAGACCAAGGAATGGTTGTAGCGTCAGTTTGTCAAAGCTCTGGGCAGAGGTCAGGCCTGGAGCAACAACCAATGAGCATGGGCGCAAATTTAAAAGCCACAGAGGCCATTGGAAGAGGCTCCTGGGCACCAACAGAGCCGTCCGGACATGTTCTCACCAAGGCTGGTGCCATCACCATTAACAACAAAGCTCTCTCAGCTTCAGTCCTTACCACACCTGCAGAAACTGTGCCTCACTCTGTGAGTCAGATCATTCCCTTAACTCAGCTCTTCAAAACCCTAATCCATTATAGTCCATTTCCAGACTTGGTTCTCAGCACCCACTGAGCAGCTCACAACCATCTGCAACTCCAGTCCTAGGGCATCCAGCACCCTCTTCTGGCCACAGCAGGGACTGCATGAACTGGGTGCACAGCCGTGCAAGCAAAATACCCATACATGTAAAATATTGAAAGTAGATGTATATATACTCATAAAATATACATCTGCGCATAACACAAACCTTACACACAAAAATACATAACCATCAGCAGGGTTTTGTAAAGCATTATATATTTTTAAAATCAAAAATTAGAAATGAAGACAGACCACAAAGTTCCTAACTCCAGTAACAAGAACACAGCATGATTCATGTTTGTTCATATTTACCTCCCTATCATCAGGATTTTAAGGTTCATTTAATTTGGACCCAAGTAAGGACTGAATAACAAGGAGCCAAAAACTGAGCAGAAAGCTGTTCTATGGTAATTACATCTCAGTACTTCTAATCTGTGGACTTTTCCAGGGTGTGTTCAGCTACTATTAATTGGTAGACTGTGACACAAATTTGGCTTTCCCCAGATCGAAGAGCCCGAAACCCCATGATTGCAGTAAGTGAACGCTGTGCTTACACAAAGCAGCATTTCCGTGTGAAGCGGAGAAGCAGAAGATGGAACACGTTCAAGGAAAACACCCTCTCCTCTGTAAAATACAAAGCCTTGTCTGCAGAACTCAGGACAAAGGCTCCCAGCACTCTCCTCTCCGAGGCTGAAGGAGACCCAGGGAGTGCCCTGAGGAAGGAGCCTTCCCTAGAGAAGAAAACAGCAGAGCTGCCAAAGGGCGGGGTGATAACATAGAGGTGAGTGAGCAGAAAAGAAGGTGTGGGAAGCACGACAGAGAGGGCTCCCTGAAGCAGGGAAAACGTCACACCTCACCAACTGCTCAATGGGTGTTAGGAAAACAAGCCGTCCTTTTTACAAAAGTTCTTTAGCCACCCTTGTTGTCTGGTCCAAAACTGGCATCCATATTGTCTAGAATGTATTTTAAATCAACACTGGACCAGGAAATAAGCTCTGGAGAAGCCAAATATAAATCCCCAAAGAGAGCAGGGTCAACAAAGAGGCTAGCAGCAGCAGGAAAGACGATGAGGGTGACATTTCCTAGAAACCGTTTGACAGACTAGGACTGGGCACCCACAAAGACATCTGTGGAGGAGACACAGCCCTCCAGGCCAAATGATCAGAGCCGCAGAGTAAACTATGACATCTCAGGAGGGCTTCTCATCACGCATGCGCACAAGCACACACACACACACACACACATGCATGCACACACGTACTACTCCTCTACAGTGAAATAAGAAATCTGTCCCTTTGAGACAGGCAAAGCCAGTGCTGAGGTAACCAAGGAAACCGCAGCTGCATCTTGGTGGCCCTCTCCAGAAGATCAGAAATCCCCTCGTGGTCAAACCTCCCTGAAGCTGCAGGCTGTTCTGGCTGTAAGAGAATCTGCAACACCAGGGCACTTTCCCAAAGGCCACATGTGTGCACTAACAAAAAGTGTGCATCACCAACGAGCCAGACATCACTGAGGAGTTGCCTAGACAGTGGGTTTGTATCCTCCAGGCCTGTCAAGAGGGTTATGGGAAGAAATACCCTCAAAGAGAGATCCAGTCCATCCATGATTTGAAAGGGGAGCATCTACCTGCCCCTCTGGTGAGTCCTTCCCAACTCCTCCTGTCTCTTTCTGTACTGCACTGTCCCTTGCTGTGTGAAATAAACTGCTTAAATCAACTGTGTCTCTCAGTTGATCAGTTCATTCTCTCAAAACGCAGGAGTCAAGGAAACATTGACCTGTTGACCCTTCTAACCACAGGAGGATGAGGTGGAGGGGCCCAGAAAGCTGCTGTCTACCTCCAACACAGCTGCTATAATTCACCCAGTTTCATCCCTACTCTGTCAGGACCGAGCTTAGGCTGGCCTGCTACTTCCTGCACTACCCTAGAACACAGGCCGGCCTGGGCTTGAAGCAATCCTCCGTTTCTGGCTCCAAGAATGTTGGGATTTCAGGCATGGGCCAGCAGGACCAGCTTCTCTTTACCAAGAGTTTGAAAAACATCATTTGTTTTATGTATCTGATATTTAAATAAACCCACGATGGCGCTTAGAGATCTGTTGATTGTTTCTATAGCAGTGGTGGCCAAACTAAAACGAAGATAATGTGCCAAGTAAAAAGAAATTGAGCAGAGCTAATTATTGCAGACGGAAGTTCTTGATTTTCAGACGGTTCCCACGCAAGCTATTAGAGTCTGTCTTAAATTACAGTAAAGACAATTTTAGAAAAACCCTTTAGCAATTACAGGAAATACCTTAGGAAGCAAGAAAAACACCAATACACACATACACTGATGCACCTACGTATATACTACCACAATGCAACACACACGCACACTACATACACTACTATGCAAGACATGCATACACACTATCACATGTAACACACGCATATATGCATATGCAATATACTATCCACACATGCAATACCCACATACCCTACACATATACATGCACCACACACTCATAAACAGCACATGCACAGATGTACTGCAATACACACACAGAAAGAACAAAGAACTTAAAGATACTTTGAGGAAGCTCTCTCTGTGATGTGGTTCAGAGGAAAACATCAGAGCTGTCATGATAGAGAAATAGTTCTCCACAGCTGCTCACACCCCTCCTAACAGAGTGTACCTGCAAGGAGGCAGGAGCATTGAGTGGGGGCTGGAAATGCAAACCCCAGCACCCCCTCCTAACTCAGAAACTGAGACTAGCATGTGACTTCAATCCGGATAACATTTGCCAAATTCTGTCCTAAGGGTAGATATATTACCAGAAATAATTTAGATTCTTCATCAAAAATGCTTTTAAAAAATCTAAAATTAAGCCGGGCGGTGGTGGCGCACGCCTTTAATCCCAGCACTCGGGAGGCAGAGGCAGGCGGATCTCTGTGAGTTCAAGACCAGCCTGGTCTACAAGAGCTAGTTCCAGGACAGGCTCCAAAGCCACAGAGAAACCCTGTCTCGAAAAAAACAAAAACAAAAACAAAAAAAAATCTAAAATTAACAAACTATCCTTTTTAAAGGAATTTTTGTTTTTTTGAGACAGGGTTTCTCTGTGTAGTTCTGGCTGTCCTAGAAATCACTCTGTAGAACAGGCTGGCCTTGAACTCTGCCTCTGCCTCCCAAGTAGTAGAATTATAATCAGTGCTCTTCCAGAGGACCCAGGGTTCAATTCCCAGCACCCACAGAGTGGCTCACAATTGTCTGTGACTGCAGTTCCAGGGGACCTGACACCCTCACACAGACAAACGTGCAGGAAGGATGGAGGAAGGTCGTTGGTTGATTAATAAAGAAAACTGCTTGGCCCTAATAGGACAGAAAATTAGGTAGGTGGAGTAGACAGAACAGAATTCTGGGAGAAAGAAGCTGAGTCAGTGAGTCGCCATGATTCCCCCACTCCAGACAGACTCAGGTTAAGATCTTCCCTGGTAAGCCACCTTGTGGGCTACACAGATTATTAGAAATGGGTTAGATCAATATGTAAGAGCTAGCCAATAAGACGCTGGAACTAATGGGCCAGACAGTGTTTAAAAGAATGCAGTTTCCATGTAATTATTTCGGGTATAAAGCTAGCCATGCAGGCGGCCTGGTGCCAGGAACATAGCCCCGCTGCTCCTATTTCAACACAGGTAAAATGCCAAGGCACATAAAAAGGGGGGGGGCATAGACATAAAATTTAATTGTCTGGGGTATCAGTGTAAGAGCATAAACCACTATTATCTGAATGACTAAAACCATGTGAAATAACAGTATATCGGGCCTCTTACCTATACTCGGTATCTTTCAAACATATTCTAGATTTGTCCTATGGAAACGGTTAAAATAGTTTATTGTGAGAAGGCAAAAAAGTAACTAATTCTGCATACTAAGTGGGCTAATCCCAAACACAGATAACATTAGCGAGGGCCTGAGTGGCTTCCTAACGGGGCCCACCTAGTGCTTCTGCGTTTCTTCTCTGGAACTGATGGAGACACATCCTCCACCTTGTCTTTTTGAGGTAACTGAAGATGGGTTGACTGATCTAACTTTGAAACTTCTGGAGCTCCTTCTTCCTACACAGGAAGTGCTGTTTTCTTCAGACCCAGACAGGAGAGAATGGTTACCTGAGCTACCTTGCCAGCGCCCAGAAAGAATCTGTGAGACACTCCCACCCACATGGTCCTCCTCCCACAGGGCGTCCAAGACCGAACACACAGAGCACAGCCATCTTCCCTCATTGTTATCCAGATGCAGACACCCAGGACTGAGTCTTCCTTACACACGCTGGTGTCTCCCTACCCAGCACGTCTGGAAGAGTGTGGTTTTGTTCACTATTACCCCACAAATCCAAATGTGTGTCCAGCAGGCGACAGGGCAGCGGACAGGTGACCATCCACAGGATGGACTGCTGGACGGTGGCTGACAGAGGACTAGGTAGTCTAATTTTGTTTTGTTTCACTATTTGACAGTCAGTTCTGCTTTAAAGTGACCCGCATGTTTAACTTTCCAAAGGGCTGCTCTTTAGGAAATGAGGAACCGGCACACTCTGGGGAAATTTCAGGAAGTATTTTCATTCCTATTTCTAGACTCAAGCAGTAATTTCTCACAATGATAAAGAAACCAGGAAGGACAAATGCATGCTTCTCCTGTCAAAAGTCTGAGTCTGATTCTAGTAATTTCTGTGGTTTCTTTAGGGCAAAGGAGTTGGGAGGAGGAAAAGCTGTCTTTAGGAGGAGCTGAGAAGCTGGCCTATTAGAGCAGCTCCTGTGCTTGGCTGGGGAAAGTAAGAACCTTTGCATGCAGAGTCACAGCTGGGTGAGTGACTACTTCTGGTCCCACCGACCTTTCAGGACACGTTCAAATCACCTGACCTTTCAAGGGCGACTGCCTACAGACAACACACCACAGAGACTTCCTGGGGGTGCAGATACCGCTGCTGCTAGGTCCCTGGGCAAACGCCCGTGCTCAGCTGAGAGGTGGGATTATTCTCCATCTCTTATCAGCTCCGATCTACAGCAGGCCTCCTCTTGGAAGAGTGAGTCAATTGCTCACAGTCCTGACAAAGCCAAGGCAAACTGCACTAATTAAAGCCTGGAAATTATAGTGGTGAGTGCTACAGCTCTCTGCAAATCCACCAGCAGGCTCAGAATCAACACAAAGTGCACAGATTAGCCAGATGTAAAATCAGGGTGGAATCCGAGGCCCTGGGAGAGATGCACTCCCTCCACGAGTATTTCTCTAGCTTTCTATTTCTGAGCTACACCAGATGAACACTCTCGGCCACCACCCTCTCTCTGTTTAACTAAGTAACAGCGACTAGAAAGGTCAGCTTGTGTTCACGCAGTGGTTTGTAAAGGAAGGGAGTACTGCCCAAAGGAACTATGCATTTCAAAAAGTTCCTGCCCTGCAAAAAGAGCAAGTAAGGCCAGGTGAATCTCATCTCTAGGGAAGGACTCGGGCAGTCTAACAGACTGGAAAAAGATCATGAAGTCCCATGGAGTAGAGGCGCTAGCTAGCTCAGTTGCTAGAAGGTGGCTGTCCCAGCTTGCAAACAAGAGCAGAGGAAAGCAGGAGAGAAAGGAGCAGGAGAAAGAAAATTCAGACAAACTCATTTAGAAAAATGCACTATCTTTCTTAAAAATGGTAGCCGGTAAAGGTGACATTTAACCAGATAGATGTCGTGAACACAGGCTCATAGGTACTTTCAACAAAGATGCTACCTGTAGTATAAATTTCTTTGTTATGACATGAGATAATGAGTTATCCATAGATAATTATTAACATTATCAGATCCATAAACTATTCATATGCAAATGTAAAAAATCCTCTTATTCCAAGCCAATTAAAAAAGATCTGATGGAATCTGAAGGGTAAAAAGACAAAAGTTCTGCCTTCAAGGAACTTCAGGTTGGGCAGAAGCCACAAACAGAACAATGGACTTATCAGGGGCCAAGAGCAGAAGAAAGCAGAGAAGGTGGGGCAGAGACTGCCATTTAAAATCAAATCATCAGAGATCATTTCCCCAAAAGCTTAACAAAACAGACACAAGCCAGGGTCACAGTTTGTGATTCAGCCCAGTACCCCAGGAAAGAAAGCGAGGCAGAAACCACCAACGACATGTGTTGCGGTCCAGGTCATACTACAAGGCTTTCAAGGCATCCTAAGAAGCACCACTGGGACAGTTTCTCTGACTTCTGTAGGCAGAGGGAAGTGAAAAGGAACTAAAGTGGAGTCAGAGTTCAGAGGGTGCTGGAGGGCAGAGCTGATGGGAAGGCTGACCGGGCTGATCAGGGAGGTGGCTGGGTCCCAGAGAACGTGGCTATCTTCCTGGACTTCTGCTTATAGGACATGCCACGTGACGAGGGAGAGGGTCCAGAGTAACCTAGAGGCAGGCAGAGGAGGATCACAAGAATGTGTTTCCTTTCTCCTCAGGTCTACCGCCTACAGGAATGGGAACTCAGGAAATGTCAGGTCCCCAGGGAGAAGCTGGGAAGGGCCTGGCTGCCTGGGCCCCACCCACACCCTGAGCAGTGGAGATACTCTGGGTGTGTGCGCGTGATTAAGTGTTAAACAGGTGGGAGTGATCAACTAGGACTGAAAACAAGCCGAGTGGAACTTCTGGAATCAGCGATAGAGTCAATAAAACAGGGCTGATGGAGAGGGACTTACACGGACCGCTCACCCACAGAAATGGCGGCTGTGAAAGCCACTCAGGCACAGTTCCCTGATGCTTTTGGAGCTCATTCGTGGGTCCTCTTGCTGCACCCACTTAGCATGTGAACCCCAGGTGAGTCCAAGCCCTTGGCTGCTCTAAGGAGCCCCTGGACAGCCACTCTTTTTCCTGCTTTATCTCACGCGTGCCAGTGGGAAGGCCTCACCGTGACTCCCAATCAGCCCAACTGTGAGTCCAAAGCGCGTCTCATAGACGAGAGTCACAGAGCGCATCTCAGAGAGTCACAGAGCGCCGCACAGAGAAGAGACGCACCCAGACTAACTCCTGGTGAGGACGGAGATCTGCTCTTGCACACTTGTGTGGGTTGGGGCCCAGGTCATCCAACAAGGCTTTCAGGGCAATGTAAGATTTGATTGTTAAGCCACACACGGCAACATACACTTGAAATCCCTGCACTGGGAGGCTGAAGCCAGGTGGGCTACTCTGTCTATCTCTAAAACACTTGGGAGGGAGGTACGAGGGCAGGAGGGGGTGGGACAGGGACAAGACTTTCACTAAGAAGTGAGTATTAAGCTGGGCGGTGGTGGCGCACGCCTTTAATCCCAGCACTTGGGAGGCAGAGGCAGGAGGATCTCTGTGAGTTCGAGACCAGCCTGGTCTACAAGAGCTAGTTCCAGGACAGGCTCCAAAACCACAGAGAAACCCTGTCTCGGAAAAAAAAAAAAAAAAAAAAAGAAGTGAGTATTAGAAGGTGCCGAGCCCAGGGTAATGTGGGCATGACATAATCTCTTTGTTGGGGTTCACAATGGCTGCTGTGTCAGGGAAAGTTGGGGTACACATGGGAATGGAAGCAGGAAGGCTACGATCCACCAGAGACCATGGTGACAAGGACCAAGCAGTTGTGAAAGACGTGGTCAGATCCCCAAGTACGTGGAGTAACCACACAGATACCCTGAGAGTATGTCTAGTTAGCTCTTTATTATTTGTGCTTTTAGGTAATGCCACTGGCCTAAAGGAACACCGGTATGAAGACTCAGCACACACACATACGTGCACACATACAGATGCACACACATACACACACATACGTGCACACATACAGATGCACACACATACACACACATACGTGCACACATACAGATGCACACACATACACACACACAATTTTCTGTGAGGTGCAGATGAAAAAGAGGATGAATCATAGCCCACCACTCGCCACGACCCCCAGGGATGGGGACAGGTGTGGGGGGCTTAAATCTGAGAGCCCCCTTTCCCTCTCCTCTGCTTAAGGTAGCCTTTGACAGAGAATGCCGGGGCTGAGCTGCATCAAATCATTGTTCCTCTGAGTCTCAGGCGCCCTATTTGCCATGTGACCACTCACTGTTCCCGAGTCTCTGGCGCCCTCTGCGGTGTGACCTAGCGCCCTTTGCAGAGTGAATGCTCAGTTCCCCTGCTCATTGTGGTCCAGTTTGGAGCTGGCCTACAACACGGACTGCTGTCACAGGAAGGCTGCTCTGAAGCCAGGATTGCACTTCCTCACTGGGTCCTTCAGGGCCAACGGCCAGCCTTCCTGCTGAGTCTCACCGCTCCCCAGTCTGTACCCCATCCTCTTAGGCCTCTCAATTCCAGTCATTCTCTGGGGTCTTCTTCCCCCCGTGGCACTGAAATCACGCTGGGGTTTCATTCTTGGTTTAACCCCTCATCCCAGCTGCTTTTCTAGGAAATCTCATCGATACCACAATTTCAAATACCATCTATACGAATGTCTGTATACCTTGATGCTCATGCCTAGCTTCTCTTCCCAAGAAAGAAGTATGGAGTCAGTGTCTGATGTTCCTTCATCCTAATGTCCCATTTCCTCCTGAACACCCATGGGCTCGAGTCCAGCTCTAGTCTACTCCCAAGGTTTTCCACCTCCAGGCTCACACAATGTCGTCTGCCAACAGCCAGCTCTTTCCCTGGAAGCTGCCCCCCATTAGCACTTTTTCCAGCACATTCTCTGTTAGTAAGTCAGCGAGCGATGGAGAGAGGCCAGGGACTCCAGAACCAGTCACAGTTCCCTTCCTCCTCAGCACACAGGGCTTACCAGCTGCAGGAAATAAAAATGTCAGGTCCCGGAGGCAAAGCCAAGAAGATAAACCCCTTAGCTAGAATGGCATGTTCTCTGGACTGAGGTTGCCCACCCACTACCTGATCTCTGACCATCTTCCAAGGCTGAAGTCTTATGCTGCTTTCAGGGCCAAGGAGCACATGAGCAGAAGGAATGAGAGGTGGGTTTCCTCCATGTTTTTCACTGTAAGCCTTTTGCCTTTGAGCAGATAAAATATCTCGATAAATGGAGGTCGAGAGGTAGGTGGGGGCGGAGAGAAAGCAGGCAGCTGTGGCACTGGTGACACCAGGAACAGGGAAGCACAGAGGGGGAAGGAAGGGAAAGAGCAGGAAGTTGGGTCTGGTCAGGTGACTGACCTATCAGACAGGGACAGAAGGAAGCTCAGATGTGCGGAAGTCCAGAGTCGGGGTTAGAAAATCTGTGGTTTGTCAACGAGTTGAATAAAAATACCCTGGCTGGATGAGAAAAGTGATGTGGGGGCCGACCATTCAACCCGAGTCTCGGCAGACAGAATCCAGGAACTCGAGGTGACTCCGAGTACCCCATCTCTGATTGGGAGGTTTCCCAAGTTCATGTCAGGCATAAGCAAGGAACAGCCTTGGCCCCTGCTGGATGCCCCTAGTTTGTCCTGAACCTTTCCTTCCTGCTCGCTTCTGCCTGACTCAGCCCCATCCTGGTTCACAGTGGGTAACACATCTGTCTGCCCAGTTACATAGTGAGAGGTTCCGTGTTTATTGCCAGAGTCCCACTGTCCACAGAATACATAAATCACAGCACTGTGGAATTACAGTGTCCTTGTCCTGGCGAGTTTTATGTCAAACTGATACCAGACAGAGCCGTTTTAGAAACTGGAACCCTCAGTCGGGGAAAAGCCTCCACCAGAGGGGCCTGCAGTGCATTTTCTTAATTAGTGACTGTTCCGCCCACCCTGGGTGGTGTCACCTGTGGGAAGGTGGTCCTGGACTGTGTAAGAGCGCAGGCTGAACAAACGGGGAGGAGCAAGCCTGTGAGCAGCATTCTTCCACGCTGCTGCCTCAGCTCCTGCACCCAGGTTCCTGCCTTGAGTTCCCACCCCGACTTCCTCAGTGGTCAGACTGTGGTGTGGATGCAAAATAAACCCCTTCCTCCACAAGCTGCTTGTGGTCATGTTGCCATCATGGTAATAGAAAGCTCACCTCAAAGGTCTTCCTTTCTTATCTGTTAGGAACTTAGCGTGCATGCCTCTGCTTGTGTTTCAGACTCACGTACAAAGAGAGGGCTGGTGTAGCACCTGCCTCTCGTGCCTGACTCCTTAGGTCCCATCCCCAGCACCATCAACAACAACAACAAAACCAAAGTGAATTAAACAGTAGAAATACGAGCTGCAGAGATGGCTCAGTGGTTGTGAGCACACACTGATCCCACAGAGGACCTGAGTTGAATTTCTAGCACCCACGTGGAACAACTCACAACTGCCTGTAACTTCAGAAATCTGATACCTCTGGTCTCCGTGGGCCTCCAAACCCATGGGCTCATATGCATGTCCTCACTCACAGACACACACTCATTGACATATTCTAAATATTTAATTATAAATGTATATAGCCAGGCATAGTGACACACAGCTATAAGCCCACTACTCCGCAGATTAAGGCAAGAAGGTGAGAGGTTCGAATCCATCTTCAGCTACACAGCAAGTTCAGACAAGCTCAGGCTACATGAGTGCTTGAGTCAAGAATAAAATCTAAAAGATGAAAGAATTGCAAAAATAAGTGTCCTGTTTTTTTCTCATTTTTTTAATATTTACTCCTTTATTTATGGGAATGGGACACACGTGTCACAGAGCAGGGCAGTCAGAGGACAATGTATGGGAGCTGGTTCTCTCCTAACATCACATGGGTTCTGGGGATTGAACTCAGGTCCTCAGGCTTGGGGGCAAGAGCCTTTCTTGCTGAGCCATCGTGTGGGCCCAGCCATTACGAGCAGGCAATTTCAAATATGGGGCATGGAAAGTATGGAGATTATAAAAGCCATTTACAGCAGGGTTTGGCAAACAACCCTCCTGGGGGAAATCTGTTCTGACACCTGCTTCATACATTGAAGTTTTATATGGATAAACACAACCAGACTGGCTTGTTTACATGTTGTCCACGGTTGCTTCTGCACCAGAACGGCAGAGTGCAGTGTGTTCAGCAGACAGTACGGACTCACAAGCCTAAAACATTTACGAGCTGGCACTCTGGAAATCCCCACATAGAGGCACCAACTAGCACATGGTTTTCATGCCTCACAGAGCTGTCAAAAACTTATACATGCATGTGGGTGTATGTATATGTGACCGACAGATGACAGGACAGCGACTCTTGAAACAATCAATTTTATATCTCTAAAATGGAGCCTCTTACAATGATAACAAAAACCTTAACCTGGGCTTGCCACAATTTCCCCCACTGTTTAATTTCAGACAGTCTCTTGGGTGTGACGTGAATGGGGATTTATTTTTGATCTGAGGGGTTTCTTTCTTTAATTTAACAGTTACCATCCAGTATCTAGCATTGTTTTGTTGCAGTGGCCTGGTACTTTTCTGTGACTCTTTAAGTAATTCTGAAACTCAAACTGATCAAGAGACACAAAAGGCCACAGCTGCGCAGTCTCATCGCTAGTGAATAAGGCTCACATACCCATACAACTCTCTTGGCCTTTGCACCAGAGAAAGCTGTTTTCAGGCATTAGAATTCTCCCGCTGGATCGATCAGCAGAAGGAAATGTCAGCTGGATTCTGTCCTGCCATCTCACCCCCTCTCGTGTCCACAGTGAGTCTTCAGGATAAAAATCCAGCTGTGTAGCTGTAAACAACCTTCATTTACGTTTGGATCACAAAAGAAAACAATCAGTAAGCAGTGTGGGTGTGTACAGCTACAACAGACACACACGGAGCGATGCATGCACACACACAAACACATACACAGAATATTGTATGTGCAGAATCACATACATGTACACAAATACATAAAGGGTATCACTTGGTGCTTTGACATTAAAGTTTTTCCTTAGCTTATACGTTTACTAACTAAGTGTGCTCTCGGGTTCATTATCATTGGCTTACCTTTGAGTAGATGTTAAATGATGCTGGGATATAAACCAGCAAACAAATAACAGTAGCCATGAAAAGACTTGAACTGACGAGGCTTTGGGCTTGGCGGATGTTTTCTAAAGCATATGTCTACACCAGTATTCTTTGTTACATCTAGTATTTCACAACATCATTAATGACTCATTAACTGTGTGTCACCAGAGTGTAACACTGAACACTCTTTTTTTGTTTTTTCGAGACAGTGTTTCTCTGTGGCTTTGGAGCCTGTCCTGGAACTAGCTCTGTAGACCAGGCTGGTCTCGAACTCACAGAGATCCACCTGCCTCTGCCTCCCGAGTGCTGGGATTAAAGGCGTGCGCCACCACCGCCCGGCCTGAACACTCTTGAGAGGAGTGAAATGTGTCCCACGTCACACTGAGGTGAGTTTCTCTGCACGTGGATCCTCTCGTGTCTGTAGTCCCTCTTATGGTACGATGGCCTCTCCATCATTTTACACTGGTGCTTCCGCTCCTGTACAAGGTCCCAGGGCACTAACCTTCCACACACAGCATGGCAAGTATCTTTATTCTGCATATGCTTTCTGTATGACAAAAACATCCGCCTCTGAGACTCATGAATGGCATTGTGGGTAAAGGCACTGCCATCAAACCTGATGATCTGAGTTCAATCCCCAGAATCCTCCTGGTAGAAGAAGGGAATCCACACATCCATATGTGTACTACGGCTTGTGCACATATGCACACATGTACACAAATAAGTGCAATAAAAAATCCTCTTCTTCATTGCTCAACTGAACCTTCCGAGTCCATAACCACCATCTTCATCTGGTCACACCACCCCAAGTCCTGTCCGTCACCTGCAGCACCTGGTGATGTAATACTCACTTAAACCTCCAGGTACCACTGCATCCCCTGCAGTACTCATCACCCAGTGGCATTCAAGAACCAGACCTCAAACCTGAGCCAGCCACAGTGACCTGCACCTGCCACCTCAGCTTTCAGAGGCTAAAGGAGGAAGGACATGGGCCCAGAGCGCAACAAGTGATGTGACATCAAGCAGTGGAGCCTCTTGTAAGCTCACACACAGCAGGTGCCGATCTGCCTGCTGAGGACTTTCTTCTCCGCTGGGAGCAGTGGGCCTATTGCTTACGCAGGCCCTGAAAGCCTAAAGTGTTTGCAGCTTGATGTGACAATCATGTGCTTTTACCGGATGGGTCTCATGCAGCTGAAGCTGGCCTTGAACCACTGTCCTCTCGCCTCTACCTCCAATTCTTACAATCTTAGGATAATTTTAAAACAGGTTTTATTAAGCTCATACAATACAAATATCCCCGATCACCAAAGTATATCTATGGAACAATCTTATTCTACATCTATGTTCACAATGGCCACAGTATGAACAATCCTCAAGATTAATTACATTCTCTTTTTGTATATGTGGGGGCACATGTGTGTGTGGGGTGTGTGTGTGTGTGTGTGTGTGTGTGTGTGTGTGTGTGTGTGAGAGAGAGAGAGAGAGAGCATATGCACATGTGTGTGGAGGCCAGAGGTTGACATTGGGTCTCTTTCTCTAGTGCTTTTCATCACGTTTTTACAGACAGGTTCTCCTGCTAAGCCTGGAGCTCAATGCTTCTGCAAGCTGAGTCAGACAGCAGGCTCTTGGGAGCCTCCTGCTTCTGCCTCCTCAGTGCTCAGCAAATTCTTCAGTTTTCTACTACTGCAATAAAACACAGCGACCAAGGTGACTTACAGCAGGAAGGGTTTATTTGGGACTTCCAGTTCTGGAGGGTTAGGGGTCCTGATGGCAGTGTACAGGGAGCAGCAGCAGACAGCCAGAGCAGAAGCTGAGAGTTCACATCTTGAGCCATAAGCAGGACACAGAGAGAGCTAATTTGAAATGGTCTTTAGGAACCTCAAAGCCTGCCCCCAGTGGCATACTTTCTTCAGCAAGGCCAAGGGTCTTCTAATCCTCTATGGCCACCAACTGGGGACCAAGCAGTCAAATGCCCAAGACTTATGGGGACATCTCATTCAAACCACCACACTGAGATCACAGCTTTTTTTAAGTGGGTAATGGGATCGGAACTTGGTTCCTTACACTTGTTCAGCAAGCACTTTCTCAACAGAGCCAGCTCCCCAGCCCTTGTATTTACTCTTGATTACACCTGAAAAGTGATGATTGCATCAGAGAGCTGAAAAGGAACCAGTAGCGGATGGGATCGCATCAAGTATGGCCTGCAGTAGTCTTCCGGAAACCACTGTCCACTGGGGGTGGGAGGGGCATGCTATGCTCCCATTTCAATTCCTTTTCAAGACCAGCAAAGATGCTTATGAATGAACAGTACAGCGCATGACTTTTAACTCTTTGTTACCCATAATGCCACACTGGTCCTGGCAAATGGAAAAATGTATCGGCCACAAATCTCAAAACATTTGGTCATTTTCCCTTCCCAGGCTTCTGAGGTCATATTTTAAGAGAACAATTCCACACACAGGCATTTCTCATTTAGCCTCAAATCCCTGTTGTAAGCAGATGAGGTGTAGCTAGACCAACAATTATTTAAAATGTAATGTAACCCATTAGAAAAGCCATTGTGTCTAAAGATGCTTTGGTACTCACGTGGGTCCCTGCAGACAAAGCTCACGGATGCCTTCACTGCCTTATGGATGAGAGAGTTGAAGTCAGAGAAACTGTGAACCCCAACAGCCGACAGAGGAAACACACCTCGTGAGAGGAGTAGCGGCTAGGCTGCTATACAGCATTTCTACTGAGGTATTACCAGACTACTTGGGCATCTGAGAGCGGAGAAATCAGCTGTGTTTTCCACTTCCCACAAGTGAGGATGATAGAGATGAAGTAATTGTCAGTTAGTGAACACCCTTCACAGATATTAGTGATGGGAGTTATGGGTCCAATTACAAACCCATCTTTCTGCTTCCACAAATAAAGTAAATGAAGCCGTGCTGATTACTACGTATTAGCATCAGGAGGCAGAAGCTGGGAAGAGGTGAGATGCTCCAGTCTCTAGGGAAACACTTTAAGGCAGTCTGAGTGATACACACACTTCCTCTGATTTCAGGGTATTTAGAATGATTTATATGCATAGCCCTTCAAATGAGAACAGCTCAAGCAATTGCAGCAATGAAATGGAATTTTTAAGGGGAAAGTGACTTAATGAAGACTACCAGATATCTAGAAAATGTCAGTATAACAAAGTATCCCAGTGCATGAAGCAGGAAAGGAAGCCACGCCTACCATTCCCTGTCCCCACCCCTTCCCAGAGTGCCTTGGTTAGTGCCAAGTGACATTCCGGGTGACTGAAATATGGATAGCAAGTGCTGGCATTTTCCTTTGGGAGGGGAACAGCATACAACTCTTTGACATCTCCAGCATTCCTACTAGACTTTGTGAATGCAGGGGTATAAGCACATTTACCTCAGGGATGTGCACCTAGGTGTGTACATACATGTGCACATGTGGAAACCCGAGACCATGGTCAGTAAGACCACTCCACTGTTCCCCACATTATATTTTTGAGCAGTTTCTCTTCCTGAATCTGGAGCTCATTAATTCAGCCAACCTGGCTGGACAATGAACTCCAGGGAGCTGTTTCCTCCACCCCAATTGCAGAGGTTACAGACATGCATCATCTCCCCACAGACTCTGAATCCTGTGGATGTAGCTGACGTCAGCATGGATGTGAGGGAGAAGAGGAGCCGGACTCTCAGCCACAGCTGCTGAATCGCCAGACTTCAGATGAGGGCTCTGATAAGCATGTCACAGAAAAAAAGGGGCTGCTAACAGAAGGCAGCCAGTAAGCCAAACATACTGCTTCTCCTGAACTTGCCTTCACGATCCTTCCAGCCAGTTCAACTTCATTCCACTTCCCCCTTTGTGCACTTTTATTGCTTCTGCTAAGTATGAACTTGGAGGTGACACAAACAGCTGTAACCCAGACTATCAGATGCTCAGTTGAGTGGTATTTAGTGCTTACTAAAAGGATTTAAATCTAACATAGCCAAGCTTTTTGTTTTCTCATTTTACTTTTATTATTTTGGAAATTTTCTTTAAAAAAGAGAGAGAGAGAACTCATGAGTACCCATATTTGTGAGTTTTCTATTAATTAAATACCCAAGGCAATATGCATAAACAATTGGATATGCACAATTGAATATGCATAAGCAATTGAATATGCATGAAAAACTGAGTGTGCACAAACAAATAAGCACAACAACCAAATATGCATAAACAATTGCATATGAATAAACAACCAAACATGCATAAAGTAATACACAGAAAATAATTGGAAGTAAGTCTAGTAGTATGCATAGCATTTATTAGCTACTACATCTTAATGCTATGGCCAATCAAATACTTTACAGGTAGCAATTGAATTAAGGACTTAATTTGGCTCATGGTTTGAGTGTACAGTCCAGTAGAGAAGGCATGGTGGCTGGAGCAGCTTACAGTTGTAGCAGCAGAAGCATGAGACTGCTTGCTCACATCTGGATGGTACAAGAAACAGAGACAGGACAGGAAATAGGGAAGGCTATAAAGTCTCAAAGTCCACCCGCTAACAGGTCTACTTCCTGTAGCAAGGCCTCACTTCCCACAGGCGCTACACCTCCCCAAACAGCACCACCACCTGGAGACGGAGTGTTCAAAGCCACACATGCCTGTATAAAACCTTTCATATCAAACACAACCTAACACAAATGTAAACATGTGGTTTGGGGCACACAACAAATGAGACAATGCTAAAACAGTCTATCTAGGATCTAGGGGAGGCAGATACAGGTTTGAAACAGTAAACACAACTCCAGGAGATGACAGCCCATTGGCTCAAGAGAAAGGCAATCTCATTGGCACAAATAAGAAAAACGCTCATCAAGAGGGAAGAGAATACAAAGCCCTGTCTACACTGAGCTAAATAAAAAGACTGGCTAAGAGTGACCTATAAAATGAAAATAAGCCATCAATACCAGGTGAGCAAGATCCCTGCCTACCCAGTACAAAGTGCTTCTCTTACATCAAACACCATCAACACCCATGCATCCTGCAATGAGTTTGTATCTACTGCTGCAAGACACCATGCTTTGCATGGGACTAGGGAAGAAAAGAGAAAAGGTATCTTGTCAGCATTAAAGAATGCTAATGTTATACTCTGAGTGGTGCTAGAGAATTGTCTGTATTCTGTCAATCATGTTTTAAATAAATGCTGATTGGCCAGGCAGGAAGTATAGGTGGGTCAACCAGACAGGAAGTAGAGGTGGGGCAATGAGAACAGGAGTATTCTGGGAAGCAGGAAGCTCCCTCCTGCGTCCTGCCCAGACTGCGGAAGAAGCAAGATGTAATCTGCCCTGCTGAGAAAGGTACCAAGCCATGTGGCTAACATAGATAAGAACAATGGGTTAATGTAAGCTACAAGAGCTAATAAGAAGACTGAGCTAATGGGCGAATCAGTTTATAACCTATATAGACCTGTGTGTGATTTTCTTTGGGGCTTGCTGGTTGTGGGGTACTGGGCGGGACAGAAACCCCTGGCCCTCATGTTACATCTGAGGACAGGAATTACCACTAATTTTGACCACAGTGACAATGATAATAAAAAAAGTCTGCATTTGGATTTTATTATTATACATACACTAACTACCAAATCCCAAGCCTGAGAGCATGTCACTTCCTAGTCACTTCTTCATGCTTCAATCATGTGCATGATATTTCTTAAGTGACTATGACTGGTTATCACAACGATGTCCATTTGATTCCAGTGACTATAGCCTTTGTCATATATAGGCCTAAGTGGACGTGATGGAGATTCCTAAGCTGAGTCCTGAGAGCAACACCAGTCTCTAGAGCCTTCTCATAGGTGCAGATCTTTCTGCCTCAAGCAACCTCTTCCCTCACCCCCGATGCCCATGTGCAAACATCTTGGACTTTTTCCATTTCAACACAGCATCTTTATGGCAGTTTCTCACCTCCCTCTCCTTCCAGAATTCACTTCCTCGGGAGCTTCTTGATTTATCTTTTCATCTCAGCAACTAACATGATGCCTGACTTGAGTAGTTATTGAAATCAATAGCCACTACCTTGTCATCAATGAACGCAAAATGAACTGAATGGGATAAATACTCATAGCTGGTTGGGGTAGACCAGCATTTGGGTCTCATTTCCTCCCCGTAGACACACTGAGCTCATGCCATTCAGAAGTCATCGAACCGCACCTAGTAAGGGTTCCCGTCCATTTCATGTGCTTTCATTTTTCTCCCCGAGATCCAGCTTCAGTTTCAAATCCTCAGAGAAAGTCCTCCAGATGGCCCCATCTCCAGCAATCTCATTTCCACCTTTACCACACCCTGTTCCCCACCAGTGTATGGCTGATTCCATGGTCTGCTAATTGTGACATGTTTGTCTCTCTTCCCCTGTTCCTAGTCCAAGTGCAAGTTGTCCCAGAACTGATCTGTCATCGTTACTACCCTGTAAGACTATGTCATGGTGCCTGGCAGCCAGACAGCTTGCTCATCTACGCAACTCAGTGATTGAGGAATGTGGGTCCTAGGTTCCATCTGTGGTGAGCTATGGCTCCTGGCAGCTCTTAGCTAGGTTGGCCTGCTCCATGTGGTGAGCTGTGGTGAGCTGTGGTGAGCTGTGGTGAGCTGTGGTGAACTGTGGTGAACTGTGGTGAGCTGTGGTGAGCTGTGGTGAGCTGTGGTGAGCTGTGGTGAGCTGTGGTGAGCTGTGGTGAGCTACGGCTCCTCGCTGCTCTTAGCTAGGGTGGCCTGCTCCGTGTCTTTACATTTTTTTAATGACTTGTCAACTTTTAAAGATGAGATTTCACAATTTAAAAAAAAATTAAAAATTCAGACTTCTTTTGAAGTTCTGGAAGGAGTAGAAAGAACACCAGGTCTGGGATCCCAACTGAGCTGGCAGAGGTACATACCAGTGCCTTGTTGAGGGAGGAGCATCAGGCCTCCCAGGTCTGCCCTGCTTAGATCACTCACACACATGTAAGCCCCAGGCAGGTCTATATTCTGGCCTTGATCTCTTTTCCAGAAGCTTCCACTCCCTGCATTCCTGCACAGAGCTACCACAGCCTCTCCATCAAAATTCAGAATGTGCCTTCTGGGATGAGTCAGAACTGGAACCTACCATCTCAGCCCAGCATGGTGACACACACGTGATCCAAACACCTGGAAACCTGACCCAGGAAGATTGCTCCAAGCCCCAGACTAGCCATGGCTGTGTAGTGAGACCTTATTTTTTAAAATCAAAGATCAAGAAAAGCATCTTCTCATCTACGTGATTAAATACAAAAGTATGATTCATCATGTGTTCATTGAAACCCCAAGGAATGTCTAACAGATTTAAGCTGACAGACAAAAAGGATATTAAAATAGTGAAAGGTCAATGAATTGGAAATTAGATATAATCAATACAATAGATGAATGGTTATTAATGGTTTAATCCTTAATTAAAATTCTGTAAGACAAAGGAGACCTGATAAAAGATAAATATACAAGCAATCAAAGAATGAAGAATGCACAGACAGATGGTTCATTTCAAAAGCTCTTTAAAGCAGCAGTGCTCAACCTGTGGGTCATGACCCCTTTGGGAGTCAACTGACCCTTCTACAGCGGCTGCCTGAGATCATCAGAAAACACAGATATTTACATTAAGATTCATAACAGTAGCAAGATTACAGTTATGAAGTAGCAATGAAAATAATTTTATGGTTGGGGCCACCACAATGTGAGGACCTGTATGAAAGGGTTGCAGCGTCAGGAAGGCTGAGAGCCACTGCAAAGGAAGTGACTACAAGTGAGATCTCCATTTTCGTGGTACACACAGATGGAGTGCACAGGAGTCTGTGGACCGAGAGCTATACTCCTGACTATTGGTTCTGCAAAGTTTTCTTTGAATGGTACTAAGTCTTGCAAAGAGTATCAAGAACCATAGAGTGGCCTCTATGGCCCAGTAATTGAACTTCCTGATTTTACCCTAGGAAAACCACCAGGACAGTGGACAAAGATTAATGTGTGAGGGCATTAATCACAGCATAATTCATAATATCAAATATATTAGAAACCTATACTTAACAATAAAGAGTGATTCAATAAATTATAGAACATTCATTCGAATGATGTCTAATTATGTAGACATTAAAATTACATGTTCAAAGGCCATTTACTGATTCAGGAAAACGCTCATGAAAAAATTGAAAGCTTGCATTTTAAGAAGATTTTCATGTAACTAATCAAAGTGAGTATTATTCTTATTTTCCACTGACTTTCTGTTTAATGCATCTTCCTGCCCACGAAGCATCTAACATTTCTTCATCCATTTCTTTAATTTTGCTCTCTTATTTTGTGTTTTGAGACAGAGTCTCATGCTGGCACCTAGGCTGGCCTAGAACTCACAGCAGTCCTCCTGACTCAGTCTCCTGAGTTATGAGATTATCAAGGCAGGAGCCATGATGCCCCGCCCTCTCTATATACATCTTACTTCAGGAAAGAGGCAGATGGAGAGACTCAGACAACACAAGACAACTGCGTGATGGAGCTAAGGAGGTGATGCAGCCTAACGTTCGATGAGCGCATGTGAAAAAGTAAGAAATGTACTAGACGGGGGCGGGGGGGGTAACTGCTTCAAAAGAAACCTCAAACAGGGACTGGATGGGGGAAGAAACAAAACATGAAACAGCAAGACCAGGGCACAGAAGCGATCGAGAGACAGGAAGAGCCAGCACATGCGGCTGAGCAGTGAAGAAATTTACAGTACAACACCGCAGAATCAAAGCTGAAGAAATTCCCTGTGTGGTGTATTTATAGTTTTATGCAGATTAGACAAGACACTTACAAGAAGCATTATTTGTTTCTTGTAACACTGACCACAGGAAGGGCCCAGAGGGATGTCAGGGTGGAAAAGCAGAACTATGTCCCTGCCACGAAAAGCATCAACAACAAAAACCGAGAGTCTGACAGCACCAAAATAAACCATCTGTGCAGAAGATGATGATGGTGAAGCCAGGAGGAAGGGCAGCTTGGTTCTCGAATGACTGGGCGGTGCAGAGGCGGGCTTAAATCTGCAAGGTCATCAGCTGCCCGAGTGCCACGCCTCAGAGCCTGGATCTGTCCTGCACGGTTCTGCATGGCGCTGCACAGCTGCTCCCCTTCTGAAGAACAGCTGGCCACCCTGTACTCATTTTGTGACACCTCAGTGTAGGAGCTGTTTACAGGGCTGGTTCACAAGGAACCAGATAACAGCCCAGCCCAAAGCCAGTCATGACCCACACTCATAAGAATCGAAAGAGACCAAAGTGAGTGAAAACTGCTAACATCTCAAGGAAAACCAGTGGCATAATTAATTCCATAAGGAATACGACATGCTGGCGGGGAACAATTCCTTGTGGCACTAATGGGAAGATGCAGACGGTGACTATACCATTAGTTACACACACCAGCAGAATCAGAACTGAAGGGGGGCGGGGGAGTCTGTGGTGCCTGATTCTGCTCCTGCAAGCTCTCTGTTTCTAAACGGGACCTGTTTGGACTCAGATAAATCACAAGGCTGATGCGTTCGGCAGTTCAGAACCCACTTCCTCCCTTACTCAGCTGGGTCCTTCTCTCTCCGGAAGCCTGGCTTCCTTAACACAGCTCCACAGCATATCCTCACAGCTCTGCAAAGGACTGGAGAGGTTTTATGAAAGCCCTCTGTAGGACCCCAGCCACTTCCGCACCCGCTGCTTCCCTAATCTCTGCAAGTTGCTTTTGACCCCCATCGCCCTTTGACGGCTTGAATGTCTGGCTCTTTCATCTTTGGACGCTTCTGTTCTCTCCAAGAACAGATCTGTTCTCCAGCTCACGCCAATCAAAACCAGTGGCCTTTCTGCCGTCTGCGTTTCTCCTGCCGCCAGTTTGCCTTCCTCGCGTCTGTTCTAGTCCTGCGTCCTCCTTCCCTCTAAGACCAGCTCACAATTTGTATTTGCTGCTCTTGGGCTTCAGTCCACTGAAATGGAGCTGACCTAACCTGAATCTTGATGAATGTCTTTGATGTTCCAGTTGCCCACGCTCCTGCTGGTGTCTTGAGACTTCAAGGGTATGGGGGTTGGTCTGGCTCCAAGGCCTGCAATTCTGTTGGTGCTTGGGCAAGTTTAGGCTGACTGAGGATTTATGCCCTAGAACATACGTACAGGGCCAGGCCTGAGGCATGCAGCTGCTCACTGTGCTGAGGGGACAGCCTTCGCCAACAAGGAAGGACCAGCTTCCAGTGAAGACTCTGCAGGTGGTTCTAGTCCTCTTACGAAGACCCTCTGGGGCTGGCTATGCCCCAGTTTTCTTTGTCACCTCTGCTGATGGTGTTGCAGACTCTGAGGTCCTCTGTCCAGACACACACTACGTCCCTGTGCTCCTGTGTTCCTCTGGCATGCCATGGGATTTTAAGTCCTAGCTGGGAGTCATTTTTTTCTGTTTCATACTCCAGTTCATTCTCTACTCATTCTTTGTTACTTTTCCTAACTTGATTCAACTTCTGCCACCTGACTTTTCTTTCTCTGAAACGGGACTTCCCCACATCCTGAGTCTCTGTCTTTCCACTTCCTTCTGCGCACCTCTCGGCTTGGCTTTTGGTTCCTCAATGCCTAAAATGCCTTTCCGTCTGCACAGCTGTAACTCGCTGCCCTCGCCCTCGCCCTGTGAACCGACAGACTAGGAGAATCCTGCAAGTCTCAGGCTGCTGACTGTATCAGAGGAGCAGTGACTCTGAGCTGGAGCTTTCGCAATCAGAGTCCTTCCTTGAAGAGTAAATAAAAACATTGTTCAAGGTTCTATCCAGTAGATGGCCATATGGCGGGCACAGGGAATACCTAGAGAGCAACCTTTAAAACTAAATCTATTCAGAATCTGACGTTCCCTCCACCAATATTTATTTAATCAACAGATAAGATGAATGGGAAAGCAGACAGGAGAGACAGCAGGTGGAAGGAGGCACCTGGGAAGTCTGAGACACTTTCAAAGCCTGAACTTTATCCCCTCAAAACGATGGGGCCATTGGAGACAAAAATCAAGCCAACGTGTGCACATTTCAAGTTTTATATTTTAAACCTATCTGTGTTAGATGATGTGAGTTTCAATTTGGCCATGTTTGTGGGATTGAGCTTATCAAAAAATGCTCATCAAATATTGGTACTTACAAGCAATGAAATGGAAACATCACTGAAGAAATATAATACTTAGCTTATGGATGCTAGAAGTCCAGTGGAGAGCACTTAGAGCTGCAAACCTAATGACTTCGATTAAGAACTTGTCAGCCTACACCTGAAGGGCAGAGCTCTCTCTGGATTAGCCCTGGCTAAGCTGTAGAACACCCCTACCCACCTCTTCACAACCTGCCTCCTCAGCAGCTGGCCTCCCCTCTCCTGAGGCTCTGGGGTGAGACACTTTCTTCTTCCAGGCCCAGAAGTATTCTCCGGAGCCTCTTTAACTTGTCAAAGGCTCCCTAGTGGCCACTGAATTGCATAATTGGGCATTCTGAGGACTTACTGTTTTCTCTAACTGAAGCCAAGGAGGGCAGGCGCTGAATAAATAAGGATATCAGAAGGTAAAAATATAATAATAAGCTATCAGCATAAGACACAATGACCAGGTAAGCAAGATAAATGTAGATAAAAATGCGCACCTGATGGGCCAGAATGTAGATGTTGTGCCCAACGTCCTTCGGAGAAACACCATCATCCCCTCCCTCCTCGTCTCCGTGGTCACATTCCAGTCCTTGGTTATAGGCTTGCTTCATCACATCCACCTAGCAACAAATAGTGAACAGACAGTCAGAACAGGGCCTGCAAGGCGGCAGAATAATGAGCAAATAGTGAACAAACTGTCAGAACAGGGCCTGCAAGGCGGCAGCAACTCATCAATTGTTAGTGAGCGTTAACTTAAAATTGGCAAGTTTCATGGCAGACAAAACTATAAAAGCTGTAAGTGAACAAATATCTCATTTTCTCCCATATCCAGACTCAAGATCTAAGTGTGCGCGCGTGTCTATCTGTAGGCTGTGAAGGTAGACGGGACTGTGAGAAGAGAGAACGAGAGCTAACAGAAGCGGAAAGCGGGAAAGACGGGGTAACAGAATACACGAGAGACGACAGGCAGGCATCTGAGACAGGGAGCCAGCAAAGGGGAAGACAGGATCGGCAATGTGGAGGCGATTAGGGAGGAAAAAGTATAATGGCGTATCTCTCATCTTCCTCTGTCAACTAGAGAGCCTAGATTCATCTGAGGGGGTTTCACTGGGGAGACTGCCTCCCTCCCTCAGATTGGCCTCTGGAGCATTTTCTGTTCTTTTTCGGGAATTAATGTGGGAAGGCCGTGCTCACTGGGGGTGATAACATCCCTAAGCAGGTCTGACCTAGGCTGCAGAAGAAAGGCCAATGGATGTGAGCCTGGGCCTGAGCCAGCAAGGAGCTTTCCTCCGTGATTCCTGTCCTGACTGTCCTCTGATGGACCAACCTGGAAGTGTAAGTCAAATAAACACTTCCCTCCCCGAGTTGCGTTTGGTCATGATGCTTATCACAGCTGGAGAAATCTAATGAGTACAACACATTTGAGCAAAAAATGCCATAATAAAGCTAATGTTAGCTTTATATAACAGAATATATATATAACTAATATATATACTAACAGAAAATAATTTTAGAAATGTTCTTGAAAATCACAGTTATTTAAATGAACATGGAATCATTTTGTGACAATGTTCCGTGTTTATCTGGAACACTCTGTTTCTATCTTTGGACACTAATGCTCTGAAGTCTCCAGGATTTAAGTGAATTTGGAATCCAGAGAAACCCACTGTTTATTGGGCATTCAAGAGGGAGCTGGAGACAGGGTGCTGGCCCCAGTACCGGGCACTGGAGAGCCCACTGTGGGCAAGCAGAGTATCTCTGCTCAAGGGTCCAGCAGGGGGTGAGCGGAGCACTGTTAGAGGCCTGGGGCATCTAACTCGGTTTGAGGGGGATTCAGGAAGGAGCAGATGATAGAACGGGTGTCAATGGCAAAGGATACTCTCTTCAAAGTGAGTGCCCAAAGCTTCGTCAAATGAATACATATTCAGTATCCCACTAACCAGAGGACAGGGAGTCCACAGTCCTTACTCTACCCCCTGTGGAGACAAGGCGCTCACTGAGTAACGTGAAGCTGGACTGCCTATCTTCTCTCTCCGCCTATCCTTCCTGACTCCATTCTTCACAGGGAATCCAGCACACGTGGCTCCAGCCTCCACAGACTGCCCTGCAGCACCAGCAGCGTCCCTGACGCGAGGGGACTTTGTCCCAGGAGCAACAAGCAGCACCATTTGAGCATGCTCCACGAGTCTCTGGCATGCCTGAATGACATCATAGTTTATGTGGCAGAGGCAAAAAGGAATACAGCTTTAAATTGGCACTCCGTGAAGTCACCATCTTGTCTCCCTCTGTCTCTCAGATGTCATTCATGAGAGCGATTTACAAAACATGCAAACCAAATTCATCTGTGTTTTTATGAAAGTACAAACAAAACACGGGGGCGTGGTAAACCAGTTCTTCAGGCCTTACTTATGCACCACCATCCCTGGGTGTCCTTCCCTGGGGAACGGGCTTCCGTAGCTCCTGAGGATCCCTAGATCTGTGCATACTCAAGTCCCGCTACAAACCAGCAATCTGCGTGTACTGTGCACATGCTCACACCCTCCTGTGTACTCAGATCATCTCTAGGTCGCTTACAGTGTGTAACATAATACAAACATTATGTGAATCCTTGCATTGATAGGAAAAAAACAAGATAAGAGTCTGTAGGTGTTGGTCTGTAGGCTCGGCCCACAGATTGTCAAGCTATAGGGCTGAGCCCACAATACTAACAGCCAACTGTACCCAGAAATCACTAAAGTCAAGATAATTCTTTTCTTTTATTGACAAAAATCATTTGTATATAATTAAGTAGAGTGTGGAAATTTAGCTAAGAAACGTGCTTAAAGTGGATAAAACTAGCAAAAGCAGGCTGAACAGATAGCTCAGGATTAAGTACACTTCCTGCTCTTGCAGAAGACCCTAGGTCAGTTCCCAGCACCCACATCCGGGTACTTACAACAGCCTGTAACTTTGGCTCCAGGAGATCTGACATGTTTCTGGCCTCCAAGGGCAGCAGAACACACATTACATACATATACACAGACACACACATACACATAAATAAAAACAGAAAAATAATTCTAAAATAAAACCTAGTGAATCCACAGGTCCCAGTCACTTGGGCCTTCACCACCCTCCCCTAAAGAGGCCATGGTGCTCCTGCCACGCTCCCTGGAGCAGCGGGAAATGGTACCCCTGGCAGACAGCCCGGGCAAGCGCACTTACCAGTTCTTTGGGTCTCATGTTAAAGAGAATTCTCTCTGCGTTCTCGCTGTCGTGTCTGCTCTCCATGATGGCCAGCAAAAGCTTGGAGGCGTTGTTCTGGGAACAAGGACTGGGTGAGTACACACACAATTCACACAGATCGACAGCCCTCTGCATCTGTGCTGGCTGAGATCACCGGGCCCTTTTTGTTTTCTCAATCAGGAGAAATCTGAAACTTCTTTATTTACTTTGTCTTACTAGCAGAAAGTAGGATATTTTACGAGTCATAAAAGATGGCAGATATTTTTTGAGGATTTTTTACCCTAAGACAGGGTTTCTCTGTGTAGTCCTGGATGTTCTAGAACTCACTCTGTAGCTCAGGTTGGCCTCAAACTCACAGAGATCTGCCTGACTCTTCCTCCCGAGTGCTGGGATTAAAGGTGTACACCACCACCACCTGCCCAATGGGGAATATTTTAAAATTACAGGTGTCTTAAATGGAAGACTGACCAGACACTACATTAAATAGAAATATATTTTCTTCCAATGTTTCTAAAATTGGATTTCCATAATGACATCTTAATAATACAATCAGATGAGCAGGAATCAGTGACATTTTGTGGACATGGTATGTATATAATTTAAAGAATGGAGTACAGCCATTTTAAAAACAAAGTAATAATCATAGCAGCATATTGAAATGTTATATACATTTGTGAATCATCAATGAGAACTAATATTGAAGTCCTAAATTCCCAATTGGAAATATGGAGATGTTTACCCGGTAGCTCACTGAATTCATCACGTTTATTAACATTAAGACTATTCTCTTAATAAAGAGTGAAAGTGGTATGTGTTCCGGGATGCTACCTCAGATACTGCTACTTAAGATCGCAAAGTACGAAGTGATTTTCAGTCTTAAACCGGTACCAGAGAGTCACCACAGGAAACACTGTTACTCCATACAGACTCCTGATAAGTGTGTGTGTGTGTGTGTATGAGAGAGTGGGGGTGAAGGGATTTAAAGGCATGTCTAAGAGACTCAGAGTCCACATGTTTTTAGAGTGGAATAATTAAGAATGAAATAATCAAGCTGAATCGTGGTTGGCGTAGGCAGACAAAGCACTAATCGATGAGACTGTGTAAACTAACTCTGGTTAGATTGGGTCCTACGTTCTATCCAGTGCTCCCAGCTCTGCCAAATGCCACCTTTAAAAGGATCCCTAATGGTCCTGAAGGTAACAAGGGTGATGGTGGGTCACGCCAATGCCACAGCCACAATGAAAGATTTCAGTGAAGGTAATAGGGTTCTATTTTTTTTCCTATTCCGTTTTTGCATTTTATGAGTATTTTCAAGTCCTATGGACCACTTTTATAACCTAGGTTCCAAGCAATAGCTGTTTAAAACATGTCTTAGGGATTAGATGGCGAACCCTTAGAATCACATGAGCAGACCCCACAGAATTCAGGTAACACCCTGGCAGGACAGGGTATGTTCTCAAATGAGCCACGCTCTGCAGGGCCAATAGAATAGGACTCTAAAATGTTTCCAGTTTCTGATGCCATTGGCTGTGTGGTGCTTTTAACCAATATTCTTTCTCATACTTTGTGAGAATAGAAAGAAATCTTGCCAATGGCATCCTGAACTCTGAACCAATTTAGAAGTTCATGCACCTGGGTATACTGAAAAACCTAAATACTCCTGCTAACGGAATTTTCCTTCGAGGGGAAGCTGGAGTCTTTCTAAACAAAACACAGACATGCACCTCTGACCAAACATAGCACCTGGCAGTCACAGGTCAGTTACAAAAACAGTGTGAAGGATGAGACACGCATCTGAGACGTTCGCTAAGCCAGAGATTAAATGAGTATATAAAGCATATTTAAAATGGTAGTTTGTATAATATTGCATTTAAATTATATTAAGTCATATGGTATATACTTATAGTGCTATACTATATTGAAGGTATGTTACTAAAATTATGGCTAACTAAGCCATCAAATCCAGGAGTCAATGTTACTAATTGATTTATTATTTGAAGTGGCTCATCTCATAAGTGTTGCCAACATGAATAATTCTTATATAACATGGATAATTCTCACATAACGTGTATAATTCTCATATAATGCCTCCTCTCATAAGTGTCCCTAAACTTGCCAACGTGGGTAATTGTGCCTCACAGCTGCTCTCTTATCAGGCATAATAAACACAAAATCTTTAGATTTAAAGAGTATACTCACTTCAGACTTTAAGTTAAAACCATATTCAAGGTATTTCAAGAGAAACAAACCCAACTGTTGCTTTGGCTGCACGCTGATCTATCTGACTGCCATGTTTCAATAAATTGTGCTACTGAAATAAATAAAAACGGAATGACCGTTTTAAAAGCACTTTAATTTGAATACCTAATATTTTGGTTCAGTAAATCATCATTATTTAATTTTTCAAAGTAAGATTTGGATTTGTAAATAACCCACACACCTACACTCTGTGTTAAGTTGGTGAGTCACTCAACACCTCCCCCACAGAGCCATGTGACTGACAAGCCCGATTTTAGAATTCAGCTTCTAAACAACAAAGAGCTTCAGCGGCCTCTGGATGCTGTGTCTCTGTGAATTACAGTTAAAGCTGAATTTCAGAGAGAAGGACAAATTCTTGTTAGCGTCTCCAGTTGGGTTGCATGTCACCTACACCAGGTGCTCACTAACTGAAGCAAAAGCCCAAGGAACAAAGGCAGGAAGGGCACCTCCATCATGAAGTTGGGCCAGGGTGTGGGTGGGGGGTATTAGATCTTACACACAGTATGGACGAAAGCATTAAATACACAAACAGAGCCCAGCACAGACTTCACAGTAGTGGATCTGTGTACAACCCACTGTATGCAGACAGCATTCTGGATTCTCCTTGGCCACCAACTCACCCGCCCAATGTTCAGCCTAATTTTCTATCAAGTTGGAGAGGCCTGGCTTTACCAAAAACAAGAGTGTGTTTAGCCATGTGATGAGCTGATGAGTTTGTTTATATGTGTTGTGCTCGTGTGTCCGTGTATGTGGAGTTTAGAGGGCATAGCGCCACACTGGGCTTTTTCAGAAGGCTTCTGGGGACCAAACTTGAGAGCTGTTCTTACCAAGCTATCTATCCCCTACAGGCCCTTGGGTTTGGTTTTAACCAGTGTAAATATTCAACACAATGATGCAGCCTAAAGTAACTTATCTAACTTGAATATCATTTCTTAGCATGTAAGATTTATGTAAGTTAATTTTTATTTATTTATCTATTTTCATTCGAACAAAAATATTTGGATGCCATTATGCTCCTAACTTTTGGTAGATAGAATTTTCTAGAAGTGGATACTAGGCTCAACATAAACACTATGATTGGGAGGTGGCTAGATTCAACTAAAATGCAACATTCCTTTATGCTATCTAATTGTGACCACTAGATGAAATTCTCAAGCCAGGGCAGATTAAACACCCATGAGACAGTGGGTATCAAACACTTTCCACTTCTATTTGTAACGGAAAATAGGAAATTAAAACAAGGTAGAGGAGGTAAGGGGCTGCTTCAGCACCTCTAGCAGAGAACCTCACTGTGCCTGCGGCCTGCAGGAGATCACGCGTTCCCTGGCTCAGTGAGCCTCCTGAACTCGCTACCCTCTCCTGTCGGTTCCCAAGTTGAGCTGGTGATGGTGTTTTGCACAATCACTTGAAGACTCAGAATTCACTCTGCATGGGAGGTGCGTGTGGAAAGTGCTGGGGTCACCCTACCTTCAGCTGCAACACCAAGTCCATTCTGTATTTGCCAAGAGGGTTGATGTCACTGAGAATCAGAGAGATGATGATGTCGATCCCATTCGATTCGTGAGTGGCGATGCAGGTCTAGAAAAGGAGATGTCTGTAAAATGGCATGCTGCTTGCTGTCCACACTAGAGACGGCAACAGAAGACCTGAAACTTTTAAATGCCAGGTGCATTTGTACAAATGTTGGAAAGATTAATTAGTTTTTTGGCAGGTGGGCTCTATTAATTGACTTGCACTGGTCAATGCCTCTGGGCCCTGAATACTAACACATCACTGAGTGTGTAATACGTGGATCAGACTAGCTCATTGAGTGTGTAACACAGGTATCAGATTGGCTCACTGAGTGTGTGTAACACACGTATTAGACTAGCTCACTGAGTGTGTGACACGGATATCAGACTAGCTCACTGAGTGTGTAGCACGGGTATCAGACTAGCTCACTGAGTATAACATGGGTTTTAGGTTCCCCTGCACTGCAGTGGAGCCAAAGTCACAGCCAGTTAACCCCACACATCTGGAGAGATTCTCTACAGAGAAAACCTGAACACTGGGAAGGAAAATAATCTTTCCCTTCTTTTGTAATTCTTTTATCTTAAATATGTTCACGAGAATCTCCTTTCACAATGAAATTTAAAATATGGCCTGGCATTTGCTCGTCTATATTTCCACTTCTGTATCTTCTGTAAGAAAGCGGCAACGCTGGCGGAGCGAGCAGGAAGACATCACGGCCCAGGAGGCCGGCTCTGCACTTAGCCTGGCACACTGCTCCTGAGTCCGACTCCCATCCCGTGAAGCTCCGCTGTCATGGTTACCTGGTTTTCGTGGCACGGGCCCTGGCAGTACTCGGTCAAGCTCTCCAGGGTCTGGTTGACCAGCGCTACATTCTTCTCGTTGATGTAGAGACCCAGCAGGCCCAGGCCACCTGTGGTGCTCCCGCAGATGCAGTCCAGAAACTGAAGCGTCTCACACACGAGGTTGTGGTTCGTTTTATTGTTCTGATTCCTCAAGAAGTTCTGGAGGGGTTAAAGAAGGTACAGCTGAAGGACTGGGAGCAAAACACAGAAAAAAGGTGGTGGCCACGTCCAGCTCTCTCTTCTCTCTCTCTCTCTCTCTCTCTCTCTCTCTCTGTGTGTGTGTGTGTGTGTGTGTGTGTGTGTGTGTGTGTATGTATGCGTGGGTATGTATGAGTGAAGGGAGGGGACCAACAAAAGGGGAGTAATAAGGGAAAACAATGGGGGTGACGATGTCTAAGCAGGATGATAAGGGTGAGGCTGTCATAATAGAGCATTGTTTTTCAGAGGGAGGGGGGCAGAGAAGAGGCTGCGGGGAAGGACTGGGAAAAGAGGAAGGAAGGAAAACTACAGTTGGAAGGTAAAATAAGTTTTAGAAAACCAAACTCTATTTTTCATGATAATTTTAAAATAAAGATATTTAAATATTGACGTACTAAGTTTCTATTAAAAGAGAGGCCTCTTGGGTTGTGGCAAAAGCATCTTCAGAACGGGTCATAACAAACACTGCTCCATTGTCATCATTTTAAACTAACAAAGGATGGAAGTAAGTATGAAAAGTAGAAAGGATAGGAAATAAAATGTTCGGGGGAGGGGGTCCAACTTCCAAATGAACCACCACCCTATCTTCACTGTGCAGTGGCTGTAAGGCCATGGTCTGAGAAACATGCTTTTCTATCAAGCTTCTCAGGGAAGAGACCTATTTCTGTGAATGACCCTAAATGTACACACACACACACACACACACACACACACACACACACACACACCACGACTGACTCTCACTGCCTGTTAGCACAGAAAGTGTCATAGCAAAAGCTGGAGCCTTCTCCCTGGCAGCACAACGGGCTTGGGATCATGGGAAACACCTCCGTATGTGTGGATAAGTATTGTCAAGGAATGCGGCAATAGATGAAATTACTAAAGGAAACCGTCGAGACTGTGTATAATATATATTCTCCTGAACAGAAGATGTACATGCATGGATCAATGTTCGTATATCGAATTTTCTAGAAGAAAACAAACTGTTATTTGGTGCACTTCCTTTGGGAAATAAGCTAAGGAGAGAACAAGAAGAGAAAGAGTGGGAAAGAGAGGGGATTTTCTATCTTAATGTTCTTACAGATACCTATTTATTTATTTAAATTTGTTTTTAACTATTTGTGCTTCTTAGTGTCAAAGTAGTCTTCTACAGTACCTGCGCCACACTCCCGTGAATGACATAGCATCAGATATTACATCATCTACTCTGCAGTCTATGCCTACCCTGTTAGGGCACGTGGGTTAGAGCCAGCAGGTGGCACACCCTGCAGAAGCTTGATCTAAGCTGCACAGGCTGGTCCACACGAGCCATGCTCCCCCATCATTCCTTCCAGAGCATCCAATCGCCATGGGCAATGCTTTGTCTGAACTGCCATTTCCTGCCTTCAGATCCCGTGTTCCAGACAATAGTGAACATGGCGTCTCACTCTGCCACTTTCTGTGTGGACAGACGCTGCTAGAACCAGATGGTTTGGTGGAAATTCAAGGTAGAGATCCTGGGTAGGGCCCACTGCAGGAACCCCAGCCAGCTCACTATAATTCATTAATAAAACTACTTCCCAGCTCTGCTAGCTAGTAGCATGGTTAAGCTGGTTGGCATGGTGGGCATGTGTCTTTCTTGGCAGCAATCTGTCCAGTGGAAACTCTTCAGGTGAGCATTCTCACTCTCCCTCAGTCTGGCCAATCAGCTCCATTTGTGGGCCTTTGCTATGCCGTCATGGGCAACACTGTTGACAAATACAGTGACAAGCAAAGCTGAGGCATCCCTGGTCCACGCATCTGACAGAGGAAACAGTAGTGGTGAGATACTATGACATGGGCTACATTAATTTGCAAAGTAATTTTAACTATTATGAGGATGTTCTATATTACTTTGTTTCTAATGAAACATAAAAATATATATTGTGAGCCGGGCAGTGGTGGCACATGCCTTTAATCCCAGCACTCGGGAAGCAGAGGCAGGCGGATCTCTGGGAGTTCGAGGCCAGCCTGGTCTACAAGAGCTAGTTCCGGGATAGGCACCAAAGCTACAGAGAAACCCTGTCTCGAAAAACCAATATATATATTGTGCTCAACAACTATGGATTGGGAATGATATAAACACCCGAGTCTAAAACCATGAGAGGCAGATAAGATGAAGATGATCTTCCTAAAGGAACACCACAGAGGGATAGCAGATGTGTGTTCTGGACCACAGGGTAACAGTGTATGGATTAGTTTGTTTGTTCTGGGGTTCAGCGATGCTAAGATGTGAGTTCTGGACCACAGGGTAACAATGTGTGGATTTGTTTGTTTGTTTTTTAATACATGAACATTTTTCCTCTTGTTTTTCTTCCTTTCCATTTCAATAGGACATTGGTATCTTTGTTGATTATTTCTCCAAAATTCCCTCCTAAATCCCCTATTAGTTTCGCCTGGATGGCTCTCCCGCAGGCTACAGAGCTCACCCACAGGGAGCTGAGACACACCTGTAGCTCTCGGTTGTGATTCTCACACAGTAGCTGCAGGAACCTGAGAATGGGCCGCATAATGGTGATGGCGGGGCTCATGGTAACTTCCTCCGCAGACTTTTCCTCCGTACTTCCCGCTTCCGGTCCTGGGCACACCATGTCTATTTCTGGGTCCATTTCTCTTCTGTACACACAGTAGGCTTTGGATGTGGCTGAAGATGCCTCTGTCAGCTGTCCTTTCATTCCCTCTTTCAAATGAAGTGAAGGATCTCTCACTGAGAAGCAAGCAATAGTTGGATTTCTGATTTTTTTTAATTAAAAAAAATAAAAAAAAACTCTGCAATATTGGATTTAAATTTCCCCACAGCTTAATTTTAAAATTACCTAACAAGAGGCCCAATAATTTCCTGGAAGGGACAACTGAAAACTTGACACAGCAATCAGAAGAAAAGGCCTTCATACTTAACTGGTTTCAGAATTTTCTGGTATACAAATGTATATTACAATGACACATAAGAACATGTACAAACATGTATAAATGACTTTACAAGTATATCACAAAGGGCGGGAGAGGTGGTGTCTTAGTTGCTTTTCTATTGCTCTGATAAAACACCATGACTAAAAGGGTTTATTTCATATTGTGATAGATATATCACAAGATTATTTATATGTATGCATGTGTTGTATTAATAAGATTACATATATACTACACATATGCATATATTGCACACATATGTATATATTATTAATAGGATTACATGTAGAGAGCATATATGTAGCGATAGATCACAGTCTATCTCTGAGGGAAATTAGAGCAGAAACTCAAGGCAGGAATTGAGCAGAGGTCATGAAGGAATGTTGCTTACTGGCTTTCTCCTCCTGGCTTGATCAGCCTGCTTTCTTACAGAACCCAGAACCACGTGCCCAGGGAGACCTCCCACATCAATCATCAATCAAGAAAATGCCCACAGCCGTGACTACAGGCCATTCTTATGACGGCATTTTCTCAATCAAGATTCCCTCTTTCCAGTTGTGTCAGTTGACAGAAACCAACCAGGACAAATAGCTTGGCAGTTAGGAGCCCTTGCTGCTTGACCAGAGGACTAAGCTCAGCTCTCAGCACCCACGTCAGGGTGCTCATAGCATCCTATAGCTCCAGCTTTAGGGATCCAACACTCTCTTCTGGTCTCTGTGGACACTCACACACATGTGTGGCACACACAGGAAGAACAAGAATATATCAAGAAACATATGTGTGTGCACACACTTAAAAATTCCTAAAGATCTCATTAAAAAATGATAAATTGCAAAATGATGCTATCTCCACAGTTTGACAATAATTGGGTTATTTCAAATGCAAACACTTTAACAAATTCTGTCCTCAGAGTTTAATTTCCATGCTCAGAAAGTCTGGGATGGTTTTCTTTACTGCACAGAACAAGGAAATCCAATGACTTCCATGTAGTCCACTGCTCCCACACCAATTAAACCCCATCTTAGTTTGGTCCCGCGCGGTTATTCTATGATCAAGCCCCTTCCATCCTCTATAGACGGACATCCAAACTGGAAACACTGGAAATAATAAACTCCAGAAGCAAGATGGCAAAGCTCCCTGAGATTTAAATCTTCGTTCCTTTCTTCCCTCATGCCGTTCTCCCAGATACTCGGGAAGCTCCTCACCTCTCATCCGCGGACCCGAGGCTATGAGGTCACTGTCATCGTCTCTCTTCTTGCTCCCTAAGTCTATGGTGTTGACGGTCACCGTGGATCTGATCTCTTTCTGAGCAGCCTTCATTCGATCATAAAGGACTTTGAAGAATTTTTCCGACTTTTTCTGCTCATGCAACTGCTTGTAGAAAGAATTCTGTGGAGAAAGCATCGTTTAAAATATCAGTTCCACAGGCAAGAAAAAGAGTGGTTTATTCTGAAATAAACACAGGTCTTACGGATAAAAGCACAGTGAGCTGCCTTTTACTTATTCGGCAAATAGACAGGCTTCCAGTGTCTCATTCCAATTAATACATACTAATAGCACATGTCATTACATTAATAATAGCATGTTCTTACATTAATAATAATTCAGACCTTCCACTAAATTCTAACATAGTTTATATTCTCCCTGATGCATCTTCCTGCACTCATTTTTCATTTGAGTATAGTGAGTTTTCATAAGTAACTAATTCTTTCAGTCTGATAGTGTCACAAAGCTGTGCATCGACACGACACACATTTACTGAACGCCTACTATGTGTGGGGTTCTATATTGTTGTTACAGACAGAACAGAAAGAGTCCGGGTGCCCACATGAGTTGGTAATCCAACGTGAAGCATGGGCACTCGCTTATGACAACCCTGTATAAACAAGGGCTCCCTTCAGGTGATAATGTTATTTTATTTTATTTTTTATAGCTAACTGATAGTACATTAAATTTAGGATGAGTTACCATGACAACCTCACTTATGGGAACCCACTGGTAAGTAGGTATTAAGTTGTTTCATTACTTTCTAAATAATGATGCTTTACGTTTAGTTTAGGGGGAAATTGACTGGAAATAAACTCTAGTTTATCATCAATAATGATGCAGGAAGGATTCAAGATCAAAAGTGTGGTAAGACATACTTAGGAGATAGGGAAGTACCGAGTTGTGGTTACTAGTCACTGCTTAGTAACTTTATGGAAGAACCCAGAAGAATGGGTAGCGGACGGAGGCGGGAATGTACTCCGCAAAGATGTACCTGATCAAGTGGAACCAGACACAGCCCCAGATAAGAGCTGAACAGGCAGGCAGGGGGATCTGACAGCCGCTGATGTGTTTTCAGGGGCGAATGCCTGGAGTCTCTAAACTCCGGGTGACACTCATGCCGGTCTCCGCTTCTCACATGTGCATCATCTACACAGTGTGTTTTACACAGCCTGAGGTGTCAACCTCACGTCTGTTAGGGGACAGAGGGCTAGCAACCTCTTTACAGGAGCAGGACCGAAAAAAAAAAAAATCTCTGTAACCATGGCAACTACACTGAGACAGTCAAGCTGATGGCTCACAGGATAAATGCAGCATCCTCAGACCTTTATGGTCCCACAAATTAAGCTGATGTTTGAGCTCTAATCTTTGTACTATAGCGTGGCTAGAAGGTAAAGGAAAGCTGTAACACATTAGTGAGACAGTCCAGGTCATGTCCCAGCTCTATGAAGACAAAGCTTTGCAGTCAGGGGTCTATTCACACCCACCCTCTTACGGATACCATCAGCCCTTGTGATGAGTATAGAGTTCTCATTTCATGCACACGGTGTAGATTAAGCAGTAAGACGTTGTGAAGCAGAGGGGATATATATATATAACCCACAGGCTGTAGCACTGGGTGGAGATCATTCCTATAAACGATACTACCTACAAACCAGGGCTCTACAGAATAGTGTTGGGTTAGGTGATGACCAAAGTATGTTCCATGGGTTCATCAGATGGCACAGCATCTACTCAAAGACACAGCGTTATGGACAAGGAGTGTCAGAGGGAACTCTCGAGGCTCTTTGCAGGAGCCAAAAGCAAAGGATAAATAGTGTTAGAGAGGAAGAATCTGCCCCATGGAGGAGAAGAAAATGGGAGGAATGGAGGAAGGAGGCGACGTGGTGGAGTAGAGACTAGTGTATCAGCTTCCTTTCCAGTTGCTGTGATAGATCACTCTGTCAAAGGCAACTTGGGGAGACAGGGCTCATTCGCACACAGTTCTAGGTGAAAGTCGGCCAATGGCGAGGACATCGCAGATGCAGGAGCTTAAGGATATTGAAGCGAGCACATCCACAGTCAGTAATGAACGCAAGTCCGCTTGTGCTCAGCCAGCCTTCTCTCCTCGTGCATGGCTCAGGATCCCCGGCCTAAGGAAGGTGTCGCCTACAGTGTATGGGTTCTCCCACTGAACTGGCACAATCAAGACAGTCCCCACAGACACGTCCACAGGCCAGCTTCGTCCAGGTCAGTCCTCATGGAGACTCTTCAGGTGACAATTTTATGTAGCTATTCCACTGGGAAAGACAAAGGCTCACATATGGTGGTCAGCCACTGACGCTTGCTGGGGCTAAGAAAATAGAAGGTTATCTCTGGGAAGGAGATATTCATTGTGGCTAGAGGGTACAGAATCTGGAGCCAGGCAGCATGAACACAAATGCCAGCTCTGTCTCTAAGTAACCATGGGGCTGAGATCTGCCTGCTTCTTCTTTGGGAATCTAGGATGGTATATATTAATCACAGGCTGTAATTAATATATAAGGAGTAACTAAATTAAGGTATGTAAAAATGGTTCCTAAAACTCAACAACATTTATGTTATATTTTATTTCTTTTTGAGACAGTCTTACTCTTGACAGGGTCAAGCAATCCTCCTGGCTCAACCTTCAGTGCTGGGATAACAAGTGTGACCCACAATAGCTAGCTTTTATTCCTCTTATTGCGAGTGTTTGAAGTTATAATTTCTTCTATCTGCCTCCACGAATTCACATCTGGCCAAGCATATCCGGTGCAGGAAGTCTCATGAAGTAAGGATGGGATTCACTCTGGTCCAGAGTAACTGGAACAGGGCAGTTGAGATAACCCACGAACAGGGAAGGGAAATTAAGAATATTAACATAGGGCAGGAGAAATAGGTCAGTGGTTAGGAGTACTTGTTGCTCTTATAGAGGACCTATGCTTAGTTCTCAGCACCCTCACAGAAGTTCATAATCCTCTGTAACTTTAGCTTCAGGGGATCCAAGTTCCTCTTCTGGCTTCCATACACTTCCCGTTTACTCTGTTTCCTTTGTGAGGATGGAGATGTGGTCTCTCAGTTCGTGCTCCAGCTACCGCTGCCCTGCCTCCCCAGCTAGTAAGAACTCTGAGGAAGGAGCCATAAACAAAACAAGCTCTTGCTACTATAAGCTGCTTGGTCCTTGTGTCTCATCATAGCAACAAACAGTTCTAACACAACGGGGACAGGTCACTAAAGCGGGTCAGACTCAGCTGGATGCGTCACTAAAGGGGGGTCAGATTCAGCTGGTCTGATCTAGCCCTCTTCAAGCCACAGCACAGAGCTGACATCTCGGCACCACCTTGTCCCTAAATCAGAAACCTAAGCAGCAGAACCTAGAGAGTGAGGTTTTCTTAGCCCACAAGAGGGTTTTTTGTGCACAGATTTGTAATAATGCTGTTTCCTCAACAGATGTATGTGACTTTTGTCTTCTTCTCTTTTCTGCACGAGAGATTGAACTGATGGCTTCAGAACTGCTACACACACTACATTCCCAGTTCTCCTTTCTTTTTAAATTTGGGACCTGATTTCATAAAGTTTTCCAGACCAGCCTTCAGCCTGCTCCATAGCTCAGGTTTCCCTTGAACTTCTGGTCCTCCGGCCACAGCCTCCTGAGTAGTTGGGATGACAGATCCGTATCACTAGTCAGAGTTTGTGTGTTGTGTGATGTGTGTGTGTGGTGATGTGTGTGTGATGTGTATGTGTGTGTGGTGTGGTGTGGTGATCTGTATGTGTGTGTAGTGTGTGTGTGGTGTGTGTGTATGTGTGTTGTGTGATGTGTGTTTGGTGATGTATGTGTGGTGTGGTGTGAGTATGTGTGGTGATCTGTATGTGTGTGTAGTGTGTGTGGTGTATGTGTGGTGTGTGTGTGGTGTGTATGATGTGTGTGTGGTGTGTGATGTGTATGTGTGAGGTGTATGGTGTGGTGTGTGTGTATGTGTGTGTGATATGTGTGTGATGTGTGTGTGGTGTGTGTGTGGTGTGTGATGTGTATGTGTGAGGTGTATGGTGTGGTGTGTATATATGTGTGTGTGATGTGTGTGTGGTGTGTGTGTGGTGTGTATGTGTGTGGTGTGTATGTGTGTGATGTGTGTGTATGTGTGTGATGTGTGTGTGGTGTGTGATGTGTATGTGTGAGGTGTATGGTGTGGTGTGTGGGGGGGTATGTATTAAAGGGCTATAATGGACTAAGAAAATAAAAAAATAGGCTATCACCCCCTACACACATTAGAATGACAAAAATTACTGGAGAGACATAATGAACGACACACAATAAAACAAAGGGACACAGAGAAGGCACCCAGGGAGAAACAATTGCAGTCAGGCTCCAGGAAGCAGGTGTCACATGCCCAGTTGGAAGAGGAGGCTTCATCATGACCAGTCTCTCATAAACACACCCACCACTGAATAGTTACTGGGCACTAGAGTTCCAAACACAAACACACATCAATGAAGATCCGTTCCAAACCTCCAGGGATGTTTAATTTACTAGGTGGAATCTGGGGCACACCTGGAAAGTCTCTGTGAAGTGATAGAAACACTCCGCAGAGCACCTGGAGGTCACAGCGAGGTCACACAGCAACCAGCAGTCAGTTCTGCCCAACAGGACAAGGGGCTGAAATCAGTTCTGAGAGAAGCCATAGAGCTGAGTCCTCTAAGAGAAGGGAGCAGCGTGAAAAGTGACAGGGTGTGCCTGGGGGGTGGCACAAAGAGAAAGAGCAGGGGAAGGGACAGACAGAACGAGAGACAGACAGACAGAGAGAAAGAGATAGCCGGAGCCTAGGAAGAAGCTCATGAGCTCAGCAGGAAGTCTATGTTACTGGGAAGAGAGATCTGAACCAGGGTGTAACACAGGGTCATAAAGACATCACTGGAGGCAACGGAGAGAATGTTAGAGAGAAGGCAGAATGGAGCTGGGAAACAAGGTCACAGCAGAGTCAAAGGCAAGGAGTTGCAATGATAGTTTGAGAAGCAGGGACTGAAGTGTTAGGGAGAAGAGATATCACCCAGGTTTGTCACCAAGGGATAACCAGCCAGGAGACAGGGTGACCCAGTCACAGTCAAAAGTGACTTCTAGTTTTCAGTCAGACAGCCAGAAGCCGTGGTGTCAGTCTCGGGGAGAAGAGGAACCCTCCTCACATGAGGCTGGAAGAGAACCTGGAGGCGGCGGTGGAGGGGGTAAGGGAGCCTGGGTCCAGAACCCAGGTAGTAAAGGTTCCAGAAGAACGAAGACATTCCCAGTGATCAATGCCACAGAAACATGAGGCAAATAAAGACCAAAGGTTGGGTCTAGGAAGCAATGAGCTGGCATTTAAAAGCAGAGCCAGCAGTTCTCCTGGAGCTGGCCAGCACGGCCAGCATCCACAAGAGGATGAAGGGCGATCCCCTGGGACGACCCTCTGTGGTCCAGAGAAATCTGCTAGATACACCCAGTGACAAATTAAAGCAAAATCTGACAGGGCTTCTGCCTGCCCTTCATTTGGCCAATAGGTTTGGGAATTTCTAGCCAGTTGGAACTATGATCGCCTCCATGGCTTCAGAAAATATAGGGAGATTGGGTTACTGAGCAAGGAGCCAGGAAACTCACAAGTGCTCTCTGGGAAGTTTCCAGAGCTCAGGCTTATGGAGCACACTGTTGGGCACAGAGGATGCAAGGGAAACCTGGCAGGGGTCTCCAAGGGACAGGAGTGCTGACGAGACAGGGTCAGATCCTTGGTGTACACGTGAGCACAGGGCCCAGTGCCACTGTGGAGCCCTTGAGCACAGTGCTCACCACTGTCACTGTGGAGCACGTGAGCACAGTACCCACCACTGTCACTGTGGAGCACGTGAGCACAGTACTCACCACTGTCACTGTGGAGCACGTGAGCACAGTACTCACCACTGTCACTGTGGAGCACGTGAGCACAGTACCCACCACTGTCACTGTGGAGCACATGAGCACAGTGCTCACCACTGTCACTGTGAAGCACGTGAGCACAGTACCCACCACTGTCACTGTGGAGCACGTGAGCACAGTGCTCACCACTGTCACTGTGAAGCACGTGAGCACAGTACCCACCACTGTCACTGTGGAGCACGTGAGCACAGCTCCCCACCGCCACTGTGGAGCACATGAGCACAGCTCCCCACCGCCACTGTGGAGCACATGAGCACAGCTCCCCACCGCCACTGTGGAGCACGTGAGCACAGTGCTCACCACTGTCACTGTGGAGCACGTGAGCACAGTACCCACCACTGTCACTGTGGAGCACATGAGCACAGTGCTCACCACTGTCACTGTGAAGCACGTGAGCACAGTACCCACCACTGTCACTGTGGAGCACGTGAGCACAGTACCCACCACTGTCACTGTGGAGCACGTGAGCACAGCTCCCCACCGCCACTGTGGAGCACATGAGCACAGCTCCCCACCGCCACTGTGGAGCACATGAGCACAGTGCTCACCACTGTCACTGTGGAGCACATGAGCACAGTGCTCACCACTGTCACCGTGAAGCACATGAGCACAGCTCCCCACCGCCACTGTGGAGCACGTGAGCACAGTGCTCACCACTGTCACTGTGGGGCACGTGAGCACAGTACCCACCACTGTCACTGTGGAGCACATGAGCACAGTGCTCACCACTGTCACTGTGGAGCACATGAGCACAGTGCTCACCACTGTCACTGTGGAGCACGTGAGCACAGTGCTCACCACTGTCACTGTGGAGCACGTGAGCACAGTACCCACCACTGTCACTGTGGAGCACATGAGCACAGTGCTCACCACTGTCACTGTGGAGCACGTGAGCACAGTACCCACCACTGTCACTGTGGAGCACGTGAGCACAGCTCCCCAGCGCCACTGTGGCTCCTGCTGCAGAGTGACCTTCAAGGGATGTTCTGTTTAGAGAAAGAGGAAAGCCCTATCATTTTGATAGGAAATCAAATAGGTTTATGAGGGAAATGTGATTTGTGAGATGTTTTGTTTGTGCCAGCAAGGAGAAGCTAAAAGAATGCTTTTGCCTTCGTTTCTTTAACAAGTGAGTAAGAAACTGGAAAGACTGGAAGAGCCAGAGACCAGGGAAGACCAGAGCAAAACCAGGATGGCAGCATGCACAAACTCACAGCAGCTGTGGCCGCCTGCACACGATCAAGCCAGTGAATATTCCAGCATAGAGAGAGAAGGAGCTTGGAAGCTCTCAGCCCTGGCTGGGGATCTGCCGGTGTGTCCTGGCTTCTGGGCAGGGAGAGTCAGTCTTCTACAAGGGGGTGGCTCCCAGAAGGGTAACCATGCTCTAGAAGATGGGTCTGCACACAGGGATACCTGGGCAGCACAAACTGGCACCCAAAGTTTATTGGGATGGCAGCAGAAAAGACACAAAGCCGGGGGAAAGTAGGGAGGTGGGGCGGATAAGGGAAGATTAGAGGGGTGGAGAGGGGAGATGTGAACGGAATCCGCTCTATGAAGTTCTCAAAACCAAAATCCTTTTAAAAACTAGAAACGACAGGCGGCACCTGGTTTTGCGTGTTTCCTCCCTCCAGCAAGGCGATGCCCAGCAAAATGCCTTCGGAAAAGATCCTGTCGTTCTTGGTGTTCACGATGACATCAATGACAAGCTCGGATGCTCCTTCCTTGTCCAGCAGACACTGGATATCCGACATGGAAATGCCCATCTTATCCGCGTCCTGTCCAGAGAAGCCTCCTGTGGTGGGGAGAAACAACAAGAAAGTAAAACCAGCAAACTGACTTTCATCACAGACACCATTTTCAGCAGTGGGCAGCATTTCCAAGTTCTCAAGCCATAACAACATGGGCCACGGGAAAGTTTAGCTGAAATACAAAAAGTCTATAAAGACAGAAATTGTAAAAAGATGTCCAGTGTATAACTTGATGTCACTAAATGCTTTTTCTTAAAATACTCTAGAAAGAGCTACAGAGGGGGCTCAGCAGTTGCAAGCACTGGCTGCTCTTGCCGAGGACCTGGGTTTGATTCCAGCACCCACATGGTGGCTCACAACCATCTGTAACCCCAGTTCCAAGGAATCCAACAGTCAACAGCATACATGTGGTGTTGATGTAGGAGGGTTTTCTATCTATCTATTGCTTTCATTGGTTAATTAATAAAGAAACTGCTTGGCCTGATAGGTCAGAATATAGGTAGGAGGGAGGAAGAAAGCAGAGACAGTCAGACGCCATGAAGCTCCGGCCCGAGATGGACATAGGTTAGAATCTTCCCAGTAAACCACCACTTCATGGTGCTACACAGATTATTAGAAATGGGTTAATCAATATGTGAGAATTAGCCAATAAGGGGCTGGAACTAATGGGCCAGACAGTGTTTAAATGAATACAGTTTCCGTGTTATTATTTCCCGGGCTAAGCTAGTCGTGCAGGAGCCGGGCGGGATGAAAAGCAGACCTGCTCGCCTCTTCACTACATGATGTGCAGACACACATGCATAAGATAAAAATAAATAAACCTTTATAAAACTACTCTACAAATTTTACCCTAATGTGTGTGTGACAAAACTGAAACAAACTATCCAGAGTTAAAGGCAAAAATTCACCATGGTGCTCACCCTGTGGGTTCAGGAACCCTAAAATACACAGAAGTTTTCCTGGTGTTTTAAGTGAATATCTCACATCTGCGTCACCTAGGTCAGACAGGAGAGTAGCACTGCCCTTAACCCTAAATGGGGAACGAGAACGTACCGCCCACTTGTGCAGTCTTGGCATAGGCCCCTGACAGAGGTCCGTTGGCGCCGACACCATGGTCACCTTTGAAGTACCGATTCAGAAGGATTTTCCGGAGTATGCTACCCTGGAAGAGGAGAGCTGTCATCATTTTTAAAAACAAAACTAAAGAATGTTGACAAGCTAAATGCAAGTATGTCTGAAGTAAAAACGTGAGAAAAATAATTTTACACCAAATCAGTGTTTTCTGAGGGAAAGTCACAAAGGTCCCAGGAACAGTAATAAATTTGCTTTTTACCATCAGTGAGGTGATCACGAGGCTCCCGCACACAGTGTGGAGATTACCTCATCCCAGAACCCACCAAGCTGTACACATTAGACATACGCTGACTGGGCAGCTGTGGAGCTAGCTCAGCGGGTAAAGGGTCTTGTCATCCAGCCTGGGGTCCTGAGTTCAAGCCTGGTGTGGACTTGGTAGATGGAGAAACCTTCTGACTTCCACATACGTGCTGTGGCATGCACGTGCACACACAATAAATGATAAAACAGTAAAGCAAACCAGTTGCGTATATGTATGCATATGTGTATGCATAAATGTACATACACATTTATATTTACAGGCCAAGGCGGTGGCTTAGTGGTGCAAAACCTTGAAGACAAGCCTGAGAATCCGAGCTTAATCCCTGGGATGTAGACGGGAGAGAGAAAACCGACTCTTACACATATGTGCTGTGTCATGCACATGACCCCTACACACACACACATTAAATCAATATAATAAATGAAAGTTTACTCAATGGGAAAAGTTCATTACTGGCTGCAGATACACAGCTCACAGGCCATGAGCAAGGGCTTCACTTTTCTGTCTATTAACCCCAGCCACGTCCAGGTGCCCGCTCCACTGGTCTCCGATCCTTCCCCAATGCTTATCATGAGTTTTGCTAATCAGAATCCCACGTGCTCCTCCCCAATACTGTGACATCGGGTTCCTGCCTTTCCTGCCTCTCTCTGAGTACTCTGGTTATTCTGTTCCCAGTAGCTAGGGGCTTGCCCTGACTCCTGTGTTGGGCTTCCCCCTCCAACAACCTCTCTCCCCATCTGTAGTGGCTTCTCTTGCTCTGTTGCACACTCAGGCCTGGCAGTCACTACGTCTCCTTCAGCCTGACCTCAACCGACTAAGCCTCTCAGTGCTTCCCTTGGATTCCTGCTCCCTGTGTGGCACTGGCACAGGAAACTTAGGAAGGAACATCCCTTCTCTCTTCAGCCTGCTTTCTTCTCCTTATCAGCTCATTGTAAGAGCATTGTCATCCCCTTGGCTGCTGGCTGACAGCAGCTTCTGAATCCTAGCTTTCTGTGGGAGCTTCTGGGTGCCTTTGATGCTCTATATAAACCAAACTAGGATCTGTTTCCTACATCTTGCTGTTTGGTGGAGGGCAAGGCCAGTCTTCCCTCAGCAGTCTACACGCCCCTGGGAAGCCACTCCTTCAGGCACCATTCTAAGTGAAGAAGGAAGAAGTTTCCTGACTGCTAACTTGATTAGATTTAGAGTCACCATGGCAACACACCTCTAGGTTGTGCCCTTGAGAGTGCTTCCAGGAAGTTTAACTGGAGAAGGAAAACCTAACCAAATAGGAACAGAACCACCTCACGGATTGGGGTCTCAGAATTTAACAAAAGGAACAGGTGTTAATCCCTCTTTGCTTCCTGCCTTCAGGTGTGATGTGGCCAGATGCCTCAGCATCCTTGTGCACCTGGCCATCCCTGCCATCAGGCCTGCACCCCCAGAGGGAGCCAGAATAGATTTCCCCAACCTGAAGGAGTATTTCATCACACGTCAAAGAGGAAAGAACCAACACAGCCTCCAGAGTCGACAACGAGGTGTGGTCCTTCACTGTCCTGTGCTCTGGGACTCCGAAGCCTTTAAAGGAGGGCAGCTGACCCCAGCAGGCTGTGCGAGCCACACACACCCATGGACATCACAGCAGATCTGTCTCACGTGCAGTGAGCAACAGGATGTCCCCAGTGTAATGGTAAAAATACAACGCTGCAGGTCCCTAAGTGGCGGCAACAGGCCACAAGACCACGGTGGGCCACGAAGGCAGCCAGGTCCCAGGAGGAGCCACAGCCACTGCAAGTAAAAGACAGATGGATAGGCATGCCATGAAGAGTGAGATTGGATATTTATTTAGTGGGTTATGGAGGGAAAAGGGAAAGGAGGAACGGCATGAAGAGAGAAGAGCAAAGAGGGGCCACAGGCAGCGGGCAGCAGGTCCCAAGACCACAGCAGCCCACTGAGGCAGCAGAGTCCCAGGCAGGGAGCCATATAGTGGGTGAAAGACTGAGATGGATGGGCATGCCACAAGACCATGTCACAAGTCTTTGAAGTTCAGGGAAGGGAGCCATGTAGTGGGTGAGAAACAGAGTCATGGACAGGCACTCCATGCAGAGTGAGGTTGGATATTTATTTAGTGGGTTGTGGAAGGGAAAAGGAGAGAGGGTAAGGGGAGAAGGGGGAAGAGCAGAAAGAGACAGATATGTGTGTGTGTGTGTGTGTGTGTGGAGAGAGAGAGAGAGAGAGAGAGAGAGAGAGAGAGAGAGAGAGAGAGAGAGAGAGTCAGAGGGGGGTTGGAGAGGATCCACAGCAGCAGCTACCTCTCTGGGAGAGAGTCGGAAAGGGAAAGAGAGCTGGAAAGGGAAAGAGAGCTCAGGCCAGAAGGGGAAGGTGGAAGGAAGATCTGCTTGCCCCAGGGGCTGGGGGTGGGGTGGGGGTGAGTAGGCGGGTCTTTTCTCTTAAAGGGACAGGATAGACCATTACACCTGGTGTTAAGACCCCAAGAATTTAATGGACATTCTGTGCCTGATTTTCTTAACAGTGGCTTTCATTTATTGATGCTTTTATTCTTGGAGCACAGACAGCCACTGCCTTTGCCTTGGGTTTTCTCCCTCTTCATGTAAGGCTGCAGGACATAGAGTTGATGATGGGGCTGAGAAGAAACTGGGGGAGGAAAAGCTGACTTCCCCACTGGATGCCCCTCTGAGGGCCTTTATTAAGCCTAAGGAATTTCCCCATTGGTTCAGCAGGAGACAGCATGAGCACTATCTCAAAGGACCTGGGTTCAGTTCCCAGCACCCATACATGTCAGGTGACTCATGGCTCCAGGGCTTCAGAGGGAACCTACACTCATGTACACACACACACACACACACACACACACACACACACACACAAAATTAAAAATAGATCTTTTCAAAAACCACCTAAGGAACCCAAAAATGTTCTTAGCTAGACGAAAGAGCCATATAAATAAGTATTACTTCCTCTTTTCTTTCTTTTTTTTTTTTTTTTAAGGAAGAGAACTTTGTGTCAAATTAGCTCTGTTTTTCTTAGCAATGATCCTCCAAAATCAGAGACAAAGCATTTCTCTGGTATCCAGTGAGCTTTTTCTCTGCCTCTCCAAATGCCAGGAGGCGTTGCTGCCGCCGCCACTACTATTCTGAAACAGTCTCACTCTAGAGCCCAACATGGCCATCAACTCATTGCAATCCTCCTGCCTCTGCCTGCAGAGTGCTCAGGTTGCAGGCACGTACCACCGTGCCCAGCCAACACAGGTTTGAGAGTTTGCCTGTTATGCACACTAATCATGTCTGTCTCCTCCACAGACTGATGGATATAACCCTGCAAGACAAGCTGGGTTCTATGAGGACCAAGGAAGACTGAAGTAGAAACTAAGACCTCTTCTTGTGCAATCAGGGTCTGTGAAGAACCTGTTGAGGCAAGGTCTGGCGCCCGTGAACCGGTGTCTGTAAGAAGCTCTTATTCACACCTTTAATATAATTCTCCCCAAACTCCAAACAAGAAAGAAATATCACCCTTCGAAAGTAGACCAGACGAGGAGGAAGAAAAATGGAAGATCTGTGCACAGTGACCCCACCTGTAATCTTGGCTCATAGGACGCTGAAGCAGGAGGGTTGCCATGGATGAGAGGCCAGCCAGCACTACGTAGTGAGTTCCAGGTACCGAGCTACAGAGTAAGAGACCTCGTCAAAAATAAAACACTATATTATTATTTTAGCACTTTATTTAAAAAAAATTCATTATAGGGTTAGGAGGATAAAAACCAGAGTCAAACCTGCTGCATTACACAAATAATCATCATATTTGCCAATGCAGTAAAACCCTCTTAGGCAGATAAAACACAGACTGGTGAGCACCAGTCATCAAGCAAAGTCACCTCCGTGGTGACAAATATCAGAACCCACAGAATGGGGAGGGCAGTGGTTGAACTCCTTCCTGGGGCTTTGGGGAGAGGCACACTTCCCAGCGTGGACTCCGGGCCATACAGAATGAGCAGATTCAAGGATGCCCCCTGCGAGGCCAACACAGCCGAGCACATGGAAGTGCACAGAAGAGCACAGCTTTGCACGGCTGTGCATTTCCTGAGTTTATACCATACTTTCTCACAAAAGTGGAAATTTTATCTAAGATACTGCAAAGAGGGGGAAAATTATCAACTACCTCAAAATCCTAGCTTTTTCCCTATTAATCATTGTGAGGGAAAAGTCAGGGATAAGCATGTACTTACATCACTATAGAAAATGTACTCCATAATTTCATATAAAGTAGAAAACTCTATCTTGGTTTGAAGGTCGGTTTCCAGCTAAGACAGTCATCCCTACTTCAGCATGGTATACTCCAACACTGGCATGCCAAGGGATAGCAGGCTGCTGGTGTCATCTACCAAACTCTGGTCCCCCAGCTACAAGTGCTACGTCACAGTGTGCCATGGGTCATCCATGGTCTGTCCTCTCAGTAATGGGGCATGGAGTCAGAAGCTTCAGTGTGAGACTCATCCCTAAACCATTTTAAGTCAAATAAAACAATTGTAGAATCTGTTAGATAGTCTAGTGCCAGGCTTGTTAAATATTTCTGAGCTGTGACTGCCTCGGCAGAAACTGAGGATGGAACTGAATGCCATTTGAAAAGTAATTCCAGGCTGAGCTGTATGACTTCTGTGCTGAGTCTCCGGAGCCACAGCAAGCACCCTCAGTGGCCTCCCACAGAAAGTGCTGGGGTAGGCCCACTAGTGAGGATTGTCCTCTGTGGCCGCCTCTCTGTCAGAGGCAATTCCAGGCCACAAGGCACAGCTCCCAACCAACATCTTCTCAGGAACACATTCCAGATGTGCGAACTGTTACAGAGCCAAGAAAACTGCGGCCACCTTCTGAAATTACAACAAAATTCTCCATAAAAAGCCCTGTCTGTAGCCAGAGGAGGCGTGCTGACAGTCTGTGGAGACACCCAGACACTGCCCAGTTGCTTTGATTTCCTGGTCACTCCCTGCTACGTTAGGCTGAGTCCAAGGTATCTGAAACCAAGCAACCCAGAAACGGTTGGCTTTGGTGGACAGAATGGAGAAAAATAAGCATTTACCCTAGGAAAGTCTGAAGGCTTTTCTCTGGGAAGCAGTACACTGCTTGCCATTTTAGACATGAATGGTGGGAGGTAAGGGCTCATTTAATGCTAACCTAAAATGCTAACCTTGGATGCAGATACTGGGTGTTTCTGAAGACTTTGACTTTTGACAGTTTATCTGATTAAGATTGTCCTCTTTGGAATGCCTGGCGGTAAAGAGCCATGGTTCTGTATCAACTCTATCCTAGTGGAATTATACTGAGCCCATCCTCACAACCAGCTACCGCCTGTGGGGTGTTCCTTGGAGGAATTGTGGCCCAGCTCCTAATACATGAACTGGCTGTGTGGGAGCCTAGCCTGATTGGATGCTCACCTTCCTGGTCCTGGATAGAAGTGGGAGGACCTTGGACTTCCCGCAGGGCAGGGAATCTGGACTGCTCATCATTCTCGAGAGGGAGGGGGAATGGAGTGGGGGGAGGGGGAGAGGGGTAGGGGAGTGGGGTGAGGAGGAGATGTGTGGGAGGAGGGGGAAGGAAATGGGAAATGGGGAGGAGGCGGTAATTTTTCAAAAAAATAAAAAAGAAAAAAGAAAAAATGTAAGAGCTAGTTAGTGATAAGCCTGAGCTATTGGCCAAGCATTTGTAATTAATATTAAGCCTTAGAGTGTTATCTTTGACCTAGCAGTCAGGACAGAAAATGTCCACCTACACCCAACAGCAACATATGCTAGTAAAACGCAAACAGACAAAGCTGAGACATGAAGCTTTGATGTGAGATTCCACTCTGTATGCTGTGAATGTATTTGATTACCATTGGCTAATAAAAAAGCTGCTTTGTCCTAGGACAGAGCAGAATAGAGCTAGGTGGGAAAACTAACCTGAATTCAGGAAGAAAGAAGGCAGAGTCAGGCAAACGCCATGTAACTGCCAAAGGAGAAAGACAGCAGAACCTTTCTGGTAAACCACAGTCTGGTGGTGATGCACAGATAAATAGAAAAGGGTTCATTTAAGAGCTAGCTAGCAATATGCCTGAGCCATCTGCCAAGCACTGTTGTAATTAATATGGTTTTGTGTGATTATTTGGGTCTAGGTGGCTGGGAAGCCAAAGCAGAGCCTCTGTTTACAGGTGTTATTGTTTATTGGTAAAAAATAATTCTCACCAGTCCATATGGTTTCATTTTCAAGAGTTTGATGTTTAAACTGTGTGATGATGCTGGCTATACAGTGACTCCACAACCCCTCCAGGGTCAGCAAATGTCCCGACTGCAACAGCCGGCTGAGAAGGCATGGCTCGAAGTGAGGTGGGAAGGAGCTGCAGTCACAGTCTTTGGGGTACAATAAAAGCTCTACACATCTGACCTGCAGGACCATCAACCCAAAGGCTCTCCCAGTGGTCTGAAACTGGGGTCTGTTTCATATCTGAGCTCAGCACTAGAGTGAGACATCCCTGAACTAGAGTGAGCCCTCCCTACTTAGAGCTAGCCCTCGCTGGCCGAGCTTGAGAGTCTGTTGCTGCTACTGTTGGTTTTTCAGTGACTGATTATTTTTCATTTGATCTTTAAGGGCAAAAGGTAAAAATCTGAGATGACCCAGTATATAAGCTGTGCAGGCAAGCATTTTGTTTGTTTGGGGTTTTCTGTTTATTTGTTGAATTAAAAAAAAATAAAACAGAATCTTATGCAGCTCAAGCTGGCTTTAAAAGTGCTAGGTAGCCAAGCATGACCGTGAACTCTTGATCCACCTGCCGCTCCCTCCTGAGTGCTGACTGCAGGCATGGACCAGCAGGGCTACACACAAAGGCAAGCTTTAAAGATCATTTCCTTATTGGAGAAAAACTACTGGATTCACACATCTTGAATCATTAGCTTATAAAGTGACCCTGAAGTAGTGAAGGGTCTTACACCTGTCAACTCAGGACATCTGCAGACACCTATCTAACTACTAGTTATTACTGTAACCTCAGGACACCTGAAGACACCTATCTAACTACTAGTTATAACTGTAACCTCAGGACACCTGAAGACACCTATCTAACTACTAGTTATTACTGTAACCTCAGGGGACAGCTGCAGATGCCTATCTAACTACTAGTTATTACTGTAACCTCAGGACACCTGAAGACACCTATCTAACTACTAGTTATAACTGTAACCTCAGGGGACAGCTGCAGACACCTATCTAACTACTAGTTATTACTGTACCCTCAGGACACCTGCAGATGCCTATCTAACTACTAGTTATTACTGTAACCTCAGGACATCTGCAGACATCCATTTAACTAGTAGCTGTTTCCGAAAAGTGAAATCAAAGTTATAAGCAAACATCTGTTTTCAGCCCTCCAAGGATTATTCCCAAAAGTTTCTCCAGAGATGCAGGATGATGGCAATCCCATGATCCATCACAGCCAATCAAGTTAAAGCACACAGGAGGCGGAACCAGGGAGATCTCTGTGAGTGTGAGGCCAGACTGATCTACAGGATGAGTTCTAGGACAGTCAAACCCTGTCTCAAAAGAATCAAACCAAATAAATAAATAAAACCCTAAACAAACAAACTCTCCCCCCTGTTAATTGGCCTGAGGAACCCCTTCTTTAATGGACCCTAAACTTCCTCTTCCACATTATGACCCTTCTCATTTCAGGACAACCTCCCATGGAGGTGTGGTCATCTAGAGAATTCCTCTGCATGCACCATTCCTCACACAGGTGTTATTTTTAGGACACCAATGACCCATCAAGCTGGCTTTAGAGGAATCTAAATTTCATACTGATCTCCATTTCCCTGCTATTAGAATTTGTAGTGGGTGGAATAGTGACCTTCAGACATGGTTGCACACTTACTGAGCACAGAAGATTAGTGCCCTCCAGCCATGGTTGCACATTTACTGAGCACAGAGGAACAGTGACCTCCAGCCACAGTTGCACACTTACTGAGCACAGATTGACACTGGATCTTGTGGGACAGGGGATAAAGAGCTGCAGATAGAAGGGACCAGAGGCCTCAGCCCCATTCTCCTTCCTGTTCCCTGGTGGCTCTTCCTAGAGCACAGGCGTGAGCTCCAGGCTCCAGTCCCTCTGTGCAACTGGCTAGGCTATGAAAAGGTGTCGTGGTTCAGGAGAAATATCCAGGAAAATAGGGTTGTAGAGGACCACCTACAAACACATGCACATGCCCTAACACACCCCCAAACCTCACATCCACACACCCTAACACAATCATGTTCTCACATGTACACTCAGACACCTTTGCACACATGCCGTCATCACCACAACCTCTATTCATACAGATGGAGAAACACACCACACACAACTCTGGCACCACCAAATACGCAAACCAACACATTTATAGATCACACCATACAATACCCCAGCAAATATACACATATATACCTCACACACACCACAGACACATACCATATATATACACATATATATGAGGGTCTTCTGTTTTGTGTTGATTTAATTGGTTATAGGGCAGAAAATTAGGTAGGCGGAGTAGACAGAACAGAATTCTGGGAGGAAGAAGGCAGTGGCTCTCCTTTCCAAGACAGACGTAGGTTAGACTCATCCCGGTAAGCAGTCACGTGGTGATATACAGATTATTAGAAATGGGTTAATTAAGATGTGAGAGTTAGTCAAGAAGAGACTAGATATAATGGGCCAGGCAGTGTTTAAATGAATACAGTTTCCGTGTAATTATTTTGGGTAAAGCTAGCCGGGAGCCAGGGCGGTGGGAACGCAGCCTGCTGATCCTTTTACTACACATATACACACACCACCGACACATATCACATATACCCACATATACACACACACCACAGATATATACCACATATACACACACATATACACATACCACAGACACATACCACCACACACACACACACACACACACACACACAGGTGTGCACAAGAATGAGAAACATCACATCACACCCCAACACTAGGAACAGACTGTACTTTGCATCCAAGAGCAAAGCAACAACAGTTGAATACCTGTCAGTCAGTGAAAGTGTTTGACAAAGGAAACAGGAAGCTAAATTTTAATAAATTCAGGTTAAATTTAGAATTTTCAGGTAGAAGAGAAATAATTGTGGAGTCTATGAAAAGAAGAATTCTACACAGATCAACTTCAAATGGAGATCTTGAGAATTAAGAATACCTACATGGACCAGACCAGTTCTTTTGTCTTGTGAGACCCACCTGAGCTACAAGGTCTCACACACACACACACACACACACACACACACACACACACGATGGAAATGCTGGCTCCACGACTGGCTCCTATCTGGGCTCAGCCACGTACTAGCTTCGTGGTCTCAAGGATTCTACTGTCCTGTCCTGAGGCCCAGTTACAGATATCCGTGCATAACTCTATCTAAACTTCGGTGTTATTTAAAGATTGGGGATTCTGTATATGAGAGGCCTTATGTCTTTGGCTGTATTAAGTTGTAAATAGGTGACCCCAAATGTTTTCTTTAATGGTTAAAGAAGAATAAGCCTTGCCCCTGGGAAGAGATGACGGTTTGGACACAAGGCCACAGAGACAGGCATGTGTCAGTTGTTGCCATGAACTCCACTCTGCATAGCTACATGTTTATAAGGGTAGGTTAATAAGAGACAGCACTAGTTGTGTCCTGTTCTCATCTCTATGCCTGCATACTCCCCCTTCCCTATCCTCCCCTGCATACTCCCCCTTCCCTATCCTCCCCTGCATACTCCCCCTTCCCTATCCTCCCCTGCATACTCACCCTGCCCTACCCTCCCCTGCTTACTCACCCAGCCCTATCCTCCCCTGCATGCTTACCCTGCCCTATCCTCCCCTGCACTCACCCAACCCTATCCTCCCCTGCATGCTCACCCTGCCCTGTCCTCCCCTGCATGCTCACCCTGCCCTACCCTCCCCTGCATGCTCACCCAGCCTTATCCTTCCTGCATGCCCACCCTGCCCTACCCTCCCCTGCATGCTCACCCTGCCCTGCCCTCCCCTGCATGCTCACCCAGCCCCATCTTCTCCTGCTGTGGTGCCAACTGCCTTTCAGTTTTCACCTTGCTAAAAAGCATAGGCTCACCTTAAGGTTCTGATTTCCCAAACTCATAACTCAATATTATGTGAATCTGTGAGTATAATGAAACAGACAGCCACTGTTCTCTTAAGATACCATTTGAAAAGAAAATTTACTTTTATTATTATTATTTTGGTTTTTCGAGACAGGGTTTCTCTGCGGCTTTGGAGCCTGTCCTGGAACTAGCTCTGTAGACCAGGCTGGTCTCGAACTCACAGAGATCCGCCTGCCTCTGCCTCTCGAGTGCTGGGATTAAAGGTGTGTGCCACCACCACCCGGCTAAAAATATACTTTTAAAAAGAAAATCAAACACACTCTGTCATCTCATGTTCTCAAAATAGAAACCATTGCATTTCTTGCAAGTCTGTTATAAAATTACAGAATCTTTATTTCTATGTAAATCATATCAATCTAATTTTGGTAATTTTTGTTTTTATCTTTAGCACAGAATCTCGCTATGTAGCCTAGGAGGGCCTCACACTTAAAGTCCCCTGATCTCAGCCTGAGTGTTACAGGTATGAAATTCCAATAATTTCTTACCTTAATTTGTTCGTAAGAGCATACATGTTCCTGTTTTTACAAATGGTCCTATGCTCTCATGAGCTCCTGATTGAGTTCTCTGTAGAAAGCATAACTTTTGAAAACCTTCCACAGCAAAAGCACAGGCAAGGATTAGAAGAACTAAGAAGCGGGGCTCTTGCACACCCATCGGCATTTTAAAGCACAGAGTTCTGACCTGAAGAACCTGCGGTCTCGGTTCAGAAGAACAGAAGGATGCCCAACCTCCTTAAGCACGACTGCCTCCGGCCTTGGGAGGAGCTTGTTCAGAAACACCTGGGCAGGCACCTCCCGCACTTTTGAACAGTGCTGCCAACCATCTTACTCTGGGTCATAGGCCACGCCAGATATTTTACTGCCATATCTAGAACAGTAACTACAGTCCAAGGTGCTAAAGATAAGGAAACCTTTTATTTTCTATGTATGTGTATATGGTACGTACATACTCACACATTTGTGGGCTCATGTGTGTGTGTGCGGGGGGGTGCTTATGTGTGAACGTGCATGTACATGGAAGCCTGGGCTTGATGTTCCGTGTGTCTCCCCATTTCATATGTGAGGTGGAAGCTCTCACTAAAGCCAGCGCTTTCATTTCCTGTGGTCGGGTCAGCCAGCCTCGTCTGAGGTTCCATGACTCTACCTCCCAGGAGTAGGACTGGGGTGATCCACACGCCCACCTGGCCATACCAAGGGTTCAGGATCCAAGTTCAGGTCCTTACAATTGCATGGGAAGAGCTTTATCTGTCAAGAATGTCCCAGCCCTAAGATTTTATTAATAACAATCAATGCATGTTTTTCGGGACAGCAGCTGCAAAAGCTGCAGCCCCTGTAGTCGCATTAAACACGTGATTGGCACAGACTTGTAAAATCAGTTTCTGCATGAAGCATGAAACTATTCACAGGCTGAGATGAAAACTCAAACTAAGTGTGACTGGAGGTGAATGAGCCAGTTTGGGGATCATTTCACTGAACGTCCGTCTGCTAAGGCTGAGCTAAACTTCCAGAATAAGAAAGAAAAAGTCAACACATATCTCTCCCCTCCTTTTCTGTCTGTAGTATGTACGGATGCACATAACACATAGATACATGGATGTTCCCACTCCTGGCTGAGAATGTGTGCATGTGTAAAGTGTGGTCATGAAATCAGTGAGAGAGGCATTAGGATCACATTGATATGCACGGATCGCTGAGCTGCCATATTTCACCAATTCTAACACACACTTTCCTCAACATTCTATTATTCGTTATTACAGGTCACTTTAACTTCAGCAGTGTGTCACAGATTCCAGAAGCCTTACTTTGCTCCTTAGTGATAGTAAAACTGTGGTGTCATCCCTGGGAAGATACATCCAATTGAGTGAAGACATCCATGTCATTTGCCACCACGGTGTTTAGATTGAGTCCAGGGCCTCACACATGCTAGGTGAGCTCTCTATCACTGAGCTACATCCCTGTCTGGAGAGGTTCTGGCCCAGCGGCCCTGTGTGTGCTTCATGCTATGTGATATCACTGCTCTGGCCCATCTGACTACAGTGAAGTAAGATGAAATTACGCCAGGAACTGAAAGACTCTTGGATACTCTCCTCTTCCTGTGCTCCGTGCCTACCAATTAGCCCAACTCCCAGAGCCATCAGGTTTTATGTCATCTTACCTGAGCTGGGTTCGTGTTAAAATCAGAAACGAAAATGACATTGTAGATATATATGAGAAGTGCATTTACCTCAACTCTCAAGAGTAGTGGGAAAATAAATAAGAAGCCATTAACTGGTTTGTAAACTGGGTATTGATTTCTTCAAAAAAAAAAAAAAACCTGCCCCTGGATAGCAGTTTGTATCCACCAATATGGGCAAAGGTCAAGATTTAAAAGGCAACAATGACACACACACACACACACACACACACACACAGAATCAGAGACGTGGGGAAATTACTACCCTTGTAGTTTATGGGTCAGCTACAAAATGGAGCAGCTCTGCTGAGAAACTACGTCACAATTCCCACACATCAGAGTTATGTTTGGGCCCAGAGACCTCACTCCTGAGCACATGATCAAGGGAAACAAAAACCATGTCCCACAGAGCTGGGTAAGGCTCACATCTACAGCGCCCATGCTCAAGACGGCTGACGCAGAGGAGGAATAGGGAGTTTGGGGCCAACCTGAGCTACACAATGAATTCCACACACAAGCCTTGTATGGAAATGTCCATAGTAGTGTTACTCCTAACAGTGAAAGAGCAGAAAGGACCCCAATTTGATGGAGGAGGGTCATATGTCTATTGGTTAATAAAGAAACTGCCTTGGCCCTTTTGATAGGACAGCAGTTTAGATAGGCAGAGTAGACAGAACAGAATGCTGGGAGAAAGAAGCCGAGTCAGGCAGTTGCCATGATTCTCCCACCCGACACAGACACAGGTTAAGATCTTTCCTGGTAAGCCACACTTCATGGTGCTACACAGATTATTAAAAATGGGTTAATCGAGGTGTGGAAGTTTAGCTCAGCCTTAGCAGACGGACATTCAGTGAAATGATCCCCAAATTGGCTCATTCACCTCCAGTCACACTTAGTTTGAGTTTTCGTCTCAGCCTGTGAATAGTTTCATGCTTCATGCAGAAACTGATTTTACAAGTCTGTGCCAATCACATGAGGCTAGAGCTAAAGGGCCAAGGCAGTTTCTTTATTAACCAATAGACATATGACCCTCCTCCATCACCAACTGGCCCCTGAATGCTGAGAGGTGAATGGCATGTAGTACAAGTGTGTTACTTCTCAATACAAAGGCCCAGAGGACTAGCTCAAACCTCCGCACAGGTAAGCCTGGAAGACAGAACAGGAGCAATGAGAAGACATGCACAAACTTACGAAAATAAAAGTGTCCAGAATAGGAGGACTCACAAAGATTTGTACAAATAGATAGCTGGCTTCCAGGAGTTGGGGATACGGAAACTGGGAGAGCAGGAGAAAACCAACTACTGAATTGTACATCCTAGCAGGACAAATTTATGGTCTGAAGATCTCAATAAAACAGCTATAAAAATAGAAAATGAATCCATTAGCTCAGTCAAGGAAAATTACTTTTTTTTTTTGACTCAAGGAAAATAATGTTGCTTCTGCCCAGATTTTTTGCCAAGCAGCTGAGCTGCGATTTGTGACAAAGTCCTGCTCTGAGGCACATCTGGACAACAGCTGCATGAGAGGGGCACACACTCTAAACATCACATCTGCCAGTAAAGCACAGTGAGACCAGCGCTGCTAATTAAATATGAAATTGTGTGTGCCAATCAGGAGCCAGTCTCTTGTTAGAGCTGTCTAATGTCAAAGCACAAGAAACTGAGCTGGGATCTGGCACTGCCTGCATCCTGACCTGTGTGGGAAGGCGGTCCACGGTTCTAAATACAGGCGAGACAGTTTCCATGGAAACCTCACACAACTGGAGGAGAAACTCAAAATTATACACAACTTTGTGGAAACTGGGCTTTGCAAAATATTTGTTTTTAAATGTAAAAACAAAAAAAAAAACCTCATCTTTTTTGAAGATGCCTAACTTTGCTTTACAGAATAGTAGATAAGGTTTGGGGGAGGCAAGAGAAGCCCCGATCTCAGGTCAGGTATGTCCCTTTAGGTCTCATGTCAGAAGGCGAGGCCTTGGAAACATGGCTTTCATCATAAGCTTAATGCAAACCTCAAGGGCTTAAAGATATTCCGCTTTTATTGAAACCAACTACAGTGAATTGTTCCAGCTGAGATAAATTAATCCTCCCACTGCATGCTGATATGCTGGTCTTTCCAAATAAACGCACACTGTAATTACACCCAGGCTGCCCCACCCACTGTCCGCTTGTCCCTTCCCATGAAATACAGCTACATGTCTTCCAGATGTGGTGGACAAGCGACAGCCTTCCTCGCCAAGAGTTTCAGAATTAAACAAAGCATGAGTCGAACACATGTAGGCGCTTCCTACAACCCTGTGCTGGGGAGATCTGACCACACTCCTGTTGATGAGCATCTTAAGGAGTTCAGAAGACTGTGTGAGGGCACACACCTTTCATCCCAGCCCCGAGGAAGCTGAGGCAGGACGATCAGCGCAAACTAGAGACCAGCTCAGGCTACACAGTGTGTTCAAGGCCAGCCAGAGTTACACGGCAAGACCCTGTAATGACAACCACAACATTAGCAAGAATGTTTAGAGGAGGAAAACTAAAGTCATGACATCAGCTTTTTCCATGTTCCCAAATCCACCACCAGAGGAGTCCTCGAATGGCGAAGGCAGTGAGCGGCGTGGGAAGCCAGTGGGGTTCTTTGTATCCCTCAGCCCAGGCATTGCAGAGAGACCAGCAAGGGCAAGGCAAAAGAATTAACATTTAAATCAAATTAAATGGACACTGGACTGCATACCAGAATCGTGTAACGGACAGTTTCTCATCTGACACCCATAGGATGGCAGCAACTTGCTTAGCAGCAAGGACCATCTGTGCTGTCTTCAGTGTGCAGGTGTGTGCATGCAGTACACGTGTGCATATGTATGCGCATTTCACGTGCATGTGGAGGGCAGAGGTCAATAGCATGTGTCTTGCTCAATCACTTCTCCACTGCATTTGCTTTGAGACAAGATCTCTTGTAAATCTGGAGCTAACTAACTCAGAGAGACTGGCTGACTAGTGAGCCTCAGGGACTGTCCTGTCTCTGACGGCCCAGCACTGGGCTTACAGGTGCAGACCGTAGCCCTGGCCTGTGAGGGATTGTGGGGACTAAGGTTATTGCGCCAACAGGGCAAGCACTTCCCTGACTGAGCCATCTTTTGAACCCTGTATTGTTTTCTTCCCAAGTTTTTTTTTGAAGAACACAGTTTCTTTTCATTTCATATGAAATAAAGACAACTTTGGGGGTGGTAATCAGAAAATGTTCACGAGAAGTGCTGACAGCAGAACTTGGTTAAAGATCACAGAAAATAACTCAGCCTGGAGAATACCTAACAGAACGGATGTCACACCGAGCCCCTGCCAGCAGCCGCCCCTGCTGTGACCCAAGGTCCTCTCTAGCATCCTTGCTGGCTCCTCCCCCGACCCCAGTCCTTCTGTCCCTGGGTGTCCAGCCTCTTGGGGGGAAGAGAGGTTTCAACCAATACCACCACTGTCACAGGGTGGCCACAGTAGAGCAGCAGCCGGTCCTTAGCAGTCTTTGAGTCTCACTTAGATGTCACTGTCCTGAAGAAGGCCATGTCTTCTGGCCACCCCTTCCCTCGCCTTACCCCTACCCTGTGTTACACACCCGCTTAAACTTTACACACCTGTTTGAACTTTTCTCCTGGAGTAATTAAAGTACTCTAATATTTGGTTCGTGACCATTTTCTCTCTAAACTCTGAGGGTCTATGTAATTGATAGCTTGCCATGTGTCTCTGGGGCCGAGTAGTAGACAGTAATTTTTGTATAAGTGTATACATGTCTCGTTCAACTTTTCTGTCTCCAAGCACTTCTAAACACTGTGGTGCTCTGGCATTAGGAACGACCCCTGGTTACCTCCTTGCCTCGCCTGCCCTCATTTCCCTGGCCAGACCTCTCAGCAGGCAGAGAATTTCAGCTCTAAGCCCCTGGGCAGACACTCATACACAGGACTTCATAGGCTGTGAGAGTCACTTCCAGCCTGTACCAATTCTGCTTTCATTGTCAGAACAGAGGCTCATTAGGATGCTGCTACACACTCCTAGTCTAACCTCCGGGAGAAGACGGCTGGAGTTTTCCTCCCATGCGACGTGAATATTTCAAAGACAACCAGTCCTCCTCTTGCTGCATTTGTCAACGGGACAGAAAATGACTCTCAGCTTTGCTGCTAGGGGAGGCCCCAGGGCTAGTGCTAGCCAACCGCTTGCCAAGTCCTCTCCCTTACAAAACACAGAGGAACCAGACTGTGTTTCTGGTCTTCCCACCAGGTGGGGCTACCACCTTCTAAAGAGAGCAGGGCTGTCCTGGGTCTGGCCCAGGTCAGGACCACAGAGCAGCCCCGGACAGCACAGGGTGAGAGGTGGGAGGAGCCGAGGGCCCCTCATCAGAATAGAAGCTGGGGAGGCAGCCTCTACCTCAGAGCCCCGCCCCTATGTTTATTATCAACTAGCAAGTACATTTCAGCTGGGTTCTTCGTGTTGTCAGTTTTCACGGAAAAAGTTTCCAATAAGCTGGAGTCTTTCAAAAGAAAAGACAAAGAAGAAAAAGGAAGGAGAAGCAGGGACATGGACTGGCAGATGCTTTGGGTCCGGGTTTGTATCAGTTGAGTCTCACAAAGAACAAAGCCCTCGTGACTGCTTCCTCTAGTGAGGCTGGACAGGGATTTGCAGAAATATTTATTGCAGTCCTATTTCTAATCTTGAGAGAAATCCATACAAGAAGATATTTTTTTCTGTACTGGATCAATCAAGCCCCAACCTGGCTCTAAGCGATGATAATTATCGGAAAGTAAATTGTTATGTTTTCGTCTGACTGCCTATTGCCTGGCACGTGCTTCTTCCAGGGCTGTCTGGAAAGAACAGTACACGGGGCCATCTTGGGTGACTTATGTAACCAGCAACTAACCATTGAAAGCTGTCAGCCTCAGGAGCTGTCATTGTGTGCAGCCCACCCACTGTGTGCAGCCCCCTACTGTGTTCTGCCCACCTACTGTGTGCAGCCTACCCACTGTGCACAGCCAACCTACTGTGCGCAGCCCCCTACTGTGTGCAGCCCACCTACTTGTGCAACCCCCTACTGTGTGCAGCGCCCTACTGTGCACAGCCCCCTACTGTGTGCAGCTCACCAAGGAGCTTGGGTTCCACCCCATCTATTTCTTTCTGCTGCTGCTGAGAACTATGTTTTAGCAAGAAAATTAATATTAAAGCAATATTTACCCATAACTTCTTTGAATATGGTTATTAACAATACACAGGAAAAACTGATAAATAATTAGAATTGTTTTCTCTCGTTTTATTGGTTAAAACTATGGTTAATGGTGGAGGGATGGTTCGGTGGCTAAGAGCACTGGCTTCTCTCCTGGAGGACCAGTGTTCAAGCCCCAGCACCCACATGGCCGTTCACAAACATCTGTAACTTCACTCCCAGGGAGTCCCACACTCTCTTCTGGCCTCTGCACATGGTGTATAGACATGCATTCAGGAGAAACACCCATACACATAAAATAAAACAAAAGTAAATAAATCATTTGTAAATAATACTGTCATCACTCCTAAAGGAATATTATTATGGCAAACAAAAACAGAGCAAAACAACAACAAAAGCCACAATTCAGGAAGGAATGGTAAAAAACACTGGGAAATGAACACAATAATCATTTGTTCAGAAATAAATAAATAATTAGCAGCACGACTAAGTTAAACAGAAAGCTGAGAGATACAGAAAAACAAAGTAAAGTAGGCAGTTCCTCCAAAAGTTAAATGAGAGCATAAAAGAAAAGGCGACAGTGATTGGGTGATCTGAGGAAATAACTCAGAGGTGAGGACAGAGAGGAGAGCTGGAAGGACGGACAGATAGGTGCACAGATCTCACAAAGCTGAGCCAGGCCTGGAGACACACCATCGACAACCAAGACAACTACAGACTGTTGGCTGCTCTGCTGTTTTGTCTTTTAGCTGACAACGAGAATCTCTTGTGCTGGGAAAATAAGCTCCTCTTACAAAAAGAGTAAACCCAAGCTAAATCTTAGAATTTCTAGAAAAGAATGAAAACATGAAAGAGGAGGAAGGAGAAAGGGAGCAAGGACAGAAAGGGGCAGAGACTGTGGGCTTCAGATGAAGTACACGCAACCAGAGGAGGAGCGAGTGGGGGTTAGTTAGACACGTGGCCAGCACAGAAGCAGCAGTGGCGGTGGAAGAATCAACAGCAATAATAAAGCTCTAGAAACACACCCTGAGGAAGCAGAAAGAGGCTGGCCATCAGACAACCTGGTTTTAGTAAAGACTTGAGATAAAATATTATAAGAAATGGAGAATGATTGTGAGATCTCCCCTGACCAACATAATTCTCACCAAGCCCAAAAAACATGTGTAAGTCTCGAAGAACAACATAATTTGCCCAAATCGAATCAAACAAGAAAATAACCTAACAGGATTATTTCTACAGAAGAAATAATTGTCTAGGAATAAAATAACTTCAGAACCCCAATTCCAAAGAGCCTCACAGGGAAGTTCCACTGTTGCAGGAGGTCCTTCGGCTCCTCCAGCCTATAGCCGCTGAGATACCAGCCCATTGGGGCGTGGTCTCTCTCCCTTTAAAAAAGCGGCTACTTCCCTCCTCACTCACTTCGCTTCCTGCTCCATTTCCAGCAACTAGACTCCTTCCTGATTGCGCAGAGGGCTGTTGTCTGGGACAGTGATCTGTAAGTTTTTTCCTCTTCAAATAAATATCACCCTATTAATCATAATTCCAAACTGGTGTGGCATTGTTTGCGACTTACGCCTTCATTCCACCAAATGTACCAAGAACTCATTCCAGTGTTACCAACTGCTTCAGATTGGAAGGGAAATCAGCCATGTTCCTCTCATGAAATAAGCAGAAGTGATACAAAATCCTGATAGTGATCGAGAGCAAAAATACCTAGAGATGCTTACAAACGTAACTTCATGCACAGATGTGTGTGTGCCAATGAATGCCACAAGCCAGTGTAGTTTGTCCCGGGAACCGTAAACACAATATCGGAAGTGCTGGGACACATCAACCAAACACGTAGTTCAGGGCAACATAGTGCACATGATAACCAGAAAAAGAAAAGCCACATGGTCATAGCAACACTCCAGAGTCACTGTGCAGGATTTAGCCTCATCTCTGTTTACAACATACGTGCAGTATATAGAAAATAGACAGAAGGACGAGAGCTGGGTAGGCAGAGATGATAGACAGATGATCCCTTAACAAAATAAAATATACTTTGCCATGCCCTAAAAGCCAACAGTATGTTTAGTGGGAAATACTGGGCACTTTTGGTGGAGCTGAGGTCGAAGAGATAATGTCTGCTCTCACTGTAAATATTTCACAGGTTCTACATGTCCAGTCCAAAACAACTAGCAGAGAGAAATGACTTAGGGATATTTGTAATCTATGAGTATTTGTAGGTAAACCCCCTTATTCTGTAAGTATAATACAAACAGTAGGAAACTCAATAAGATGCTGAGGTCTAAAGCATGAAGATATAGGGGAGCTGGGAAGATACACTCTTGGGGGAGCAGTGCAAAGTTCATCTGTGTTCGGTGACCTGTGACAGCATCATAGGGTCTGAGTGAGTGTTGGCTTGGTTCTGCACACATGTGAAAGGCCGCCTAAGACAATAACAACACTGATTGAATGAGCAGAGGGGCAAGGGGGAAGAAGGAGGGGGAGTCAGGGCTAGGGCAAGGAGGCAGGAGAGAATCTAGCCTCCTTTTACTTTTGTGCTTTGTGGTGTATTAACAAATTAAATCATGAATTTGAACTGACATTTAATTGAGAGCGTCCTCTTAAGGGTCTCTGAGAAACAGTCTAGTAGTGACCAAGCTACTTTTGGACAGCAGAACAAGCTTTGAGAGAAGGACCTGTCTCTGCGAAGGCTTCCTGCTTTTGTATCTTCTATGTCATCCCAGACACAGGTTCTTCTAGGTGAAGGGTGTTTCTTGACCCGAGTGACTTGCCTTTCCTTCGGTAAATTCTGTCCCTGGCACTTGCCTGAGGGCTCTGAGGTATGTAAGCAGTACAGGGATTTCCTCCAAGGCTTTTTGGCTTTGTTTTGTTTTGAGACAGGATCTCCTGTATCCAGGCTGGCCTCAAACGCGATATGTGGCCAAAGAGGACCTTGTACTTCTGACCCTCTGGCCTCCACCTCTTGAGTGCTGAAAGCACACGTGTGCATCACCATGCCTGGCTTATGTGGTGGTGAATATCAAACCAGGCTTTCTACAAGCCAGGCAGGTAAGTGTTCCACAATGGGGCTAGCTTCAGCCTCTGTAACTGCTATTTCCAATCCAGTCCTTTGCTCTACTCTGGGGACATATGACTGCTTTATGGAACTGCTGTAGGTACTTCAGAGTCTTCTCTCAGCTTTCTGTTGTTTCAGCTCCTAGTTACTGTTACCACGTCTCGATATTATCATTTCTCTGAAATGCATCACTTTGGGTCCTTGTTGAAAGTATTCACATTGTTATCTTTTTTGTTAAGATGTCATTCTTTTCTCTAGTTCCTAATTCAAACCTGGCTGGCAGACCCAAGAACTCTTTTGTGTTCTAAGCACATACTGTTTATGAGTTTGATTAGCAGTCTGCAGAGTCTAGATCTCCTAAGAGCTGCTATAACTTTGAACAATACCACAGTCCTCGAGAACTGGAGAGACTCAGCTCACATGAGAAGCAGCCCATCTCTGTTCTGGAGCAGCTGGGCACATTCTTTTCTGGATGGAACATTCTATTAACATAGAAATAGGGTCTTAGGATAAAAAAAAATGCCAGAAATATTTGATTCTGTCTGCAGAAACTTCTTTTCTATCCACAGGAGCAACAAATAAACTCCTTCCGTGCAAGCCTCATAACAATCATTCCATTTGGCTCATTACTGCAGTCAGGGGACAATTTGTGCATCTCCAACATTTATACAAAGTCAACAAAATTTAGTTCATTTATGGTGTATGATGTCCTTCTGTATATGTGTTGCTTTTATTGGCTAATGAATAAAGCTTTTTCAGCCAATGGCTTAGCAGAGTAAAGGCAGATGGGAAATTTGAACAGATATATATATATATAGAGAGAGAGAGAGTAGGCAGAGTCAAGGAGATGCCATGTAGCTGCTGAAGGAGACAGATGCCAGAACCTTACCAGTAGGCCACAATCTTGTGGTGATACATAGATTAATAGAAATGAGTTACTTTAAGATGTATAAACGAGCTAGAAATACACCTGAGCCACTGGCCAAACAGTGTTGAAATTAATATAGTTTCTGTGTGATTATTTGGGTCTGGGTGCCCAGGAAACAAAAAGGAGTCTTTGTTTACAAAATAGCACCCATCATCTGGGGAATGGGTCCACATAAGACCTAAAAAAGCTTACAAAAAAAGAGGACTTCTAGACCCACAAAAACAGGAGCCAAGTGAAGCTTCTTGGTAGCTGCATTTTTCAGATAGGCTCTGTTTACTGGCAGTGAGCAGAGGTATGGCTTCTTTAAGAGAAGGCTTCCTGACTCAACGTTAGCAACAAAAGCTGTGTGGCTTCTTTAAGAGAGAGCTTCCTGCTTCCTCCTGGCAGCATGAACTCTGGCTCTTTCGGGAGGTCCAGCACTTTAGTGGGGTTAGTGAGCAGTGTGCTACTGGTTGCTTAATGATGACATAGACCGACTGTGTCCCTGGAGCTGGAACAGTGTGATGTGGGAGTGTCCTATATCAATCTGTTGATTTCATTGGTTAAAATAAAGAAACTGCCTGAGCCCATTGATAGGCCAACCCTTAGGTGGGTGGAGTAGACAGAAGAGGATTCTGGGAAAGAGAAGGAAGCTGAGTCAGAAGGAGTCGCCATGATGTTCCCAGTCCCTGCAGATGCAGGCTAGAATCTCCCCGGTAAGCACACCTTGGGGTGCTACACAGATTATCAGAAATGGGTTAGGTCGATATGTAAGAGCTAGCCAATAATGGGCCAGACAGTGATTAAAAGAAAACAGTTTTCGTGTAATTATTTCAGGGCTTAAGCTGGGCCATGCGGGCGGCCGGGTACAGGGGCACAGCCAGGCCGCTCCTTATTACTACAACAGTGCACATGCGCCATGTTGGATGGGGTGGAGCCAATAGGCAGGGCCACAGAGTTGGTCCTAGCCATGCCCACTTAGCATTTTTTTAAAAGTGCTCCTGATCAGAAAATGATTACAGGTAGGCAATAAAGACAGATTCAAACAAAAAGTAAACTTATGAATGGGTGACAATGTGTTAAAAAAAATATATGCAGACTTGGGAGAGAGAAGAAAAAGAGTATAGACAGTTATAATATAAAAGAGTACAGTCATAGATTAAAGGAGTAAAGATAATAAAATAAATATTAAACTTGTAGAAAAAGTAAAGAGCAAAAAAAGCCATATAAAGATGGAAAATACACAGAGTCTGGATTATGTATATTATTCTGTTTTCTTTAAATTTCTTGATGGCAGAGAGATATTTGATTATGGAGGTTGCTAAGCTAAACCAACATAAATATTTTAAAGTTATCTTGACTTCAAAATTTGAGTCTAGGGATAAGTTACTTTGGAAAAGAGATTCTGTTTTTGTTTCCACAGAGGATGAGAACCTGTGGATTCCTTCCAGGCTACTTGTGGTTTATGGAACAAGACCTCCCAAAGGGTTTTTGTGAACCCTAAAAATACTTTGTCCAACAAATAGTAGGAAGCAGTTTGGAGAAAACTACACCCAAATTCTCAAAATGATTGTTTATATATAAATGTTTGTTTTCATTCAAAGTGGTTGATTGTAAGTGATTAATGGTCACAGTCAATTTCTAAAAAAAAAATAATAATAAGGGGGATATGAAACAGAGATGGATACTTTATATTGGTATGGATCTTGGTCTATTGATACAAATTTAAGGTCGATTTTATTACACTCTGTATATGTATATTTCTAATTTTGCTTAAGGTGTTGTGTTTGTGCTGCTCACTTAAAAATGTAATATATAATTAAGAAATACAGATTAATAGATAGTCATCTATAATAGCAAAACTATAGTCATGTTAGTTAGGTTTTCTAGATGTTCAGAGATATATTTCAGTTAGATAATCTTCAAAGACCTACAGAATATGGCATTTAAAAGGTTTTAAGAACTTAGACTTTTCTAGACAGTGAGATATGTCTGCTTCTGGTAGCATCAAGTACTTCAGAGAGGTTGATAGGCATTTAAGAAACTCGTTATAGAATTTATCTTCAATATGACAAGGCTAGCCATTTAGGCAAGAAGCTGTTCTTGCCTCAACTGCTTGATGGTATGCTGTATAAACTGGACACGCAGAACCCACAGAAAAATGACTGCTAAACTTGCCAGAAGATGAAACAGTCCTTCGGGGTTCCTGCTTCATGACAGAGTCTGCCAGACATTCTGCAGGACACAGAGGAAAGTGACTGGCAAACTGCCAATATAGGTGAAACAGTCTTTCCAATTTCCTGCTTCATGGAAAAGTCTGCCAGATACTATGGGCATGTAGGCTAAAGATTGATACCCCAATGTTACAAAAGAACTTGGGTACTATCCAGGCAGTGAGGTGTCTCTGTCAACTCTAGAGTTTTGGAAGTTGCTTGCAATGTACTTCCTATTTACTTAGATAATATTATATCCTTCTAGAGTATTTGATGGAGTTAATTGAAGACAGATAGTTATACTTTTTCTTAGTTATGATAAAAGATCAATTAGATACGAAACTTAGACACAAAAGTATTGTAACTGTAATTCCTGCTTGATTCCTATTTTATTATATGTAACTTTACTTTGTTAAAGTTAAAACTTTTTTTAATTAAACAGAAAGGGGGAGATGATGCGGGATATCCTTTTGTATATGTGTTGCTTTTATTGACTAATGAATAAAGCTGCTTCACCCAATGGCTTAACAGAGTAAAGTAAGGTGGGAAATCCAAACAGAGACATAGAAAGAGAGAGTAGGCAGAGTCAAGAAGACACCATGTAGATGTGGAAGGAGACAGCTGTCAGAACCTTACCAGTAGGCCACAGCCTCATGGTGATACACAGATTAATAAAAATGGGTTAATTTAAGATATAAAAACTAGCTAGAAATATGCCTGTTATTGACTAAACAGTGTTAAAATTAATAGTTTCTGTGTGATTATTCGGGTCTCCGTTTATATTTGCAGAGAACAGCTGACTCACCCAGGATCAAGATTCAACAACCCATGCAGCCCTCCACCACTGTTAGTGTAAGAGTCAGGATAAGATTTCCAGGTGAACCCAGGACTCGTGGTCCACCAGCCCAGGGAATACTGAAACCGGGAGGATGGGCGGGGCAAAGGATGGGCAGGACAGAGAATGGGTGGGGCAAAGGGTGGGCGAAGCGAGGGATGGGCGGGGCAAAGGGTGGGCAGGGCAAAAGGTGGGCGGGGCAAAGGACGGGTGGGGTGAAGGATAGGCGGGGCTCTGGGAAATGTCTTCTGAGTGGACACTCACAGTCCTGTCATGGTGAGGGGGAGGCTCCCGAGACCCCATCCTGGCTCAGGACTACCTGCTACTAGTTTGATGGCAGCTGGAGGAAGGGAGTGGTAGCTCCTAGGTTGTCCATGAATGACCTCACATCTGTGGCCATTTGAGCAGCACTAGCCAAACTCAGTGGGATAATAAAATAGTAGTAGTAGTAATAATAATAATAATAATAATGGATTACTTTTTATTATGTGGCAAAATATTAAAATTGAAATTTAAAAAATATAAGCCTTAGTGGTTGCCATTCATATCTTTGGTCTTGTGTGACAGGGGCACCACTGTGACCACACTCTTAGAAGAAAGTACACATTCATTCCTTATGCTCAGAGCACTCTAAAATGCTCCCAAGACTTCAGCCACAGTGCTGAGGGGTCAGGAAGCACAGACTTAACTGGGCCTTTTCCCACACTGCCCCCCTTTAAAATGAATATCGGAAGCACAAAACAATATGACCACTGCAAAAAAAGTGAGTATGGGCGGGGGGGTACAAGAATGAGGCTGGGGATTTGGGGGTCCAGGCCCAGCCCAGTGATGATCTACATTATCATTTAAATAAAGCCAGAGAAAAAAATAAACAAGAAGCCAGGCTCAATTGTAGGAGGCAGAGCAGCCCGCTCCTTTATGGCTGTGTGAAGATGTAAGAGCCAAACTACACTCGCTGATGATAACGAGCTGCCCCTCCCTCACCAGCTCATTAACCAACTCTGAATTCGCTCATTAACAAAGTTTTACCGCGGCAAGACTCCATTTCAGACCTGGAGGCTGGCTAGCCTTTTTATAGGACATGCCGTTTCTCGCTATGTGCTTTCAGATGTTAAAGGATACCACCACTGTGTGAGCCCCAGACACTCTGTGACTGTCCTAACAAGATAAATTTTCAACTATGTTTTTGCCAAGAAACAAGGCATGAGCTATGTAGAGTTTGGCTAAGTATACAGGATGAATGGCAAGAGCACACATTCACATGCATGCACACTAAAACTGTGTGTGTGTGTGTGTGTGTGTGTGTGTGTGTGTGTGCATACACCATCACTGGCTGCCCAAGGCCTTCATGTAAAACAGCATGGTCTTTGCATATAACCTACACATACACTGCCATAGACTTGAAATTGTCTCTGGGTTAACTCTAAGCAGCTTATACCACAAAAGTACAACATGAATGATTAGACAAAATCCTTTTTTAATATCTACTTTATGTGCCTGTGTGTGTGCTTGAGTGTATGTATGTGCACACTGTGCATATAGGAATATGCAGAAGACAGAAAAGGTGTCGGACTCCCTGGAACCAGGGTAACAGGCACTTCTGAGCCTCCAGAGTAGTGCTGGGAACTGAACCAGGGTCTTCTGCAAGAGCAGAGAGCGCTCTTAACCACTGAGCCACCTCCAGCCCCTGTACTACATTCTCTAAGGGACAAAAATAAGAAAGAAGTGCTATTCGGTACACATGCAATCTTCCTTTTAATGGTCTCCAGTCTGCAGCACCTAAGCCTGAGGAGGGTCCACCACACCCATGCACATCACAAGTACAGCATGGATGGAGGTGTGTAATGCTGTCTCTAAAGGCAGATCGTCAGACAGGAAGCTGATGTGAGAATCACCAGAACCACCTGTGGGCGGGGTTAGCAGTCCCAGCATCCACGGGAATGACAGGAAGTATGGTGGGTGCCTTGTAATTGCAACCTCAGAAGAGGGAGCCACAGAGCAGCCACATGGGGAGAACCCTGGGTCTCCCTGAAGCTCCCTGCAGCTCCCTGCTTCAGGAATAAGGTACAAGAGCAACTGAGGATGACTTCTGATATGAATCTCAGGCCTCCACATGCCCCCCACACACATATGAGCCCGCTCACATGCAAACATGCATGTACGCACATAGCGCACACATACACATGAAAATTTAAAAAATAAATTAAATCAAAAGCAGACCTTCCGAGACCTACATGCTAAGGGTAATTAGTCAGCATTTCATAAAATGCAGTCGTGGGTGTGGACTGTTCACACAGACAGGTAAAACACTTAAGTCTATTGGGAACCACATCCTGTCATCTCTTAGCAGGGCACCTTGCCCAGCTTCCCTTTGAGTCAGTGGAATAATCATGAATTCTACAAACATGCATCCAATGACAGGGAGAGTAAAACATCCTGTGTGTCAAATGTTCCACGTGGTGAAGGTCATCTATTAAAGAGCTGATTAGACAGGCGGTGGTGGTGCACGTTTTTAATCCTGGAATTTGGTAGGCAGAGGCAGGTGGATCTCTGTGAGTTCGAGGCCAGCCTGGTCTACAAGAGTTCCAGGACAGGCTCCAAGGCTACAGAGAAACTCTGTCTCGAAAAACAACAAAAACAACAAAACAACAACCATACACATACAAAATCTACATACAACAAGCTCAGAAGAGAAAGTGGCATTCAACAAACTCACATCCCAAAAAAGTTTTAAGAGAAAAAAAAAGACCTTTTGCAAGAGGAAAAAAAAAATACGACAACATTGGTTTGTTATAGTTCAAGAGGAACCCACCCCGAACCACAGAACTGAACAGCTAATCCCTGTCGATGCTGCCGAGTCTGGGCCCTGAAGCTCACGGCTTTGATTTGCACTCTCAGACTTTAGCATGAGACTGACCGCTACAGGAAGGGAGCCAGAGGCGGGTCAGGAAAGCCAAGCTCAAGTTTGGCTACCTTCTGGGTTCTCCTTTAGGCCGGGATCAGAAAATAAAGAACCCTCCCCCTCTTTCCCAGGCTTCAGTCTCCCAGTGTTGACTGCTGCGTTAGGGCACAGCCCAGATCTCCTTCTAGGAGATGCAGTCTAGAGACTCGCCACTTCAAAAGGGTTCGTTTCTGCCAGGTCTCACTTCCACAGCCTCACAAAGAAGATAAAAGCTGCTCAAACCTGAAAGGTTATTTGAGGGGCTGGAAAGAGGGCTCCATAGTTGACAAAGTCTAAGGCCGTGGTTCTCAGCCTTCCTAATGCTGAGGCCCTTTAATGCAGCTCCTCACGCTATGGTGATCCCAACCACAAAATTATTTTCACCGCTACTTCATAACTGTAATTTTGCTACTGTTATGAATCATACTGTAAATATCTGTGTTTTCTAAGGGTCTTAAATGAACCCAGTGAAAGGTCATTCGACCCCCAAAGGGGTCGCAGCCCACAGGCTGAGTCCGGCTGCTCTTAAGGGATGTGGGCACCTGCATACAGACACACATACATAAATAAAATTAAAATCTTAAAAATTAAGTCCACTTCAACTTACAATGTAAAATTCCTTCTCACTAATGTCCCTTAAACTGCACATAGATCATGGCACTGGGGAAATGCTGGCAGCCGCCTACACAAATTTCCAAACACGATGCCCAAAATCTATTTTTTTTTTTTGGATAATTGCTGAGTCATTATATAAACCATGTTTAAGCAATGTGGGATGAGAACTGACCTGCTTCCCCCCACTACATTATTTATCTACATTACATAATACTTAACGCTGCTCTTCAGAAATATAATGATATACAGACAGACAGACAGACAGACAGACAGACAGATAAATGATAGCCAGAGAGCAACTGTCCTTGCTGGAATTAGTGTGGCCACTCATCAGCTATGTGCAGCTGATCAACGTGTGCTTTCTACACAGAGCAGTAAGGGTTTATCTCACGCAGACTCGGGGAGCATCCAGAGCAACCTGACTGGATTCCAGGCCAACAGCGGTGTGCAGCGCGTGACTTGTCTCCAGGGAAGCCCAGAGCCAGACCCTGCAGGACTTACATAACTGCACACTGTTGCTGGCCGAGCAGCCTCAGTGGCTCAGCCACACCCTGCAGCTCTGATCTGCACAGGGCCCACATGTGCAGTCACGTGTTTGGGGACCTTGGTGGCAGCAAACAAGGCAGGCATGATTCCCTGCCTATCAGTAGGAGGAGTTCCGTAAAACTAACCACACAGTACACAGATCATGTCGGGACAGAGGTCCCAACAGGCCACAGAAAAGCAGGTATCAAGTGTGCACTATGACCCCTTCCCACCCTTTCAAATAAACCTTTAAGTTGGGGCTACTTAGGGATAATTTATTTAAGATGCTACATCAAGTATAACCAGTTGTCAATCATAAATGCTTCTCCCAACAGAAGCCCCAGGGAACAACTAATTCCAAATATCAAATATGCATGCTTTTCTTCCCAGGGCTCAGACAGAACATGCATCATGAGATGGTCAGCATATCTAGTCTCCAAGTAATGTCACTCGGTTTTGTTAACACTGAACAAGCTCTCATGTATGTGATGTATGTGTCTAAATATCTACCCCAACTCCCTACCCCCCACATCTGCCCCCCAATCCTCCCCACCCCTGCCCCATCTGCCCCCACTACTCCCCACCCCTACCCCCACCATCTACCCCCACTACTCCCCACCCCTGCCCCCACCATCTGCCCCCCACTCCTCCCCACCCCTACCCCCACCATCTGCCCCTCATTCCTCCCCACCCCTACCCCCACCATCTGCCCCCCACTCCTCCCCATCCCTGCCCCCACCATCCACCCCCACTCCTCCCCACCCCTACCCCCACCATATGCCCCCACTCCTCCCCACCCCTAGTTCTTACCATCCACCTCCACTCCTCCCCACCCCTACCCCCACCATCTGCCCCCATTCCTCCCCATCCCTGCCCCCATATGCTCCCACTCCTCCCCATCCCTACCCCCACCATCTGCCCCCCACTCTCCTGACCCCCGCCATTTGCCCCTTTCCCACTCCCGCATCATCTGCCCCCTATCCCACCCCCTTGGCATTTTTTTGGTAGTGCTGGACCCAAACGTAAAAACAATGAACGCCAAATGAACTCCTCGTCCTCCCTTCACTCAAAGTCTTAAACATACCTCTGCACACACAGAGCCTGTCCGGGTACAGGGCAGTGTACGCCTATTATAAAGAAGAGTCTGACAGATGACCTGTGGTGTGCAAACATGACACACGGAGGGAAAACAGATCTGAAGACAGAGTACCCATGAGAAAAACACACCCCTTTATTATTCCAAGATGCACCCATGTCTCTACTAAATATCAAAATAATACCGAAGGAAGTAGTTCGATATTACAGCAGCTAAAATTAAACAGGTGATGAACGGTACAAAGTAACACCAATGACTAGGATTCTGAGTAAAGTTGACTATATTAGTGCAACAGCTTTGATCGCATCTGGTTTGAACATTTATGATTATATAGTGAGATTTCAAGATATAAATGGGAGGAAATAAAAACAGTGAACATTTACATAATTCAAAGGGTTATACTCAGCTACCTGAGGCATCATTTATGGAACAGTGACACCTATTGGCTGGCTGGGGTATTGCAGCACAGCTCTATAGGGAAGGGTGGGGACAGCCACAGGCATGAGTGGTGGAATCAGTCAGATCAAATTTGTTCTAGCCTCAGCACAGGGCAGGGAGCTTAGTCTTACTGCAACCTGATAAACCAGGTTTCGTCAATACTCATGGGAGGACTGCCTTTTCTGAACAGAAACAGAGGAGTGGACAGGGAGGGGGGCAGAGTGGAGGTGGAGGGCGGGTGGGAATGGGAGGAGAGGATGGAGGGGAAACTGCAGTCAAGATGTAAAGTAAATGAATAAATATAAAAAACAAAAACAACCCAAATATGTTATATGCATGCAGGAGAACATCACAAATAAAGCTATTATTTTATACAAATACTTTTTGTTTAAACTACAATTCCAGGGCTCACAAGAGAGCCATGGCAGACTGGTAACCTGAGTTTGACCTCCAGGTTCCAGCATCACAGATACGTCCTTGGCACAGCACACAATATTACAGCGGTTCTCAACCTGGGGTTGAACCACCTTTCACAGGGGATACACCTCAGATATCCTGCATAGCAGGTATTTATATTATTATTCATAGCAGCAGCAAAGTTATAGCTATGAAATGTCAATGAAAATAATTTTATGGTTGGGAGACACCACAACATGAGGAACTGTATTAGCGGGTCACAACATGAGGAATTATATTAGTGGGTCACACAGCATGAGGAAAGTTGAGAACCACTCCTATAATAATAAGCAATTTTGAAAAGATTTCAGTGTAAATATTGCTACCAGTAGGTAAGCCAAGAAGACAGGGACCAGCAAGGGAGCAGTGGTCTCAAGTCCCTGTGACCTCTGTGACCTCTGCATTCCCAAAGCTTTCTGAAGCCCAGGCCTCCATTCCCTTTGATCCGTATCTTCCGTTTAATACGTTCAGTTTGGGTTTTATGACAGGCACACACAGTCGTCCTTGGCCAGTGAACCAGACTCACGTACGTCTCAGGAGTTCTAGCCTGGACAGCTGCAGTCTCTCCTACTGACCTCTCTAGCTTGGGTGTCTCTCACTTTGTCGCTGCAGCAGGACGAGCCTTGCAGAGGCAGGTCCTCGTCACAAACTCCAGTCCAGGAAGTTCAAGTTCAATGACTGCAAGACGAATTCCGCTCTCACAGCTTTGACTACCAGACCTTCCAGAAGACAGTAGACACTCTCCACATTCACACCCCGGCACTACGGGAACAGCCTCGCAGGGCGCACAGAGATCCCACATAAGACAGGTCGTACCCTGAACAAAGCGTAGAGTTATCCTGGATGCTCCACTCTAAAGCAATGTTATTTTCTCTCTATGGTCTTGGACCTACTAAACTGACTGCATAAATGACTGTTTTCATGGAGAGAGGGCTCAGTGGTTAAGAGCACTGGCTGCTCTTGCAGAGGAACCTGGGCACTAATTCCCTGCATCCATAACTCCAGTTCCCAGAAGGCGATGCCCTCTTTAGGCCTCTGCACATATGTGGTGCACATACACACATACAGGCAAAACATTTACATACATAAAGCAATAAAAATAAATAAATCTTTTAAATGCACCTCCTCTATGAATTCCCAGGCCATCCATGGAACACCATCTTCACCCACCTCTTAGACCAGTATAACTCCAGTCCCAGAACCCAATTTCCAACTGAGGCCAACACGGTCAACATTCCTGCTGGAACCTAACTTTCCTGGACCAGGTAGGAGACATGTGTATTGTGTACTGAACAGCTACGAGACAGGGCAGGACAGAAACTTCTGTCTACAACCAATGAGAGAAAACCCTCACAGGGTGTCTTAATTAGGGTTTTTTTATTGCTGTGAAGAGACACCATGACTATGACAACTCATAAATAAAAACGTTTAATCGAGATGGTTTGCTCACAGTTTCAGAGGTTCAGTTCATTATCATCAGGATGGGGAGCATGGTGGCATGCAGGCAGATGTGGTGCTGGAGCTGAGGGTGCTACATCTTGACTCCCAGGCAACAGAAAGCCTGTCACACAGGGAAACTTGAGGAAGAAAGACCTCAAAGCCCACCCTAGTAGTGACACACTTTGTCCAACAAGGCCACACCTCCTAATAGTGCCACTCCCTGTAGAGGCCATTTTCTTTCAAACCACCGCACAGGGAAGGAGGAGGAGCATGGCGTGAGCTGATGAACGCTGTTCAACCTTACAGAAAGAGCAGACCAGCATTTGCAAAGGATGGGAACAGAGGAGTTGGGAGGTCATGCTCCCTGGCTTCCTCTGTTGCAGACATGAACCCCCCTCCACATGCACACACAAAAGCATCTTAGGGTTTATTTCACTTCCAGGTCACCATCCATTATTGAGAGAAGCAGAAGCCATGGGGGAATGCTGACTGGCAGCTCACTCCCAGGCTCATGCCTAGTTAGCTTCCTTACACCATCTGCCTAGGGAATGGTACTGCCCTCAGAAGAGACACCACCACCACACTTCAACTGATAATCAAGATAGCCACCCATAGACAAGGCCTGAGAGAGGGAAACAAGTCAATGGAGACTCTTCTCAGGCCATTCTATCAATATATCACATGTCAGTCTAGGCAAGAAGGCAACTGAGATCAGGCTTTGGGGTAGCAAGCAGGGCATGAATGATGTGGGAGTGTCATATATCAATCTGTTGATTTCATTGGTTAAAATAAAGAAACTGCCTGAGCTCATTGATAGGCCAACCCTTACGTGGGTGGAGTAAACAGAACAGGATTCTGGGGGAGAGAAGCTGAGTCAGGAGTCGCCATGATGCCCGCATTCCAGACAGACACAGGCTAGAATCTCCCCGGTAAGCACACCTTGGGGTGCTACACAGATTATCAGAAATGGGCTAGTCCAGGTGCAAGAGCTAGCCAATGGGAGGCTGAAATTAATGGGCCGGGCAGTGTTTAGAGGAATGCAGTTTCCGTGTAATTGTTTCGGGGCTTAAGCTGGGCCATGCAGGCAGCCGGGTACAGGGGCACAGCCACGCCGCTCTGTAATACTACACATGAAGGCAGCTGAGTATCATGGGCTAACTGGTGTGGGGTACAAGGCAAGGTGCAACTGAAAACCATAAGGTTTTAGTCAAGCAACTTAGTGGTGGCTTCAGTAACAAGAGGGACAGAGGAAGGAAGGGAAGACAGAGACAGCTCTCCTAGGGCCTCAAGTGGGTGAGCCAATCCTAACTCCAAAGGCTCGAAGATAGCTGGGCCTTAGGAGCCTGTGCTGCTCTCTCATGGAGAGCCTGAGTTTAGTCTCCAACACCCATATCAGGTGGCTCACAACACCTGTAAGTCTAGATCTAGCATCTTCACCTGGCCTGTGCAGGCACCTCCACTCATGTGCACACACAAGCACAGAGAGACACATGTATGCACACTAACAATAAAAACCCATCTTTTTTTTTTTTAAAAAAAATCTTATTGGCCACCCCAAACCAGTTGAGATGTCTTTGTTGTCTTAACTAACATTTGCCTCCATTTCTACATAATTCACTTAGCAGGTGGTATAGGGCTTAACTTTTGCTTGTTCTCCACTGGAAGTCACACGGCAAGCATCCTACATGGTGTTAAGTTGGGAGCATAGAGCCCAGCCCGGCATCTATCCCAGCCCCCAGGCCTGAGAGTTGTATTGATCTGGACTCCAAATCCCAGCAGGCCAGAGCCTGATCCCTCTTGGGGCAGAGTGGAGGAGTCAGGACCACTCCCACAGAGTATTTAAGTGAACTCCCAAAAGAGGAACATGTGGTCCCTTTTCCTTCCTCCTGGTGGTTGCGTTTGCAGCCTCCCGGTTCCCTCTCCAGGCCACCTGAGAGGGCAGGAATCCCATTAAACCTGGATATTTCTTAATTTGGCTTTTTTTGATTTGGCTTAATTGAAATTTTGCATCAGCAGAGAGCTTGCGTTAGGAAAAATTCCTAACATCTTGGAGGCCCCACTGAGATGGGCGGCCCTTTCCACGGCCCTAGGCCATGTGTCAAAATCTCAGCTCTCCATGCCACACTAAAACTGGCTCCTGGGCCACAGCGGCTGTGTCTTGGTGAGTCCCTTTTCTTGTCTATGCTATAGGGTTTTGGGGGGACCCATTCATACTTATTTTTGTCATTTATCGGACTTTTGTTGAAGTCACAAGCTTGTGCCAAGGGTCCAATCCCAGCTGCAGCCAGACCAGTGGGCAGGCCTCGGCTGAGGTAGAAATTTGTTTGTTTTGGGACACCAAACACTCAATTTCCATAGCCCCTTTGGGCCTAAGAGCCATTTTGGCGGATGCACTGGAATGGACTTAGGCCACGTGGTTGGGCATAGACTTTAAATTGGGTACTTGCAGTTCAAAGCCAGATCCACTGTTGCCCCTGTAATGCCTCTTACAAAATCCTTTTTCTCCTGAATGCTCCAGGACTGAGATAAAAGACGGCTACTTAAAAGAACCAGACAAGTTTGCTTCTGCATCTGCCGCATCTGGGTGTTTGAAACTAAGACTATTGCCAACACTCACCAGGCTCTCCTATAGGCCTTGTCATAGCCTGTCCTCCAAATACTGGACAGCGTGAAGAGCAAACCAGTGTTGCATGCTGCCACAAAAAGTACACAAGACATTCAGCTATCGTCCTGAATGGAACAGGAGTGAACAATACAGCTGGACAAAGATCCTCACTCCGGACTCTCTCCACATTTACCTGCGCTTCCCTAACTACACACTCACCACCATCTCCAGTCACAAGCTGGAAGAAAAGCAAATTTAGAGAAACACGGTGGTGGGCAGGTTTAAGCATCACACTTGTTGCTAGCTTTCTGGGTTGTTTTGTTTTTTGTTTTTGTTTTCTCCCAAAGTTCTTAGATTTTCCCACTCCTCGTGTCTCCCAGATTGCCTGTTTCCAAAACAACACAGCTCAGTCTCATCCTCCATGGACGCCGTCCTCTCTCAGCAGCCCCGTGGCTTCGCTGCCGTGTTCTTTGGTGGTCTTTACTACATCCATATAAACACACAAATCTGCCAAAAAGACACAAGGAGATTCCTTCTTCTTCTGTCATGGCAAAGCAGGGAACCCACAAAGCTCCAGAGTGAGCTACATCAGCGAGGAACCATAAAACAAGCAGTGATGGTGACACGGTTATGCTGGGCACCTATCAGAGAATAGTGCCGTGCCATTCCAGGCACCTGCTGGAGATTAGCACCATTATTCTGCAAATGCCTTGAAGTTTTGCTTCATCCATTCATATGTGATGATATTTTGTTTGTGCTTTAATAAATAAAGCTTGCATGAAGATCAGAGTGCGGAGCTAGCCACCACTAGTTAGCTATAGAGGCCAGGCAGTGGTGGCATGTACCTTTAATCCCAGCACTTGGGAGACAGAGGCAGACGGATCTCTATGAGTTCAAGGCCACTCTGGACTAGCAGAATTGAACCAGTCTAAAAGAGAAACAAAGCCAAGTGGTGGTGGCTCACACCTTTAATCCCAGCACTAGCAAGGTGGAGACAGGAAGGGATATGGCTGGGCAGAGAGAAGAATATCAGGTGGGAAAAGACAGGAGCTCAGCCCACTCACTCTGAGGATTCAGTAAAGGTAAGAACTAGTATCTGGGTGCCCGGCTCCTCTGATTCTAATATCTGACTCCAAGTTTTTATGATTAGGACCAATTAGAAGTCATGCTATCCACATGCATAGAATACGATTCATTCTTGTGATTAAGATTATTTTATCTCAGCAATGTGTGTGATCATTTAAAATGCTCTAAACACCGGCCTCTAGAGGGGACAGTTAAATAAACCAGGAGTGCCACACATAATAAAAATGATCCAAAATGCAGCAGCATGCGGCTTAAAGTCTTCCTATGGCTGCAGAGGGAATGGGGAACCACTCACGCCCAATAAAGCTGCCCACTGTAAAACAACAGCGCTGGGGAGGACGTGCTAATCGTATTACAGGCTCACTGAGTTCTCGTCTTTCCTGGAATTTCCATGTTAATCAGATGTGTATTAGTTACTTTTCTTGTTGCTATGACCTAACAAGAAGTAACTTGAGGGAAAAGGGACCAGAAGAGGTGGTAGAAGTGGTCACAGGGTGTCTGCAGCCACAGGCACAGGACAGACAGGGGTGGGGTCAGATCGGAAAGCCTCAGGCCCCTCCTCCTTGAACCTCAGAGGTGTGCCACCTTGCTCAGCAGGGCCTGAGAACACTGATTCAGTCACAGTCTAAGGGGAAGGCTCCTTGCCAAACCACAAATTAGAGCAATAGGCCATCTGAGCTATTCACATTCCAAGATCATGAACCAATCCTAAAGTTCATCCTTCCAGACTAGGACAGATTCATTTATCCTTTTAGAGGAACAATCACCTCTGTCAAGTACCCGGTACCTTGCTGACGGTCTTGTAAAGGCAGAAACGAATTACCTCCTTCCACAAACAAGCGCACAAGCATCATTCTAAAACCAACAATTCAGTTAAAAAGATGAAAGAAGAAAGAAAATTCCAATGCAAAGAAAAAGTGACATTTTTTTTTCCTTTTAGGCATTCTACAATCACCATTTAAAACATAGAAATTTTTACTTAAAAAATCCTTTTTCAAGCCGGGCGGTGGAGGCAGATCTCTGTGAGTTCGAGGCCAGCCTGGTCTAGAAGAGCTAGTTCCAGGACAGGAACCAACAAGCTACAGAGAAACCCTGTCTCGAAAATAAAAAAAATAAAAAAATAAATCCTTTTTCATTGTAATTTGGCATGATGGTTTAAAGATGGTGCATGAAATTAAAAAAATCCAAAAGAACAACCTGTCAGTCGAGCTCTCAGAGATCAATATTTATGAAAACAATCGGTAAACAACAGCTTAGGATCCAAGACGAGAGCATCTAGCAGATGTCTCCTTAGGAGGCACAGGCTCCAAGGAGAAGCATACTGTCGCCCATATGTTCTCAGCCATGTCAGTCTCGGAGATCACATGTACAAAGAAGCAGAAGAAGCAGATGCTCTCTTGAGAGAGAACTTTCAAATCTAGCTGTATTCAGAAAAAGGTGTCACGCTCATCCAGTTGGGGTGCAAAGAGAAAGCCAGCCAAGTAACTTAGTCTGAGAGAGTCCATCTGCTCGAGCTGCTCAGGAGGAAGGGGGAGTTTTTTGTGTTTTTTTCTGGTACCCCATCTCACAACACTTCCTTCATGTTTTGTCAGCAATATTCTAGCTCCTTAGGAGTAAACCTGCCTCCTTTCCACCCAATTTCCTTGGAATGATGGGAAGTCACCTGCCTCAGCTGCTTGGCAGTGGAGCTTGTGGCTGTTAAATCTAAAACTAGTATATACCAGGATGAGTGAGCTGAAGGGGTAGAAGTTATGTTGTCGATTACAATAAAGTAGTCCCATACTAGTTCAGAATGACGTATAATAAAGGCCTTTTCTATTTAGGGGCAGGCTCACAGATCAGCATCCTCTGCATGAGCGGGGAAACAGGAACCGAATCCACAAATCCAGCAGCCAGGGAGCTTGCCATGCAGCTACCTCTGCATATATAGTAACCAAGACCACGCCAAAAGTGGGCCAGTGTCTAAAAGGCCATTGGCTGAAGGAGTTCCCACAGCAAAGTTAGAGGGATCTGAGGTCCTGATTAGGTTCAAGGACGGCCAACACAGGCACAGCGAAAAGCAAAGGGAATGGGTAGCAAAGTCGAGACCTGGACATTGGAACTCTTCGATCAGTGGCAGCATAAACCAGTAGCTCCCAGGGGTGAAAACCTCCAGGGAATTCTGAGAAGTGACAGATGGGTGGTGGATAAGAAATGTCACTGAAGATGCAGAGGTCAGGAGCTGAGTGAGAGGCCAGAGCATTAGCGTGGAGTGGGATGGATGGGAACCTGCTGTTGCTGATGGATCCAGGCCTGTGGTCCTAGATACGCATGAGGACCATCTGGGAGGGATGCAGGGAGGTGGAAGAATATTGACAGAGGTCAAGATGATGTAGTCCAAGTCATTAGGGACTTCAAAAATAGGAGAGGAACCAGCCCGAGGCAACAGTGGGAAACCTCAGAAACATGCAGCTCCAGGCTGGGAACGATGGGGGATGAAGAGAAAAGAGCCTATTCAACTCAGGGCTAAGAAAGCAGCCAGCCTTGGCCAAGAGGCACCTCTCAGGAAAAGGGGAAGGGCACAGGTTGTAGTAAGAGGAGCGGCCGGCTGTGTCCTCCCCGCACCCGGCCGCCTGCATGGCTTAGCTTACGCCCCGAAATAACAACACACAAACCGTATTCATTCAATCACTGCCTGGCCCATTAGTTCCAGCCTCCCATTGGCTAGCTCTTGCACCTGGACTAGCCCATTTCTGATAATCTGTGTAGCACCCCAAGGTGTGCTTACCAGGGAGATTCTAGCCTGTGTCTCTCTGGAGTGCGGGCATCATGGTGACTCCTTGACTCAGCTTCCTTCTCCCAGAATCCTCTTCTGTCTACTCCGCCTACCTAATTTTCTGTCCTATCAGGGCCCAGGCAGTTTCTTTATTGAACCAATGAAATCAACAGATTGATATATGACACTCCCACATCAACAGGTTGCAGAGGGAGAGAAGAGGAACTTGGGAGATGGGTTCAGAGACTCAGGGAAACATGGCTGCCAAGGGGAGAGTGGCTCTACAGGGTCTGTGATTTGCTCTGTTCACTGACAGGGAAGACCACTATGGAACCGCTGTCAGGACCATCTCTGAGAAAAACAGGACAATGAGCCTAGCAGGCAGAAGTCTTGTCTGAGCCTGCCGACAAGATAACCATCCTCCACAGGTCACAACCTATGCTTTTCAGAAAGCAATGGCTGCATGCACCCTGGTAAGAGACAGCATGATCATGATGATAGATTGTTAAAAGCAATCTCACAGTGGGAAAATAGGAAGTTATAGCTTTCTTATTGTTTCCTATGGGACCAACAGATCCCAAGGACTATACCCCAACAGGGCAAGGGAACGTGAGTAGGCTCAGCACTAAGTACACACCTCTGTGTTGGTACCCTCAGCCCCAAGCCCCTCTCCAATCCAAACTGTTCCCAGATCTCATTAGATACCTTGTGTCTTGGGCTTCTCATACCAAGCTACCATGCTGTGTTCCTATCACCTTTCTTTCAGCTTTCCCAAGCTGTGCTTGTGTAAGCAGTAAAGTTCGAAGTCTGAATTGTAACTAACAGCTCAAACAAAACCTAAGACCAACTGTGAAAAGATGTGCCTCACAACGCCACCGAGCAATCTGCTAATGTTTGACTGTTGGCCTTGTTTTACTTAAAGGAGGAAGTGTAAGCATACAGAAAGGCTTAAGAGTCTCAGGCACCAGATGGAACAGGCAGGAAACAGGCTCACGCCGATGCCGATGCTGATGCCAAGGGACTCGGTATGTGGTAGATGTTCAAAATCTATTAAAGACAAATGGAATGTGGCCTGTTCTGCACTGTTCTAGTGAGGAATCACTCCTCTGCGACCACTTGCAGCATTCCTACAGCTCTGTGGGCTGACATCTCAACGCAATGAGTGTTGGCCCTTAGGGACGTGGACTCTAATGTTGCAAGAGAATTGTTGGTGCGGCCATTCCTCTGTGCCAATAAAGCCACCTTGAATCAAAAGATGGAGTTAGCAATTGACTTACTAGGAATAGCCATAGAGGTCTTGGAAGACTAAGGAGGTCTGCTAGAGAGGACCAGAAGAGAGAAAAGGTGGGGCGGGTTTTCAGGGCTGATGGTTCTGGGGGACAAAATGTGGAGAGAGGATAAGTCAGTCAGCTTTTAGATTCACCAAGATAAGATAGACAATAGAATATTTTCTCTGAATTTGCTAAACACTAATGGTCTGGACATGCTGAATGTACTTCTTACTTGATAATTATTCTTATTATATACAGTTTTACTATGTTAGAGTTGAAACCTTTACTTATATTTTACACAAAAAGGGGGAAATGTTGTGGGAGAATTGTTTGTATAGCCATTCCAGTGTTCCAATTGTCACCTTGAATCACAGACAGAGTCAGGGATTGGCTGACTGGATTGGCCATAGAGTTCTTGGAAAACAGGAAGAGAGAAGAGGGAATTTCCCAGGGTGAGGGGTGGATTTCTGGGGCCACTGTCCTTGGATTTATCAGGCCTTCATCTCAATTTCTGACTCCTGGAACAATTTAGATGTTCATTACACTCTTACCGTAGACTCTGAGGCCACGTGGGCTGGGTTTCATCCTGGCGCCATCATGCTTTGCTGTGTAAACTCGGACACAACTGCTAATGTCTCTATGACGTGATGGCTCTGTTATTTAATTGTTACATGGTTTGAATGAATTATAGTGTAAATGAAAATTCTAAAAAAACTGTGTCTGTTTGTGCATAAAAATTTTCTGGAAGGAGTCCGTGTCTGCCAAGACTGATGGACCAGTTGGAATCTCAGTACTGTGGAGAGACTGGGATTTTGTAGGGTCAGAGGCTCAGTGATCGGAAAACACGGCAAAGCTGTGTGTAGCAGCATATGCCCTCAATGCCAGCACTGGGAAGGCAGAAGCAGGCAGATCGCTGTGAATTCAAGGCCGGCTTAGTCTATATGTGGAGCTCCAGCATAGCCAGGGCTACACTGAGCCCCTGATTCAAATCAACCAGCTAATAAAATTTACAAAAGAACAAACTGAAGCTAACGTGGTCACGTGTCACGTTCTGGAGAAGAGTTTGTGTCAGACTTAGGCAGAAATGATGACTGTAATAACTAAATGATACATTCATCTGAGTGTTCCTCCTATTATCTTGTCCTTTCCGTCAGTTTGATTTTTCTGTTTTGAATTTCGACGTTGCCTTCTAAAGTTTAATTAGTTAATCGGAACCCCAGTTTTCTGTAAATGGGGCGCCACCTCAGCAGCTCACAGGGACAATGGAAAGCGGTCTGAGTACAGGCAAGGTGTTTATTATGACCTTCGGTTGTAGATCTCTAACCACTGAGAATACACTTCAGAAAATCTCGACAGGGAAGGGTGTTACGTCTCAAGCTTTGAAATAAAAGAGAGCAACGCCAAGGTGTAAAGGACTTGGCGTCTCTTCAGTAAAGAGCAGGTCAATTAGACTAAGCCACCGTGTTTCTGCCCCGCAAAGTCAGCAACTGGAAAGAACACATTTACAAAAGGCCCCAGTGCTCTTAAACCATTCGACAATCACTTTGCCCAGATCAGAAAATAAAACACAAACTCCTGAGGCGGAACACTGTCCATTCTGTGTTTAGTCAGTCGCCTATGTGAAGAGGTCAGTGCATGTCCACACTTGTAGACATCCAATACCATACTAAAACAACACACAGGCCAGTGCACACACGTGTGTATCTATACATGCACACATGTTTCTGACTTGCAGGTTTGCAGGGTTCTGGTTTAAAATACTAGAATATTTGCAAAGCAACTTTGTATTCACCTCTCAAAGACATTTACTAAGAACAGACATGTCCCCAGATGTAGCTAGGACTAAAACTGGTATTTAATCATCTTTGCAAAACAGGTATAAAGTTTTTAAATCATGGCTCTCTCCTCTGCATTCTTTCCAAAATGCATTTTATCTGCCTGTTACAAAGAAGGCCAAGGACACGCAAGGAAGTGACTGGTTGCAAATGTAATTTTTTTCTTTTGTTTTTTGAGACAGAGTTTCTCTGTGTGTAGCCTTGGCTTTCCTGGAATGCACTCTCTAGGCCAGGCTGGTCTCCAACTCCTATAGATCTGCCTGCCTCTGCCTCCCGAGTGCTGGGACTAAAGGTGTGCACCACGAGCACCCAGCAAACACATTCTTACTAGCAGAGTTAGTTGTAAGTTTACATGGAGGGTGATGGCGGGGACTGGAGGCATCTGAGGCAGGAGCTAAGGGGCTTGGCATGATTCTGATGAAGAAAAGAATCAATTATTGTTTATTCAAGTGGCAGTAAATCTTAGAGTTAAAAGGTGGGGAAGTCATCTTCAAAATAACCCGACATAATTTCTTACAGAATTTTCCCTGAAATAAATCACTCCTAGATAGAAAGCTGTGAAATCCAGAAGCTTCCACCTGCTCTCTGTGTCCCATGTGTGAATGCCATCTGCCCAGCTGGGCCTCCGGAAAGATCGCAGCATCAGTCACTAGGCTGCTTGTCCAATGCCATGCTGCCACAAGGGGCTGTGGACAATGGCCTCAGATAGTGCGCATTTAGAGTGGTTGTGTCTAATGTTCTGGCTGAAAACAGCTCAGCCCAGAACATGAGGAGTTGGGGGAACGCTGAGCCTAATTGAATGTCTGCAAAAATTTAATCTTCAAAGCCCCTCGGCTCTGGCTTCATCTTGGACTGAAATCATCACGGGTTCCTTCCGCAGTTTGCTGGATAAGCGCTTGGTGCTCACACACTTGGATGAGTTTTTAATCAGGAATGAGACTGAAGAACTTTTCATCTCATTTGGCTGCATTAGCTGAGAAATCAGATCATGAGATCACAGGGACTACAACACATTCTGAAATGGCATGCTGACTTTAGTGTGCTCCTCAGCACTTGTCTCTGAAAAGCAACAGTAACTAGCCTTTAGTAAAGGGGTGCCATCCATCTTTGCATAAACTGTTTTATTTAATACTCCACCCGGGTTCACAGGTGGCATTGCCATCTCCTTTGTTCTAAGAAGGAAAGAGAGAAGAAAGTTGGTACCCTAGCCTAAGCATCCTGGCTCCTGACTGGACACTGTAGACAGCTACCCCACCTCTACCCCATCCTCCCATTCTACAAGGCTCTTCTGGCCCCTAGATGTCTCAAGGAAGTCTTCACTGAGTTCTGAACCTACACACCCTTCAACACACAAAATGAAGGTGCCCCCCCCCAATCTACACAAATGTGTGCACACTGTGTGGAAGGCTGGATTATTGCCCAGCCCACACATGCCCATGGCTTCTGATCTCTCTTGTTAAAGAACCTGTAACCAGGACACTTTACATATAAAACTAAGGTAGAAATCCTAGCTTGGGGTGGGGTATAGCAGGATTTCCAAGTGTTTCCAAGATAACCACAGGCCTCGTAAGAGGGAGATGGGATTCTCATGTAGAAGGTGTGACAACCGAGAGACAGGGTGAGAACAAGAAGAGAGACTGATGGGAAGGTCTTCGAGAACTGGCTTTGAAGACAGTGGTCTGCAGTGGCGTGAATGAGAATGGTCCCTATAGGAAAGACCTCTTAATAGGAGAGGTGATAATTCATCAAACAGTGTGGCCATTCGTTTTAAACTAATTTATAAGACTAACAAATGCCTTTCAATTGATCAGACCAGTTCAACAGAAGCACCATATATGGGCTGCCCATGCATGCTTCCGCATTGCCAGGGCATAAATTAAAAAAAATAAAAATCATACCATGTGGAGCATTTTTTTTAAATGTTTCCATGGTTGTTTTGTCTGTCTGTGTGCCTGTGACCATGTGTGTGTGCCCGGTGCCCTCAGAGGCTTGAACAGAGCTTTGGATTTCCTGGAGTTAAAGACGGTTGTGAGCTGTTATGTGAGTGCTGGAATCGAACCTGGGTCCTCTGGGAAAGTAGCAGGTGCTCTTAACTGCTGAAACATCTCTCCAGCCCCTACATTCCTTTATTTTTAATATGTGTTGTAGGCATAACTATGTCCATGTATGTTTGCATGTGTGAGAACCACCTGGGTTTTCTAGAAAAAGGGAGGGAGGGAGGGAGAGAGGAAGGGAAGGAGGGAGGGAGAAAAGAGGGTGGAGGGAGGCTGAACTAGGGCAGTGAGGGGGAGTGGGCAGGGAGAACAGATGATTAATTTTAGAGTGAGCAGCTTGGACGATACTAAAACACTCACCTTCTGAGAGCAGGACCCCCATGCTCCTCCTTTCTTTGAGAGCATTCAGTATTGATCTGTTGTGTCAAACTGGGAAGCTGTCACAAAAACTATGTTGACTTAATTGTTCTGCTTGGGGGCCCTTGTGCACCCATGAAATTGGCTAAGCAGCAGTAATGCACTGAGGGTTCATAGGAGAACAGCCTACAGATCCTTAGACCCATAACTTACACCAAAGTGTGTAAGGTTTCCTTCAATTTATGTCAAGAAACATTTGCTAAAAATTACACTGACCACATTTATCTTAGTTATTTGTTATCCAAATATAGTTTAGACAGTGGAACTAAAGCAGAAGGTGCTTGGATTAGTAAACACTTGATTCTAACGGGGAGCGTGCATCTGCACGCAGCTGTAGGTGCTGGCGCCTCTGCTTCCAGCCATGTTTGTTTTGAGCAGAGTCTCTCACCCAGGAGGCCAGGGAGCCCAACAGGCCCTCTGCACCCCAGCTCTGAGAGTGCACATGCTTGCCTCATGCCCAGCTTCTCACACTGGTGCTGGGAGCTGAACTCGGGTGCTGGCACTAGGGTAGCAAGAACAACAGCAACAGAACCAGGTCACCAGCCCCTCTGAGGCAGGGTTTGGACAGAGCCATGTCTCCAGCCCCCTTTTAGGCAGGGTTTGGACAGAGCCAGGCCTCCAGCCCCTCTGAGGCAGGGTTTGGACAGAGCCAGGCCTCCAGCCCCTCTGAGGCAGGGTTTGGACAGAGCCATGCCTCCAGCCTCCTCTCATGCAGGGTTTGGAAGCAAAGCCCTTCCTGATAACCACTAGCATTCCACTCCATTTCTTTTTCACAAGATGTGCTAAGAAAACAAGATCCAATCACCACAGACTTTCTGGAATTAGACAACACATGTATCTACTAACAAAGTTACAGTTATAAGATATCAGATGATTAGCATTTTTGGAAATACTCCACAAATACACCAAGACACTTCTGTAGAAAATTGAGTTGATGCTTAGTAAAGAGTAGGTAGCTAGCCTTCAAAAAAAATGAAAAAAAAAAGAAATTTCTCAAGATTTGCATTTTATATTTAAGCCTCTCCCTGTGGGTATTAGAACACTGCTGGCTACCATTTAATGAGCCCCTAAACTGTCCATTATAGTAACCAATTGGCAATCTATAAGCCGATATTTCCCTGAATACATCTGTGCATCTGTTAATACAGCTAAGAATATAAACCAACTATTCCCTTTTTAAAAAACAATAACATTATCTCATAAAACTATCAAAAATAACATGGCATAATCCTAACTTAAAAATGCACGCCAACATGTACAGACACCCTCTCCACGCTGCTCCACCTTAAATGAAGTATAAACAACGCATCTCAATCACTCATTATCTCACAAGGCCATTTGGAGACTGGGGGTGTGGGGTGGGTAGAGCTTAGTGATAGCGCACCTGCACGCAGAGGACCTGAGTTCAATTCCCAGGACCACGAAGGAAGTCTTTCAGCCCAATAGTCTGTCGATGGCATCCAAGACAGACTGCAGTGCCATGAGTAAGACAAATGTTCAGGCCAGGACAACCTGAGTTGTTCCTCAGTTCAACACAGGACAGGACAGGAAATGCCACAAAGTTGGGATCATGTAGCCAACGTGAATAACACCCAATTATTATACAACCGATGATAAGAAGCGCTTGGACAATGGCCCATGTCAATACATAGTTACCTGTCCTGGAAATTTTACTTTGTTTCAAATACAAAAAAGAAAGGAAAGCAAGCAAGCCTATTTTTAAGCCTGGAAGTGAAATACCTCTTCCACGAAGCTGTCCTTCTTCTCCAGCATCTCCCGTAAGGTCTGGAGGATCTTAATGCACAGTTTCTCTTCTTTCTCCATCAGTTTCTTCGTATGATTGATCAGCCTGAAAGCAAAACACGAACCCTTGAAAGGGACACCAGTTTCTCACCAAAATATATACAATATGCTACATGGGAATGGGGAATGGGGCTGAGGGCACAAAGTAACTCAGATACATAATGTCTCAAAACGATGCATCAGTTTGTAGACTTTGCTGAGGGGATTATGTCAGGGCTGCTCAGGTTCAGCATGCTCTTCAGAGTGTGTGATACTCTGCGAAGCAGGGAAACTAACATTCTCCTTACCATCACTTTGCTAATATAAAATATTTACAGCGGTCTGCGTCACCCCGTCATTTATTATTTCCCATGCATTGTAGCGCATCAATTATAACATCACCGGTGCAGGTGATACCACACTGTAGTGAGCCTTCCCCCATTCTCTCAGTCTACCACGTATGATATGACATTGCCTGGCAGACGTGAGAAGTTGCTGTGGTTGGCATCATGACAGCTCGAACACTGCTGTAAACCAGAAAGGAGCGTGCTCTTTCTCCTACAGTGGTGAAGCATGGGGTTCTAGAATCCTCTAGGATCCTCTGTACCGTGAGTGTAACCATCCCAGGAGTCGGCACTGAGTGTAACGTTTATAATCAGGACATGTAACTCAGTCCCCATAGATCGGGTTGTGCAGAAACTGAAGGGGATTACAGTTCCCTGTGACGTGGCAAGAGCTATGGGATATATCTCTCCATTTAGAATGAGTGCCATGGGATGCAACTGAGACGTCTCTCCCTCTAGCTAGGGTCTGGCTAATGTCCTCAGCCATCAGAGTGGAGGACCTCCTCACTGGCAAGAGGTATTTTTGTTGAGGCTGGTCCCCAACAGAAAGGGTAGAATATGCATGGAGCATGGACAATAGTCAGCCTGAGCCTCTGGCCATGAATTATTAATAACATCACAAGAGCCTTAGCCTCTGAAGCAGTGGGGCAACCCTTCCCTCTGCCTGGTGTAGGGTCTGCCAAATCACCCCACTTCTTTTCTTTTGGTTTCTCTAATGCAGTCTGCCTCCATTTTCCAGGGGAATTGATGGATTTCAGCTCCTTCAGTCAACTCCCTCCCATCCCCCATGAGTACAGTCTAGACCTCTGCTGACCAGCAGGGCTCTGCACTAACAGCAACATCCTGTCTGTAGTTTACAATGGGTAGACATTAGCCTCTTACAGCCACAGCGTAGCCTTGTACAGCCATGGAGTAGCCTCGTACAGCCATGAAGTAGCCTCGTACAACCATGGAGTAGCCTCGTACAGCCACAGAGTAGCCTCGTACAGCCACAGAGTAGCCTCGTACAGCCACGGAGTATCAGAGATGTAACCTGGGAACGGGGGTGAGTTCTTATCTCATTTTAATTTATATGACTATGTGTGGCTCGTTTGTGCAGTGGAGTTTTCTGGAAAGGTTCAGAGGGTGGGGGCTCTGAATTTTGTGACCCACTAGGAGGGGAAAAGCAGACCGCTAGAGGCCCTCTTTCTTCTCCACCAGCACCACCCCTGGTCTGGCTTCATTTACTTTGACATGAAGGCTCCGCATCTTATCCTGGCGTCGCTTCCCTCTGGGAAGAGCAGCTCCGGACTGTACAGCACATCCACAAGCACGGAGAACTCGGCCTGCATCATGGGGCTGAACTGCTGCTCCAGGGAGGCCACGACATCCTAAGACAGACACAGAGTGGTCACACGAGTGCCTTTCCAGACGTGACACATGGCCACACCATCCTAAGACAGACACAGAGTGGTCACACGAGTGCCTTTCCAGACGTGACACGTGGCCACACCATCCTAAGACAGACACAGAGTGGTCACACGAGTGCCTTTCCAGACGTGACAGATGGCCACAACGTCTTAAGACAGACACAGAGCCGTCACACGAGTTCCTTTCCAGATGTGACACGTGGCCACACTGTCCTAAGACAGACACAGAGCCGTCACACGAGTTCCTTTCCAGACGTGACACATGGCCACACTGTCCTAAGACAGACACAGAGTGGTCACATGAGTGCCTTTCCAGACATGACACGTGGCCATACCGTCCTAAGACAGACACAGAGTGGTCACACGAGTTCCTTTCCAGACGTGACACACGGTCACGACATCCTAAGACAGACACAGAGCCGTCACACGAGTTCCTTTCCAGACGTGACACATGGCCACACTGTCCTAAGACAGACACAGAGTGGTCACACAAGTGCCTTTCCAGACATGACACACGTAAGAACATTAACCAGGATGGCGATGTGGGAGTTTCATCCAAGATGGACCCTGGTTACCCACACCACCAAATGTTTGCTGTTTACACGTTAGCCCAATCTGGTTTCATTCATTCATTATAGCACAAGGATAAAATGGGTTCATATGAGCCACTGTTCTTATCAAAAATGACTAAGTGGTGGTCACATAAGGGACAGAAATTGGGGTGCAGGTGTACAGCTGCACAGACCAGAGACACATGAGAAGCCAGCCATCCACAGTCGGGGACGGAGGTCTCAGAAAAAAACAAGCCACTGATACCTAGATCTGGGACTTCTGCCTCCAGAATCCTAGAAGAATGTATTTCTGTTTCTTAACGCATCCAGCCTATGGCGTTTTAATGCAGCAGCACCAGAAAATGAAAGCCATGGGTCATTTGCTCACTAGGCCAGACCATGGACGAAGACGTGTAAAAGGACCTGGTGAAGAAAGAGACTGGCTCATTTGAACCCAAGGAATAGAAGTGAACACTGGAAGATAAACTGAGTCAAAATTATGAAAACTTAATTTATTGCATGTATCATTTATAGGACGTTATTTTCACTAATTTTTTTATTGACATAATTATCTTGAGATCAAGGGTCACTACTCACTAAGAAACTATCAGAATATATTGTTATATAACTCACTAAAAAATAAGTCAGGACAATCTATCCAGAAACTACTAAAGAGAAGGTGGTAGCAAAGAGCTTTGGAAAAAAACTTTGCCCCAGTAAGAATTGATAATTTCAACCATATTGCATTATATATAACACTGGGTAGTGGTGGCACACACTTTCAATCTCAGCACTAGGGAGGCAGAGGCAGGTGGATCTCTGTGCATTCAAGGCCAGCCTGGTCTACAACGCGAGTTCCAGGATAGTCAGGGCTACACAGAGAAACACTGGCTCAGAAAACAAGGCTGTATTGTATGACACATTTAAAGAATAGAGAAGCTAGGAAATATTAATGTCACTTCATGTTCTCGTTGTACCTGTAACTTCTCGATGATATTCCTGTAATCCCACGCTGGCCCTCCGAGAGCTTCCTTGAAGCGAGGTCCAGAGCGGGCTGAGAGCCTCCAGCCCATGGCTGCTCTCTGCACCGTACTTGAATGGTTCTTCATGAAGAGTGTGTTCACCTGGCCGTCCAAGTCGACGGGGATTGCAATCCCTCGATTCTTGGCTGAAAGAAAAAGAAAAAAAAAAGGTGGGAAGCATTTCTCTCTCAATTGGGTTAAAGATTTTTAAACATGAACAAAACTCACTAACAAACGTGGAAGAATTTTTTTTTAAGAAAGGAAGAAGAAAAGCCTAAATCTTTAAACTTTGCCCAGCAATTGTTTTGCATGTTTTCAGGTGAAAAAAGCTGCTGAAATTATTTCAGTTCTTCAGACCAATTAATAATGTGTGATCGTTGAACCTTCAAGATCCTATTTGATTTCTTGTGATTAATGTGTGAGGTGGACTCCTTTTCCACATCATACAGAAAGCACCCTAACAAGCATGTAGATCTTTACCTTCCCAGATGCCAAAGAAAATAAAAACTCAGACAGAAAACACACAGCCAAGTCCTGCCAAGCTGTTAATTCAATGAGAGGGTTATGTATGTATTTATGTGTGTAGGTGTGTGCCCACAAAGCTGCATGTGATCAAGTATCTGACGGCAGAAATAGAGAAAAAGGTAAAGGGGATAAGAGAGCTTTCTTGGAAGGTGGCACGTGGTACCTGTCTTTTTTCCTAAGACCCACTGACATATGCATTGTAACAGACTTATGTCTTGTTAATGCTGAGCACTCAGAATGCTTGTCATAAAGAAAACAGAAGGGTTATGGCATTTCTGCTGGACTGAGTAAAGAGGCAACCAGGCCACTGAACAAAACAGGCCCATGAAAGACTGGCTTTGGGTTCACTGGGGTCATTTGAGCTACTCAAGAAGCTACCTGAATCATGGGAGAAGAAGGCCCTCTTCCTCTGATTAGAAAACTAGGAAGTCTGATGTAGCTGTTTTCATCCAAAGAAAAGTTAGAGAAACATAAAAATCCTCTTAAAAAAGAAGAGTTTCTAACTGTAGGGAGCCCGTAATGAAGACTTGCAGATAAGGGTCCCTAAATGTAGGATGTCAACGGTCCAGACTTGCAGAGAAGGGTCCCTAACTGTAGGGTGCCAACGGACCAGACTTGCATAGAAGGGTCTCTAACTGTAGGGTACCAATGGTCCAGACTTACAGAGAAGGGTCCCTAACTGTAGAGTGCCAACAGTGAAGACTTGCAGAGAAGGGTCCCTAACTGTAGGGTGCCAACAGTGAAGACTTGCAGAGAAGGGTCCCTAAATGTAGAGTACCAACGGTGAAGACTTGCAGAGAAGGGTCCCTAACTGTAGGGTGCCAACAGTGAAGACTTGCAGAGAAGGGTCCCTAACTGTAGGGTGCCAATAGTGAAGACTTGCAGAGAAGCAGGACAGAGATTGACATGACCCCAGAGATCATCAGACAAAGGGTATGTGAAGAGGTACAAGGGGGCAGGTCCAGCAGAGAGGGAAATGCATGGAGACTCCAGGCACCAAGAAAATCCCCCTTTAACACCCACTGTTGTTCCCTGTCTGTCTAATGAATGCACACACATGTGCACACACATGCATGGATGCATGAACACAAAGGGAAGTTCCCATGTCATTTGTCCAGATCTTCTCATAGAATTCCAGGTCAACTTCCTTATTTCTGCAAGGATTATAGGCTAGGAATAGACCTTCCAAACTGCCACCCCCCCCCATCTCAGTCATTACCCATGACTACATAAAGTCCCAGGGATTGCAAATAAAACCATTAGTACTGAGAACAATGACATCCTGTGAAAACAGATGATTCCAGGAAACACAAGTAATACCGAATTCTAATTATTGTCCCTAGAAAATCTGAGTAGATGCCATACCTAAAAACTTTTAAAGAGAGAAAAAAAGATCTTGGAAATTAAAATATGATTGTAAAAATAAATCTTTCAAAGACTAACCAAAAAAGAAAAGGATGGGAACAAAAAGCAGCCAGCTGGAGAAGGAGGTCACGGAATCAGCTAGAAGATAAAGCATAAGAGACTAAAGGGAAAATAAAGAAATATTATGAAGCAGTGAGGGCCAATCCAGGAAGATATTGACCTGACAAATGAAGATTACAAAAGGAAGCAAAAGACACATTCATTGTAAAGAATTAATAAACTAATGAGAGACTGGAGGGATGGCTCAGTGGTTAAGAACACTGGATGATCTTGCTGGCTGGGATTTGGTTCCCAGCAGCCACATGGTTCAGCTGCCTCTAACTCCCATTCCTGTGAATCAGATGCCCTCTTCTGGCCACTTAAGGCACTGCATGCCTGTGGTGCACATACAGAAAAGCAAATATACACATAAAAATCAAAATAAACTTTTTAAAGAGAATTTTTTGGTTTCTGAAGCAGGGTGTTAAGTCTCTGAATAAAGAACCAAGTGGTTGCTAATGGGCTTAAAAAAGCATAAAAGTCACACCCTGGTGAAACTGTAGAATGTTGCCAAGGGTCAAACTGTATCCCTAAAAGCAAACTTTGACATCGAGTTGTCAGCACCTGAAAATGTGACCTTATTTTGCTATAGGGTCTTTATATGTGTCGTCAAGATGAAGGTCCTCCTGAATTGACTCTGCCCTAATCCACATTGACTGTTCCATATCAGAGAGTGAGAAGAGACACAGATGGAGAAACGTCATGTGAAGGTGGAAGAGAGACTAAGTTAGGAGCTACAAGCAAGCGGTGCTAACAGCCGTCAGCAAACAGCAAAACTAACAGAAAGGCCAGGGCCAGAAATTGCCTGGAGTTTCTGGAAGAGCCTGGTGCCACCAACACCCAATTGTGAGACCATGATCCTCCAGTACTGTAAGCCACATGTCTCTGCTCTGTGAAGCCACTAAGAATGTCAACTTGTGATGGACTAAATGAATACAATGCCAGGTCAGCATAAAAAGCTTAAGGATGTTGAGGAAGAGGAGATTCCTACAAAGCTCAGGCTGGTGCTGAATTCCTGCCTGCGGGGCTGGATGGCAGAAGGGTGGCGTCGACTGTCCGTGGACAAAAGGGTTTGAGAGCGATAACCTGTATATGACTGAATCTCAAACATGATCCTCCAATAAGAACATTCCAGAATAGATGCCTGAGAAACTTTTCTCTGAGACTCCTATGCACAAAATACATCGCAGAAGAGAGAAGAATCCAAGAAAATGTCAAATGAGCAGAAGAAACTAGGGCAACTCAGCCTGAGCTGGAGTGGGAGAACAGCTGGGAGCAGAGGGTTATTTCTCATGACACCTGAGCTAGGGAGCCTCTTCCGTCAAAAAATGTTTAGCTCCACAGACCTCACTTCCATTGCAAATAGTTACACATTTAAACATCACAATTTACAAGTTCCAACAGAGAAGAGTTAATTCTATTCCAACATGGAATGCAAATACGACAAATCACAGCCATGGAAACCAGTAACACATCCAACAAGAAGCAGAGCGAAAAGGAGCATGGAATGGGGGACAGCATTTCCTTTTGATGCCTTGTGAAAGGACATACAGTAGTAGTGTAAAGGGGGAGAGAGAGGAGGGAAGAGGGAGAACACAGGAGGGGAGAGGAGGGGAGAGGAGGGAGAGAGGAGAGGAGGGGAGGGGAAGAGGGAAAACAGAGCAGGGAAGAAGAGGTGAAACGAGGGTGAGCATAGGAGACTGAAGAAGAGAGAGGAGGAAAAGGAGATGGAAGATGAAGAGAAAGAGATGGGAGAGAGAAGAGGTGGAAATAGGGAGAGAGAGAGGCTCGCAAGATAGAAGGGGAGAGGGTAAAAAGGGAGACAGAGAGAGGAGGAGAGGGGGAGAAAAGGGAGGGGTGGTAAAGAACACAAGTAGAGAGGGGGGAGGAGGGAAAGAGGTAACGGAAGGTAACAAAAAAAGAGAGAAACAGAATAAGAATCAGACTTCCTTACAGATAGTGAGGGAAATACTAGACAGAACTGTCCCGCTGATGAAAATTCTCCATTAGAAAAGTACAATCACTCCTCTGAAACAACAGTTTGTGCTGGCAACACAGAGCCAGGAACCAACTTAAACACCAATCCCAGCTGAAGGCCTAGGAATGCTGGTAGCTGGGAGCTGCCCTCCCGACCCAGTGCACTGCTGCCCAGATACTCAAACAGATTCCTGTTGCCCCTGATCAATCTCCCTTTGAAGCACACGGTGTCTGTCCACAACTGCTGCTCACCGCACCATGGCACCTGAAGGACAGGCACCCTCCATACTGTTGAGCAATGCATGGTTTTGTAGGTACTTATCTCCCTCCACGGCACAACTCCACTGAGACTTTTGCTCTTCCCTGTTGAAAGGAGCTGCGGGCTGGGTTCCTGCCACCTGGCTCCTGGCTGCCTGGCTAGCTTATACCCCAAAATAACAACACACAAATTGTATTCATTTAAACACTCCTTGGCCCATTAGCTCTAACCTCAATGTGTGTAGCACCACGAGGTGGCGACTTACCAGGAGGATTTTAGCCTACATCCATCTTGGGTTGGAGCTTCACTGCATCTGCCTCAGAGGGGAGAGCTATGGCGTCTGAGCTCACTTCCTCTTCCTCCAAGCATTGTGTTCTGTTTACTCCACCCACCTATGTTCTAACCTATCAGGTCAAGCAGTTTCTTTATTAATTAACCAATGAAAGCAACAGATTGATATGACACTCCCACATCATTTCCCCTTTTTCTGTTTAAACAAAAAAAGGCTTTAACTTTAACATAGCAAAATTACATATAACAAAACAGTTATCAAGCGAAAATTACAGTTATAATATTTATATCTATTTTATCTTTTATCATAATAAAGGAAAACAACTATAACTATCTCTTTTTCAACTGCATCAAAGACTCCAGAAGGATAAAATATTGCCTAAGTAAACAAGTAAGAAACTTCCAAAACTCTAGAAGTGACAGAGGTATCTCGTTGCCTGGACAGTAACCCAAAGTTCTTTTTTACCACTGGGGCATCCATCTTTTCTTTATTAATTAACCAATGAAAGCAACAGATTGATATGACACTCCCACATCACTTTCCTGGCCATTTCCCATGTGAGCAGCATCTGCTTTGCACGTCTGAGTGACTGAACACAGGACAGTGTCCCTTCAGGGCCACTGTCCAACCAACCTTGTAAGCTCCTGGCTTCCCTCACAGAGCATTGTGGCCAGCTGCCACCTCCACTTAAACCCTGTGCTCATGGCCCATGCACGGGGCAGATGCATGAGGCGGCCCCCACCATCTAGGGACAGCTGCTAAGAATACAGCAGATACAGAGACGGCTGAGGGGTTCAGAGTACACACTTCCAGAGGGTCTGAGTTCAATTCTCAGAACCCAGGTTGCCCTCCCCTGGCCTCCATGGTCTGTGCTCATGTGCACAAACTCACACCCATGACACACACAGATACACATGATTTAAAACAACAATAAAAAATATTACGACACAGGAAACACTGTGGCAACGCTTTTCTGACGACATCCATGGACACTTAGTTTAATGAGTCTATGCCTGTGGGTGCCCACAGCAGCACATGCCCACCCAGGACCCATCTGTGAGCCGCTGCTCCACACCCTCTTCCATGGAGGCACCTGAAGGGAAAGCTGAAGAAACTCCACCAGCCCGGAGTGTCAGATTTTTCTCTTCCCCAAGCTATATGGCTGTTTTAGGTCCAGGGTCCTAACTTGACGTGAACTGTACCGTATGAACTCCAGGTAAAATAAGCCACTCTCCCGGGCCTGGATGTGAACTGCAGCCAATGGTTAAACCAGGCCTGGGTGTGAACTGTAGCCAAAGGTTAAACCAGGCCTGGGTGTGAACTGTAGCCAATGGTTAAACCAGGCCTGGGTGTGAACTGTAGCCAATGGTTAAACCAGGCCTGGGTGTGAACTGTAGCAAAAGGTTAAACCAGGCCTGGGTGTGAACTGTAGCCATGGTTAAACCAGGCCTGAATGTGAACTGTAGCCATGGTTAAACCAGGCCTGGGTGTGAACTGGAGCCATGGCTAAATCGTGCCTTTGACGCTATGAAAGAAGATTATCCCTGCAATTGAGTAAAATGCATTTGAGTTAAAATAAGCTAAGTGTCCACACAACAATGACAACCATTTGAAGGGTGGGAACACATCTCTGTGGTAGGAAACATGCCCAGCATACACGAAGCTCTTGGTTTGTTCCCCAGTACCTCAAGACAAGAACAAACTAAATTTAAAAATTAACAAACTCTACAAACATGACCCAAAATAGGTCCTCTGTTCCATCAAAATAATACAGTTATTAATTTGAAATCAAAACAGAAACTACTGAGTTAGATTTCCATAGCTTATTTAAAAGGCACCAGGAGTGGTGGTCAGAAAGGAGGGCTGGGATTAGGAAAAGTATTTGTTTTATCTTGTTTCCAAGAGCATTAGGTATGAAAACATCATTTTCAAGTCAAAACCACGATCAAAATGGAGTCAAAAGCCATCAAGCTAGAAACATTTTGGGAGCTGTGTTGTCTACACTGCCGGGTACAGCAACAAGCAGCCAATGAGTCTGGTATGCCTGCCATTCTTCCTGCCTACAGCATGTGACAAGGTCATATTAAGGTTCTTATACAGAGGCACTCCTCTTGGGCCTCTAAGTCAGAACCACTGCCTGGCTGAGGACATGTCTGCGTCAGAGGACAGGCATCCGAGTCCCTAAGGAACGAGTGGGAGAGGAGGGGGCCACTGCCTGTGCACCTGGCTTTGGGAGACCTCTGCCTTCTCATGAGTGAGCCACCTTTATCCATGGGTATTTTTAGTACATGGCAAACCTCCTAATTAGCCCTATAAATCCTGAAATTCCCTGGATATGACAAGTCTTTTCAGGGGCTTTAAGACAGAATCAAAATCTATTTCTAATTATAATTCATTAAATATTGTGTGCTATGTGAATGTTTTTAATTAGCAGAAACCACGTATGGTATCTGCCAGACCAAACCCTCTGAAAACACATACGGGTCCATGATAGGTGCCATGGGGAAAAATTCTTGGACGTGCACACTGACGGGTGTGGGGAAGGTGAGCAGGAAGAGTGAGCACTAATTAGAAAACTGTGGTTGACTGTCAACCCATCCGAGCCAGAACGGCTGGAGCTGTAGGACGAAGGTGTGGGTGGGAGCTGCACCCGTTCTCCAGCACACCTATGTCTGTGATAAATCCACGTGTGTGTGTGTCTGTGCGTGTGTGTGTGTGTTCATCGGTGCAAGGATCTGTATGTGCACACATGCGTGTGTAGCGGTCAGAAGACAGATGTGTTTCCTCAGGCTCCACCTTCCTCTGGTAGGCAGGGTCTCTCACTAGCCTGGAATTTGGAGAGTAACCTAGGTAGGCTGGCCAATAAGCCCCAGGGGTCCACCGACCTCTGCCTCTCTGGTACTGGGATTCCAGGCACAGGCCACAATGCCATGGCATTTTTATATGGCTTTAGAGACTGAGCTCGGGACATTCTGCATGTGCTTCACTCTCTGAGATTTCCCCAGCCCACTGGAGTATTTACACAGGGAGAACGTTGAACGTACGGATACACACTTCCTTGTGAACTCAACTCTACCACATGGACGCACGCCCCATTAATCCTCTACTTGAACAAAGCTATACTTTTTATGGCCACTCAGGAATGAGACTTGGAGGCCTGGCTAGTCATCTGGAAAGATAAACTTGAGTGGAGTCCATACCACGAAAGCTGTAAGTAAATGCAGTGTATTCTAGGTATTCAAGACGTCTCTCCCTTCCTCTACCTCCCTTCTTCTCTCTGTCTCCCTCCCTCACTCTCTCCTTCATCCCTTCCCCTTTCTGCATTTTCCTCACTCTGTGAGACAGGAGAAACTCACAGTCTTTATGGCCTCCCTCAGCCTTCTGAGTGCAGAGGAGAGCATCGCTCACCTCCAGGGAGCACACGGCTTTTCACAACAACACCCAAAAGATGCAGACAAATCAAAATATGAAAATTCTCTGAGAATTAACAGCACCTCAGAGTGGCAAAAACTCTTCTGAGGATGAAATTAAACCTTCAAAGAAGTGGGCTGGGATAAGAGCTCAGGCAGCAAAGCGCATTGCTTGTTGAATCCCCTCCACCAGAGCAAGCCTAGCATGGCGGTGTGCACCCAAAACCCCAGCACTGGGGAGACAGAGACAGGAGGAGCCCTGGGCTCCCTAGCCAGCCTGCCTCACCTACTTGGCAAGTTCCAGACCAATGTAGAACCCATCTAAAAGACAAGTTACTCTCTGAGCTAAACACACCTACACAGAAACATGTGCATAAGCTTCCACAAACTAAAAAGCCCCAGAAGAATTATAAATCCCTTATGCTACAAAATAAAATTGCAATGACATTTTAAGAAAATTTGTTACCAAATAGTCAAAAGTCTCATTTCCCAACATGTAAGGGTTGAACTCAAAACACAGGAAGGGCCCTGTTCACAGAAAAGGAAATACCAACAGCTCGATCATATAGCACAGTTTTCTTCCCCATGCATAGATGAGAAAAACACATTAAAACTCTAACAATATGACGAAATCCAAACACGAAGTTAAGGAGAAGGGTTCTCTGGCATGGCTGGTGGTTAACAACACCTCTGGCAGAGCAGTTGTCACAACACAGAAGGTCCACTCTCAGCCATCAGCTCTATTCCCTCATGTGAGAGGTGACCGCAGACATCAGATGTTTAAAACAGGGTGAGGTCGGGTTAGCGCCACGCAAAGGCTGTTGAGCCACGGGAACGCGCGTTCATTTCTCGGCAGCATGCACTTTACTCTTGCAAACATCACAGATCGTGCTCTGAGTGCCAAGAAAGGCTCGAGAACTTTCTAACAGGTAAGGCACTCAGCTTACGCTTGCTTCTTCTTTATTTACAAGTTGTATCTACTCTAGAAATTCCCTGGGGGCGAAGTATGCTTGATAGAGTGGATTTACTTCAGCTACAGTGATACCTTCCAGATAGTGAGGAATCACTAAACAATCAGTTAAACTAGTAAGTGAAAAGTGTATATAAAATAGTATGCTATATTATAACTTATTGCAAGTAATTGTTTTATAAAACAGTGCATTTTAAGGTTATTTTGTTTTGATTCAGCATTTGCTTTTCTGGGGTCTCTCTTTTGCATTGTTCAGGATGGAAGCCAGGGACCTGCACACAGGAGGTAGCTAAGGAGTAGCCTGAGCTACTAATGAAGATATAAAACCATAATCACAAGACTACATGACGTCAAACCCTTAGACTCCCACTACAATGCCCCCAGCAAATTCAAATAGACATTCATTTAATACACTCTCTAAAGGGTTAACAGGTTTACATTTCTTTCATTTTGAGAACGACTGGCTTGAAGTTTGTGTTCATTAGGCAAAGCATTTATAAGAGACATTTCCTGCAATTTCCTTGTAGAAAATCAATACTGTGGCCAAACAGCTACCCAATATGAATCCCCCCAGATCAAAGGCCAATGATGAAGTGCATAGGCAGAATTTTTCCTAAGTAAAATTATATGGAAGTCATTCGTAGATGTGTTTGCTGGAAGCGTTTCTGTCACGTGTTTTACAGGAACGGGTAAACTGAGGAAAGGCGTCTAACCCTGCGTGTCTAGAGATTCCCATGGCCTTGACATTCCTCAGCACTCGGCAAGCCCTTACTGCTCTCGGGGAGGGAAGGGCCGACAGAGTGAGTGGCCTTCCGCATTCAGTGCACACGACAGGAAGAGGATGAAGTGGTTTGGAGGAGAGACAAGTTGAGCTAATAGTACCAGAGAGCACTTGAAAAGCAGGTGTTTCACACAGGTAAACTATAATTCATATTTGCATGTATAAGGAATGTGTTTGCCAATTCATAAATGCATCAAAATGCATCCCCAACCTTGTGATATTTTACACATAGATTATTCTATATTCTCTTAAATATCAAATATTCTTAGATGTTTAAGCTGTGCCAAATTTCAGTGTTTTACGCATTTGGAAAGAAAGCTGAAATAAAAAAGGTAGCGCATGTGAGCAGAAAAGCTTCACACCGGTGCCCCCAGGGCTGGACTTCACGAGAGGCCACTCTTGGAGACTGCCGATGTCTCAGGAGACCTGACCTAACCAGAGGGGGTGGTGACTGGGCTCAGAAACAGGTCTGTTTTCAGGACAGATGGGAGAGTCCCAGCAACCAATGACGACACACCATGGTGTCTCCTGCTTTCCCGCTGTACAGAAAGGAACACAGAAACAGCTGGTTCTCTCTGGGCCCCGCTTCTGCGGTCCTCAGTCCTTCTCTGTCTGTGAAGCCCCAGCCTTCGCTCAAATCATAGGAACAGTGATTCTGTTTATGAGGAGATGCCTGATCCTAGAACCACACGCAGGTTAATGTGACCTTTAGCTCAAACTTGCTGTCATGTTTTCTTCTGATACTAGCCAAGGTAAAGTCATTGTAGTCCATAGATGGTCCTAAGTCAACACACACCCGTTGTGGGGGCTAACATCTCACTGCTAACAGGACTTAGAAACACTAGAAAACACTTCAGAGGTGTCTGTGGGGTGTTTCCAGAGATGCTTAACCAAGGACAGACCCACCCTACACAGGGTGGCACCAGCCTGTCAGCTGGAGACCCCAACTGAATAAAAAGGAGGAAAGCGGAGCCACCAGCACCCGTCTCTCTGCTTCCTGGCTGTGGTGCAAGGTGGCCACTGCTGGAGACACCCTTGTCACCACGCCTGCCCCACCACAATGGACCGAGCAAGGACATGCCCCACCCTTTCCGCCTCACGCTGCTTCCCTCAGAGTTCTGTCGTGGTGACAAGAAAGTAGTTCATTATCCTGCTTATCAGAAGCAGGTTTGCAGGCCCTGAGGGCAAGGACCACGAAGCTGCTGTTTCCAGAGTCTCCACTCTGAGTGAAGAAAACAGCAGTCTGAGAAATAAGAGAGTTCAAACAGCAACAAGAAGCAGGAAGGGAAAGGAATCTTATATGAAGATGTTTATGTATGATTGATCTATATGGCTGAAAAGGAACTATGAAGATATGATAACATGGTATGAGGTGATATGATAACATGACATGATGTGATATGGTATACGATGATGGTATGAAGGACTGGGATAATATATGGATATAGGATACAACATGAAGATATGCTATGATTGTAAGTCATGATGTGATATGATAATATGATGATGGTGTGATAGTATAAATGATATGGTAATATAAAATTATATGATATGCATATATATGATAATATATGATAAGATGATGATATACCATGACACACACAGTATGATGACATGAAGATGATGTTGCATGAGTTCTAATTGGTCTTAATAATAAAAACCAGGAGCCAGATATCAGGGGGAGAAAGCTGAAAGATCAGAGAAGCAGAGCAGCCTCTATGAAACCCTCAGACTGAAGGGTATCCTGTCTCTAAAGTCCTCAGACTGAATGCCATGAGCTCCTGTCTCCTCCCACTTTATATTCCTCTCTCTGCCCACCCACATCACTTCCCATCTCCACCTCCCTGGTGCTGGGACTAACGGTGTGAGCCACCACCGCCCGGCCTCTGTGGCTAACTAGTGAGGCTAGCTCCATACTCCGATCTTCAAGCAAGCTTTGTTTGTCAAAGCACAAACTAAATATCACCACATGTGGTGATGATATAATTGAATGATGATATAATGACATATGATCATACAACATGAGTGCTGGCGGCCATGTCAGAGAAGCAGCAGGTGACAGTTGACATGAGGATCTCAGGGCCCCAGGAGGCCAGTCCCTGCAGACCTCAGAACGTCTTTTGCTTCTGCTGGGCAAAGCTTCACTTCTTTGCCGCGGCCATCCCTCTCTGGCATCTGGCATAGCGTGGATGGGTGTGGGAAGATCCCCACTGCCCATCATGTAGTGATTACTTCCTGAAAACATCTCGTTCTGCTGGGCATTTTACCTGTGGATTATTAAGATGATTTCCTCCTAAGCTGTACTATTTAACTGAACCTAAGCAATGGTTTTATTATATAATAATGGTGATTATGCAATAATGGTGTTAGTTTAAACAGGATATTGGTGACTGGGGTTTTTTAATAACTATAATAAGGGATTATTATAGAGGTTAGTTTAGTGAGAAAATTAATATAGTAAAGGTAGGATAAAATGCTGCCCCTGCCTCTGATAAAGCAGAGGCTGCAGAGGATAAAAAATAAAACAAGGAAGTGTCACACAGCAAGAATACATGAGCTTCTATTGAGGATCTATATAGAAAAACATCTGAGTCCCAGTAGCCTAACTAGCTTAACTCCTTTCTTAATGTTGGGAGATGTGTTCATGGGATTAGGAGTGCATCACAGCTGAAACAAGGCTTTGAAAATAACTTAAAGTTAGACTAAGATGTTTCTGTCAAATAGTGCAGAGGTGAAAAACCCAAGAAGACAATCTGAAGTTTCAGAAGGGCACAGAGTTGAATGAGGAACCCGTTTAGGTCAGAGGACAGGAACAGAGCGGTCCAATCATTGTCCAGTGACGTATATTCCTTGCTAGGATTGGTTGATGACAAATCTGTAACAAGTTGCTTGGGTATGAATATGTGGGTTCCTGGGATAATTTGTTTTTCACCTGCAATGGTAAACTGTTTAACCATGGAAGGGATATAGAAAACATGCCACTTTTTACTTGTATTCATGGTAAACATTCATTTGAAAATTAGACTGTACCCACACTGTGATTTTTATATTTCTTGAAAGATTTTGCTGGAGTATATAGGCTGTAATGGGAAAACAGAGAAGAGAAAGAAAATGCCAAAAATGAGAGAATAAGTAGGAAGAAAACATCAGAGAGACAGAAGGGACATTTCTGGAGAAAATAGAACATAAGAATGCACTCCTACCCACAGTGAGGTGGATCCCAGCACTGCTACCCACAGTGAGGTGGATCCCAGCACTGCTACCCACAGTGAGGTGGATCCCAGCACTGCTACCCACAGTGAGGTGGATCCCAGCACTGCTACCCACAGTGAGGTGGATCCCAGCACTGCTACCCACAGTGAGGTGGATCCCAGCACTGCTACAGTGAGGTGGATCCCAGCACTCCTACAGTGAGGTGGATTCCAGCACTGCTACCCACAGTGAGGTGGATCCCAGCACTCCTACCGACAGTGAGGTGGATCCCAGCACTCCTACAGTGAGGTGGATCCCAGCACTGCTACCCACAGTGAGGTGGGAGGCAAAGAAAGGAGAAGTCATGGGCTGGCATGCAGGGAAACAACAATGAGACCTTGTCTCGGATAAGGTTGACGGTAAGGAATAGCTGTGAGGGTGTCCACTGACCTTGACATATGAACCATACATGCATGTGCCTGCATTCACACACACATAATACCCATAAACACACCTATTATGCACAAAATTATGTAATAATTAATACAAAACTACATACAGGCTTGAGTTTACACAGCAGGAAGCATCTATGAGAATTCTTATCCTCACTCCCCCTTAGTTTAAATCCCTGGCCTGTAGTGATGTGTCGTTTGTGTTTTAACAGATAAAGCTTGCCTGAAGATCAGAGTGCAGAGCTAAGCCATTAGAGGCCAGGCAGTAGTGGCACACACCTTTAATTTCAGGACTCTGGAATACAGAGTCAGAAGAATCTCTGTTAGTTCAAGGCCACCCTGGACTACAAGATTGAATCTGTCTAAAAGAGAAACAGAGCTCACACATAGGTAGTCTCAGCACTTGGGATCCCATATCTTTAACCCCAGCACTAGGAAGATGGAGACAGGAGTGATATGGCTGGGTGGAGAGAGAAGTATAAGGTGGGAGACATGAGCTCAGTGCAGTATGAAGATAGTCCCTGTAGTCTGAGAATACAGTCTGAGGACAGGATCACCCTTTTAGTCTGAGCACTGATAGAGGTAAAAGGTCTCTCTAGTGGCTGGCCTCACTGCTTCTCTGACCCTTCAGCTTTCAGCCCCTGATATCCGACTCTGGGTTTTGTTTATTAAAACCAATTAGAATTTATGTTACACTTGTCTTCATCCCATTTGCAATGTTGACAACTCAGTGTATAATAGGCCTTTGAATGATACAGATTTCACACAAACTAGAATGTTAAAAACAAACAAAAAAGCCTATCGCCATAAAAATTATTAACATCAGGTTCTCATTAATAAATAAGATAATTCCACAATTAAAAGTAAGATAATTAGTTAAGCCATTCTTACAAAATCTCACTAAGCCATATTTTAAACATAATACCCCTTTGAAATTTGGAAATATGAATATACTTTTCTCCCAAAACTCTGCTATGTTGAGAATCAGTTGCTGAACCTTGGTCTTCCACTTAAACAAAAGAACAACCTGTTTGTGAGGTTCTAGACCGAAAAGCTGCCTGTGTAGCCCGTAGCACAAACCCAGTAACTTCAGGAAACGTGCAACTGAGGCAAACCAGACCCCTGACTTACCCACTTCAGCCAGCGCTCGGATGCAGGACTCCACCGAGGCCTTCTGGGCTGGGCTTGGCCAGGTGCAGTTGTAAATTCTGAAGGCAGATTGCAGCAGCTGGATAAAGACGGGCTGGTGGGTCTGAAAACAGAAGGAAAGTGATCATTCTATGTCATTATGCCACGGTCCCTAAGCCACTAACATGCCTGAGGAGCTACACCTTATCAGACAATAACACATAGTGTTGTGTGCTCCAAAGCCACTCACAAACACCTGACCACACAAAATGTCTTGTGTGTCAATAGCATCAGAGGAAACATGCCAGACAATACAGAAGATTGGTCACTTGTGTTCTACTATAATCGTGTGTGTGCGCATGTATGTGTGCGCTTATGTATGTGCGTGTGTGTGCACGCACACACGTGTGTGAGTGCATGTGTGCATGTGCTTGCACGCGCATGTGTAGGCCAGAGCTGACCTCAGCCATCTTCCTCCGCCATTCTCCACTTTATTCTGGTTTCTCACTGAATCTGACGCTGTGTCAGCTAGACCAGCCAGGTCACTAAGCTGCAGGGTGTCCCTGTCTCTGACCCTGCAGGGGCCTCTACCACATCCAGTGGAGAGAAAGCCAAGGTTTACACCTTCAAGATTTTGTCCCTCACGGCAACAGACACCAAAAGAGACATCAGATCTCAGACATGCGGAAACCCATTACATAAAACCGTGTGTGTGTGTGTGTGTGTGTGTGTGTGTGTGTGTGTGTGTCCAACTTATCTTTTTTTTTTTTTTTTTTTTTTGGTTTTTCGAGACGGGGTTTGTCTGTGCCTTTGGAGCCTGTCCTGGAACTAGCTGTGTAGACCAGGCTGGTCTCGAACTCACAGAGATCCGCCTGCCTCTGCCTCCCGAGTGCTGGGATTAAAGGCGTGCGCCACCATCGCCCAGCTAGTGTGTGTGTCCAACTTATAATTCCTTTAAAAAAGTAAGGATTGGGCAAAGAGCTGTTATGGTGCATTTAGAGACTAGTGAACAAAACTGTCGATGTTCTGGGCACTTTTTCCTGATATCGTTGATTGAAGGACAGCAGGATCTGCTGGGAACTCACGGAATACAGGGTTGAGCAATTGTGTTCTCCACATAGACGAAACTAGAGGACACTCAGTGCGACCCTGTGGTGGTATGCGAACTGAGCGTCATCTTTCTTAGTCGTGAATTTCCCTTGTGAAGCACACATTTTAATAAGATGCTCTACAGATATGCTGTAACGTATCTGGCGCTTTCCTCATTTGTGGACATTTAAGGATGGAAAGCACAACTGTTTTTAAGTATTTGTGAAGACTTGAAAACCTTAATGTTTTTAACCTTTAGGATAAATTACTAACAGGCGGCAGCGGCCCAGGTCTGACCCATCTGAACAATCGGCCATTATTTCAGCACTTGGTCCTTTGCCTACAGATGTGAAATGTCTTTTAGTACTTAACAGGAGGGCAATGACTCAATTTTAGGAGGCAGTCTCTCAATGTAAAATGAAGTCGGGGTTTGGGGAGCGATCACCAAGTGGGAGAGGTCGTGGGAGGACATGGGGGGTCTCTGATCTTTCATCTGATTAAATGATGTATAAACTGGATTGTGTGCTAAAGTATAAGTATTAAAGTGGGTCAGAACAGGCAAATAAATTATAAAAGCTAAGAGGCACTAAAATGAATGAAAACACACAGGAAACACTGGGACTAAAGGAAGAGAGGAGAGTCAAAGGTGTCACAAAATACAACAACGTACACACACAAAAATGCCACCATGAAACCCACTCCTCCTTCTTATTATGAATAAGTTAATATGAAAATAAAGTTTGGTCAAGTCAGAAAGGGGATGACGCTAAGTAACACAAGAGACAGTGTTTCTCCGGAGAATCAGAAAGGACGACCGAGCCAGATAGTTTCCCAGGTACTGGGTTCAGTTACCTGCAGGCTGGTACTGTTGTCTGAGAAGGGCGAGTTGAAGAAGCCGCTCACGATGTTCATGACTGACTCGGTCACACATCTCTCCAGGAAGATGTCTGCGTGTTTCCTGTCGGTGGTGGTGTTACAGACCTGGAGAGAAGAGAAAGCCAAGCCTCTACATTACGAGTCGGTAGTGGAACCTTCTCAACATTGCCCTCCGAGAGTTCTCCACAGCCATTTCTGTGCTCGGTGACACTGTTACAGATGGGATGGTTTCTGACCAAATCCGCTAAAACACCAGTCCACTGCAGCTTCCCATTAAGCCTCTCCGTCATTTCAACCTCGGCTGTCCCTTCAGTCCCCAGGCCCTGTGTTAACTTGTTTTCTTTATTTTTTCCAGGCCAACCTCCCCCTTAGTCCCCAAACTTGATTTTGACGAAAACCACTCCCACTCCCTGAGAGGAAGCCAAAGAGTGAAAAGCCGTCATGAGTACAAAGGGATGAGAAGAATTCGTGGTGACTTGTGTCGACATGCATTTTCCCTTAAAGTACCTGGGCCCATGTGAAGAGGCGTGGGTACCATCTGAGGGGTGTTGAGATCTGCATGTGGGATGTCCTCTGCGGGCCCACGGGTCCCCAGTCAGTGGTGCTATTTTAAATAATGAAGAGGTGTGCCCAACATTTCACATGTTGGCGGGACACTGTCTTATACAAAGTTTACCCCACGCATCTGTTATTAACTTACAAAAGATCTCATGTCTTATGACTTTTGTGTTCGCAGCTCATCTGTGGATCGTAGCCCAGTGGCCACGGGTCGGATATGCTTGGGAAGTAGAGCCTTGCTGAGGAAGCAACTTGCTCACTGTTGTCTGGGCACTGAGGCTAAAAGCCCCACCCACCTCACTTCCTGTTTGATCAAGGAGAGGAGCCCCAGTTGCACAGGTCTGACAATCTTCAGTCACCTGCTGCTACCTCTTCCCCTCCTGTAGACTGTACCCTCAAACTGTGAGCTGAAGTAAACCCCCACACTCAAGCATCTTCCCGGGCATCTCATCACAGAAACAGAAAAGAGAGGAAAATGGAAGCATAGATCTAAAGCCTTCCCACACTCTCTTCTCCAAGGCCCTTGGCAGGACAGGTTGAGGCCCAGAGCAGCCCTGGAGCTGGGGGCCTAAGCAGCCTGCTGCCCCTGCCCTTTTGCTGAGCTGTATTTCCAAGTCGGGCCGACGAATTGCGAAAGCTAAGAGTTGTGATTGAAAACACACAGGAAGTATGGACGCAGAGAGAGCGGGAGTGGAGGGTGGGAGAGAAGACTAGAAACCGAGGCAGGCAAAGAAAACAAATAGAACAAAGGGTGAGGCCAGGGATGGCGGCCATCTGCTCCAGATGTCCTTGGGCAACAGAATTTCTCTGCGATGTCTGACTTTTCAATAAGGGACTTCATCAAAAGAACAAGTGGATGTGGTTTAATTTGATACCACTCTAAAACTTTTCACACAATTCCATAAAAGAGGAAACTTCCCTTCTCAAACCATGTGTCTCAGAGCTTCTGGCTGGGAGAACGGGGCTGTTATTACCAGAATTAAATGTGTGGAGGGGAGGGGAGCAGGGTTCGTGTCCTAAACCCCTTTCCATATGTGTAGTACATTTTCCCTCCCCCCCAAAACAACACACACTTATATAACATTCTCTGAACAGAACGGGCTTCAGTATAACTCACAGTGTCAGGCTATTGGGGAAACCGTATGATTTAAAGGGAACAAATTTGTCTAATTATGGAATTCTGCCATTGTCTTAGCAACAGCTCATGTATGAACAAGATGTTCAAGGCAGTCCTACCACAGAGGCTATACCCCATGACCGCAGGGAAATATCACGATAAGAGTGAATATAAGTGAATATTTTCTTCTCTCTTCTCTCTCCTCTCTCGCCTATCTCTCTCACTTCATTATCTCTCACAAGAAGCACCGTGCAGATTCTCTTTGGCATCACCGCCACCCCATACTTCAGCCTATGATGAAGTAAACTGAGGTCTGCCTGGACACAGTCACTGCAGTACTCTGACAGGTGATCTCAGGACAAGAGACCTATGATGTCACTAAGGGGGACAGTGTACCACGGAGAGGTTAGACAAAGAGAAGACACACGTCCTGGACCAGAGGGCATGGAACAGCATCACATTCCTCAGAATTTCAAAAGCATGAACCCTTCATTTCTAGAATTATCCATCTCTTATTTTTGCACCTCTGACATGGGACCACACGGAGAAAAATTGTATGTGGGAGAAGATTACTGCGAACGTCTCTGAGATAAAGAAGTCTGATACATGACTTTCATATTCTTTAACTTTAGATTGGGCTGCATTTGTGGGCCATGCTGAGGATTAAAATCTTACTCGGTCCCAGGACTAATATCAAACTGATTTTCCCAGGACAGGCATCAGTTACGATTTTACTTCTTTTGGCCTCTTCTAAACACTGGACTATGTTTGAGCTAGTCTGGTGGGCTAAAGCTGCCCTTTGGTTGAGCAGGTGGCTGACCGGCACTCACGTATCAGCCCCAGGACCTTTGATCAGGCTGGGCCCTTGCCGTGGAGGAGGGGTCTCTCGCTGGACTTCCTGTACCTTGTGCTGCATTGCTTGGAGCTGGATACCGTGAAGCTCCAGCCAGAGATTCCCTTTTGAGCTGGTAGATTGATGAGCGTTACCTAGATAATGCTTTACTCTGAGATATTAAACAGCAACATTCTTACTTTATATCCTACTGGTCCTACTTGTTAAAACCTTGAAAAAGAATTATCAGGAAAATTTTTTCTTGAAAAAGAAAAAAAAGGGAAAAAACTAATAAATAATGTTCAAGTTCTTTATCCAGTTGTAAATTTTACTTTTATTGCCTCTTCGGTAAAAGCAAAGGTTGGACATGGCGCAAATTAACGTCGCATCAAATCTTTTTATGTTTGAGACGCATCTCTAAGTTTTCATCTGCTGACTGTATTGATGACCTCAGGCTGCTCCCTGTGAAATGCCCCCTGTGCCCGCCCTTACCTGGGCTCTCACTAGAAAAACCTGCACCATTTTGATCATCTTAATGCACCATCCTGCTTGAGTCTACTTTTGAAAGTAGTCTGAGGCCCACATTTTTTAAATGACCAATCATTGCTTAGCTATCCCCTTCCTGCTGGTTTTCATGTCGTGATCTTTGATTCAGTCACATATGCTGGTTATTATGAAGAATCACACAACAGCACTGATTTCACTTTCTCCTCTGTGGCTTGCTTTTCAAAGTGAGACTCGTCAGATGAGAATGTGAAGACGGGCCCACACGGCATGCTCAGCTGATACTCTGAAATCAATCTGTAATGCAATGGCCAGATTATCTGTGGACAGGCGGGACAGCCCTTGTTAACAGCAGCGAGCTCTTGCCTTCATGAGTGGTTGGGTTCAGCTAACTGGGGTGCTATCCAGGGGTTCAGCTAACTAAGGGTGCTGGCCAGTTACAGAGAGAAGAGGCCACTTTACTCTGCCTGCATCCCATCTCCTTGAACAGCTGTGCTTCAAGGATTCCCAGTCTGCCTCCCTGGCCTCTGGGTGGTAACACTTTTTTTTACTTATTCTTGCCTCCTGGGTGCTCACCTAGCCTCACCAGACACTCACCTAGCCTCCTGGACACTCACCTAACCTCCTGGACGCTCACCTAGCCTCCTGGCTGCTCATCCAGCCTCCTGGGCATTCACCTAGCCTCCTGGGTGCTCACCTAGTCTCCTGGATGCTCACCCAGTGGCCTCCTGCTCCTTCCACCATGTCTTCCCAGCCACCGCCATGTTTTCCCAGCCACCACCAATTGACTGTCCAGCTGAACCAGTATGGCACAATAAGCATTACGTTGCTTTTCTCAAAATATTTCACACAGACAACATGGAGAGAATTGTAGACAAGATCATTTTTTAAAATGTTCTGGGCTTTGCATAGGAACAGTGCTATCTTGAGGGACGTCAGGAAATGATAGCAAACCATCCATCATCAGCACAAGATGTGCATGTGTGGACATGGTTACAAGACTCCCTTAAGACAAGAGGGACACCGAGAGCACCAACATCTATATGGTTGCTCACCCAGCCAGGCACTATGAGGCCACGGTACTCCTGCTCCACATTCCCCTGGCTACTGCTCAAGCTGGTGGCGGGCCCTGACCATGACCATGTGGTGCCGATTTTGTGAGCATGAGGAATATGAAAGTTACAGAGCTGTGGAGCCTTCCACCCATACTTCAGAGAAAAGCCTGGGAAAGCAGGCAGCACTGTGGGCCAGAATGAGGGTCTCTGCCGGGAGCCCCTGGAAGGCCAACACATGGAGCTCTGAGGATGAAATCCAAGCTTCTCTAGAGACCCAAGAACATTAGAGATACCAGGAACAAGTGTTGAGCAGGTCACAGGCAGTAACCCAAGAGAGAAGGCACATGGGCTAAACCAGCAACGCTATATGGGTGGGGCTGCTTCACCCTGGGAATCCACAACACGCTACCACATGCCCCGGACCAGATCCACAGCGACAGGACTCGGTGCTTGCCCTGCTGTGTCTCAGCTCTGCTTTGGCCACCCCTTCCTTGCTGCTTGCCTATTCCAACCTGGTGGAATGGAAGCACACACTCTATTCCACTGTACCTTGGAAGTAGGCAACACTGATTCTACACAGGCAGAGGGCTCGGCGGTTTCCCTGGGCTGCAGAGGAAACTCGGATTTTGGATTTTGAACGCCACTGGAACTATGAGAGCTGTGGGAACTCAGAGATGGAGTGAGTGTGTCTTGAGCTGTGAAGGGCACGGAAGGAGGATTCATGTCTAAGCATGAACTATCCATGCAAAGGTTCATTTGCAGTTGGTGATGGCAGGTAGGCCCAACAGGAGGAAGTAGGTCACTCGGGGCTGTTTATTGTTCTTTCTGGTTTTTTTCTTTCCCTGCTTCCATGACGTAGCTGTCATATGTCATGTGACTTCTCTGTCATAAAGTGGACCGCTGCCTTCTCCACAAGCCCTCCCAACGGAAACGAATGAACCTCCAGTGCTGTGAGCTAAAATAAATCCTCTTTGAAGTTATGCCACATACTGCAATGGAGACACAAACAAAAAATACAGAATCTGAAGGGCAAGAAAGCAACGACATGCAGATCCTGGGCCAAGGCTCTCGGAAGGCTGGGATGAAGGTGTCCGGAGAAGCAGAGCAGAAACCTCTGTGGAGAGGATGGGGAGTCAGCAGCAAGAAGACAGTAAGTCCTTAGAGAACCTTACGGAGACAGGGACCTGATCCAACTCTCTCTCTCTCTCTCTCTCTCTCTCTCTCACACACACACACACACACACACACACACACACACCTCCTCTTCTTCCTCCAGATGTGGACAATTATGATGTAGAAGCTCACAATCTGTCAAATTTATGGTATTTTAGAACCTGCAGCATTTGGTGAGGGATCAGACTTAGGGGGTACAAAGAAGCATCTGCATTTGATGCCCAGGTGTCTGCCTGGATGCAACGTGCAGATGCAGGTGTTAGAACCACCATTTGCTAAGATGCCCACAGCTTGAGATGGCGGGTTTGCAGCAGAACGTGAATAAGGAGTTTGAATCAGACAACTAAGTGGAAATGTCACATAAACACCCAGATTCAAGAATGAAGGGTTCGAGGCTTCATTCAGCCTGGGATCAAAATCTGAGAGTTGCTGATCCCAGGAAGCAAGTGTCTGTGGACAGTGAAGGGGTCAGGTCCAGGGTCTGGGTCTGCCATACCTCAATGTCTGAAAGTGGAAAGACACAGGGGAACTAGTCAAGTGACAGAAGAACCAACAAGATGGGAAAGAGTGACAGTGACAAACAGACAGACTGATGACCCTGGGGACATAAGGAGCTCAGACAGCAAAGACTTGCCTTACAAGCATAGAGACCTAGGTTCAAGCCCCAGAATACATTAATAAATAGAGAAAAATCAGCTTGGTGTGGCGGCACACGTGAAACTCCAGAGCTGAGGAGGCAGAAACAGGCGGGCGCCTCCTGAATCCCCTGACTGGCTGGTGAGGCTAGCAGGATCGGTGACAGACTCAGTAAGAAACCCTGTCCCCAAAACCAAGATGGATGAGACCTCTGACCTCTAACCTCCACACACCCATCACACACACCTGCTCACACATGCACCCTGCACACGTGAAGTGATACACACGCGGGGAAGGGGCTGAGAACTGGTGGGCTAGAATGGATACCGCCAATGATGTGAAGAACAAAGCGTATGGTGAGGGACAAGAAACAACCGCACAATCGTCAGGACGAGGAACAACCACTTAATCATCAGGACAAGGAACAACCACACAATCCTCACGACAAGGAACAGCAACCACCCAGTCGTCAGGACCAGGAACAACCATAATCCTCAGGACAAGGAACAACCATCTATCCAATCATCAAGACAAGGAACAACCATCCAATCCTCAGAACGAGGAACAACCATAATCCTCAGGATAAGGAACAACCACCCAGTCGTCAGGACAAGGAACAATCATCCAGTCATCAGGACAAGGAACAACCACCCAATCGTCAGGAGAGGTCCAAGAGTTCTCTGGGGCAGGCACCATCACTGTCACTCAGCATAAAAATTAGGTCAGCTTAGCCAAAGGTGACACAGAGAGGATAAAACCACAGAAGACACATCTTCAGTCGCCTGCCATGCTAGCTTCTAGGGCCACATAAAAAAAAAAGCACTTTCAAGTGACTTTTATTAATGATCCATTCAACTTTTTAAAAAATCAACAAAATCATAGGCCATCTGCTTAATCTATCTAACGAAGACCACACAGAAGCACATTTAGAGTAGACACACATTCTACTTATCTCCAAACTTCTACTTGGTAGGAAAGGGAATGAATGGCCAAAGCCATCTGTCTGACATCACGGTATCTTGATCTGTCTTGTTAAGCGGTGACTGATAGGACACCGACTAGACACATCCTAAATTATTTCTAGGTATAATTTTGTTCTGACGGAACGTTACTCAGAGTACAGCTGGACGCTGGAAGGTCTCGAAAGGGATGGCAGTATTGGGAACATCTTCAGAAACAATCCCCCTGCAGTCTAAGACTAACACTGATCATCGTCCGCCCTTTCTAGGCACCCCTGATAATGACCCGAGTCCCCAGTTATCAAGAAGAGATGCATTTCTGCCCCACAAGCACCAATTTCAGCTGCATTAGAACATAGATCAAAGTGGGCTGTCATTAATGGTCTGAAAGACAGAAACAACTTTCCCTGGGTCTAATAGCCTGGCCGCTGTCCCAGTGTGCTGTATTCCAGCTCACGGGCCCCGTCTCTGTCAGGACATCAGAAAGGTGACAACGTGTGGCAATATCACGCAGCTTATTAAAAGCTATCCTTCAGGAAAGGTTTTCTATGTGTCTTTAAAATTATTTTTAAATTTATTAAACAACTTGCCGGAGCCTTGTCTCTCCTTCCACCACATGTGTTCCAGGGATCAAGCTCAAGTTATCAAGCTTAACAGCAAAGCTCCTTAACCCGCCAAGCCCTCTCGCTGGCCCACTCGTGTGGTCTTTGTCCCTTACGCAGGATAAAGCCCATGAAGGGGAAATGGAAGATACAAATCACAGTGACTCCAGAGGGCTTTCCGAGAACCCCAAGGCCTGGCAGTGATGACCACGGAAAAGCACGGGAAGGAAGCAGACATTATGTGGTTGCCGACGTTGAGACTTCATTTGTCTTTTCAGACAACCTGTTCCCCAAATTCTACAGAAATACAATTGTGTAGGCTCAGACAGGCTAGAGGGAATCCAAAGGCCTGGAAACAGCACACCAGACACGATTCAAAAGAGAATCAGCAAAAGTCATGGGGAAAACAGTGGGAGACGTGAAGGCTACATTTGAGACGCTGCTGGAGATGGGAGGGTGGTGGAGGAGGGGGGAGCGTAGAAGCCTTCCTTCCCATTCTGTAACAAACAGGAGAATCTACTAGCAAATTACGACCTGGACTCCAGGAGCAAACTTATGAGGCCACCTGGACGTTTCCTAAGTTTCATGATCGGGAGGATGGGTATACACACCTGACATACACTACATCTTTGCTTAACTGAACTGCCCTTCGCTGATGCCCAAGTAAAATCAAGGCAGAAGCCATAAAAAAGAAAACTCAGAATCAGTATAAGAGTCTTTAAATGTTAAGTTGTGCAGAAATAAAAACCAAAGCATGCCAAACATGGTAATGGTATCTTTTTACAACTATCCAGGTAGATGCTAAAAGCTAAGACTGGACAGCAAGCCGCATGCTCTGATGATTCTCCCATTTGACCCCTGCCATGTGTGGTCTTACAGGACAGCTCTTCACAAGCTCCCCTCTCTCCTCTCTGAGGTTAATCAGTTGCTCCAGGGAGTTACAACTTTGCTGTGAGCACTCGAGTCTTTCCTCTGTAGCAGGCTATGCCACGTGATGTCTGCGTAAGCCTGCACATGTACCTGAATTCACACATACCTGGCTTCGTACTCACCTGGTGTGAGTACGAAATGATCTCCATTGTGCCTCCATCCTTCCCACATGATGACAATGCACTAAACCTCTAAACTGTAAGCCAGATTGCTGTGCATGGTGTCTCTTCACAGCAACAGAAATTCTAACTAAGACACCTGGCTTCATGCAAACTCAGATTCCAGCTTAATTTATGCCCAGTCTCATGTGTAGCTGGCTTCATTCACAATCTAGTACCCTGCAGGTCTGGCTTCACACATGCCTGGCTTCATGCATGCCTTGATACATGCATAGCTGGCTTCGTGCATTTTTCAGCTTAGAGCCTAATTTGTGTCCAGCTTTATGCACAGCTGGCTTCACACATGTCTAGTGTCTTTCAGGTCTGGCTATACGTATGCCTGGCTTCACGCATACTTGACCTCATACAAGCCCAGGTTAATGTTCATCTGGCTCTTGACTGTGTGGACAGTCTGTTTTCACCTCACCCTCATTGTCATTATGTCACCAACACCCTTTAGGTATAGAGAAGCTACTGAAGCTGCCCTGCCCAAAAGGCTCTCATAGCTCTGTGATGATCCTGATCATGATATAACGTCACCAGGCCCTTTGCAAAGTGCAGTATGTACCAAGAGCTCGTGGTGCGTTACCTCACCAGCTCTTCCCGGGGGAATGTATTTATTATACGGTGACTCAGGGGCAAAACCTTTACAGTACCCTTCCCAATATATGTAAGGTGCTTAGAGAAAGGCGGGGTTTGGATCTGAACCCAGTCTGACTAATTCCTGTGACCCCCCTGCTCTTAGCTGCCACACTCTACTGCAGTGGCTCTCAGGGTGCCCCCAAACCAACCGTGGTGCCGCTTAAGACTTGTTTCAAGTGTCTTGTCTCCCAAGTGCTGGGTCCAGGACTCTGGGGAGCAGGCTCAGTTTTTAGTGGCTCCTTCACCTTTCTGCAGAGGGAGGAAGGGACCCTCTGCCCTGGGCTTCCTCTTCCAGAAAGTGCTAGGTGGTTTCATGTCCTCCCTGGAGAAGGACTTTGGAGGACAAAGAAGAACCTGAGAGGAACCTGCAGTCAACTCGAGGCAGACAGGCGGGAATTCCAGGAAGTCTTCCAGAGCCTTTTTGTAATGGACGGCACTTCAGAATCCTCAACGTAAGCAAACTCAAAACAAAGGACCGCAGCTTCTGAATCCATAAGACGAAAAAGTATGTGGGTCCAGGGGTAGCCTGGTCAGCTTTCTTTGGTTTTAAGGAAATAAACTCCTTTTTAGCGTTATGGCCTGCACTGCTGAGCATGAAGATCAGCGCCTTTTTCGCTTGAGGCCTGTACTGCGGAGAATACACCCTCCGTCCTTCTCAGCTTATCCTAGTCAGTGCCGCCAGGCAGCTCTGCGGATGCTCATTCATCGGGAAGCTCTTCAGCGTCTCCCTGCACGTGCAGCCCTGAAATCACCCTCTGCTTCACGGACTCGGGAGCTGCCTGCAGCTGGCCAGAGCCACGCTTTCCACGGGTCAGTGGTGACAAACATAAACGGTACGTGCTAAACGTGGGAGAATTGGGTGGTTTCTCTCGCTGCGATTCAGCTGAGAAGGGGCACAGTGACTTCTAGGTGGACGCACGAAAATGATGGGACGCAAAAAGGCTCTACCTTTGCAGGTACCTGAACCTAGTGAAGCTCTCGCTCGCTCTGCTGCACCGAAAGTAAAACAAGCACATTCTGCCTGGAAACCCGGACTAAGTAGGAAGACTTCCCGGCCCGGAAGGACTGACCCACTATATCGTCCAGGGGTGTTCTCGGGTGTCTGGGTTTACAGTGGGAGCTCTGGTGTGCGTAGTTCATTGTTCCTCTCCAGAAAGGGTCGACGGAGGCCATGAACCACCGGATACGGCAAGCAATCATTCTTGGAAGATGTCGGTAGTCCCCACCCTCAGACACATCCAGGTGAGGCCTGCCTAAGCTACCAGCACTGGGGGAAGCAGGAAGGCCCGAGGGACTGGACGGGTCACCTTAACTCGTGCGAGGTCTAAGGAGCTATGGATACACTGCCTTTCCTAGGAAAACCCTGTTCAGCTTGCACATCTGTCACTTTTAAACTCAAATGAGAGAACTTGGCATGGTGACAACACTTGGGGGGCTGAGGCAGGATGATGGCTAGGAGTTTATGGTTAGCCTGGGTTACTCTAGACCAACCTGTGTTACGGAATGAAGCCTTGTTTGAAAAAGATGTAAAATAAAAGGCCCCTGGATGTTAATAATGATTTGTTATGCAAAAGAAAAGGCACAAAAGGGTAAATGGCACCTCTCCTTGCTTGCTCATTTTCCTAGGGCAAATGCCAGATGGTGTCTGTGAGATGCCCTCAGCGCCACACGCCAGACAGTATCTGTAAGATGCCATCAGTACCACACGCCACCTCCCAATTTTAAAAAAAGGAAACGTACTCAAAGTAAAAGCTGAATATGATTTGGGGAACGTATATGAAGGTTCAGATGACTAGAGCCAGGGAAGACGGTAACAGGTCAGGAGCTCACAGTCCCCCCAGACCACTTGAGGCCTCCTCCACCTGTGACTTTCACTGCATTCACGGCGAGAGTTTAAGCTGAAAACGGCCTCTGCCGAAGGTTTCTTCTAAGCCATGTAGCCAGGCTCCTGAATTCCATTTAGTAGCAGACAAATGTGGTCCTTCATATAGGTGGACGCTAAACACGTCCCCTGCCACTGCACATGCCATACTAGGGCTCTGGTTTACGTTACCTTGCTACCTGTCACCCACAGTCTCCTGGAACTCAGCCACAGCCTCACGGATAAAACAGACTAAATCAAAATGTAGTTGGGTGAACTGCAAATGTCCATCTACTTACTGCTTAACCAAAATCAATACCAATCAATACCGATGCTCTTACCCCACATAAAGAGCATTTAACTTACCCTTGCCATATCCACCAAGAAATTCTCGAATAATTTCCAAATGTGGTTACTTGTATAGATTTCTTTCATCTCCACCTCCGTATCGACGTAGCAGTGATTGACGAAGTTCACGTACGCAATCTTGACCTGCGCAGGTTTCAAACACAAAGGCAAGTTGGATGTTTTCACCCACGGCCTTCTGTTCTACAGAGAAACGTCATCCATGTGGGATCCCGCAGTAGATTACAGTTTGTTTGGTCCACGTGCGGGTTCCCTGCTTTCTTCCCTTTCGCAGCGTCTGCCCTGGCCCAGCGAAGCTCGGAGTCTAGCATTCCATTACCCTATGCCCAGAACTTGCTGTGAAAATGAGAGCCTTACTCAAAACAAGCCGAGCGTCCTTGAGACACTCGGAAGAACTCAAAAGTCTCCAAGAGAAGGCTGTGTACGGAAGCAAATCCTGTCAATCATCCCATGGGATTCCTGGACTCTGAGTCAGAACCACAAGGCCCAAGGGCAAGCTTTCCTGCATGCGGGGCTTCCAGCTGTGCCACTGAAGTCTAGAAAAAGAAATCCACACTGGCACGTGCTGTGCTGAGACTGGTCACAGGCTAAAAAGAGATGAGACACACAGACAACCATCGTCTCCACAGCAGCTGTACGGACTGCGTCCCCCACGCGTGAAACCCCTCGGCCTTTCCCATGCCTCCTCTTACTGACTGCAACCCTCTAATAATCCTACAGATGCAGTGATTATTTACTGTATAACTGTGGGCACTGGATGCTGGAAGTGCTGAGCGGCTGTTGGAGTCAGCCACACAATTAGGGACCAGTGGATCAGGATCCTAACTCACTGTAGAGTTTGTTGGACAACTGGAACCACACCTAGCATTACCCTCCTGGAGCTGATCCTCTTGGGGAAGGCGTGAGAGCTAATGGGAGTCAATTGGCCAGCTTTCCATCAGAGGTAGGTGGCCATATCCACACAGCCCGAGAACTTGCCTCTGAAGCAGTAAGGCGTGAGGTGGGTGACTCCAGTAAACACAGGAAAGGCAGGGCCTTGAGAAACAATTAAACCTGGGTCTGGCGTGGCCAAGACCAGGACCTCGGATAAGGACCACGCCCATGATCCTCTCCTCCACCCCAACCCTTTCTGTCACCTCATCTCAGCCCACCCCCAGGCATGAAGGACCCTTGGACTGAGACGTTAATGATGTCACATCAATATTCCTTCCGGTCCATGACTGTGTTGCCATGGCATGGGGCTACTTCAACAGGGATGGAAAACTCCCCTGATTCCTTTGGGTTTTATGTCCTTTAGAGTATAGACATATTTATGATCCGTCATACGTTCCATAATAGCAGAAAAGAAATTGTTACACTGTGTGTTCCTGGAAGCCTCACTAGTAGAAAGATTTCCTCAACCAATAATCGTCCTTTGTGAGGTATTGTGCATCAGACACCAAAGCTGAAGTAGAAGCGAGGCTGAGAGACGGTGTGGGCACTGTCTCAGGAAGACACACACTCTATGCAGCAAGGTGAATGCATGGAGTCTACTGTGGGCTCCTGCAGCACCGGCCTAGGCTCTCTAATCAATGACTGATTCACCAATGAGCCACCAGGTTCCTGCTCAAAAGCTCCAAGAGAATCTTTCCCTGCAAGCCCACTACTATGCGCAGACTTTAAGACATGTTTGTAGTTCTTAGTCAAGGGAGCTGCCTTCCCTCTGTGCAAATAAAAACTCGGAATCTTTGTGCTCTTTTCCACTTTGCTGATTACATAACTAAGTACAGTTAATGCCTCTCATAAATATGTAATATCATCATAAATATTACCATGGGAGACGCAGGTGACCCCCTGGTGAACTTTACAAACAAGAGTGTTCTACAGATGACAGGCATGTGTCAGACTGACCTCGGGGATACAGTCGTCATGGGTCACCACCCTCACGATGTCATCCAGGGGCAGGAGAGAATTGCACTTGATCTCAGTGTAGACGTTCTTCCCCTCTGTGCATGCTGCCAGCAGCTCCACGAGGGTGATGTGGTAGGCCAGGGGGCCGCTGTCATCCCCGCGGGCCCTCTCGGAACACATCATGTTGAGGAGGATGGGGAACGATGCTCTGTCGTTGTAGAATATCAGCACATCTTCACCCCCGTTAATCAGCTGAAATGCAGAAGAGAAAAGCTAGACAGCAGAAGGTAGACGTGGATCTCCGTTTACAAACAGAAACCAACACAAGTACGGCAAACTTAGAGCTTCATCAAGGCCGGAGGAGAAAAAGGTCAAAGTCAGGTGCCAAGTGACCAGCTACTGATGCTTCTAAAACCAGACAGGAGAGATGACAGAAGGGACAGAGCCAGGCCCTGGGGTACAGACCTAGAATCCCAGCACCAGGGGAGCCAAACATCTGAGTTTGTTTTAACTAAAGTAATACAGTGAGGGACTGGGGAGATGACTGAGCAGTTAAAAGCACTCCCTGCTTCTGCAGAGGACCAGAGGATCCGACGCCCTCTGGTGGCCTCCTCAGGCTGTGAGCTTACACGCATACACCCACAGATAAGGCACACTTACATACACATTAAAAATCATAAGGAAGTATTCACATTAGCAATTAAGTGAGCAACCTTATACATTGCTTTAAATACTTACAACTTTATAAAAATCTGGAAAATTCCTCATTTAATGGGAAGGCATCAGAAAATAGAACAGAGAGTTGAGATGGCAAAGAAATGAGAAGGGGAGGTGCTTAGGACGTAACTGTTCCTCATATGTTGTCGTGTGCTTTGAGAGCCTCGAGATGTAGCATATTTTATTTACCATGCTGTTATCTATTATCTACTACTGATAACAATTTTCTAACCCTGATATGAGATGTTTGGTCAGGTTACAAAAGATATATAAATTTCAATTTAGTTATTATATTTAAATCAATAAGCCGATTGATTGATGGGCTCACTTTGATAGTCCTGCTGCAAGGGAATATATGTGCCCAAATGTGGTTATGTATAATATCACAAATATTTCCTGACACAGAAGCATCCCTTTGATACATGTCACATAAAGGGCCCATGTGTCTGTGTCACTGTCTGCTTGTGGCTCATTCACAACCCATATGTAAAAGTCCAAGGCCTAAGACTTCCGGGTGGCACAGGAAATCAACATGGAGACATCTCTCCTTTCTAACCAGAAGGAATATGGCAATAGGAATTTCCTCAGACTCACGTGATTCCCTGGGGAATGGACTGTCTTGCAGCCGTGGGTGACGCTGCTTTGATGCGCGGTCTGCCAGTGCGCATCTGGTTGCCTGCTCTCCAAAGGAGCACCTTAGTGTCCCCAGTGAGCAGCCAGCCCACATCAGCCTCTCCCAAAGTGGGTCATTCATTTGCCTTCTTATCTCATTAAAATACCCAATTCCTACTGCTCTAATGAAGCCCTGCCAATCATTTTTAATTAACTCGTGTTGTTTTACAAAGCTCTTACAAACAGTGGCAGAAAACACCCAGCCTGCAGTTCAGAAAGAGCAGGAACCACCAGAGCTCAACGGCTCTGTTATGTTACTAAAAATTTTTAAAGAGAAAAATTGTGTTAATTCCAAATAGTCTTGTGATCTCCTGAGATTCCACCTATTGTAGGAGCTGGAGGGGTGGCTCAATGGCTAAAAGTCCTTGTTGCTCTTGCAGAGAACCCAGGTTCAATGCCCAGCACCCACATTAAGCAGGTCATAAGTATGTGTTACTCCAGATCCTGGAAATCTAACTCCCTCTACTGGCCTCCAGAGGCACCTACATGCACACATGCACATGAGCATGCACAAACACACTCATACACACACAATCTTTTAAGTTAAAAAAATGACCCATTATTTAACAGACCCAAATTCATTACAGATCAAACAGAAAAACTCTGAAGACAATCCTGACGTCAGGCTGTCCTGTGTTACCTCACCGCACCAGGGTAGACCCTACCAGCGCTTCAGCAATCGCTTCGGAGGTCTTCCCCAGCTCTGAGCTGACGGTGCACATCTAGGACAGCTCATGTGAAGCTGGTGAGACACCGACGGAAAACCTACCTCGGTCATGACCATATCCTGGCATTTCTTCACGTATTTGCCGTCTGCTTTCACGATGGTCTGCAGGAACCTCAGGTACTCCACGTGGCGGCCATGCGTCTCGATGCAGTGCACGAAGTGCTGCACGACCCTCTCGCTGATCTCGTTGCACAGGTGGTAGTTGTTCATGAAGATGTGCCGCATGGTTTCCGCCTCGAGGAGCTGAGCAGAGGGGTGCGCTCTCGTGACTGTGGTGAGATCACCCTTCTAGTTCCCTGACTGCCATGGGCCTCGTGACTCAGGGGAAGCCACCATGGACTACCCGGGCCTCTCTTCCTTCACTGACCACTGAAGGAAATCTGCCTCACAATGAGGCTCAACTGGAACAAGGAAGTCGGCAAGTGCATGCCCAGCAACTGCGATCTTGGGGATAATTTACCCTTATTCCAATGTGGTCCTTCCTTAAGATCTGCTATTGCTTTTTTATCATTTTGTAAGCACACGGAATAAGCATGTGTGCTGTGTGCACAGGTATGTATGGTGAGGGGTACATGTGCCATACATGTGCAAGCAGAGAGCAGAGCAGGATCCTCTGTCACTCTCCATCTTATTCCCTTGAGGCGGAGTCTCTCACTGAACCTGACTGATCCCCAGTACGCCGACTGGCCAGCAGGCTCCTGTGGTCCTGTCTCTGCTGCTCACCACTGGTATCACAGGCACACAAAGCCATACCTGGGGATCTGAACTGAGGTCCTCACACTTCTACAGTGAACGCTCTGCCTACACTCTTTTAACAGACAACAGTTAATGCAACCTTTGAATATTCAGTTTTAGCTCTTGTGCCTTTGTTTTTGGTTTGGGCTTTATGGTTCTGGGTCCTGAACATGCTAGGTAAGCTGTCTCCTGCTGAGCTGTACCCCAGCTCCCATGTTTAACTTCTAAAACCCTTACTCTAACATTAAATTGTATGTTATAAATGAAACTGATATTGGAATATAAAACTTGTCTGAATTTTCAAATGACTTTAAAAGTTTGTTCTGAAGAAACACTCAGTTTTATGGAGGGAATCTCAACAAGGGGAAAATGATGCACAAAAGTCGATAAAATTCTTTTCACTGTGCGGTCAAACCAGTGCACACACTGTGTAAACGTGAGGGGTCAGATCGGTGCACACACTGCCGTAATGTGGGGGGTCAGACAGGTGCACACACTGCCGTAATGTGGGGGATCAGACAGGTGCATACACTGCCGTAATGTGGGGGGTCAGACAGGTGCAAACACTGCCATAAACATGAGACCGGTGCACACACTACTGTAAACGTGAGGGGTCAGACAGGTGCATACACTGCCGTAATGTGGGGGGTCAGACAGGTGCACACACTGCCGTAATGTGGGGGATCAGACAGGTGCACACACTGCCGTAATGTGGGGGATCAGACAGGTGCACACACTGCCGTAATGTGGGGGGTCAGACAGGTGCAAACACTGCCATAAACATGAGACCGGTGCACACACTACTGTAAACGTGAGGGGTCAGACCGGGGCACACTCTGCTGTAAATATGAGGGGTCAGACCAGTGCACACACTGCTGTAAATGTGAGGGGTCAGACCGGTGCACACACTGCTGTAAATGTCAGACCGGTGCACACACTACTGTAAATGTGAGGGGTCAGACTGGTGCACACACTACTGTAAACGTGAGGGGTCAGACTGGTGCACACACTACTGTAAACATTAGGGGTCACCACGATACTTACTCCAGGAGTCAGGAACAAGTTGAGATGCTTGTGAAGGAGAACTTGATTCTGTGGATTCCCCCGGCAGAAATTTTGCAGGAAGGTGTGGGCTAAATCCATCACCTCGTTCATCTTTTCATCATTCTGTAGGAGAAAGGGCAGCGCATGACACTGAGAAACAGAGGATAGATTTACACAAAGCCGCATGCCTCCACCATGGATGCCCGTGTGCATGCTCTGTCCCATGCTCTCCTTTCTCTACACTCGCTGTGTTTCTATACCCCTTCCACTCCTTCTATACCCCTTCTACTCCTGTCCCTTCATTTCCGTGTTCTAGACCTTTCTCTCCTACTCTTACTGTTCCTGTCTGTCTACCCCATTCCTCCGACCCTCTCCTTGTTACGCTGCCCCTCCTTCTCCCAGACTTTCTGATTACTCTTCAGTGCCTACACTAACAAAAATGTGGATTAAAAGTCTGCTGAGGGATGGGAAAGTTTCAATGGCGCCTCTGCACAGAACAGTTATTTCTTACAAAGGGAGAGGGGGCTTCTGACAGTGGAGAACCCGGAAGACACATCACTAGCGCTGGAACAAATCGGAGCCACATGTGCCCACGAGGAAGCTCTACACAGAAATTAGAACCCTTCCACATTCCCACCGAAGATAGGAAACTGAACCTAAGCATCGGAGGAAAGAGAGGACTCTCTTCAAAATCACAAACAATCTACAAGAGAGCTCAGGACTGAGAGACAAGCAGACAGCACAACCAAGCCCAGAGTCCGTCAGCACGACATGGAGGGAACACGGTGTGTGGGATTCGGGGACAGTGTGTCATGCTTCCTCCTAATTTGCAAGGCAGGAGTGGGGTTGCATAAAAGCTCACACTTGTGCATAGGAAACACAGAAAAGAATTCAAGGATGCTGGGCAATGTGGGGGGTGGTTTAAACAATTAAGGGGGAAAAATGTTCTTTATGACCTGGTGATCCATTTCAATGAGATCCATTTGAATGGAAGGAAGACAGAGAAGGGGCAAACCTTCTCATGGGGATCTGCAGAAGGGAAACAGGAAAGGAAGGAGCAAACCTTCTCGTGGGGATCTGCAGAAGGGAAACAGGAAAGGAAGGAGCAAACCTTCTCATGGGGATCTGCAGAAGGAAGGCAGGAAAGGGGACAAACCTTCTCGTAGGGGATCTGCAGAAGGTCTAGCACCACTGAGTGAGCCCCCATGTTCTTCAGCAGCCGCTGGTGTTGGTTACGGCACTTCTTGTTCTGCACACAGAGCTTACTCAGCCTAATCAAGATCTTTAAAGAGAGGAAGAAGCACGTTAAACACAGCGAAGGAACACACACATGAGCCAAAGCCGCCTGTGTGTGAACAGGCAGAGAAAGCATGCCCGTCTGCTGACCTCCTTGACGATCCGGTAGTTGTTGCCCTTGTTGCTGTCGATTTGTGGGGTCTTCGTGCCATCCTGCACCGGACTCAAGAGGTTGGACTCCTAAAAGAAATAAAAATGTAATATATATTTAAAAAATGTTATATATATATATAAATCTCAGTTATCTGGCCTAGATGTTGTTTGTGCTTATTTTGTTGCATCTAAATTTTCTCAGCTAGAATAAGCCATGTATACCACTCTAACCTCATAAAAACCACGTTACAAGATGAGTAGATAAGTAACATTGCTGTGCACTAACAAGTGGAAACAAAAATACAAGGCTGCTGTACACACTGCTAGTGTCTAAGTGTGTGTGTGTGTGTGTGTGTGTGTGTGTGTGCTGCAGGCTATCGTAGTTTTATATGAGGGGAAGCAGTCAAAATCAAGGGCACTCGAGCCATAATTCCATCATCAAAGATAAGCTGTAATGAACAAAGCTCTGATGAGCAAAGGGGCAGGAGTATCACATGGAGATACACCTCAGGGAAGAAAAGGCCAGCTTAACCCTAGGATGCTCTGCCAGGTTACCGTGACATCCTTAAGAGTCAAACTTGGAGCAGATCAAGTGTGTACAGGAAAATGAAGACAGAAAAATAGAAATTAAATTAAAAATAACATTTCAAATACTGTATTCACAAGACCTATGGAGAATTCTGAGACACCAAAAATAAGTAATTATGATAACCATTCTCTGATACATCACGTTAGGAAAGAAATCCAGAGCACGTACACATATCAAATATCACCAACTGGAATCACTACATAAAAAGTGCCTATTAGCAACACTCGTACGCAGAACACTCATGAGACTCACTACATGCCTACACTAGCCTACCGTGCGCACCTCTAAGAGAAATAAAAGATCCCTTCTTCTGGCCAGAAAAAGTCAGTCATCTAAGAAAACATGAAATCAGAGAAGTCAGCTGAATAGGCCTCGCTAGTCAGGGAAGGAGAAAGAGCAGCCACAGTCAGACAGCGTGACTCGAGCAGCCCTTAAGGCCAGGTCTTCAAAGACGAACACTGTCCAGCTGAGGAAGAGGGGTGCGTGGGTGGTCAGCGGGGAGAGGTTTCCAGAGAAGTCAGAGGTACAGCAGTGAGCGCAGCTGGAATTCTGCACAGGGATGGTGGGCACTGATCTACAGAATGCACAGAAGTGCACTTGGGATCAATGTCAAGTTCAAGTGGGGTAAACCTCCCGGATGTTGGTGGCGTCGGGCTCCTTTATTCAGTGGGGACTGCAATGTAGCCCAGGAAAAAGTAACAGAGATCCATGAGGCCAATTAACACCGCTTTGTTTGTCCTGAGCTGTCCTTCTTATGGTGCTCCGGGATCAGTCTAAGAAATTAGAGCAAATGTTCCCCCATTAGTCCAACGAAGCGGACGGAAGGTTCTGTGCCACAGAAGGGTGCGGTCAGTCAGAAGCCAGCGCCACTCGTCAGCTGGACATTCCTGCTTTGCTCCTTTCCTGGCAAACACTGTGCCCAAACTCCTGGTTTGAATCATTGCTAAGCATGAGAACCCCGGAAAACACAATCCCTAGCATCACCTGCCCAGACTGCCTCTCCTGCATCCCCCACCCCAGAACTGACTTTCTGAGTCAAGGGCTTCAGAAATCCCATCTCCCTGGGGGTCTCCTCTCCCTACTTCATGTCCATTTACTTCATATGTAGGTTCATCCCTCTACAACCTCTCATCTCATTCAAAGTGCAGGCAGGTTGAGGTCACCAAGGTCATTCAAAGTTGGTGCTCATTGCAGCAGACTTGAGCCCCAGACACTTTTCCCATGGAGGAAGCAGCCAGGCCCCACCACAGGAACAGCGTCAGGTACTCCTAATCACCCGAACCCTTCTGCATCCGACTGTAGTGTGCTCCCATTCTCAGTAAACCTTGTTCTCCATGGTTACCGTGACACGCTGCTCCTCGCTGTTGACCTCACTAACCTAACCTGGCTCCCCGTGCTTCACCATGACACGCTGTTCCTTGCTGTTGACCTCACTCTGCCTCTTCGGCCTCTGTCCCTTTGACTCGAAACAACTGGGGTCACAAACGATGGGAAAGAGTGACACTCAGAGTCTTTAGATTTTGGAAAGGTGGATTGGGGCTGCATTGCCAGCTGTCACCCTGACTCCAGGATGGAAGCGGGGGCCTGAGGGCAGCACAGCCTCCACTCCAGATGAAGAGAAGGGACACACATGAGACACTGTCGGCCAGACAAGAGTCCAAGAAGAGACCAGCAGAGAGTCCTGCCTTGTCAGGGAGACCAATGCGGAGGGCAGGAAGAGCAGGTGACCAGCTCCATAGGAGTCTCAGCTGGAGAATCTAGTTGGAGTTTCCAGTTCCTACCAAAAAGGATTCGTGGAGGAGAAGCAAACTGCAAATTCTAGAATTGAAATCAAGTTTCTTTTTTCTAAGCTGGGCATCCTATAATTTCAGCCCAATAGAAAAGGGAATCTAGAGCAATCAGGAGATTGAGGAAAGCCTGGGCTACTTGGAATGCTATCTCAAAAGAAGGAGGAGGGGGGAGAAGAAGGAGAGGGGGGAGGAGGGGGGAGGAGAAGGAGGAAGGAGAAGGAGGAGGAGAAGGAGGAGGAGGAGCAGGAGGAGGAGGAGAAGGAGGAGGAGGGGGAGGAGAAGAAGGAGGAGGAGGAGCAGGAGGAGAAGAAGGAGGAGGAGGGGGAGGAGAACAAGGAAGAGGAGGGGGAGGAGAAGGAGAAGGAGGAGGAGGGAGGAGGAGGATGAAGGAGGAGGAGGAGGAGGATTCCCTCTTCTGATCACAAAAGTGGAGCCTGTATTTCATAAGCCTGTATCTCCATGAGGCCATTTCATGTGGCAGAACAGCTCATATAAACCACAAGCTCATATTAAGAGAGTAAGCCATGAGCAAGTCTAAAGGCTGCAAAGTTCCTCTTGCAAGCCTGGCAGACAAGGACCTCAGGAAAAAGCAGTCGCCTCGGGCTAGGGACACAGTCCCCTCGGGAGAGGCCTTGCCTGGAATGTACAGTTCTGGGTTCAAATCCTAGCACCAATAAAAAGGGGGAAAAGAAAAGTAACACTGGGCAAAGTTTTACAAAATAGTACGGTCTTTAGTTTTCAAACCAAGGGAAGAGACAGAAAAACGTTCAACTCTGTAAAGAAATTATGAAGAATAATTATTTTCATTTAAAGTTGCCAGCAGTCAACAAAGGAAGGATATTGGAGAATTCAACAAACAATCCTTTTTAATTTCAGAAAATAAATCAGTATAACTAAGCTGAACAAAAACATCAGCCCACAGAACATCTGGACAAATCCAAGGCTGGGATCAGAGAATTCAGAACCACGCCAACTATGTGGCATGGAAGGACAGTTGGGTTTTGTTTTTATTCTGAAAAGACTTTAAATAAAGATGTCTCAAGTTTTTGCCACCCCAGAGAGCAGAAATTGATGGTGTTCATTATATTCTACACAACATTAGACCCAGGTCAGTGATCAAATCCACAAAACCCTAAATTCATTCTAATGACAAAATACTGGAAAACTGCAAAGTGTAGGTGTGTTACTTATGCAAGACCCCAGTGCTGAGCAGGCCTGGGCAGATTGGGGGCAGCGCCATGCTTGCAACACAAATCCAAATGCTGTTTTTACCATCGGCTGCACAACTTCCTTCTTCTAGGCGAGTATGCAAAGCCAGATGATTGCCCGGGGTTAACCGGATTGAAAGCACACACTGTATGAGCCAGGGGCTTCAGAATCAGAACAGAGAATGGATTGGCATTTATTAATGGCGATCCAGCATCTAAAATCTAAGCAGGAACATCTAGCTTTTAAAACAGGACTTTCCAGATCCTAGCATGGCCACCATGATGTACACACAGCTGAGAATGCTAACAGTTCTCTGAAACCCTTCTCCTCATCCCATCCCACCAGTTTCAGGAGCTGACCCTCAGCAGAGCCGTCCAGTCCACACAGCCTCCTGCTCACCACTGCATCCAAAGCCTCCACTTTAACACGGTGAACTACACCATTATCCAGCTGGCCTTCTCTAGTTCTGGCGGCAAATGCCCGTCCCCACACTCTACAGACTATGAGGAAAAGAGTAACAGCCAGTCTTTCTGATTTTGTTAGTCAGTCCTGATGGGGGAGAGTCTTCTGTTTTGTCTTAATTTCATTGGTTAAATAAAGAGACTGCCTTGGCCCTGATAGGACAGAAAATTAGGTAGGTGGAGTAGACAGACAGAATGCTGGGAGAAAGAAGCCGAGTCAGTGAGTCACCATGATTCTCCCACCCAACACAGACGCAGGTTAAGATCTTTCCTGGTAAGCCAGCTCGTGGTGCTACACAGAATATTAGAAATGGGTTAGATCAATATGTAAGAGCTAGCCAATAAGAGGTTAAAACTAATGGGCCAAGCAGTGTTTAAAAGAATACAGTTTCCGTGTAATTATTTCAGGGCATAAGCTAGCCAGGCGGCCAGGAGCTAGGGTAGCAGGGAAGCGACCCGCAGCTCCCACTACAAATCCGACTTCACTTTAGCTGCCACTCAGAAGGAATGTCTCCTCACCACCACCCCTGCACACCCTCTTCAGAGAGCTGAACAAGAACTGCCCGCGACGAGGGCAACACCAGCAGCTACTTAGGAAGATGTCTGACAGGTCACAGAACGAGCAAAACCCGCAGATAAGCATGTCTGGCCTTGCATGCAACATTCATTTGGACCACTGTGGAGTCTTGGGTGACAGTTTTCTGTATCCCTGGAAAGGTGTAAGGCTTCTTGAGGGTTTGAGCCAGGATTCACAACAGGTCTGTGACAGCTAGACGATACCTTGCTTCCAGGTTCCCTTCAACCCAGGTCCAAATTCCTTCCCCACAATTCCTTGTCTCTCCATCCCATCAACAAAATGGCAAAAAGTGTGCCCTAGACAGTTTCCTTTTCTCTAGGCTTTAGGAAACACAAGGAATATGTTTGATTTATAGACTTTTGTTCATTTTAGACTGGATTTCATGTACCCCAGGTTGGCCTCACACTTCCTATGTAGCCTAACATGGCCCCACACTGATCTTCCTGACTCAACCCTGAGTGCTGGAACTACAGCCTTTTGCCACCACACCCAAACATTTAGCTTATCTGGGTGTTCCCATCAGATTACTGCATTTCCTGTATCAGAGCAAAGAGCCACCATGCTTCCAGAATTAGCCTAATTAGATAAATAGCTGGATTCATCGACCCCAAGTTGTACATTTACTAAAATTGGAACCTTCTAGATCAGTTCTCTGTTTAATGGTGACACGGAACCATAAAATTATTTTATTGTTACTTCATAACTATAACTACTGTTACGTGTCGTGGGAGCTCAATTCGTTTAGCCAATGACTTTTGGAACGACTTGGCATGGTTATGGTTTTCTCTGGAGGTGGGATGATAAAATGAAGGAGAAGGGTCATGCACTCTCTCTTGGGTGGTCAGAGCTGGAGCAAGTCCTGCAGTTGGTTCTCATCGCCCAAGTGGAGCAGCAGCATCTGGGTCAGCAATAGTGTCTACTTTGTTCAGTATTCATGAGTTTCTTTTTCCATTGCACCCCTTAATAAATTGTTAATAGACTTTTGTGGGTCCATACTTCAGTTGTGAATTGTAATGTAAAATGTACCTGTGTTTCAATGATCTTGGACCACCCCTGTGAAAGGCTCACTCAACCCCAAAGGGGTTTTGACCCACAGGTTGAGAATCACTGATCTAGAAGATTTGTTATAATCTTGGGAAAGCAAACATATGAAGGACCTTAAATACCTGGTCAAACAAACAGAGAAGTCAGGTTTACTGTCTGTTCCTCGCTTATTGACAAGTTGTGCCTGTGTCTCTCTTTTTTTGAGCCCAGACCTTTACTTCTGCCCTTATAAACTCAAGATGAAAACTCTATCCTTGCATGGTCCTAGGACTGTGCCCAAGATAGACTGAAGACTACTGCTGGATCCTATTGCTCTGGGCTTGTGTGGTGGATGTCCTTTCTGCAGGGGTAAAGACAACACAGGATATACATTAACCACCTACAGGAAGTTCTGTCATCAACCTAGCTGTTGTAAGGGACAATAGCCTGTTAAATCAAAACACACACACACACACACACACACACACACACTTTTCTAAGGAGGCAAACACAGTTCTACAGAAAGCAAATGATACATCATCATCATCATCATATGAAATCTTGTGGGTTTTGGTTTCTTCAAGGCTGTTCTAGGGTCTCCTGTGTCATTTTCAAGGCTGAATGTTGTGTGGACATCCCCAAGGATGCTGTTTGAAAGGGGTTGGAATTATTAGGAGGTGTGGCCTTGTTGGAGGAAGTGTGTCACTGCTGGGGTGGGCTTTGAGGCCTCTTTTGCTCAAACTTCCCTCGGTGTGACTGTCAGTTGTCTGCAAAATGAAACACTCTCAGCTCCATGCCTGCACATGATCCCAGTCACGATCATAATGGACTGAAACTCTAAAACTGTAAATGAGCTGCCCCAATTAAGGGTTTTCTTTGTAAGAGTTGCAATGGCCATGGTGTCTCTTCATAGCAACAGAAAACCCTAAGATATTCTATAATTTCACTAATGTTTCATCTGCTCACGTGAGCTACAAAATCACCTTCAAAGCTTGTGAGGCACGGAGACCAGCTGAGGAGCTGGATCTCTGAAGTCAAGGTGGGATGGGAGGTAACCTTACGAGGGATCCTATTAGTCTTTGGATCTTGTGTGTTCAACTGTCTTAACATTATCTCCTCTCATTTATGGTCATTTCACACTCAAAGGTGCTTCATAGTCTACACCTTCTACCTGGGTTCCCTGATGGTCCCCAGAGGTTGAGAATTTGCAGAGTAGAGACTCCAAACTCATATAAACCCAAATCCAGGCCAAAGCAGTCAGATAAGCTCAGTATCAAATAAATGGTCTTAGAGTTTCAAAGTAATCAGCATCTGGGAGCCACAGGACAGTGGATGCCTCAGAAGATGACCTGAGTCATATCTCTGGCCAAGGGAGGAGCTATGACACCCTGAACTACCCAGAATGTCAATACTAGATAGCTATCCAACCCTAGCACCTTATGAGAGTAGTGGAAGGATGTTGTGTGATGTCCTTCTGTATATGTGTTGCTCTTGTTGGTTGATTAGTTGAATTTTTTGACTACACAGAGACACTTGACTCTGGGGCTGCTAAGATAAACCAACATAAAGGTATACTGACTTCAAATTTTGAGTCTAAGGATATGCTACTTTAGAAAAGAGGTTCTTCTTTTGTTTCCACAGAAGATGAGAACCTATGGATTTCTTCCAGGCTAATATGGTTTGATAGAACAAGCAACCCTTCCCCCCCCCCAAAAAAAGGTCTCCATGAACCCTAAAAATACTTCACCCAACAAATAGCAGGAAGCAGTTTGGAGAAAACTACACCCAAATTCCCAAAATGATTGTTTATAAATAAAGTTTGTTTTCATTTATAGGAAGTTGATTATAAATGATTAAATGATCACAGTCAATCTCTTTCTAAAAATGGGGAGATATGATATAAAGATGAATACTCTGCATTAGTATGGATCTTGGTCTATTAATACAAATTTAAGATCCATTTGTTACACTGTGTATATGTATTTTTGCTCTTGTTTAAGGTATTGTGTTTGTGTAACTCATTTTAAAATGTAATATATAATTAAGAAATACAGATTAATAGTCATCATCTATAATAATCAAACTTTTAGCCATGTCAGTTAAGTTTTCTGAATATACAAAAATATATTTCAGATGAATAGGCAATCTTCAACACTTCAAAGACCTACATAATATGGCATTTAAGATGTTTTAATAATTCAACTTTTCTTGATAGTAAGACATGTCTGCTTCTGGCAGCATCAATTACTTCAGAGAGATTGATGGGCATTAAAGAAACTCATTATGGAATTTGCCTTCGATGTGACAAAGCTAGCCATTTATGCAAGAAAATGCTCTTGTCTGGACTGCTTGATGGCATTCTGTATGAACTGGACATGCAGGACCCACAGAAAATGACTGCTGAAATTATAAAAGATAGAAAGGTCCTTCAGGATTCCTGCTTCACAGAAGAGTCTATGAAACATTCTGCAGGACACAGAAGAAAGTGACTAACAAACTGCCAATATAGGCTAAACAGTCTTTCAAGTTTTCTGTTTCGTGGAAAAGTTTGCCAGATATTATGGGCTTATAGGCTGAAGATGGATACCCCAACATTACAGAAGAACTTTGCATGACTGTCCAGACAGTGAGATGTCTTTGTTAATTTTAAAGTTTTGAAAGCTGCTTACAATGCACTTCCCATTTACTTAGGTGATATGGGATTCCCCTCAGTATGCTGTGAATACCACTGGTTAATAAAGAAACTGTCTTGGGCCTGCACAGATCAGAATAGAAATAGGCAGGGAAAACTAAACTGAATGCTGGGAGAAAGGAGGCAGAGTCAGAGAGAAGCCATGTAGCCTTGCTGGAGAGATAGACACTGGAACTTTACCTGGCAAGCCACAGCCTCATGGCAATACACAGATTAACAGAAATGGGTTGATTTAAGATGTAAGAGCGTCTGAGTCATTGGCCAAACCATGTTGTAATTAATACAGTTTCTGTGTGATTATTCAGATTAGGGTGGTCAGGAAATGAACGAGCAGCCTCCATTTACACATAATAGAGGGCTTTCTGATGAAGAATAAAGACATACCTGTTTAAAAAGTTAGACTAAGTGGGTCCTGGAACAAGACAGAGTCTCTGAGGAAAACTGTCCATTCTAGAAATTTTAGAAATAGTACAAAGTCCGCCTTAAGTTTAGATCAGCACAGCCCGACTCCAGTCCCCCTGCCCCTTGACAGCACAGTGGACTATACCATCAGCTCTGCCTCTCTTCTGTGCTGAGAAACACCGTAGGTTAAAGCACTACAGAACTGAAGGCTAACACACCACAGTGGTCAGGATGAGCCCACAGCATCCCTGACGCACCTAAGGATGGCTCACAGAGGAAGAGGAACTGTAAACCAAGCTTCAGCAAGAGAAGATGAGCTAGCTCTTCCTCCAGAGGCAGCACAGATGGGCTGTGTGCTCTGCTGGACACAGAGTGGGTCTGGTTTCCAGGGAACTGCTCCCCCCATTCCCACAGAAACTTTTCAAAGGGCACCAGTGACAATGGAGTGTCTCTGTGAAGATGACTAAGACTACACCCTACAGACATCAACAGCTGACTCTGGGAAGATGCCCAGACTACACCCTACAGACATCAACAGCTGTCTCTGTGAAGATGTCCAGACTACACCCTACAGACATCCACAGCTGTCTCTGTGAAGATGTCCAGACTACACCCTACAGACATCCACAGCTGTCTCTGTGAAGATGTCCAGACTACACCCTACAGACATCCACAGCTGTCTCTGTGAAGATGTCCAGACTACACCCTACAGACATCAACAGCTGTCTCTGTGAAGATGTCCAGACTACACCCTACAGACGTCAACAGCTATCTCTGGGAGTGCCCAGACTACACCCTACAGACGTCAACAGCTGTCTCTGTGAAGATACCCAGACTACACCCTACAGACATCCACAGCTGTCTCTGTGAAGATGTCCAGACTACACCCTACAGACGTCAACAGCTGTCTCTGTGAAGATGTCCAGACTACACCCTACAGACGTCAACAGCTGTCTCTGTGAAGATGCCCAGACTACACCCTATAGACGTCAACAACTGTCTCTGTGAAGATGTCCAGACTACACCCTACAGACGTCAACAGCTATCTCTGGGAGTGCCCAGACTACACCCTACAGACATCAACAGCTATCTCTGGGAGTGCCCAGACTACACCCTACAGACATCAACAGCTATCTCTGGGAGTGCCCAGACACACCAGCCGTGGGACCTGAAGAAAAAGGGATTGCCACTGCTTCAGGCACGAGTCACAGGTCTCTTAGGAAACTGGGAGAAGAGAGAGACAGACAGCCAAACAATGGTAGCCCCTTGTTTTGACTGCACCCTCGAGGATACCGCTCAGTTTATTCCATTTCCTGTACCACATGTCCACCAAAAGAGCAGCAACACAAGATTCAGGAGCAAAAGAAAAGACAGGGATCCACACTGGGTGAGTATTAAAGATACACACACACACACACACACACACACACACACACACACACACGTGTTTGAAAATGAAAGGAAACATTGGAAACTACACAGGGGCATAAAAAGAAATAGGTAAAAAAAAAAAGGTGGGGGGGTCATGCGGGGGATAATTATCAATAAAATAACCCTATTGGGGCCTTCTCTCTGGAACACCGTGATGCCCAGGTGACCCGCTTCACAGACTAAATAAAGAGAAGGTGAGCAGGAAGGGCAATCCTGACTTAACCCACTCAGAGACACTTTCCCGACTTAATTCCCTTCTAAATTTAGAAGCCATGTTTTTGAAGGTGATGAGTTAGTGATCGTGCTAATGCTGCTGACAGCTTGTCCCCTGGCCCGCCGACCTTCAGAAATGATGGCAGTGTCCACGGCCCTCGAAGGGACTCATAGCACACTAGGCAAAGACTCTGCTCCAGAGAAACACAGGCACTGACCAAGGAAAAAGGGCTCAGCGGGGTCCACATGGTCCATAGCCACATCAGTGCAGACACCAAAGCGGGACAGATACACGGCATGAATCACAAAAGGACCAGCGATTGTTGACAACTGTCAGCAGAACATGATGAGCCCCTTCTAGACAACATCCAGACATGAAAGATTAAATAGTTAAGATGCCTCTTTCCAGTAGGAATCCAGAAACCATGAAAGTTCAGAACAGTAAGAAGCCCAGGATTCAGTGATGACCCTCGGGGCTAAAGCCCATGCTGGCAACCTAGAGTCTGAGTGTGAACGTGGGGGAGGGGGAGGAGGGAGGGAAAGAGGAAACTCATGGAGGAGGCAAGTCTGGTTGCCAAGAAAGATGAAAATTCTGGCCAGAAGCCACAAAGCCACAGACATCAAAGGAGACACCGCAGTCGTGAGTCAGCGAAACAGTCCACAAGAAGGACAAGGGCACTTGCAGGCTTGGTTTTGCTCTGGCCAAAGTCTAAGGGGGTGCCCCGTCGAGATCCTGTATACAAAGAGAAACCCACTTCAAGATCTGGGACTAGAATTCCCACTCATAAGGAGGCCCCCATGTCCCAAATCAAAGTCTGCATTTAATGTGGTTACAAAACAGAGCTTCTCTAGATTAAATTCAGGCCCCAGAGGAATGTCATATAGGATGTACATTCATAGTAATAATAAAACAATCCCACTAAAGGCGTAAAGAAAGCCAAGAGCTTCTGCGGGAACACGCCTACCTACAAAGAAGCTAAGTTCTGGACATAAAACTATTTTACAACATTTCTGCTCTCTGGAACAGCTCCTGCCAGCTCCATCTCCTAAGCTGAGTCATTGTCAGAGGGCTCCGACCTACAGGCTGTGCACGGATCACCCAGAAGGCAAACGCCAATGTTAGCTTTGCAGCCCAGGACCTGGGCTCTGAACAGTGTTAATATTCAAGGCTCTACACCCAAGATGCCTATCTTGAGACAGGCCAGCACTAGGGATCTCTGTGGGCTCAGAGCAGCAGCGCCCCCTGGCAGCAGGCTGGCGCAACTACAAGTGTGCTAAGAAGGAAAGCAACTTCTCTCTCTTTCACATCTGCTTGTGTCTGGTGGATACCAACACATACAGGCTCAGATCTGCAAGCACACAGCGGTAATATCGCACAACCAAAACAACATCCTTAGCTTGGTATGTAATCAGAGACATGGTGGACTACCCACATACGGACTCCTGCGGAGATAAATGTGGTCTATGTGGGATTATGGGAAAATGTTACATACACACTATGTCAAAGAAGCCCGTTGTTTATGATCCAACCACGCTGCATTCTACAGAAAGTTGAACTACAGAGTCTCTGGGAATTCCACTTGGAGAGGGGGATGGGTGAAGGGCGGGACTGCTGGGCAGCAGATCTCCTCTGCGGATGGGAGTGACATCACTCATTGTTACAGAACCAGGCACATAAAGTGCTGTGGAGACAGTGGGTCGTCAACGAAGCAAGGCAAGGGAGTCTAGGAGAACCCTGTGCCACCCGTGTGGAGTTCCTCTCTAAACCCAAAGCTGTTTTGAAAATGCAGTCTCTAAAGAAAATGTAAGAAGTAATGAAATAGCATTCCTAAGAAATTTCCAGATGGGGCTGGAGAGATGGTTCAGTGGTTAAGGTTGAAGAGGACCTGGTTTCAGTTCCCAGCGCCCACATGGCAGCTCACAACCTCCTGTTTCTCCAGTTCTAGGGGATCTGACACCATTTTCTGGTGCCATGGACACCAGGCACACATGTGGTACACAGACACACAGGTAGGCAGAAGACACCTATGTATAAAAAACGAATCTTAAAAAATAAAAATTTTAAAAATCAGAAAAGAAACTCCCAACTACCTCACAGTCTAGAAGAAGTTCATACAGAATATCAAGTAGATGTGAATCTGGAAATTTAAAAAACAATAACATCCGATGAAAACCATCAAACAAATATGAGAAAAATCAATTTTCAGTCATGAAAAAGTATGGTTGTAATGGCTGAAGTTAAATTTTCATCTGGTATGGTAAACCAGATAAGATGTGCATGAAAACAGACATGCATGAATTTAGATAAATTATTCGGCGTTTACTGCAAAGCAGCAGGTTTGAGAAAACTGAAACAAAAACCAACAGATACACATTTACATTGACCTATCACCAATATACCCATGGCATCTCCCCCCCTCTCTCTCTCTCTCTCTCTCTCTCTCTCTCTCTCTCTCACACACACACACACACACACACACACACACACACACATAAAAACAAATATTAAAAAAATAAAGTTGGAGACTTAGTGCTGGCTCTTTCTGGTATCTAATCACAGCTTACTATTCACATTGTTTGTTGCTCAAGGTCACTGAGGCCACGCAGACTGACTGTCCACTGAGGTCATGTGAGGTCACGCTGACTCACTGTCCACTGAGGTCATGTGAGGTCACGCTGACTCACTGTCCACTGAGGTCACACTGTCTCACTGTCCACTGAGGCCACGCAGACTGACTGTCCACTGAGGTCACGCTGACTCACTGTCCACTGAGGCCACGCAGACTGACTGTCCACTGAAGTCACGCTGACTCACTGTCCACTGAGGTCACACTGACTGACTGACTGTCCACTGAGGTCACACTGACTGACTGTCCACTGAGGTCACGCTGACTGACTGACTGTCCACTGAGGTCACACTGACTGACTGTCCACTGAGGTCACACTGGCTGACTGTCCACTGAGGTCACGCTGACTCACTGTCCACTGAAGTCACGCTGACTGACTGACTGTCCACTGAGGTCATGCTGACTGACTGACTGTCCACTGAGGTCACGCTGACTCACTGTCCACTGAGGTCACGCTGACTCACTGTCCACTGAAGTCATGCTGACTGACTGTCCACTGAAGTCACGCTGACTGACTGACTGTCCACTGAGGTCACACTGGCTGACTGTCCACTGAGGTCACGCTGACTCACTGTCCACTGAAGTCACGCTGACTGACTGACTGTCCACTGAAGTCACGCTGACTGACTGACTGTCCACTGAAGTCACGCTGACTGACTGACTGTCCACTGAGGTCACGCTGACTGACTGACTGTCCACTGAGATCACGCTGACTGACTGACTGTCCACTGAGGTCACGCTGACTCACTGTCCACTGAGGTCATGCTGACTCACTGTCCACTGAGGCCATGGCAGTGGTAGCTGACTATCCAATAACCTTTCTGTTTCTGTGGTAAACATCATGACTAAAAGCACCCAGGAGAGGAAAGGGTTTATTTAATCACATATGCCACAGGCCATCCTGAAAGGAAGCCAAGGTGGGAACTAAAGGCTGGAGCTTGGATACAGGAAACGAGGCCAAGTCCATGGAGGAATGCTGCTTACTGTCTTGCTCTCATGGCTCACTCAGCTTGCTCTTCCATAAAACTCAGGACGACCAACCAGGGGTAAACCTGCCCACTATGGGCTGGGCCCTCCAGCACTAATCCTTGATCAAGAAATGTCTGTCACTACAAACTTTCCTTCTGGTGGCCAACCTGATGGAGGTGTTTTCTCAGTTGAAGGTCCCTATTCCCCCATGACCCAAACGTGTGTCAAAGTGACAGGGAAAACCGTAACCAGCACCCCAACACAAACACCCCTTCAAGGTTTTGTTTGCTGACACCTTACAGTATGCTGTACTGTCCGTGCTGTAGATGATAGAAATAAGTCTTGGAAAATCAAAGCATTGCATCTGAGCTGCACATATGCCGAGCAGCAGACCTTGGGTGTCTGGTTCCAACCCTCCCATGCCCGCTACCGACCGCCTCTGCATTGTCACCTCTGCTCCAGTTATTAACTCGGGACACCTCCCTTCCTACCCGCTTAGCTCTGCCTGCAGCTAACGCTGGACTCCCCTGCAGTGACAATTTGAAATCCAGTCCAGCCTGTGCAGGCCAGATAAGCTCAGGTGCCACCTAGATGCCAGGAGGAAACTACAAGCGTCTCCCAGGAGTTGTCGGAGCCAACAGGAAATTTCCAGCAGACATGACTGCTCCCTCTGAGCTTCTGAGTCACTGCCATATGCCACGCTTTCAAAGAGTGAGTCCACGGGGTGGCTGTGGCCGCAGACATGGCCACGACATTCAGCACTGTGTCATCTGACCTCGAGGTCAACAGTCAGTGACAGCCTCCAACTCTACATTTTACAAGTATTTAATTCCTCATATTAAACCACTTCTAATCAGCATACCTAAAATAATTTCCATCTCTTAAATCAATAAATCTGGAATTCAGCAAATGAGGAAGCTTCCCTACTCACTCTCTAAATCCCTGGAAAACTAAAGTCTTATACCATAAGGTATACGGTAATGCCTTATACCATAAGCTATATGGTAATGTCTTATACCATTAGCTATATGGTAATATCTTATACCATAAGGTATACAATAATGCCTTATACCATAAGGTATACAGTAATGTCTTATGCCATAAGCTATATGGTAATGTCTTATACCATTAGCTATATGGTAATATCTTATACCATAAGGTATACAATAATGCCTTATACCATAAGGTATACAGTAATGTCTTATGCCATAAGCTATATGGTAATGCCTTATACCATAAGGTATACAGTAATGTCTTATGCCATAAGCTATATAGTAATGCCTTATACCATAAGCTATATGGTTTCATCCCGAGAATAGATGCTATTAATCTGAATGTTCTTCTTCCTTTTCATACGCATGAGAACGCCTGAGAAGCTTCCATCAGAGTAGTGTTCACCCCATACCATGGCAGAAGGCTCTCCTCCACCTTCCCTCGGTGAAAGTGAAAGCCAGGGACTCACAGCCTCCCTGTCACCTTTCATCGGCTTCTTTTTTAAAATAATTTATTTTTATGTGCATTGATATTTTGCCTGCATGTCAAGCTGTGTGAGGGTGTCAGATCTTGGAGTTACGGATAGTTGCAAGCTGCCATGTGGGTGCTGGGAACGGAACCTGGGTCCTTTGGAAGAACAGCCAGTGCTCTCAGCTGCTGAGCCATCCTCCAGATCCCTCATCTGAACTGTTACAAGACATTTCTCTTGTGTAGCTTTCATCAAGAGCACCGTGAGCTAAGGTTGGGGCTGTGGAACCCAGGGATTGAACCCAGATTCACAGACTTGGCGTCAAGACGCTCTATCTGCTGAGCCATCTCTCCAGCCCAGCTAAAACCTCTACTGAAATAACTCAAATAGATATGTTTAAGTCAGATGAGAAAAAAAAACAGTAAGTTCCTAGAACGCATATAAAATATGACTTTTCAAAAAACAGGGGTATTATAATCTATGAAAGCATAGCAACTTGTTACTATTATGTCAGAAAGTACAAACGTACGGAAGCTGGATCTTATCATTCAGATGTTGGCTAGGTCCTAGATCCACAGCCTAGGGAGCTCTGCGTTTTTCAAGCTTTAGTTTATTGAACTTATAAAGCCATCCCTCAAGTTCATTGTGACATTGAAAAGGAGATTACACAAAAACATCTGCTCTTTGACGTGGACAAGGGAAGCACTAAACAAATGCCAATGTTTTCCTCACTTCAAAAGCGAGTTATGGAAGAATTTATGCCCCACCTCGGGTCCTAACTGATCACTTTTTTAAAGCAAATTTTTAATGGACTAGGAAGTCTATATTCCACAACACGTTTAAAAATGTAGGAAAATTCCGTGAAGGACAAAGAGAGGAGTTAGAGCTAACCCACCATCCTGAGACCTGAAATGGAAGGCCACTGCTTCTACTCCACCTCGCAGCTCCTTGGCATTTTTAATATTTAATACTTAATATTCATATTTAATTGCCATTTTCTGTGCCACCATCCTACATCCCAAAGTACTCTAAGTATCCCAGAGCTGCACCGGGTGAGCCTCCCCATGCCCCTATATTCCTGGACATTAAAAACACTCAAGTGGACCACTAGGCAGGCTCTCCAGGAACTACCAATTACAATGTTGGTGGTAATTAGCTTTCAGATAAGCATTACCGGTAAAACTTTTAGTTTTTTTTTAAAAAAACACGGGGGCTGGATTCCTGGTTTAACAGGCAAGGGCGGCAGCTGCTCTTCCAGAGGACCCAGGTTTGGTTCCTACCACCCATATGGGTGGCTCAGAAACCTCTGTATCCTCAGTGCCAGGGGGTATGGTGCCCATTCTGGCCTGTATGGGCACTACAGGCATGGTGCACAGGCATGTATGTAGGCAGAACACTCATATGCATCTATTAAAAACAATTTTCTTCCTAAAGGTGGTCTTGGACGCAAACCTCGTTGGTCTCTTCGCCTCCTTTGGCCTGCCCTTCCCCGAGCTCTCCATTCTCGTAGCTGCTGCTCTTCTCAACCCATAGCTCCGACTTTTCCACCGTCAGCCGCAGTTGGTCCAGATCTGCCTTAATCTGCTTGTAGTTATCAACATCTTGGTTCGACACCAGCAACTGCACCTAAACACAGAAGGGTTTAAAACTCTTAAAACTCTTCCGCAGCTTTCTGTATCCCTAGTTCCGGTACACCTAAAACCCCAACTTTAAACATTCATTAGCTGAAGTTCGACATTTGCCGAACACTTAGGGATATTTATCTTATGAACTCCAGCCAATATATTCTCATGTGAAAAGGAATTCTTAGATGTGCACTCTCAAAAAGCTTTCAAAACTTCTGGTAAGTAATTTAACATAAAAGTTTAGGGGGTTGGAGAAATGGCCCAGGGATTAAGAGCACTTGCTGCTCTTGCAGAGGACCTAAATTCAGCTCCCGGAATCCACATGGTAGCTCACAACCTCCTGTAACTCTAGTTCCTGGAGATCTGACATCCTCTCCTGGCCTCTGCAGGTACTGCACACATAAGATGCATATAGTCACATGAGTGCAAATACCCAAATAAATAAATCAAAAGTAAGCAAATCTTTTACAAGATAATTTCTAATTTCATGGTTAGAGTTCATCTTTCTGAGGTTTTCTATACATGTATGTTTAAAAATAAAAACATAAAACTTCATGTAAGAAAATATTAATGGTTATGATATACATTTGCTAGTATAACCAGCAGTTTCATATTGAGATAATCATACAATTTATAATATATACATACTACATGGCACATACATGTAAAACATGTACATCTAAATAGTTACTATTTGACTTCTTCATAATATGTTAAAGGATGGATCCCACCACAGGACAGAGTGGATCCCATCACAGGACAGGATGGATCCCACCACAGGACAGGATGGTTCCCATCACAGGACAGGGTGGATCCCACCACAGGACAGGGTGGATCCCATCACAGGACAGGGTGGATCCCACCACAGGACAGGATGGTTCCCATCACAGGACAGGGTGGATCCCATCACAGGACAGGGTGGATCCCATCACAGGACAGAGTGGATCCCATCACATGGGGCAGGATGGATCCCATCACAGGACAGGATGGATCCCATCACAGGACAGGGTGGATCCCATCACAGGACAGGATGGTTCCCATCACAGGACAGGGTGGATCCCATCACAGGACAGGGTGGATCCCATCACAGGACAGGAAGGATCCCATCACAGGGGACAGGATGGATCCCCATCATAGATCCATCATTATATTCTGTGGCCAAAATAACAGCAGTGACAACAAACTCCTAATGGGTAATCTTCCTCAGCACCTCCTCAGTTTTAGAGAATGTCGTTTTTATAAAGATACTGCCTAAGATCACTTGTGGGAGACTCACTCTAATGCAGATCCCGGGTAGACACAGACAAGACTTTAAATATCTTTCAAAACAAAAAGTAGCAAACTATGTATTGTAGTGCATACCTGCACTACACTAGCACTGGAGGGGCAGAGGCAGGGAGGAGCGACTGCCAAGAGTTCAAGGTCAATCTGAGCAACACACTGAATTCTGGGCCAGCCTGTGCTACTGAGTGAGATCCTGTCTCAACAACTAGGAATAGGGTCCAAGGAACACAGCCTCATCTGCAGCCACCATCAGACTGGGGTTACAAACACTTTCAGAACTCCACAGCCCTTGACCTTAGGTGTTCATTTTCTTGCACACAAAGCTGAGGACTGAGCCCAGAGCCCCTGAGTGCAGGGCAAGCAGGCCCCGCCCCAGCTCACCTGTTTAAAGGCCTGCAACACTTCTGCTCTCTGGCTGAAGTGCTTGAAGAGTAGCTGCAGGGCTCCCGACAGCAGTGGAGGGTAGTCATGCATGATCAGATGAATGAGGACCCGTAAGAACGTCCTGCCTCCTTCGTCATCAAGCTGAACTGGGGTCTTCTCCTTTCTATAAAACAAAAAGAAATTCTAAAATAACACATCACACGATATATATATATATATATATATATATATATATATATATATATGTGTGTGTGTGTGTGTGTGTGTGTGTGTGTGTGTGTGTGTGTGTGTTATTTAAATTGTATCTGTTTTTTAAACTTAAACCCCTGTTTTCCCAAAAGAAATGAAGAGGAGGACATTGTTATTTCCTGATCTTATATAACTGATGTGGGAGCAATGACAAAGATGGCTCCTCAGCCAATCTCAAGTGTTAATCACCAACACACTTGAAAAACAAGCATTGAGCCATACCTAAATCACTCTTCATTAATTGTTATTTAGCATATAAAATAATGGGTTTCATTATGACCTTTTCATATACAGCTGATTTCTCATGCATAAGTTAAGGTCAGCATCAAAAGACACTACTTTCTTGCCCCAGCTAAGACTCTGGGATGCAGTATGTTATGAGATACCACAATGTTTCTACCCCAGAGGCTAACGGGTATCTGTACGCTGCCATCATCTAAGGGAAGAAAAGCTAAGAAGTCTGAGAAAGTTAAATATGTGGATCTCCTTTCTCCCTTTTTTCTTTTGAGACAGCGTTTCTCTGTGTATCTCTGGCTGTCCTGGAATTCACACTGTAGACAAGGCTGACCTTGAACTCACAGAGATCCACCTGCCTCTGCTGAGTGCTGGGATTAAAGGTGTGCGCCACTACTGTTGGGCCTCCCATTTTTTTAAGGTGATTTAAGGGTCATGCTTTTCCTCTAAATTCCAAGCCTCATTCCTGACAGAAATTATGCTAGCATCAATTGGGGTATCTAAACATGCAAAAAGATGAATGATAACAAACTATGGATCAAATTCTAGGTATTACATATTCACATGTAAGATAAAGACTCATCACATACCTTCCGGCAAACATCGTTTCTGCCTGAGCCGCAATCTCGTCAATGTCAGGAACAATTGCTGTGGAGACACACAAGGAAAATCTTCATTTGGTTTTAATTCATGTTCATATCGACTTACTTGAAGATTTTTTTTTATTTTAATACTTTTTGTGACACTGAATGTTAATAGTTCAGAAAATTTCAATATAGTTCCACCTCATCAGCGTGATGGTCCTTTGTCAACTTGACCCAGTGCAGAATCACCCAGGAAGACATATTGGGGGTATGTCGGGGGGGCTGTCTTGATTACTAATGTTCAATGATGTGGGAAGATCCAGCCCTTTATGGGCGGCATCATTCCCTAGGTCCTGAATTATACAGAGGTCAAAATGAGCGGAAGCAAGCGAGCATGTGTGCACTGACTTCTCTCTCATCCTGCGTGTGAACGCGATTCTCTCAAGGGCTGTGGCTTCCCTGCCACGAGGGACCATAACCTGGAAATACAGACCGAAACAAACCCATTTCTCCCCTAAATTGCTCTTTACTGGAGTGTTTTATCACAGCAGCAAAAACAAAACTGGAACAAACTGGAACATCCTAACATGCGGAAGTTTCTGCACGCGTATGTATGTATTTAGACACAAATGTGCCCTCTCCCTCTTTAACACTTTAATATAAGCTGCACTTATATTACTTGTACTATGCTTATATGGCTGCCATCAAATGTGCTAAAACATCAGCAGGCATCTTTACAAAGGTGTTCTTACTTATAAGTGTGTGCACATGTGCACTTGATATGTCAAATACATATGTATATCCCTACATAAAAACACACACACAAATTGCAATAGTGATGGCATAGAAGAGCAGTTTTTCCTCCTTTATTTTTATTTCATGTATATGGCTGCTTTGCCTGCAGGCAGGCATGCCTGTGCACCACCTGTGTGCAGTATCCACAGAGGCCAGGGAGAGTGTCAGATGCCCTGGGACTAGAGTTACGAACTGTTGTGAGCCACCATGTGGGCCTTGGGAATCTCACCAGACTGCTTTAGGATCAGCCAGTGCTCTTAATGGCTACACCATCTCACCAGACCCAAGGGGAAAACACTTTTAAAAAAAAAAAATAATTAGAATCCATGTAAAGAGCCACGTCACTGTGGTCCCCATCAATGTGACCTCTCTATACTTGAGATTCCTTCTCTTTTTCTTGTAGAATGGAGCCATTTCTCATGTGACCCAACCATGAGTCCTCACCATGTCCTCCCACCACCATTTTCAAGATACTTTTACTAAGACAGAAAGTTCAAATGATAAATAGATAACATATTTCATCTCTAAAGCATGAAAAGAAAGATATGGAGGGGAAAATCCTATTCTCTCCAGGAAGGTGTCAGAGAGAGAGAGAGAGAGAGAGAGAGAGAGAGAGAGAGAGAGAGAGAGATTGACTCCAGCAGAGAGAGCATTTTCTGCAGCCTTTAACCTTTGCTTGGGTACTCAGAGCTCATGGTTCCAGAAGTCTGGCTTCTGGGAGTCAATAACTGTTATGTTTCTGTCAATGCAGCCGCCAGCATGACTTTCTGGTTCTGCCTGATGGTTCCTGGAAACAGCCCTTTGGGGTACGGCACTTCTGAGAAGCTGCAGTGCTGCAGGGGTGCCAGGAGCAGCTCCCTGCCTGGGCAGATGTGGCTGCTGTCTGCAGGGAAGGTTGCCTGCAGGTCAGAGGTGGGGGTGGGGCAGCTGGTCTTGTCCCATCCTCATTACCATGAACTGTTCTTGTCCCACTGATGGCTACAGGAGGAAGCGGCTCCTAACTCTGTCCAGGGGTTTCCTATCTACACAACTGCTGGCCTCAGAAGAGCTTTGCTAACTGACTGTCTGCATCCTAAGATGTAGTTTATAGCCAACCAGGAATGACCTGGCCCAACCAGTAAAAAGGTGAGTTAATAATTCTTAGTCTTCACAAAATCCTGTCTATGGCCTCGGAATTTTACAGCCATTTTTATTCTCTCTCAGGTTATGTTCCAAGTCTCAGAGACTCTAATTTTTAAGACAGGATTCCAAAGCAAGACACAAAGCTCCGGTAGCACACAGGCGAGCCCTTGGGGAGCTCTCCTCTTGTTCTCTGGCTAAGCGTGGCTTCCCCACAAACACTGCCCTTCTCAGCTGCAAGCCCTTCATGCCACCCTTTGATCCAGGCGTGGACACTGTTCTCAGATTTCCTCCAGAAGAACACAATGTGCAGAAGGTTCAGACTCTGCAGCTGAAGCAGTCTCGGGGTTCGGGGCTTTGAGGACTGCGGTAGCCCTCACTGTCAACCTTTCTGAATTTAGAATCACCATGGAAACACACCCCTGGCTGTGTCTATGAGGACGATTCCAGGAAGGTTTCACTGAGGTGGGAAGATTTCCCAGAATGTGGGGGGCACCACCCCCAAAGGCTGGGGTCCTGTCCTAAAAGGAAGAAGGTGAGCTGAGCACCAGCAGTCACATTCCCCTGCTTCCTGACTGTGGAGACTTGTGATCAGTCAGCTCATGCCCCGCCCCTTGCTGCCCCTCCCATACTGAACTGCATCTCGGGACAGGCATGAGCCGGACACAGTGCCAAATACAGGACCTCTACCTATCACTGTGGGGGCAGTGTCGGGACAGGCATGAGCCAGACACAGTGCCAAATACAGGACCTCTACCTATCACTGTGGGGGCAGTGTCGGGACAGGCATGAGCCGGACACAGTGCCGAATACAGGACCTCTACCTATCACTGTGGGGGCAGTGTCGGGACAGGCATGAGCCGGACACAGTGGCGAATACAGGACCTCTACCTGATGGAGGTGGGTCTTGTATCTTATCTGTTGATTTCATTGGTTAAAATAAAGAAACTGCCTGAGCCCATTGATAGGCCAACCCTTAGGTGGGTGGAGTAAACAGAGAGGATGCTGGGAAAGAGAAGCTGAGTCGAGGAGTCGCCATGATGTTCCCAGTCCCTGCAGACACAGGCTAGAATCTCCCCGGTAAGCACACCTTGGGGTGCTATACAGATTATCAGAAATGGGTTAGGTCCAGGTGCAAGAGCTAGCCAATAAGAGGCTGGAACTAATGGGCCAGGCAGTGTTTAAAAAAATACAGTTTCCGTGTAATTATTTCAGGGCATAAGCTAAACCATGCGGGCGGCCTGTGCCGGGGACACAGCCGGCCGCTCCCTATTACTACAGATTGGCGCCCAACGTGCTAATGAACTCCACGTAAAACCTGAGAGAGCTTAATTCTAAACAGAGAAAAAACAGAGTTTAACAAAGAGTTTTGTTCTTTGTTGGTGGCGTGCCGTAGAGAGATTTCCTGGTTCGGCAATAGCAGCAGAAAAAAAGCTGCGTCATTTTAAAGTGCGGCTTTCTGGGCTGTGCCGCCATTGCAATCTCTGTCTGGCTCCTGTGAGAGACAGAGCTTTTGTATGAAGCATTTGGAATAAACTGCTTTGGCTTGCTTGATGGCAATTTGGACTGCTGTGTGCCTGGAACTCTATGCAGCTCAGGCTCACCAAATGGCTCTGGGCAGGAGCGGCTCAGCTCTGCCATGATGAACTGAGTTCTTCTCAAGCAGGAACTACCGTAATTACTGTGATAACAGCGCGCTTAAGGTTTAGACTTTACCAGACACAGGCAGTACCGTATTACCCCTACATGGTGCAACTTAAGTTTTTAAGAAATGCTTAACATTTTAAGAAATGCTCCTGGATAGTAAAAAAATTACAGATTCACAATAAAACAGATTCAGACAGACCACTAAATGAGTCACAATGTTGGATAAATGTACGTGGGCTTGAGAGAAAAATATATATATATATAGAGAGAGAGAGAGAATAAAGTTAATGCCTTTAAAAATAAAAAGGTAAAGTCTTTAAAGAGACAGAATACAGATGGTTAAGAGATTAAAAAAAATTAAGAAAAATAAGCCACGTAAAAATGGAAAATCCACAAAGAGTCTGGATTATGTACATTGTGTTTTCTTTAAGATTTTTGACTGTGAAGGAGCTAAGTACAGAGAGACATTTCATTATATGGGCTGCCAAGTGGAACCAGAATGGATATCATGAGGGTATGACTTCAGAATTTGGGTCTAAGGATATGATGCTTCGGAGAGGGTCTTCTTTTGTTTTCACAGAGGACCAGACCCTATGGATTGCATCTATTCCGATATGGTATGATAGACCACGCCCTCCTGAAAGGTTGCTGTGAACACCCTCAGAAAATTGCTTCGCTCAACTGCCAACTGAGATGAAACTATCACAGGTTATACCGTGAAAGACCTAATTAACGACGCCCCCCATTCAGCAGGAAGCAGTTTGGAGAAAAAAACCTGCGCCCATGTTCCCAAAATATTGTTTATAAATGTTCTTTACATTTAAAGGGGGATATGATATAGATATGAATAATTTGCATTGGTATGGATTTTAAGGTCAATTTTGTTATATGTATTTCTGATCTTGATTAAGGTATTGTGATTATGTAGTTCATTTTTAAAATGTAATGTATAATTAGGAAATATAGGTTGTTGTTAAATAATCGTAAATAATAGTCAAGCTTGTAGTCATGTTAGATTTTCTAGATATATAGAGATATATTTTAGTTAGATAGGCATTCTTCATATCTCTCAAAGACTGCAGAATATGGCATTTAAAATATTTTAATAACTTAGGGTTTTTCATGACAATGAGACACATCTACTCCTGACAGTGCCAATCTACTTCGAGAGGAAGATGGGCATCGAAGAGGATCCTTATGGAGTTGGATAGCCATTTGGGCAAGAGACTGTTCTTGCCTGGACTGTTGCATAAACTGGACACAAAGAACCCTCAGAGAGAGGACTGCTAAACTTGCCTAAAGGTGAGATGGTCTTTTGGGGTTCCTGATTCATGAAAGAGTCTACGAGACATTCTGCAGGACGCAGGACACAGCAGAAAATGACTAAACTGTCTTTGGAATTTCCTGCTTCATGGAACTGTCTGCTGGATACTGTGGGCCTAAAGGCCGAAGATAGATGCCCCAACGGTACAGAGAAACTTTGGGTGACTGTCCAGGCAGTGAGATGTCTCTGTCATTTCTAGAGTTCTCTTATTTCTTGTTTAGTATTATATCCTTCTGGAGTCTTTGATGGAGTTGAAGAATGTTTAGTTATAGTTTTCCTTAGTTATGATAAAAGATAAAGTAGATATAAATATTGTAACTGTAATTCTTATTTGATAACTGTTTTGTTATATGTAATTTTACTATGTTAAAGTTAAAGCCTTTCTTTTTTGTTTAAACAGAAAAAGGGGAAATGATGGAGGTGGGTCTTGTATCTTATCTGTTGATTTCATTGGTTAAAATAAAGAAACTGCCTGAGCCCATTGATAGGCCAACCCTTAGGTGGGTGGAGTAAACAGAGAGGATGCTGGGAAAGAGAAGCTGAGTCGAGGAGTCGCCATGATGTTCCCAGTCCCTGCAGACACAGGCTAGAATCTCCCCGGTAAGCACACCTTGGGGTGCTATACAGATTATCAGAAATGGGTTAGGTCCAGGTGCAAGAGCTAGCCAATAAGAGGCTGGAACTAATGGGCCAGGCAGTGTTTAAAAAAATACAGTTTCCGTGTAATTATTTCAGGGCATAAGCTAAACCATGCGGGCGGCCTGTGCCGGGGACACAGCCGGCCGCTCCCTATTACTACATCTACCTATCACTGTGGGGCAGTGTCGGGACAGGCATGAGCCGGACACAGTGCCAAATACAGGACCTCTACCTATCACTGTGGGGCAGTGTCGGGACAGGCATGAGCCGGACACAGTGCCAAATACAGGACCTCTACCTATCACTGTGGGGCAGTGTCGGGACAGGCATGAGCCGGACACAGTGCCAAATACAGGACCTCTACCTATCACTGTGGGGCAGTGTCGGGACAGGCATGAGCCGGACACAGTGCCAAATACAGGACCTCTACCTATCACTGTGGGGCAGTGTCGGGACAGGCATGAGCCGGACACAGTGCCAAATACAGGACCTCTACCTATCACTGTGGGGCAGTGTCGGGACAGGCATGAGCCGGACACAGTGCCGAATACGGCAAATTCCTCCATCCTTCCACCACTCTGCTTCAATCTCAACTGGTAGAGATTGTCATCTTCTGACAAAGAGATACTTTTTTTTTTTTGGCTTTTCAAAACAGGGTTTCTCTGTGTATCTTGGGCTGTACTGAAACTTACTCTGTACACCAAGCTGACTGCGAACTCACAAAGATCTGCCTGCCTCTGCCTCCCAAGTGCTGGGACTAAAGGCATGCGCCACCACTGCCCAGATAGGTATTTTTTTTAAAGATATAAATGAAAGGGGTCTTTAAAGCAGAATGCAAAAGCAAGAATCACAAAGAAGCCTTATGGCAATCCATTATTTTGTAAACTTATTAAATACAAACACACACACACACACATATACACACACAAAACACACACATATGTGTGTATATATACACACATAATATGCACACATGCCTACATACAGTGTATATATCCATATGTATATATAAACATACACATATATACATACCACACATATGCATACACACAAGTATGTATACATAAATGTACACACACATATACATATGTATACAGACAACACATATATGCAAATATATGTACACACATGTGCACACATGGAATTTGAATAGAAGTTCCTTGTATGGGTAGACAGTGCTACTTCTAGAAAATACAGGTTATTAAATTATAATTTCAGTACAAGGCACAGAATACCTTCCTATGAGTTATTGATCCATCAGAGAGGCCCCAGAGGCACCCTGAACAACACAGGCTATGGTCTGTTCTTGGTTGCCCCCAAAACTGCCCCCAATTTCTGAACACACCACTCAGTTTGGATTCAAGACAGAGAAACCAACCTCAACAGAGCAAGGAGCTCTCTTTCTTCTGAAGAGCTTACAGAGAGCCAAAAGGTGTGAGGCAGGCCACTGGAGGAGAAAATACTTCAAGTCTCACCTAGTGCTGGACACTGCATATTTCAATACTGACATGTTGGCAAGATGTACCCACTGACGCAATAGTGGCATGGTGGTTATAGGAGCAACCAGTCACTTTGTGATTGGATATGAGGCTGGCATAACAGGGGGGATTTAATGCCACTGAAATGCCCCTGACTGGGGAGATCACAGGCCCTTTGGTGGAATCTGCTGTTGTTTTACTAAACGTCTGTGCTGCCAGAAAGTTTACCAAACATTTCTGTTTATATGTGTAGATCTGTGCTGCTCCCCACTCTGGTCAGAGAAGTTTCTTTTGGTGCGGGTAACGGGTAATGCAGAGAACTGGTCAAAACATGGAGTGTAAATAACACTGAGTGCTCAGCCGGGGACGTGCCATCTCTAACCTCCCACCATCCAAGGTGCGGAACTTTGTAGAAGATGGGGCAGAAAGAACGTAAAAGCCTGTACAGGGAGAAGAGTCACGTTGACGTTAGAGATGGCGTGGCTAGTGCACACATCAACTCACAGCAGCTGAGGTTACCTCCACAAGACCAGGGCAGACGAACTCTAGCGTGGATACTGGCAACAGAAGGCTTCTCAGGAAGGGAGTCATGGTTCTTAGAAGACATGGTTACCGGTAGGCTGACCATGCCCTAGCCAATAACCACAAACCCACATTCATATGGGCAGCCCTGATGTGGGAGTCTACTCTGTGTGCTGTGAATATATTTTATTACCATTGGTTAATAAAGAAGCTGCTTTGGCCTATTAGTTCAGGCTTCTTATTAACTAACTCTTATATCTTAAATTAACCCATTTCTATTCATCTATATATGGCCACGAGGCTGTGGCTTACCAGGAAGGTTCCGGTGGTACCTTTCTCCTTTGGCAGCTACATGGCATCTCTCTGTCTCCATCTACTCTCTCTATGTCTCTGTTCAGATTTTCTCCTTGGCTTTACTCTGCGAAGCCACTGACTGAAACAGCTTTATTCATTAGCCAATAAAAGCAACACATACTCAAAAGGACATCCCAAGGGGTTGTCAATAACAATAAAAGCAAGGAAATGAACTAGAGAGAGAGGCAAGGCGGGGAAAAGTGTCCAGAGGGAAAACAGTGCTGGATGGGTATAATCAAAATGACTTGTATAAATACACAAAATTTCCAAGGAATAAAATGTATTATTTAAGATCCACCTAAAAGAAACACAGAATGCAAATGATAAGCACTGTCCCCAAGATACCTGACGGCAGAAGAGTGTCTGGGGAGTTGTTGGCAGAGGCGTCACCATTGTCATTGTTCTCCCCAAACTCCTTCTTGTATATGGAGAGCATGTATGAGATCCGGTAATCCAGTCTGACGCTCAGGATGAACTGGAAGAAGCAACACAACACACTTAGTTATGCCATTCGGCTAAGATGGCCCAGCCATCAGCACAGCACTAACACACAAGTCACGGGCTAGGGAAATGGCTCAGTGGGTAAAGCCCTTGCCAAGAAAGCCCAGGAACCCAGGTTCCACCCCCAGAACTCATGCAAAGATGGAAGGAAGGAATGAAGTTGTCCTCTGACATCCACAGTGAACATGTGGTTCATGTGCCCTCATACACACATAATGGATGTTTAATACAAACCATGACACACACCAACCACATTGCTATCAGTCTTCCAAATGAACCAATCAGAGGCCTTACTAGTAAACTATAAACTCTTGCTTGTTTACCTGTTTTGTCAGCCTTAAGAAGAAAGAAAGGGATATGTTTTCATTGATCAGAATTAATGAAAGCCCACAGCAATTAATTAATCAATTTGTGATTATTTTCATTTGTTTGTTTGTTTGATTGGTTGGCTGGCTGGTTTTGAGAGAGGGTATCCTATAGCCCAGGTTGGCCTCAAACGCCCTATGTAGCAGAGGATATCCTTGAACTCCTGTTCCTCCTCCCAAGAGTTTGGATCACAGGTGTGTGCCACCACACCTTGTCTACACTGAGTTTCAGAAACAAGGACATCTGGCATCTCACAATTGTTCTCTAGATATTCCAGGTAGGGTTACCTGTGGGTCTGAAGAGGTGATGCTGATATGATCCCAGACACACTGCAGTTTCCTGCACCGAGAGGAAAATCCTGGAGCTGCTTTTGTGCATGGAAAGGCTCGGGCTTCAACTGCAGTGGAGTTGTCCAGCTCCGCTGAGGAGCAGGACTGAGCCATGGGATCAGAGAAGTCCACAGGAGGGGTGCACCTGGGAACTGGTCTGTGATAAGCCCGACCTTCTGGGCACAGCTATTACCAGTGTCCTGTGGTCTCTAAGGGCCTCCTTGGTGAACAGCAAACACCCAGGCTTTATAGAAAAGCTGGCTTCTGTGTCCTCAGGAGCCCTCATTTTTTTCTGTTTCCACAGCCCTCCCTTCCCCAGGCTCTGTCCCCTCTCTCAGTGCTCAGACTCTTCTGTCCCACGAGCACTGTGTCACACACAATGTCCTGCTGCTCCTCACACTTCTTCAGAGTCCACTGTTCCTCGGTTCTCTTCTCTGCCCATGAGAGCAAGGTCTCGGGACACTGAACGTGCCTATGGCACTGCTTATGGCTCCACAGGCACTCAGCTCCGCTGGAGCTCACAGAATCTCACTTCACCGCCTTGCTCCTCTGACGTGTCTAGCCAAAGAAGCTGATGGCAGCAAAGCAGAGAAAAGGCTGGGTGTGGTGGCTCACACCTATAGTCCCGGCATCCTCAGCACTTGGGAAGCTGAGGCAGGGGGATTCCCATGAGTTCAAGAGCAGCCTAAGTTACATAGAGAGCTCTGAGCCAGTCAGGACTTTAGAATGAACCTTGCCTTAAAAAAAATAAAAATAAATTTAAAAAAAATTGTAAAGGCAGAGAGAGTGAGTAAAGTCAGAAGGTGAGAATAAAACCATGTTCTTAAATGAGGTCAAGAGGGGAGACAGAGAGCCGGCAGTCGCTGGGGAGTGCAGCCACCAAAGATTTGTTGAAGGGATGTTCTGAGAAGGTGTTAGCAGGAACGGGAAGATCCTGGGTGAGCGGTCAGACAGCGAAAGGGGTTCAGGGAAAACTTGTCAGGTGCTGAGCAGCCACACAGCACCACCTCCCAATGTCTCTGTGAGCAGCACCATCGCTGAAACCAGAGCTGACAACGGGTCACGTGCATCTGTGGGGGTGACCTGGGGGCCCCTCCGGTCCCTTTCTCAGCTTCAGGCTAAGAACACTGCATGAATTTTCAAGGCCATGAGCGCAGGGTGGGGAATCCTGCCAACATTTCTTAGGACTCGGCCTTTGGGAACTCTGGAGGAACTGGGAAATGTTTTATGATTATAAATCTAATTACTTGGAATGAAAACCGCACGGAGCCTTCCAGGACTGCTGGCCCACTTCTGGTAGCTCCGTCTACATAAGAAGATGACGAAAGATTTGGGAAACTCTGTCCACATTCTTAAGCTACAAGCTCCATCCTCTGCGTCTGGAATAAATGCTATAACAACAGTACCTTACACCTGCTTCCCAGACTGACCCCTGATGAAGATGCTAGAAATCATAGTGGGGGTCTGGCGCATGGATAACTGAGCTCATTAAATTGATGAAGTTAGACTTGGCTAACTCAGGGTGGGGTGGGGGGAAATCCCCAGCCTCTTAGAAACACAAAGAGGGGTAATAGTGCAAAGTAATAATATCAAAAATTAACAAGTTTGTTAATAACAATTAGGGGGGCAGTGAAGTAGGGTCTTTCTTTGTTGCCCAGTCTGGCCTTGAACTCACAGAAATCCTCCTGCCTCAGCCTCCTGAGTGCTAGAATTACAGGAGTGTACCAAATGTATAGGAAATTTAAACGCGTGGGATTCACAAATATGTTTCAAGCAATTGAAAAACAGAAAATGACTGCATTTATTTCATTTCATATAAACATGCCTGCTTTAAAAATATTTCTCAAATGAAGAAAATATCCAATCAAGGTCAATACTAGCTGATAATAAACACCACACAGGAAAGTGATTTTATCACTCTTAGCGCGCTCCACAACTGCTAGATATCACTAGTGCATTCCATGGACAAAGAGCAAGTTGAGTGTGCAAAGAAGCATCAGCGCGAAATTTATTGTCAGCTCTGTTCTTCAAAATGATAATAAGATGGGGGCAGTAGCTTTTCAGGATAAAATAAGACCAATAGCATTTCAGAACCACATTATACCAATTACACAGTGAAACCAGATATAGTGCCTAACATCTGGAATCTCAGCAACCAGAAAGCTAAGGCAGGAGGATGGCCACAAGTTCCATGTGAGCCTGTACTACAGACACACACACACACAATATAGACATACTCAGCAACCAGAAAGCTAAGGCAGGAGGATGGCCACAAGTTCCATGTGAGCCTGTACTACACACACACACACACACACACACACACACAATATAGACATACACACAGAGACATACATACAACATAGGCACACATACACACGTGCAACATAGACGCATACACACAGACAGACACACACAGACACCACACACAGTGTCAAGCCACAGGACACACCTGTAAAATCTCGATGACCTTCAGCTTGGTGTCCATCACCGTCACATCCTCCTGCTCGCCGGGGCTCGCCTGCTTGCTGAGGTGGACACTGGGCTGTGCATCGGGCACGCTCACGGGGAAGATGGAGCCTCTGCTGAGCACCATCTGGGTCATCATCTCTCCCACGCCGTGGATGGTCCTCATGACATTGTTGCCTAGCACAAGAAGAGGACCCAGTCAACACGTGCAAAACACGGTGGCCGCAGCATCAACACAGCTTATTACTTTGATCATGAGGACCTGGCTGCATTCTTCACAGCCCGGCATGTAACTCATGCTGGGATTTCTGTTTTCCTCCATTATTATCAAAGCTAGGGTGTAGCCGTGTGAAGAGAGGTAGGGGTTTCCGTGTTACAGAATGGTTTGACAAACCAGGAAAAGAGATGGCTTTCTCTCCAAGATGCAGCAAGTTAATAGTGGGCAAACAAAGACTGTGACCAAATCCCTATTAGCAAATTAATAAGGTTTTCATTTCTCCTTCTTACAAAATGTTCCAACCCTAAAGTTTAAAATCTAGAGGGAGCAGGGGAGAGAGAACGGCGCCTATCACTCTCCATGAGCGGCTGGACCAGGGGGATGGCTAGGCCAGCCTGGGCAACATAACAAGAGCCTGCTTCAAAAGAAAAGAGGATTAAAAAACCCAAAGAGCACAAGCCTTCTTCGGAAGCTCAGAGAAACCCTAAGCTCACCCTGTGGATTCTCTGACTGTCACTGGCTCTCCTACTGCTTTTAAAAGTGACTTAAGTCAGTGATAGAGAAACAAGACCCCACGCTGCACAGCACCCCCATACTCTGTAAATACCTTGGTGAGGATCGCCCACAAGGGTTGTTTCAAGGGCTTTAGCTGGTTGTTTTGTTTTGTAAGAGAGACTTGGAGATAGTCTTAATTGGTTCAACGCTAACACCAACCTCTTAACGTGTGCCCTGGAAGTCAGCTGTGGAACCTCTGACATCAGCGCAGAAGACCCAGCCAAGGAGAGTTTCTAGACAGGCCTCCCATGGAGGGCCAGACGCAGGTTTACACATGTGTGGGCCACCAATGCTGTCACTTCCGTATGTGGTTTCCCTACATCTCAAACCACCTTTATTTTTTTCTGTTTGGTCCGATAAACACCCTTGAACCACATCCTCAGAGAGAGGGATTGGAGTCTGGCTGTCCAGGGAATGAAGTATCTTCTGCAGAACTCATGGTTTTAATAGTTACCAACACTGCAGGGTGGCGGAAAGGTCCTGGCTGGGTACCAAGAGTGTGCAAACTGTCAGATGCTCTATCTCCCCCTTCTCAGACCAAGGGCTTTGGGGCTTTCGTAACACAAAAAAAGAGCTTGGGGTGCAATCAAATTCTCCAATAAACTTGTGTTCCCTTATCCTCTAGCTAGAAATCCATCACTCAGAACCTAGGAAGAATGATCTTATCTGAGGCCACTACAGAAACAGATGAGAAGCTCAAACATGTCCGCTGGGGAACAGCCGCCTGCCATTCCCTCTGAGTTTGACTTTTCATCGATTTTCTCCACAATTTGCACCCACACCTCCTCGTCATTCAAGGGAGCACCCTGGCAATCTCACCACTTAGGTCCCATCTAGTTTCCTACACCTCAGCTCCCACCACAAGCAACTGGACTCAAAAGAACACATGTCAATTTTTCTTTGCAAACAGTGGTCTTGGCTTCTTGGATGTTCATGAAGTTCTGCCTGAAGTAAAGGCTTCGGCATCTGGCAAAGAATGTTCCAGAAATGCAGAGGGTATAAGCCAAGAGGAAGGGGGATAAAAATTAAGTGCAGGGAAACAGAACTCTGAGTGATAAAAAGAATGTAAACTGTGGGGATGCTCACAGGATTGAGAAGCAAATAACAAATTTTTAAAAAGACGACTAAAAAGAAACGTGTGTGGGCCAGACAGCAAGGAGCAATGGTAACTACACACAAATACACTGTGAAAAGGTGGCAGCCACTAGCCCAGTGGTGGTGGCACACATCTTTAATCCCAGCACTCGGAAGGCAGAGGGAGGCGGATCTCTATGAGTTTGAGGGCAGCTTGGTCTACAGGGTGAGTTCCAGGGCAGCCAGGGCTACACAAAGAAACCCTGTCTTTGAATTCATCACCTCTGTCAAATGCACAGCCGGCTGAGATAATGAGAGAACCCCTCCAGGAACACGGTTTCGAGTTCACAGAACACTGACCATTTCTCCGATGGGTGAACTCCAGGCAGACGTAAACTTGGGTTTTCACTTTGAAGTCCTGAGAATTTTTGTCATATGGCCACTTAGATGACAAAAAAGGGAGGTGGTGAAATAATTCTATAAAAGGAATTTCCAAGGCTGACCGAGGGTGGATGCCGCTCGAAAATGAGAGCCCCCTGCTTTCTATCTTGAGGCAGAGGCTCCACTGTCCAGGACTCTCAAACAACCCGACCGTGGGTCCCAGATCACTGCCCGGCCCACATCTTGGCAAGGCGTTGCAGATGTGCTGAAGGTCACAGGCAGTGATGGTTTTACGTCACTGGGGCCAGCTAGTGTCTTTGCCCTACTGTTGATCATGTTCACGGGCTCACCTCCGAGGGACATCTTTTCCCACTAATGAGGAGCAGGCTCTTTTGTTAACCCCTGGCTCACACAGAAATCCGCGGCACCCACAGTGTCTGCATCTTACTTAGATAGGCATGGAAAACAACCATCTAATCAAATGATTATGGTAAAGAAGGTTAGCCTAGACAATTCTTTCCCTCTCAAAATATAGATCCTGTCACCAACAAATTAAAATCCAGAGGCCCAAACATCCTAATGTGTAACACATGTAGTCAGGAAGATAGGAGACTGCGGTCCCAGCCTCCCACATCCTCACATGCCTGTGGCAGGAGGGCCGCAGAATTCTCCTGGCATTTCCATGTATGGCCAACTCAGAGGTCTCCAATTAAAGATGCTGTGTTTTCTGCCTGTGATGAGGAATGCTGATGCTCTGAGCTTCTACAGCTTAAAGACATCAGCCCAGCACTGCACAAATCACAGGCATGCAGCGTGTCCCATGTCCACTGCACAGATCATAAACACACAGTGTGTCCCATGTCTACTGCACAGATCACAGGCACACAGTGTGTCCCATGTCCACTGTACAAATCATAGGCACGCAGCAAATCCCATGTCTACTGCACAGATCACAGGCACACAGTGTGTCCCATGTCCACTGTACAAATCACAGGCACGCAGCAAATCCCATGTCTACTGCACAGATCACAGGCACACAGTGTGTCCCATGTCCACTGCACAGATCACAGGCACACAGTGTGTCCCATGTCCACTGCACAGATCACAGGCACACAGTGTGTCCCATGTCCACTGCATAGATCACAGGCACACAGTGTGTCCCATGTCCACTGTACAAATCACAGGCACGCAGCAAATCCCATGTCTACTGCACAGATCACAGGCACACAGTGTGTCCCATGTCCACTGCACAGATCACAGGCACACAGTGTGTCCCATGTCCACTGCACAGATCACAGGCACACAGTGTGTCCCATGTCCACTGCATAGATCACAGGCACACAGTGTGTCCCATGTCCACTGTACAAATCACAGGCACGCAGCAAATCCCATGTCTACTGCACAGATCACAGGCACACAGTGTGTCCCATGTCCACTGCACAGATCACAGGCACACAGCGTGTCCCATGTCTACTGCACAGATCACAGGCACACAGCGTGTCCCATGTCCACTGCACAGATCACAGGCACACAGCGTGTCCCATGTCCACTGCACAGATCACAGGCACACAGTGTGTCCTATGTCCACTGCACAGATCACAGGCACACAGTGTGTCCTATGTCCACTGCACAGATCACAGGCACACAGTGTGTCCCATGTCTACTGCACACAGGCACACAGAGTGTCCTATGTCCACTGCACAGATCACAGGCACACAGTGTGTCCTATGTCCACTGCACAGATCACAGGCACACAGTGTGTCCCATGTCCACTGCACAGATCACAGGCACACAGTGTGTCCCATGTCCACTGCACAGATCACAGGCACACAGTGTGTCCTATGTCCACTGCACAGATCACAGGCACACAGTGTGTCCTATGTCCACTGCACAGATCACAGGCACACAGTGTGTCCCATGTCTACTGCACACAGGCACACAGAGTGTCCTATGTCCACTGCACAGATCACAGGCACACAGTGTGTCCTATGTCCACTGCACAGATCACAGGCACACAGTGTGTCCCATGTCCACTGCACAGATCACAGGCACACAGTGTGTCCCATGTCCACTGCACAGATCACAGGCACACAGTGTGTCCCATGTCCACTGCACACAGGCACAGATGTGTAGGGAATCCTAAATCTATTTACTACAGGGAAATTTCTAATTCTAGACTTTGGAGACAAGTCCAAGGTGATCAGTCCTTAATGTTGCAAAAAAAAAAAAAAATTTATCACTACTTCTCAACCACAATTAACTAACATTTACACTTGTCCAGTTAAGGAGTTAACACACATATTCTTTTAATTCTCTGGAAATTCAGCACCCTAGAATTTCAATTATTTTTTTAATTTATTTTTTAATTATTTTTTAACTCAACATCGAGAATTTGAACTGAGGGCGAGAGGCCCTTGCTCCTGTGCTAAGCAGATCCAGAGAAAATCTTCGTCTGGCGAGAGATGGAGATGGAGACAGAGACTCACATGAGCACTGGACTGAGCGCCCAAGGTCCAGTTGAAGAGCAGAAGGAGGGAGAAGATGAGCAAGGAAGTCAGGACCACGAGGGGTGCGTCCACCCACGGAGATGGTGGGGCTGATCTAATGGGAGTGCACCAAATCCAGCTGGACTGGGACTGAACAAGCATGGAGTCAAACTGGATCCTCTGAATATGGCTGACAACGGGGCAGACTGAGAAGCGAATGATAATGGCACTGGGATTTGTCTCTACTGCATGTACTGGCTTTTTGGGACCCTAGTCTATTTGGATGCTCACCTTCCTAAGCCTGGATGGAGGGGGAGGGCCTTGGACTTCCCACAGGGCAGGGTACCCTGCCCTCTCTTAGGACTGGAGGGGGAGGGGGGAGGGAAGTGGGAGGAGGGAAGTGGAAATTTTGAATGGTATTATTTATAAAGTAATAACAAAAAATTATTAGACAAAAAAGAGAACCTGGACCCTCATATTGTACAGAAATAAAGAGAATTTGAACTGATACAGTGTGTTGAGAGATTTGAGAAAATGGGAATCATCATTGCTAAGTTAAAAATAACAAGTTAAGAAAAGCAATCGGGTGTGGTGGCGCACGCCTTTAATCCCAGCACATGGGAGGCAGAGGCAGGTGGTTCTCTGTGAGTTCGAGCCTAGCCTGGGCTAGAGTCATTCCTGGACACCAGGGCTATATAGAGACCCGGTCACAAAAGAAAAAGAAAAAGGGAGTGATTAAGAGGGATGTGCTTAGAAAGGTGGCCTCTGATTCTCGAGAGAACTCTGCAATCAGAGGATCCCTCAGGAAGATGCTTTTGTTTCTATTATCCCAACGAGTCAAGTGTCTCTCACCAGATTCAGGAGAGTGGGCAGCGGTGAGAAATGTATGCAACACTGAAGCTGCACAAACTAAAATTTTTCTGTCGCACAAATCACCCTGCGGGGCAGGATCACAACTCACAGCTGGGTTCGACAATTATTAACAGTGCATTGAACTTAAGAGAATTGAAATTTACCCACAGCTAACTTGTATTTTTTAAGTCTTCCTAGCATGTTATCTAGTGATGTGGGAGTGACTTCTTATTAATAAAGAAACTGCCTAAGCCCATTGATAGGCCAACCCTTAGGTGGGTGGAGTAAACAGAACGGGATTCTGGGAAAGAGAAGCTGAGTGAGGAGTCGCCATGATGTTCCCACTCCACGCGGATGCAGGCTAGAATCTCCCCGGTAAGCACACCTTGGGGTGCTACACACATTATCAGAAATGGGCTAGTCCAGGTGCAAGAGCTAGTCAATAAGAGGCTGGAACTAATGGGCCAGGAGTGTTTAAATGAATACAGTTTCCGTGTAATTATTTCCGGGCATAAGCTAAGCCATGCGGGCGGCCGGGTGCCAGGGACACAGCTCTGCCGCTCCTCATTCAGCAATCTAGAGTCACCTAAAGAGGGTGTCTTAATTGAGGAAGGGACTTCCCTGGTCAGATTGACCTGTGCATTTGTCATTATTGGTGATTGATGTGGGAGGGTCCAGCCCACTGTGGGTGACACCATTCCTAGGCCAGTGGACCTGGGCTGCATAAGCAAACTATTTGAGCAAGCTAGTAAGCTGTATTCCTCCATGGTTCCTGCCTCAAGTCCCTTAGAGACTACTAAGAGCCGGAAGCGCGAGATAAAATAACGTCCCCTCCCCCAGCTTGCTTGTGTCGGAGTGTTCTCTTCACAGCAATGGAAGGAACTAACTAAGGCCCTCATCATCTGTCATCTCTGGATACCAGCAGATGTCTTAGGAGGAAATGACTTCCTATCCCCTACACTAGAGACCTGGAAGGATTTGCACGGAACGTGGCCAAGCTCCATGTCCCATTACTGTCAAACACTGACATTTCGGTATTCAAAACCTCAGGATCTTAATCTGCCAAACTGATTCTTAATGCTTCCCAGCTGGCCAGATGAGCCACCGTGGACTCCATACTGCTCTTGACTGGGAGGGAACATGGTGCATCAGATGTGAGGTCTGCAGGGTTCACACAAAAGTGCATGCACAGACACACCAGATGCCGTCCAGGCTTGAACATTCCCGCCACCCAGAGTGCTCCTCATGCCCCATTAGAGTCAACCCCTCAAAGTTCTCCCCATTCTAATACCAAAGCAATCTGCCCTGTGGTTTCTTGTAGCAATCATGCACACATAAGGTACCATTTTTTTTTTCTCATTTGACTTTTCAGGTGTGGGGAAATATACGTTCCCTATATATATGCAGTGTCTAGACCACTCCTCAGAGGCATCAGGATCTCCTCACAGCTTCAGAGACAGGCGTAGACTCCTCCATGTGCAGCCGAAGAGATGCTTTACCACGGTGTACTAGTTAATTTAGTGTTGGGAAGGGCGGAGGAGGACATGCTCTACCACTGTGTACTGGTTAAGTTAGTGTTGGGGAGAGTGAGGGAGGACCTGCTCTACCGCTGTGTACTGGTTAAGTTAGTGTTGGGGAGGGTGGGGGAGGACCTGCTCTACCACTGTGTACTGGTTAAGTTAATGTTGGGGACGGTGGGGGAGGACCTGCTCTACCACTGTGTACTGGTTAAGTTAGTGTTGGGAATGGGGAGAGAGCTCGAATCTATACATGGTTCTGCTTGCCTCTGACACATCTCACAGAAACAAAGATGACTCTTCCATATCTGTCGCATCAAAGTGATTGGAAAGTATTCAAAAATTCTGTGCAATGATTATGAGCAACCCCTGACCGAGAAAACTATAGATATATAGTGTTCTGGGCACCAGATCTTAATATAGATGTGTGTGAGCCATCATGTGGTTGCTGGGAATTGAACTCAGGACCTCTGGAACAGAAGTCAGTTCTCTTAACCTCTGAACCATCTCCCCAGCCCCTCGAGAAAACTATAGAAATGTTGTAGAGTAACCCCGTCTTGTAAGATGAATTTTGTGTACACCTCACCCTGTAAGTCCTCCTAAGAGTACCTACTGCCACAGGTAACAGTGACCATCTGAATCTTCTGCTAAAATGGTGCAAAATGGCCAAGGTTTTTCAGGAGTGGCCAGACAGAATCAAAGGTACAAAATACCAGTGTTTGGAGCTACTTATTTATCATGTTGTTTTCCATTCTTTGTATGTTTAGAAAGCTTGTAAAGCTGTGTGTGTGTGTGTGTGTGTGTGTGTGTGTGTGACTGCACATGCGTGCATGAGTGTAGGAGTGTGGGAATATGTGTGTGTGTGCATGGGTGCCTGTGTGTTTGAAAATGTGTCTGTTCATGTGGGTGCACGCGTGTGTGCAAGTCTGTATATACTTATGTGATTGTAGAAACCAGAGGTCAACCTCAAGCGTCATTCTCAGGTACTATTCAACTTCTTGATGGTTGTTTGGTTGACTGGCTGAATAGTTGGTTTGTTGGTTCATTGGTTGGTTGTTTAGTTGGCTGGTTGATTATTCAGTTGGTTGGTTAGTTGATTGGTTAGGTGTTTGGATGGCTAGTTGGTTAGTTGATGGATTGGTTGGTTGGCTGGTTGGTTGGTTGGTTGGTTGGTTGGCTGGTTGGTTGGTTAGTTGATTGGTTAGGTAGTTGAATGGCTAGTTGGTTTAGTTGGTAGGTTGGTTAGTTGGTGGGCTGGTTGTTTGGCTGGTTAGTTAGTTGGTTGGTTGGTTGATTTGAGACAGGGTTTCTCACTGGCCCAGAGTTTCATGAAGTAGGCTGCGTTAGATGACTAGTGAGCCAGAGACTCAAGCTACCTCAGCTTCCTCAGAGCTGGGATTCCACTACACACTGCTATTGCTGACTTCTATACATGGATTCTGGGGATTCTGATCTTTGTGCTTGCATAACAAACCCTTTACTAAGTTACCTTCTCATTTAATAATATTTTACAAATCATATTTGGAATGCTATTTTAATATTCAAATATATGTATATCTATGGACAGCATACAATTTAAGTATAGTCAAGTACACTGTACTAAATAAATATTTGTGTAAAACAAATAAGTATATGTTAGTTGTATCACTAGACACGGCACAGGCCAACTTTAGAACCAGAAATAGAACCTATTCTCATAGTTTTTTGCCCCACTATTGTCTCTTGCTCAAAAAAATCCGAATCTTTCTTACTGAATAATCTAGGCCGAAGTGTCATTAGAAGAGACAGATTTTTTAATTAATAAATAAATACATATATTTGTAGGTTAGGGTGTCTAAAATGCTTTGTCTTTCTGATTCACACTTCTTCACCTAAGACATGTCACATGTATTGTTCTGATGGGGAACAAGACAGGAAAGCTTACCGACAACAGCGTGACCCTCAGTAACTACTGTGGGCAAACATAACAAGGGTACTGACACAAACCTACATGATACAGCCTGATGTATACCTAGGCTAATGAGCACACGGTCTTGTATGTGGTCAAATATGTATTGGCCAAACACAGCATGGGACGCATGACTGCATTATCTGAGGTATAGATGCAGCTCGCCCGAGAAGGCTGGGGAGTGTGTAGTGATACTGCAGGACCAGCCAGAGGAAAACTCACAATGTCACACTCACGTGACGAAGGGCATTTGTGAACCGCTGTAGCGGCTGAGCTTCCATTCTCTAGAAATGGCAAGAGCTACAGACAGGAGCAGAAAATGAATTTAGGGGATGCCCTTGTGGAATGACAGCAGAGTGCCCGTCGGAGGCAAAGGGACTACGAGAAGGGAAGAAGCATCTATTTCGAAACATGAAACCTTTAACACTGGGATTCAAAGTCTGTTTCCGAGATAAGACGGACAACCACTCGCCACAGAACAATGCCTTGCTTGTTTTAATCTTTTTGATCTAATAAGCAAAAAGTCTTAGTAAATGCCAATTGTCTTGTCCTGACTTCCCGGGGAAACTTGAGAAAGGTAGAGAACAGAGTTCCACCACATGCACAGATCCTGGAACACAAGAAGCTGGGGCAAGAGGACCCTGAGTCTGAAGCCTGCCTGGACTGCGCAGAGAAACTTAGCTCAATAAAAAGTATAAACAAAGGAAGGAGGGGTGGAGGGAAGAAAACAGGGAGGGAGGGAGGGAGGGAGGGAGGGAGGGAGGGAGGGAGGGAGGGAGGGAGGGATAGAGAGAGGGAAGAAAGCAGGGGCAAGCCGGATGGAGTGGCCACCAGGCCCTCTAATTTTCCCCCAGCCCTCCCTGACACAAGCGTCCTCCTGGGTCCTCATATATCCAAAGCGCCTCTCATCAATCTTGCTCCTAACCTCTCCCCCACCTGTGTTGCACCACCGGGCTACACATCAGCCAGGCAACTCCAATCCTTTCAGACATTATGGTTTCTGTACCCTATCCTCTAGGTCCCAAAGCAGTTCATCTCTGTGATTCGTTAGCAAACTGGCTATGGAGACTAGCCCTATCGGTGTACTCTGCATTTGACTGAGAGACCCTTCCTCAGTGAGTCAGGCTATGGAGACTAGCCCTATCGGTGTACTCTGCGTTTGACTGAGAGACCCTTCCTCAGTGAGTCAGGCTATGGAGACTAGCCCTATCGGTGTACTCTGCATTTGACTGAGAGACCCTTCCTCAGTGAGTCAGGTAGGAGAGTGCTGGAGTGTGATTCCGGCATAAGCCAGGAGTCCTTTGGAAGAGACCCAAGGGGGATTTCCTAGCTCAGGTTGGCCTAGGGCACGCCTGGCCCTGGCCGAGAGGGCTCTTAACTGGGTTTACTGAGATGGGAAATCAGGCGGCACCAGTTCATTGGCTGGGCTCTGAGCTGAGTAACTGAATAACGGGAGCTGAGCAAGTGTGCAAGCAAGCATTTCTCTCTCCCTCCTTCACTGCAGATGTCATGTGACCGACTGTCTCGTGCCCTGGCATCTATAACTCCCTGCACAGTGATAGACTGGAACCTGGAACTGAGAACGAAGTTTTTCTCCCGAGCTGCCTGTTTCTAGGGTCCTTCGTCACAGCAACAGGAACGGCACAAGGACAATCTCTGGACCTGAAGTCTCAGAAAAGGAAGCCACACAGAACGGAATTCTCCGTGGAGTTTTCTAGTGGTTCCCTGGATTCCCTGGTATGGAGATGACAGTCACTGACTGGCACAGGCCTGTGTGTCAGAGAACTGTGGAAGACCCCAAAATGCAGTTATGAAAAAGCAAAACAGTAGGTGATAAAAAGAAATTTTTGGCTGTCTGGTCTCTATGTGTTCTGTGATCTGTTATCTTGCTAGATTCTGGCTTGAGGGCTAGGGCACAGCTGTGAAGAGAAAGGCTAGTCCTAACCAGATGCCTCACTGGACCTGACGGTCCTCAGTGGCCAGAGTCTGATGCCGTCGGCAAGTATCCTCTCCAAACCCAGACAGCCAATCAGTCAGCAGATAAGAAGGGGGGCTATGGTGGGGAGTGTGGGAGAAGGGGGGACAAATAATGTCAAGGATGTTTGATAATGCCTTGGTGATGTGGGAGTGATTTCTTATCAATAAAGAAACTGCCTAGGCCCATTGATAGGCCAACCCTTAGGTAGGTGGAGTAAACAGAACAGAATGCTGGGAGAAAGAAGCGGAGTCAGTGAGTCGCCATGATTCTCCCACTCCAGGCAGACGCAGGTTAAGATCATTCCTGGGTAAGCCAGCTTGTGGGCTACACAGATTATTAGAAATGGGTTAGGTCAATATGTAAGAGCTAGCCAATAAGAGGCTGGAACTAATGGGCCAGGCAGTGTTTAAAAGAATACAGTTTCCGTGTAATTATTTTGGGGCATAAGCTAGCCATGTGGGCGGCCGGGTGCCGGTGATGCAGCCCCACCGCTCCTATTACAACACCTTGGGGGAATCATGTTATTTTATATTTGCACGTATACACATACATATATTAAATGAATTTATGCCACTTGGGCTGACAATGATCCCACAAGAACCACAGACTATCTAACAAAAACTCCAGTACCAAGCATGAGAAACTTCCATGTAATGGTTAGTTAGGGTAGTACAAGCGACTCCCAAAACAATATAGGCTACTGCTGTGGCCCTTAGATATCTCTCAGAGATAGAAGGTACGTCTCTAAGGCTGAAGACACCACGCACTTTGGGCACAGGACTCGGAAGATTCAGGCTGTACCTAACATAAATGCCTCAGAGATCCTAGCTTTCATAGCACCAGAAGGCGTTGTGCCTGCTGCCAAAGGAGTAAAGTGTGTTCCTACCCTGTCGCAATTCCTACAAACCACGAAGAACAGCAAGGCAAGATGCCCTGGGGTGGTTTGAATGAGAATGGCCCCATTGGTTCCTGTTTTTGAATGCTTGGTCCCCTGTAGGTGGAGCTGTTTGGGGAAGGATTAGGAGATGTGGTCTTGTTGAAGGAGGTGTGTCACTGCGGGGAGGCTTCGAGGTTTCAAAAGATCACAACTTCCCAGTTTGCTCTCTCTACCTAGTGTTGGTGGATCAGATGTAAGTTCTCAGTAGAGGGAAGCTACTGCTCTATCCCCATGCCTGCCCACCTGCCTGCCCACTGTCTGCCTGCCCTGCCTGCCTGCCCTGCCTGCCTACCTGCCTGCCTGCTGCTGCTACCAGGATATGATGGTCATGGAGTCTAACCCTCTAGAACTGTAGGCCCCCAAATTACTCTCTTTTTATCAGTTGTGGTTGTCATGGCAATAGAAAAGTAAGACAAACTCTAAAGACGCGATAATGGCGTGGCACTCAGATAATGAGTTAACCTACAGCTGTCTAATTTCACTGCTCAAGAGGAGTGATACCATGCCTGGTACAAGAAACCCAGCCAACTGCCCAGGTCTAGTCAAATCATGGATCTTAGAAGAGAAACTGCCACTGACGCTCTACTGTACCAGTGTGATTTCTAGCTGTGTTATAAGACTCTTTATAGCCACAGAAAAAGATAGGTCTCACCCCACATCAAAGAAACCTCTCTTTGCAACAAGCAGAGACCATTACAGAAAACCACAACTGGTCACATTGCAATGATAACTGATCGTGGAGGGTCCGCTTCAGTGGATACATCTGCAACGCCTGCACTCAAGGATTGGGGAGCATCATGGAGAGGGGGATAGGAAGACTGTAAGAGCCAGAGGACAGGAAGTCTGCTGTGAATTTGTGTCTTTTAGAAAAGACAAGAAAGCTGCACCCATAATACCACAACAATATGGCTTCCAAGAGAAGACCTGAGCAGAGTCCGTATCAACAGACATGCTAGTCAACAGACACTGCGCTAACACGGAAGGACATACACAGGGTGCAGCTCCTAAACAAAGCACTACAGGCAACTAATGACCACCGAGGGAGGAAAAATCTCTCGGGGATAAGCCCTCTAGTCGGTTATCCAACAACCAAGTGGTCCACCCTGAAATCATACATGCCCAAGACACTCTGAATAATTCAAAAGGTTGTATGTGTAAATGTATGCACTTATGTGTGTGTATAACAATAATAATAAAAGCAAAAGAAGACACCAATTTGAGGAGGAGAGTGGGGTATAGGGGAAGGATTGGAGGAAGGAAAGGGAAGAGTGGAATAATGTAATTTTAGGTGTTTCATTAAAAATTAACTAATTAAAATAATGTTAAAGGCACAAACAAAATTAGAAAGAGAACACATAAAGTTGGGAGAGATAAACCGGAGATAGATGAGGAGTTGGATGGAAGGGAATGAGGGAGAGGGCTTGGTGTAAGCACAGTGCATGTATGTGTGGATATTAATGTCTCTTAAAAAGAAGAGTAGAGAATGAGGGGGGAAGCACAGGAAATAGTGAGAGTCACAGTTGCAGGGTAACCTTGATTATTAGCATTGGTAAGAAGTAAAATCTGGGAACAGAAAGATGGCTCAGTTTAAAGTGTTTGCTGCAGAAGTATGAGGACACAAGATCAAACACTTAGAAGTCATGTGTACTTCCAGCACAGAAGGCAGAGAGAACCACAGAGCAAGCTAGCTAGGGAGACCATCCATACAAACACTGATTAGCTCTGGGTTTGATTGAGATATCCTGCCTCAGGGTATCCGGCAGAAGAGTGATGGAGGGTGGTTCCTGACATCAACCTTGGGCCTCCACATGCTGCATAACACAGATATGCCCACATATGCTTGCACACACATGAACACATACACACACGCAAACTATATACACACACGAGCACATGCACACACATCAGATACACACAAACCACATACACACGCATGCTCACATGCAAATGCACACACCACACATGCATGCACACATGTAAACAATACTATGTATACACATTCATACACGCAAACATACATGTGTAAACACACACCACACATGAAAACACACATATCACATACACACATGCACACAAATAAACACACGCCCACACACATGTAAACACACACATGCAAACATATACACTACATGCACATATGCAAAAACACATATGCACACACACACAAATATACATAAAAAGGTAAAAAGCAATATCTTTGGACTGTACTTCCTTTGGTGTAAAAAGGAAACAATTGTATAATTTAAAAAATGTACTACTTGCAATTAATACCCCAGACGTCCCATTTGTTGGCCATTGTGCTCATGTGCTTTTTGTCACTTCTATGTGTGACAAAAAATAAATAAATAAAAGTGTCTCCTGAGTAATTCTTCAACCCAAAAGATCAATCACACAGTCGGCACTTTAAACCTCAGAGAGCAAATGGCAGTGTGAGGCTAAGCAAGCGGCCAGGAGTCAATGCCCTTGTCTGAAAACAGCATTTCTTTTCCTGATTGATAACACAGCCAGTAAACAGTGTTAGATTGATGAGGGTGGGGATCAGAATGTCCCCTTCCAGGAAAAGACGGGGCACTGGGGCCAGATCCTGTCTCCAAGAGAATTCTTTTTCTTTACTGGCTTGATTGCTGTTGTTGTTATTTAAGGGGTTTGGTTTGTGTGGTTTGATTTTTAGTTCTTTGAGAATTTTGTACAATTTTTTTTATCATATTCTTTCCTCTCCCACAATTCCTCTTGGATCCACCCCCCCCCCAACTTCATGTCCTTTTTCTTAAGACATTAAGCACAATTTTACTGCTCCCATACACTTGGGTGTGGTACCACCCACTAGAGCATGGTTAGCTTAGCAGGGACCACATCCTCAGAGAGAAGTGAGTCTCCCTCCCCCAGCAGCTATCAGTGACCAATGACTACTCGGCTTGCAGTCGGACTCTGCTCATCTCCCCTCTACATGCTGGGGTTTTGTCCTGCTTAAGCTTCCTGGGTCTTGGGCATGCTCAGCAGCCACCGGAGCCTGGAAAGGGAAGCTTACCCTCACTTAACATCTACAGCACTCGTCTGTAAAGTGGCTCTGGTCGGGGCACAGATGCAGGGCCTTCTCTTTATTGTGATGCTGCTCGGGCCCACATAGTCTGTTCCTTCTGCACATAAGACTTCAGGGAACATCCCCTTTTCCCCTCCTCCAGCCTTGTTCATTCTAGAAGCTCCCAGGTCACCCCTTGAATCTTCTAGGACCCTTCCTCTCTACATTCTCATCTGGACTCTCAGCATTTCAACTTTCTGAGGGTGGTTATCACACAACCCCCTTCGTTTCGATCTCCCAGTGTTACAGAATACCTAGAAAGAACAACTTAGGGGAGGAAGGGTCTTTTTCTGGCTCACAGTTTGAAGAGGCACAACCTGCCATGGTGGGGAAGACATGGAGGTAGGAACGTGATACATAGACTCCTCGTTAATGTGGGATCCCCTCTGTATGCTGTGAATATGTTTTATTACCATTGGCTAACAAAGGGCAGAACAGAGCTAGGCGGGGAAAACTAAGCTGGATGCAGGGAGAAAGACCTCACATGGCCAAGGACAGGAAGTGGGACCAGGCCATAAATGTCGGTGCTCACCCCTAGTGACCCACTTCCTCCAACACGGTTCCAAAACAATACACCAACTGTGAAGCCCGTGTTCAAACACCTGAGCCTATGAGGACATTCACAGTATGGGGCTGCTTCCTCCAAACTGAAACACCCCCTCCTAGAGAGAGGAGGTAAACTCACAGGACAAAAGAAGCAAATGAAACACACAATACTCAGGAAGTTCCTGAAACTTTACAAAATCCACAAGTCTCCTCATTAAGATTATAAATGCAATAAGCAATTGCTGGGGAGAAGAGGCTCCATTCTGCACAGCTGCCAGAAATTGTAAGGAAGCTCCAAGGGAGAGCTTGCCTGAGCTGCCCATGCTGGGTAGGGGCCGTTTTTGAGTCACACATACTCCTGTAAGTAACTCGATAACTCACTGGTTCACTAAGCTAGATTTGGGTAGAATTATCCCTTTGGTCTGTCCTCAGTGTCCTCTCTGGGGTGAAGAGACATGTGTTCATATCCCTAGTAAAAAGTTACACGACATTTTCCCAGAGGCCCTTGCAGTTGGAGCTCTCGGGATAACTGTCCAGACCACTGATGCCTGTTTCTGCTGCAGTAACTAAGTCTTTGCTGTATTGGGGGCTCGAGCTGGACTAAAGGTAGAGAGAGGGCTGAGGTGGTTTCTTGTGCTATGGAACAGCAATTCACCCCTTAGCTTTTCTGTTAGTGCCTCATTTGAAATTCCCAATCAGACGGTCCCGCTTCATGCCTGAACTTGGAAATCTTGTGTTTCCTTTCTCGTCATGTCCTGAGTCCTACAGTGACCGTTAGTGTGCTCTGTGCAGGGTCCCTTCACTGGCCCCGCTTCTCCCAGCTGCCACCAGCAGCACCATGTCTCTCTCTCAACATGATTCTTGAGCAGGGTATCCCCCCCTTCCCCATGTCATACTCCCGAGCAGGGTGTCCCCCCGTCCCCATGTCATACTCGTGAGCAGGGTGTCCCCCCCTTCCCCATGTCATACTCCCTGAGCAGGGTGTCCCCCCTTCCCCATGTCATACTCCTGAGCAGGGTGTCCCCCCCTTCCCCATGTCATACTCCTGAGCAGGGTGTCCCCCCTTCCCCATGTCATACTCCTGAGCAGGGTGTCCCCCCTTCCCCATGTCATACTCCTGAGCAGGGTGTCCCCCCTTCCCCATGTCATACTCCTGAGCAGGGTGTCCCCCCTTCCTCATGTCATACTCCTGAGCAGGGTGTCCCCCCTTCCCCATGTCATACTCCTGAGCAGGGTGTCCCCCTTCCCCATGTCATACTCCTGAGCAGGGTGTCCCCCCCTTCCCCATGTCATACTCCTGAGCAGGGTGTCCCCCCCTTCCCCATGTCATACTCCTGAGCAGGGTGTCCCCCCTTCCTCATGTCATACTCCTGAGCAGGGTGTCCCCCCTTCCTCATGTCATACTCCTGAGCAGGGTGTCCCCCCTTCCCCATGTCATACTCCTGAGCAGGGTGTCCCCCCCTTCCCCATGTCATACTCCTGAGCAGGGTGCCCCCCCTTCCCCATGTCATACTCCTGAGCAGGGTGTCCCCCCCTTCCCTCATGTCATACTGGTGAGCAGGGTGTCCCCCCTTCTCCATGTCATACTTCTGAGCAGGGTGTCCTCCCTTCTCCAGGGTCACACATTTTCTTCCATGAAGCCAGAAGCTAACGGATGACTACACAAAGACATATTTGGCCCTCTTGTCTCCATGTGTGACAACTCCAAAGGGCCACCCCAGCTCAGACCCTTGATGTGCTGCACTGAGGTTTCAGTTCTAACTGTACTGCAGATCTGCCCAACCCCCTTTTGCTCTCGTCCTCACAGGGATGTGTCCAGCCTGCTCGCTTCCTTATAATTCCTAAAAACAACTTTCCAACCTAATGTAATCACCACTACAAACAAATGTATGGTTATGATGTGGCCACCACTGAAAGTCTGATGGCTCAGAACCCCAGAACCCGTGTTAAAGCTAAGCAGGCATGGTAGCTGCCTGTAGCCCTGGCACTCTGGAAACAGAGACAAGGGGCTCCCTAGGGCAATACCCAGAGTAGCCGGATGAGTGCACTCTGGGTTTCCCAGGAGATGCTGCCTCAATCAATAAAGTGGACAGCAGTCTAAACAGACACCTGACTGAAGTCAACTTCAGGCCTGTACAGGCATATACACACATGTTCATGCTCACCAGTACACGTGTGCCCATAGGCATGTGCACACAGACACTATACACACACACACACAAAACCCACATTAGAGGAAATTGCTTGGATGTCCACCCTGTGATCGTGTCTCCCCATCAAGAGCCAGTGCCTGCATGGAGTGCTCACACATGCTAAATCTACTTCTCTGTATGTTTGTTTTTTTTCTCGGTCATGCTTAATAGCAAAAACACTATCATGTCCCACAAAAGTTCTTACTTCCATCTTGAAATTTGCTTAATCTTTCGAAATACGACGACACGGGGGCCTGGACGATGTCTAGGATAGCCAGCAGTGTTCTCGTCAACCTCAGCAGCTCGCTGAAGCTGTAGAATCCAAAGTAGATGAGGTTCCGGGCCAGGTGGACCACCTTCAGCAGGGAGGAAGGGACAGGAGAGCATTGGAAAGTGGAATACACATTTGCAATTTTTACATGTAAAGTGTTCTGAGTATTTCTAATTCCTTAACACCTGGGGATTAAAATCCCTTGAAAAACCACTGCTCGGATTGGGACTGACCCAAATCCAGGGTCAGCTCAGCTCGTAAGAGGCTTTACGGTGATTTAAGGGCTTTATGTTACAATATCTACTACTAATTAAATGTAAGTCAGGAGGATACCACTTAATCAGTGGTTAAATCACTTTAATAAATAGGAGACATAAATTGGCCCAGAGTTTTATGTCCCCTGCCCTGGCCTGTGGCCTTCTTGGTACTATAGAAAATAAGGGCAAGATACAGACTCCAAGGCATGGCTCTGGTGCAGGCTGTCCTCCCACACTGGGCCAGATTGCCGTATGTCAGAGCAGAAATGTCATGACATACCCAAGGTTAGCCAGGATTAGACTTCGGAACACTGCGTGAAAGTGTGTGTCTGTCTGTCTGTCTGTCTGTCTGTCTCTCTCTCTCTCTCTCTCTCTCTCTCTCTCCCTCTCTCTCCTTCTCTTGCTCTCCCTCTGTGGGAAATCAGGGACCACGTCACAGGACACTCAGCCCACAGAAAAGCCACATGTCCTAAACCCGAGGTGCGTGGTGACAAGCCAGCACAGAAGCAGGTCCACCAACACCCACCCGAGAGAGGCAGGGACAGCGAGCACTTCCAGCAGTGACTGAACAGACATCACCATGCCACACCCAGGCTCGTGACTCACAGAAATGGTGTTTATTGTGGACTGCCACACTTGGGGGGGGGGGCTATGTCCCATGACAGTGGATGACTGATACCCTGGATATGGTGTGAAAGTGTCCTCTCTCTGGTTTTGTTATTATATTATCTTCAAATTTCAATTCAGGTCAATGAGGCTCAGTCATTGTTTCTATGAAGATGGGGAAATGCATCTAATTATAAAGTATTCAAAACTGTGGCAGTTTAGCAAGTGTAAAAAAATTCACATATATGAAATGAAAATAAAGCAAAGAAAGCTATAATTCATTGATATTGAGACAGAACATTTTAATTATCAAGGCATAATAATAAAAATTAAAATAAAATGGGGTTTTATCTCTAATTCTATTGACCATTAGTATAATAGGGACAAGGCATTACTAGTCACGGAGTACATACGTCACCCTATCCTATTAGAGAAGGGGGTGATTTTCTTCTCAAATCTGGGGAGGGGGCTCCATAACCTAAAGTTTTCCTCTTTTCTGTTTCAAACTGTACCGCATCACCATGCGGTACAATTATGGTCTAATTAACACGAGAACTGCATTTCTATGCATCATGCATGGCTTCAAAAGTAAGGTAATGAGTGAAATTAAAGTTTAAAAGCCCGAATCTGTATGTTATCATCATCAGATGGAATTATATCTGCCCGAACCTAACAATTCCACTGCCCAGACACCCTGATATAGAGGAAGGGAAGAGCCATGAGGCCAAGGCATCTGACAAGCACACACTCACACCATGAGGCTAACACATCTCATCTCTGACAAGCACACACTCATGCCTTGAGTAACTCTTTTGAATGCCTCAAGCGGGGCTGGAGAGAGGTCTCCGTGGTTGAGAGCATCAGCTGCTCGTCCAGAGGACTTGGGTTTGGATCCCAACACCAACATGGCTCTCAATCACCTGGTTCCAGGGGATTTGATGCCCTCTTCTGACCACTGTGGGCACTAGGCACAAAGAAAATAAATTTAAATTTTTTAAATACCTCAAATGTCAGTTTATTTTTCTCTTTGTCCCCAAAAGGAAATGGCTGATTTACAACTTCTTTCAAATATTCTTCAACAAATTCCATCGTGAGGGCAAATTTCCTCTTCATGTCATTTCTGGAAGAGTCTGTGGTAGAGTCATACCTAGACAGATAACAAAAGAGCAAGTTAAGTTGATGGGAAACACTGAGGAGTGGGGACGTCATCTATTCTGACTCCCAGAGTGTACCGCCTTGCACACAGTGGGGACGTCATCTATTCTGACTCCCAGAGTGTACCGCCTTGCACACAGTGGGGACATTATCTATTCTGACTCCCGAGTGTACCACCTTGCACACAGTGGGGACGTCATCTATTCTGACTCCCAGAGTGTACCGCCTTGCACACAGTGGGGACATTATCTATTCTGACTCCCAGAGTGCACCACCTTGCACACAGTGGGGAAGTTATCTATTCTGACTCCCAGAGTGCACTGTTTTGCACACAGTGGGGACATTATCTATTCTGACTCCCAGAGTGTACCACCTTGCACACAGTGGGGACATTATCTATTCTGACTCCCAGAGTGCACTGCCTTGCACACATCAGTAAACCTCTTGGGATGCACATCCCACCTGTGACGGGGGCCACTGAAAACTGAGATGGAACAAGCAAGGGGGAGCCTGCCAATCATCACACTCAGCAAGCTGTGAGCTATGATTACTTGTTTACTAGCTTCCAGAAACATGTCTCCTGCCAGAGAGCTATCATTCTGCCCTCAGGAGGGGGTGTCTTATTGACTCTTCCCAGATAAACAGTGTGAACGAAAATGCACAAATCCCTTCCTGTGTTTTTTATTTCACAGTTGAAGATGCTTGACTTTGCTTGCATCTGCCGAATTTAAATGTCCTGTCACCTCTATGATGGCTCATCTTCACCGTCAACTTGGCAGGATCCAGACTCCTCCAGAAAACACACCTCTGGGCACAACCATGAGGATATTTCCAGAACCAATTATCTGAGGAGTGTAGAAAGCACCACTCCCTGGGCTGGAGACCGTTACTGAACAGAGAGGAAAGTGAGAAATGAGATTTCTTTGCCCCCTGAGTGCAGATTTGAGGTAACAGTGCCTCAAGGTCCCGGCACACCGAGCTTTCCCTCCATGACTGATGCCCCCTTGGACTGTGAACCTCTAGAAACCCTCCCCTCCATAAGCCACTGCTTGTCAAATATGAGAAAAGTAATGAATACGATGTATGGCTAGTTTTATGTCAACTTGACACAAGCTAGGGTCTCTGGAAGGGAGGGACCCTCAACTGAGAAAATGTCTCCAAAGGATCCATTTGTAGCCAAGACTGTTGGGCATTTCCCTAATCAGTAATTGATGGCTGGAGGGCAGGCCATTGCGGGTGGTGCCAACCCTGGGTAGGTAGGCAAGTCGGTAAGCTGCGCCCCTCCATGGCCTCTGCATCAGCTCCTGCACTGCTTGGGTTTCTGTCCTGACTTCCTTCAGTGATGATGATGAGGAAGTGAAAGCCAAATAAACCCTTCCCCACTCAGGTTACTTTGGTCATGGTGTTTCATCACAGCAATAGTGGCCCTGACTGGGGCTGGAGAGATGGCTCAGTAGTTGAGAGCACTGATTGCTCTTCAGGAGAACCTGGGTTCAATTCCCAGCACCCATGTGGCCACCCACAACTGTCTCTGACTCCAGTTCCAGGGGACCCAACACCCTCACACAGACATACATCCAGTCAAAACACCAATGCACTTAAAATTAAATAAAAAATTAGTAATCCTAACTAAGACATAGAGTTTCCAAACATACTCATGGATGGTGATCTTTGTGGGGATTTCGGTCCAGAGCCGGGCATAGCGAACGGGCACCACAGACTCCTGGGGATCCCGGTCAACGTGCATGTGCAGCATGAGCCGACAGAAAGACGCCCGGAGGTCAAAGGGCAGGCTCTCATCAGACATACACCGAAGAATCAGGTCTACAGACAGCTGTGTGGAGATCTGGTTGATGGCCAGATACTGGCGGTCCAAGCACATTCTCGCGAAGAGGTTTAGCTGGTACCTAAAAGCATGAGGTGCGTTACGTTATCCGTCTTTCCTCCATTAAGGCCCTAAACAGCCGCTGGGCGTGCAGATGTATTTATAAGTACCCACACACTGAGCCAAACTCTTTAGACAGGGAGCAAATGACCGCACGGGTCTAACACCATCCCTGTCTCTACAGCCCTCTCACAGCCGGGACTTCACCCCTAACATCAAGGGCACCAAGCCTGGCATGGACGGTGAGACACGGGGAGCTGACTCTCTCTCTCCACCTTTCCCAACCTCTGTTGGGGTGGGGGTGCGGAGCCTCCAGAATCTGCACTGACTTTATCCCCACCTGGTTGGAAAAGCAAACAGGCTTGGTCCCAGTGATGCTGCCCCAGGGTTCTTCAGCCTCTAAGGTTAAGGGTGCGCCATTGGATTGGCTTTGAGATATAAAAGCCAGGTGTTTGGCATCTGTCTCTGGTTCCCACCAACCTATCTGAGAACTTCCGCCTTGGGTTTTATTCCTTAAATTCAAAGAGCTGGTTGGGTCTTTTTCACTGTTGTTGGTTTTTTTTTTTCTCTCTTTGAAGCGGGGTGGGCATCCACATGCAAACCTCTTGTGAGAGACAGCATTTGGGAGCTAGTTCTCTGCCACTGCATCGGGCTTGCGTGACAAGCATTGCTACCCATTGAGCCATCTTGCCAGCCCCCCAGCTGGGTTACTAAACCCAACATGCTGACCCCTGGGAACCACCTCTCATGCCCTTGCTAATAAACACAGGTGCCCTTTCAGAACTACAGACACTAACCCTTCTCAAGCCCCAAAGATCACATGCTCACACCATCCCCTCTAGACCCACTGCCACTTCCTGTGAGGCCACCTCTGCCACCAGATCTGTCTCAGCCCAGTTTCTCCTCCCCCTCAGCCCACAGTCAAGGTCCCATTGCTTCTCATCTGCCCCTACGTCCCATCAGTAACAGGAAGAAACGCCTACTGACAAAAAGTCCCAAGCTCACCAGAGAACACGAGCAGAAACCACATATATTAGCCCTCATTCTTTAGGGGGTCCTGACCATCTCGGCTGCCCCCTTAGAGGTTTGAGAGAATCGGCTCCCTGTGGAAGGCGAGTGGCCCCAGTACCTATAATAGGTCAGAACTTCTAGGTCAGCCTTGGTGCCCTCCTTGGCTTCCTGGGCGAGGTGTCTGATGGCCTTGCCATGAGGTTCCTTGTTGCTGTCAATCCAATAAAGCCAAACCTCCTCATCGTCAATGTCGTCGGGAAGGATGGAGCTCTCCATGGGGTTTTCCACTTGCATAGACACCAGCCTTGAAACAACGACACACAAGATCTATTAAGAAGCGCATGTTTGGCGAGGGACACTCCGACAGACGCCTCCGCGGGGCAGCTTACTTTGTCTGAATGAGGATGTCTGCGTTGCCAGGGCTCAGCATGAATTTGCAGATGAGTTCCTGGGTGACGGGGATGGCAGTGCTGTTGGACACACAGAGGTCAGACAAGTAGTCTAGAAACCTAGGTGGGGAAGAGCAAACACGAAGGAGAACAATTTTATTTTCATATTTTAACAATGTACCTTTTAGTAATTCTTCAATGACTTCATTTTTTTTTTTATTTTATTTTTTTGGTTTTTCGAGACAGGGTTTCTCTGTGGTTTTGGAGCCTGTCCTGGAACTAGCTCTTGTAGACCAGGCTGGTCTCGAACTCACAGAGATCCGCCTGCCTCTGCCTCCCGAGTGCTGGGATTAAAGGCGCGCGCCACCACCGCCCAGCCTTCAATGACTTCATTACTGTAAACAAAGCCACTTGAGATTATCCACTCAATTTGATTTTTTTTTTTTTTTTTTAGTTATTAAAGGGTGGGCATGTCCAGACTTGGGTTCTGTCAAGCCACAGTATGTGTGGAGGTCAGAGGACAACTTTCATTTGTCCTTTCTGCCCATCTCGAGGCAACCTCCTGCTTCTGCTGCGCTGTGTCTATCCGGCCCACTGACTGCTGGCTGATGTGCTGCCTCCACCTCCCCTCTCACTGCGGAAGAGCTGGAATCAGAGATGGGAGCCGAGCGTCGCTGCACCCAGCTCTTCTACCAGAGATCTAGGGAGTGAACTCAGACCACCAGGCTTCAACAGCAAATGCTTTGACCCCCTGCACCATCTCGCCAGCCCGACAAAACATTTTAATAAAATCATCACAACAGAAATATAATTTGGAACTTAATAAAAGAAGCCCGTGTTGATGCGGTTTTAATATTGTTTCATGCAGAGTTTTTCTGTGTTCTGCTCATCTACCGCATCATTAAAAGCGAATTAAACAACACTTTCTATTACATATAAGCCTTGTTTAGAATGGGTGTGTTTGCTTCTATTTTTTAGGTGATATTTATCCATTAGCACAAGGACTCACGTTTAGAAAATCATTTATCTTCCCTCAAGTGAGTGTCTCCAAAACCAAATATCAATAAAAAAGCAAAACTAGTGAGTACATGACAGGGTTAGGAAGCACGTTTCAGGAGAGGACCATCGGTCACAGGAGAGGACAGTCACAGGATGGGACAGTCAGTCACAGGAGAGGACAGTCACAGGAGAGGACAGTCGGTCACAGGAGAGGACAGTCGGTCACAGGAGGGGACAGTCAGTAACAGGAGGGGACAGTCACAGGAGGGGACGGCCAATCACAGGAGAGGACAGTCGGTCACAGGAGAGGACCATCGGTCACAGGAGAGGACAGTCGGTCACAGGAGGGGCCGGTCAGTCACAGGAGAGGGCCCTGTGCACCTTTTAGCATTCACTGTTACAGAACTTAGCAGAGAAAGCACAGTGGGTGTCTTTGGCTAGTCTGCATTCACTGTGCCCATCTAAGGAGTGAGAAGACAGAGTGCAACCCCCTAAGACCTAGCACCCCATTCCTGTACAACCCCTAAGACCTAGCACCCCATTCCTGTACGACCCCTCAGACCCGGCACCCACTTCCTGTGCAACCCTCCCCCTGACCCAGCACCTCCTTCCTGTGCAACCCCCTCAGACCTGACACCCCTTTCCTGTGCAACCCCCTTGGGTTGGGCACCCCCTTCCTGTGCAGCCCCCTCAGACCTGGCACCCCCTTCCTAACTCTGTCTTTCATTTTCTCCTTCCTAAAGTGTGGGTGAAAGCTCAGCAGCCCCCAAGTGTGGTGGTCACTGTGTCATCTCAACACTGGGAAGGTTGAGGCAGGATTGCCTCAACTGGAAGTGAGTTCCAGGCCAGCTTGGCTTAGAGTTGTGAGAGGAAAATAAAACAAAACATAAAGGCCTAGGTTCAATTCCCAGGACCAAACTAGAAACAGAAACATTCCCTTCATTTTATTAAAATCTGGACAGCAGTGCGCAACACCAACCCCGTGAGAATGCTCCGTATAATATTTAAGTGAGGAGCCCACCAGGAGTGTCCAACCTTTTGACACTGCAGGACGGTGCCATGGCCCATAAATGTGTTGGTCCCCATTTACAGCTCTCCTAGGACCCGTGTGGCCCACAGTTGCAAGCTGGGCACCTGGGTGAGGCTATGGGAATATGTTCCAGGGATTTTGTGCCTTCTTTTGCAGCACTGGGGATTAAACCTTGGGCCTCACGGTCTCCCACTGGGCCAACTCCTCAACCGTTTTTTAGATTTATTTTACTACAGGGCCCTACTAAGTCCCCACGCTGTCCGCCTTACTGAGTTCCCACGCTGTCTGCCCTAAGTTCCCACGCTGTCCGCCCTACTAAGTTCCTATGCTGTCCGCCCTACTAAGTTCCCACTCTGTCCTTAAACTCACTGTTGTAACACAGTTCCTGTAATCCTCCTGCCTCACCCCCCTGAGCAGCCAGGATTACAGGTGTGAAAACACATGACTATATTTTGAAAAGCCACATGGAAGTCAATGAGTACATTTGGATGTCAGTCTAGGGCTGGGGTGCAGTGCAGCAGGCAGTCCCTTTCCTAGCATGTGTGAGCCTTAGGTTAGATTGCCCAGCACCACAGAGACGCAGAAACACTGTCTCTCAAGGACTCTGATGGAATGTGAAGCAGAACCGTTTACCACACACCGCTGGCTGTCACAGACATAACCATCAAGAGTCAGTGCTGGACAGATGCTCAACTTTTGTTGATGGGGAAAGCCTTGTTAACCAACAATCTTTAAGAGGTGGGTCTTAGTTAAGGCGTGGCTTCGCTGGGATCCAGGTAAAAATGTGTGCACCTCCATGTGCACTCTCTGCGCCTTCTCCCCATGGGACATTGCTGTGCTTGGACTTCTCGTTTCCTGTTTCATGAGTTTTCCACTTATAATAAATAAAATACAATTGTTGTATCCTTAGCTAGCCTGGCATTTTCTATATTTTGTTGGTTTGGGTTGGTTTTGGTTTTTTTTTTTTTTTTTTGGTTTTTTTTTTCGAGACAGGGTTTCTCTGTATTTTTGGTTCCTGTCCTGGAACTAGCTTTTGTAGACCAGGCTGGCCTCGAACTCACAGAGATCGGCCTGCCTCTGCCTCCCGAGTGCTGAGATTAAAGGCGTGCGTCACCACTGCCCAGTCTTAGTTTTGTTTTTTGTTTTGTTTATTGTGACAGGGTTTCTCTGTAGCTTTGGTGGCTGTCCTGGAACTCACTCTGTAGACAAGACTGGCCTCGAACTCACAGAGATCCACCTGTCTATGCCTCCCCAGTGCTGGGATTAAAAGCCCAGAGATGCTCAACTTTTTGAACTTAAAATTTAAAAATCTCTCCCATCCTCGCCAGTGCAGAGCTGAGCTGGGGCAACACCATCCCCTAGAGCAGACCTGGGCTCCCGGTTCCTCCTGAGCAGGCTGACAAAGGTCTCGATCTCTTTGGCTGTGATGTGTTTCTCCAGCAGTTTGCGGTTGTTGTGTAACAGGGCTGTGATCGTATCTTCTGCCAAAATATCGTAGCCAATCTGGGACTGCATAACGCAGAAGTTCTTAGCGATATATTCCTGTGGAGAGAGAGAGACATCAGGGAGAGGTATCCATGTCACACAATCCAACCTGTAACCGAAGGCTGGGGTGGAGCTTTGAGGGAGATTGCATGCCAGTCTTGTGTGAAGCTCAAGGTTCCATCCTCAGTGCCGCAAATAACTAATTTATTAAAAGCTATGTCTCTGACCATTATTTTTTTTAAATGGGTACTGACACTCTTATAAGTGAGAAAAACAAATCTAAATTCACTTTTACGCCATGGCTTAGAATTTCACCAGGCTCAAGGGGCCCGCTGACTCTCACCAGAAGTTAGAATAATCAGTTCTGGGGATAGGATAATTTCTAACAAGAATGTGACCGGCTGATGCTCGGTCCTGGAGCCTGAGATGGGTGTGGCCATACTCAGTCCCAGAGCCTGAGATGGGTGTGGCCATGCTCGGTCCTGGAGCCTGAGATGGGTGTAGCCATCTGAGCGCTCCATGCGGACTCCAGATATTTGTTTGTTTGTTTTCCTCTGACTGACACTAGAATCACCAACAAAATCGTCTCTGATAAATAATACCTTAGCACGCTTATCAGTAAGGAGCAATCAAATGGGATCACACAATAGCTCAAGTTATTGATTAGATCCAGCGTGCAATCACTATTTCGTGGCAGCATCCAAAGTTCTGGACACTCTGTGGGAAGCCGTGAACGTGGCTGTCCACGGGAAAGCTCTCTGTGGGAAGCCTGAACATGGCTGTCCACGGGAAAGGTCTCTCTGGAGATTACACGGAGCAGCAAAGAGGGAAAACAAGCAAACAGATGCACTTTCACATGCAGGTGAGTGAATGAACAGAGACCAGAGGCAACAGCGGAGCAGAGAGGCTGCAGAGAAAGGACATGGACGCAAGGATGAAGAGGAGATAAGGACAGCAGCCATGGGAGAGGCGTGCCAAGCAACTGAGTGGTTCCTGCAATGGTCCCGTGGTAGGGGAAACCGCAGACACCAGGCATACACATGGTGCACATACACACAGGCAAGGGAAACACCCAGAAAATAAAATAAGTAATTTTAACTGTATAAGAGAGAGTCAGCTTGATTAGGTGATAATTTCTTTGTTTTTTTTAAAAAAAGTAAAGTTGTAGAGTCCTTGTGAGTTGTGGCAAAGGCCAAAATGTTATTCTAACAGGGAGAGGGGGGCACTAGCGCACTATTCAATCTGCTTCCTGTTCTTTTCTTTTTTAATACCTGTTATTTGTGTGTGGATGTGTGCCACATGCATGCAGTACTCACAGACGCCAGAAGAGGGCATCAGACATCCTGGAACTGGGGTTAGAGGCAGTTGGACGCCCCTGTGTCGATGCTGGGAACTGAACCCAGACCCTCAGGAAGGGAAGTCAGTGCTGCTGAGCCATCTCCAGCCCTGCTCCTTGTCCTTCATCTCACCCGCTATGTCTCAAACCACACTCACTTGTTTTTACACTCTGTGTATCAACCACACATCCATAGAACCTTGGAGCTAAGGAATGTAACTCCTTCAACGAGCAAACGTTTTCTATTCCTGGGGGTTTCTCCTTGGGAACACACCTCTGTGTCGATGATGAGATAATTTATTGATTAGAAAGCGGTTTTTGCCTTGAGCAAAATTTACCAGAATGTACCTAGTTCTTGAAAATAATATTGGTTGCACAAATCTAATTATAATCTAGGAATCGTTTTGTGGCCTTTGGAATGATGTCCTGCGAATGGGTGGTCAATTAACTAAAGTAAAGTCCTCTGCGTGTGTCACCTTAAAGCTGTGTGTTGATTTACACACTTTTATGACCATCAGAACCATACTCTGGGGTGAGTAAGCTTCCGAGATGCTGATGAATAATTAATGAAATTAGAGGTGCTATCGAGTTCTCTAAATAATAATAAACCCAAGCACAACATTAATATCTGTGCGCTAACTCACACATGAACTCTTGATTAATGTTTAAATGCAGGTGGAGACAATGGAAAATTAGATAACCAAAGCAAAAACTAACCCTTTTCTCCCTACATTTTAAAATCTTTGCCCATAAACCACCAGAAAGCTAACTGTAGTAGCTAGAGGAGTGGCTTGTTGTGGCTCACTTCAATGGATACAGTTCACTGTGGTCAGGAAGCCAGGGCAGATGGCACTCAGCCAGGAGCGGGGATATTGGTGTTGGGATCACGTTCTTTTCATTTAGTCCTGGGCCCAGCCCACAGAGCGGTGCTGCCCACTGCTGTAGAAAATCCTACAGCTGCCCAGGGGGTGTGGCCTCTTATATTATTTATGCCAATGTAAAGCATGCATCTGGCCTCTTTTCCAGCTGTGAGATTCAGTTGCTGGTCTCTGTTCCAGCAGAGGATATTGATTGGTGAGTCTACCCCTAAATTAATAACCTTCTATTATTCTCAATTCTGAGCTAGTGTAGGATTTCTTTTAAGCCCACATTCAAGGTCTTCCATTTTCGGTTAAAGACCTGTCTGTGCGTGCAGGTTACAGGCAGCTGGCGTGGCTACCGCATGCTCATGAATGCAGCATCGTGTCATGTTCTGAAGACAGCATTTCACAGGGTTCCCACCCCAGCCTCCAGCTCCCACAATCTTCCCACTACCACTTCTGAAATGGTTCCTGGGTCTCTGGGGATGCTAGAGGTGTCCCATCTGGGTCTGAGCAAATGCAAACATACTTAATTCAATAGAACGGGAAAAAATGGGTTCCAGCCATGGCTTAGAGTCATGAGACTCTGCAGAAACAGATGGGGTAAGGGACTTGACCCTCAGTGAGCCACCCAGGAGTCCTTGTTCCTTGGTCAGATCAGTGACTTAGCTCAAGAGGAGATGAGTGGAAAGGGGAGGAGAGGGGAGAGGAGAGGGGAGGAGAGCACAAGAGAAGAGGAGATGGCCAGCAGTGACACAATGTAAGGAATCTAGAGACCGCGTAAACACCCTACCCAGCGGGTGATTATGTGTGTGCTCAAATGTGTTTGCTTGACAGGAAGATGGGTGTTTTCAGGGCGGACCCCCACCGGGTACTCTGAACACCCGGTTCCAGATGTGAGCAAACCACTGTCTTATGTGGCCATTGCCACACAGCCACCTGCCGCCAGGCCTTCCTTGCCATGATGTCCTCTCAGCTCTCAGGCGTGTCCAGGGTGCTCCAGTGCCACATCCCCAATGCCTAAAGTCTGTCCTGGCATTCTGGATCTACTCCTTCCCGTGGAGACACGAAGGACCCTGTCTACACTGCCATCCTATGGGAATGTGATGAGGCTGGCAGTATGGCCCCAGCGGCAGCATTTCAACCAGAAAGTACGAGGTTCATCACCAGGATGGCACTGGAGGTGTCTATTATATTATATATTATATGGCATGCATCTAAATACATGATACGTTTAAGAGCCTGTTAAAACTGCCAGTTTGCTCCTGTATCTTGACATATTATTTACTGTCTAGCTAATCTGTTTTAAATATTCTTTTTGGACCTCTCTTAATCTCGAAGCTGAATTCCAAAGCCAACATATTTTAACACAGTCTTCCTTAAGGAGAAAAAAAAAAATCTTTTCTTGCCAAAATACTTCCAGGTTCTCGGAGATGACTCAGAATCTGGGTTTACACACTGGATTCACTCTTAAAACTGTAGTCTGGCATCTGAGGATATAGCCAAGTCACAGTGCCCACCTGGTGCCAAGTTTGCTTCCCAATACCAGAAAAAGAAAAACAAAACACACACAAAAAATATAAGTTTGAGTGCCTCACTCAGCTCCTCGGTCTCCGTTCCTTATCTTAACTCGGTGCTATTTAAACTGAGTTGATTTGTTAAAACTGCCAAGCTTGAAACGAAATGAGTGCAAGTTGAGTGTTGCTCGCTTGCCTCAACCTCCTCCCTCCTGATCTTAGCCTTGAGCTCTGAGTCTCAGGCCCCGCCCCCCAGCCCTCTCTCAGGTCATAGTACCTCATGAACTAAACTCAGCAATTAAAGACTCATGCCTTTAATTCCAGCACTTAGGAGGCAGAGGCAGGCAGATCTTTGAGTTTGAGGTCAGCCTGGTCTATACAGTGAGTTCCAGGACAGCCAGGGCTACACAGAGAAACCCTGTCTCGAAAAAAAATTAAAAAAAAAAAAAACTACCAGTAATACATAGATCCTCCTACTAGATAAGAAATACATGAAGAAAAAAAATGTTATGTGATCAATACATGAATAAATTTATGTCAAACATTTGCATTATTGAACCTAATGTGAAATATTACAGATTTTTAAAGACTATCTATATTTAGTATGTATGCATTTTGTCTGCAGGTATGTATGTACACCCATGTGCCTGCCGTGCCAGCAGAGGCCAGAAGGGGACATTGGATCCCCTGGGACTGGAGTTACAGCCAGACATGAGCGGCCTTGTGAGCATGGAGAACTGAACCCAGGTCCTTTGGAAGAGAAGCCAGTGCTCTTAACCATAGAGACATCTCTCCGGACTCAATTACATATTTTTTTAGACAGAGTGAAACTTTAAATAAATTTCACTAGCAGATTACAGCTTTGGTCTACAAGCCACACGAGCCACCCCTGGCCTCCACAGCCGAGGCTGCCCTAGGACCATGGCCTCCTTTCAGCACCATTCTTTTGTTCTACCCCGGTGCACAGAGTGCGGCTGAACACTTGGTCCCCAGCAGGGGGCGGAGTTGTGGGAGGATGAGTCTTCAGGTAGAGCCTCCCTTGGAGGAAGTGAGTCACTGGGGGCGGACCTTGTGGCTTTATAATCCAACTTCCTTTTTGTTCTCCCTTCCTGTGCTGCCAAGAGGCAAGGCGTTGCCCTGTGCTTTCCCCTCCAGGATAGTCTGAACACCTTCAAACTGTGGCTCCAAACAAGCCCTCTCTCTCTTGATCTTCTTGTCAGGAATTTGGACCCAGGGAAGAAAAGTAACCAATCTGATTACCCTGTGTACCTCAAATGCCTGTCCCATACAGTCATGTAGACGGCTCCCAGTCCCCCCACCACTCACAAAACTCCCCAGTCCCTGAGCATCTCAGTCCTCTGCCCCCTTCCTGTTCCTCCCCTCAGTCCCTTCTCCTGCTTCAGGTGCCTGTTGGATCTTTGCCACAAGACGATATCTTAGTAGGTGCACATACAGCAAGGCACAAGAAAGGACCAGGATACCACGCTCAGCAGGCGTCAGGATCGTGCACAGATAAACAGCATCCCCACCTGCAAGTCTTAGCTCCTAACAGTCCTTAGAGACGGCCTCTGAGCTACCCACATAAAGCAAAGCCTGTCCTTGCAAAGTCCGGTTTCTGTCTCCGCAGTCTGCACTTGACCACCTGACCGGCACCCAACACCTCCGGCGCTCCGGCTCCGGACCCACCTGGTTCTTCCTGTAGTCCTGCTGCGAATGCCGCAGCACGCGGTAGCAGAGGCGCAGCACGTACTTGTAGGGCGCATAGCGCTGGTCGCCCAGGTCCTCCAGCCTCAGCATGGAGCCCTCGCCCGCCTTCTCCTTGAAAGGAGCCTTAAGGATCCCGAACACCTAGAAGATGAGAAGATCCTCCTGTTCTGATCCACTCACGTACAAGCTTTGCGACCTATTTGCGCTTTTAACAAATAACGAGGACTTAAAAGTACTGCAGAAATATGTGAGTGGAATTAGTGCAAAGGTGGAAGGTACTTAATGGTCATTAGTCCTGAAAAATAAATACCACACTGTCAAACCAAACACCTACGGCTTACAAGAGTACCCAAAGCTAGCAAGTTTGCTACATCAATGACATGACTAATTTTATTTAGAAATTGTATTTTATTAAGATGGAAAATACAAAGGTATTTGTAACAAGCTACAGATAAATTAAAATATATTTTCTATATGCTTTTATTATTCTGTTTTTTTCTGGAACTTTCCCAAATCAAAATAATGTTAAAAAAAAAAAAAGTTTACTTTTTACCTGAAACTTACATCAGGTAATGGCTTCCAAATGTCACCCTTACCTCATTTTAAGCAAAAGAAAAAAACTCCAAATACATATGCACCTAATGGCAGAGATTCCAAATACATAAAAGTCTTTTTCAGAGAGTTCATCCACTGCTCACAGAATGAAGTGGCCACAAGAATGAAAGCATCATCAATTGAGGAGTTAACAAGGAAGCAATCAGGTAGACTCCTAGCCCCGCATCCCCACCCCCATTCCCGGGCAGCCACATTCTTGCCTCCTGGAGAAGAGCCAGCAGGCTAAGTTCTCAGTGGCGGAACAGGAGATGAAGGCCAGCCATGAGTCGAGAGCAATGAGCACAGCGCTCAGATCTCTCTCCACTCTCTCCAGCCTAAGATGTCCACCAGGGGATGGGCTGACCTTAGTTAATGAATCTTCCTATATCAACTAACCCTAATCAGGACTGTCCCTTACAGGCTCGGCGCTCATCTCCCAGTGATTCTGGAGCCGTACAGCTGCAGCTAACACAACCATTAGTGGAAGCTAACACTTACTATAACCAGATGCTAACACTAACCATAACCAGATGCTAACACAACCATCACCTGAAGCTAACACTAACCATCACCGGAAGCTAACACTGACCATCACCAGACACTAACACTGACCATTACTGGAAGCTAACACTAACCATCACCAGAAGCTAACACTAACCATCACCAGAAGCTAACACTGACCACCACCAGAAGCTAACACTGACCATAACTGGGAGTTAACACTGTCTTGAGGCAGACTTGTAACAAACTCTATGAGCCATCTAGGAAGTGGATCCCCTCTCAGTCCACTCTTGAGATGACAGTTGCCCTACCTAAGCCTTGACCGTTCCTCTGAGAATGCCCCTGAGCAAAAACACCCCACAGACCCCACTCTTACATTTAAAACTCACAGAAACTAAAATGAGTGTCGAGGTGTCATTTGTTACGCAGCAGGGCATGACCGATACTGTAACTCAGAACATAAAATGTACAGACCTGGTTCATGAAGCAACTTACCTGTGCCAGGATGTTCTGTTCCCTCATGAGTTTCTGCCGTTCCCGGTTTGGCTTGGTGATGACCACATCCAGAACGTCCTGTCCGTTGTTAGTCACGTCAGCCACAAAGAAGATGAGGTCTTCCAACAGCTTCGTGACAAACCTATCGCAAAGGAAAGATTGTGACAATTAAGACTATTAAAAATTAAGTCTGAGAACTAAAACACAAAGGAAGTTAAACTATTTTTAAGAAAACATATTTCATTAACAAAATATAATATCTATTGCAATTGCTGCTTAATTTTGACAGTATTTTCTGTCCAGTTCCTCCCACCCTTGACTCCAGTTCCAACACTAATCAAATATTATAAATGGTTATTAAGCAAAATCCTGTAAGTCTCGAGAACAAATGTGTCATGAGCCTCAAAATGAGAATCCTTGTCCCTTGGAGTTCATAAAATATGACAGTGTGATTCTTTGAGGCTTTTGTGTGCTCAAAGAAGTTTCTTTTTGCAACAGGTGGAGACTATTACAGAGATACACAACAGGTAGAAATACAGAGACTCAGGCAGGTGTCTAATTAATATATCTGTGTGCATCCCCTGCATCTAAGTCTCACAAAGTCATGGAAGAGGTGATAGGAAGGTTGTAAACACCAGAAGAGGGGACATCTGCTGTGAGTGTCTTTTATGGCTTAGGTTTTGATGGAGCATCACTGTATAGCGCCCAAATGTATGAGGCGCCTCTGGTGCGGATGAGGCTGATAGCCAAAGACACCAAGCTTCTTCTCCATCAAGACAATGTTCTTGGGCTGGAGAGGTGGCTCAGTGGTTAAAAGCATTGGCTGTTCTCCCAAAAGACCTACGTTCAGTTCCCAGCACCCACATGGCATTTCACAACCATCTGTGACTCTAGCTCCAGGGGATCTGATGCCCTCTTCTAGCCTCCTTGGGCTAAACAGTCATACGTATGTGTATGGATATATATACATATGTATGTATGTATATATGTGTGTGTTTATGTATATATCCGTATATATAATAAAATAAAATAAGAAAAACTAATGTTTGCTTGTTTACTCATATGCAAAGAAAAAACAACAACAACAACAACAAAACTACCTGCTGACTGCTGTCAGCTAAACTCAAACTTCTGTTCAATTCTATACTGGCTGGTTATTGCCCTATAACTCATACAATCTTACTAATTTTCTTTTAATAAGTGATTTTCTCTGTGACTTAGTTTAAAGTAATTCCTCCAGATTCAAACCTTCTACCCTGGATGGAGGGTGGGGCTCATGAGACTGAGAAAGTAAACAAAACCTCACTTGTCTGGGAAGCTGAAACCGGCAAGACCGACAAGATTGCTGCCAGGACTCTAGTACTGAAGGGGTGCTGGGGGGGAAAGACTGCGGAGGAGAGGGGGTGTGGATCTGCCTACAGGGAGCTCCCTGCTCTGCGTCCATGAGTCATCATCCCTGCTAGGGTAGCTCTCAGTGATGTAGCTGCCTCTTGAGTCAGCCACGCTCCTGTAAGTCACCCCTCACCCATATTCCAATTATTAGCCCTCCTTGTGAGACACGGCTGGCAACATCACTTGGTCTGACATAGGTTCCCTATCTGAGGTGCTAGCTGTCTGCTCACACGACCCTGAGAAAAGCCAGGCAACAGACTCCCTATCAGAGTTAGCAAAATTAGGTAAGATACAGATTATATATTTTAAAGGACACACATCTGAAAATATAAAAGGCCACATGGGTCAAGAACAAAATAAGACTAACTCAACAAAGAGTAAGGACAATGTAGCAGTGTTGGAAGGATGTGGGAGGGGCCAAACTGCAGCTGCAAAGACATTGGTGGAGAAGGGTCCCCCTGCAGAAAGCCTTGAGAATCCAGAACCCTTGTGGGCTGCAGGAAGGCAGGAAGCACAGAGATGGGGCTGGCCCACCTATGGTCACAAGGACTCACAAGCCTCACCCTCAACAGCATCCCTCAGTGTGGACTGGTGGAGAGGTGTCAGGGGGAGGCCATGCCAGCAGGTAAGAAATGAATGAGCACAGAGAGAAAGGCAGTAATGTTCCACCCACGGAAAGCCCTCAGAACTAAATTCCAAAACACACGGAAAAGTGACATTAGGAAAGACAGCCATCATGCTAAAAATCAGAAGGCTGATTCATTGTTAATGAGATCCAAGTAATAACGCCATTCCTAAGTGACATTTAAATGAGTGTGTCACCAGTCCTCAGCAGACAGAGAAATGACTTGCCACAAATTAATATATATGTATTATATGTATTATAATATACAATTTAAAATAAAATAATAGATACAAATGAAGAGTAGATGGATAGGCAAAGAACCAGCAGATATCTGAGAAATAAAAAGTTCAGGTTATAAGAAAAAATAGCAATTATAAGACAGTATCAAAAGGATACTGACAATAGCACACGGAGCTTTGTCAAAGCAGATTATAAAAGAGAAGCTAACGAGTTCAAGGCTTTATAGAGAGTCCAAGGACACCCTGAGCTATACGAGACCTGGTCTCACAGAAAGAAAGGGAGGGAGGAATGGAGAAAATATCGGACAGAAAGAAGGAGGAGGGAGGGAAGGAAGGAGTTAAAGAGGAAGAGAAGGCGTCAGGGGAGGAAGAAAGGGAAGAAGGGAGAGAAGGAGGAAAGGAAAGAAGGAGGGTGCACGATAGTTCATATGAAGCGTTGATAAGAACCTCCGTGCAGCTTCTGTTAACATGAAGACATGTAAGGTGCTGGGTTTGGAAGCAAGTGCAGAACGGCCTCGGGCTGGCTGAACACACACTGCACCACTGAGTCGTGTTCCCAGACCCAGATGTGTGAAGATGTCGGCACAATGGCCTTCACCTTTGCAGCTACCCAGAGCGCAGTCTGCATGACCAGCACCTGGCTCGCTGAGTTAGCTGCAACGCTGCACAGTTGCGACAGCAGACCCTCTGTGGACAAAGCAGGTCCCTCGGAAGTTCAGCATGGTACAGAGTCCGTAAGAAGGGTGTGCAATGCCTTCTCAGGCTCCAGGTAGCAGTTGACACCTCATGGCCCCTCCCTCCCCATGACGCAGGTACTCCTAATACTGTTTCCTTGGTGCGGTTATATAGACTACAAACAGAAAATTCAAATGAAAACATCTAAGACTGAGGAAGCTGAAGCCAACACAGGAGCTGCACCCCCAGAGTCCCTTCCTGAGGTGACTAAAGGAAAGCATGGGGGTGGATTAAGATTCCGTGTGTGATTTATCTGGGAGCTAGGTGGTGGGCCTCCCAAAAGAGCAAAGAACAAGGAGTAAAAAGTAACAACTCCATTTGCCATTCCCGGCTGGGCTGTTTGGCAGGGGCTCTTCACACAAGGGCTGGAGGCCAGAGCTCCAGTGCACGCAGCCAGAGACTCACATATGGCTCCTTGTTCCGTCTGCAGCAGGTCAGGAGGAGAGAGAAGCATGTCTTTGCTCTGAGGTCCTGAGGTCACCTGACAGTCAAATCACATGACTAGAGCCCCCACTTACTATTTATGTCAGTTTACCCAGCTGGAGCCTAACCTCCACTTCCTTTAGTGAAGACAGGAAGGGCTACTGGGGCTGTTTGAGCGCTGAGGTCACGGAGTGGAGACGAGCAGTGGTTTCTAGCCACCAACAGCTTTCTTTCTCTCACATATTCATAAACAAATTAATAATCAAGGACCCAGTTTCTGTGAGTGACACAGTGAGCTCACTTTTTATGATATTACATATTTGATCGGTCTGTGGTATCAGAGCTGAGAAATGTGTCATGAGTTCAGAAACTGTAAAACTCTACATCTAAACACCAAACCGAGTATGGCCCTGTGAATCCTTTAAAAAGCTTCAAAAACAGAGCAGAGAGAAACTGAAGTCACCTACTTTCAAGCCAAGATTAAATGGAATAAGTAAGTATCCCAGCAGACACTTTTAGGTTTTTTTTTTATTTTTATTTATATGTGTGTGTGTATCTGTATGTATATATGTGCACATGCGTGCAGTGCTCACGGAGACCAGAGGAGGGCGCCAGGTCCCTCGAAACTAGAGGTACAGGTATTTATGAGCCATGCGATGTGGGTGCTGGCAGGTACTCCCCAGTGTGCCAACATCAGAAACCAGGCTGCTGCTATGGAGAATGTTCCAAATGCTCTGTTAGAATCACCTGGTTTACTGTAAGAACTGACCAATGTGTGAGTGTGTGTGTGTGTATGTGTGTGCATGCACACATGTGTTCTTGTTGCTGTTGCTGCTGTTTAGGAGTGTAGATGACTTTTATTAGTTTTGAGGGATGAGCCCAGGCTGGCCTTGAGCTTGCTATGAAGCTGAGGATGACCCTGAGCTCCTGATCCCCCAGCCTCCACCTCCTGGGTGCTGGAATCGCAAATATGCACCCCAACACCCAGGCCAACAGTTGGCTCTTACCGACCCCTCGTCACCTAGGAACCTCACTCACCGCCTCTCGTTCTGAGTGATGCTGCCGTTCTCCAGCTTCTTAACTGTGGTTGCCAGCACTTTGTTGGCATCGTTGGCGAAGTCCAGGTCTCGGACCTCAGACAGCGGGACACACACGATGGCAAAGGCTTCTTTGTCCTCCTTGGTCTGGCAGGTTCCGATCTGCAATACGTGCTTCCATTAAACAGCTGCACGGTCTCCAGAGACCGTATCCTCAGGACTAAAGCACACTGAATGGGTGCGGATGAGACAGGGAGACTCCAGAAAACATCCGCCACAGCCAAAGGCTTTCAGGGGCAAGATGGCTTTCCATGTCCACTTCCTGCCCTGTTCTTGAGGAACCCCCAAAAAGTGTTTCTTTCCCACACCGTCCCTCTGTCTCAAATACTTCCAAGTAGAGAAGACGCCCCTGGAATCCTCCTTGTCTTGCTGATGTCTGTACCCCACCCTTCTGAGCCACAGCCCTGCTGCAGCCACCCAGGTTAGAGACCTAAGCCACTGACAGACGTTCACTCCGACGAAATCAGTGCAACCAGTCCTAACACCCAGAAAGTTGGGCTGTCCGTCACGCTCAGTTGTGTGAACACAGCAACTGATGGACAAGCCAGCCCCCCCTCCCCGCACGCGCACACTTACTTTCAGCATGACAGGCCTCTCTTCCTCCGTGTCTATGGGGATGCTGGTGCTCGTGACCCATGTGTTGGTGCATAAATGCCTTAATCGCACATAGGAGTTCCTAAAAAGCAAATGATATAAAAAATATGGAGGGCTGGCAAGAGGGCTCAGAGGACAAAGGGGCTTGCTACCTAGCAATGAGGATCTGGGTTCAATCCCCAGAACCTACTGGTGATGGAAGGCAAGAACTAACTCTACAAAGCTGTCCTCTGACCTACACACAGAGGCATTAATTTTTAATTAGTATGTTGGTATATTCAGCAGATCCATGTGTGATATGAACATTAAATGTCATAGAACATTAAATGTAACTGTCTCAGGATCTGTCTGGAATAAGAATTAATTCTTATATTCAGGCTGCTCTGGTGCACACAGCTTCACTTTCTGGGCCAGGGGTTCCTAGGTCATCAATGTCACCAGGAATCTTGTCAAAATGCAAATTCTAAGACCTCGCTGGTCCACTGTGGGGCGTGGTCAGCAGCAACTAGTTTATCCTGACCCAGACAGCTACTAACCTAAATGTACCTACAGCCTGTGGTAGTCTGAAAGAAAATGCTCCCCAAAGGGAGTGGCACTATTAGGAGGCGTGGCCTTTTGGAATAGGTGTGGTCTTATTGGAGGAAGTGTATCACTGTGGGGGCAGGATCTGAGGTCATTTCTCAACTCCAGCACCACATCTGCCTGCATGTGCCATGCTCCTGCCTCCATCATGATAAGAGACTGAACCTCTGAGATTGTAAATGAGCCCCCTCAATTAAATGTTTTCCTTATAAGAATTGTCATGGTCGCAGTGTCTCTTCACAGCAATAGAAACCCTAAGTAAGGCATAGCCCCGAACCACAAAACTGCTGTGGCCTTTGGGGGCCTACTTAGAGCAGCTAAATAAATAAATAGTTCTGAGCAGCCCGACAGGCACATTCCCAGGATGAGGCTGAGCAGGCAGCTGAGAGGCTTGTACTTCTAGCTCAGACCGCACACCGTGTTCTCCTAGTGACGCTTCTCAGGTTTCTGGGGGTTTGTTGTAGTCTTAGTGTTCATTTGGAAACACTGACCCTAGCTCCTAAGTAAAAAGATGAAACAATTGTCATGGTAACCGGGAAAAAAGTAGAGGAGAAGGAGGCGAATAAGAATAAAGTTTGGTAATGTATACGGGAAGCCACTACCGTGAAGCCACCACCGCGCATGCTAACTTAAATTTTAAGATTTTATTTTAAAAATCTGTATACATCGTTGAGTGCAGAGCCCACAGAGGCCAGAAGAGGGCATCAGATCCCCTGGAGCTGGAGTTACAGGAGGTTGTGAGCCACCCTGTGTGGATGCTGGGATCCGAACTCAGGGCTTCTAGAAAGCAGTATGCATTCTTAACCACCGAACAATCTCCCCAGCCTCAAACAAGAATAAAAAACTATTTGTGGTCGATAGCTTCTTTGGGCATGAGTTACAGTCTGTTTACCACTAACTCCCTGTGAAGAGTCAATAACATGTACTACATAAGGAGTTTTTACCACACACACACACAAGCTTGTGTGCTGAGTGGACAGCTGGTAGGGGTTTTTAAGCCAGGAGCTCAGAGGACTCACACCATGTCCTCCAGCAGCAACAGCTCCACATTTGACCGTCTTTTGGGGTTGTGAGTAACAAAAGTTTCTATGTGGGCACCATGGCAGAGTGCCCGGAGAGGGCACCTAGAGCTGCATTGCCCTCAAAGAGTGCCCTTTCCACCTCGTCTCTTATTCCAATGGTTCCTTCAACAAGAGTGCACAACGCCATAAACATAAAAAGGTCGTTGCTCAGCTGAAAGCTAAGGTGTAAATACGTCACCCAACCTCAGTATAACATTTTAGAGCCAAACAGAAGACAGGACACCAAACGCCTCTAGGAAAAGCATCATCAGGTTCTTGCTCATTCCTAAAGGTAGATGAATACACAGGGATTTCAATAACTAGATTGACAAGCGCCTAACCCTGGTCCAAGTAACCAGAAACACGTCTGCTTTAGCTCCCAGCATCCTCTGCATTTATGAAGAAGAGGTCTCTACAGCTGCTGGCATCCCTGCTGTCCTAAGCTCTGGAAAACATGGCTACAGCAGTCTACATGATGGACAGCTCCTCTATTTCACCCTTACGTTTTTTCAACACCGGTGAGTTTTCCTTCTTCAAAATGCTTGTGTGGTGGCTGAAATGACAGATGGCTTCCATGGGCCTCTATGTTTGGATGCTTGGTTCCCCCCTGGCGGCCTTGCTGGAGGAGGTGCATCACGGGATCAGCTCTGAGGTTCCAAAAGCCTTGCCCCATTGGAGCTGGTTCTCTCTCCTTTCCTCTCTCTCTGTCGAGTGGTCACTGTTCAACATGGACCTCTCAGCTCCTGTCACTGCACCATGTCTGCCTGCTGTCATGTTTCCACCATGATGGTCATGAACTCTAACCCTCTGGAACCATGGGTCCCCAAACTGAATGCTTTCTTCTACAAATTGCCTTGATCATGGCGTCCCTTCTTCACAATAATAAAAAAGCAACAAAGGCAGCTCGGAACAAGAGTAGTTGAGGTTTTAGGGTTTTATAAAGCATTTTAGGGGAGGTGTTTGGTTAGCTATCCTGGGACGAAACCCAAGTCTAGACATGACATTCATTTGTGTTTCACATGTGCCTTAGCTATCTAGGCCAAAGGTGATTTCACACAATATTTTAAGTATGCCTGCATGTTTACTACAACTCTTCACATAAAGTCGGGTGTAGGGTTTTCCACTTGTGGCATCATATTGGTTCTCAAAAACTGTTGCCTCTTAAGTCATTTCAGATGAGATTTTCAGATCAAGGATGCTGTCAGCCTGCATGCACCTCTGGAGTCAGCCAATACTACTGGGCTGCAGAGGGGTGAGATGACCCAGGGTAACCACAGGATCTCAAGAATTTCAGAACTAAATGACTCTGGGACTATGTCACAGATATGTGCTGGGTCGGGTGTGACAGGGTCTGGCTGTCCACGGTATAAGGGCCACGCTGTGGAATGTTCAGGGCAGACTTACATTCCATGTTCTAGGGTCATACTCCACTTCATGAGCACAGACAGGCCAATTAGCTTGTCCTTCTAAGTCACTGCCCCCAAACTCTGCTGTCTGTCACCTGGGAAGCTCTTTGAAACCCAAAGTCTAGGTTGCAACACATTCCAGTCATACCAGTGTCCAGAGTGGGAGGCAGGCATCAGGACTGGTCACAGTTGCTAAGTGTCCCTTGGGCAGGAAGGATTGGGAGCTGCACTCAGGCCCTTACTCTAGAAAGTCCAGTCAGGGGTTTTCTAGAAAAGCACCCAGGCAGTGCCCCCTGCAGACCAAGGACTCTCAGACTGTATCTATCAGATGAAAACGGCTGCTTCAGGATTTCAACAGGCTTACACACCACTGTGGAACTCTATCCTCTGAGCAGAAAGGCCATTACCATCTTAATCAGAATAGGTGTGGGACTGTCCCCGCAGGATTGGACCTGCTGATGCTCCTTCATGGGGAGGTGGGGAGGGCAATCAGACCCTCAGCCGAGGAAGCCACTTCTTCCTGCATTTTCCAGCTATATATAATCTTATGAAGTTCCAGAGCCCATGGCAGGTAAAGGTTAACTGAACAGGAGGTTGACATCTATACAGCTGGGGACACTGTCATCCATTCTAGAGTCAAGCTTTACAGTGACCCATATTTTGGGGGGGTCACCCATATTCCTGTAAGAAATCCCTCACTAAGCTCCTGTAAGTAAACGAACAGACCCACTGGTTCACTTGCTGGACTGGAGTGGAATCTTTCCTTCGGTCTGTTTCAGTGCCCCCCCCCCCCGTGTCTGGAAACATTTATTTATATCCCTCTAGGGATAGGTCATACAGTAAGAGTTTAAAATTTAAGAAATACTGCACTCCATATTGGAATCCCCTGGGCAATGCTTTTCAAAAGTGTAATGTTTGCATCTCACTGTGAGACTGACTTCACTGCTCTCAGAAGGACCAGGAACCATTGCTCAGATCTTCCTCAGCCAGTTTGAAAAGACCTGTTGTAGCTCAGTCTCTGACCTCTGACCTCTGAGAGTTACCCAGACTGAATGCAAATAGCAGTTCTGAAAAACTTGACATGGGGCTCGGCACACAGAAATATTCAAGGATTCCATGTGCAATGTAAGAGTGGCTAGTGTCGAAAGTTTATTGTTAGCTACAAACAGTGAACAACAGCTGAATCACAATAGCACAAATCCTTCACACCAGGGAAAAGAAGGCCAACCCTACTGAACAGCAAGAGCTAACACCTCTGTGCAAAGCAAGACTTGGTAGTCTTGTGGTGGGTCTATGCACCTGATGGTGAGTTCTACTCACCGTCTCTTTAAGCAAGTTCTCCTACACTGAATTTAAGAAAGACACCCATTTTTGCTGACTTAGATCTAAAATGAGTTAAGTCAGAGTAATAGCTAAGGTCCCCATATATTGTGGTTTGAAAGAAAATAGACCCCATTGGGAGTGGCACTATTAGGAGATATGGCTTATTGGAGCAGGTGTGGCCTTGTTGAAGGAAGTGAGTCAATGTGGGGGTGAGCTCTGAGGTGGTATATGCTCAAGCTATGCCCAGTGTGGCACAGGGTTCACTTCCTGTTGCCTGCGGATCAAGATGTACGACTCTCAGCTCCTTCTCCAGCACCATGTCTGCCTGCACGCCACCCATGACGGTAATGGACGAAACCTCTGAAACTGTAAGCCAGAGTCAATGAAGCGTTTTCCTTCATGAGCATTGCCATGGTCATGGTGTCTCTTCACAGTGGTAAAAACCCTAACTAAGACACCATACAAGAAGAAAGACGCTTGGGTCAGGCTAAAGCAGCAGAGTGCATGTCTTTACAGGCTGTATTAGTGAGCAAGGAGGTGGGAGAGGTGAACTCACATTGGGGTGGGGTTCTCAGATCTCTCTCATTTTGCTACATCAAATAAACCTTCTCTCTCAGTTTTCTATTTTTAATTTGACTCTCTTAATTGGTTTAATGAGCACAGGTGCCCGGACCTGACTTGGGGCACTGGCTGTGACCCCCAAGTTCGAGAGCGACCTGAGCTCATGTGTTTATTGGTCTGACCTCATTTCTCATCTTGATGCCCAGGGCGTGGTCTGCCTTGCAACTGACAATCAAGAAACACTTCTTAGCTGAACCACTAACAAAATGAACAAGGGAATGAGCTAAGCAGGAAATCTGACAGGCAAGGGATAAAAATTAGACTAAAAGTTTTACATTTTTAGACTAAAAATTATTAGATTATGTTTCATTGTTGTGACCAAAGGCCACATGATTAATAAGAATAAATTTTTCAGGACTTCTTTGGTACTGCACACTTTAATTATTTATACAAATAAAACAAGCTATATTAATCTGTTCACCTGAGAGAGGCACAATGCTTTGTGTGCATTTTCTTCACTCAGGCTCTCTTCTATTGTAAAAATTATATTACTATTATACTTTTAATTTCTACCTGTTGGGAAAACTATTCAAAGGAACATCTGTTCATCCTACTTCTTTTGACTTATTGATTTCTTTTTATATTTCTGTTTACCTTGGAACCAGGCAGTCAGCTCTCTGAAGAGTTGTGGCATCGAGTTCAAAAAGGGACGCGATGTCATTTCCGTGTGGAACGGAGACCAAAGTGTACATGATCTTCTCCCCTGCCTGGCGCTTTTTCTTTGAAGTGGGAAGCTCTCCGTCTCTCTGTTGAAGAGGTTCAAGGTTATTCAGCATCTTCAGAATTAGTAGTAACTATTGCAGTTAATCAGGAGATAAGGTGAGAGTTTGTTGTAGGAATGTCTATTCTGAATGCCCCAGACAATCAGGGTGCACAGCCTTTGTGATGATTATGGGCAATCATAAGGTCCATGCTCCCTGGGCAGTGGCCTGATCCGAGCATGTCCTTAAATCACAATAGTTATGGCCCCTCTCTAGTGGCTTTATACCTATTTACAACGGAGTGATTTGACCCTCCACAATCACGTCAAACGCAGAGAAGAAACAGTGAACAAACCCTCTAAATTCCAAGGGCTCAGGAAGACAGACAAACGACCGATAGAGAAGGACCTAGGAGAAGATGCTCACCCCCTCTAGTTACAGGGGAAGTGTAAATCAAAGCCACTGCAGACAGCACCCTGCTCAGGACAGCATGGTCAAAGTCAAGGGATAAATGGTCAAAGGAGGAGAGACAGGGAACCCTTGTACCCTGTGGGTGGGATGTAAGTTGGTATTGTCATCATGAAAACGTGTGGTCCAGGGATTCCTTCTGCGAACATGAGGACACGAGAGCGATGCAGATCACATTCAAGCAGGAAAACCACAACCCTACCTCACAGAGAGACCTGTGCTCCAGGCTGGCTGCAGAGCTCCTCAGAAAGTCATCCATGCAAACAAAGACAGACAGACAGACAACAGAAAGTAAGGAAGGAAAGAAAGGAGAAAGGGGTGAAGGGAATTGAAGGATGTAATTTCATTGGTCCATGAGAAGTACTTTCAGGGATTATGTTAAGTTGTGATTGGCAGAGCAGCGACTTTCTCCAGAGGCTCAAAAATGGGAAACCACAGCCCTGACTGCCAGTGACAGGGGCAGGAAGGCTGGGCGGGAGGGGGCTGGGGACATGTGACCCTCTTGTACTGGACCAATGGAATACTATGTATGGTGGGATACTATGTGTGATGGGATACTATGTATGGTGGGATACCATATGTGATGGAACACTATGTATGGCGGGATACTATGTGTGACGGGATACTATGTATGGTGGGATACTATGTATGGCGGGATACTATGTGTGACAGATACTATGTGTGACAGGACACTATGTGTGACTACAAACATTTTCTTCCCTTTCTCCTTCCTTCCTTCTTCTAAGTAGCCCAGGCAGGCCTCAGACTCACAGCAATCCTCCTGCTTCAGCCTGCCAAGTGCTGGGATTAAGAACATGAGCAACTGCTCCCAGCTGGAGTTCCTTCCCCCAGGACGAAAGCCGTCCTATGCTCAGCTCTGTTGTTAAAGATGGTGAAGAAGGCAGCAGAGGGAGAACAGGTCAGAGGGGGTGCAAGAAGAGGGAGCCAGGACTCTGGAAGAAAGAATAGGGAAACAGGATGTATGTTTCATTTGCAATGACAACAGCTGCTAAGGAGCTTTGGGGACCCCACAATGCTATTGCTGCCAAAAGAACCACAGATATCATGAGCACTGTGATGGAGGTGACGGAGAACGTGAGGACACAGAGCTGATCAGCAAGAAGAGTCAGCTCCTAAATGAGTCAGAGGACATGTCAAGGATGCCCAGGCGGTGAGATCCAAGCATGACCCACTCCACCTGCTGCTGCTACTGCTGCAACAGGCCAGGTCCTTTCTAAGGTCTTGATTCTGGAAGCAGGGTGTCTAAGCACATAGAGACATCAACTGTTAAGGGCCTTGGTGCCATACCATGACATGAAGAACACCACACCCTGAGCCAGAGCATCCGAGTCCCAGCAGGCTTGATTTTTGCCACAGGCTACACGAACCCACTCACTATCCCAGGAATCTGAGTGAGGTCTCTCTGTCACGGGGGTCTCATGCCCACTTCCTCCCAGGGAGCCCAACCCCACTGAGAATCAAATTTCCAACCCACGGAACACAGGCCCCACATCTGGACTACAGCGGGGCTTACATGGTTCCCACAGATAGGGGGTTAGAATTAAAACCCAGCTGAGCTCAGGGAAGCAAGTTCTTAGCAGTTGAACTGAACCATGTTTGGAAGATGGGCTTTATTGATGGAGACCAGTCTTTAACCTCAACAGGTCAGTGTGCATGATTCCAAACGCGTCTGGTGTAGAGGACAAAAAGATGTTGCCAGTGTTCTTGGAACAATAAAAGAAGTGTGTCATCTAACTTCCTGGCAGAGCTTTCCCTCCACTTACCTTTATAATTTAGCTTTGGAGACACATTCTCTGGGTGAAATGTGTTAACGGTACAGCTATTTAGATCTAGTTAGTAACTGGAAGTTGTCAGTATTTGAAGTCTGTCCACCAGTTCTCCATACGTACAGTTAGTGGGGTTCAGCCCTCTGTCCACCCCTCTTTTGAGATGATTTTTGTAGACTTACAAGAAGATTCCAGACCTAGATTCCTAGAGACAGCCTCCTAGACCACTCTCCCTGGTAACGTCTGCCCATGGTACCCGATCAGAGCGGCCAGGAGCCTCCCTGTATTTTGACGCTTGCCCTGCAATGACTCTTTTCAAAATACATTTTTCAAAATCTCACTGATTAGGGTTAATTAAAACAAGCCACTGCAAATCATTCACAGTATTCTAGATCTGTAGCTACACAGGACACATGGACTGTGCTATTGCATTTTCCATCCTCCCCACTGGCCCTTGTTTTCATACACAGCAAATTCCTGTAATAAATAATTTCACAACTGTGTGGGGTACGTCCGACATGCCTGCATGTCTCTTACAAGAGCCTGGCTGCCGGGAGCTTCCTGCTCTGGCTCTCCCACACTCTAATTTACTTAACAAACTCTGCTCATCAACAGTTTGGAAGTAAACATTAAGCCTGCCCCTTGGAATTTTTAAGCAATTAAATATGAATAATGAGTTATGAGCATACCAGGCACCTGGGAGCTGCTTTTCTAAGCAGATGCCACACGGGCTGGCAAAAGGCAGGTTGGAAGCCTGGCTTCTCTGCCCCCCTTCTCGGTTTCCCTTAGGCTCAGGAGCCTGACTGATCCTGCACGGAGGCACTCGACACTCAATGAGTATCCGAGTATCAGTCATCCTCCTCTATCTCAATGCCCTCCAGACGTCATTGTCCTGAACCTGCAGTCACCCTGGATTCCAGGAAGAGAAGTCTCAAAGGGTGCACAGGCCCACAATGAGGGTGGTCACCAGTGGGGGCAGGGCTGCACCGCGGGAACTCATTGATCCAGTCAAGCGATGGTGGCAGCAGTAACTGCTTCAGATGGCCGTGGGGCCTGAAGAGTGTGGTAACCAGACAGAGCCTTGACCGGGGCTCACAGTTATGCCCCACTCTTACTCTGGTTAGACCAAGAGCTTGTGCCAGGACCCTGAAGACAGATGAGCTCACTGGTCCCTCATCTGTCCCTCTTTCCACTGTGGCCACCCAAAAACCGTCTCCTCTCTGTGCTCCTCACTCTCGGTCCTCTCTATAACTGGCATATCAGGATGTCAAGCCTGGCCTATCAGGACTGCCAGAGTCACCAAAAACCCTAGTTACATATGTAAGAATGAATGTAGCTTCAATAAGCAAGAAAGGCGATCCGGCGTCTTTACAACGTGAAGACAATTCTGTTCAAGCTCGTGGGCTGTGGGGGCTTGTTTATAAACACACACCAATTTGTGAGGAAAAACAGACACACACTGGAGCACTCTTCAAAGAATCTTAGAAACATCGCCATTTGCCTTCCATCATAAACATGTATTACGAGCCAACGGAGCTTAAACAGGTGCCTTGTTCCATACCAGCAAGTGCTCTCTGACGCGGGCCCAGCTTAGGAGCTGGGGTCTCAGAATGCCACCTGTCCACTGAGTGCTTATCAAATAGGCACGTTCCAGATAAGTTTGTGTGTCTGTGGGAGTATGCACTTAGCAGTGCATGTACATGTCCACATGTGTGGGTGCAGGTGTGCATGCACCCCTGTGTGCACGGGTGTGGGTGTGTGGGTACCAGAGGTCAACCTTGGACCTCGGTTATTGGATGAGGTCTCTCACGGGGACTTGGATCCTGACAAGCAGGCCAGGCTGGCTGGTCTGCAATCCCTGACTTCTACACGGCTGCTGAGTTAACTCAGGTCCTCAACTAGTTGAGCAAAGCAAGCGCTCAACTAAGCCGTCTTCACGGCCTAAATAACCCAGACCTCCAAGGCTACACAGGGAGACAGCTGCCCTTACACAAAGCCACAAAGAAGTGATGGCTCTGCCCTGGTCCAGCCCCCGCTCCTGGGGAGGTGCACCTCGGGACACCCCAGAACACCTTTGCATCAAACATCACATAGCCTGTACTGTTGGGCCTGAGACACACTAGGAGAAGCTGTGTCCACCTTTTGGAGCTGAGGTTCCCGCTGCAGGAGGAGGCTGCTGTGTCACCAGCACCCCACCCACCCTCCAGCTCTGTCTTGAAAAAGCCGCACACTCCAGGCTGCCTAGAAAGTGGCAGGTGCTTTATCTCTGTAAGCCTCCTCCCCAAAGCCCCCTACTGGGACCCTTTCTGCTTTCTTGGCCTGCACCCCTTACTGCCCAGGAGCTAGGAGTAAAACGCAAAGCAACATGAAGCTCTGCCAGCACCTGGACCCCATCTCCAAACTCTACAAAACAGAATTTGAAAGTACTGCTTCAACAGACTCCAGTCTCTAGAGCATCCCTGTGTATATAAGACACTCGGTCTGTGGCTGGCCACACGGGAGGATTTTGACAATGAGAGGACATCTGGCAATTCCTGGACACATTTTTGGTTGCCACAGCTGAGACCTGGAGTAGGTGGGGCTGCTGCTGGCACCCAATAAGATGAGAACAGCGATGATCCATCACCATCCCATCCAGAGGGTACAGGACATGCAGGGCACACCCACTACCACCCACGCAGATGACACCCCACTCACTCAGAGGACCTCCAGCGGCAACCACAAAGAATTATCTGGTCCTGTGTACCCACTACTACAGATGCCAAGAAACCCCAGTCTCAGCAACAGAATCTTCTTCAAAATAATCAGATCCTATGCCACATAAACACGGCAATGTTTCTTATCATGAATGACATTACAGAGAATCAAAAAAGAATCCCCACTGTCGAGGGGGAAAAGACGTGGACCTTCAAGAAGAAATAGTGACCTCGCGGTTCCCAGCTGGACGTGGCACGGTGCCAGTGTTTACCGGGAGCTCAGGGAAGCTGTACATTTGTAAGATTGAAAATCGTGGACCCCTTTGTAAAATGAACATGGCAATTTGGTCTTAATGGGAGCTCTGACACACACCACCTCATCTCGGCGACACCATGCATTAACCTCTGAAGCTTCAAAAATGGAAGGCCACGTTTTGATAAAGGTCTCTGAATTACAGTAAAAAAAAAAATATTAGCAGGTCATTAAGTTGTCAACACAGGGAAATGAAGGGAACTACTCCGTCACAGAGAGTGTTCCTGGAGCACGGTGTGAGAGAAGCCGCGTGCTGTTTTGGGAAAGTGACCTCGTGTGTCAACTGTAACAGCCCCCTCCCTTCCTCTTCAGACAGAAGCATGATTACTGCAATGTGACAGACTACGAAACGAGGAGCCACACTATGCGCACTACACCTCCACAGTCTCGGTTTTGTTTACACGCGAGCTTGGGGCTCTGGCGAGGGGATCATTAAATCCCCTCTGCTGCTGGCTGTCTCTCAGAGGTGACTGGCAAAGTCCAGTCCCAATCGTCTACAGAGTGCAGACCACCTGCCCTGCCCTGCTTGTGATTCACTGAGGCAGGGGACTGGCTCTCACATGCAGGAGTGTTTCCTCTCAACTGTAGTGGAGGTAAGGAATGAGGAGGAGCAAGGAACCCCAGCCAAACAAGGCTGGATTAGTACAAGGTGAACTTCACCGTGGGTCGGCTGCTTAGCACAGACTCCTGGTTCCCGTCTGCTCTGTAAAGTGGCCTGCAGCGTTCATCCACTCTGCTCTGCCCACACAGCAGGAAGCAGGGCAAAGCAGGAATTCAGCCACACAGCAGCAAGGTTTGGTGGTGCCCCTCCTGAGAAAAGCAGCTTTCCCCAGAACTCGGGGACCTAGGGCCTCACATGTACCAATGAGCCATACCTCCAACCATCTTTATAATTTGTTATTACATTTCATTATTAGGTGTACAGGAGGGCAGGTGGTGCAATGCACATGCAGAGGTCACACGTGCGGAGGTCACACATGTGGAGGTCACACGTGCGGAGGTCACACGCCAGTCAATTAGACAGCAAGGGAAGCAGGCATCTCCAGAATGTCCGCAAGCGGGCCTGCTGAAGAAGCTGCCCACAACATGACATAATCATCCTAGGACACAGAAAGCAGCAGGGGAACTCCCCCTCTAGCCAGCACCAAGACTCCAGCCTCACTCAAAACAAATATAAACAGGCCTAGCCAATCGAGTAGGCTACCTCTGTATTTGAGATGTTTAACACAAGGTCAGCTCCTGCTGGGCCAGCAGCCTGACCCTCAGCTCCACTCCTACTTTAGCGCTGATAATAAAATAGAAAGAGGGGTCCAAAGGGACTGAGTTGAGTACAGAAGTCCTTGCTGAGTCTACTAAGCCGTACAAAAACAAGCCACGAAGCTGGGGCGCCACACAACACTGCCACCATCAAATCAGACCCTTGGGGCTGTGGTGGAGCTCAGCCGGTAGAATATCTGTCTGTCACGGACAAGGCCCTGGGCTCCACGCCCAACCAGTGGTGACCCTTGCAGCCCACTCTGCTGTGGATGGACACAGGCTCGTTCCCCATCTCCGCTGGTGGGGAAATGCCGCAGCAAATGCAGGCGCGAAAGCCGAGCACCAATGCAACAGCTTTGTCTGCGTAGGGCTGTTACCCAATAGTGGGACTGCTGGCTTGGACTGTAGTTATGAACTTAATTTTTTGAGGAATTGCCACGCTGTATCCATAACGACTGTCCACCCCACCAGCTGTGTACGAGGCCTCTTTCTCCGCAGCCTCGCCAGCATCTGTCATATTGCCTTCTGGACAATGGTCACTCTAGCTGGAAGGAGAAGATGTTGCAATGTGGTTTTGATTTTCATTTTCCTGGTGGTAAAAACCATGCAACACGATACCGTCCGTGTGAGGATTCTTCAGACAGCACAGAGGACAAAGTGCAGACACATGGTATTACATCAGATCGTAAGGCAGAGGGTGAGGAAGAGAGGGAGGGGGCCTCGGAGGAGGGGAGAGATGTAGGGAGGACCACAGAGATATGCATGACACCTGACGAGGAGTGAATCCCAGACACGATTCTTCTTGGTTCACGTCAACAGCAATGAGCTAACATTCTAAACAGACGCTTCACAGACAGACAGATGGGGGACTTGTTTGCTGGTTTTTTTTTTTAACTTTTTGCATTTGTGTCTGTTTTCGTTTATTTGACTAATTACAGTTATAACTGCACACAATGGCAGATGCAAAGCGGCCTCCCTGACAACCAAATCAGGCCTCTTAACAGACCCCTGGTGACAGTGCCAACAACATGTCTTCCTCCCGGCTGACTAACACTGTGCACCAAAAGGATGATGTGATAGCATCAGCACGTGTGAGAGGTCCCTGCTCCCTGTGCTGCATGTGTGAGTGGTCCCTGCTCCCTATGATAGCATCGGCACATGTGAGTGGTCCCTGCTCCCTACGATAGCATCTGCATGTGTGAGCGGTCCCTGCTCCCTGTGATAGCATCTGCATGTGTGAGTGGTCCCTGCTCCCTGTGCTGCATGTGTGAGTGGTCCCTGCTCCCTGTGATAGCATCTGCATGTATGAGTGGTCCCTACTCCCTATGATAGCATCTGCATGTGTGAGAGGTCCCTACTCCCTGTGATAGCATCTGCATTTATGAGTGGTCCCTACTCCCTACGATAGCATCTGCATGTGTGAGCAGTCCCTACTCCCTACGATAGCATCTGCATGTGTGAGCAGTCCCTACTCCCTGTGATGGCATCTGCATGTGTGAGTGGTCCCAGCTCCCTGTGATAACCATTGCATGTGTGAGCAGTCCCTGATCCCTTCCAGCACCCGACTCTGCTAGCTGGACCCATCCCTCAGGAGTGTCTTTAACCCAGAGGTTTGTCTACGCCAGCTTCCCTGAGTCTCCAAACTTTGGGTTGAACAAAACTCGCCCTACTGTCCCCCACACTCCCACAAACAACGCCGCCCACATGAAACACTTTTGTGAGAATTTATGTGAAGAGTGGAGCTCTTGTCCAGCAGGGGTGGCGCACACCTTTGATCCGGCACTTGGGAGGCAGAGGCAGGTGAACCTCTGTAATCTCTATGATCTCTACAAAGCCAGTTCCAGGACAGCCGGGGCTACAAAGACAAATCTGTCTCAAAACAGACAGATGAATGAACAAATAAATAAATAAATAAACAAACAAAGAGTGTGGCGCTCCCACAGGGCACTTGAAAATATCAGAAACATCACCCATGGCACTCGGATTGCAGTTTTAATTGCTCCCCTCAAATAGAAGCCAAATCATTTTAAATCCAAGAAGGAGAATCTTCTGCCCCACCTTAACAACTTGCCATGACTCCACTTTTGTGTACTTCTGGACACTGAACCTAGACCCACTACAGAAGCCTCAATGTCTCGCAATGACCAGTCTTCAAGAGGTGGAAGTGTCCCTAGCACCCCCTGCTGAGGGGGGAATCCCCTGAGCCCTTTTCTTTCTCTTTCTGGAAACTTCCCTTCAATTGAGAGGTTCTGTCCTGGGATCTCCAATCTTCAAGTCTGTTGCTAAAGCTTTAATTTACTCATATAAAATAGAACATGAAACATTTGGAACACACTGAGAAGAACTTCCACTTACCACAGTCTTGCCCTCATTTTGAGCATCTCGATAGTCAGGATTAAGCTGAAAAACAAAGCAAAACTAGATTGATTTAACTAAAAGGTGACAGTGGGAATGAGCCTGCGCCAGCAGGATGGCTCAAGATAGAGGTGCTTGCCTCAAGACTGATGACCTGTGTTCAAGCCCCGTGTGTACCTGCATGCTCACGTGCACACACATGTGCACACGCACATGTGCACACACACACACACACACACACACACACATTGCTATGGAGCTCACTGTTGATCCTCACTTTGGCAGAATCTGGACTTGCCGGCCTTCTAGCAAACCTGTGAGGATTATCTTGATTGTGTTAACTGAGGTGAGAAGAGTCTGTAACAGTAAGAGACACCATTTGATCCCAGACTGCCTGAAACAGACAGAAAGCTGAGCACAGCATTCGTCACTCTGTTCTGACTGGGATGCCACGCGGCCAGTCTCACGAGCTCCAGCCATGGCCATGACGGAACGCAGCCTGGAAGAGCCAGACAAAATCAACCTTCCTTAAAGTGCTTTTGTCTTACCCAACAACAGACGAGCCACCTCTATGAAGCTACCAAACTGTATCACTCTGTGTGAATTAGAATACTTAGTTCCATGTAACAGAAAGTAAAGCCAAGCTCAAAACCATGACACGGCTATAATCTGGATCTGCACAGAAACAGGAATCAGCACAACTAACCCAATGCAAAACATTCTGTGCCCGTGGAGATGCAGGCCATGTTCTTCACTCGGGGCAGTCACCCCCGACTCCTGCCACCATGCACTCCCACCAGGACATGCCACACCCTGCAACTGTGAGCCACAGTGAACCACCCTTCTCTCAAGTTGCTTTTGCTAGTATTGTCACCACAGAGAAGGGGAAACATCCAAACAAACTAACAGCCACATGCATTCCTCCCCTTCCTGTCAGCGATAAAATCTGCACCCCTCAAATTCTACCGCTTTGTCCCTTCCCAATAGACATAGTCACCAAAGTCATCGGCGAAGGATGTATAGAAAAAGAATATCGCTAAAGAAGGGGAAAAAGATGTCCTAAGGAAATTCCTGGCAATTTTAAGGGAAAACAATGCAATATGTTAAAAACTAAATTATAGGGCTGGAGAGATGGCTCAGAGGTTAAGAGCATTGCCTGCTCTTCCAAAGGTCCTGAGTTCAATTCCCAGCAACCACATGGTGGCTCACAACCATCTGTAACGAGGTCTGGTGCCCTCTTCTGGCCTGCAGAGATACACACAGACAGAATATTGTATACATAATAAATAAATAAATATTTAAAAAAACTAAATTATAACTCTGTCACAAGGGAGAGAGAGGACTCTTGTAATGAACACTAATAGAGCATCTCTAAGAGCCAGAACTTGTGGTGAGTGGTATTTTAGCCAAGAGTCTTGTGCCTGATCACTGACCCTGTGACCTAGGAAGGAAAATAAGACATAAATATAGTGAGCTATACTAGGAAGCCGGATGTGACATCACAGAGCTAGGAGGCATATATGAATGATTTGTAAATAATATAGGTCAGAGGCAGGGGTAGGAGTCATGATGTCAGAGGTCATCCTTGAAGGGTGGGTTGATTTTAACTGGCAGATGAGGGAAAAGAATGCCACACAGAGATAAAACGGGAACCTTTTTGCAGAGTCTCTTATGTGACACTTTTACAGATGTTTTTGAGAGTTCATGCATTTGACTTCATAATTCTGCTTCTGAGAAATACTCTCCCATCCTGCTTCACAGTGGAGCACTGGCCCACTACATGAGGACAGTCACGCAGTCCTGCCATACAGTCACACAGTGTCACAGTGAGACGGTGGGAGACCATGAGCTTGGGGCATGGACGGCACACCCTGAGTGACTTCTGCTTCTTGCCTTTCTGCCTCCAGGAAACAGAGGGTGTGGAACAAAACAGAATGATTCCACACCAAATAGGCCTTTATAGATCCCCCTAGGTCTAGGGCCTAGACCAAGAGGCTTTTAAGTTAAAAGGAAGATCACTCAAGACAAGTAGGACTTTTAAATAAATGATATAAAATCAATCTTATATTTTTATATTCAGCAGCATCTAAGTATAGAAGCTACGACAGAAAAATATGCTTGATTCTCAAGTTTTAACCCCGGCACTAGGAAAAAAAATTCACTGCTTAATGGTGAAATAACCCAAACTTTAAAAATATTTGCTACATCCCTAAGGCAGCTAAATATCCAAGGTCAAATTCCTGGTCCCCAGAGCCATGGGGATGGCGGAAGGAGAAGAACACAGATGACCGCAATATAGAAAGACAGTCTTCATCAGCTGCCGAAGACAAACAGTGGAGAAGTCAGACCATTACGTGTTGGCAACGAGAGTCAAAAGCGTTACAATTCCAGCTTTCCATCCACACCACGGCGAGAAAAGGCCTGAAATCATAGAGCCCATGAGACATGCTTATATTCTTGCTTTCTTCCCCCGCCCCCTGTGTGTGTTGGGGGGGGGGGGGGAGGGATAGACATCCCACCAGTTCGTGCACAGTTCTCGTGGAGACCAGAAGAGGGCACCAGATCCTTTGGAGACATGGGTGCTGAGTCCCACTAAAACTTCAAGAGCAGCAGGTCCAAGGGTCCCAGAGACTACATCCACAAGCCAGGGCCTCAATCTGCTGAGTCATCTCCCCTCGGAGCCATTTCTTTGGTGTTTTTTTCTTTTTCTTCAGCTAATTGTAGCTTTGGTTTTAGTGTTTTGGTTGGTGTCTGTTTCTTTGTTTGAAAAAACGTCTCCTGCAGCTCGTGCATGTCTCACCTCAGTATACAACTGTTGGGGTGAGGGAGTCCTGAGCATCTAATCCTCCTTCGTCCCCCACTGGGAATGCAGAGACACAGGTGTGGGACGCCTGTCCTCTTTACAGCCTCTGCAGTGGTAAGTTTGTAACTAACTGTAGAGCATTGAAGTTAGGTAGTAAGTGTTTAGTGCCATCTGGTGGAAGCTTGGCCCATCTACAAACAAATACACTGTGTGTGGGCACGTGCACACACGTGGTTCTTCAGACATTTTCTTTCTTCCTTCCTTCCTTCCTTCCTTCCTTCCTTCCTTCCTTCCTTCCTTCCTTCCTTCCTTCCTTCCTTTGTAGTGTATTTCACCAGCTTAGAGCCCCCCTAGTTGTCCAGGCTGGCCGGCCAGAGCGCCCCAGGAAGCCTGTCTCCATCTACCGGATGCTGGGATTAGGAGCACAAGTCACCATGCCTGGCTCTTTTTAGGCAGGTTTGAGAGGTCAAACTCAGGGCCTTATGGTTTTCTGGCAAGCAGCTTACCCGTGGAGGCCTCTCCCCAGCCCCAAGTAAGCTGGTCTCTAGAGGGTAATATCAAAGGCAGGCATGGCAGCGTGCCCTTGTGGGGGGTGGAGGTGGGAATATCATGAGCTTGAAGCCAGCCTCTGAAACATGAGCTCCAGTCCGGACATAATGAGCCCCTGCTGGAGCGTGCCCTTCCCATGTGATGGGGGAAGGTTCTAAAGTCCATGTTAGCCTGTTCCAAGAGGACCCCTGTCGTAACAGGCATAAGAGATCTAAGGCACAGCATCAGTGAGTTCCCAGCTGTGCTGTCCGAATCCATCACCCTCACTTTGGCCACCTAAATCATGTATGCCCCAGGGAAGTGGCATTACTGAGCGAGAGCCTAGTGACATGTCTGTGTGACCACATGAAGTCCAAATGTCTTTATTATCTAATTTGTAACTAAATAGTTCTACATTTCAGCCAGGGTTTTATGTCCACACTGTGGAGGCCTGGGTAGGGCCCTGCCTTATGAATAACAAAAGTCACTGACAGGCATATACACAGTGCACAGAGGGATGGAAAAACATATAAACACATGTACACATGTACAAAATGCACAGAGGGATGAACAAACACATAAAAACATGTACACAATGCACAGAGGGATGAACAAACACATAAACACATGTACACAGTGCACAGAGGGATGAACAAACACATAAACACATGTACAAAATGCACAGAGGGATGAACAAACACATGTACACATGTACACATGTACACAATGCACAGAGGGATGAACAAATACATGTACACATGTACACAATGCACAAAGGGATGAACAAACACATGAACACATGTACACAATGCGCAGAGGGATGGACAAACACATGTACATGTGTACACATGTACACAATGCACAGGGGGATGAACAAACACATGTACACATGTACACAATGCACAGTGCACAGAGGAATGGACAAACACATAAACACATGAACACATGTACACAGTGCACAGAGGGATGGACAAACACATGAACAACTATACACTATGACAGAGCCGACAGTTGGTTACAAGGACGTTGATGCTCGTGGGGACAGAAGCCTGCCCTCCGCCCTCTCTCTTTCCTCTACAAGAGGGGAGGTACCTGGAATCTCCTAGACTTTCTGTGAACACAGTGCTTACATTCCTGTCTTCCTTAACTCCAGCACAACCCCTTAGGACACAGACGACGGCCTTGATCTCACAGGAGGGAGCTCAGGTCCAGAGAGAGGGTAAATGTCTGCTTGAAGCCTGGCGCACAGGGGACCGTAGGCATGACAGTTCTTTTCTTTGTACTATTATAGGCTTCCTTTGCCTAGTTGGCACTGTAAATACCTATAAACTCAAAAGCAGCTCAAGGATTATGTAATCTCTTTTGACCAGGAATGTCTAAAACACATCCATGTTTCAAATTATAAATACGTCTCCCAAGGGTGGAAAAGAGAGTAAGAGCCTGAATGTCCAGGTCGCCTGCTGGTTACTTCCCTTCCATGGAAAAAGAGGACAGTCCCCAGCATGGTTTTCAAATGCATTTGTACAGAGCATCAGCTGGACTTCGGGTTTTTCCTCTCATCAATTCCTCTTCTCCCCTGTGTAGGGCACGCTGCGAGAACCCAGCCTGCACTCCCTTCAGGTGGGCTCCCCTGGACAGCTCTGCATGAAGCCACTCATGGCTACACCCTGACCTGTGCAGTGGTGCCCCCGACACCCCAACCCCGGGGAAACACTGCCCTGACTTCCTGGCATTTGTGATTCAGTTGGCCCCTAGCTTCTCAGGCTGCCAGGCTTCTGGGAGTCTGAGTTAAACACGCCATCCTGTTGCATCTCTGGAGAGGAACCGATGAGATCAAAATCTACTGTCAGCCCCCTCGATCCCCAAACTTCCAAATGCTGAGAAACCTGCAGCTATTAACACTGTTTCGTGCATATGTTGTGAGCACCTTGGATTAACCGCAGTAAACTAGGTGGGGGCTGAAGAGATGCCTTGGCACTAGAGTACGCGCTGCCTTTGCAGAGTGCCTAAGCGAATCAGTTCACTAACTGAATTACCTTCTTCATTGATGCGGCGCCTCTACAGTTTCTTTGAAGGGCCAGCATCCTCAACAAACCTCCAAAGCAAAAATCCTTCTGCCTATACTGCTCAATGGACTTCTATTAATGTCTGCCTTCTGGAAACATCTCCAAACATCTCCTTGCCGTTCCAAGACCATGCCCTTGGTTCTAGCCTTTGGGATTGCTGAGTGGTATCCACCCTCCATCACCCCCCCCCGCCTCTGACTCCATCTCTTCCACGGGCTCCAAGGCAGTTACCATCACCCCTGCCCACCGGCACTTTCTGTTGGCGACAGCAGCATCCCCATCTGTGATACTCCATGTGGGAGGCTTAATGGGCAAACAGAAGCGGGGCCAGAGTGACCAGGAAACTAACTTTAAATACTATTTCATCTCAACACTCACTTCAATTAGTGGCCAACAGATGGCTCATAGCTACTACACCGAACAGTTCAACTCTGAAACACAAATGAAATGCAAATTCTACACCATTCCTTAGCTTCAAAGATAATGTCCACAGTTGAGGCGCAGAAGGAGGGAGAACATGAGCAAGGAAGTCAGGACTGCGAGGGGTGCGTCCACCCACTGAGACGGTGGGGCTGATCTAAGGGGAGCTCACCAAATCCAGCTGGACTGGAACTGAACGAGCATGTGATCAAATGGGACTCTCTGAATATGGCTGACAATGGGGCAGATTGAGAAGGCAATGATAATGGCACTGGGATTTGATTATACTGTATGTACTGGCTTTTTGGGATCCTAGTCTGTTTGGATGCTCACCTTCCTAGGCCTGGATGGAGTGGGGAGGGCCTTGGACTTCCCACAAGCCCTCTCTTAGGACTGGAGGGGGAGGAGGGAAGTGGGAGGGAAATGGGAGGAGAGGAGGAGGTGAAAATTTTGAATGGTATTATTTAGAAAGCAAAAAAGATACTGTCCACCGACCTTCAGTTCACAGACAAGCCCTGAGCTATGTCTCTGCTCCTATAATTCCCCTTCACCCTTCCAGAACTTTCCAAACACAAATGTGCCGTGGACCAGCCATAGGACCCCCTGCACTTCCTTCCGGCAGGAAGCTGAATTCACCCCTTCTACTCTCTTCCCACCCATCTCTCTCCTCCACCAGACAGCTCTTCCTGGACCCTTGTGACCCCTCCCACTGCCTGGTCTAGCCTGTGCTCCCTTCAAAGCATCCTCACCCTGCCTAGGAACTCTGGAGGGCGGAGGCTAGATTTTCTGAGTGATATCACTGGGTTTCTGCCATAGGTGTCAAACCGCACTTCAGCCTGGGCCTCCAGGAATCTAGAAAAACATTGCCTTAAACTTGAATCATATGCCTAGTGACAGCAAGTCAAATTCTTAATTCAAAATCTTAAAACAAAAGGAAGTGCCACTCAGTGGTCCCTTGCCAAACTCCTGCCTGAGCCAAGTTATGGTTTTCATACTGACTGCATAGGATCTGTGTCCCATTCCTGTCTGTATGACCTGTGTCCCATTCATGTCTGTATGATCTGTGTCCTGTCCCTGTTTTTATGACCTGTGACCCGTCCCTGTCTGTATGATGTGTGTCCCGTACCTGTCTGTATGACTTCCTACAAGTTTGCTTCTAATCTGGACACACACACACACCCCAGCAGCAGCAGCAGTCATGTAACTAAACAAACAAGCAAAGGAAAGTAGTGAGAGGGTTACTGTGGGTTCTCAGCAATTCTCAGAAGCTGTTTGTCCCAGTTTTCTGGAAGGAAATTCTTTTTTAACCAAGTAACGATGACAATAATGGACTTGGTCATAGCTCTAGATAACTTTCATCCTGAGAAGACTAGCATTTGGCCTGATCTAGCATATCAGGACCTCTAACACAACTGATGCAGGAAATCTCAAAGGCCAGCATATGCCTTCCATGTTAGAATTCTCCATGGATGCATCCTTTCTGACATGCCAGTGTAGTGGATAAAAAATGATTCCTAGTCCATTTCATGATACACATTTAGCACTTAATTCTCCTTCTCTTACTTTGCCATTGAGTAAAATGTTACTCAAAGAATTAAAGGTCGCAGAAAAAGGTCCTGTGGATACTCCAGACAAGACAGTAGCTGCATTAGAAGTTGTGTTTTCTAGAGACAGAATGGAAAGACAGTCTTCATTCTTTACAGGAAATGAACTGCTTCCTATAGTGATAGTTCATTTGTATTTTAATAAATAAGGCTTGCCTGAAGACTAGAGAGTAAAACAGCTGCCCTGGTCAGCCTTACAGACCAGGCAGTGGTGACATATACCACTGTAGCCACACTAGTTTGCCATAGAAACCAAGCGGTAGTGGTGCACACCTTTAATCCCTGCTCTAGAGAGGAATATAGGACAGGAGGAGACAGCTCTCAGACACAGCCTTATTCTGAGATTCCTGGAGGCAGGGTTGCCATTTTAGACTGGCATAGAGGTAAGAGCCAGTGGCTCTCTGTCTTGCTTTTTCTGACATTCAGGTTGAACCCCAATTTCTGTCTCTGGGTTTTTATTAATCGTGCTACAGCTTCCTGTCTGCCAGCTTGCAATTAACCCACCCGTGTATTGAGGGAGAGACCCTGTCCCCAAATCCATGGTGGATGGACTCCTGAGCAAAAGGACATGAGGCTGACGGACGGTCTCCATGCACAAGTCCCCGCATGCATGTTCATCCTACACACACATATGAATACATACAAACAACACACATTACATATGCAAACAAAAAGAGCAATCCACAGGCTAACCGTGGTGGCTAATCACAACAGCCATCTTGATGAGATGGAGAGTCAGCTGAGAGAAGGGTCTCTGGGTATGCCCAAGGCAGAGCATCCTGAGAAGGCTGAGGTAGAAAGACGTGGCCACTGTGGGCGGCACCATTCCCTGAGCTTGGTCCTGGACTGTATACAAAGGAGAACGCGATCTGAGCGGCAGCTCTCGTCAGCTCTGATTGGCCGGTTCAAGTTCTGCTGCCCTGCCTTCATCATGATGGACTGCATCTTTCAGCCATGAGCCAAAAATAACTTGTTTCTCAACTGAGGTTTTGGTCAACCACAGGAAAAACAACAAAACGCCAATCCAGATATGACAGGCAACCATCAAATCATAGACATTGTCCCTGACAACGCAATGAGTTTTGCAGAAAGGGCTTGCCTGGTTTGTTTTTCCAGAGACCTAACAACACTGTGCCCAGCGGTCTTACCTCTGCGGCTAAGTAGTTCCCGGTTGCAAGATGTTTAAATCTGAACAGGCTGTTCCACTGTCCTGCGCCGCCCCGGCACGGATCGTGGTGAACCACCTACAGAGGAGAGTTTCGGTGACAAAACAGTATCCACACGCCAGCCAGCAAGTGCCAACAGCCAGAATGCCCCACGGAGCGCGCCAACGCATTGAACATGGAGCGTGCCAAAGCATCGAACGTGTCTCATGAGGGCACGATGAGGGAGAACAACAAAACTCTCCAGCAGTGAGCAAGAGGCACATCCTACCTCACTTGAGGGTGCCAGCGCCTCACACCTGTAAACACTGCCTTCCTGCTTTTGCTGTGTTTCCTGTCAGGGGACGGTGGCTCACAAATAAAATCTCAGTACTTGGGATGATGAGGTACAAGGATTGCCAAAACGTTCAGGGACACTTTGTGCCACAGGGTGAGTTCCAGGCCAGCTTGGACAATAAAGCATGGCTCTGTCTGATATATATTACTATTAGCCTACAGGATCGGGAAGGTCTAGGCAAAACACCCACCAGGCACCCACAGGCTGCATGAACCCCCTTCCAGGAGTTACATAACAATACCTCCAACTCGCTTAGGAGAGCTGGCTGATTTCAAACCTGTGACTGTCCTCCTGCCTCAGCCTGGTGAATAACATTCTTAACTATCTTGATTTCAATGGTATCCGAAGGGAAAAATTGGCACTGTTCTCTGTGGCTATAGGTTCTGCCTCTGTCTCCGCTAGTCACGGCTCAGGCAAAGGCACTGTGTTCTCTGTGGCTGTAAGTTCTGTCTGTCTCCTCTAGCTATGGCTCAGGCAGAGGCACTGAGGCGCAGGGCTTCCGGTCTGATCGGCTCTGATGAATACACAATGGGATTTTTCTCTTTTTAACCCTTGATTTATTTGTTCTGCTTTATAATAGGTTGCATTGTGATGTATTCCTTTCGGATTGGTCACAGCCACAAAGAGCTGTGTGACAATTCACAAAATCATTCCATGATAAGGACATGCCAACAATGTTGCCCGCAACAGCAAAGCCAACGGCCTAACAATCTTTACCTTTTTGTCTCAATACTTAGTAAAAAAGCCGGGCGGTGGTGGCGCACGCCTTTAATCCCAGCACTCAGGAGGCAGAGGCAGGTGGATCTCTGTGAGTTCGAGACCAGCCTGGTCTACAAAGGGAGTTCCAGGACAGGCTCCAAAGCTACAGAGAAACCCTGTCTCAAAAAAAAAAATACTTAGTAAAAGCCCCCCCATAAAAGTGCTTACCTCTATTTCCCAGAGTGCTTTAGAGCTAGTAGCTGAAGTTGCTGATTGACGTAAGGTTGTTCGAAGAAAAATGTGCTGTTTTTTCTCATAGTCATCACAGGTCAGAAACTTCTCTTGCTCAGCGTGAAACAATCTCACAACATCACCCTGGAGAGACAAGCAAATACACACTGACCTTCCAACAGCCACTGGGACCAGCAAACCAGGGACCCGGCAGTCCCTGACCTTCTAACAGCCACTGGGACCAGCAATCAGGAGTCCCGGCAGTTCCTTTCTGGCCTGGGCATTCTGAACTGTAGGGCCAGCCACATTCCTCTACTGACTATGGACACATTTCAGATTGCTGGGGTCTGGTGCACAGCACATGAGAATGAAGGTTTGTGCAGAGGGCTGACTCACCCCTTTCAATACATCCTCTCGATAGGAGCTGAATTTCATGAATAGAGTGATTTTCCAGCTAGTGTTACAATTGACAGCATTCACCTATTGACAGAAACAAATGGTAAAAGGCGTAAGACAGTGGACTCTATATTCTGTACCCAAACATTACCGTCTCAAGCAGGACAGGAAGAAAAAAGACAACAATGGACAATGAAGAATGGGCCTCAATAAAAAACTTCTTCACGGGACCCTTTCAAGACAGCTAGGACCAGCGGGAGCCCGAGGATTCTAACAGGGAGGTGCTTGAGAGAACCAAGAAATGACAGCATCTCCCTCCCTCCTCCTCTCACTCCCTTCCTCCCTCTTTTTCTCTCTCTCCTTCTCTCTTCCCCCCTCCCTCTGGAGAAAATCAGTGCCCACTCCTTCCCCGCCTGGACTTGCCTCTTTGCAGCCGGGGTTGTCCAGGAGCTCCACGTTGCTGGCGTGCAGGGGCTGCCCAGCGTTTACGGGCATCAGAACAACTTTATCTCCTACGACGATCTGGGAATCAGAAACAAATTGTGATGCTCTGTGAGCTGGAAACTCCCCAGCAGTGCTCCCCAGCCACCTGCCTCCTGGTCCTGTCATTCTACACACTGTGATTTGACTTCTCTCCCTGAGAAGCATGTTCAAACACATGGCCATGCGATCACATCCTCTGGCGACTGCCAAACCCCATCCCTCACTAGTCTCATGTCAGCTGGGGATCTGCAAAGGTCAGATTAGGGTATTTTCTTTCCCAAAGGACCTTGCAGCAGACACAGTGAAGGTGGCTACCAGGACACTCTGCTACTGGAGCATCAGAATCTCATCAGGGCAGCCGAGAACACGTCGCTCCGTGCTCCCTCCCCACCCAAAGGCTGTGCTTCCTCCGCATCGAAAGCAAGTCTGGTTAACCACTTATCCCAAATCTCAGAATTATGGAGCATCTGATCTCTGGGCTCAGGAACTACAAGGCAGGGCATGGCCTGTAAAAATCGAGGCTTTGTCCGGCTAGGAGCATTTGGTTCCTTCTTACTTGAGACATCCCAAACCAGAACTGTAGGAGCCCATGTTTCTATTAAAATAAGAATTATCTGGGCTCCAGGGGAAAGTACTAAAATATCTAAGCCTGTGCTTACATTCACCTGCGTGATAACAGCAATGTCTGCTTTACCTGCACACATCTGTGTATCTAATTCAATTTCAGGGAGTTAAAATTACCTTTTTTTTTTTTTTTTTTTTTTTTTTTTTTGTAGCAACTACAGATGCATTTTATTTTTTTTTATTTTTAAATTAATTTATTATGTTTTCCCTTATTTAAAACAATTTTCAAATTCAAATACACTTTGATCATATTCTTCCTCTCCCTCAAGTCCCTTCAGATCTTTTCCCCATCCCTACCCACCCAACTTTAAGTTCTTTCTTTAACAAGAAGCAAAAATCCTGTACAACAATAAAATCTTCCAAAACTTAGAAACAAGAAAGTCATACCAAGAAAAGAAAGAAAAAAAGATTGAAAACAAACAAAAAGCCCAACTTGTAACCAAATAAAGCTCAGACAAAATCCTGTGGAGTCCAACTATATGTTGTTGGTCAATTACTCCTGAACATGAGGCTTGCCCAAAATTAGTTGACATGCTCAGTGTCACTCATCGTAGAAAACTGATTGTCTCTCCCCTAACTGGTATAAGTGATAGTTCAGTTGTTAACCTTTTTTTTTTCTTTTTTTTTTTTTTTGTCAAAGCCTCCGTTTATTAGGGACAGGGTAACGACTTATTTTTCATTAATGATAGATATAGGGGCCCAATGACGGGAGTTAGTGTGGATCCTCACCTAAATTTCAAACCATACAGAGGCCGTACAGGCCGGCTCAACAGGGCATGGTTTTTAGGTACGAGGGCGCTCTCCACATAGCCTAAGACAGGGTGCCCTGTGATCTGCTTACTTTAATCCTACTAGATACCTTTTATTTGAGAAGCTCCAAGAAACTAATGCTACTCATAAGGCACCCCTCTGTTCCCAGGAGAGGTTAATTACTTCACCAGTCGAGAGGAGGGTCTCTCCTTGTCCCAGTCCCCTCTCCTTTAGATCTGACACCATGGTTGACTCTGTCTTGGTGCCCTCCACCTATAACTACTTACCTTTATATAAGAAAGGAGGAATATGTTGGGAACCGTTTCCCCCCTAAAGATTGTTACAGAAACCATCACCTTGGGGAGCCTGCAGGGAACCCCAAACCCATAATTATGTTAAGAATAGTCCTATTGGCAAAACCTGCCCCACACCCAATTAGCTATTCGCTAATTGCTAACGAACCTAATCTGATAGCGGAACTGCCTTAAATTCCAGCTATCCAGGGAACTAGGTGTGGCAACTCCTGACTTCTTGGCCTACCTGACCGGATGTAGGTTACGTGACTGGGACCACGCGGCCAGATTCCATGCTCCTGTGCCCTACTCCCCAAGCCCTCATTCAGGGGGTATATAAGTCGTTACCCTGTCCCTATTAAAATTACCTTTTCTTAATGGCAAAAACAGTGATTTTAGTAACGGGAGAGAATTAAGCTCCTGTTTGTTTGTTTGTTTTCTAAGATTTATTTATTTTCTATACATATAGATGAATGTTTTATCTGTAAGTATGAATTTTTGCCAGAAGAGGGCATCAGATTCCACTATAGATGGTTGTGAGCCACCATGTGGTTGCTGGGAATTGAACTCAGGGCCTCTGGAAGAGCAGGTGGTGTTCTTAACTACTGAGCCACGGCTCCAGCCCTCAATTTCTTTAGCAGATGGTTATGTGGCATCTACTTTCCCAGCTGTGAAGCTTTCCCACTCTGAAGCACAATCAAAACCTTCCCTTTGGGTGTTTTACATCAATTGCATATTAGAACAATTAAAGATTAGTTTGATATGTAAATGAGAAAATAGTTGGAAGTCAGAACATCTCCATGTACCCTAACCACAACACACGTTCACATTTTCAGTGTCACGTGACCCTACGCGGATAATGTTAAGGAGTTGTGTTGACACAAACTGTATCTTGAGATCCACGTGTGTCCGAGAAGCCTCAAGTTCACTAACCAAGCACAGGAAGGCTGCCCTTGGGTTTGTGGGCTGACCCCTGCTGTTTGCAGAACCGGTCTCTGGACCTCATCCGACCTTCCAAACACTCAGATACAGAAGAAAAAAAAAATAAGTAAATTTTTTTTTTAGATGGGGCTTAAGAGGAGCCAGGAAAAAATGCGTATAAAAAATAGTCTGTAATCTTGGGGAACTCACATTACTAGACATATGTTAAACTATTCTCAGGCACTAGGAAACTGTCTGTTGGATGCACAGTAGGAGGGTGAGGCCCTTTTATTTTACATGTTACAATCCCAAAGCACTTCTGTTGGGTCTGTGTTGCCGCCATGTCACACTCAAGCTGGGACGTCACTGTTGACAACGCCACCTGCAGCTGGCAGCGGTCCCTGCGGCTGGTGGTCCCTGCTTTGCAGCGGTACATGGGACAGTAAAATACACCTCACCAGGGGACTCAGAAAGCCAATGTTCTAGCTCCACCTCTGCTACCAATGTCAGGCTCACCACTTTGCAAAATCGCAAAATCTGCTTGCCTGATAGAGTTCCTCACTAAGCATCAGAATTTCCTCCTGACTGAAAAAAGAATCTCACCTCTTCGTGCTTCTGAACCTACCATCAGCGGAAAGGACCCTTGTCTCCTTAGGTCAAGACTGAAAATGAAAGAGTAACTGCTCAAACAGAAAGAAGACACGTGGAAATAAAGTATTGATGTTTTCTGCTCCTGGGAGTCGTTGGTGGGTTTTCTGGTAACTCAGCTGCGAGTGTGGGCACCTATGCACCTGTTTCCCCCAAACCATGTATTCCTCCCTCGTGCACTGAGTACTCCAGGCTGCCCTCTCTGCATCACTCTCTACTTGAACTTGAAGGACTTCTTGTTGAATACACACACCCCAGTCACTACTTCCCTCATTGCTAAATAGCAAAATGTAATTTTAAAATTCCTCTGAACACTGCAATTTCCTCTTCATATACTTATGTAGAAACTCGGCCATGATTAAAACACTCAAAGAGACAGTATTTGCAGCTGCCTTCAACAAACTCCAGTAGGCTGAGGTTTCAGAACGCTGTCTATTCCTAGCCAAGAACATGAGAGTCGCATACAAGTCGGTGTGTGGCTGATGCAGGCTGTGGGCATGCCAGCCTTCCTCGATAACCTTCACCATACACAAAGCCTCACAGAGGTGAACCAACACAGTGGCGGTTTCAGAGGAAAGCGGAAGGCTGTTGCAGCAGGGATTCGTGGAGCGTATCCAGATAAGAACAGCTTAAGGCATCGTGGGCAGCCACAAAGACAGAGGTCTGAGTGAAAGGCTTTGTTTTTTTTTCCATTCTCTACTGAAACCAATAGTCTGAAGTAGTTGGTTACATACAACTCTCGCCTGATACTATCTAGCGACTTGCAAGTAGCAAGAAGAGGAAAAGGGAGGAAAAGGCAGAGAGTACCCTGGAATTCACAGCAACCCCAGAGCCGAGGCTGGTTTCATTGGGTCACTGTGTGAGCTGAGGATTTGTTTGATTTGATGTTTCGTTTTCATGGACCACCTATAGAGGGCAACGTGGGAGTTGGGGGCTTGTGGACAGCATTACCAGAGAAGTGGGTGCTTCAGAAACTGCATTTCAGCCCTTGAATGATGGAGAGTTGATTGTAATTAACTACACGTTCAGAATGAAGACGCACCGTGCTCACTGCACACATCATCACTTAAGGTCTAAAGTAAAGGTGGGGACAGCACTGGGTTCCCAAGGAATGCAACGTGTCCCTCGTGTCATGCATCTCAAGCCTTACCTAAGGAAGACATCACCAGAAAATCTATTAACCCAATTAAACCACGGCGCTTATGTCCTGTGGAATTGAATTGCCACTTTAAAACTCACTGGAAGTGACTTTTTGTTTGTTTGTTTGTTCTGTTTTTCAAGACAGGGTTTCTCTGGTTTTGGAGCCTGTCCTGGAACTAGCTCTTGTAGACCAGGCTGGTCTCGAACTCACAGAGATCCGCCTGCCTCTGTCTCCCAAGTGCTGGGATTAAAGGCGCGCGCCACCACCACCCGGAAGAGACAGAAATCTTTAATAAATAGATAAATAAAATAGTCACATTACATAATGATATGTTTTGTATATTTAGCAGATAAAAATTTTGTAAGCGTCTTACTTTCAAAATACTACCCAGACTGGCACATTTTCCATTTTATAGGGACCATAATTCATCCAGAAAGGCATAACAATCAACACACCCCGTTGGGATATTATCATATCACCTAATAAAAATGCAATACATTTTAAATTTTCAAAAAAAAACTCACTGGAAAAGGAGATTATATATATATATATATATATCACAAGAAATACTCCAGCCACACTAAATCTGTAACCAAGGTACTGATTGTGAAAACCCTGGCAGCCAATCCCGTTTGACCTCAGTCAGAATTCACATTACCTCTCCCACACGGCAAGGGCTGATCGCCTGGCACTTGGTCAGGAGGTCTACTTACAAGCCTGCCTTTACAGAGCATCTTCCGAGTGCTAAGGACTACCCCCAAAATATCAGCTTGTTAGCCTGTAATCACGCCAGTCAGTAGGCTGGTGCTGAGGCAGGAGGACCAGCACAAGTTCAAGGCCAGCCTACCCTTCCCAGCAAGTGCCAAGTCTGGCAGGAATACAGTGAGATGCCATCTCAGCAAATAAATAAGACGAAACAATATGCAGGTGGTTCTCAACCTGTAGGTCACAACCCCATTAGGGTTTGAATGACCCTTTCACGGGGGTCACCTAAGACCATCCCACTAGAAAACACAGATGTTGACATTATGGTTCATAACAATGGCAAAATATAGTTATGAAACAGCAACAGGCATGGTTTTATGGTTGGGGTCACCATAACCTGAGGAGCATTTGGAGGTTGAGACCCACTGCTCCAGTGACGGTGTCACGGTCTTTGGAGTGCTCATTAACAGTGAGCAACCGTCCCAGCCCCTCACATGCTGCTCCTCCGTGATGGCACTGTGAGGCGTAGGCTGAGGAGGTCCCGAATGGACCACCGTCACGGCTCTCGGGGTTCCCCGGTTCACTCACAAGGCTAGGTGCCGCGGTGCCCTCTTCCCTGCAAGCAAGCTCAACCTGAGTAAACAGGAAGGTAACCTGCCTCTTTGAAATGCTGCACACACTCTGGCTGGAGATGACTCTCACTTGAGCTGAACCCTGTCCCGTAACTTCTGAGCATGGTGTATAATGTAAATAAATACATTTATCCTAGTAAAAACTGCTAATGCCTATGTTAGAAAGTACAGTGACACATATGTGCTGAATTGTCATAATGCAACCCACTATTTCATAACTAACTTAAGTAATTCAGAGAGTTAGCTGGCCGAAGACTGTGTTTCCCCTCTCTGTGCTTCCGAGCTCTCTTAGAGCGGCATGCGCTGTCTGGGTCCCTCTTGTCTGAGTCCCCAGGCTCACGTACATTATCACCCTCGCTTCTCAGCTTCCAGAAGGGGTGGATGTAGAACCAGGACCCTTCATTCCCGGCAGCGTCCAGTGACACACGCATGGCGTTCTTCTCCAGTAAAGCGGGTAACCTCTTGTTGACAGTCAGGTACTTGTTGCTTTTTATATGAAGCAGCTGCAGGAGAAAGATGTGTGTTAGAGCCTGTACCCATGGTCTCCTCGGGTAGCCATAGTCATAAATCCGCACACCAGCTCATGCTGAAGACTGAACACGGGAACTATTTTAAGGCTTAGACCCACTAACTTCCCAAGCTGCCTGCCTGTCTCCTCCTTGCTTCCACCCCAAGTTCTGCTTCAAGGGTGATGGTGACAGCCTAAAGAAGACATACTAGGGACACTAAAGATACCTCTATCCCCCGAGAAATAACAGACTAGCACCATGCTTTCCACAAGAAAAAAGACCCAGAGGGCCCCGGAATCTCACCCATTTCTGATACTTGTACATCCATACAAGCAGAATCTGCCAAAGAACATCAAAGCCTGGGAGAAGATACAGACCTACTCGGCGCCCTAAGCTCCTCCGCCCATCGACAGCATAAGCGTTCTCTGTCTCTGTCTCTCTGTCTCTATCTCTGTCTGTCTCTCTCTCTGACGTCAAATGAGTCAGCAAGGAGACGCTGACCCCACTTCTGAGACTCACGCAGGAGGACCATTGCCTCTCCCTTCACAGATGCCGTTGGCAGTCTACCCCAAACAAAACCTCACTGGGGAGAACTACGAAGACAAAGCAAACTTCCCACCTATTTCCAAAAGCCTTCAAAAGAGAATGGACATTTTAGCGCTCACAAGATGAGGCAGAAGTTATTTCAAAGTAAAGTGGCAAATTTTTAACTGAAGAAAGAATCATCTTTGTGCAAACCTCCAGGTCCCACCCTTGGTCCTGCCTGTACTGCTAAAGGCATGGACACCCACAAGTCTGGGCAGCAGCTCAGCTGATCAAGTGCTGCCTTACAAGCACAAGGGCCTGAGTTCAAGTCCCAAGTTAAAGAGTCAAGCGAGGTGAGGAGGCACACACTTGCAAGCCCAGCACCGGGGAGGCATATCCTGGACTTTCTGGCATCAGCCTTGCTGGATCCACAAGTCCAGGCTGTGAGAGCCTTAGTCCCCCAAAACAACATGGGGCCGCTGCTAAGAACAATATCTGAGACGAGGCTGATTTCAGGCATCCAGGCTCACATGCATGCACACATACATGCACGCACACGTTCACACACACACTCTCTCTCTACACACCCATGTGTCTGCACATACATGTGTGTATGTTCACATGCGTGCACATACATACATGCACACACATGCATGTTCATACACGCACACTTCACACACAGACACTTATGCACCTGCACACGAACACACATGCACACATGCACTTGTACACACACACACACACATCCTCAAGCCTGAGTGTGTACCTCCAGGGTCCATGTCAAAGCACTAAGCGCAGCCCCTAAGACAAGCATTTGTACTTGAAGTACTTGACGGGGAGCTGAAGTGAGTGTCCTAAACTCAGTGAAGAGACATCTCTGGAAGACTACTTAGGGGGCTGCAGTCCCACCAGGCCAAAAGTCACTCCCTCCATCACTAGATGAAGTCACACATGCGAGAGGCTGGGGCCAGTACTGTCCTGTGGGGAACAGCTCTGCCTTGGCCTCTGGCACACTGCCACTGGTCGATGACAAAACACCAGGAGACATTCTTCTTTAAGGCGGCCTTATAAAGGCTCATTGTGGTGGTTACTGTAAGGAACCTGTGCAACCACTGTTTACCATTTTCAACAGTTTCCTCTTTATGTGCCCTCGAGAGAAATGCTTTCCTGGTCTCTCTTCTGGGAATGGCTATGCTTCTAGACTCCAGATGGGTGCTATACTGTAGACTTCCACTACCAGGACTATGGCGAGCCCTTCCTAAGGCCAAGCAGCAGCAACAATGCCTTGGGCTGGAGTCAGCAGCAGCAGCAATGCCTTGGGCTGGGGTCAGCTGCAGCAGCAGCAGCAGCATTGCCTTGGGCTAGGGTTTACCAAACTTTCTAACCAAGCCTTCACCTCATCCAGCTGCCCAGTATTTTCCCTCTGACCCAGATACCTCCCTTGATGACTGGGCTTGATATCCCCATGTGCTATGTTTCTTGGAAAAGGTCTCACATTCTTTTTGGAACAAGGTGGGGCACTTACTAGCAAACAAACAACAACAAAAAAGCCTAAAAGACCCAAATGAAGCAGGGAAAAGGAATGCAGCCGAGATAAATCAGTGTGCATGCTGACATGAAGACTGGAAGTCAAAGGAAGACTGCGTGTACAGTCTGAAAACTCTCCTCCCCCCCAGGGAAAAGATACAGCTCCAACATGGGGTTGAAGATTAGATAGTCATAGTTACCATCTTCTTATGATCCAGCCAAGCCATTTCCAATACAAGACTTAGACTCCTTAGGATAGAATGTTTATTAAAACATTTAGCATATGTTCCTTGTTTAATATTGTTTATGCTGATTGTAATTCTAATCTTATGCTTGATATCTGTTCCTAGTGTATATTGTTTTGTATCGGGTTTGGTACTCTCTTACTTAAACAAAAGGGGGAGGTACTGTGGAAGTTTCTTCCGCTCCTTCAGCCAATAGCCTTTAAGATACCAACCCACTTGGGTGTGGTCTTTTTCCTCTTTAAAAAGCAGCCGTACCCATGTTTGCTCTCTCTTGCTTGGGGCTCCACTTCTGGCTGCTAGACTCTGGTCATGGTTGCACAGAGGGCTGTTGTCTAGGATGGTGATCTGTAAGTTTTACTTTTATGAGCACCAGCCCACCCATCTAAAGGACTGTATTCTGGGCCTTACAAACCCTCTTGCACAGTCTTGCCTTTGGTAACTCAGACCCGTCTAGAGATCAGTTTTCTGCGTGCCTGCACGGATAGCCTATGTTCGGTGCTTGCGGGCTGGCACCATCGGGCCTGGCACCAGATGTATTCAGTACGCACGTGTTACGATGGATGTCCACAGAAACCTTCATCCTACTTATAATCCCCACCAAAGGACAAACACGGTACCCCAAATGTTTCATACAGCTTGGCAGGTGGGTAATTTGACAGGTCACCCCTAAAACGCTTCCCTCTTTGAGGACGAAATGGAGACTTACTTGTATAACGTTGCTGTATTTCACGATTTCTCCCAAAAGTTTCCTGTTCTCTGATTCATTCTGCTTTTGTTCCAGTTCTGCAGCATGCTGCAAGGGGACGACCCAGTATTTAGTGTGGAGACATAGCAAGCAGAGAAGATGGTTTACAAAGTATTCTCAGTAACGAGAATAAACCAGACAGGCTGCATTACTGGAGAGTTGGAAGGGCGGTGGGGGGAGGGGGTGAGACAGGGTTTCTCTGTGTGGCCCTGGCTGTCCTGGAACTCACTCTGTAACTAAACTAGACTGGAGCTCAGAGATCTGCCTGCTTCTGCCTCCCAAGTGCTGGGTAAATGTATGCACTGCCATGCCCAGCAAGGAAGTTTTCTGTTATTGGGGGCATATGTACACTAGGCTCCCAGATCTGTTCCCACCCCAAGTGTGTGTGGCAACTTTGCAGTCTGTGCTGAAGGCAGCCACACCTGTCTTGGGCCATTTGTTTCTACACTGAAAATGTCAGTTAAGTAGAAGGTTCTTTGGAGCTAGGAACTTTTCTACGACGGGACTTGAAAGTGTTAGAAAGGCAGGTGAATTAAAATCTCAACGTATAGGTTCCAATTCTGAGAGTTTTGTGAAATGATACAAAACTTAGCACTAGCAAATTCACACTCAGTCAAAAAAAAAATCTTTTATTTTCTCCACAAACTGATGGGGGGGGAGTGCTATATGGAGTAAACTATAATTAGATTTAACGGTCAGGGGTTTTTAATTCCTTTTCAGCTCGGTAAGCAGTTTAGAATTAGCCTGGCACACCTTAAAAAATAACAGTGGGGACGTTTTGCCCACATGCCAGGAAATAAGTAGGTACGCCTTGCAACCTACAACCATGTCCCTCTGCACCGCGCCTCGGGTCTCTCTGAAATCTCTCTCTGCTCGCTGGTGAGATCAACAAGCCGGGCGGGCAGCCGAGTGTCTGCTTGTTACTGCTGCTCCCAGACCAACCTCGGAGGAAGATGGCAGCCGCTTACCTGGAGCTTCTTCAGCAAGGCAGCCTCCGTGTGGTTTCCTTGCTTCGCCTGCTTGGCTTTCCAGTATTGCTTCTGAGCAGAGTATCGATTCATAGGGCACACCTTGAAAAGGCAGTCTGAGAAACAAGCAGAGCGATGTTACTAAGGCTGCGGGCACTCTCCAGACACCCTTTGCAAGCCTAGTCTGTGGTTCTGGGATCTCTTAGTATCTGGAAGGTCATTCAAAGGTCATGTCACAGTCATCCCTGAAAAGGTCTTAAATTACTCTATAACATCCTTTTCAAATACCCAGTTAGATTTCATTAAAATAGATAAGTCTTCATTAGGGTTTTACAAAACATTGTAGCTCGTGTGATTCATGAGGAAGTTAATCCAGTGACGATATAAGACAATTCTTCTGATTTTGGTTGGATTTGGATTTTTTGAGACATACAGCACAGGCTGAACTCCATCTTACTAGGTAGACAAGGATGATCATAGGCGACCCTGGTGGTGGTATCTCAAGAATAATTCTCTCCCTGGCGGGACAAGCGGGCTCAGAGTCCTCCATGTGCTAGTGGTTTCCTAGGATCATGAGGTGATCTCAACATGAAATACAGGTCAGCTCCCAAGGTCTAGGGTGTCCTGGATGTTCCTCTGTTTCAGTGGTAAAATACTCTTCCTAGCGCTGTCTCACCGGCCAGACAGGGAGAAGGGAAGGCTGGCTGCGTGCTGCCCAGCTTCCTCCACTTACACGGTCCGGGATCCCAGCCAGGAACCATGCTGCCCACCTCTTATAAGGTCAAACATGCAAAGGCCAAACAGTCAAATAAGATTTAAAAAAAAAAATCTGGTAGGCATAGTGGCACATGCCTACAGTCACACACAGCACTTGGGAGGCACAGGCAGGCAGATCTCTGTGAGTTCAAGGTCAGCCTGGTCTACCTAGTAAGTTACAGGACAGCCCGGGCTATGTGGTAAGACCGTCTCAAAAAGACATTAAAAAAAAGAAAAGAAAGAAAAAAGAAACAAACCAACCAACCAAAAGAAAAATTTCCCTTAAAAAAACTTACTTTGTTTTAATAAATGTGCTACTATTTAGAGTCACTTTTACTTTTCAAGGGTGTATCAAAACACAAAATCAGTAGAATCAAATATCCATTGAGCTGCATTCTCAACTATCCTAACGGTATAAAATGACTAAGGGCTGTGGTGGCTGAGCAGGAATGCCCCCACGACTCACAGACGTGAATGCTTGGTCATGAGGGAATGGTGTGCTTGATGGGGGATTAGGAGGCGTGGCCTTGTTGGAGACAGAGTATGGGGGGGGGGGGGCCTTTGGGGTTTCAAATGCTTAAGCCAGGCCCAGTGTCTCTCTTTCTCCACCCGCTGCCTGTGGATACAAACATAGAACTCTCGGTTACGTCTCCAGCACCTGTCTGCCTGTGTGCCGCCACGCTCCCTGCCATGAGGATGGTGGACTAAACCTCTGAAACTGTAAGCCACTCCCAGCAAAAGCTTTCTTTTGTAAGAGTTGCCGTGGTCACGGTGTCTCTTCACAGCAATAGAACGGTAAGACAAGGAGAATGGCTAAGATTTTTAAGAAATTAAAAGCAGGAGACATAATGACCGTATAATTACATGCATAGATTCTCGTTTTATGTGTTTATTTGGACACTGATTGCTAGAGAGTAACTCAAGGAAGGTGGCTCTCTCCCTCCACCTTGTAAACTGCAGAGACTGATGGTGCCAGGCCTCACAGGCAGCCTTCCCCCACCAAGTCATCCCGTCCCACAAACTCTATCAACTGCCCTGTTTTCATATACAGAAAATTAACTCAGAACTTCTAACTTTATACTAACATGAAGCTGCAGAGATGGCTCAGTCGTTAAAAGACCCCCTGCTCTTCCAGAGGACCCGAGTTCAGTTCCCAGCACCCACACTGGATGACTCAGAACCAAACATCTGTAACTCCAATTCCAAGTGATCAGGTGTCCTTCTGGCTCCCACAGGTACTAGCATGTAAAAACACATACACACACACACACACACACACACACACATCTAAACAAAAATAATTTTTAAGGCCCTGTCTCAAAAAGTCAAATCAGATAAAGAAATAATTTTAAGAAATACTAATATGAATAAAAGTTTGTTCGTTTGGTTTGGCAGTGCTAAGAATTGTACTCAGGGCCTTGCACGCACTATGCAAACACCAAGCTATAGATGCATTCACTAAGATTTACCACTGAGATAAAACCCTAGCCCGAGAATGCATAGTTTGTATGGGGTAGAAAACAGACACCTTCAAAACGCTAACCCAGGTTGAAGACCATCGCAGCTGCCATATGACTCAGATGTACCTGGCCCATGCCTGTGAAGACCAAAGGCTACAGTTGAGACGTGTTGTCCTTGGCAGCATGTCCTACAAGGCTCAGAAATTATTTCCTACATATTAGCAATAACAAAGAGGGTTACACAAAGTTTTTGAAGCACAAATACTTAAGGTTGCTCACAAGCAGCCATGAAAGAAAGTCTGTGAGTTAATGCTGTAGATTATTTCAACAAATATGAGGCTGGTAACAAAACTACATTGTCTTGGTGCAGCAAAAACACAAGTTGATGTTCAGGCAGAACAGAGCCCTCTGACCCATGGCCATACTCATCGACTCATTCCCTTGTGAAAAAGGAAGCAGCGGCTACAGATTCCTATTGTCGTTCATCAGAAAGGGGTCTTTTGACACGGAAAATACTTTTGGGTAAATTCCAGAATGCCCCAATGCTACTCCTTTGAAATGGCACCTTTGGGTAGCTAGGAAAATGTCTCTATAGACAGTATTGAGGCCTGAGTACCTGGCTGAATCAGTTAGGAAAAACCAAACACTCAACCGTGCTTACGGTAATCCCCACCAGGAGTCCTGCCTCTCCCTCAGGTGTTATGACTCAGACCCCACCCTCAGGAAGCTCACTGTGGCCAAGTTTCCTGTGGAGGGTCTCTGGAGAAGGTGCCTAAAGACTGCTCCTTGGGAATCTCCCACAGGTGACAATTCGTGTTGTTGGTAAATACGCAGGAGAAGTGGGAGTGCAAGACAGTTTGCACTGAGAGAACACAGGCCAGACTTTCTGTGGAAAAGTTGTTACTGGGGGTGTGGTGCTTATGTTGACTAGTTTTCTCTCGCTGCCTCCTCTAGAGCATGTTTGGGAATATATAGTAACCTTGAGCTGGTCAGATGTTTTGTCCAATTCTATTTTTACTGCCTAACAAAAGTATAATAATGCCTGCCGACACCTAATTCCCAGCGGTGCTGAGGCGGACAGAAAGATAATCTGTGTGAAATCTCTGTGAACTTTGAAGCCTGTCATAAATGTGAGGCTGTATGATTAATGCTGCCTCCTCCTGTCAGTCAGAGCCCCATGAGGACGCAGAGGTGACTACGCCCTCAACAAGCGGCAAAAAAGCAGCAATTGAGGTCCAACCTGAAAACACCCCGAGAGTGTGCAATTAACATCAAGTCCACCCTTTCAGTGGAAGACGGCCCTGTGTGTGTTTGTATAAAGTTCTTGGAGTCCATGCAACACAGTGGCATTGAGCAGAGGAAACACTTGCCGCTGTCTTGCGGCTCAAACGCGCAGTTTCTGTCACAGTAGCAGCGTGGGTGGCACCTCAGACAGACCCTTTTCTTCCTGTTGGCAGAACTCGGCTAGTTCAGAGTCACCCAGACCTAGGCAGAGCTTCCCAAACCTGCTGTCAACGTTAGCATAGTTTATGTGAGGTAGAAAACAGACACACCTAATCCAAGAATTCAGGAGGCTGAGACAGAGGATTGCCATGAGTTTAAGGCCAGCCTAGGCTACAGTGTGAGACCCTGCCTCAAAACAACAACAACAAAAAAAAACCACTAAAACTAGCTCCCCAAATTCCTTGATCTGTCCATTCTCTCAAGTTGAAAGCACCCCCCATTCTAAAACTAGCTCAGAGCCCCTTTTTAACTAGACAGCAGTCTCCTCATGGTTTCAAGGCTCAATGAGTTAAATTTTTTTTAAAAAAAAAAAAAGGAAAATGAAAAGTTTGCATCATAGAATAATCATGAAAAGCACAAATAAATGGAAGTAATTTGAGTTTAATTCCTTTACAAATTTAACCTTCACATAGAAGTCCAATAATCTGCAGGATTACAGCCTGTCGGGATGTGTCAGTAAGGCACAATGGGCTCACCTGGTCACCATCTGGTCACCACCTGGTCACCCACCACCTGGTCACCACCTGGTCACCACCAGGTCACCACCTGGTCACCCACCACCTGGTCACCACCTGGTCACCACCTGGTCACCACCAGGTCAGAGGAACCACAGCTCAACATCAGGATTTCGTTTCTATCCACCTTGGAATGGTGGTTCTCAACCTCAGCAATCCTACAGATCAGATATTTATACTATGATTCATAACAGTAGCAAATTACGGCTCTGAAGTAGCAATGAAAATAAGCTTACAGCCAGGGTCACCACAACACAAGGAACTGTGGTAAAGGCTCGCAGGCAGCGTTAGAAAGGTTGAGAACCAAGGTTGAGCTCTGGGAGGAAATAAAGCCACCAGAAGCAATCACTTCAGCTGTGTTTCAAACCTGTGTGGAGGGAAGAGCCTTGAACCCTCTTCATGGTGTGTAGCAGAAACTCCACACTGGAAGACTCCAAGCTCCAGAACTAAACACACACATAGGCACACACACAGGCATGCACGCATACATGTACACACGCATGCACACACAGGCACACACATGATGCACACATGCAGGCCCACACGCAGGCACACATAGGCACACACGCACACACACGCACGCAAGCAAGCATGCACACTTGAAGCCCTGTAAATCCTTCATGAAACCAACCAACACCTCCACTTCCTGCAGCCACCTACTCATCTGAAGTGTTTTGCTTTGTACCCCTAAAATATTTGCCCCTGAGGCTGTTTCTGTCCCCCAGTAACCACCCTCAACACTCCAGTCAAGACCAGCATGTAAACCTCAGTGCATCTTGCCAAGGGTGGAGGGGAGGCATGCTCTCTCACGCGCCTCCTTCTTAAAGATGTCTTAAGGCTTCAGTGAGTAGTGCGTATCAACCTGTCAGCGGGGCTGTCTTTCACCAGGTTGGACAGCCACCTAATACTCTCCCATGCTGCCTTGTAGGATGACCTCATGCTGACTAGGGAACCTGGCAGCTGAGACTTCACTCCCAGCACAGGGAGGAAGGTCTGGGAATGTTGTTCTCCTCTTCAGAAGGGATGCAGCCAAGGCCAGTGGTCTTCCCTGTGACAAATGAAGTTGTTAGAGCAACTTCGGGAAGGAGACAGGAAGGCAAGAGGCCAGTCCGCAACAGCAACTCACTTCAGACCTGGCCATGGAATGGTCAGAGCTGGTCGTGGGGCAGTGCTGGGGGACAATGGTCTTTTATCCTGTCACTTGTATTATTTTTAATAAAATGCTGATTGGCCAGTAGCCAGGCAGGAAGTATAGGCGGGGTGACCAGGCAGGATGTAGAGGTGGGGCAATGAGAATTCTGGGAAGAGGGAAGTTTCAGCCTCCAGTTGTTACCCAGCCACAGAGAAAGCAAGATAGCAAGATGTGACTGCCTAGACGAAAAAGGTACCAAGCCACATGGCTAACATAGAAAAGAATAATGGGGTAATACAAGTTATAAGAGTTAATAAGAAGCCTGAGCTAATGGGTCAATACGTTTTATAATTAATGTAGACCTCTGTGTGTTTCTTTGGGACCGAATGACTGCAGAACCAGGTGCGACAGAAACCTCTGTCAACAGGACAGTCTACCACAGCGCTGTAACTCGGCTTTTACGTCAGTCTAAGAAACTCATTTTAGAACACACTGTCTATATCAAACTCTCAAAGGTGAGAAGTTATCAGGGAGAGTAGGTTCGAGTGTGGAACCAAAAAGGCCATGAGGAACAGACGGACAGGCATAAGAAACACTGAAGGTCATCACAACACATCTTGGGCCAGCACCCATGAAAACAGCAGTCTCCTTCCTCCAGCCAAGAGCCAGCTGCATTACCACAAAAGGGAAGAGAAACATCTTTATAGTTCTAGGCTGTGCAATGTTGTGTTAAACCTCAAAGGGGACTCAGATAAAATCCCAAGTCCTGTTCTCTGAGATAAAGGAGCGAAAACTCAGAGCTTGGGTTGTGAAGGTTCTTCCTGATAAGCCTCTGGATTAGAGAGAGCACGTCACACACGGGCGGACAAGATCAACCACACACAGGACATTTCAGTACCCTGGCAAACGACTGCTTGTGTTAGGCCTTGCCGTTACTGTGACAGAACACCTGAGAGAAACACGCTAACCATGAGCGCTAGTCCTGCTGCCTTTGGATCTGTGGCGCCGCCATGAATCACGGTGGGAATGTGATGGAGGAGCCACTTACCTCACAGAAGGGAAGCAAAGAGAGGGCAGGAAGGGGTGGGGGCAACAGCTGCCCTTCCATGGCAGACCAAGCGCCTAACTTCTTCGCTAGGCCCCCCACAGACTTGTCTCCTTTACAACAGAGCCAGCACTGGGGACCAAGCATTCTATTCACAGGTCTTAGGAAACATCCAAGACCCAAACTATAGCCCTGACCTTGAAGGTGAAGACATTATTGTCACGTTTGTTCCCTCGAAACGGCTAACTATCAGCAAACACTGTAAACTGTAAAGAGTATTACCAACTGGCAACAAAAGGCCTTTCCTCCGCATTCTTGAGAGTTAGTCGGAGTCACAGAAATGAAAACACAGTTCTCAAGCCCACAAAGTGGCTAAGGAGTTGATCTGGAATTTGAACCAGGAATTTGCCTCCAAACTCCATTTAATATGCAGCTATGAGTCAGAGCGATTACTCCCATGCTTTTTCATGTTGAGGCAAATTGTCTCATGTTAAACGTTGTTCTTAATTCTACCTGCGCATCTTGAGGTCATTCAGAACCAGTTGAAACCAGCTTCCACCACAAACCTTGTGTCCCCAAACAGAATCCTTCTGAGTCCCGCACTTCAACTTTCGTGTCAGCACAGCAAGGTCCAGGTCTGTTGTCACCACAATAGATGTGACTACTAGATTAACAGCAGATTCTTAATGTGACCAACAAAGACAAACCGTGGAAAAATACTGGCCAGACAGTAAGAAATGGCTTCTCCCCCATCCTCCTAAAACCGTCTGACACCAACAACTTTCAGATAAAAACTGTGGGATAGATTCACATTTATACACATGTGTGTACAATAGTTATGGTGCATCAAAAGAAACTGATGAATGTCTCTACGGGAGTTTTGTTAATGTATATATACTAAAATAAATGCAAATGCATCAATGAGAATGTTGAAAAATCCTATTCTTCTTGAGATTAATTTCCTGTTCAAATGTTAATGGATAAATACTCAGAAGCAAAGCTTCATCCAGATCAGAAGAGAAACAATTTAAACACATTATGGATAATTTACATTCCCGTTAAGGTTTGGATTCCAACACTCAACAGACCATGTCAATGGACACGCAGTGTTTGTGCTCGGGAAAAACACACAATGAATAATTGTTTCAATCAGCTTTCCCTCTCTAGGGATGTCATGATCACAATAACGACTTAAAGAATGTGTAATGGATTAATTGATTTCAGGAATCAAATTTCATTAAGCAAATATAAAAGATAAAAGAGAACAGAAAGAAAACTGAATTTATATGGATACATCTATGTACGATACTCATGTAAGTATGTGTGTGTGTGCGCGTGCACGCGTGCCATCTATGACAAAAATTAACCCATCCGATCCTAACTAGCCCCCTTTGAACAGGACAGAAAAGATCTGAAGGGGGAAGAATGGGGGAAGCAGATGGGTGCACCCACTCTTTTGAGAACGGACGTATGAACTGAAATGTGTACACTCATGCATGTGCACCGGGTGACAGTACAAAACACGTCTACTTCTGAAAGTTGCAATAAAGCATTCAGTGGGGCCAGAGAGATCGCTCGGCGGTTATGAGTGATTGCTACTCTTGCAGAGGACCTAGGTTCAGCTCCCAGCATCCACATAACAGCCCACAACCATCTGTAACTCCAGTTCTAGAAGATTTGATGCCCGCTTCTGACCTCTATGGGCACTGTGCACACACAGTACACATACATACATGCAGACACTCATAAGCATGAAGATAAAAGTGAATACACCTTTAAAATGTCTCCCTGCCCCCATTTGGCCTGCCCTTTCCCATAGCAGCGTCCATCGGCAGCTGCCTCCATCCCCCAAGGAGGGGAAGAGGGTGGAGACCGAGGACCCCAGGAGGTACCGCTAGGCCACCCATGATGAGAGAGGCAGGCAGAGAGTTGCTTGTCAAGGTTTCTGACACACAAACATCTAGACTTTCAAGTCCTCTCACCAACAGTCAAACCTTACACAAACGCAAAAGCCACAGTCAGATCAAAACCCAAGCTCTCAAGCACATCGCAGAGGGCACAGAGGGCAGATACGAATCACTAGCTTTTAAATCCAAACCTCAGTAATTAAAGGGACTCTGTGGTTGGCTTACCCAGGGTCCTAGCACTCTTGTGGAAAGTTTGGCCAGGCTCACCGGTGGTGAGACCTTCAAGGGGTGGAGTTTAGTGGGAGGCAATTGGGTCACTGGGAATGCTTCCTCAAAGGGAAATTCAGGAAGTTCTGTGGAACCTTGCTCAGTTCCTGGGCAATGGATGTCACAGAAGAACAAGAGAGCCTCCCTACCCTCACCTCCCTGTGGCGCTAGAATCTCTCATCGCCGTGACACGACAGAGCAAAAGGAATCTTCAGCACAACCAGGCATATGTCGGTGCCATGTCTTTAGGCCTCAGACAGTGGGAGCTAAGTAAGTCTCTCTTCTTTACAAGTTTGCAGCCTGGGCTACTTTATCCTAACAACAGAAACTTGATACAGTGATCAGATAGCCCTGCATGCTCAAGACCTCACTGACTGAAGCTTAAGAAATTACTGATTTATTCCAGCTGCCCACACCTGATGATAAATGATGCCCCTGTTCCTTCTCAGGTGACCAAGTTTGAATTATATTATATAATCACCGCAATAATTCATGGACACAATACTGTAGTTGCTGAAAAGCCGAGGCCACCATTTAGGGCTGGTTGACGAATGAATGGGACCTCACGGAAGGAAAAGAACACCATTGTGGGAGACACATTGTAAGTGGCTTCCTAACAAAGGAGCCTGTACCTGGGGCTGCGGGCATCGGAACACACGCACAATAGCCATGCTAGCTGAAGAACGTCAGTGAGAACAGAAAATGTTGCATTACAGAAAGTGGAGAGGCATATAAACTCTGCAGAAATGGACGGCCACAGGTTAAAGCAGAGAGGGGCTGAGAATGTATTTCCCTGTATCGATTGATCCGGGATCAAAGCAAAACTTAGTTCAGTGCAAAGGAAACTCGCCAACAACTGGGAAAAGCAGAAACTGAATTACTCACAGGCAGGTAAACTTTTATTCCTCATGCTGAGGCAAGGAATGGGAAAAGGGGATCCTGTGTTGGGAAGAGGCCTAAACAATTCCTCCTGGTTTTCAGAGTACAGAGTTCATGCCTACATCCACAGAGTCCAGGGCACTCACCTGTCTCCGCTGTAGTCACTAAACCATGGCTTGCTTTGGCTTTGGCATTCTGGAACCAGGAAATTCCAGCCCTGGCTTTCTCCCCTGTGTTTCCTGCCACCGAGTATGCGTGGGTATGAGGTTAAAGCGCTCACAGTTCGGACAATGTCAATACTCGTTATTATTAGTCCAACCTGCCGTGTAGATGAGCAAATACAGTTGTGTTTGTGTCCTGAGGTTTCTAAAGCAGGACGCTGTGAGATTGTGCACCACATACATAAAATGGAGAAAGCCAAGAAGCGTTTTAAAAGATGTTTAAAATATGTTTAAAAGATTTTTAAAAACACCAAGGCTACACTGAAAAACCCTATCTCAAAAAAAAAAAATTAAAACATTCAGAAGAGACAGAGAGATAGCTCAATGGTTAAAGTATTTTTGCTCTTCCAGAGGGCCCAAGGTCAGTTCCCAGCGCCTCCATCGGGTGGCTCACATGTGTCTGTAACACCAGCTCCTTGGTACCCAACACTTCTGGCCTCCAAGGGTGTCTGCCATCCCATGCACGTCCCCATATGCAGACATACACACCTATAAATAATTAAAATAATCAAAAATAACAACAAGTATCATAAATGAAGAAGCTGCTCAGGGATGGCAAGATGGCTTCTCAGGTAAAGGCACTTGCTTCCAGGCTCCATGGCCTGGGTTAGACCCCTGAGCCTACCTGGTAGAGAGGGAGAACCAACTCCCACAAGCTGTCTTCTGCCCTTCGTGCTGGGACATATATACGCCCTTTCAATACACACACACACACAAACACACACGCACGCACGCACGCACGCAGTAAGAAATCTTGAGCTATTCCGCACTCCTGGTCATTAGAGAAGTGTGGCTGAAACCACAACAGAACGGCAATGGCTAAACTTAAAATGAATGACAGCTTCGGAGGGCGGGAGGAATGGTCAGGGGTGTTCTGTCCGCCCCACCCCACCCCCCCACCCCCCACTCTCAACCCCACACCCCCCACCCCGCACCCAGCAGCTTCTATGGGCTCTGTATGCAAATGTTACACAGCTTAGTCATAATAGCTGAAAAAGGAAAGAAACGGCCCAAATTTTAAATACCATTTAGTGGTATACCCACACACACGGAGTAGGATTCAACCCAAACACAAACAAATCATAACACATCTGAGAGCCGGGAGGAGCCCCAGGCTAACAAAAATGTTATAACAAAGATGTCATACTCAACAAAAGAAGCCAGACACAAAGACAGCGTACAATATGAAACCCTCAAAATGAAAGAGATTAACTGCCCCTCCCCCACACCCAGCAGCTTCTACTCATAGCTCTTGACTAAACGCCAGGTGCTAAACCCAATAAAAATCGTCGCATAGATTATTTAATCCATGGAAATTTCTTCTCAGCTATCAATGCTGCTGTCATTTTACGGGTCACGAAATCCAGTTTAAAGATTAGAGTCTGATCCAGAGCGCGGAAGTGGGTTCACCAGCCGTGTCTTTGTGTGCTAAAGATGGAACGGACGCAACCAGCTGTTGTGAGTGTTGGAGGGGACCGGATGGGATGTATGGGGGGGTTGTAAAGGAGGGGTGGGCTCAAGGACAGACTACACAGGGGTACCGAGGACTCTGCATAACGAAGAGTGTCTGCAATGCTCACTGCTCCGCTGTAGCCACCAGTACTCCTTGGAGTAAACACTTAAAGTGAGTAAATAGGAAATAAATTACTGTTTAATTTTTAAATTTTTTTGTGTGTCTATTTTATTATTTATTTTACATCCAAACCACAGTTTCCCCTTCCTCCTCTCCTCAATCCCCTCCCCCATCTTTCGTTCTATCCCCACCTCCCATCCACTCCTTCTCCATCTCCATTCAGAAGGAGTCAGGCCTCCCATGGAGTCCACAAAATATGGCTTATCAAGTTGAGGCAGGACCAAGCTCCTCCCCTGGCATCAAGGCTGGGCAAGGCGTCCCACCACAGGAAATGGGTTCCAAAGAGCTACCTCATGTGCCAAAGACGGTCCTGGTTCCACTGCTAGGGGCCCCACAAAAGACCAAACTACACGACTGTCACCCACATGCAGAGGATCTAGGTTGTTCCCATGTCAACTCCCTAGCTGTTGGTCCAGAGTCTGTGAGCTCCCCATGAGCTTGGGTCAGCTGTCTCTGTGGGTTTCCCCATCATGGTCTTGATGGCCCCTGGTTCATATAATCCCTCCCCTTCTACTCCTCCCCACAATCCCCATGCTCCCAATTTACTCAAGAGATCTTGTCTTTCTCTACTTCTCATAAAGATTAGATAAGTTTTTTTTTTTTTTTAATTTTTTAATGGCCGTATTTGTAGCTGGCCCTCAGGTGGCTGCTCTCCACGGATCAGTGGCTTCTCACAAACGCTGTGAAGACAGAAACCATGCTTCGCAGTCAGAAGGCTTTCCTAGGATGTTTTGTTTGTGGTTGCCTGGTAGGCAGGCTGGGAACACTGGGGCAGCTGCCTGATGCCTCATCGTTTCTAGAGACTTCCCTGTCCAGGGTAGCTTTCCAAAGTACTTGATGATCAGTTGATAAGACACTCCCTGGGTGCAGCAGGCAAATCTGGCTAAGCTTCCTGAGATAAACTTTCCTAAACATGGCATGAAGTAAACTTGAAGCTGGGGCCACTGTGTAGCTCTAATTTGCAGGGATAACAGCCTGGAATATCTTGCATTCTTGTTTCCTTCCTGTAGCTGAGACAAACACCAGGACCAAAAGCAACTGAGGGAGGAAAAGGGTTTACTTCAGCCCACTGGCCACAGTCCATCATTACAGGTGTCAGGGAAGGAATTTAAACAGGGTCTTGAAACCATGAAGAAATGGTGCTTTGCTGGCTTCCTTATAGTGTCCAAGACCGCCTGCCCAGGGAATGGTGCCACCCACGGTGGACTGGGTCCTCTGACATCAATCGAAAATCAGGACAACCCCTGCAGATATGTCCACAGGCCAACCTGGTCTGAATTGAGATTCCTGTCCAGGTGACTCGAGGCTGTGTTGGACTGACAGCTAAAATTGACTCTGTGGGCTTTATTTTAACAATAGGAATGTTTTGGTTTTTTTTTTTTTTAAAAAAAGCATGTATTCATTATTGTTGGGGCAAGGGCACAAGTAGCATGGTGCCCATGTGGAGGTCAGAGGACGATTCTGTGGAGCCAGCTCTCTCTGTCCACCTTTACACGGGTCCAGGGATTGAACTCAGGTGAGCAGGCTTTCGTAGCAAGCGACTTTACCCACTGAGCCATCTTGCCTGCCTCTAATCATGTTAAGCATCATATTAAACAAAATTAGTCACATTCAGAAATGCAAATAAGTGTTTTGTCTTGCTTGTGGATCCTGGATTCTACACAGAATCATAACAGGAGGTGTGCAGACCTGACATGAAAACAGAAGGCAGACGGGGAAGAAGAGGGACCAGAGGGGAGAGGAGGAAGTTCCCCGCACCTCAGAAGCGGAGATGGGAGTTCAAGAGCTCGTGGCTAAACTGGACTACAGAGTGAGACCTTGTTTCAAAGCCTTAATACGGAGTGAATTCAAGGACAACCTGAGCAACTCGGCATGGCTGTCTCAAAATTAAAGGTGGTGAGAGCTGGGGTGCGGTGTGAGGGTGAGGGCTGGGGTGCGGTGTGAGGGTGAGGGCTGGGGTGCGGTGTGAGGGTAGCAATTGCCTCACACGCATTCAATCTGTACTTACCCCCCTAAAAAGGAATTTGTAAGAATGAGCTATTCCTCCAAGCAGCAGCCTAAGTGAAACACATTCACTCCTGTGTCCTCATCCGAGCCAAGAGACGGCGAACACCCATCGTGGACAGAAGGACAAAGCGTGTTCTGTCCGCACACCGAGATCTTATCTGCTGTAGGAGATGAGGGACTGGTCCATATTACAGTGTGAATGGGTCGGGAACTGTATTTAAGTCAGTGGTTCTCAACCTTCCCAATGTTGTGACATTTAATACAGTTCCTCACGTTGTGATGACCCCAATCATAACATTATTTTAGTTGCTGCTTCAAAGCTATAATTTTGTTATTGTTATTAATTGTAATGTAAATTTTTGGAGATAGAGGTTTTTCAAAGGGGTCATGACCCGCGGGCTAAGCGCTGCTGATTTAAGTGAGAGACGCCCATCACAAAGGTCACATGTAAGATCCCAAGTGTCCTAACTGGAATCCACAGACAGAGGGGCCTGCAGGCTGACCATGTCCGCTGCTACAGGACAGAGGCACTCTTAATGCACAAACACACTTCACACGTCTACCTCTCCAGTGATACTTGACACACTTGTAAGTTTAAAATTAAGAATGATGGGTGTGGTTGGCTGGGATTCATCATGTGTGCCTGTTTACATGCGGGTGGACACACATGCGGTGTGGTAAACATGCACATTTGTGCGTGTTCACGTAGGGCCTGAAGCTGACACTAGTGTCTTTCACAATTGCTCGCTACTTTATTTATCAGGGCAAAGTCTCTGCTGAGCCCTGAGTTTGCCCGTCCAGCTAGCCAGCTTCCCCGGGATTTCCAGCCTCTACCTCCCAAGTGCTGGAATTGCAAGCAGCTGCCACGCCTACTGACATTTTACCTGGGTCCTGAGGATATGAACTCGAGTGTCTGCCTTTGTGCCTCACGCCGTTCCCCCACTGAGTCATCTCCCTGGCCCTCACTGAATTTTAAGAAGAAAAAGAAATCTGATTCTGAGCATTAGCATTCTATTGTACTGTGTCTCATCTTCCGGGGAGAGCCAGTAACAGAAGCACAGGCAAGGCTGGTGGGGCTGGTGAGTGGCCAGATCATGGCAGAGAGGTAGCCACACAGAGGTCCAGCTAGCTTAGGCAGGATCAGGGGGCCCCTGGGGACTCCAGATGTCACTCAGAGTGAGACAGAGAGGCTGCTGGTAAACCCCAACTTCTACAGAACCCCAACTTCTACAAACTCGTTCCACTGACTGCAGAGAGAGGACCGCTGGGGGGCTCACACAAGGGAGGTGTCAATCACAGAGCCACATCAAACTTCAGAAACTCTGGGCAGAAGGTATGATGTACATTTTAAAGGGAAAACCTATGGGGGTTTTGTCATTTTTGCATGAGGTGTAAGAGACAGCAGTCACAGATGAACCAAGATGAAAAGCCGGGTGTGTACTGGATGGCAGCACCTCCCAGAGAACACACTGGACTCTGTTCTACGAGACAATAACAACACCTCGATTCTGCAAGAGAAACACTCTTGGTTGTTGTTATTGTTGAGTGTTGTTGTTCATGAGTGCTTTGCTGTCTTAAGGTGAGTATAATGAGCTTTTCAAAAAAAAATATGGCTAGGCCTGATATTACACTCCTGTAATTCTGGCACATGGGAGACAAAGGCAGGAGGGTCGGGAGTTTGAAGCCAGCCTCAGCTACACAGTGAGTTTAAAGCTAACCTGGGCTACATAAGACCCTATCTCCAAAAAATGGTAAAAATACAACAGACAAAAATGGGAAATACAGAGGAAAATATTTCTATTTATAGATTACCTATTTATAGATCATCACAAGTTTATTGTTAAAAGTTAGACCAATTGGGCCAGTGAGCTGGCTCGGTGGGTAATGAGCTTTTGCCATGTCTGACAACCTGAGTTTGATCTCTCAGACTGTGGAGTGGAAGGAGAGATCTTTTGAAAACTGTCCTCTGACTTCCACACAGGTGCTGTGGCATGCATATCACACACACACTCATGCATGCACACACTCACATGCACACACATGCATGTACACACACACACACATGCATGCACACATACAGACACACATTAGTTAAGCTTAACTTTAACTTATGCCAACAGCAGTAGGTGTAACCTTTTCACAGAAAATGGTTTGCAATAAGGCGACACCCCAGGCAGGAGCAGTGTGTGTTCTCCATGTCACTGACCTGTCCTGCTCGGTGGTTAGGAGCAGCTTTACCTGCACTAGCAGGCTCGTTCGTGTCATGAGAAGAGAAACCACAGGCTGCTGTGCCAGGAGTCCTGGCGCTCCTCTCCTTTTATCCCTGAGCAAACACAGGCAGAAAGCAGCTGTGACCTCCTGGAGCAGAAGCCTGCTCAGCTGATAGCAGGTGCTCCTAATGGCTAGATGTCACCTTCCCCTTCTGTGTGACTGTGTCCAGACGGAAGACAAAAGCCGCCCCACTTAGGACAGGAAAGTTTATCTGAGGCATTAATCCTGAAGCTGACAGTCCAGTAGATGCTACAGAATTCATTTTCTAACATCTGAACTGCAAATCCAATGGCCAGCTGGCTAGAAAAATTGCTAGCAAAGGAGCTGACTTCCAGTGTTTGAAGAAGGGATCTTCGGTGCCATCCTGGAAGCACGAATCCCTCAATTACAGAAGTCTATAGGGGAATAAAACTGGAATAAAAGGCAAAATTTAAGAATATTTGGGATCTGGGAAGGGGACTCGGTGAGTAGGAGCCTATGATGTGCACACATGAAGATCTGAGTTCAAACCCCTCCCCCACATAAGATGCTGGCCATGGCTGCGCATGCCTGTAACCGGCATAGGGAATGAGATAGCTGGGTCCAGAGATCCTGCTGGGCAACTGACCAGGCTGAACTGGTGGTAAGCTTCCAGCCGGAGAGAGATCTTGTCTCAAGAAAACAATGAGGAGTTAGAGAAAAGCACCGAGTTTCTAGCTCAGGTCTCTGCATGTCCACATACAGACACAAGCTCCTATGCACTCGTGCACACACAAGAATACGTCATTAGGGAAAGAGAAAGGCGGGGTGGAGTGGACTGTCTCCCAGAAACACCATTAACAGACAGGGTTAACAGAAACACAGTTAACAGACAGGGTGGAGTAGACTGTCTACCAGACACACAGTTGACAGACAGCGTCCACAGCCTTCCAGAGTTCCTTACTCATAACTCAAGTCTGAATCCAGGTACCAGACAGAAGGGCTGCAAATGTTCAGTAGCTGCCATTTCCATGATGGGCATGATGACATATGACACATGCCTGTGATCCCAGCACCTGGGAAGCTGAGGCAAGAGGATGTCATGAGTTTGATTGAGTCCAGCCTGCTCTACAGAGTGAGTTCAAAGTCAGCCTGCGATACAGAGTGAGATGCTATATCAAGGAAGTTGGGAGAAGGAGAGACAGAGACAAACAGAGACAGAGAGACATGGGGAAAGACAGAGACAAAGCGATAGAGAAAGAGTTGGAGAGACAGAGTCAGAGAGACAGAGACAGAGATGGAGAGACAGGGAGAGAGACAGAGGTGGAGAGACATGAGACAGAAAGAGATGGAGAGACAGAGAGAAACAAAGAGAAAGAGACAGAGAGACATGGAGAGACAGTCAGAGAGACAGAGAGAGAGACAGAGACAAAGGGAAGACATAGAGAGACAGAAACAGAGAATGAGAAAGAATTTCACTCACAAACCTAATTTCTACTCTTCCAGGAGGCTTCCCTGACTACACAACCACACAGGAATTCCCTTCTCTGTCCCATGTCATATAAACTATTCATCTATAAATATAAACCATTCTGTGTGTCTTTACTTTCCACATTGATTCTTAGCTCCCTAACGAGATTACGTGCACCCTAAATTCATAAACTGCACATTAAATTTCTGAATAACCCCACAGAATCTAAGTGGGGGGATTTCAAGTGGATAAAAATCTCAAAATGCCATGTTCTCACAGCACACACACATTATATGCATACACACTGCACATACATACTGTGAACATACACACATGCACACATACTATGCACACACAAACACACTGCGCATACATCACACCAACACACATCATGTGCATACATACACATTATGCACATGCAAACACACACTGTGCACACATACTTGTGTGCATACATTACACACAACACACACACACACACACACTGCACCTATGCGAGGGTTGCTCTGCCATGGCTCCAAGAACTGTTTTTCTGAAGCTGCTTGCACTCTGCATGCAAATGCGGCAGTCCGGAGAATGAGCGCATTCTCTCCCTGAGTCCCACTTTCAGAGAGGAAGCCCCTGTGCCTGTGCACAGGAAATGAGCTGGGACCACCCTGATAATTTGCCTCCTGGAAGCTGAAAACTGTTTCCTGCATTGCTCTGGGTCCTGGCGTAGTGGGTGCCTCCACGGAAACAGCCCTGGCAACTCCTGATGGTCCGTGTTTACTGGGTTATCACCCAGCCAGTTGTGTAGTTCCTGGCTTGCCAAGGGCACCACAGACTTGGTCTGGCAGATTCCCAGGCTTTGTTACTAAACACATTGGAGTTATTCACAACTAATTTATGCTCCTCAATCAAAGGCATATAAGTGAGAGAAAGGGGGTGTCCACATGGTGACTCAAACTGCACTGCTGCATAAATTAGGGTTCTCTCCAAAGAGTTCAAGTGTGTGTGTGTGTGTGTGTGTGTGTGTGTGTGTGTATGTGTGTGTGTGTTGGGGAGCATTACCTTATTTAGCTTTTTAACTATTTTGACTCAAATTCTCTGAGTGGTTACATGAAAATGGCTATCATACAAAAGACCACTTCATAATATAACCCCAGCAGAACAGACACTGAAACAATTAATAAATGGGACCTCCTCAAACTGAAAAGCTTCTGTAAAGAAAAGGACGCAGTCAACAAGACAAAATGGTAGCCTACAGAATGGGAAAAGATCTTCACCAATCCCACATCAGACAGAGGTCTAATCTCCAAAATGTACAAAGAACTCAAGAAATTGGTTATCAAAAGAACAAATAATCAAGTAAAAAAAAAAAAGTAGAGTACAGACCTAAACAGAGAACTCTCAAAAGAGGAATCTAAAATGACTGAAAGACACTTAAGAAAATGTTCAACATCCTTAGTCATCAGAGAAATGCAAATCAAAACAACTTTGAGATTCCATCTTATACCTGTAAGAATGGCCAAGATCAAAAACACTGATGACAACTTATGCTGGAGAGGCTGTGGGGTAAAGGGAACACTCCTGCATTGCTGGTGGTAATGCAAGCTGGTACAACCCCTTCGGATGTCAGTGTGGTGATTTCTCAAAAAATTAGGAAGCAACCTTCCTCAAGATCCAATAATACCACTTTTGGGTATATATCCTAAAGATGCTCAATTGTGCTACAAGAACATGTGTTCAACAATGTTCATAGCAGGATTGTTTATCATAGCCAGAACCTGGAAACAACCTAAATGCCCCTCAACCAAAGAATGGATAAGGAAAATGTGGTACATTTACACAATATAAATTACACAGCAAAAAACGATAATGACATTATGAATTTTTTCAGGCAAATGGATGGAGCTAGAAAACATCACACTGAGCAAGGTAACCCACACCCAGAAAGACAATTATCACATGTACTCACTCATAGGTGGTTTTAAAACATAAAGCAAAGAAAACCATCCCACAATCACTATCCCAGAGTACTTAGACAACAATGAGGACCCTAAAAGAGACTTACATAGATCTAATCTACATGAGAAGTAGAAAAAGACAAGATCTCCTGAGTAAATTGGGAGCATGGGGACCTTGGGAGAGGGTTGAAGGGGAGGGGAGAGGCAGGGGAGGGGGGCAGAGAAAAATGCAGAGCTCAATAAAAAGCAATAAAATAAAAAAAGATATACACCATATGAATAAAACCACAAATCATATTTTAAGAAAAGAAAATGACTATCATAATGAGCAAAAGATGCCTCCAGATTCTTTCAAATCCACAGAAACACACCTTGCTAAATATCCAGGTAAATCAGAGCAGCAATTGGCAGTTAGGGACAAAGTGTCTGAGGAATGACCTTAAGCACCACACAGGGGCACATGGCTTTATCTGAGGCTCTCAGTTATACCCAAAATTAGGCATTTAAAATTACAAAAAAAAAGTCGTTAATTAATTTTTCCTGCTTGCTTACTTCCCCACAATTCTTACTACTCTTCTCTTCTCCCCTGCCTCTCAGTCCCTCCCTCCTCTTCTTCCTCATCCTCCCCCTCTTCTTGCTTTTAATAGTTTATTACACTGCTACCAGTTCAGAGTTCTGCTTATACCATAAGCACTTAAGACTTTGCTTTCCATCAACAGATGTGACCTGGTGTGACTATGACCCCTGATATTCTTGGTTCCTCGCTGGAAAAATTACTCATTTTCCAACCAGGTCTCAATGTCAAAGAACCACATAATCTACCACACTCCTAGACTTCAGAAATATTAGTAACTTGATATAGTCAACCCTGACCATCCTTGATAGAGTCAACCCTAACCATCCTTGATAGAGTCAACCCTAACCATCCTTGATAGTCAACCCTAACCATTCTTGATAATTGACCCTAACCATTCTTGATAATCGACCCTAACCATTCTTGATAGAGTCAACCCTAACCATCCTTGATAGAGTCAACCCTAACCATTCTTGATAGAGTCAACCCTAACCATCCTTGATAGAGTCAACCCTGACCATCCTTGATAGAGTCAACCCTAACCATCCTTGATAGAGTCAACCCTAACCATCCTTGATAATCGACCCTAACCATTCTTGATAAAGTCAACCCTAACCATTCTTGATAGTCAACCCTAACCATCCTTGATAGAGTCAACCCTAACCATCCTTGATAGAGTCAACCCTAACCATCCTTGATAGTCAACCCTAACCATCCTTGATATAGTAGACCCTAACCCGTTATTCTTGCATTCTCTTTTCTTCACACTCTGCGTGCAAATGCTATAAATTCTATTCGAGTTCCATGAGGTCCCTTGTTTTCTCTTTAGATTCCACTCTCCATTTGCAAACTGTTGCAGGAAATGAAGGCTCAAGGTAAAACTAAAGTCTGATTAACTCTCCTCCATGTCCACCTCACACCATCCCCTTTCAATTCAGCTCCAAGACCACTGGGCCCATTTCTTCCAACCTTGGTTTTAATATTTCCTATTGCATTCTATACCCAACATGGGGCATTCAATGAAGGGGGGTGAATTAGAATTGGATGCAATAGGAAATATTAAAAACCAGTATTGGAAGAAATGGGCCCAGCAGTCTTGGAGCTGGACTTCATCCCCATTTCGTTGAATGCCCCAGGTTGGGTACCCTCGCTCATACTATGCCTTCGTTAACTTTTTTTACTTATTATTCATGAACAGGCTCTCTCCACAAGACTCACTCCTTCTCATGGGTCTTCAGCAAGCCATTCCACCATCAGAACAGTCCTACAAACCTTCTACAAAACAGGTCCTTCCAACTTCAGAACTACAGGAAGTGTTCGATACTGAACCTTAGTCTTCTAAAACTATTACAGAGGAATCATCTCTCTGGCTGACAATTGTTCCCACCTAAACTTCAGGAAGGTACCTTTTCAGAAAAGCTTCAGGACCATGGCTGCCCCGCTGTCTGCAGAACCTGTCCACCAGGCTGTGAATCCACTAATGGATTCAGAAACCGCTTCTCTGGAACCCACAGGTGACACTGCTGGTGAGACCTTTTGAGTTCCTGGGGATCATGAAACATATATGATGGAACAGGTGACATGGCAAGCCTCTGAGTCCACCAGCCAAGAGACTGTTGACACCATCTGTGTGTGCACAGATGCATGTGTATACAGGCGTGTGGAGGCCAACAGGCTAACTGCTGGTTAATCTGTGTGTATGTGTGTATGCGTGTGTGTGTGTGTGTGTGTGTGTGTGTACAGGCGTGTGGAGGCCAACAGGCTAAGTCTGTGTGTGTGAAGATGCATGTGTGTGTACAGGTGTGTGGAGGCCAACAGGCTAACTGCTGGCTAAGTCTGTGTGTATGTGAAGATGCATGTGTGTGTACAGGTGTGTGGAGGCCAACCTCAGGTGTCACAATCATTATACACTTTGGTTTCGAGACACTGGCCTGGGGTTTGCCAATTCATCTAGATGAGCTGGCCAGCGATCTCCAAGGGATCACCTGTCTCAATGGCGACAAAATCACATGGGCATACTGCCATGCCTGGCTTTTTGACACGGCATCTAGGAACTGAACTCAGGCCCTCACACTCACACGGCAGGCACTCTACCCTGCGCCAGCCACCTACCCTCTATTAAATGTTCATGGGTTACTATCTGCGCTCTGTAGAGGAAGTGCGATCCAAAAGGATACTACAAGTGGACTTAGGATTCCTTAGCACTGACTTTAACTGTTCAGGGGAGAGGTCAGCACGGACTGTAATCCAAGGCCACAGTTAATATTACCCAGAAAGCACGACGCCTTAGAGTCTAGGGAAAGCCAGTGCTCACTCCATGATTTAAGACGACAGGAACGGCTGACAAGAAACCAAATGTGTTGTCTTTTCAGTTCAGACTCCACTAATGAGTTCTGTTTTTATTTCTGAACCAGCAAAGGAACGCTGAGACACTAATACAGCACCTGTCCCGTTCCTCATTCTCTTCCTTCAGTGATGGGAACTGAACCCAGGACCTTGCGCATGTTGGGCAAATGCTCTACCACTGAGCTACAAGTGCGGCTTCAGATCTGCTGGTGAATGCTGAGAACAGGAACTCCTCCTTTCCCTGGGTGAGAGCATTGCAGGTACGGGCAGCACAATCAAACAGCACATTGACATTAGAAATCAAAGCATGGGCCACACAAATTGTACATTCACGTTACAAATCAAAGTCTTTCTGACTCAAAAAATACTAGGACTAACATCTATTAGTTTGGGTGGATTTTTTTTTAATGCTAGCAATTCTGGCTAATATCATGAAAGTAGTACTAAAACCAAACACCTACCAGGTATTATATATATGAATAATCCTAGCACTCAGAAGACTGATGCAGGAGGATCCTCACTTTGAGGTTAGCAACACTGTGAGGCCATCCCAAAAGACAAAATAGATATAAGAGGGGCTGAATATAAGCAAAGTACAATATCCATCCATAAGACTGTCCTAATAAAACCCATGTTGTGTGCTAACTAAAAATTAATTTAAAAGGAGAAGAAACCAAACGACAGTCAATTAGACGGTGCAGCGGGCAAAGGCATGAATTTGATCCCAGAGCCAACAGCGAGGAAGGAGAGAATCAACACACATACCCACACAGTAGCACGCGTGTGCCCCACACATATCAACAGGGAGGAGAGAATCAACACACATGCCCACACAGTAGCACGCATGTGCCCCACACATATCAACACAGAGGAAGGAGAGAATCAACACACACACACACACACAGTAGCACGCGTGTGCCCCACACGTATCAACAGGGAGGAAGGAGAGAATCAACACACACACCCACACAGTAGCACGCGTGTGCCCCACACATATCAACACAGTGGAAGGAGAGAATCAACACACACGCGCACACAGTAGCACACGTGTGCCCCACATGTACCAACAGGGAGGAAGGAGAGAATCAACACACACGCCCACACAGTAGCACGCGTGTGCCCCACACATATCATGCACACACAGTGCTAGATATTTTTAGGAAAATATCAAAGGCATCAATGCTCTATGTTTAATTACAGCCTTGCCTTCTATGACTTCATAAAGAAAAGAGTAATTTTAAATTATCTGCTTCAGGATGATGTCATGATTTGTGGGTCGCATGGAATTTCCCCGGCATTGCCGCAAGGACCTTTACAGCTGCTGTTTGGTTTTGGCTTGGTGGACAGCGGGACGCAGAACTGAGAAAAACGGAATCCACAACACGAGGGCGTGTTCCTTACGTGTTGCTTACGTGTTCCTTACGTGTTGCTTGTGTGTTCCTTACGTGTTCTTATGCAAGCCATCCAGAGAACAACCCTTACAGTTGTTCTCAAACTGTGTGTCACAACCCCTTTGGCAAACTTTAATCTCCAAAAAAACATTTACACTATGATTCATAACAATAGAAGAATTACAGTTATAGAGTGGCAATGAAAATAATTTTTGGTTGGGGTCACTGCAACATGAGGAGCTGTATTAAAGGGTCACAGTATTAGGAAGGCAGAGAACACCGCTCTGTAGCCTCGTAAAGAGCAAGGCCTGTTTCTAACTACTGCTGTGAACACTGGCTAGGGTCTTACGTGACAGACCTACCCAAATCAAGAGAAGATTTTCCCAACTCGGGAAAAAACTCATCATGAGGCTGAGCTTCAGGTCAGAGACCTAGGTTTCCAAGTTCAGTGTTCAGCACATTCCTGACTCTAACTCTTGCATCTGGACAGACAGTTGCCCTGGCTACCGGATACAACTGCCCAGGCCTCATCTAAAGAATGGCGACTGTCTCTCTGGATGGCAGAGCTGCAAATCCCTCTGAGCCATACTCATCAGCCCTCCCTCCCACCATTTCCTTACAGTTCATATGCTCAATTACTATGTCGTCTGCAGAGGGTCGAGGAGGGAAGCCACGACACCAGGAGCCCACCTTCTCACAGGGGCCCATGCTACCTGGTAGTCTTATGAAGTCCTTATTGGTTAGTCCTTTATTTCCAAAACTACATCCTTGACAACACAAAAGAACCACGCCAGCTACACTGTGACCACAAAGACGGGATTATTCCAGGAGAGACGGGACAGACAACCATAACCGGTGAACTTAACTAGATCCTGTCAGACAGGAGAGTTCAGAAGAAAGTCAGCAGAAAACGGGCAGCCAGCAAAGCCCCAGAGCAGAAGAGCAGAAAGGAGACTCCAGAAATGAACAGGGGAGAGGTTGCGGAGGATAGAAAGCTGTAACAACGAACGGGGGCCAGGCCTGCTTGTTTGGGTTTCTGTCCCGCCCCGTACCCCACAACTGTTTAGCCCCAAAGAAAATTACACTAGAAGTTTTAAATGTCCAAAACCCAGATATGAAATTGTCAGAACCACATGGAGAATTCCTCTCAATTGCAGAGCTGTGTGTCTAGCTGAGGGCCTATGCATATGCAGTAGCAATAATTTGCTAAATGGTAAGAAGTTCCTTTTGGGGGGAAGGAAAGCAAGGCTTTATTAAGGAGTAGAATAACAGCTCCTTGCAACATGGGAGAGCCCCAGTAGGTTGCCTCAGAATCCTTAAAAAAACAATCAGGAGACATGGAGCTGGCTCATTGGTTAAAACGCTGGCTAACAAAGCTGAAGAGCTGAGTTCAGTTCATGGACCCCACATGGAGGAGGAGAGCACCGACTCTCATGTCCTCTGATGAGCACACGTGTCATGGCGTGTGCAAGCACATGTACAAAATAAATAAAAGTAGCAGATTTCTTTTAGCATTTTCAAATTTCATAGCACTCATCTAAAAATCTCATCGGCCAAGTGTGGTGGTGCACACTTTAATCCCAGCACCGGGGAGGCAGAGACAGGTGGATCTCTGTGAGTTCAAATACAGCTTAGTCTTCATAGAAAGCTCCAGGCCAGCCAGGAGAACATAAGAAGACCCTGCCTCTACAATTAATAAAAATGTAAAACTCGTCTTAATTTTAAGAGCCCTGTCAGTTAACAAAACCACCACAACGCTTGAGCACCTGGGCCATCTTGACGGCGTCCTCTCGGTTTGGGTAACGGTTAGCTGGTTCTCTTCACGTCACCCAAGTCCTCAAATCCAGGAAGACGTGTGCTCAGGCCAACTGTTCCTCCTCCTCTGCCTATCTGATAAGATTCATCGGAGAAGCACCTGGTGTTGTGATAACACCGTAGGCAGAGTCCTTACGGAAACACAGAAACACCCACTGTGGGATGTAGGAGATGCCAAAACAAGAGTGGGTGGCTGGTTCTCAGACTCCCAGCTAAGGCGGCCTGGAAGCTCAGCCGCAGTTCTGAGAGGTTAGGAATAATTGCTTCTATTCACTGTAATTCCAGGGATAGTAATAATCACTAAAATATGATTTAAAACAAAAGCACCCAAATTAAAAACCCCGAGTGAACTCCTCTCTTTGGTCTCCTTGTCCTGCAGCTGGTCTGTCACCTGGATCCTCCCCTATTCCATGGTTGGTCTCTCCCCAACTCTGCCCCCACTTTCTCACATACCACCCCCCTTTTAATCTTCTTCCTGCCTTCACCGGATGCCAAGCATGAGTGCATGTTGATATTTAATAGGAACTGGTATCATAAGCGCCTGTGAGGCTGAGGCAGGCAGATCTCTGTGAGTTCAAGACCAGCTTGGTCTACAGAGGAAAGAAGAAAGGACAGATGGACAGAGGGAGGGTGAGGAGAAGTGGGAAGAGGGAAGGAAGGAGGGAGGGAAGAAGAGAGCGAGGGAGGATGGCTCCAGTTCTCACAGACTGGGGCCTGGAAGGAGGCGCCCAGGCAGAACAGAGCAGCAGGCCTAGAAGTCTCCTCTGAAGTCATTTCACCTGCAGCAACCTGCATGCCCATCCCTCATGGTCTCTGCTCCCTCACTAGTGCTCTGTACTGAACTAACAAAGGCATTTCTATGCTCTCCTTAGTTCAAATAAAATTAGCATTTCCTGTCCTGTAAGAGGCCCGTGGCAACCTGTAAAAATGGTTCACTGTTCTCTTGACCAAGCAAATCAATACAGTCAAATGTCCTTGCTAAGAACACCCGTGAAGCTCCCCAGGCCATCAGACATAGCTGAAGGATGTTAACTGTAAGGAAGTACCAAGTGCAGCTGTGGCAGTGTGGAGAGTCAGGGGTGTGCACCCCAAAGGTAAAGTCAGTGGTGTGTGCACCCCAAGTGGTGGGAGGATGGCCCCAAAACAGTGCAGGGTAACGCTGAACCTTGAGGCTACATTCTCTGATCACCCAGGTTAATAAGGCTTCCAGGGTGCGACCCTCAACCTGCAGAGCTCAGGGTCAAGTCAGCCCATGCAACACAGAGATGAGTCTTGTGGAAAAGGAACAAATTGTTCCTAAGCCAGAAGAGGGGGCTGCACAGAACAGAGACCCCAGAGGAAGCAAAACCTCACCACACAGGCATGAACGCAAGCATAAAACCGTGCCTCTGCCCTTATCTTCTACCTGGTGCTAACAGTAACATGACTGCGTAGTAAAAGCTTAAATAGGCTTTCCAGCAGCTGTTTTGTTGCCTTAGTGAGGAATACAAACAGGCAGGGGTCTCCTCCAAGACTGAGGTCCGGACAAGTGTGGATCCTCCTGATGATTTACGACAGGAGGTCCATCTGCCTCCAACCAACCCCAGTGTCCATCAAAGTGAAGACGCAAGGAAAGGGATCAGTAAAAGCTACAGAAAAAAGAAATCCACTCCGGACAGACAGAGCTGACCGGGCCATACCCATTACATCAACTATCTTGGGGTAAAAATGTCCTTCTGACAAACACCCGAGTTTGTCCCTTCACATTTGTCTGGCAAGGATCTAATTTATGCACCAGATTCAAATGAGTCCTGTGTTTCCCTTTTTCCATGTAAATTAGCCCAGGGTGGCAAGGCGGGGCATTTCCTCACAGAAAGGCTCCCTTTCAAAGGAAGGCAAAGAGCCATTTGTAACTGTTGCCCTTCCCTCTACAGCTGCTATTTAAATACGGCCAGATTCTATTGTAAAACTGTATCTTACCTAAGAAAATTAAAAGTGGTTTCGCAAACAACAGGCAAATCTAGACAAATGAAACCAGACAGACGGACACTGTGAGCTGGTGCCCACAAGCTAGCAGGTGACAGCATCCCTTCAAAGACTGAAGAGCACCTTGAGGTCTGGGAACCATGGAGGATGCATAAGGGCACCAAAAGAGGAGCTTTGGGCAGGGCAAGGTGCATAAGCTTCCGGCGATCACTCTCAATAAATCCAAGCAAAGTCTGAGCAAAAGAAGGCAAACACTGTAGCAATTCAGAAAACCTAATGCGATTCCATCCAAGTGATACTGATAAATAAAAGCTGGGCTCCGCATTTCAGGAAGTGTGTCAGGGCTCAGATAATGACACCCCCAGATGTAGTGATTGATGTGTGTGTGCTGAGCTGGAGCGGGCACGCCAGACTACGGTCTCCAGCCTTCCCCTTGTCTTGGTCTCTCAATCCTCCTCGATTCCTTCTCTTCCTCAGCACAGGGAAAGGCTTCTAGTACAGCCCCCAGTGACAGAAGAGAGGATCAGGGGACAAAAACCACCTTCTGTACTTTGGCTGGAATTTGATTGCCCAAGAAAAATCAAACTTGGTCAGAGAGGAAGAAAATGAAAGCTAAACCCTATTCCAGAACCCAGAGGAACACTGCATGGCTTCATTTCCTCTGAGAATCACATGCTCTCCCAAAACTGCCTACATCTCCTGTCTTCCTCTGCTCTAAGAAGAGGATATTGAAGTGTCTTTTTTTTTCCCAACCACCAGACAAAGCGATGTCATGCAGTCCCTGAAGACACTGTATGAACAATAAAGAATAAAACCCAAGAAAGTCAATAATGTCTTAGAATCGTTATGAATATAGTTAGGTCTTGTATACCCTCCTCTCAAAAGACCAGGGGAGCCACAAGGACACGCAGTGCACAGCTCCTCCTGTGGCCCAGTTCATGCCACTGCCCACCGCTTGGCTGCAGTACACGATGCCAGCAAATACACAGGGCATCTGCAGTGAATTCTCTGATTGACTGCCAGTGCCTCCTCCACTTTCTGAGCACCGAAGGCTTGATCAGGGAAGCCAGCATGTCTAGGATACTTGGATCCTGGGCTAGTTGACAAGCTTCCTGAGAAGGGCAAAGGGGCAAGCAGGAGATGAGGGAAAGCCCCCTAGGCACAGCTACCCACCCTCCACAGAGGGTCAAAGTAGGAAGCCATCTCCCTCTGACGGCTCAGTACCTACAAGGCAGAAACTGAGTAGAGATTTGCCTTTGTTTCTTGAAACAAGGATTCTCTGTGTGGTCCTGGATGCCCTGGAACTCACTCTGCACATCAAGCTGGCCTTGGACACAGAGATCCATCTGCCTCTGCTTTCCGAGTGCTGGAATTAAAGGTGTGCACCACCACAGTCCGGTGGTACCTTTAACATTGGACAAATACATACAGACAAAACTGCCGCTGGGAATAGGAGTTAGGGGCTGGGTGATGGTTTGGATAGTTCAATCCTGACCTTACAGGAATAGGAGCTAGGGGCTGGGTGACAGTTTGGATAGTTCAATCCTGACCTTACAGGAATAGGAGCTAGGGGCTGGGTGACGGTTTGGATAGTTCAATCCTGACCTTACAGGCATAAGAACCTGAGTTCAGATTCTCAGCACACGTGTACAATCCCAGAACTGGGAAAGCAGAGACAGGAGGATTCCTGGGGCTCGCTGGCCCCCCAGCCTGGCTGAACGGCAAGCTCCAGGTTCAGCAGAGGCATTTGCTGCCCCAATGTACAAGCCTAATGACTTAAGTTAGATCCCCAGAAGCTGCACACAGATGAAGGAGAAAACAGCTTCACAGAGTTGCGCTCTGACCTCCACACACATGCCATGGTGTGCCCACATGCATGTGTGTGTATGTATGTGTGTATGTGTGTGTATGTATGTGTGTATGTGTGTGGTGTGTGTATGTGTGTGGTGTGTGTATGTGTGTGTATGTGTATGTATATGTGTGTATGTGTGTATGTATGTATGTGTGTATGTGTGTATATGTGTGTATGTGTGTGTGTACACAAATCAGTGATAGGTAAAATTCAACTTAAATTATTTTAAATATAATATTGGCCTCTGGCCGTGCACACACTATATACAGACAAACCTAGGAATACACATAAATGCACACATTATATACAAACATACTTAGGAATACACATCCATGCACACATTATATACAGACAAATCTAGGAATACATACACATGCACACATTATATACAGACATACCTAGAAATACACATCCATGCACACATTATATACAGACATACTTAGGAATACACATCCATGCACACATATACAGACATACCTAGGAATACACACCCATGCACACATATACAGACAAACCTAGGAATACATGCACATGTACACATTATATACAGACATACCTAGAAATACACACCCATGCACACATATACAGACAAACCTAGGAATACACACACATGCACACATTATATACAGACACACCTAGGAATACACACACATGCACACATTATATACAGACAAATCTAGAAATACACACCCATGCACACATTATATACAAACATACTTAGGAATACACATCCATGCACACATATACAGACATACCTAGGAATACACACCCATGCACACATATACAGACAAACCTAGGAATACACACACATGCACACATTATATACAGACACACCTAGGAATACACACACATGCACACATTATATACAGACAAATCTAGAAATACACACCCATGCACACATTATACACAGACATACCTAGGAATACACACCCATGCACACATTATACAATATAATCTCATACACAACAATACAGTTAACAGTAGAAACTAAAAGCCTTTTTGTTACTGTTTTACACTAAACATCATCTCCAGTCCACTGCTGTTGTTTGTATCTATGGTTTCACACATTGGGTCACTATGACAGCTAGTTTTGTTTGTTTCTCAATGTGATTTGAAAAACTGGATTTTTTTTTCTTTTGTCTACAACCACACTTCAGAATCTAGCCACACAACCAACTCTCTTCAACAACTTCTCTTCCAAAATTTTCCACATCTGGGTATTTAATTATGCAGATACAATCAGTTCAAGATGCTTAACCAAGAGGCTTCTTCCGAGCAGAAAACTGCCCAGACTTCATGAAGAACACCTACCAAAAGCAGGAGAGCAGTTCACAACCAGGTCACTAAACACGACAACTCAAACGCTACCCCAGGACGCCCGTGTTCAGCCCTCTGTGATTCCAGGGCAGGACATTTTCCAGGTCAACTTGTCTTCTTCCAGTGTTCCCCTGCTCTTGGGTCTCTGCAAAGAGAAGTGTAACCACCTCCCGTGGTGTGCAGCCAGCTGAGACTGGATCTCAGTGGCCCAGAGCGGCTTTGTGAGATTATCATGCACCTTATTCTTTGGAAGACAGCTTCCAAACCACTTCCAAGCATTTGTAAAACAAACATCACCACCCGCCAGCAGGGTTTGCTTTCTTCTGAAATAGCTGTATTTACCAGGAAAACCACAGACTATAAACAAGAGCGCCTGATCAGAGGAGACCTTGAAACCGCTGGGTCACCGTGTCAACACCTAAGGAGGAAAGCAGTTCATCAACTCGGGTCTAGAATGCACTGGAATACACAAGTCGGAAATCAGTCTTCCATCTAAAATATCTTACTAACTCGAAAAAATGTTAAGGATTATGTAGTTTCAAAGAGATGCATGGGACTTCTACATACAAAACAGGACTTTTGATCTTTTTAACACTCAGGAGGGAGAGACCCAACGTAGGAGCACCAGCCTAGCCCTGCATATTTACACTTAAAATAGCATTTTGTCAGGGTAGGGAGTCCATGAGGCTCCCCAACAACACAAGCTATTGACACTGCCCCTGGTTGCCTCCCAGATTTTGAAGAGAAGACCCTATTACTAAAGACACCCCAGCACACAGAATTTAGGAGAATCCAACTGAACTGACCCAGAAGCCTCCTCCTTGAGAACTATCTCTCATAGTTGGGCAAACTGCCAAGGGAGAAAAAGAATCAACAATCCTACCTGTAATGATCTGTCTGTCCCTTTAAGAGACAAGCCACACCCACCTCCTCCCTATCCACTGAGGCAAGCTGATCTTCAGCTTCCAGCCTGAGTTCTTTCTGTCTCTCTTTCTCCAAGAGGCAGCTTCTGTTTTTCCCTTCTCCCCACTTCTCCCCTTCCCCCTTCTTTCTCTCTCTCTCTGGCTCTCTCTCTGACTCTCTCTCTGCTCCTCCCTCTTCTCCCTTTCCCTTCCATAATTCACTAAATAAATATCCAACTTCACTCTGCAGAGCATGCCTACCCATGTCTCTGTTTCTCACCCGATGCATGACTCCCTGCCTAGGACCAGCTGCCTTTGGAGACCTGTGGCATGGTCTTGTGGAATGTCTATCCATCTCAGTCTCTCACCCACCATGTGGCTCCCTGCCTGGAATCCAGCTGCCTTCATGGCCTGCCGTGGTCTCAGGACCCGCTTCCCACTGCCTTCTGCTGCTGGCTCTGGGACCTGCAGTGTTTCTGCTGCTGCACCCCTCGGGGAACCTGCAGCACTTTATTTAAACCCTAACACTCCCTAGCTGCAGAGCCTATAACTACACTGGCAGCTGTCCTGGTAAGCACTCCCCAGTGGTGCAGTAGTGGCGTTGTTATCTTTGGGGTAATCAACACCTGTCAAGTTTGACTTTAGTCCTGTTCTATGAGAGGGAATTCAGGTCTGGTACTCTAAACCTAGCCAACAACAACCAAAGGCTGGAGAGGTCAGAGACCCTAGAGGGAAGCCCACTACCACCATGCCATCTCTCCTTAAACTCACAGTTAAGTGTAGCCCACAACAGCTCACACTATAGAGAAGATGCGCAAAACTAACCCCGACTGACAGACACATCTACAAGGCAACCACTACACCTAAGTCCAGGGAAAACAGCAAGAAGCAGAAAGATCACAAGAGCTAGAAGACCAGGACACCTGCTGCCAGACAGTAGGGGAGCTGCCCCTGAACTCCCAACAACCGGCATAAGGACAACTCTAGCTGCACAAGGGCCAGGCCCCTCCCCCAGGACCTCTAACCGCCAGGTTCCACCCACAGAACCCTCTAATTGCCCCAACTACTGGACCCTGTCCCCACCCTACAGAGGCAGCCACCCTCCTGGTTTCTTCTGAGAGATCTGTTGTGCAGTGTGACTCTGTGGCATTCTTGGTACCTTTCCATCCCAGCTGTGCTAATGTGGATGAACACAAGGCCCCACTCCTAGAAAAACAGCTGAAGTTCAGTAATGGCTGCTGAGAGCAAGAGAGAATTCATTTCTCTAGAATGAGTTCCTGGTAGGTTCTGTAGTCCCAGGTACACTCAACAGGTAAATACCTGGGGATGGGATGTGAGCAATATTAAGGAGAAGGAGATATGAATTTATGAGTTGGGACACAACAGAAGTTGGAGCAGGAAGAGAGATGAAAAATGTAAATGTATGAAAAGCTCAAAAATAACTTAAATTTAAAATAATAATAAGCATGTATGTAACACTCTCCCTCCACTGGACACACATTTATGCATGCTAAGGAGAATGTAAGAACTGAGCCAATTTGACATTTCATAGTATGCCTACCATGGAATTGGAGAGATGGCTCAACGGTTAAGAGCACTTGCTACCCTTGCAGAATAGATCCAGTTCAGTTCCCAGCACCTGAGTGACCTCTTACCTATGGCTGCAGCTCCAGAGGCTCCAACACCCTTTTCTGGCCTCCACAAGCACTCAGAACGCACAACACACACGCGCACGCGTGACATTACAAATAAATCTTTTAAATTTAATTATCTTATTATTTTGTATGAATGGGTGTGCTGCCCACATGTATGTCTGTGTACCACATGAGCACCTGGCATCCTCGGAGTCCAGGAGAAGATGCTGTAGGGCCCTGGAACTGGAGTTGCAGATGGCTGTGAGCTGCATGTGGGTGCTGAGAATCTAACCCAGGTTCTATGGAGGAGCATCCTGTGTCCTTAACCTCTGAGCCATCTCTCCAGCCCCAAAACAAATCTTTTTAAACATGCCTATAGTATGGTAATTTTAGAGGGGCGCTTCAAAATTTATTAAATTTAATTTGTTGCAGCTCCGTCACCTAGCAACTATTAAACCTTTGACCTAAATAAGTCATGGATGGCATATGGCTTGTTTCTCCAAACTGCAACATTCTCTCCAAATTGAAGCATTTGCCCCAGGAGTCCCCTGTATATACAGAAGGTAAATTGAAGCCCAGGTACCAGAAGAAAATTAGAGCCTGGAAGATTCCTTAGGGTTCATCCCAACATTATAAAAAGAATTAAATGGTTGCTGAGGCGGAGACCCTAAGCGGCCAAACTGCAGAAAGAGTGATACTCCCAGGGTCACCTGTGCAGGGATGGATTTTCTGGAGATGTAGCTACTTCTGGGCTTTCCCTACTCCTTGCAAAGAACCTTTCACCCATCCTCCTGTGAGCAGCCCCAGTGAAAACTCACTGGTCCACCAAACTGAACACTAACACAGCAGTTACTTTGTGGACTCCTGTCTGGGGCGAGTGGACATGCTTGCTGCTGTCTCCCCAGTTTGTCCCACAACCATCGGAACAGTTTAAGGTTTGTTTTGAAAAGGGGGGGGGGTTGGGGATTTCTGTTAGAGCAGATAATAAAATTTTATTAAAATATGGTTAGTTAGACGGGATTAAATAATTTAATGGTATAAAGCAATTAGAAAAGCAGGTGGCATACAGTGAGGACTAGGTAAATATTGTTGTTGATGGGTCTTTGCTCATCATGCATTGTTGATTCACTATGATCACCTGCCCCCCACCAGATCTGTGGGGATCGCATCTCTGGTGCACTCAGCAGAACAGTGGGGCTCGCCCAACCTCTCATGGTTCAAGGAGGCATCAGGATGCTGCAGTGCACACCGGTCATTCCCAGGAGATAATAACTGCAGTGAGCAGAGAAAATACTCCTGAGAGCTGTGCCCCTCCCTCAGATCCAAGCCTCCCAAGAGAAGTGCAGTCTCACTAAGGAGCATGGGCTGCACTGAAAGCAGGAAGTAAAACCTCCAGCCTCCCACAACACCTCCACCATGGCTTTATATTTAGCCCTTATCTCTTCCTACCTTGAGTTATAACTATTTGTAAACATCTCTTATCTCCCTCATTAGATTATAAACTCCCTGGGAACCACAGTTTTCTCTGGATAGTGTACTGTGGAGAGACAATCCACGATTGACAGGTGTTGACTGTCTCCAAGACAGTTTAGCAGGGAAGGTCATAAACCCACCACCTTACTGACTGACTGCATGACCTAAGCATGGAATTCCCATGCTAAAGTATGGCACACACTTTGGCAAAACAGGGTGGCGCTAGATCATGTGAGATCACAAACAAAAAGACCATTTTAAGCACTCTAAGCTGAGAATTTCCACATTTGACCCCTTTTTTAAAAAGACTTGTTTTGGAGCAGGAGAGATGGTCCAGCGCCATCTCAAAGTCCTGTTCCTCCTGCAGAGGACCCAGGATCCATTCCCAAAGTCCACCCTGAGTGGCTGACAACCACCTGTAACTCCAGCTCCAAGAGATCCAACACCCTCTTCTGGCCTCTGCAGGCGCTGCACACACACTGCAGACACACGTGGGCAAACCCTCATATACACAAACCTTTACAAAAGAAAAAGATTTGTTCTTAAGTATGCACATTTGTGTGGTCCATGAAGGTCAGAAGAGTATGTCAGGTTCTCTGGAGCCAGAGTTACAAGTAGCTGTGAAACCACTCATGTGTGCTGGGAACCAAACTCAGGCCTTCTACAAGTGGGTCTGACTACCGGGCCAGCCCCCAAAACTCTCTATTGCGGTGTGAGCTATTAAAATGCTCAGATTATAATATTTTAATATTTATTCAGTACTTAGTAGGAATTTAGACCAAAAACTTCACGTGCAGCTTGAAAGGAGACTGTGACACATGAACATACGACATGAGCCTCTGTTTTATTTGCCAGCCGTACATGTGTGTCTGACGTGGCTACATGGCTGCAGCTGCGCACTCCACAGCACACGTGCGGAGGTCAGAGGACAGCTTTCAGGAGTTGGTTCCTGCCTTCAGCCTTGCTGAGTTTGGATCTCTCATTTCTGCACTAATGTGCTCCAGGCTAACCCCTTCATGCTTCCAGGCAATCCTCCTGTCTCTGCCTCTCCCCATAAGAGTGGCGGACACAGCTACCCATCCAGATGATTTTGTTTTGATTTGTTTTATTCTCCAAGACATGGTTTTTCTGTGTAACAGCCCTAGCTGTAACTAGAACTCACTCTGTAGACCAGGTTGGCCCTGAACTCACAGAGATCCACCTGCCTCTGCCTCCCGAGTGCTGGGATTGAAGGTGTGGGCACCACAGTCCTGCCACACTGAGATTTTTATGGGTCCCAGGGATCAAACCAAGGGTGTAAGCCTCTCCAGCAAACATTGTTACTCATGGAGCCATCTTTCTAGCCTCCCCCTGCTTACTTATGGAGCGGTAATTAAACTTAACACTTAAATCTACAACTTAGTCAAAGTTCATGCAGTATTCATCTTTTAGATGCACAGTTCACTGTGAGACTTTCAACAATTTATGAAACTTCCAAAACAGCCCTTTCCTTATCACTCAAAACCACAAGAACCTTCTTTTAATGGACACTAAGTGCTTTAGATTTATTTATTTTATTCTATGTGTATGGGTGCTTTGCCTATGTGTGTATGCCCAGTGCTCATGGTCAGAAGAGGGCATTGGATACCCTAGAACTGGAGTTACAGATGTTTGGGAGAAACCATGTGATTACTGGGAGAAGCCAGTGCTCTTAACCACTGGGGCATCTCTCTAGCACTAGAAAATACACAATTTCTATAATCCTGGGTAGCTTCACGGGAGAAAACCAGGCACGGGAATCCAATTCTCACCCTCAGCCCTTCTCTGAGGTCTCACTGAAGAAAGTAACAAACTCGTGGTTACCCCATTTCCATCACCAGCTGGGAGTTTAGGGATAGGGGACCAGCAGTTATCAGGGTGCCTTCCACAAATGCCCACGACCTACAGTCAAATTGACACCTGTGAATGCTTGAAGGTCATAGTACAGATCCAGGCAGCTGTCGGTCTGAGCAACAAATTACACCAGAGTCGGGTCCACTGAAAAATGCAAGGGAGACATTCCCTTAATCTGCACATATAATCTCCAAGACCGCGATGGTGTCTCCCTAGAATAAACTTAACTGTGTTCAGTCCTTGGTACCTATTAAGTGTCAACCTAACCAACAGGGACCTCGACAGAAAATAACCAAGGCCATATGACGGTCAGAGAATCCCTGAGGAACCTGCAGCTGCGGCATATAAAAGAATTGAAACGGATCAAGACCATAGAAGAAAGAAGCCGCAGATAATCACAAGTCACATGAGACAAATACCTAATGCAGGACGGGTTCAGACTCCCTCGTGGGGCTGTGAACAGGAGGTAGAATTTCCAGGCAAGCAAAGTTCAAAGATCTGGAGGGCGGTGAACCTTGGCTCTGGTTTCAGCTCTGCCTCAAAGGTCAGTGACCTTATGATGGCTGCAAGACCTCATTTCCCGCAGATTTCGGAACTCCAAATCTGGATAGCTGCAATCTCCGAGGACAGACAAAAGAAGCCTAGGAAGCCTGAAGCACGAAGTATCAAACACCCAATATATTAGGCTAGTTGGTTTCAAACCTGAAACAGTTTGTGTTTGTGTGCAAAGAGATGGTGGGCGTTCTGATAATCCCTCAAAGAAGTCCAAACCTGCTCCCTAGCAAGTTTGAGGGCAGCCTGGGAAACCTGAGACCCTGTCTCAAAATAAAAATAAAAAATGATATGAATGCTAAATCTGAAGGACTTCCACACGGCAACTGCTGGGTTGATGGAGGCGGTGAGTGTTTTTTCTGGGTATTCTAACACAGGAGTGCTAGAACTAGAAAAGACTGGTATGTTCAGCAGCATAAAAAGTCAACCACTGGGGCCTGAGGTGAGGGTTCTGTGCTAAAGAGCCTGTCACACATGCTTGAAGAGCAGAATTCAGATCCCCAGCTCCCATGTAAAAAGCTGGGGTGACTGTGTCCATCTGTAACTGGGGACAATTTGCCTCAGGGACAAAAGTCAACCGGGCTATCTGAAATGAGGGGCTCCAGGTTCATAGAGAGGCGCTACCTCAAAGAAGACATTTCAAATTGACTTCTGACTTCACACGCACACACGTACATATGCACATGCACACACGCTTGCATACATGCATGTGCACACATGTACACATTAGTAAGTCTTCATTCGTGTGCCTAAGTGTGTAACCTCCATGAACGAAGGCAAAGGGAAGGTCATGCCTTCAAAACGTCCTCTGTAGTCACCGGAAAGGGAAGCAGGTAGAGACTTTGCTATTGGTCACACCCAAGCCCCCCGATGTTTTGCCACCTGCTTTTTTCATTGCACAGAATAGAAATTCTTCCTTTAAATTCCAGGTCCTGGAGCACCATGACTTATGACCTCTAAACATCTGTTGCTTGCCAAGCGTGGCCCTGTGATACTTGGCGGGTTATGAAACAGGCATGGGTCAACAACTTCACAATCTCAAGAGCTGGAACATTCTAGTCCAAAAAGCACAACAGTGTGGAGAACCTGAGCAGTCAGGGGCCACCGCCTCCCTCCTTGGCCCTCCTGGGGACAGGCTCCCCTGGGGACAGGCTCCCCTGGGGACAGGCTGCTTGGCTTCACCATCATGTCTCTGTCTTCTCGCCCCTAGGGTCACAGGACATGTAAGCCAGCTTCCCTCATGTAGGCGAGTGTCTCCTCCTGCCCGAAAAGGGCCACACAGTGGCTAACACAGATTTTCCAGAAAAAGAAGAAATACAAAAGGGAGATAGGAAGGAAAACACTCTAAAGCCAACGTAACATATAAGTGAAAGTAACTCTCTTCACAGAACACAAGGAATGTGAAATTGTACGTCAAAACACAAGACTAGTAATCACCATGTTGACATCATGGCCTGTGTGGTACAGGGACATGCACATGACCTCTGAGGTATGCGTCCCCAGACTTTAACCCCCAGCCAAGTGAACTGTAAGCAAAACACCACAAAGAGCCAAACCAAAAGAAAGTCAGTAAATGTCTGGCTGTACTCTTCAAAAGTACCAAGGGCAAAAAGCTCTAAAGACTGAAGAAGCACTGCAACCCTGAGATGGGGAAGGACAAGGTGACCAACTACAGCAGGGATCGTGGGAAAAAATGGAAGAGCAGGAAAACAACAGTGTAATCCAAATGAGGTCTAGAGTTTAGTAACCAGCGGCACACACAGCAAATTCTCAGTGTGGACAGATGACGCGTGACCTGCTTCCCATCCCTGTCAGCGGCTGGGTTTGGAGTCACCGAGGAGACTGGGCATGTCTGCGAGTGTGTGACTGAGGAGGGAGACACTGCCTGAATGTGACTTGCCCCAGAACAATAAAGCTGAGAGAGACAGCCAACAGAGGCCCACAGTTCCTTTTCTTTGCTTCCTGACCTGCCCAAATGTGAGCAGGCACCCGACCACTCCCTGCTGCCACAGCCCAAAGCTGCTCCTGCCATCGCGCCTTCCCTGACTCCACAAACCATGAGCCCGAGGAAACCCTTCCTTCCTGGATGGGTTTCTTCTCGGGCATTTGACCACAACAATGCAAAGCCCAGCTGATACACAGTATTTAAGGAAACGGAAGAGGATGGGTTTCTGCTGCACACGCATCTTTATCACAGAACTTTTTTTTTTTTTAAACAGAGAAATCCAGACATGGTGTCACACACCTGTAACCCCAACACTTGGGAGGTGGAGACTAGAGTGTCAAAGTTCAAGGCCGCCCTGAGCTACTCAGCAAATTCAAGGTGACCCTGCCCCACCCAAGACCCTGAATCGGAAAAAAAAAATATCAAAATCAAGTAGGTTGAATAAATCAAACAAGGAATCTGATTAGCAAAGGATCTCGGCTTATGTAACACAAAGCCACTGTTTTCCTTTACAGTATTGCCCTTGAATGATTCCTTCTGGAGCTAACTGTGCAGGAGGCTGTAAGGACCTCTGGAAGTTTGCTTAGCAACAAATTGGTTTTCTCTGCTGACAAGGCAACTGTGATGTCATTGTCCTCCAAGCCAAACCGCCTTCCTCATCAGGTCAGCTGTGCCCGCTTGCAGATCACTGCAGTAGGTGTGACAGGCTGCAGACTGGCGGGCTGCAGACTGGTGGACTTCAGATTGACGGGCTGCAGACTGGCGGGCTGCAGACTGGCGGACTTCAGATTGACAGGCTGCAGACTGATGCCCTGCAGACTGGCGGGCTGCAGACTGGCGGACTTCAGATTGACAGACTTCAGATTGACGGGCTGCAGACTGGCAGACTTCAGATTGATGGGCTGCAGACTGATGCCCTGCAGACTGGCGGGATGCAGGCTGATGTCCTGCAGACTGGTGTCCTGCAGACGCTCCTTCAGAGCAGGAGCTGGTGGGAGGGTCATCGAACCCTTGCCTGAGCAGCCAGCTAGTGCACATATTTCTGTCCTAATGGCACACGGCCCTCAGGGTGTCAGGGAGGGTTTGAGTACACACATGTCTACACAGACACAGAGGAGTCATCCACGCTTGAAGCAGCCCTACCTTGGCAGGACTTTAAGGCACCCACACTCCCACTAGTGACCCCTCCCCATGCTCTGTACATAAGTTCAGTAAACATTGGTTCCCCAGGGAGAGGTCTGGGTTTTCCATTGGAACTTTAGAAGGAAGGGGTAAACATTGCCTAGCCCCTCTCCAAAGGTAAAAGTTGTCATGACATAGCCGCAGGAAACTTCACAATTGTGCATAATTGGAGAAATCATTACTTTGGCCAATTTGGAACTTTAGTTCCAAAAAAGCTAATTTCTCTAGAAATCGGAGGAATTGAGCTGGAGTCACATTGCACTGCTGAACAGGGAAAACTGTTCAAATTAACTAGAGGATGCATATGCCCGACTGAAGGAGAGGAACCGAGAGGTGATGGCTCCTGTCCCTTCACAGCAGCTAAGAAAGGAACAGTGCAGTTCTGGGACTAGCAGAGCAGTCTGGACACGCTGGGCTCGTGAGTCAGCTCTGAGAACCTGCAATGGCTGTTACAGCTGAAGAGGAGGCAGGAGAGAGACAGGCAGTGACAAAGGCGGGCAGAGATGCAATAACAAGCCGCCAAAGGCTGAACAGCAGCCGCATTTGGGAAAGTTTGCTGCTGGCTGCTGGGGAAACCAGCACAGAGTGAGTCAAATTCAGAGACTTGGGCTCTGGCCTCTGCCAGGATGAGACTCCATAAATCATAGAGAAGAGTTGGGGTTTCAGACAATGGGATCTCTGGGTCCTGACAGGAAAGGATATCAGCCTTCTCTAGTGATAGTGGAGAGACAGGGGGTTTGGTTTTAAAGTGGAAGCAGGAACCGAGAGCCAGTCAGTCAGCAGGGTGGTGAGCTAAGTCAGACTACAGGGTAGCCAGGCTCCAGCTCAGAATGATTGACACCTTGAAGCCCTGCCCACTGGATAACAAGGGCCCAGGCATCTGATCTATTTGCCTCTTGGGCACAGAGTTGTTAGCTCTGGCTCTTCAGGTTCTCCAGAGTAACCCACGCTTGCACACAACCTGCTCTGTGGAAAGGGAAAGTCCCCTGAGGACGGGGGAATCTGGGCACCGAAAGTCAGAGCACAAAGACTCAGGACACCCCTGGGAACCAAGTTTGATCTTACGATCTCAGAGAGAGCTTGGCTATCTCAGCCCACGGTATCCAATGGCCATTTTCAGTGGGGAAGAAGGGATCTTCTAGGGTAAAATTCAATGACTAAGAAACAAAAATAAAATGAAAAGAATTCTGCCCCAGAAGAGGGTCGGGTGTAAGGGGTAGAGCATTTAATACTTAATAGAAACTCGTTATGTTTTTATTATAACTTGACTCCATTTGTACAATGACAAAGGCAGCTGCAATGGCCGTCCCTGGGAAAACGGAAAGGCTAACAAACCCTCCCCAGAGGGCATTGTTCTTACTATCCAGCTCAGCTCTCCTGGGACAGTGGCAGATACCCTGGAGGCTCCAGACAGGTGGCCCACTTTAGATGACAATACAGCCCTCAGACAAAGCAGTCAGCTTCTCCCCATTACAAACACCACGTTGTCCCAGTTTGCCTTGTAGACTGTTCTCTCTGGAGCCTTCTAAACAGGACTCCAACAGCACAGGAGACAGAGCAAGAATGATGAAACTGAACTCCAAAAAGCTGAGAAGCTTCCACACTGCAAAGAGAACCGTCAGCAGAACAGACAGAATGGGGGACACTCCGGTTCAGCCACACCCCAGACAGGGAAGTTAAAATTTAGAATATATAAAGAACTGTGTGCTGGCTAGTTTTATGTCCACTTGACAGAAGTTGGGATCATCAGAAGAGGAAGGACCCTCAATTGAGAAGATGGGGCGGTAGACAAGCCTGTAGGATATTTTCTTAATTAGTGACTGATGTGGATGGGCTCAGCCCATTATGGGTGGTGTCATCCCCGGGCTGGTGGTTCGGGATTCTAAAAAAATACAGCTACCATATGAAGCAGCTGTCCGCTCCTGGCTTTCTGTCCAGAGGACTCTATAGCCTCCAGCAGAGATGCTTGGACATCCTTGTTTATTGTTGGTGTGTTCACAATACCCATGAAATGGAGATTCCAGGTACCCATCCGTCAACAGGTGAATGGATGATGAGATGTGGCATATATACACAACGAAATTTTACTCTGTTGTAAACAAAGTAAAATCATGCCTCCATCAGATCAGCCTGTAAGCAAGACCCTGGAGCATTGTCTTAATTAGTAGTTGGTGTGCGAGGGACCAGCCTACTTTCAACAGTGCTACCCCTGGCCAGAGGTGGGCCTGGGCTGTGGAAGAAAGCAGGCTGAGCAAGCCCCGGGCAGCAAGCCGGGAGCAGCCCCCACCATGGCCTCTGCTTCAGCTCCTGCTTTGAATTCCAGCCCTGAATTCCTTCCGTGATGGATGTGGCCAAGAGTTGTGAGCTAAAATAGACCCCTTCCTCCCAAAGATGCTTTCAGTCAAAGCCTGGCAGGTGGTGATGCAAGGCCTGGTCTACAGAGTGAGTTCCAGGACAGCCAGGTGGTTATATAGAGAAAGCCTGGAGAGAGAGAGAAAGAATGGAAGGAAGGAAGGAAGGAAGGAAGGAAGGAAGGAAGGAAGGAAGGAAGGAAGGAAGGAACGAAGGAACCAAGGAACGAAGGAACCAAGGAACCAAGGAAGGAACCAAGGAAGGAACGAAGGAAGGAAGAAAGAAAAGAAACCTAAGCAAGACACCTAGATCACTACCATATGTTCGCTCTTACATGCAGAGCCTAGCTTTTAATGTTTGTATGTTGCTGTAATGTTGTTTTAGTTACTACTTTTTGTTTTCTAAAATGTTCTACAGGTCCCATTAATCCTTTTGCAACAGCCAAATTCTAATCAACCTGCTGCTGCAACTGGAACAGTTGCAGTCAAGAAAACCATGAAGCTGCTTCTAAGAGTTCACTTGGAACGGAGCGCTAAGACACCAGTTAGTCACCTCACGTCTTCACTTGGAACAGAGCGCTAAGACAACAGTTAGTCAGTCACCTTGCGTCGTCTGGGTGTGACTCTAACAGCCACATTCACTCAACACGGGACTTCCATAAAGATAATCTATACGCCACCAGTAAAACACTGTACCATCTACAATAGGACTGCCCCAGGAATCCATGAACAAAGAGCATTTAGTTCTTCTGAACTGGTTTGAGAACGCCATCTTTCATGGTTAATTGCCAGGGTCTCTTGTCAGCACATAGAAGTCACATTGCAAAACAAAACTCAGATAATTGTTCATCACAGACCCCTCAAAGTTCAACAACAACAAAAACCCATAGGGGAGCTGGAAGTGATCTTCTGTGACACACTGAGTATAATTCTAACATTATTACCTAAGACACAAAGTAACCTGCCCTCTTAGGTCACACTGTCTTCATTTTTTTTTTCTTACCTCGGAACTTCTTGGGTGGGTTGGCAAGGTCCCCTGCCTCTGGGTGCACCACGCAGCGGTCGTCCACCAGCCTAGAAGGAAGGAATGTTTACACTGTCAGCATCATCACACTGAGAATCCACACTCCACACAAGGACACCCGGGAAATATTTACAGTTGGAGTACTCGGAAACTGTTGAGAGTACTAGATTCATAAAAAGATCTGGTTGTGGAAAAAACAGGAAGCGTTAAGTGGTAGGGAACCTGTTAGTTCGGCTACGATATGACCTTGACAGCCACCAAGAGTTAAGGGAAATGCCCTGACCCTTAGGATGTGGTGAAATAAGCACTAGCCGATCATCAAGGTTACACACACACACACACACACACACACACACACACACACACACACATATTTAAGATAACAGGCCTAAAATCAGGCCAGCCAGTGTTCCTCCAAGCATGGGGAGGGAGGGGCTCACAAGATCCCACCCTTAACTTGAGAGCTTTTAGCAGATGATAGCTGCTGAGAGCTAGAGTCATTTTTATTCAGAGGTACAGCCAAGCAGGCTGCCCCTGCTGGAGTAGATGGCCCACACTCTTGCACAATTAATGGGAAGCACTAATTGCCTCAGTAGGTAATAGGAGGATGGAATGGCATTGGGCAGAAGACACAGAGACAGACGGACGTGAGGGGAGGAGCTAGGACAGGCTATGATCTAAATATATTGCATTAGTGTATGAAATTGCCAAAGAAAAAATAATTTAATATGTACATGTACATATACACACACCTCTACATACGTACATATAGAAATACAGAGGGCTGAGAGGCTAAGAGCGCTTCCTGCTCTTGTACAAGACCTGGATTTGATTCCCAGCACCTTCATGGTGGCTCACAACTGTTTGTGACTCCAGCTCTGGTTGTGTCAAATCTGACGCCTCTTCTGGCACACTCAGGCTCCTGAACACACATGCACACATACAAACACTCTGTAGCATATACATACACATAAAACGAATAATTTTTAATGGGACACAGCAAAATATTAAGAGTGGTCAGGGGCCAGGTGTGACGGCACATGCCTGTTGGGAATATTATTTTAAAGTGTGTTACTTTTGTTTATGTTGCATTTTTAAAACTCTGTGAAGCTGTGATACTTTGCCTGTCTCAAACACCGGATGGTCTAATAAAGATCTGAATGGCCAGTAGCAATGTAGGAAGGCAAGTGGAGCTGGCAGGCAGAGAGAATAAATCAGAGGAGAAAACTGGGAGAAGGGAGAAGGGGTTCTGGAGAAGTAGCCTGAAAAGGAAGAGGACTTCAGGGGCCAGCCATCCAGCTACACAGCAATGCATGGAGTAAGAGTAAGGTTTAAAGAAGAGAACAGGAAAAACACAGAGGCCAAAGAGTAGATGGGATAGTATAAGTTAAGAAAAGCAGTCAAGAAACAAGCCAAGCTAAGGCTGATCACTTATAAATGTGTGATTCATTTGGGAGCTGGGTGGCGCCCCCCCCAAAAGAGTCCAAAGAGTATAACACCACATTACTATACACAGCTTTAATTCCAGCTGTTGGGAAATAGTATAACACCACATTACTATACACGCCTTTAATTCCAGCTGTTGGGAAACAGAGGTAGGTGGAGCTCTGTGAGCTTGAGGCAAGCCTGGTCTACATAGAGAGTTCCAGGACAGCCAGAGCTACATAACAATACCCCGTCTCCAGAAGAAAAAAATAAAAGCTGTCAGATTAGCCCCTGCTTTTCAGAGCCTCTCACTCGTGTTTAGGTGATTATGTAGGTGTGGCTCTAGGACCCACTCAGGCAGTCAAGCATACGAGCATGAGGTGGTCGTGACACTCAGCTTCCATCCTAACGTTGGTCACCCACCATCCCATAAAAGAAGGGTGTCAGTGCTAAGAGGGCTAAGCCATCAACCGCCATTGCTGACGCGTTCTAAACTCTTCTAGAAGCCCGAGAGCCTGCTTTACTCCCCACAGCGTGCTCTGCTTCAGAAAAGAGCAGGGCACACAGCAGGAGCTCGCTAGAGCCGCCTAAGTTAACAACTCTCTCATGAACTACAAAAACACGTTTTGAACCTATTGAAAGTTTTATGAGTGTTTCTAGGACAATCCCAAGAAGGGGCGGCTGCACAGGGGAGTCTCACTCAGATCGAGTGCCTGACCTCTCCCAGGCCTGGCTGGCAGCATTGCCATAACACCATGAGGATGTGCCAGTTAGATGCATGCGTGGAATCCTCCCAGAGGAAGGTGTGCACGTGGCGGCTAGCCTTCTCGCCCTTTCTCATCCTGGTATTAACCAGAGTCTTCCAAATGCATCATTTCTATTCACTTTGCTGAAAATCACACAAAAGTTTGGTTCCTGGTTTCTTAGTTACCAAAAGAATCTACTTTTTGGACCATCAGATTTTTTCCCCTATGAGATCAGATTTCCATGGGGAAGGGGTGACCAAGCAGTAGCGTGCATGGGTAGAGATATAATCCATGCATATTGATTATGGATACCTATCTATGCACATCATTTATACTGGTTACTACCATGGTTGACACAAGCTGCCGGGCAGGCAGAAGCGCCTGTGGGGTCTTTAGATGGTGCTTTCTTAGAAATGGGAAGTTGAGCCGGATGGTGGTGGCGCACACCTTTAATCTCAGCACTTGGGAGGCAGAGGCAGGTGAATCTCTGTGAGTTCGAGGCCAGCCTGGTCTACAAGAGCTAGTTCCAGGACAGGCACCAAAAGCTACAGAGAAACCCTGTCTCAAAAAAACTAAAAGAAAAAGAAAAAAAAGAAAAGGAAAAGAAATGAGAAGTTGGACTGTGTCAAGAGGGAGCAACCCTAACTACTTCCCAATCTGACTTGAGTTCCTGACATTGAATCGGAAAGCTTTGAGAAGCCATGAGCACATCACAGCGATAGACAGAATGCTGAGAAAGAAAGGACAGGGTCTCTGAGGAGCCAAGACCTGTTTATAATTCAAAACATAACAACAACAACAAAAAAAACAGTCCTACTTAGGACACATAAAAATTACAGAGGTGGCATGACACCCTGCTCACCTCCGTTCCTCCCGGTCTGAGCTGAGGGCCATAGAACTCCTCCCCTAATCCCGGTGCTGAGCAGTCTTAGAGGGAAATGGGGATAAAAGCAATTAGCCAGCTCACAGGGCGTGTCGGTAAAGAGGGCGTGTCGGTAAAGAGGGCGTGTCGGTAAAGAGGGCGTGTCGGTAAAGAGGGCGTGTCGGTAAAGAGGGCGTGTCGGTAAAGAGGGCGTGTCGGTAAAGAGGGTTTGGGCTCCGCTACCCAGAGCCTCGATAAAACCCGAAACCTAAGAAGCTGCCCGGCTCCTGAGAAACTGATCACTTCATCCCAAGAGTTAAAGAAATGGAACTGAGTTTGGAAAGAACCGAAGAGCAGAGGAGTGGGGTGAGCATCAGTCTGTCTACTCTAAGACATACTCAACCAAAGATGTTAAAAAACCCTGCTGGCCGGCCATTGTTACTATGTTAATCTCCGTGAGCGTGGGGGAGCTTTCCATCTTCCAGTGTCTTCTTCAGTTTCCTTCCTCAAAGACTCCAACTTTTTATCACACGGGTCTTTAACTTGATCGGTTAGAGTTACCCCAAGATATTTAATATTATTTGTAAAAGGGGTATGCAAGGATCCCCCTGGAGAGGGGAAATAGAATAGACTCCGCTGGTGGCCTGGGGGCCAGTGGGGTCGGACACAGGAGGGATGAGGTGTTGAGGATGAACGACTGAAATCGGGGGTACTTCAGGGGCGAGTAGAACCCTAGTGCGATGAACTCCATGGAATGTATGAGAGTATCCCTAGCAAAGATTCCTAGTAATGGGGGACACAGAGCCTGAACTGGCCATCTTCTGTAACCAAGCAAGGCCTCAAGTGGAGGGACCGGGACACCAATCCAGCCACAAAACCTTCAACCCTACAGTTTGTCCTGCCTGTAGTGTTCTGGGACCGGAGCCTAGCAGAATCGTCATGAGAGAGGCCAGAGAGACTTCACCTGGCAACTGATGGAGAGGGTGTAGAGTCCACAGCCAAACATTAGGCGGAGATTGGGGAGTCCTGCAGAGGAGGGGGAGGAAGGATTGGAGGAACCAGAGGGGTCAGGGACACCACAGAAACACGGCCCACAGGGCTCGCAGAGATCAGGGAGCCTGAAGGGAGCTGACTGAGGTCCTCTCTATATAAATGTATATGTTATGGCCAAGTAGCTTGGTGTTCTTAGGGGATTCCTAACAGTGGGGCCAGGAGTAGTCTCGGACTCTTTGCACACCCGTGGGACCCTTTTCCTGCTACTGGGTGGCCTCCTCCAGCCCTGATGTGATGGTATGTGCCTGGTCTTATTGTAGCTTGTTATGCCATGCATGGTTAATGTCCCCCGGAGGCCTGCTCTTTTTTGAGGGGAGGTGGAGGGGAAGTGGGTCTGGGGGAAAGGTGAGGTGCAAGGAAGAGAGGAGGGGAGGGGAAAGGAGGGAAGGGAAGGGGAGGGGAAGGAAGGGAAGGGGAGGGGAGGGAAGGGAAAGGAAGGGAGGGGGAAGGGAAGGGGAAAGAAGGGAGGGGAGGGGAAAAGAAGGGAGGGGGGAAGGGAAGGGAAGGGAAGGGGAGGGGAGGGGAAAGGAAGGGAGGGGAGGGGAGGGAAGGGAAGGGAAGGGAGAAGAATTGCAGTCAGGATGTAATATATGAGAGAAAGAACAAAAGCCTAGCAGCCTGGGGCTGGAGCGGTAGCTCCATGACTAAGCACACTGACTGTTAGCAGAGAACTAGGGTTTGATTTACAGCACCCACACACAACTCACATCCCAGGGGACCCGAAGCCCTCTTTTGGGCTCCAAGGGCCCCAGAAACATATGTGGCACACAGATATATATATATACATGCAAACATTCATACATATAAATAACTAAATAAAACTTTTTTAAAAAAATTAAAGTCGAGCATTGTGCACCCTGCTGTTAGCGTGTCTACTCCCAGGTGAACAGTCAGGACGGTGGCTTGCTTGTGATGAGCTCAGGTGAAGGAGGAAAAGTAAGCTGGAGGTGGGGAGGAGGGGTGGGAGAGGAGGAAAAAAGGCAATAGCGAATACATATGGAGATGCCACGAATCCAATACTTTATTTGCTTCTTAGTTAGGGTTACTCGTCCTACCACAGCAGGAATCGAGCTGGGGAGAAAGAGGTAAAAGAGGTTTGTTTATTCGGCTGACACATCCACGTCATAGCCCATCATTGAAAGGAGTCAAGGCAGGAGCCCGAGCGGAACTGATGCAGAGGTCATGGAGGGTGCTACTTACCGGCTTCCTCCCCAGGGCCTGCTCAGCCTGCTTTCTCACAGGGCCACCTGCCCAAGGTTGGCACCACCCATAATGCCCTACAGGCTTGCCTACAGCCCGATCTTATGGAGACTCCCTCCTCTCCAATGGCTCTAGCTTCTGTCAAGGTGACATAAAACCAGTCAGCGCATATGCTAGCCCAAAAACTTAATTTAAGATGAGTGTGTGGGTGCCGAAAACCTCGCTGTTCGGACTAGATGTGTAACACTGCTTACTGAAATGATTTTACGCATTTTATCAGACAGTTGAACATCAGTTCCTATCTGTGACATATTAGAATGACTTGGCTTATAAAACACAGCAATGCACAAGTCCCTATAAATATATAAAACCTAACAGATGATAAAAGATTTCCCTTGTGAACACAGCAGACTCCATGGTTTGCCCATCCTGACCCCATGGCTCAAGTACAGTGTAAATCGACATGCTTAGGGTTTCTGTTTCGTTTTGGTTTTTATTTTTTTTTAAGTTCTCTTAACTTACATGCTCACCGTCCTCAGAGGACTAGGGTCCCCCGTGACGCTAGCACACCTGACACACTGATGTCCAGCTGTGGCACACTCCGAGCTGCTACCTTTCCACACCGCCCCTCTCACTGCCTGTCTCCAACAACAGCGGTGCCAGCCGGGCGGTGGTGGCGCACGCCTTTAATCCCAGCACTTGGGAGGCAGAGGCAGGCAGATCTCTGTGAGTTCGAGACCAGCCTGGTCTACAAGAGCTAGTTCCAGGACAGGCTCCAAAACCACAGAGAAACCCTGTCTCGAAAAAACCAAAAAAAAAAAAAAAAAAAAAAAAAAAAAAAAAAAAAAAAAAAAAAAAAACAATAGCGGTGCCTCCAGACAGCAGAGGCCTGAGTGTAGGAACTGATAGTTCCATGGATCACAGAGGCAAAGAAAACAGAGTGCAGAAGATAAAAATGGGGTTGATGAGACCACAGGAAGAAAGATAAAGCAGCGACCAACGACTAAAGATTGACACTGACTCACCCCCGAGGAAACCATGTATCTGACATCATATATTCTAGACAGGACAACACAAGAGGACCTCCAAAAGCACCCGGCCAGCAAGAGCACCAGGACAGAACAAGGCAGAGCATTAAGGAGCCCAGGAACTTTCCGTCCTGGAAAATCTTCAGAGCCCTGTGGTTGGTGGCAAGGTCTGGAGTCAAGCACCTGCCCCTCCCGTTCATTCCCTTAGCCATGCTGCCGTCCTCACAACAGCTAAGAACATGAGACGCAGCTATCACTTCCTGGCTGAGCAGACATAAAAGGGAGATATTCTGAGAGGAAATAGTTGGCAAGAGAAGTTCCCTGGCCAGAAAAACCTCTGGCAGCTGCACAGCGATTCCCACAGTCATCACAGCACGAGAGGCTACGTGTGTTTCCAGAAAGTTGGACGGGGATGGGGATGGAAGCTGCCTCGTTAAAGCTGAAACAGGTGACTGCTTCTGAGTCAACCCGAGACCGGGGCGCGTCTAGGAAGTGTCAGAAAGGGACGAGCTGTGAAGCCAGATGCTTCCCATCCTCGTGTAGCTCAGCAGTGCCGGCACCAAACTTCCAGCATTTTCCAACAGCTAAATGTAAACACACGTGATCAGAAAGAAAAGGTTGTCATCCCAAGGACACACCTCAGATTGGCGAGGAAGTAATCCAAAGGCATGAAACCCTTTCTAAAGGAAGCTTAGTGAGGTGGCCTCTAACCCCTGGAGGTAAAGGCTGGTAGACCAGGAGTTCAAAGTCAGCCTACTTGGTGGTCCCAAGGATAATCTGAGCTTACTTGCTTACGTTAGACACTGTTTCAAAACAAAACAAAAATTATCTCGTGTTCCTTATGAGCCAAGCCCTGTCCCAGCTTCTGGGGCCACAGTCAAGAGCAGAGGCACACCTGGAGGTCAAGAGGGCTTGAATTTTTTTTTTTTTGAAGTTTTGTAATTCTTAACACAAATTTAACCTTTTGACCTCAATGAAGAGCCAAGAGGGGCCCTCTTTGTTTGGCCCGCACAGCACCGTCACAATTCATCACAGAGCTGGCTACTTTCGTTGGGTTTTCCTCTGGAAGTAAAACCAGCAGCTCAAAGTGGGCTGCCTTGGCCCTGTATAGTGGAGGTCTCAGATGTCAGCGCTTCAGTAGAGGGTACTGAGAAGGCAAGGCAGAAAACTCTTGCAAGCACACATGGGTGTGTGGATATAAAGGAATGGAAGAACTATACCATTCTCTTCCTAAGAGAAGGTCTTTCTGTGGTCTGAAGGCTCATTGCTACCATCTGTACATAGATTTATGCATGCTCATCTTCTGTCTTTATTTGGAAGTCTCCATACCCATATATATATATATATATATATACATATGTGTTTCTTGATTTTTATTTATGTGGGGAGGGGAGCAGAGACTGGTCAGCCCAGGCCATCCTGCCCCCACCTCCCAAGGGCTGGGATTAGAGGCTGCACTACCAAGCCCAGCTCCACGTTATAATTTAATACAACTGAAAAAACCAAGGCACAGCATGGAAAGAGTTAAGAACTCTAAAGGGTCCCAGGCCTGGCCGTGATGAAAGGCCTCTTGGAAGTTATAGAATTCCCCATCCGAGAAAGATAGTTTTAGGAGGACAAGGTGAGGGGCAGCGCCGGCGTCTCTTTGGCCCGAGAGCTTTGCCTACCCTGTCTCTGGAGGGAGCAGCAGTCTCTACCCCTGCTTGTTCCTCTCTGTGCTGGCACCAAACAGATTCCTCTGGTAAGGAAAGAAAACAGGAAACACCACTTTCCCTTCTTTTCAAAACAGCCTCAGGGGAAACACAGAGTCCAGGCTCTTCCTGCATGGCCTCCTAAGTCTGGGCTCCTAAAGGCAAATTCACTTTCAGAGCCAAGGAATCCTTCAGCCACCTGACGCTGAAGATCCAGGATTCCAGGGCACAGGAGAACTACTTTCGATCTTACCAGTTAATTCACTGATAGAAGCAAGCACCTGGCCTTCGCTCTTCTTTATAAGGAGTCTGCCTCCCTAGGAATAACAGCATTTGAATTTGGTGGCTTAATTAAGGTTCCCATCACTGTGATGAAATACCCTGGCCAAAGCTAGCTGGAAAGAGTTTGTTTCCACATCACTGATCTGATGAGGGAAGTCAGGACAGGAACTCAAACAGAGCAGGAACCTGGAGGCAGGAGCTGATGCAGAGGCCATGCAGGGTGCTGCTGACTGGCTTGCTCATCATGGCTTGCTCAGCCTGCTTTCTTATAGAACCCAGGACCACCAGCTCAGGGGTGTCACCCACCCCATCAATCACTAATTAAGAAAGTGCCCTACAGGCTTGCATACAGCCCGATCGTACGGAGGCATTGTCTCATTTGCGGTTCCCTCCTCTCCGTTACAGCTTCTGTCAAGCTGATAGAATCATCTTCTACCTTCTGGAGACGTGAGCAGAAAGCACCATCCCTGGAGACCATTCCGCGCTCTGTAACCAAATCTTGTAATACATGTGCGTATCATTTTATCTGGCCTTCATATTTCCTGGAAGGGAGTGTGGAATTACACACGTGTGTGTTTCATTCTGGCCTCCACCTACAAAGGTGGAAACCATCACCTGTCTTCCTCCAATGGCTCTCTGACGTGTTTCTGAGACAGGTCTCTCACCGCACCTGAAGTTCATCGACTAGGTTAGACTAGCTGGCCATCAAGCCCCAGGATCCTCCTGTGTCCATCTGACACATCCATCAGCCCAGTCCTGAGCTTACAGCTTTAACGAGGGTCCTCATGCCCACATAGGAGGCTTTTTACCCCTAGCCGGCTCTCCAACCCCTCGCATTCCCTTCCTTTCAATGGATTTTTTAGATTTTAATTTAAATACAATTACAGCCTTTTCTCCCTTCCCTTTCTTCCTTCCAGACCCCCAAATCCCTTCCCTCCAACTCCTTCTAAGACACACCACTCCCAAATTGAGAGCCTCTTCTTCTCCAACTTCTAGGATTGCCTATGTATATATGATATCAATGTACAAATATATGAATACAACCAGCCAACCCTGATTCTGTTGTGTGTGTATATGGTTTCAGGGCTGACTTCTTCGTATTGAACAATTAGGGAGCTCAACCCCGGGAAAGGCCCACTCTCTCTCATCAGTCATGGCTGCCTTTACTTCAGTAGATTTTGAACTAATATTATATGTCTTAAAGCTATCTTCTTTGAGCAGCTGTCTTTAAGGTTCCTTGGCCTTATCACTAGGATTTCTCACCAAAATTCTAGTTTAAAAATGGAAAGCCCTCCGTGGTCACCCACATCACAGGCGCTCACCAGGGACAAGCGATTTCACGACAGAATCAACCCTTCTGCTAAATCAATACTTGCAGCCTTCCTCATTTAAGATGTTTTAACTTTGGGCATTGAGTCATAAAATTATCCATAATTATAAATTGAATGAGAAAATACACACAGTAGACGACAGACAAGTCTTCAACCGTGGGCTTGGAAATTGCACGCTAAGGACTTTGTCACCGAAAGGCCACAATCGCAGAAGCTGGTGGCATCTCCCGCCAGGAGGCACAGGAACTAACATAAAGGAGGAGGGGGAAGGGGAGGAGGAGGAGAAGGAAGAAGAAGAAGAAGAAGAAGAAGAAGAAGAAGAAGAAGAAGAAGAAGAAGAAGAAGAAGAAGAAGAAGAAGAAGAAGAAGAAGAAGAAGCAGCAGCTGCTGCCTTTCACTCACTCTGGGCTCGGCGTCACCAACAGAAGTCCCTGTCCTTAATCAATTTCCTTCCGGATCAGCTGGACAGTAACAGTCACAAGAGGGCCATGTCTTCTCTCCTAATGTTCCACTGTTCAGAGTTAAGTTATTGACAGAGCATCCTCAGTTACCCACGCTATGTCAAGTATGAACCATTTACCTGGCCACTCAGCATTTTCTCTTTTTAATTTTCTAAATAGGTTTTTGATGTAGATTTATCTGTGTCTGCTTTGAATACGCACCATGAGCCCACAGAGGCCAGAGGGGGCTTCAGACCCCGTGGAACTTGAGTCAGAGACAGTTGTGAGCTGCCTGGCACAAGCAGGATCCACCAAACCCAGGTCCTATTTATTTATTAAAGCATTTATTTATTTAATTTTTATGGTTTTTGTTTGTTTGCTTGTTTCTCATGATAGGGTCTCTCTGTGTGGCCCTGACTGTCCTAGAACTAGCTCTGTAGATCAGGCTGGCCTCAAAGTCAAAGCAATCTGCCTGCCTCTGCCTCCCAAGTCCTTGTTTTAGAGACATGGGAGCATGTGCACCACCTCCTGGTCCCCAGCACCTGTGAGCCATCTCTCCAGTCCTTAAGTCCTTGATTCTACATTGTGTTTATTAATACAGAAATATATTTGGAAAGCAGAAATAATTAGCTATCTACAAATTAAAATTTTCCTTATTTTTGTTTTAAGTGTGTGAGTGTTTGCCCACATACATGTATATGTAGCATGCATGTGCTAAAAGTACAAAAGAGGGAACTGGATCCCTGAAACTGGACTTACAGGTGGTTGTGAGCTGCCATATGGGTGCTGGGAACCAAACCCAGGTTCTCCGCAAGAAGAGCCTGGGCTCTTAACCGCCGAGCCATCTCTCCAGCCTCTCGCTACAAAACTAAAGAGCGTATGTATCTCAGGCCACTCCTTTCAACTCCACTGCAGCCCCAGCACGCAGAGCATCGCTCCAGTCTCCTTCATTTTCCTGATTAAAGCGAGAAACAAGAGAGGAAATGGGGTACGGCCTTAAGGTTCACTGGTTGTTAAAAATAAAATAAAATAAATAAATACTAAACCAAAACAGAAACTGACTCAGCCGTATCTTCAAAGCCCAGGAGTCAGAGAAGAACAAAAAGAAAATCACACTGTGTCTACGTGTCTAAATCTAGATACCCAGAAATCCAGGGATTGCAACCCCGAGTGAAGGGACGCGGCGCGGCATTTCCTGCAGAACCTTCCAGTCTCTGTCTCAAAGTTCCAAGACTAATTAAAGAAGAAGAGGTCATGAATTTGAGAGGGACAAGGGAGTGGGGAGAGGAGAGGGTAGAAATTATGTAAATTTAGCACTCATGTATGAAATTCTCAAAAAATAGATAATTTTTAAATGTTTTAAAGCTCCAAGTCTGCTAAAGAAAACTTAGGCTACTTTGTAAGGTTTCTGTTCACACTTAGGCTCCCGCAGAGCTGCTGGCACAGGACAGCCCTCTGCCACACTCGTGGAATTCAGATGCCAGGCAGAGAAGAGGTCTGGGTTACTATGAGAAAGGGAGGAAAGACACAGGCAAAGAGAGTGGCCAGGCCCTGCTTCGTAGCACACACACACACACACGCACACACACACACACACACACGCATAAACACACACACACACACACGAGAATTAAATGCTTAATCGACAATATGCTTTTAGACAAACTGTTTCTCAAACTCCACTTTAACAGGGAGGCATCAACATTACTAGTCTAACTACAGCAAACAACTAGGTTCCCTTTGCACCCCGCAGCAGCTGAGTCTCGGAAAACAAACCCTTTCTTCACCAGCTGAAGACAAAGCAGAGACCAGACTTCTCCCAGGGGCTGAGAAGTCAAGTCTCAGACCGCTCACTGTCCCATCAGGAGATGGCCCCCGAACAGAGCCCCAGGCCAGTGACGTGAAGAACTCTAAGAAGGGTAATTAGTGACAGCAAGAGTTTCCTAAGGACCTAGAGAACTCAGCCTTCTGAGTCTAGAGGCTAAGGCGCTGGCAGTGGGTGTGGTGTTACCATTGCTAGCTCAGCACCTGAGTCCCTCCTTCAGGATGGAGACAACTCTTCCCCCACTCCCAGTGATGGCATCCTGTCTGTAACCCATCCTTCTGCCTCAGTGTTAGGCAGTAAGTGTCCAAGTGACTGCAGCGGAGGTCACCGTGTGACTGTATGTACTGTGTATGTACTTGGTTCTCAGGCTCCAGGTGCTCCTCAGATCTGGGAGGGAGAAAAGGAGGAGGAAGGAAGCTCCCAGCATCCCCAGGACCACAGACAAGGGACCTGACTGGGATGAGGCTAACACCCTGGTGCTGTGGTCAGGGGCTCTGAGTTTGGATGTACACTTTCTGTTACTCTCATCACAAATCCTCTTGGCTGAAGATTTGACTGGGATTTTTTCATCCTTGTGCCCCAAAGCCTATCTGACTAATAAGATTAGCGTCTTCAGATATATTCATCCGTTGTCATGACTGGGAGTATGACAGTTTTCAAACCCAATTCTATCACCAGTTAATCTCGGGCTCACCTACCAGTAGCCCTCCTGCTTCAGAGTTTCCTGAAGAATTCGTGGGAGCCAATAGAAAGAGCTGCTCAAAGAGAGGTTTTCAAACAAGACTTTAAAAATGTTTTCACTGGGTCTCACGTACCTCAGGCTAGCCTCAAACTCCCTACATAGCCTGAGCTATCTGAGACTCAATGAAAACATAACCTTGAAAGCATGACCCTCCTGACTGGGACAAACAAGCACTAGCGCCACCGCCACATCCGGTTCACGACCTGCTAGGGAACTAGCCCACGGATGATTCGCCTATGCTCAGTAAGTGCTCTACGCAGCCTAACTTCAGCCTCGGGTCCTTTTTTTTTTTTTTTTTTTTTTTTTTTTTGGTTTTTCGAGACAGGGTTTCTCTGTTAGCTTTGGTGCCTGTCCTGGAACTAGCTCTTGTAGACCAGGCTGGCCTCGAACTCCCAGAGATCCGCCTGCCTCTGCCTCCCGAGTGCTGGGATTAAAGGCGTGCGCCACCACCGCCCGGCTTTCTCGGGTCCTTTTTAAGCATTTTGCCGCCATCACCCATCTATTTTCAATGATTTTTTAACAGTTTTTCTACACTGAGGTCACGTGTATATGTTACATTTCAAGAAAAGAGAAAAGTTATACTTTGAGGCATTTCTAAAGGAAAGTCAAAGCCCAAGTGACCTTCACGGGTAACTCTAAGAGACAGGAGTAAGAACCACCTCATCACCCTCTCAAACCCCCATGATTTTGTCTAAAGTTCACTAGTGTTTCCAAGAGACATATTATAATTGATTATCTGTTAGTTAAAACTTGACACGCTTCTCCCTATATAAATAAATTTGTTTGCAAACTGACTGAGTATCTTACATAAATAAATGGTTCTGTTCATCCCTAATGGTAGCAGATGTTTGATCAGAATTCTCAATTCTTGTCCAAACCAAAGCTCAGAGATATGGTGGGGGTGAAAATATTTACCCTAATGGCTGCAAACAAGTGCATCTTGTCTCAGTAAATAAAACAAAACAGGAGCAAGCCAGATGGCTCAGTGAGTAAAGGCGCTCGTTGTGAAAGTCTGCCTACCAGTGTGCGAGCCCAAACCAGCACAAAGAGAAAAACGACTACACAAAGCTGTTTTCTGACCTCGGCACGTGTGCTCTGTCACACACACCAAGACACACACTAGTTTCAAACAAGAGGATAAAACAATAAATTTAAAATGTTTCCTTTTGTTACTATATATTCTGGTGTGTGGCGGGGGACTATTAGCAAGTAAAAACATTTCACTTTAAAATGTAAGAAAACTTGAAAACATAGGAAATACAGGGTGTGGGTACGTATGCAGCAGTGTGCACACAGCAGGCAAAGTTATCATTTGCTCTCATCCATCCAGGTGTTTAGCAGTGCCTCAGATGGCAATATGCATGAGCCAGGGCTGAAAGATAAACCCAAGCGCTGGCCATTTAGAACTGTACACCAGCGGCATAAGGAAGAAAAAAAAAAGATCACAACCAAAACAAATAATTGATAAGGCAGCGTGACTTTGAACAGCTAAGTAAACACCAGCTCACGATATGGCGCTACTTCCAGCACCCCGGGAGCGTGAGCTCAGCTGCTGCGGAGGGATTCAGGATGGTCCGTTTAAGTGTGATCTGACAAAGACTGAAAAACAGCGTGCACTTATGCCATTGTTCAGGTGCCTGGTGCTATAGGCCTGTTGTACGTGGGCTGATCATCACTGACCTAGCAGGACGAGAAACTTATCTCTTGGCAGGACTGGCATCCCATTTTACAGACAAGGAAATCTAGGAGTCGGGGTTAAAGAACGTCTGAGGGTCACTCTGTGAGAGTAACTGGAGGCACAATTTGAACCAGGCTAGTCTAAGGCAAAAGTCTCGACTACACCTGCAGGACATTAATACAATGTATTTGTATCAATGATACAAACTGATACAAATAGGCATTGATAAAATGTATTTTTTCATGTGTTCTACCCAATGGATGCTGTGCAAGACCCTGGCCACGTAATGACCAAGAGACCAAACTTAGACTCTGTCCCTTTGTTTAAATCTAAAAGGAGAGAAAAAGACAACCCAGTAGTCACAGAAATAGAATCAAGGGCTGGGGAGATGGCTCTACTGGTAAAACGCGTGCAGTGCCATGCAAGCTCAAATATCTGGAAGCCATATAAAAATCCAGGCGGGGCCAGTAATGCCACCACTGGGAAGTTGGAGGCAGGAGAGTACCTGAAATTCACTGGGCAGCTGGTCTAGCCACCAATCACCAAGCTCCAGATACTGTGAGAGACTCCAGCTCACAACCTGAGGAAAAGCACTTGGCATCTACCTCTGGCCTCAACACAAAATCACACCCCGTGCACGTACACACACGTGCACACACAGGAACACGCGCACATGCATACACCACACCAGAGAAAGGAAAAAAATAGAATCAAAATAAAAGTCACAAAACTGTGATACACTGTCCTCACACAGTCTGGAGATCTACAAGTCACAGCTGACGTCTGAATGAAGAACAGATGACAGGCATTGCAGGTAAGAAAGGAAACTGACCAGACAGTGGGAAAAACAGGGGAAACGTCCCGTGACGCTCAGCATGCTCAGGTGTGTGCCGGAGTGAGCATGAGCGCGTGGAACATGGGAAACATGCAGTCGAGCTGAGAGCCGATGACATTTTACCTAGGCGTAAGCAAATGAAAATTTCACTCACATCTGTGTGTTTGGCCTTCAGAGCAATAAAGCCTCAGAAACAGTGGTAGATGTCCGAATTCCTAAGTTTTCCTAGATTTATATAGAGCAGAGGCAGTGTCCCTTTGGTGCCCCTGTGGCAAGCTGTCATGTTATCATGTTATATGTCAGGTTGTCATGTTATATGTCACACACACACATTTCCTTCTTTCCTGACACCCCAGCCTTCTGCTTGGGCACCAGATCAACCCCAACTATTCTAGAGCAAAGCCTGACTGATTTAAGCAAACTCTTTTCCCCGCCTCCTAACAAACCGTCTACAGCTGACACAGAAGAGTGATCTGGCCCTCGGCCACCCATCGTGGCCGCCTTTTCTTAGGTGGATACAGGAGAAACAGGTTTAAGGGCATCTGGAGAATGGATCTATTTCCCAGAGCTCTGGTAACATTTTAACATTTCTAGTATAGCTACAGTAGCCTCATCTCTGTGGTCCAAGATGGTTTCTTCCCACACTCATGTTGCAAACACCTGTTCAGAGAGAGGCTCTAAACCTTTCTTAAAGATACTTCTTTTCCTCTGAAATGTAGTCTGTGGCCATGGCCAGCTGTGGGGGAAAAGGGAGAGGAAGAGAAATGTGGTCTTTATCAAGCCCCAGGTGCCAGAGATAAGGTCAACAGTACACTCGAGGCTCACCTCTGGCCTCCACATGCATGCAGAGACACATACAGATATTTTAAATAATGATGCCTATTATAGCTTCTGTTTTGAAGAAGGTATCTCCAAGGGATGCTAAGCTTTCATTCCTGACTTTTTATTTTTTCCAGTGCTGAGGATCAAACCTAAGGCACAATGTTCTTCAGGAAGTATTTATGAACCAACCTTATGGGTGTCCACGGCCAAAGAAATTATGGCCTGTCAAAATCCCTCTCTGACACTTGACCTAAATGGCTGCTGATTTTGAACCTCTAATAACCTGTAGCGAACTCTCTACACTTCCAACATGGTGGTGCTCTAAAGACCTGAGTGGGTCCCCCGCCAGACACGGAGGCAAGCAAGCTCTTTGCTTCTCCTCAACAACTACCAAGGACTGGCATGTGAACCGGGGAAGAGTCGTGCTGGCAGGAAACAAAGGAGGAGGCAAATAAAATCCTCACTCCTTAGCCCAGGTATGCTTTCTGATGCTTTCATAGGGTGCTTTGACTCTTGGTCTGACTTAAAATGAACGTCTTCTTGGTCTGTCCCTCCGAGTCACTGTGGGACATTCAAGAATGACAAGATCCAATCCCTTCTACTACCTCCTCCACCTGCTGCAGAGAGCCAGACCCGAAACGCTCTCTTAGAAAACACAGGCACAGCCTAAAGTCAGCCTGCAGCACAAATGTTTAAGTGGTCACGTCCCTGATATTAGCCATGACCTTGAATGCTCTCTAAACACGCAAGGCCGGTCTCTGAATCATTAACTTACATTGCTGCATTGCGGTGGGAAACCTGGGCAGCTGATTTTCTTTAAGTTGTTGTCTTTACAAGGTACAAATTTTTGTTGTTGTTTTGGATTGCTTTGGTTTTTCAAGACAGGGTTTCTCTGTGGAACAGTTCTTGCTGTCTTGGAACTCACTCCATAGACCAGGCTGGCCTCAAACTCACAGAGATCCGCCTGCCTCTGGGTCCTGAGTGCTGGAATTAAAGGCGTGTGCTACCATCCTGGTTTACACAGCAAAATATTCTTAAAGCACATTTGAACATCCCAGAAATGTAACAAAACACCCATAATATTAATGTCTTTCATCTCAAACTTAGAATTTTTTGTTTGTTTATTTGTTTGAGACATGTCTCCCTATGTAGTCCTGGCTGTCCTAGAATTTACTCTGTAGACCAGGCTGGCCTCGAGCTCACAAAGATCCTCCTGTCTCTTCCTCCCAAGTGCTAGGATTAAAGGTGTGCACCCCACACCTGGCAAGTCAAATGCTTTTCTAGTATTGAGACATTTTTAAATGTCTCTCACAGAAGGTTATAGCCTGCTAGAACTAGGCAATTAAATAATACTGATTTCATTTTCAAATTGTTTTGCAGTGTGTGCATATCCACATTTTCTTCCTTTCATGTCTCTTTTACATGGATATAATCACTAGTCTGTGTATTGAACTCAAGAGGCTTTAAGAACACCGTACACATGGGCCAAACACATCAATAGATATAATCGAAATTAATTTTTATAAAACACAAAAATTAACTATTTGTTCTCTTTAAATTTAACCTTAAAGATTCAAATGCCTCTCATTCACCATTTATTCTTGAATCTTAAAGTTTACCAAGTGAAACACTTCCTACTATTTTTTCCTTCTGAAGTTGCTCGCCAACACCTGAACTATTCTCTGGGTTTTGTGTCAGGGACTTCTTCCTGGATGAGTTTGAGCACAACGTCTGTCCCTGTGAGAATTATGAATTATCCTCTAAGACAAAGGGCTACTCTTAGTTAAGAATTAGTCTTGGAGGTGATTACAAATTCACTCTTAAAGCTTGTAGAAACAAAACTGAACTTGAAGAATATCAAGTTTTCTTTACGGTGGCTATAGCATACAAACCATGGAAGAAAGGTCACATGCATTACTTTTTCTGATGTAAGTTTTGTCACGTGTTGGCTTTTTAAAGAGCTTCTAACAGCAAGATGGAAGGGCACCAGATACTGTGAGGACTCCCCTACTTTTTAAGCCTGTCTGTGGATCTCAAAGATATCGTAAGAAGAACAATTTACACTTATTTTTCCCCAGGAAGAAGTCGATATGAATCGCCACTTAGCTGCCTTGGAATGCATACATCCCAATATAACACACATTTGTTCAGTTAGTAACGCTATGACATGAGATGAGGCAGTCACCGAAAGACTATTACACCATCTCCTCCATGAGGCACCTGGAGATAGAATTCACAGATAGGAAGGATTCAGAAGTTACCGAGAACGGCAAAGAGGATGTGGACTTGGGCCTGAATGGTACAGCTTTTCTGACATGCAGACGTGCTGGCTGCCTACACTGCGGATGTACTTGCTGCCCCTGGGCTGATGGCAGTATATTATATGTACTATACCACGGTTTACTTCAAAAGGCCCTATGGGTTTACTACGGCTTTCCTTGCCTGCCTACAAGTTGTGGCATTTCATTCAGGTCAAGTTCCTTTTCCGCTGTGGCCCACACTACACTGCCCCAGGAGTAGCAGAAGACAGAGCTGAGCTCGGAGATTTCCTTGCTAGCCGGATCTGGGCATTGCCACTTGCCTTCCTGGGTGTGTTATGTCCTAACTAGATTTTTCTGTTGTGATAAACACCATGAGCAGAAACAGTTCGGGGAGGAAATGGCTTGCTCACATTCACAGGTTAGAGTGAGTCCATCATTGGGGAAATCTGGGCAGGAGTTCAAGGCAGATGCTTGAAGCAGAAACACAGGCCAGGCCACCAGCATAGAGATGGCACAGCCCACAGTGGACTGGGCATTCTTATACCTATTATCAAGTTTTTTAAAAGTCCCCATTGTCATGCTCACAAACCTATCTGATGGTAGCAATTCTTTAATTTAAACTTCTCAGGTGTGTCAAGTTGACATCCAAGATTAGCCATCACAAGTAGTGACTCCTTCCTAACCCAAGTGGAAATGAATTCTATCTGTAATCTAAAAAATTAACATGAGAAACAGAGAACACAGGAACCGCTGGTCCCCGTGCATGTTCACGCTGCTATACAGTGAGACGGTCCCTCTGTCCAGAGCCCCATGGCCACACTTCTCTGCCTCCCTACAGCCGCTGGCCTGGAGTGCTCCCTTCAATTGTCTGAGTTTCTTAAATGTCCTTGAAGGCATTTCCTGCTCCTGAGCTGGCCAGGGATGGTTTCTGTTTATCCCCAACAGAGAGCCTAACACAGCCTGTCATTCAGGGCTCCAGGTTTATCTAGGGGGCAGCAGTCAGAGCAGGTGGCAGACAGTGAGAGCAGGGATGCAGGGGACCCTGGGAACTGTCACACTGGCTCTCAAGACAACTCAGGGCAAGGTTCGCAGATGACTTAACTGAGCACTGAGCATGGCTGGAGCAGGAACTGGGGGCCAAGTCGCTCTCAGAACCCTTGGGGATGAGACAACGGCTGGTTTATACAGGCTAACAGACGACTTCCAGGCTTGTTTAAGGTTGTAGTCTTTAGTTAGATTTTGTTTATTTTTTTTGGTCCTATGGCCTGTTTATATTGAGCCCTGAGGATCCATAGGCACTCTGGGCACAGTGTTCAGCCCTCCTCTCAGCAGGGGGTACTTCACAAACAGCTGCCAGGTCTCCCAGGGGCTTCTCTGGGGCTCCACCCTTAACAACTACTGTATGCAATAAAAGTCCTGCACTTGATAATCAGCACAGAGAGATTATTTTCTGGTGACACTTTAACAGTGACAAGCATCTTACTTCAGATAGGACCTCACTCAGTAACGTGTGTCTGAATTCTAAGAATTTAGATGTGAGCTTAGATTACGCCTGTGTCAACTTCCCCTGCGTTCAGGCGAATCTGTGACCTTGGTCACTCTTTGAAATAGCAAAACCGAGCAGGAAGGAGAGGGGCAGGGGAGCTGTGAGTTAAAAATGATTAAGAATGACTTCAAATCAGGTGTGGTGATGCACACCTATAATTCCAGCACACAAGAGGATGAGTCCAAGTTTAAGGCCAGCCTGCACTATGTATTGCATTCCAGGCCAGCCTGGGCTACAATCTGAAATTCTACCTTAAAATAAAATCATTTTAGATGAGAATTCTTTTTTTTCCAAAGTTTCCAGAGAAGCTGGAGACAGTCACTCGGAGGCAGTTTATAGGGACAACAAGGGCTACGGCAGCCCTGGGGTTGGAGACCTGAGAGAGGGGAGAAGCCTGGGATCCACAGGGTAAGTGCTCTGTCTAAAAGTATCTCTCCTTCCCGGTCAGGCTGTCAGGTCCCAGCATCATCACCACAGGTTGTGAACCCAGCAGACACTACAGTGTCTGGAAGGCGTCAGGATACTCACAGAGGGTCTGAACCAAGCTCACACCTCTCTCCTGGATGAAGCGTGGAAAACGCGTTCAGACTATTCTTCTGTCTCTGCTGCAACAACATCAGAATGTTTGCTTTGTGAGCTTCAGAACTACTCAAATCAATAGCAAATCTTCACTGATTTTTGAGAAATGAAACAAGACAATGTCAAGTATGTGGCAGTGACTGTGGGTGTCACCAGGACACAAATGCCATCTGTCGTGGTAAGCCTGAAAGTTGAGCTCACACTGCAGCTCCTCCTTGAAGCCCCCTCAACCAGGTTGGACCAGTAGAACAGGAAGAAATGTAGCTCTCCCAATTCCTGGCGACATAGTCTCTAGCCTCCTCGTGACATTTGAAAGGAACTACTTAACAGGGCTCTTCCTATCTCCTCTCTGTTGCTAGTTACTAAATCCATCCACCGCTGTTCATTAGACACCTACTAGGCTTCAGAGAGCTCTCACTATGACTTGGAAATTGTCTGGTGCTGGGACTGAAAGGCTTCAAAAGACACAAAAGTACTTGGTGGTTTCTAGTATTGAGAGCAAAGGTGTTGGATGTGTTCGTGTCCCCACAAATCCCGACCAAACGTCAAACTGCAAGTTCTCAAAGGGAAGCCAGGTTTGGTTTGGTTTGGTTTTGAAGACAGGGTTTCTCTGTGTAGCCCTGGCTGTCCTAGAACTCACTCTGTAGATCAGGCTGGCCTTGAACTCACAGAGATCCACCTATCTCTGCCTCCCAAATGCTAGGATTAAAGGCATGTGCCACCATCGCCCAGCCTGGGAAGCCAGCTTTTAAAGATTTACACCATCTCTTGAGCTTGAAAGCCTAGCTTGTCATAAAGGCTCTACAACAATGGGTGAATGAATGAATGGATGAATGGATGGAAGGAAGGAAGGAAGGAAGGAAGGAAGGAAGGAATGAATGAATGAATGAAGAGTAAACAAATGAGCAAATCAACCAATCCACAGGGTACTTCAGTGTTAAGCACTTTATCAGGGCAGTCACATAAACGTGCTTCATGACAACATATTTCCAATTTTATCATTAAGGATATTTTTAATTCTGAACAGTCTGCCATCTTAACCCATTCTCAATCTAAGATGAAGCTCTGTAGACAGGCAATGCTCTAAGTATGTGACCGCTATTCTAACCAATTATTGATTATAATTTGGAGAGCACTCACTGCCCCATTCCAGAAACAGTCAACTAAAACACTTCTGGTTTATTCCAACCACACACCAACAAAACACTGCCACAAACTGAAGTCACAGACACTAGCTCAGTCAGCACCAGTCTCGTGCTTAGCGGGACAATTACTAACACAACCAATGAGCCATGCTCAGAAGTATATGTCTTACCTGCAGAACAAGCCCCGAAAACAAGGCAGACTGCACATTCGCTTAATAAATCAGACATCATAACCGCTCAGCATTTCTGGTCAGACAAGCATTTTCCATGTTTAAAACATTAACAGCAACTAATATCCAAGCTTAAATAATAACCGCGGCTATGTTCCCTAATTTGAGGTTTTCCTCCACTGACTGTGACTGGAAAAATACTTCATTTACATTTTTCAAAGTAAATACTGTTCATTAAGAGTAATAAGAAACTAAAGAATCCTTGGAGACTATAAAGACCCTGTCTCAAAAAATGTATTAATTATTAATTAAGTGAAATTTACAGCTATTGTTTGCCCTGTAGGCCTGTCATATAAATTTATGGTCACACATCTGCCTATGATGGCATGCCCCGTACCTGTGATGTAGTGTGTAGGGTTTAGGTCCATGGTCACACATCTGTCTATGATGGCAGGCCCTGTACCTGTGATGTAGTGTGGGGTTTAGGTCCGTAGTCACACATCTGTCTATGATGGCAGGCCCTGTACCTGTGATGTAGTGTGTGGGTTTAGGTCCGTAGTCACACATCTGTCTATGATGGCAGGCCCTGTACCTGTGATGTAGTGTGTACGGTTTAGGTCCATGGTCACACATCTGTCTATGATGACATGCCCTGTACTTGTGACGTAGTGTGGGTTTAGGTCCATGGTCACACATCTGTCTATGATGACATGCCCTGTACTTGTGATGTAGTGTGTGGGTTTAGGTCCATAGTCACACATCTGTCTATGATGACATGCCCCGTACCTGTGATGTAGCGTGGGGTTTAGGTCTGTAGTCACACATCTGTCTATGATGACATGCCCTGTACTTGTGATATAGTGTGGGGTTTAGGTCCATAGTCACACATCTGTCTATGATGGCAGGCCCTGTACCTGTGACGTAGTGTGGGTTTAGGCCTGTAGTCCTCTGTCTACATTCCCTGTTACTTCCTCACCAGTTACACAGGAACAGTCCCAAGGGAGCAATTGCAGAAGAGCCGCAGAGTTCCTCTGGCCCTGAGAAAAAGAAGCCTGTGATCTCTTCTCTCTCCAGCCAAGTGCTGGGCACGTGAGACACGAAAGGACCTCTGGGTTAATACAGCACCCAGGGCTGGAGAGATTGCTCAGTGGTTAGAGCACTGGCTGCTCTTCCAAAGGATCCAGGTTCAGTTCTCAGAGCTCACCTGGTGGCTCACGACCATCTGAAGCTCCAGTTCCTGATGATCCTGTGCCCTTCTCTGGTCTCTACTGGCACTGGGCAAGCACATGGTGCACGGACACACATACAGCACTCACACATACATATAAATAAATAAATGTAAAATTGTTTTCTCTTTAAAGGTATGTTGAGAAAAGCCAGGATATCTGCATATTTGTAGCAAAGAACAAAGTCCACTGTTTACAGTCCTGCTATGGGAACAATTTTTAAAATTATAATGGGGATGACAGCTAAGAAACCTGCACATCTTTAAATGCCAAAAAAAAAAAAAAAGAGTGCTCCACAGGTTAAAATAAAAAAATCTGGTAGGACATAAAGACTCTTGCTTCCTTCCTAGCACTTGTGAGGCAGAGCTGGGAGAATGACTGTTGATTGGAGGCCAGCCTGAGACCACACAGGGAGACCCTATGTCTACAGCATCAAAAACAAAACGACAGTAAAGAAAGAAAAATTAAACCAAGAAGCAGAAATGCAAGAGGCCATGGCTGGAACAACACAATCTGCATTTTCATGTCCACTCGCGGAGGAATCAGAAGCGGAACCATGTGACACATCTCATGTCCCACACTGAACACGGAACAGCTTAAGAGACGTTGTTAGTTGAACTACCCAAATAAAGCAAGAGATAAAATAAGGACCCTAGTGTTTCTGTCACTCTAAGAGACCACTAGGATTGATTGAGGTCAGAGTGCCAACCGCTGGTCACCTGACAGCTTTCTAAGACCTTAATGTGTAGCTACAACTATGCCTTTAACTGGTCATGGTAGGATAGCAATGGCTGAAATGCACACACACACACACACACACACACACACACACACCCTTTCACTTCCTAATCAGAAACCCTGTGACTGGACAGGGAAGGAAGCACAAGCTGCAGCTGGTTCTACCACCCTGCCACCCTACCACGCCGCTACCCCGCTATCCCAACATCCCGCTACCTCGCTATCCCAGCACCCCGCTACCCCGCTATCCCAGCACCCTGCTACCCTGCCACCGTCCCACCACCCCACCACCCAACAATACACCCCACCCCAACCCTCAGAGCACCTGACTATGGATGCAGTCAAAAATAGGGATTTCTACTAGGAGCTGTGGCATCAACATGGGGAGAGTAGGGCTTATAATAGGAAAAAATGAAAAACCAGATGACCAATTAACTGCAATGGAAACTACACAATGTACTTTCAATCCCTCCTTGCAGAAGAAGAAGAAGAAGAAGAAGAAGAAGAAGAAGAAGAAGAAGAAGAAGAAGGAGGAGGAGGAGGAGGAGGAGGAGGAGGAGGAGGAGGAGGAGGAGGAGGAGGAGGAGGAGGAGGAGGAGGAGGAGGAGGAGGAAGAAGGAAGAAGAAGAAGAAGAAGAAGAAGAAGAAGAAGAAGAAGAAGAAGAAGAAGAAGAAGAAGAAGAAGAAGAAGAAGAAGAAGAAGAAGAAGAAGAAGAGGAGGAGGAGGAGGAGGAGGAGGACAGAGAAAACTATAACTCTAAGAGATCACTAAAAAAAGAAAAAAATCTGTTCATTCTAAATATATACACCATCTAGGATGTAAGGTAGTTTTCCCATTAAGTCAATACAAGGGTATCTTATACAGATTTTTAGATAAAAACTTACATTAAGAAACATCAGTTTGAGTGTGGTGGCACACGCCATTAAAGCCAGCACTCAGAAAGCATAGACAGACCTCTGTGAGTTCTGTGAGTCCAAGGCTAGCCTGATCTACAGGGGAGTTCCAGGACAGCCAGGCCTAAGAAAAACAAAACAAAACAAAACAAACAAACAAAAAAACCCCGCTCTCTCCAAAGTATAACTATCACTCAAAGGAAGCAGGAAGACGCTTGAATATTTGCAGCTGCAGTGTTCAAGGGACTTTACCACCACCCTGAAGGGCCAGTGGGATGGTTAGTGAGCACTAGCCTCCCTCCCTGGGACCTGTCCCACCGCCAGGAAAAAGTGAACTGAACCCCACGTGTATGCTGTGGCACTCACAGAGAGAACTACATTTTCAATCACACTGAGGCTGCCATGCAGAGACACTGATAGGAGCAAGGTCACGTGCTGATTAGCAGCAGGCCCGAGACAACAGACACAAGGAGCAGAAGGTGAGGAAACCCATGGAGAAGGTTCTCCTCTGCCTGTGAGCAGAGATCAGCAGAAGGTGAGGAAACCCATGGAGAAGGTTCTCCTCTGCCTGTGAGCAGAGATCAGCAGCTCGGAGACAAGGAGACACGGCTGTGGCTCCGCTCTGACGGCCCGAAAATCTCTAACAATTACCCTGTGATGAGGAAGGAATAGTTCAACAACCACCTAGGCAAGATGTCACTTGTGAGGCTCCACACACCAGGCCTGCTCTTGCAGAGGACCGGGGTTCAATTCCCAGCACCTACATGGCAGCTCAGAGCCATCTGTAACTCCAGTTCTGGGATTCCAGTGACCTCGTCTGACCTCCACAGGCATGGCACACACGTGCCACACAGACATACATGAGGCAAAACCCCCATACACATAAAATAATAAGATAAAACACTTTTTAAGATATTCCGTTTGGCTTGGGAATACACCCTTCTGGTTCCCCAAGATAAATAAAGCCCTACACATTGAAACCATGCATGAAAAGATCACACTGGCATGAAAGGGGGTGGGTGAAGGGGCACCATGGAGGGGGGGAAAGGGAGAAGAATGGGGAAAGAGAAACGAACAAAAGTGTTGGGAAAACATCACAATGAAGCCTAACTCTTTATAAGCTAATTTAAAAAAAATTTAAAAAAAAATTAACCATGCCTAGCCGCAAACAATAAAAAAGAACCTACAAAATCACAACTGTCCCTGTTTGTCCCCTACAGGCCCCTGTGTCACGGGTGCTGCCCTGATCTCCCGTCACTGCTGGGCAGGGCCAAGGGAAGGCTCTGTCTTAGCTTACTTTCCTGGTGTGGGCTGTAACACTAACCAGAAAGTTACCTGGGTGTACGTGACTTACAGGTTACATCTTCGAGGGAGTCAAGACAAGAGCTCAAGGCAGAAGCCTGGAGGCAAGAACTGAGGCACAAGCCACTGAGACACGCTGTTTACCGGCTGGCTTGTTCTTCCAGGCTTGTCTGACCTGCTTTGTTAAGCTCCCCGGGACCACCTGCCCGGGGTTGAGTCTGCCCAGAGTGGACTGGGTTTTCCCACATAAATCATTAATTAAGAAAATTCCCTACAGACATGTCCATAGACCAATCTGACAGAGGCAATTCTTTAACTGATACTGCCTCTTGCTAGGTGATTGTAGTTTGCCCTAAGGTGACAAAACCTATTCAGTAGAGCCTCTGTTCTCCACATGTGCAGCACACACACATACACACACATGCACACATACACAATGCACACTTACACACACATGCACACATACACACACATGCACACTTATACACATATACATACACACACATGCACACTCATATACACACAATGCACACTTACACACACATACACACATGCACGTGCGCGTGCACACACACAGGGTAGTGAGTCACTGGGAGCACACCCTAACCCTGTCCCCCTGCTCACAGGCACCTGCCATCTATACTATGCCACTGTCATTCCAAAGCAACAGAATCGATAGACTGTAGAAATGAAGCCTCCAAAACTGTGAGGACAAACTAGTTCCCTCCGTGCAACTGAAAATATCAAATATTATTCTATAAAAATAGGACACTGGCTCTATATTCCATGACCTTAATTAAACCATCACAAAATTAAGTGTAATTATTTCTCAGTAGTTGAAACGTCTCACTCCTGAATTTTGAAAAAATTATTTTATAAGACAGAATCCCTAGTTACCAAATTACATATTAATTTTTAAAAATCAATGGGGTGGTTTGCCTTAGAACTTAAGCCTCGTGAGATGTGCCAGGCAGTTTCTGGAAGCATCTTTGAAGTTTCTACATAATCTGCGTATCTCACGTACAACATTGTTTGTATTGACACGACAATTAAAATCTCAGGTTGAACATTATTATATATTGCCCAGATGTGAAAGAAATAGCAGGCTTTTCTAAACGGCAGCAGGTATAAAGACGTCAGTGTTTGTCAGGTAAAATGCCACAGGACCTTCCTACTGTGTCTTACTTCATTAGATTTAAACTCACACAGAACCCACTGAAGTTCACGTCACTGGGCTGGCCTGGAGTCCCCTTTGAACATCATTCACCAAGGGCCAGAAAATTCTATCAGGGGACATTGCAACGACTTCTGTAACCGCCCTCTGAAAGCCTGTTGACAGGGGAGTGCAGGGTCAACCACACTAGCTGCCTGACCTCTGCAGTTCTACGACCTTCCTGAGCCTCGGAGAAGTCCACTTCAAAAGACAGCTATCCAATCAGAGCCGCAAGCTCCACCCAACTGTCTTCGACTTGGACTCTGCCTTGCCAGTCATCTCAACATTATTATCTCGCAACTAGAGAATGACACATTCTGCGAACACATTCTAAAGAAACTTGACTTCCACATCAGCAGCAAGAAAACACTGAGCCCGAGAAGCAGTACTGGCACCACCGAGCAGGCCGCAGTGACAGCACTCACGCTCATGCTTCTGCCTGAAGTTAGCATGTCGAAGGCAGGAGGAGGGTTCTGGCTTTGGACACAAGTGCTCTCTGCTTCTTGAGTTGCTCACTTCTGGTCTCAACAGCGCCTAGAGACAAGGCCACGGCTGTGGAAGCTGACCACCCAACCCTTCTAGTATTTGTTTCCTATGTCACCCACCTGTAACCTTGCCAGGCCAGAAACAGAGTCTGTCCTAGCCCTTGAACTCTTGCCTAGTCTGGGTGGTGCTAGTTACTGCATCAGCTAATTATCTGGTGAATGCGGTCATTACAGCTTTGCCATGCTAAGCACTTTGCCTCTCTTACCTCCTTCCTCCCCGCCCCCTTATGGAGAAACCACTGGGTCCACTTTTACACCGAGGAGATGGAAGCCCAGACAGATTTCCTAACCTGGCTAGGGACAGAAGGTTTGCAAGTCAAAGGGTGGGGATTACAGCCTAAACCTCCTGTTTCTAGAGACCCTCTTGTTAGCTACTAACTGCAAGACACCTTCCATGTCTGCCAAGGCTCAAGAGCAAGTCTGACAGAATTCATCGGCAAAGCCCTATCCTGGACCCAAACTGCACTTGGGGTATGAATTCTCTCAGAACAACTCGACCCAGTGGAAATATGCATAAATTATTCCACACTTCAATCTCAGGAGTAACACAGATGGACAAGATAGGCGGTTAAAACTTCCTTCCTCCCTGAAGTCTGGGGGACATGCGGGAAGAACAGAAACTGCAACTTCCAGGGAAGGCACAGGCAGCAACACTGTCACCAAAAAGATCTCCCTCACAGCCCAGGGGACAGGACTCCAAAATTTAACAGCGAGCAGCCACCAGCCTCAAGTCTCCCGGATTAGACAGTCTAAAGAGCCAGGGTGGTGAAGTAACCCAAAACCACCTGTGTACTAAAATATACCGCAGGGCACAGTTAACTATGCATCGGCACGCACACCGTGTAGGAAATTTCTAGAAATCAGAAAAGGTTCTACTTAACCAGCACGCTGGTTTTCTGTAGGATATACATATGTATTTCCCCGATTCAAACGCCAACTCGAATCTCGAGAGCCTGCCTAACTGTTCACTTCATTAGGCTAAGGGGATGGAAAGAGGAAAAGAAGACACAAGTTCTAGAACCCGGCTGCCCACGAGGCCAGTTCTGGCAAAGCCAAAGGGGTGAGTCTTCCCTTGGCAAGGCCAAAAGGAAATTACTTCAGCGAAGAGGGGCTGGTGATCTCCTTGAGCCGGACAGGCACTTTAGCACTGTGCTTTCCTGGCCAACGCCAGGGACCTCAACCCACCGCTCTTTCCTTTCCAACCGGGCGCTGAGAAGGGCGGTGGGGAAGACAAGGAGAAAACACACATTTTAGTCAAAACAAGGCAGGAGACGCCAGGGAAGACAGCCTCGCGGGGCCTGTCCGGGGCGTGCGAACCACTTCCTCTTCTCGGATGTGTCTCGGGCTGGAGATTACGAAGTTGCTGAGAAGCGCTCGCGGCTTCCTGCGCGCGGGGACCTAGGGAACCCGGGGCTGCCGCAGGCGCAGACCCCGGACACGCCGCGCGGGAGGGACCGGGACCAGGACAGGCTGGCGCTACCCAGTGCGCGTCCTGCTTACCCCAGGGTGCTGATGAAGCCGTTGACCGAGCCCTCCGCGTAGAGGGACACGATGTCCCCAATGTAGAGGAAGCTGGACATTTTGTCAGACATGCTGCTTCACGCTCCTGTGGCCGTCCCCGCTGTCTCCGCTGCGCGCAACGGTGAGCTCAGAAAAGTGGGGTCCAAGAAGTCCGAACGGCTCAGCCTGGCGCGCAGCAGCGAGGCCACTGCTGGGGACACCGCGATGGCCCCGCGCCGCCGTCGCCGCCTCTGCCCTGCCGTAGGTTTCCTGTTCCTGGCGAAGTTCTGTCCTACACCTTCGCTCCTCCTCCCTGGCCCGCGCTCCCTCCGTGGCCCCACAGTGCGCGCCCGGCTCGAGCAGAGCCTCTAGGTCCCCTCGGGGGACTCTCTGGACCAGGTGGCGGTGCCCACGGACCGAGGGGGCGGGGAGGAGCCCCGGGAGGGGGGCGCGCGACCAATCAAGCCTAGGCGGCCGGGGGCGGAGCGGGTCCGGGGCGGGGCCAGCTCCCGGAGGATGGGCCACCCTGAAGCCGCCGGGACAGAGGCTCAGGAACCACGCTGGGCGGCGCTGCAGGGGCGGCAGGGACACTGCCGGCCAGGGACAGGGGCTCTGGGCTCGGAGCGTTCTTGGAGGGGCGGCCCCGGGGTGCACAGCAACAGTCTGGAGGGACTTGGGGAAGGGAGGGAAGACGAGACGGTGAGCTCAGGAGGGACCTAGCTGGACTGGGAAAGGGTACAGTGCAGCCAACGGTAGAGGGGTGGACCCGGAGCACACAGCGACAATCCCTATTTGCGAAAGGTAAGGGACTTGGAGGGGGTTAGAGAACTGCCGACCCAAGGGCTTGAGTGAAACCGGCCTTGAGGGACACCGACTGGGAAGAGGGTGCAGGGAGCCGCTCTGCATGGGGCGGGACCTGGAGCGCAGTGACCCGTCCGGCTGAGATCATGAGCCTGCAAGCACTGGAGGACCGAGGCCACTGTGGTGTTCGCGTGGTGCAGAGGCCAGAAGACCCCTGACGGTGGAAAGCTGGAGTCGGGGTGGATGTATATTTGGGTGGGGAAGTTGTTGTTTGAGAGGAGAAAGGGTTATGGAAGACACACAGATAAAAAAGAGGAGCTAAAGGGAGGCGGGAATGAGGGAGCGCTCCTGTGGAGTGTGTTCTTGGGTCCGGTTTTTCTCAAGTTTATGGTGGGGAAAAAGGATCCAGCAGCCACAGCTGCCGCGGTGACCACCCTGGCGACCGTCAGTAGGTCACCGATGCCAGTGAAGGCTCAGCAGGGCTGAGCTTTGTAACTCCAAGTGAAGGTAACTGTGGGTTCCAGCTGCAGGAGCAGGTGGCAGCCCTTGTAGCCCCGGAGATGGAGGCGGGACACAAGTCGTGGGTGTCCCCTCTGTTGCGTGTCTAACTCTTAGAGCGCCGTTTTAGAAGTGTTTGTCCTACCCTGCAGAAGCGTGGACGAGGTGAACACCGTGGTGACCGTGACACTAGTCACTCAATAAAAAATAAGAAATGCTGCCCAAGCAATCAGTATAGAGCAAGGGATGTGGGAAAGCAGACAGAATGGGCAGGGGCATAAGCCAAACTGCCGCTGACCAAAATGCAGAGTTTACTAGTATCTTTTTGCCTTACAGTTCAAAGATGGCTAGGGCGGAGAGGTGTTTAGGAAGCCTCCAAGGTAGCATAGAACAATCAGGAAAGGGCAGAGTCTCAGTGCGAGACAAAGCCTACCTCTCCTGGACTCAGCAAGAAGCTGACCATTTACGCACTCCCACTGCCTCTCCCCCTCCCCCTCGTTCCACCTGAGCCCACAGAAAACAGGAATTTAGTAAGTTCCCTATCCATGATGGGAGTCACCCTGTCTATGTTCGTGGTGTTAGTGTTGGGAACCCTCCAAAGGTGGGCCCTGAGTCCTAAAGTCTTGAGGTGATTGATGGCCCTGGAATGGAAGTGGCTGTTATTCAGGGCACTTGCATGCTGTGTTCTATGATGGTCCTTGCTACCATCCAACACACGCTTAACAGCTACTGACCTAAATCCCGAAGGCTCCCTAACACAGGCAGGGTGACTTGAACAAAGGAGGTATGAATATTTACACTGACAAACTGATGAAGCCTCAGGCTGGGTTCCCGAGTTCTGGTTCCTAGTGAGATCAGCCTTGACCTGGAGTAGGGTCTCCTAAAAATCAAGAGGTCAGAGGTCCAGGATAGAAGTCCAGTTGCCTAGGGTATGAAACCATCTTCCTGAGGCACCTCTCAACACCTTTCTGCCATCTTCTGTTATTTCTGCACTGTGTCTGTGTGTGTGTACTATGTGGATGTGTCTTTTGTTATTTCTGTACTCTGTGTATGTGTGTTACATGGGTGTGTCTGTCTTTTATGTCTGCACTCTCTGTGTGTGTCTGTGTATGTGTGTTACATGGGTGTGTCTGTCTTTTATCTCTGCACTCTCTGTGTGTCTGTATGTTACATGGATGTGTCTTTTATTATTTTGGTTGTCCGTATGTGTGTGTGTTACACGGGTGTGTCTTTTGTTATTTCTGTACTCTGTTTGTGTGTTACATGTGTGGTGTATACACTGTATATACAACTGTAGAGGCCAGAGTTTGGCATCAGGATGTTTTCCTCAGCTGCTTTTCCACCTTGCTGCTTTGTTGCTGTTGTGTGGGAAGTTTAAGGGGCATTTGTTTGTTTTGAAGCAGGGTCCCTCACTGAACCGGAAGCTTACCATCAGGTAGCTAACTGCCCAGAGAGGCTAAGGGTCATCACATGTCCAAACCCCAGCTACAGGGTTATCTATGCCTGTCATGATGCCCAGCTTTTACATAGGTCCTGGGCCTCAGCCACAGCAAGCACTTCACCCCAGAACCACATCCACGACACCCCAGGCTGGCTCACCGCACTAGAAACATCCTGAGAGTGGTCAGCATCTGACTTGCTCACCCTTCATGGGGTCCTGAGGGCTGGCATGTGGCTCAAGGGCAGAGCACTGACCAAACATGCACAAGGCCCTGGGTTTTAGCTCTAGTACTACAATTTAAATAATGAACTGATAAAATAATATTTTGTGTTTTTCATATTTATTTTTATTTATTCTCTTGGTTTTTTGAGACAGGGTTTCTCTGTACAGCCCTGACTGTCCTAGAACTCACTCTGTAGACCAGGTTGGCCTGGAACTTACAAAGATCCACCTGCCTCTGCCTCCTGAGTGATGGAATTAAAGGCATGTGCCATCACCATCCAGCTAATAAATATTTTATGGTTATTATCTCAAATGAAGAGTAGATGTTAAGAGTACGAGGTTAACCAAATGACAGTCAGTCTCCTGTGCCACTGAAACCATAAATCACTTCAGCAAAAGTGGCAGTCACCAGCCCTAAAAACCTATAGAAGCAATAAACCAGGCAGAGTGTAATATCTGAGACATTTATTCAAGGGATTGAATGTATTAAAAATGAACTTCCTGTAAAGAGTCCAATTCAGCGATCAGTTTGTCAGAGTCATCGAGAATTCGCAAGCTGTCCCCTGTAGCATGAATTCTAATTGGCATTAATAGCAAAACCCAGAGTCAGGTATCTAGGAGGTGAAAACTGAGAGAGGCAGAGCCGCTAGTCCTGACCGCTACAAAATCTCCTCAGACTGAATGCTCAGACTGAGTCCTCAGAATGCATCCGAGCTCGGTCTCCTCCCGCCTCATATTCGTCTCTTTGCCCAGCCATATCCCTCCACTGCTCTAGTGCTGGGATTAAAGGTGTGAGCCACCACTGCCTGGCTGTTTCTCTTTGAGACTGGATCAGTCTCTTGTAGCCCAGGGTGGCCTTAAACTCTGCCTCCCAAGTGCTGGGATTAAAGGTGTGTGCCACCACTGCCTGGCCTCTATGACTAACCAGTGGCATAGCTCTGCACTCTGATATTCAGGCAAGCTTTATTTGTTAGACTACAAACAAAATATCAGTATAGTCCCTTCACTGAATGTGTCGTGAATTGCTTTCCTCTCCTCTTTCCCTTGCAATGAATATAATTTTAAAAATACAGCTGGCTTACTGAGCAGTCTGATTTATGAGGTTCATATAAACTACAGAATTAAAAAGTCATTCTCTTTCAACAATGCTATACCGAATTTACACATTTGACTGCTGAATAAGTCATCAAGGACCGCTTTTGGGCTTTTGGCTTCTTCTTGTTACAATATACCCTAGGAACTGGGGCAATGGCTCAGCTGGTAAACGGACTACCAGACAAGGATAAGGAAATGAGTTTGAATCCCCAGTACCCACATAAAATCGTGGGGATGACAACACATATCTACACTGGGAAAGAAGCAATCAGGAAGACACCAGAGCCAGTCTAGCTGATCTAGGTACAGTAAGATCTAGGTACATCTCAAAACACCAAGGCTGAGAGCACTCAAAGATAGTTTACACTGACTTCTGCCTCATATACACATAAATACACATGTGTGTGTGAACATGGGACGCACACAACACATACGTAGGCACAAGCATGGTGGCACACACCTGCAACTCCAGCGTTTAGGAGGCTGAGGAAGGAGGCTCAGGAGTTCCAGGCCACCCTGTGCTGCATAATGATAAAATTGTCACCACCCTCAGAAAAAAAGGAAGGCAGGAATGCACAACCACACGCGTGTCCCAGTCCCATTTAAAATGCCAACCTTGTCTCCTCTAGGCCTCTTCGGATCAGGGAGTCGGCTCTGAGGCAGGATGCTGTATCAGTGACTTCCACACTGCTATAACTTAAGAATGGAAGGATTGTTTAGGCCCACGGTGCAAGGCTGCAGACCATAATGGTGGGAAAGCCGGGGCAGCAGAAGCACAAGAGGCTGACCCCATGGCATTTACAGTCAGGAAGCGGAGGGACATGAGTCCAGGACTCTGGTCCTGAGATGCACTGTCCACATTCCCTCCTCAGTTACCTGATCTAAAAGCTTCTGCGCAGGCATGCCCAGGGGTTTATATTCTATATTCTACCCCAGGTATTCTATACCCTGTCGGCCATCCATGTTACCCAGTACTAAGCACCACAGATGTAGCGGACTCTTCACACGTTAGCTGCTGGGGCATTGTGATGGGAATTGGAACCCGGGTGGACCAAGAGTCAGGCATGTGATTTACATCCCCTTGGACCTCTGCACACTTGGCCAATGCAGAAGAGTAGCAGTGGCTACTAGCCAGGTGGGTCCCAAATGTGGGTTCTCTGCTTCACACAAAAGTGAGGTCTCAATTGCTACAGAACTCTGCAGCACACAGTTCCCCGAAATGGAGGAGTGGGAGCCAGATAGACTGGCCACTTCCAGGCCCTCTTGAATCTACCCTTAATGCTGCGGATTCTGCTAAGGTTGCCTGCTTTTTACCTTTGGAGATTTGCGTCCTCCTTGTGGTGGCACAGCCTGCTCACAAGACCTGCGCTGAAAAGGTCCCCATGATTGGGGGACATTGTGTTCACAAGACCTGCGCTGAAAAGGTCCCCGTGATTGGGGGACATTGTGTTCACAAGACCTGTACTGAAAAGGTCCCCGTGATTGGGGGGACATTGTGTTCACAAGACCTGTACTAACGAGGTCCCTGTGTTACTGTGCCTGACTAAAACACCTGATTGGTCTATAAAGAGCTGATGGCCAATAGCTTGACAGGAGAGAGATATGGGTGGGGCTGCCAGGCAGAGAGAATAAATAGGAGGAGAAATATAGGGAAGAAAGTCAGGAGCAAGAAAGGGAGAAGGAGAGGAGGATGCCAGGGGCCAGCCACAGAGTAAGAAGGAAAGACAGACATACAAAATAAAGAAAGGTAGAAAGCCCAGAGGCAAAATGCAGAAGAAAAGAAAAGGGATAAGTTAAGAAAAGCTGGCTAGAAACAAGCCAAGCTAAGGCCAAGTAGTCAAAAGTAAGAATAAGATCTGGGAGCTGGATGGCGGGTCCCCAAAGAGTAAAAAAGACCAACTACAGCAGAGCTGTTGGGTAGATTTATGAGGTGTGGCCTTGGTGAGGAAGTGTCGCAGGGGTGAGCTTTGGGGTTTCAAAGTCATGTGCCATTCCCATTCCACTGGCTCTGCTTCCTGATTGGAGTTTGAGATGTAAGCTCTCAGCGTAGATGTGAGCCCTCGTCATACATGTGAACCCTCGTCACACATGTGAACCCTTGCCATAGCTGGGAGCCCTCATCATAGATGTAGTGAGCTCTTCTCATGTTAACATATGAGGAGGCTTCCCGCTCCAACCAGCACGTCTGCCGTGTGCTGCCACGCCGCCTCCACCATTATGGACCTATCCTTCTGGACCATAAGCCCAAACAAACTCTTTCTTCTGTAAGTTGCCTTAGTCGTGCGCGTTTTATCAAAGCAACAGAAACATAACTGATGGATGCCTAGCGGCCATTCTGGGAGTCTTGATAATTTTGAACAAGAGAATGCATTCTTGGTTTGCTCTGCCCCCTGAACATTAAAGTCTTCCCTGGATTCCCGCATCCACCACTCCAGAGAGCGGTGCAGAAACTGCGCCATGGACTCCCTTAGTCCACGGATCTCTCCTCCCAAACCAGCACCAGTGCCCATCTCAGATCTCAAATATCCACCAGTCTGATGTCCCAAGTCACCCGGTACTAGGAGAATGACTGCCAGGCTCTTTCTCTCTGCTTGCTGCCATTATCACTCTGTAAGCTTCCCTCTTCCATGGAGACGGAAAGGCCGTACCACTCCTCAGATGGGGATACGGCTCAGTGATAGAGCGTTTGCCTGGTGCCTGATGCTCTGGATTTGATCTCAGCACTAACTAGAAAGGTACAGTTCCATGAATACACAGTAATTAATTTATAAGCACATGGTTCATTCTCTAATACATATAAAGTATCTAACGTTCTGTAAACTTTTAGACTAAAACCAATGTACACTTTGACCTTTGGATTCAGGCCAGCAAGGGAAATTGAATGGCTACTTGGAAAATATAGCCAACCTCAACCACAATCCGCTCAGGCTCTTCAAGGTAGATCACAACCCTGTGGTCACCACCCCTTCACTCACCCATCACACCCCACTAAGTACAGCTTGAATGGGCTTAGCACAACTTCCTGGTCCCAGCGGGTCCTGAAGAGCCTACTATGGTGTTTTCCAAGACTTCCTGAACAAAAGAGCAAACGGAAAAGCTTGTTAGACATTAGCCTTGTTTGCTCGGGTCCTCAGGTCGGATGTCCGTTGCCTTGGAGTCTGGACGTAGTTTATCCTAGGGCTGTCAAGGCGGCAGAACCTGAGGAGCTGCTTATACTGCATCCACTGTGAGGAAACAGGCATCTAGCGATCAGTTATCTGTCTTATTTCTCTTCAGTCTGAGACTCAGTACCATAGGATAGAGTCGCCACATTCAGAGTGGGTCTCCTCTCCACAGTTAATCTCTGGAAACACCTTAAGCACCCCTGGGTGTGTCTCCTAGGCTCAGGTTGACAGTGAAGAGCTACCACACGGATAAATGTGGGCAGGGCTTGGGAGATGGGGCTCACACATACCTTGACCAGCACATAGGCCTCCCTGCAGACATTACTTGTTCTCAGTGTGTTTGCTGCTGTTGTTTTAATAACCTCAAATACACAAAAGATTTTTCAAAAGAATATATCAAATTCATCAATTTGTATAATTTGCCACATGGGTTTTATGGCTGTCTGCACACCCAGATTAAAGAGGGGCTGGGGGCCAGCAATGCCCACCTCTCTGTTGAACATGGATCAGGGTGGGCTCTGCTCAGCAGCAGCAATGTGCACCTCTCTCCTGAACACGGAACAGGGTGAGCTCTGCACAGCACCAGCAATGCGCACCTCTCCTGAGCATGGAGCTGGATGGGCTCTGCGCAGCAGCAATGTGCACCTCTCTCCTGAACACGGGGCCGGGTGGGCTCTGCGCAGCAGCAATGTGCACCTCTCTCCTGAACACGGGGCCGGGTGGGCTCTGCTCAGCAGCAGCAATGCGCACCTCTCTCCTGAACACGGGGCCGGGTGGGCTCTGCTCAGCAGCAGCAATGCGCACCTCTCTCCTGACCACGGAGCTGGATGGGCTCGGCACAGCAGCCCCAATGTGCCCCTCTCTCCTGAACACGGAGCGGGTGGGCTCTGCTAAGCAGCAGCAATGCGCACCTCTTTCCTTACCACGGAGCTGGATGGGCTCTGCGCAGCAACAATGTGCACCACTCTCCTTACCACGGAGCTGGATGGGCTCCGCACAGCAGCAGCAATGTGCACCTCTCTCCTGAGCACGGAGCGGGTGGGCTCCGCACAGCAGCTCACCCATAGCGCTCAGGTCTTTACAGCTCATCCCTTCTGTATCCTCCATCCAGAAAAGGGATTTTAAACATTATATCCTCTTTTAGAAATATATTTTATTTTATATGTGTGAATGTCTTGCCTGTGTGTATGCCTGGGCACTATAAGCATACCTGGTGGCCCCAGAGGCCAGAGGAAGGCATTGGATCCCCTGGGACTAGAGTTACAGACGTTTGTGAGACACCATATGGGTGCTGAGAATTAAATCCACATCTTCACATGCATAACCTAGATTTAAGGACTTATTTATTTGTTGGGTGTGTGTCTGTGTGTGCGTGCAAAGGACAGAAGAGTGTGGCAGGTTCCCTCCTTGCTCACCCTCTACCTTTTCCTTTTAGGCAAGGTTTCTCCCTGAGGCTGGGGCTCTCTCATTCTCAGCTGGGCTAGAATGAAGCAAGTTCCAGCAAGCTTCCTGTCTCCACCCCTGGCCCCTGGAGCTGGGATTACAGGTGTGTGCAGGAAACCTGTTTGGTTCTGTCGTTGCTGGGATACAAACCCTGGTCCTCAAGATTGCACATAAAATGTTCTTAACCACTGATCCAGAACACAGATTGGAAACTATGCATACTCTACACATGCGTGTGTGTGTGTATCATGAAATTAAAAAGAGGGCTCATGAGAGGGGAGGAAGCAATCTCAAGGGAGGTAGGAAATGGACTATCTGTGATAAGAAAGAAGTTGGAATTTACCTACGGGAAAAAAGGAAACCTGGAGCAGAAGAATGGGGCATGGGAGGGAATGGGGGCCTATGAATGAGAACCAAGTATCGTGACATAAATGTATGATATCACCATAATGAACCCCATCACATTGTAATGATAACCTGGACAGTTAATTTTTAACGGTGAGAAATATTCTCCCACCTAGTTTGTAGGATCACAGTTCTAGACATACTGACACTCCTCAGACTTTCATTTGACCACAGCATCTCGGCCCTGCAAGACCTATCGAGGATGCTGCAGCCAGAAGCACTGTGTTCAGGAGGAACACAAGGTATCAATTTTTGGAATATTGTAAAGCATCATGATCATGGGTGTGTATAGCTCAACAGGAGAGCATTTGTTGAGCATACAGGAGGCCTTGGTTTTGATCGCCAGAGCAGAAGAATGAAGAAGAGGAGAAGGAGGAGCAGGAGAAGGGGAAAAGAATAAACTAGAATTGAGATTCATCAAAATATTAACAAGAATACCAGTTTGCGAATTAACTCTTTGTCAATATTTATGCAAATAGTGAACCCTGGGACCTCATTTTCCCTATGTGGAGAGTGAGCACAATATGATGCCTACAGTAATGGTCTAGATTAGAAAATATGTTTAATGGCTTTGGCATGGCAGACCCTGGCATAAAGCAAGTGCTCAAACAGATGCTAGTTGTTAAGACAATGGGTGTCACAGGTACCTCACAACCAGACCAGATGTCACCACCAGAGCAAAATGCCACTGGTGCCTGAGCCCCTGCCAGCACCCCCTCCAGAGACTTCCTCAACAGCTCTTCCATACACACGCCAGACCATCTGGGAACACGAGCGAGCCCTTGCTAATTGCTGGCGTGTGGGTTCTCTCAGAGACATCTGACCTCCTTTAATCCATGCAAAAGAAATCATTTTTTTAAACAGGCAGACATAACAAAGGAGTATTGTGACACTAAAATAAATAAATAAATAATACATTTAATTTTTTTTAAGGAGGCTAAATAACCACCTACAGATGCCCTATGAGAACACCAACTTCCACAAGCCAAGGCTTTCTATCTTTTCTCAGAATAGAGCACATAAAGCCCACGGAGAGACTGCACTGCTTTGCTTGCATCCCAGGGGAAGGACAGACACGCCTACAAACTCTGTAACATGGACATCAGTGTACACAAAGAATGTCACGTGGCCAGTTAAGGTTCTAACATACCAAGAGAGATTTGCAAAGCATGGTCCCATTTCCAAGATCCCCTGGGGGTCTCTGCACTGACCTCAATTGCTCCTATCAGGATTTGAACCCTGGCCTGACGTCCAGAAGCTCCTCGCTGGCTGATAAAAGCTAACAGGAAGTGAAAGACTTCAGAGAGTCTGCAAAGATGAAAACAGCATGCTGCAAGGAAGAAACTGGATTGTGTCTGTGTGGAACGTTCACGGTAGCAAGCTTTCTTGTCGGACTGTCTTTGGATCCAGCCCCAAAAGAATGACACAGAAACTTATTATTAAGTACGAAAGCTTGGCCTTTAGTCTAGGCTTGTTTCCAACTAGCTCCTATAACTTAAGTAACCCAAATGTTTGTTAATTCCCCATGGGGCTCCTTACCCTCCCACAACAGGTTCACATCTGTTCTCTGAGCCTAGTGCAGTTCACACTCAGTCCACCCACGGGACAACCCACCAATAGCCATGCTGACAAGGGACCTGAGACTTAAGTCATTTTCATGTCACTATGACCAAGTCTATCTGACAGATAGACTTTAATGAGGACAGTCAAGTAAGCAACATGATGTCGTATCTAATCATTTTAAATGTCGGCATGGGAATGTAAACGTGTGTCCTAAGGAAATAAGCTGATGTATCAAAAATACTATCTTCACAGTTACACAGAATTGCTAATAAAGTAAATGGTGAACAACAGCAGATCAGTGTTGGCATGAATCTTAGTCCGCGAGTCTTATGAACATGGCTGGAGGGGTGCTGAGCAGCTAAGAGGGCACACTGCTCTTGCTGAAGTCCCAAGTTCCATTCCCAGTGTCTATAGCAGGCGCGCAAACCACCTTTAACTCCAGCTCCAGGTATCCGTTGCCCTCTATGACCTCTACTAAGATTACACTCCTGTGCACACATCCACACACAGACATCCATACATACACATCATTTCCAAAAGAAAATGTAATAATAATTATTTATAGGATGACAACCAGGTGTGACGGCACACATCTTTAATCCCAGCACTCAGGAGGCTGAGGCAGGTGAATTTCAGTGAGTTCAAGGCCAGCCTGGTCTACAGAGTGAGCTCCAAGACAGGCAGGGCTACACAGAGAAACCCTGCCTCAAAAAACATGAGTAAAATATAAAAAGAGCAAAATAATATTCCTATGATGCTTTATGCAGTTGCTGTGATGTATTAGTTAGGCAGAACAGCACACACCTCTAATCCCAGCGCTCGGGAGGCTGAGGCGGGAGAAGCACAGACTGAGGGCAGCCGTGTGTGAAAACAAGAGATGGAAAAGGAGACGGGCATGATTGAAATGACAGGCGCCTTCTCTGCTTTCTTAGTCCGATAGAGTGTTATTTTAAATGAAAACATAGAATCATATAGTGATAAACGACATTTGCTCTTAGGAAACTGTAGCCAAAGGGAAATTACGTGACAGATGTTGTCAAAGACCTAATAATGACACGGTAGACTGAAGGCAAGGCCGAGGAGAGAATGATGGAGGAAGGTCATTGGTTAAGTTATAAAGAAACTGCTTGGCTTCACAGGTTAAAACATAGGTGGGAGGAGTAAACAGAACAGAATGCTGGGAGGAAGAGGAAGTGAGCTCAGAGGCCATGCTCCCCTCTCCTGGGCAGACGCACACGATGAAGCAAGCCGCCAGGTCAGACATGCTGAATCTTTCCCGGTAAGACTGATGCTACACAGATTATTAGAGATGGGTTGATCGGGATATGAGAATTAGCCTGTAAGGGCTAGAGCTAATGGGCCAAGCAGTGTTTAAAAGAATACAATTTGTGTGTTGTTATTTCTGGTGTGAAGCTAGCCGTGCGGGAGCCAGGCGGGACGAAAGGCAGGCCTGCAGCTCCTACTACAGAATGCTAGCCAGGCAACCAGGAGTTGGGGCGGCAGGAACGCAACCCGCAGCTCTTACAACAAGAGAACAGTGAGCAGAACGCACGGCCAGAGCCTGGAGACGGTCTCTCGTGTTTTCACGGATCTTTTCCAACTGTGGCATATTGTAAGAAACTGCTGGTTCAGCTTCTAGAGTGCTTGTCTAATATGCCAAGCCCTAAGTTCAGCCTCTGCAGCTGCATAAAACTGGATGTACATCTGTAAACCCAGCACTCAGGAAGTAGAAGTCAGAGGATTATGAATTCAAGATGACCCTTAGCTACAGAGCAAGCTCAAGAATGGCTCTAGTCATATGTGAGAACCTGTATCAACAAACAAAGACTGGGCAAGGGAGGTGAGGACAGAGCCTCTCATTCTCCACAGTGAGACACGGCATAGCCAGTTGGGAGGCAGTGGCCTCCCCACCATTCACCTTCTGGGCGGCAACAAAACACCATGACCGAAAAGCAAGTTGGGGAGGAAAGGGTGTATTTGTTTTACACTTCAGCATTGCTGTTCATCACTGAACGAAGTCAGGGACAGGAACTCAAACAGGACAGGATCCCAGAGGCAGGAGCTGATGCAGAGGCCCCGCTTACTGGCTTGCTTCCCTTGGCCTGCTCAACTCACCTTCTTATAGAACCCAGGACCAGCAGCCCAGGGATGGCACCACCCACCGTGGGCTGGGCCCTCCCACATGGATGGCTAAATGAGAAAAAGTCCTACAGCTGGATCTCAAGGGGGCTTTTCCTCAGCCGAGGCTCCTTCCTCTGATGACTCTGTGCCAAGTTAACTCACCACCCAGCCAGCACAGCCAGTATCTCATCTCTCAGGACATCTCGATGGAAAACGTGTGTATTAGAAATTCATGAAGCCTGTTAGGACTGGAATCCACCCATCTTGGCAGAAGCTGACGAGGTTGGAATGCAGCCCTTCGTGACAGCCTTATCAGGGCTTGGGGCCTGCCTGCCTGTTTGGAGGCACGGTGTTCCAGGAGAGGGCTGCTACTGAGCCACAGTGTTGGCCTTAGTTACAGCATCAGATTAAGCAGAGATTTGGCGTCCTTTATATTATAATCTCGGTTCATCAAACTAGAGAAGGTATTGTATTTAACAGTCCTAGCAATAAATGACAGAATGCTGACAGAGATAAAATGCTGATCTCTTTTAGATAGGAACTGTCTATAGATCATAGGCAAATATATGGACCTCAACTCAGCTCCCAAACGCTCCCAAATTCACCCATCTGCTCTCAACGATGAACGTCACAAGATCCAGGATCTTTCCTGTTAGAAAGGTCTACAGCGGAGAAAACAAAAGCGTCCTTTAAAAGTCAGGTCTTCAGAGCTGCTTCACAGACTTTTGTTTCCCTCAAGGGGAAGTCACCTGCCTCGGATGTCACCTCCACTCGGAGCTGTCTGTACAGGGAGACCACAGGACACAAGGTTTTAATACACACGTCCTCTCGGACCACCCAAGAGCCTGTCTGTGCGGCAGAACCGCTGAGACACTGCCAAAACAACGTGGCAAGGGACACAGGAATAGGTGGGCGCAGGAGACTGCAGAATGGTCTCCAGAAAAGCATGCTGCTCCTACTGCAAGCCACCACGCTCCATGACACTTACTGTTGCCTCTCTATCAGTCAGTCGTCTTGTTGCTACGACAAAACACCTGACAAATGTAATTTGAGGAAGGAAGGATCTAGTGTGGTTTCAGGTTGAAGGGTGCAGTGGTGGAGAAGGCACGGCGGCACGGTGCACGATGACAGGGTGCCACGGCGGCGGGGTGCACGATGACGGGTGCACAGCGACGGGGCACACGGTGACGGGGTGCACGATAACAGGGCGCACGGCGACGGGGCTCACGATGACGAGGTGCACGTGACGGGGCGCAAGGCGCACGGCGGCAGGATGCACGGCGGAAGGGTGCACGGCGACGGGGCGCATGGTGGAGAAATAGCTGGCCTTTAAGCAGAGCGGTGTGAATTCTTTTCTGCTTTCCTTCTTCTCTTTATGAGACTGGCACCCCCAGTCTGTGGAATGGTGCTGCCCAGGTTTAAGATGAGTCTTCCATCTCCTTTAACCTGGTGCAGAAACTCCTACACAGATGTCCACAACTTGGAATCCTTGGTGCGTCCAGATCCTACCATGGTAACATTCCATACCAACCACACAACCTCCTAAGCTTCTATAATTTATACAACATCCTATAATTTCCTCCTACTTCTGATGCATAGAATCACTGAGGGGTCAGTAAGATGGCTCAAGCTGCTTTCATCAAGGCCAGCGACCTGAGCTCAATCCCCGGGACCATAGACGGAAAGACCCGACTCACACAGCTGTCCTCTGGCCTCCACACGCATACCACGGCATGCACATGCAAATAAAGAAATGCAATAAAATTTTAAGCTAATGAAAAGGTATCCCTGTCACGTTTATAAAAACAAAAGAACCGTTTATATACACCATGCCCGACACATCTAGGCAAACACATATTTGTGTAAAGACCCACCGTGTTGGTTTTTTGGCAGCCATATTACCAACCTACATAAAGTTTACACGGTATGCTCACAGTTTAAAATTATTTGGTTTTAAGGTATTACTATTTTCTTCTAACAACATTAAGCTATGTTGTTTAGCTATACAAACGTTAGTTGTTTACCTTTGCTGTACTCTGTTCAACTTATTCTTAGGCAAAATATGGAAAAACAGGAAGAGATGTCTCAGAGATATGATTCTCTAGCCCTCACCCCTGCCACATGGTCTACCAAACCTTGCCTCCCTCCCTCGTGATTCCATCAGCATGGCTCTGATCAATCACACTTGCACCTCCGATAGCCACTCGTTTCTTCCTTCCAAATGACGGGAGTGCAGCTTTCTCTCTCCCCAGCCCCCAACTGGATGTCACAGTTTGGATGTGAAATGCTCCCTCATCCCATGTGTTTGAACATTTATTTAGTCTGCAGCAGCTGGTGCTTCAGGGAGCAAGTGGGGTCTAGCAATGGAAGAGGGCATCTGGGGGTCAGCCTTGCTGTTTATAGCCTTGCTGGTGTCCTAGCTCCTCTCTGATTTCTGGTTTATCAAGACATAGCAGACTCTCTGGCAAGCTTTCTCTGCCATGACGGATTGTAAGCCTGAAAACCATGAGCCAAACAAAACCCCCCTTAAGTTGTCTTTGCTCGTTACTCTGTCTCCTGACAAGAAAAACAACCACCACGCAGAACCTCCCTGGTGTTACTCTTAGCTTACTTGTTTCTCTTTTTCATTCACAACTAAATCAATTTGTAACCAATGAGCTCTTGACCTGGAAACAAAACTAAAGACGCCTTCATCTCTCCAATGGCTCTCTGGTAAAGCAAAGAAACAGGAGTGGTTAAATGCTTTAAGCTGCAGCTGATTGAAGAAATGGGATGGACTGTGGTCACTGTATGCACTCGGCAAATATTTACTGAGCATCTTGGATGTGCCAAGCACCCTAAGGGACATTTATATGAGAGTGAAGATGAAGTTATATGTACTTACAAGGAGCTTGGCCTACCTACCTAACACCTAGAAAAAACAGTTTTGGAAGCCATGCACAATAGAGCATTGAGAAAAAAGAAGCTACCATTGTGTGAGGCATGGCTAAGGTAATGTCAATCCATCTTACATGAAGACTGGTTTCCACAATCAGAACTCAGGTGTAAACTGAATGTTTTTAAACTGCCTTGTATGCCTTAGAATGGCATCAGGACATGTAAGACAGGCATAGAGCCTCTGAAGGAGGATCGCGCCAGTGAGAGGAGGCAAACCTCCCCGCTACCAAACAAAATGCTAAACTCTAAATTCAACACTTTCCGCTTCACAGGAAAAATTAAGCCCCTGGATTTCTCGTATTCCTCTCATTGCTGTACGTATAATGATCCCTGCCCTCGAAAACACACGTATAAACAAACTTATTGTCCATCCCACTGTGTGTTGCTGACAAAACGCATGACGAGTGTTTTGTAACAAAGAGATTCCTAGTTAGCTCAGTTTTTAAGCCAGAGGTTCAAGATCTGAGGCTCCATCTATGTGGCTACTAGAGAGGACGAGTTTGGCTGCATCCCAGCATGGAGAGAATCAGAAAGAAAAGGAGGACCGATGCAAATAAGGCTAAGCTTAAAGGGAACCCACTGTTGGACAACGCACTCACAGGGACTAACTCAGCCCTGGTGACTCAACCGCCTCCTGCTAGAGACCACCTCCCACTCGGCTCCACCTCCCACTAGGGACCACCTACTACTAGGGACCACCTCCTACTAGGCTCCACCTCCCACTAGGTACCACCTCCCACTAGGCTCCACCTCCCACTAGGCTCCACCTTCCACTAGGCTCCACCCCCACTAGGCTCCACCTCCCACTAGGGTCCACCTCTCCAAGTCCCTGCTCCCTCTCAGCATCACCACACTGGAGAGCAAGTACGTGGGTCTCTAGAGAACAAACCACATCCAAACTACAACACTTATATTTAAAGATATCTATTAAGTATGTAGAACATCAAGCATAGGAAGGCTGTATAGATGAGGTTCTTTTAGAATTCAGGAGTGTCAGATATTTTCCCACTTAAAAAAAAAAAGTTAAAATGCTAAAGAAACTAAAAAACTTACTAATAATGTTTAGCATTTCTGTGGACAATATTTTACTTACAGAAATGTAATACGCTTATTGTTTGTTTCTATTACTTATCCCCAAGTCAAATGAGTGTTTACTGTGTTCATCCTGTGTGGGTACATTTTTATAATTGTTATTATTTGGGTTAGGTATCCTTAATAAATATGCTTTATGAATTCTAAAACAGACAAAATCGTGAAATATTTAAAGCTATAGAAACAATAATGCCACTTGGTATATGTGGAGGGGGGACAGAAGGACCATGAGTTCAAAGCCAAATGTTACATAATTGGAAAACAGTTCAACTATTTTCAGACCCTGTCTCAAATAAGAAGACAAAAGAAAGGAAGAAAGAAAGAAAGAAAGAAAGAAGAAGAAGGGAGGGAGGGAGAGAGGGAGAAGGAAGGAAACAAAGAAATAAAGGAGAAAGGGGGAGAGAGCTCACAGAGCAGAGAAAGGAAGAGAATGTTTAAGTTTTCCATTCTGTAGTTTGTTTTCACTCACATTTTAAGCAGTTGCCACTGAAAGGCACAGTGGTTGGCCTCCCACTTTTTAAGGACAGTGGCTGTTAATCTGGACAATAAGAATGCAGAGTAGGAAGTGACCATAATCATCAAATTAACAAGCCTCACATACTGTCACTTACAGGTTCTTCATGATACTCTTTCTATGATTAGCTTATCTAATTATTCTTTACCAATAAAAACTCGGGAGTCAAATATAGGGTAAGAACCTAAATGATCAGAGAAGCAGAGGAGAAGTGACCAGTGACCTCCTCTTTCTTTTTCCTCCATTCAAAAAGGCCCACCCTCTCTAAAACCTGCCCTGCTACTTCCTGCCACTCTATCTGTCCTCAGTCCTCCAAAATCTCTATGGTTAATGTTAGTCCGCTAGTTGCTAGCTCTGCCCTCTGATACAAAGCAAATTTTATTGAGTTTTAGGAGCGTCAGAACACAATCAAAATATCACGCATTTCTTTCTTCCTTTTTCAAGTATGTGGGTTCAAGTGCGCGTGTGCGTGTGTGTGCATGTGTGTGTGTGTGTGTGTGTGTGTGTGTGTGTGTAGGTGCCCACAGAGGCCAGAAAATGAATTCTGTGAGCTGGAGTTACAGGTACTTGTGAGCTACACATGGATGCTGAAGGCTAAATCCAGATCTGCAGAAACAGCCAGTGCTCTAACCACTGAACCACGGCCCCAGCCCTTACTGGAGAGATGGTAATTTTCAACTAGTACCTCACAACGTCTTCAGAGATAGAGGCTTAATTCTCTCAGTGTTACTATTAAGTATCGCTCTTAAGATGACCACCAAGAACAGCTCTGTGACTCCTCACCTGTGAGTGTTTTGGATTTTCAGAATTATTTTATATTCAGAGAACCACATGTCAGTAGTTAGCATGAAGAGAGGGGGGACACTGACACAGTCGCCTGAAAACAGGGTAGATAACAGTAGGTGATTATGTGACTGAATCCAGAGTTTATTCTACAGTGACAGTTCTCAAAACATAAAATTACACCACATCGTTTATTCTCAGTCTCCCGGTGTTGACTGACAGCATCCAACAGACTGCAGCTGCAACTGAGAACACTCACATTCCAGATCCATCTTTTCTTTGAGCTAACAAAGAAAGAAAGATGATAGATAGATAGATAGATAGATAGATAGATAGATAGATAGATAGATAATAGATAGATAATAGATAGATAGATAGATAGATAGATAATAGATAGATGATAGATAGATAGATAGATAGATAGATAGATAGATAGATAGATAGATAGATGATAGATAGATGATAGATAGATAGATAGATAGATAGATAGATAGATAGATAGATAGATAGATAGATAGATAGATAGATAGATAGATGATAGATAGATAGATAGATAGATGATAGATAGATAGATAGATAGATAGATAGATAGATAGATAGATAGATAGATAGATAGACAGGGTTTCTCCTGGAACTCACTATGCAGACCTTGAACTCACAGAGATCCCCCTGCCTCTGCCTCACAAATGCTGGGATTAAGGGTGTGTGCCACTACCTTCTGGATACAAAGAACTTTCTTAAATTAGACTTTTATTAGCAGAAATCATTGTTCTCTATTTGGTACAATTCTGAAGGCTACATTGTTATGTATTATGTAAATCTAAAGGAGGCTACCAGACAAATCAGTGACAAATTTTATAAATTTGGCAGATACTCCACAGTGGTAGCATCCGCTCACAATGACAGGTTTTCCGAGTCTTACTTCCCCTACCATTTGACTACTCCACATGAACTTGAAGTGTCTTCTGCATCAGCTCCCTTGGCAGTTCATGCTGCAGATGCAGTCTGGGAAGAGGGGTTGTTTCTAACAGAAATGAAAGATGATTGTGAACTTCATATAACTCAATTCTGTTTAAGAGAAGGGCTCGCTCCAGGAAGAAAGGAAGAAGGGAAGGAGGGAGGGAGGGAAAGAAGGAAGGAAGTGAGGAAGAAAGGAAAGAAGGAAGGGAGGGAGGGAGGGAAGGAAGGAAGGTAAGAAGGAAGGAAGGAGAGGGAAAGGGAAGAAAGGAAAGAAGGAAGGGCTTACTCAGTAGAATGTCCACATCATAGCAATGATATGGTGTTTATATCTATACATAATTTCCAACTAACATTTTTAAATTATTTCATACATGAAGAAAGTAAAACCTATAATAACCATGTAGATGTTTTTCTTAATGTTTACCAAAATGCAAACGAGTTGAACAAATGGGAACCCCTCTCTGGAGGATTCAGGATCCATTGAAACAGCCGCACTCTTGAGTTTAAGCTTTGTGCTCTTGTTTATATTTCTGTTTTGTTGTTTTGTTTTGAGCCCAATTTTCCTATTGATTTTGCAAACGGAACACTCCCAAACTGGAAAATATCTCCACACCTAGATGACTATCATTTTTTTCCATTTTTTACAAATAGAAAAAACAGCAAAGAATCATTTAAATGAGGTGACTCATGCAGAAACCCTCCCCTCCCCACCCTCTCCTCTCACCATGGCACCAGATGTCAATCTACGGCTGAGCGTAGTAATCTTCCTTCACTGGAGAGCTTGTGTGGGGCAGGACCAAAGGTCATCAGTGTCTGTCCATCACAGCATGCTGTAAAGTGTTCTTATTTTATCATTAGCTAATCTCTTACTCTGCCTAGTCTCTAACCTAAACTGTGCCGTGGGTGTGTATGCATAAGAAAGCACAACACAGTTAGCACTGGGTTCTGTAATATTCACAGTTTCGGGGACTTTGGACCACATTCCCCATCAGTAAAGAAGGGCTACATAAACCCTGTTTGTAATAACTCTGCCTAGTTTCAGATGACATACAAAAATATCATACTACAAGTTCTTGTCAGATAGGTCTTTCACTTCTTTGGTTAGTGCTACTCCAAGATAGTTTATGTTATTTGTGGCTATTATGAAAGGTGATGTTTCTCTGATTTCCCTCTCAGCTTCTTTATCATTTGTATATAGGAGGGCTACTGATTTTTTTTAGTTGATCTTGTAAACTGCCACATCACTGAAGGAGTTTCCTGGTAGAGTTATTGGGGTCACTTATATATACTAACATATAATATGCAAATAATAAAAGTTTGACTTCTTCGTTTCCAATCTGAATCCCCTCGATCTCTTTCTGTTGTCTTATTGCTATAGCCAAAACTTCAAGAACTATGTTGAAGAGATATGGAGATAGTGGACAGCCTTGTCTTGTTCCTGATTTTAGTGGAATTGCTTTGAGTTTCTCTCCATTTAATTTGACATTGGCTGCCAGCTTGCTGTTTATTGCTTTTATTATGTTTAGATATGTTCCTTGTATTCCTGATCTCTCCAAGACCTCTATCATGAAGGGGGATTGAATTTTGTCAAATGATTTTTCAGCATCTAATGAAATGATCATCTGTTTTTTTTTTCTTTCAGTTTATTTATATGATGGATTACAATGACAGATTTTCACATGTTGAACCAGCTCTGCATCTTTCTGATGAAGCCTACTTGATCATGGTGGATGATTTTTTTGATGTATTATTGGATTTGGTTTGCCAGTATTTTATTGAGTATTTTTGCATCCATGTTCATGAGTGAGATTAGTCTGTAATTCTCTTTCTTGGTTGAGTCTCTGTGTAGTTTTGGTATCAAGGTAACTATAGACTCATAAAAAGAGTCTGGCGATGTTCCTTCTGTTTCTATCATGTGGAACACTATGAGGAGTCAGGTATTAGCTCGTCATGAAAGAAGAGGTTCTGGTAGAATTCTGCACTAAAACCATAAGGCCTTGGGCTTTTTTTAGTTGGGAGGTTTTTGATAACAGCTTCTATTTCCTTGCAGTTTATATGTCTATTTAAATTGCTCACCTGGTTTTGATTTAATCTTTGTATATGGTATCTATCTTTTAAAAAGTCCATTTCTTTTATGTTTTCCTGTTGTGATCCAGCTGCCCTCACTCCCCTTGACAAGCAGTGGAACTTCCTTGTGGTCTGTAATTGACAAGGATGTTTGTGTTCTTTCTGGCCAGTGGTTTTCCACAGAAGCAGTAAAGGTATAAAAGGCTTTGGCTCAGAGAAAAATAAAGGTTGCTATTCTTTTTTTTTTAATTTTTTATTGAGAAAAAAAAGTTTCTGCCTCCTCCCAGCCTCCCATTTCCCTCCCCCCTCCTCCCCCCTTCTCCCCCTCCCCCACTCCTCTCCCCCCTCCCTCTCCAGTCCAAAGAGCAGTCAGGGTTCCCTGCCTTGTGGAAAGTCCAAGGTCCTCCCCCCTCTGTCCAGGTCTAGGAAGGTGAACATCCAAACTGGCTAGGCTCCCACAAAGCCAGAACATGAAGTAGGATCAAAACCCCGTGCCATTGTCCTTGGCTTCTCATCAGCACTCATTGTTGGCCATGTTCAGAGAGTCCAGTTTTATCCCATGCTTTTTCAGTCACAGTCCAGCTGGCCTTGGTGAGCTCCCAATAGATCAGCCCCACTGTCTCAGTGGGTGGGAAGGTGAACCCAAAGAAAAACATATAGTTATCCTCCTGGCTATTGGAAGTAGACAAAATTGCCGGGCAAAAAATTGGGATCTTGGGGGTGGGGTGGGATAGGGGTAAGGGGAGATGGGGAGAGAAAAGTGAGAAGGGGAGGATGGGGGGAACTTGGGGAAACAGGATGATTGGGATAAAGGAAGGTTGGATAGGGGAGCAAAAAAAACCACAATCAATAAGATAAAAAAGCAGCATACTTAATGGGAAATGATTTTCACCAATCCCACATCAGACAAAGGACTAATCTCCAAAATATATAAAGAACTTAAGAAATTAGACATCAAAATTCTAAATAACCCAATTAAAAATGGGGTACAGAACTAAACAGAGAATTCTCAATAGAAGAATCTTAAATGGCTAAAAGATACTTAAGGAAATGTTCAACTTCCTTAGTGATCAGGGAAATGCAAATCAAAACAACTCTGAAATACCATCTTACACTTGTCAGAATGGCTAAGATCAAAAACACCAATGATAGCCTATGCTGGAGAGGATGTGGAGTAAGGAGAACACTCATCTATTGCTGGTGGGAATGCAAACTTGTACAACCACTTTGGAAATCAATACGGCAGTTTCTCAGAGAATTAGGAATCAACCTACTTCAGCAATACCACTCTTGGGCATATACTCAAAAGACGCTCAATCATACTACAAAGGCATTTGCTCAACTATGTTCATAGCAGCATTGTTTGTAATAGCCAGAACCTGGAAACAACACAGATGCCCCTTAAACAAAGAATGAATAAAGAAAATGTGGCAATTTGCACATTAGAGTACTACTCAGTGGGGGGAAAAAGATGACATCTTGAATTTTGCATGAAAATGGATGGAATTAGAAAACACAATCCTGAGCAAGGTAACCCAGACCCAAAAAGATGAATATGGTATGTACTCACTCATAAATAGATACTAGCTATAAACAAAGGATATTGAGCCTGTAGTTCATGATCCTAGAGAAGCTAAGTAATAAGGTGAACCCAAAGAAAAACATATATAGATCTACCTGGAAATTGGAAACAAACAAGATTGCCTGACAAAATTGGGAGGGAGAGAGGAGGGTGGAAGGGGAAGAGGAGGGGAGAAGTGGAGGGGTGAAGAGAACTTGAGGGAATGGGATAGTTGATGAGGGAAGGACAGAGATGAGAGCAAGGAAAGAGATATCTTGATTGGAGGGGGGCATTATAGGGTTAGCAGAAACCTGGATCTAGAGAAATTCCCAGGTATCTACAAGGATGACCCTAGCTAAGACCCTAAGCAATAGAGGAGAGGGGGCCTGATCTTGACTTGCCCTGTAGTCAATGATGAATATCTTAAATACCACCATAGAACTTTCATCCGGCAACTGATGGAAACAGAGGCAAAGACCCATATTGGAGCACTGTACTGAGCTGCCAAAGTCCAGTTGAGGAGTGGGAGGAATGAGAATATGAGCAAAGAGGTTAAGAACATTATGGGTTCACTGAAATAGTCTACCTGAGCTAATGGAAGCTCACCAACTCAAGCCAGACTGGGAAGAAACAAGCATAGAACCAAACTAGTCCCTCTGAATGTGGTTGACAGTTGCATGGCTGGGGCAGACTGAGGGGCCACTGAAAGTGGCACCAAAATTTATCCCTACTGCATGTACTGACTTTTGGGAACCTACTCTGGATGGATACCTTGCTCAACCTAGATATAGTAGGGAGGGCCTTGGACCTTCCCCAGAGCAATGTGCATTACACTCTCTGAGGAGTGGAGGTGGTGAGGTGGGAGGGTGTGTGGAGAGAATGGGAGGAGGGGAGAGAGTGGGACTTGGATTGGTATGTATAATGAAAAAAGATAGTTTGTTTTCTTTTTTAAAAAAGTAAATATAAAAAAGAAAGAAGAAATCTTAAAAAAAATAAAGTACCCAAACACACACACACATACACACACATCATATTTTTTTAAAGATTTATTTATTATGTATACACTATTCTGTCTGCTTGGATGCCTACTGTCAGGAAGAGGGCACCAGATCTCATTACAGATGGTTGTGAGCCACCATGTGGTTGCTAAGAATTGAACTCAGGACCTCTGGAAGAGCAGCCAGTGCTCTTAGCCTCTGAGCCATCTCCCCAGCTCCCCACACACATCATATTACAGGAGGAAATAATGACTCACCATAGAAAAATGATACACCATCATTCTTTCAAAGTACGTGTTCCCATCACCCCGGTGAATCTTTTTAGTATCTGCTATTTGTGTATATTTATGAGATAATATATTTGTCAAAGAAAAATTGAAACCCTCTCTGAACTGTGTAAAAACAAACTTTTCTCTCTAAATAATATATTACTAACATACTCTCGAGGCAGACGTGAAAGGTATAAGATTGTGCTACAGTAGACATGCAGAAAGGTCGCTGCTTATTCTGTGTTGCTTGCATTACATGTGTGGGCAGGCACATGCCATGATACACGTGAAGGTCCACAGAGACCTTGGGGCAGTCCATTCTCACCTTCTGCATTTGCTCTCGGTGGTTGTGGAAAACACATAACCAAGAGCATCATGGGAGGAAAGGGTTTGTTTGGCTTACACTTCCAGAGCATCCTACAGAGTAGTCAGAGGGGGGCTCACCCCAGAACTGAGGCGGAGACCTCCGAGGAATACAGACCACGACCTCACGCCCTCTCTCTCACTTGCACATGCTCGTTCAGCTTCCTCTAACAGACCAGACGGCCTGCCTAGGAAAGGTGCCACTCACGCCCACAGTGGGCGGGGCCCTCCTACATTAACTAGAAATAAAAACAAGTTCTTATAAATACCTTTACACACGGAGCCATCTCACCAACCTGCAAACGCCACGTTTCGTGGCGTCTCAGCCATCAGGGCTGTAACATTTGTCCTCACACCAACACTGCAGTCTGCACATGGTTTGTCCCTGGCGAACTTGCTTTGTAGTTTCATACCCAGCACAGCAGTGCTCCGATGTGCAGACTCTTTGAAGGGGTCGTGGAGATCCCACCCTCATGCAGTTCCCACAGGCATGGATTCATTATCTCTAAGAGTAGTGCTGAACACCCGATCTCTTTCATTCCTTAATTTGCACCGTGCCTGATACTGCTCCCCTCATGTCGCTTGCTTGTGCTCCCACCATGCCTGCTTGTGCTCCCACCATGCCTGCTTGTGCTCCCACCATGCCTGCTTGTGCTCCCGCCATGCCTGCTTGTGCTCCCACCATGCCTGCTTGTGCTCCCGCTTGCCGCCATGCCCGAAGCAGCATAGTTTCTCTCCGCCTACCACCCAACCTTGGCTTTGTGCCTCTAGAACAGTGACTTAACAGCCCTCATTTTCTTTAAGGGTTACCTAGTCTCAGGTGTTCTAATCACAATGGAAATGGACCAAGATGTCCAATAAGAAAGAAAACAATCTACTAATTAATGCAACATGAACTCTCATTTTTGAAAGGCTGTTCTTTCTTAGTGTGTGTGTGTGTGTGTGTGTGTGTGTGTGTGGTTTGTGCATGTGTCTGCAGAGTCCAGAAGAGGGTATCAGATTCCCTTGTGCCGCAGTCTACTCTAGATAAAACCTTCCATCTTAGTGGGAAACTTCAGACACAGAATGCTCTACAGGAAAGTGAAACATTGTATCCTGCAGGTGGCCGGCTGCTTGTTTTTTTCCTAGCCGCTTAGACCCAAAATAATCACACAGAATCCATATTAAGAAAAAAAAAACACTGCCTGACCCATTAGTTCTAGCTTCTTATTGGCTAACTCTTACATATTAATTTAACCCGTTTTTATTAATCTGTGTATCGCCATGTGGCTGTGGCTTACCCAGTAATGTTTCCAGTCTGTCTCCAGCAGGCTACATGGCTTCTCCTGACTCCACCCTTTTTTCTCCCAGCACTGTCTAGTCCTCCCTCCTAACTCTGCTCCGCCCCACCCTACTCCGCCATAGGCTCAAAGCAGTTCTTTATTTATTAATAGTGATCATAGCATACAGAAGGAAATCCCACATCAGTATCCTGCAGGGAAGTTCATTAAGCTTAGAAAGCAACTCAGAACCTTCAAGGAGTTCCTAAAACTGACCAGATTCACTAGGCTCCTCATTCCCCAAGTGTGTACGAGCAGAAAGAACTCCTGAGAGATACTCTTAGACCAGTCCTTCTGCCTGCTGCCTGGAAGAGGCTCACACCTGAGCTGCCTGGAAAAAACTCTCCAGCTACTCTCTGCCTGCAGGCTGTGCATTGCCCTCCAGATTTTGGGAGCTGCCACTCATGCTGGTGTGGACTTTGGTGATGCAGCTGCCTTTGAGCCACTTCTGCTCCTGTGACTCCTTAGCCTTGCTTCTATATGGACCCCAGTAGGCTCATTGGTTCACCAGTAACTCAGTGGTGTCCTTACCTTGGACTATCACTGGTTTCCTATCCTGGGTGAGTAGATATTTCTCATGTCTCCTCAGGAACAGTGTCATATTGGAGTCTCAGGTGGTTGTGAACAGTATGATGTGGGTGCCGGGAACTGAACATGGGTCCTCTGCAATACCAGCATGCACTTTGACCCACTGTGTTGGGAGCTGTGAACCCCAGATCCTGAATTTCTTGTAAACAACTTGTTTTACCCTGATCTGAGTGCCTACACTGCTCTGAGCACGAGACCCTGATGTCAGGCTGATAGGTCTGCAGCGGAAAGATCCTAAGAGCTGGGGTGTGGCCAGAGCACTATATAAGCTGCCCCTGAACACAATAAAGGGGGCATTCCTGTTTCAAAGATTCTAGCATCAAGGATGACGCATGTCTCTGTCTGAGTCTTTGTGTGTCTCAATCTCCAGCCCCTTTCCCGGTTCACGAACTGGATGGTGGCGCATAGAGCGCAGATGGGTGTAGTGAACAGTAAAATGTGGGTGCTGGGAACTGAACATAGGTCCTCTGCAATACCAGCATGCACTCTGACCCACTGCGCCATCTCTTCATCCCCTGTGACATGGATTGTAAGACACAGTTTGAGAGATTTCAACATCACGTCACGCTGTCTTCCTCTCCTCCCCAAGGGCAAAACCGTCCTTTCCTGGCCTCCTTCTGCCCACAGCCTTGCTCATGAGGAAGACAGACGCCTCAGAACCCAGCCACAAATGCCTGCCAATGCTCCTAGGCTGACGGGGCCATGCTGCACCTGGTTTGCATTCTGTTAAGAACATAAAGCCCAGGGTCTCCTGGAAAGACCTATGCATGCATGTTTGTAGTCTCTAGTTGTTCTCTCCTGAACCTTTTCCCTCTGCCCACACCAATACATCCAGGGCTCTTGTTGAGGTCCCCTGTGACCTTCAGGGGTTCATGCTCCCCCAGTTCCATTTTCATGTTACCTAGCCCACCAGCAGCATTTGCATAGTGGGTGACTTCCTTCTCTTTGGTGCCTTCTACATCCCCAGAGTGTGAACAGTGTCTGAGGATGCAGACTTGAGTGACAGCCCTCGCTCACAAGTTTTCTACCTCAACTTGAACCCCAAAGTCTGTGTGACACTGCCTGGACATCTTCACAGATGTAACAGACACCTTCCAGCTGTGCCCAGCAATATGTACACAAAATTATCCTAGCTGTGTAGGAGGGATCCCGGAAGAAGCCAAAATGAGGCCACACAGAGCTCACTATTTCCCCCAAGAAACCCATTTGCAGGTCCCAGTGAATCCTGGAGCCATGGACAAACAACATGGACAAATGTGGACAAACAACATGGACAAACGTGGACAAACAGCGTGGACAAACAACGTAGACAAACATTTACAAATGTGGACAGAGCTGAACAGCAGTGTCTTCCCTCAATATATACGCTTGCAGTGAAACAATTTTTAAATTAGGCACAGAGAGAGACTAACAACGAAGTAGGAACAATACTCTGTGCTGTCATAAAAGTGACGTGACTGTGTCCATCTCTGCATCTGATTCACCCGTCTCCATTTGCTAATATGGGACAGGACAGCGCCTCCATGAGGAGGCAGAGTGAAGTGGATGAGGTAGGCGCCATGATGGAGTGTTAGGTTACTATGTAAATCTTAGTAGAACACAGTCATTGTGATACCATGACAACGGATCAGATCACTGAGATGGCTACATGGTGACAAAGGGAAGGTGGTGTCTACGGTATGGACACACTGGACAAAGGGAATTCTTGCCTGGGCATGAAAGAGCAGGACAAGAATTCATCAAGCTGTTATCGGATTATAATTAAACATTTAGGCATTTTTTTCTAGAATTTCTCTATTTACTATTTTTTGGAAGGCTGCAATTAAGGACAGGAAACTAAAACTCTGGAAAGTGGTATTCCAGAGCAGAGTGGGCAGGGGAGCAACAGATATGTCTACATTTCAACCCTGGCACCTGAGGCTCCAGAGTGGGCAGGGGGACAACAGATATGTCTACAACACAATCCTGGCACCCGAGGCTCCTGAGTGGGCAGGGGCAACAGATATGTCTACAACACAACCCTGGCACCCGAGGCTCCAGGACCGTTGTGAAAGGAAGGGTAGGAAGATGGTGAGTGCCAGAGGGACAGGGAGTTTGCTGAGATTATTTCCTAAGCATATCAGATGTCACAGCTAGGAAGTCTCACCAACAGAGCCGCCAAACATGAGACGGACAAGGACAACACTAGGCATGCTGACATACATGGGTTAGGGAGAGAGGCGGATGAGCAAAGTCAGCCCCAGGTTACAGGGTGGACAATGGAAAGCAAGTCTCTGAAGCGCACTGTAGGGACAGGAGGGAGGTGAGCGTGGATAAACGCTCATTTTGATCTCTCTAAATTCCGGGTGCTTGATGAATCCGGTTGATGGTGTAAATAAATTGATTTGAATGCAAGAAACTGAAATTTACAAGACATGGTGTGATCAAAACACAAAATTGGGAATAGGCTGGGGAGGTGGCTCCACAGTTAGGAGAGGGGACCCAGATTTGATTCCAGCACCCACATAGGAACTCAAAATCCCCTGTAATTCCAGTTCTAGGTGATCCAAGACTTCCTCTGGCCTCTGTGGGCACTGCACACACACACAGTAGACACTTACACAGGCAAAATGCATGCATAAAATTAAAGAAATAGAACTTTTTAAAAATGCAAAGCTGAATCAAGTGTTACTGAGCAATAAGTGGGGGTGGGAACGTGGCCCCAGTGGAGCGCTGCGGATCGGGCTTGGGACTGGGCGCATTACCGTGAGTCACACCTCAAGGTTTAAAAAGCGACCTTAAAATGAAGCAGGTTGGATGTTGCTTTAATCTGCTGAGATCAAGTGGAGTGTTGAAGGATCCAGAAAACAAATGGCCAGACTAGTGTCTAACAAAGAACCAACGTGTCAAAGAACCAGTGTGTGGAACATGTATCTGACCTCCTGGCATGAGGAGATACAGTCCACTGTGTCGGGGAAGCATGTGGCAGCTGTCCCATCATACAGTCAGCAAGCTGAGAGAGGCGAATGCTGGCCCCATCTCAATTTGGCCATTTTGTTCAGTTCTGGGTCCCAAACCTTGGGATGGTGCAGGGTGGGTCCTCACTCCTCAGTTAGACCACTCAGGAGACACCAACAGACACGTCTCCTAGGTGATCTGAAATCTAGACAAGCTGACAGTAAAGGCTAACTTTACAAGAGGCTACCTCTCCCACGGAAAGAGAAGAGGAGCGTTGGGTGCAGAGACAGGCATGTCCATGGGGCGCTACGAGGAGATGAAGGAACACAGGCGGCTGCCCTTTTCCATCTCCATAAACCGAGATGAGAGAGAGAGAGAGAGAGAGAGAGGCAGAGAGAGCGAAGATAGCAACTACGCAGAGGACTGAGACAGGAATATAAAAGTTCAAGACCCACAGGGGCTACAAGGTACATTCCAGGCCATCTAGGCAGCTTGGTGAGAAACGGGCAGGCTCCAGGTCAGTGTTGGTGGACCGAGGCCCTGACTTTACTTCCCAGGGCCACAGAAAGGAGGAAGAAGTAAGAGAAGGACTAAACAGAGAAAATATGCAAAGTAACTGTGGAGACAGAGAGTGCTGAGCACAGGAGGAAAACCTTTTGTGAGTCAGAAAACTAACAGGCCAGACACGCTCTTCAGAAAGCAGCGTGTGTTGCGGGAGAGGGTGGATATAGCTGGATAACACGCGCCAAATCCCACGCTCATTTGCACTCCGAGTAAAAGGAGCTGCACAGTGTAGGTGTTGCAGAAATCATTAAGTATTAAGTAAATGTAAACCTTTATCTTGAAATGACAAGATGAAATTTATTGCCCTGAAATAAATAGGAACCTATTGCCTTTGGTGGAAACAATAAGGAAAAACATTAATCAGCAGGAATTCTGCTAATTGTCACTTCACTGAGACCATTTCCTCTCTTTGAAATCCATCTGGATGTGATCACAGGGCAAGGAGGGCCTTTGCAGACCCAAAGTAATCAGCTGAGTTTGGAGACAAACAGAGGAAATGAACCTTCCATAAATCTGTCGGCCAGTGGGACGCCCATCCCAACATTTACAAAGGCCTTATCTGCTGCAGGGTGCTGTGACCTGTTCCTCTCTGCTTCCTCAAGCAGGGGCGCTGGCTGCTACACCGAGCGAGTGTGAGGTGAGACGGGCATGGTTTCCGGCTGTTGTGATTTCAGAAGAACGCCATGTGTAGGAGTCTCTGGTGATGGCAAACTCGGTAGCTCTCAAGGGCACCACACAGTGGCTAGAGCTTCGGTCCTTGGCTGTGGAATCACGCCCCTGGCCTAGCTCTCAGAGTAGCCTCTATGTTGTCCCTTCAAGGAGGGAAGGCGGTTCACATCTTCCTCCTACTTTTTTCTGCAGTAAATGTCTCCAATGCCATATTGCATTTCATCCTTCTTAGGCGCTTCCAAAATATTTGATTGCATCCGAGTGTGATTACATTGGAAAGTGTGACCCCAAAGATGGAACCCAGTTGTTTGGGAATCTTGAGAGGACACCCAGATAATCGCCACTTTGACTACGGTATTTTGGTAACAGTATACTTATTGTTGATATAAAATTGACGTATTTGTTATCAAAGCAGTCTTTCATTCACATTCTTAATGTACCCAGTGATGGATGCCTTTACTCTTGACACTAACCTGCTGCTGCCAGCTCCTTGTGACAGGCTGAACAATGGTTCAAAGATGAGCATGTCCTAAGCTCTCAGGAGATGTTACACGGAGTGTTGATGGCCCACGCACCTGCCTTCTCATCTCCCTCGAGGAACGGCTGCCTGAGGTCTACAGGATGGCAGCAAGCCAGATGCCTCTCTAGTCACACTCTCACTGAGCGTGAGTCCACCAGCTCCCAACTTTCCCCTTTCCCACGTCACCCCATGCCCGCAGGAAGTAGCCAGACTTGGAAGCATCACCCCAGGCCCTTGGCATCCATATATACAAGAAGTCTGGAATGTTTGGTGGAAAGTTCCAAGCCCCCTCCCCTAAGAGTATAAACTCTACCTCTGAGAAAGCCCACCAAATGGTGACCCCTCCCCAGAGAGGGTCAAGACCACTCCCACAGGCTGTTTAAACCACCCCACCCGGGAGCACTGGCATCCATTAAACCTGGGCTTCTAATTTGATTTGGATTATTGCATCAGTGGAGAGGTTTATTGGGCCAAAAAAACTTAACACTTACATCTTAAATTAACCCATTTCTATTTTATATTATTTTACCACATGGCTTGAGGCTTGTTACCTCTTGCTTCTTGGGCAGCTACATGGCATCTGCCTGATCCCACATTCTTTCTCCCTGCATTCAGTTTAGTTTTCCTGCCTACGTCTATTCTGCACTGCCATAGACCAAAGCAGCTTCTTTATTAACCAATGCTAATAAAATATATTCACAGGATACACAGGGGAATCCCACATCACTGGGAGACCATAGGCAAAGACTGAGAGAAACTTTTTTTTTTTTTCGAGACAGGGTTTCTCTCTGGTTTTTGGAGCCTGTCCTGGAACTAGCTCGTGTAGACCAGGCTGGTCTCGAACTCACAGAGATCCACCTGCCTCTGCCTCCCGAGTGCTGGGATTAACGGCATGCACCACCACCGCCCGGCCCCAAGGATATCTTTTTAAAACACTACAATTCCAGTAATTTGTTAGAACAAAAATAGGAAACAAGTTACTCATATTTAGTTTGCTAAGCATCTTGTTTATGTATAGCATAGCCGAACCCCAATGGTCTAGTCTGGTCTTTGCCTCTACAAGTTCTACCAAGCACATGTCAAAATATTTCAAAAAAGAAAAAAAAGGAGGAGGAGGAGGAGGAAGAAAGAAAGAAAGAGAGAGAGAAAAGAAAAGGAAAGAAAGAAAGAAAGAAAGAAAGAAAGAAAGAAAGAAAGAAAGAAAGAAAAAAGGTGTGTGTAAAAGCCAGGCATGGTTGCAGTCCCAGTGGGGGACAAAGGGTGACTGTGAACACAAGGCCAGCCGGGACTAACTAGAAGACTTTATTTACAAAAGCCGGGCGGTGGTGGCACACACCTCTAATGCCAGCACTCAGGAGGCAGAGGCAGGAGGATCTCTGTGACTTTGAGGCCAACCTGGTCTACTAGAGCTAGTTCCAGGACAGCCAAGGCTACAGAGAAACACTGTCTCGAAAAAACAAACAAACAAAAAATAGAAATGAAGAAACCTGATTCTAATACCTAAGTGTGCATGAGCCCTCTGTCATCATTAACCGGACATCTTTAAAAGCACATCTCCATGGGTCCTTGTCAAATCATCAGTGACTATCGGGACACAGGGAAATCCATGGAGGGAGGCTCTCTCTCCAGATTTGGGGAATAGTTACTTCTTGGTAGCTTACTATAAAGCACTTGGAACATCCAAAAGACGATTAGTTGACTGCACTAATGCCATGAGCTGGGAACAGCTTCCTGACCAGGAGCAGGTCAGAGACGGACTCCACCCACGGACCCAGTGCAGTAGCTCGGTGCTGGCTTCCCATGACCACGACTTCCGGCTTCTGTTTCTAGGCGGTCAAAAGCCACAGCTTTACTCAGTCTTGAACAGGATTGACCATGAGTTCACGGCTTCAGTGTGCTTAGTGTCAACGATACTTTTTATTTAAGACAGAATGATCATTAATACTGAAGAGATACGGCAATGCCTGCATGCTGTCTTTTTAAAATTACATGAAAAGTCAGCTGACTCTCACTGTCTTCTCTTGAAGATGCTCTTGAGTGTTAGTGCACGGATACATGGTGCAGAAAGCTACCATCACCAAGATGGTGTCTAGGTACTTTCTTAATCAGCTTGTCATTTCTGTCTTATAATATTTTTCATGGAAGCCAATGTTTTAAATTTTGGTGATTTGGGGCTTTATGGTTTTTTGAAACAGGATTTTGCTTTATAACACAATCTAGGCTCAAACAGTGATCCTCCTGTCTCAGAGGCATGCATTGCATTGGTACTGTTACCGTTAGTTACCATGCATTGGAGGTCTTTTCAAGGTCTCATGTAGCCCAAGCTAGCCTAGAATTCACTATGCAATATGACTTCCTAAACCTACTGCCTCCACTGTCTCCGTGGTGAGATTACAAGATACTCTAGGCTACAATAAACATTACTAACAAAAGCCTAAAAATGACTAATTTATTTAAAAATGTCCAATTAGGATGATTGTGCTTCATATTTGTGACAAATAAGCATTACTCTCACTAACAAAATCTGGAAGAAAAAATAAAGATTTGGCAGGAAGGAGCCGTGCCCAGGCCAGCACACGGCCGCTTTGGGGGCTGAAACACTCGCTGCGCCTTGGCAACTCTCCGCTCATTATCTTGTAGCCTGATACATTACTTGGCACATCTGACACACTTTTACCACTAAACTACATAAACACTGTGGCGTTTTCCTCCCTTTGTGCTTAGCTTGTCTTTCGGGGGCTCCTCCCTCCTGCCCAGCCTCATGCTAGCTCTTTGTGGGAACTGTCGTCAGATTAACATTTAAAGTGTGCTCAGTAAGCGCCGTGGTTAATCACACAATTATAATTACACAGTTATTATTGATTGTGAGTCGTCATGAGCCGTGTCTGCTGTTAGAACCTCTCATCTTCCACACGGAAACAGCTCATCGGAATACTTTATTTCCCTTGACTGAGGTCTGTGCTTCTAGAAACCGCCTCTTGCTCCATCTCTGCTGCTTCCTGGTGACCTGGAGCTCCATGCTTAGTCTCCATGGGCTGGCTATTCGGCTTTTGTGCCCAGTGCTGAACCCGTGGAGATAATGCTTCAAGCTTTTACCACCCAGACTGAATCCCAACAAGAAACGGGAAGAAGTGGGTGGGAAGCACCTGAAGCATCTGCCCCACCTGCCCCTCACTCACTGCAGCCTTCGAACCTTCCCATCAGACTTTCTGGGCTCGGGTTACCCCATCTCCTCCGTCTGCCCCTTTGCCATGGGCGGGATGAGCTGTCACTGCTGGTGGTGTCTGACCTTCCCCGTCTATGACAGACAGATCTGCTTAGAGCTGCTTACACTGAAAACCTTCCCCCATCCCCGTACTCTGGCACCTCTCACGGGGCTGTAGTGAGATGCAAGTGAAGCTGTCAGTGGGACTCAGAGCAACAGGGGCTGCAAACTGAACTCAATGGGCATCGTCATCCTTCCAGCCGCCCACCAGTGTCTCCTGCTCATCCTGAAAGACAGGACTGAGGTTGGCAAGAACCGTGAGGGCCCGGTTTCTAGTCTTGTGTGCCCAGAGGCCTCCTCAACCTCCTTCCATGAAGATATCCACAAGACTTGGATGGAGACTCCAGATGGCCACCCTCCGTGGGCCAGGCCTCAGGGTTTCCTATGATGGTAGTCATGGAATGAAAGACTTGATTTAAGACTCAGTCCTGGAAAAATTTGCGATTCAGAAATTGAACTTCCAGTTAGCTCAGTTTCTTCCAGGTTAGAACTTCCAATTCTAAGTTGAGATTATCCTTTGGTCAATAGGCTAGCATGCGCGGGAGGCTAGAACACCAAGCCCTGCTGCCCGTACTTCCCAGCTGGGCCCAAGCCGGCCTGCTGACACCCGGGTCCTGAAGGCCAGGGGAGCCTGAGTGTTTGGATTAGCAGATCTTACTAAGAAGAGAGCCAGCTACTCTGGTGTGGGCTCGTGTTTATTCTGGCAGAAGCTGGAAGGGAACACTCTCTGTATGACAGGGTTGGGAGGGCGCAGAAGGGAGCCCAGAGGTGAGTGCTCAGAGCAGGGCCATCAAGACTTTGGGAACCTAACAGGACTCAGAGCTGCTCTGTTTCAACACTCCGAACTTCACGCTATGTCAGTGATGTCCTGAGCTGGGCCTAGAGCAGTGGGTCTTACCCTTCCTAACGCGGCCACTCTTTACTACAGTTCCTCATATTGGGGTGACCCCAGCCATAAAATTAATTTCATTGCTACTTCATAACAGTAATTTTGCTATGATTATGAATCGTAATGTAAACATCTGATATATAGGATATCTGAATGTAGCCTCTGTGAGAAGGTTGTTCTACGGCGGGGCGGGGGGGTGGGTAACCCACGGGTTGAGAACCACTCACTAGTCTGGGGCACAGCCTGTTAACCCAGCTACTTGGGAGCTTGAGGAAGGATTTAAGGTTCAAAGTTCCCTGAGAGTTCATGTGTCGAGTGGACAACTTACTGAGATGAAATTTTAGAAGGACTGGGCATATAGCTCAACAGTAGAATCCCTACCCAGCACGCTCCAGGCCCCACTCCAGTTCCTAGGGCTGCAAACATGACATTTAATTTAAAAACATAGTCTGTCCTTAGAGTGGCCGCGAATGCAAAAATAGCAAAGTCAGGCAGATCTTCACAGCACCTGACCTGCGCTGCCTGCACCCTTCAGCGGTCATTCCTAAGAGCCACCTCAGTTCCTAGCAATGGGGGTGAGAATGCTGCAGATCCAAGGCCATGAAAGAGAACCGGGGTGTGCGAGGAAATGGTGGACAAATGGGTGCTTGCAGGAGGTGTCAGCCAACCTGGTCGCTCCTTTTCTCACAAGGTCCAAACCCAGAAAACTTGCGACGATGACCTAAAACTCACACGGAGTGGGAGGGGAGTGGGTCTGTGCTCTGGAGAGGAGCAGAATTCAAGAGTTAACATGGAGCCAGGCACTGTGGTTCAGGCCTGTAAACCCAGGTAGGGAAGTAGAGACAAGAGGATCAGAAACTCAAGGTCATCCTCAGCTACATAGTGAGTTTCAGGTCAGCCTGGGCTACACCAGGCCCTGTCTCAGTTAGTCAATCAATAATCAGATTCTGAGGCGAGACTAAGGGTTCCAATTCTAGCAATTCCAGCCCAGAGTTCTTTGAGTACGGGACAGCCTTGTTCCGTCAAGCGCCCTTGTTCTCAGCTGTAAAGGAATAGCACCGACAGTCCCTCATAGACAGTTATGAATATTACTGAGAGCACACCTGAGGATCCATTGGCAAATGTCAGCTCCGCATTGGTCTACTTCCAACAGAAGTGCGAGGGTTTCTTCTGGAGAGGTGGCTCAGTGCTTCAAAGCATTGGTTGCTCTTGCAGAGGACCTGGGTTTAATTCCCACCCACTTGGTGGCTCACCACCCTTTTTAACTGTAGCTCCAAGGGATCTGATGCCCTCTTCTGGCCTCTGTGGGCCCCGGACAAACACCTTACATAACCATATCGAGAGACAAAATAAAACACCCACGCTGTCTTGGGTTTCTTTTGCCTTAAGAGACACCATGACCATGGCAACCCTTTCAAAGGAAATCATTTAATTACAGTTTCAGAGGTTCATTCCATTATCGTCTGTCCGAAAGCAAGGCAGCATGCAGGCAGACGTAGTGCTGGAGCTGAGTTCTTACGTCTTGAACAGGAAGTGGTCTGTCTCACTGGGCAAGGCTTGAGCATATATGAGACCTCAAAGTCCACCTCCACAGTGACACATTCTCCAGCAAGGCCACACCTCCCAACTGTGCCATTCCATCTGAGGGCCATTTTCATACAAACCACCACACATACACATAAAATAAAAATAAATTTTAATATTTTTTGCATTTATCTATTTATTGAGGCACAGGTGGGTGTATATGTCACGAGTCACTTGTGGAGGTCAGAGGGCATACGAAGGCAGTCCGTTCCCTCCATCTATCTGAAGTCATGGATCAAACTCTTGGTGAGATGGCTCACTGACCCGAGTTCCAACAGTAACTAAAATAGAGGTTTCCTAAGAACATAAGGAGGTCTCATCTTACATAAAATTCTGCTCTCTGGATAAGGCATGGAGAGATCAGGAGAGACATCCTTTCAGAAATGGAAGGCGGTGCTTTTTTATGTACATGAAGAAAGGCTCTCCGTCACGGGAGGAGCTGTTTCTCCTCAAATCTCCTTTCCCAAAAGCTAACTGTGGCCCGTGGAAGCCCTGGGTGTGAATGCTGTTTCATAAGCTCCCTGGGTGGATCTGCAGGTGCCTGAGAAATAGCCATGCTGAGGCCACACCCACCCGACGACCTGATTGTCTGCATCATCCGCTCTGGCTGTAGTCTGGCCACAGAGGGGCGTACCTGGGGAAAGGGAAGATACAGGGTGAGCCCACAAATGGATGCCCTGGCCGCTGGGCCTGGTCACTGCTCCAGGTTCATCCCCAGCAAGGTCCAGTGTGCTGGCCTGAAATCATAGGTCCTCAGAAGGTTGAGGCAGGAGGATAACCACAAACTCAAGCCTATCTGGGTTACAGAGTGTCAAGGATAGCCTAAGTGGCTTAGTGTGACTGTTTCAAAATGGAAAGTAAAGATGAGGATCAGGGTGTAGCTTCGTGCTGGACTGGTAGGGTGCTTGCCTAGCGTGTGTGTAGCCATAGGTCCAAGCCCCAGTGTGGAAGAAAAGGGAGAGAGAAAAAGAGGGGAGGAGAGAGAGTGGATTCAGTTTCTACAGAAATCTTAGGGAGCTGGTGGGGACCATGAAGCCCTTGGTTTGATCCTCAGCACTGGACAGAGAATCAGGAAGGGAGGGAGGGAGGGAGGGAGGAAGGAAGGAAGGAAGGAAGGAAGGAAGGAAGGAAGGAAGGAAGGGGATGGGGGAGAGGGACTACCCTCATCTCAAAGAACAAATGTACTCACCTAAGAAATGCAAAGTCCTATGCTTAGAAGGGAAGCAATAAACCCAGGGCTCTGTATTGGTCAAAGTAGAAAGTGGGCCCCACCCTGGTGCGACCTGATTATATCCTAAATCATTTCCATTTGTTGATACACATGTATAATGAAAATGTCACAGTTTCTTTGTATTGTAACTGAAATGATAATAGTAGTTGGTTTCCACATGTTACAGGGATGTTTCCTCTTTAATTTACTATTTCTTATATGTAAGGATGTATTGCCTGCATGTATGTCTGTATATGTACATGTATGTCTGGTACCCACAGAGGCCAGAAGAGGGTGTTGGTCACCCAAGACTGGAGAAAGAGACAGTTGTCAGCTGCCATGTGGGTGCTGGGAATCAAACCTGGGCTCTTAGGAGGATCACAGTGTTCTTAACCACTAAGCCATCTCTCCAGCCCCAAGTCTTTTTTTTTTTTCCTTAAAAAGCCTAAGGTATTTTATTATAGCCTACATGTTTTATTTAGCAAACATGAAGACAAAAAGTTAGATTTTATTCTCGGATGCCAGTCCAACTACCCGTGTCTGCTAGATAATGAGTCAACAGGCTGAGGTGGGGTATTTTTCAGTAGTAATCACTACTCAATATATTTTTGTCCTAGCTCTTCTGTGTGTACTATGCCCACAGTGGCTGCTGTGTATCCCAGGCATTTTGATCTGAGGCTCTATGCCCCAGAGAGCAGCAAGCTCAAACTGGCTAGGGCAACCTTGAAACCCATCTCTTTGAGGAAGTGCTGTAAGTGAACCCTTGGGGACAACAGTGGTTGCTCCTTCTCTTGGCATGTTTGTCAGGCAGGAAGGTCAGTCACGTGGACAAGAAAAAGGCTTGCATATGGAAACAGGAAGGCCTGATCCAGAAATGAGAGGTGGGGGGCTGGAGGTGTAGTTCAGGGTGGCCTTTGTTCAGTCTGTAAGGTACCCTGGAATTGAACCTTGGCGAAGGAGAGGTGGGGAGAAAAGCAGGGGGGTGGGCTTGGGGTAGAACAGAGGAAGAGAGAAAGAGAAAGAAAAAGAAAAAAAGAAAGGAAGGAAGGAGAAAAGGAAGGAGAGATGTAGGAAGGCAGGAGGGGGAGGAGAAAGGAAGGGGGAGGGAGAAAATGGACTGAGCTGAGTAAGGAGAGGCAGCAATGCCAGCTGCCGGAGGAAGAGTCACAGCCAGGTGACCAGGCTCTACCCTCCACCCACTTCCAGTTGGCTTGGGATAGCAGTCACCATCAGAAACGAAGGTGGAGTGCGTGTGTGTGTGTGTGTGTGTGTGTGTGTGTGTGTGTGTGTGTGTGAAGCTAGGAACTCGAGAGCCTATTCTCATTTGCAGACCCAGTGTACCATGGTCATTTAAAAGTCCTGACGTGTACAACAATCATGCCTATGTAACCCTCAGCCAGTTTCCAAGCTTATTTGAATACAAACAAAACACTTCCTGCGGCCCATTAACACCCTGCCAAACAAGTTTCTCTCCACCCAAGTTAGAGAACTGCAGACAAATGCTTTGGCATTTTCTTTCTTTTTTAAATTTATTGCCTTTTTGATGTTTTAATGTATTTTTTTTTCATTTTACTTATTTACTTATTTTAGCGTAATTCCTAATAGTTACCAAAAAAACCTCTCACTTTGCTTGTCCCTCTAACCAATTCCTTGTTTGGGGATACAAAAACCTAGAACCCTTCTGGAGTTACTCACTGAATCCCAATATCCATGGATGTCACTGGTACCCATTAAATTCTAGTTGTGAACATCACCTCCTCCTTCAGGCCTCTCTCTCTCTCTCTCTCTCTCTCTCTCTCTGTGTGTGTGTGTGTGTGTGTGTGTGTGTGTGTGTGTGTGTGTGTGTGATGTAGGAGTGTCATATATCAATCTGTTGATTTCATTGGTTAAAATAAAGAAACTGCTTGGCTGGTCCTATAGGTTAGAAAATAGGTGGGTGGAGTAAACAGAATAGTATACGGACAGGAAGAGGAAGTGAGCTCAGAGAAGCACGCAGCTCCGCTCAGAGACAGCAGCCTCCTGTCTAGCGGGCAGACAGGATGGCCCAGCTCTCTGAGGCACGCACGCGATGAAGCTCCGACTCAAGATGGATGTAGGCTAGAATCTTCCCGGTAAGCGCACCTTGGGGTGCAACACACTTTATAAGAAATGGGCTAGTCCAGGTGCGAGAGTTAACCAAGAAGAGACTAGAAATAATGGGTCAAGCAGTGTTTAAAAGATTACAGTTTTCGTGTAATTATTTCGGGGCGTAAGCTAAGCCATGCCGGCGGCCGGGTGCGGGGAGGACACAGCCACGCTGCTCCTATTTCAACAGATGGCGCCCACGTGGACAACTGAATCCACTGAAAGTCTGAGAAAGCTTGAGAAAGAGTAAAGCATGTTTTCTTGGTAGCAGCAGTTTCTCAGTTCTGCTCTGCTTGCTAGAGGCAAGCACGTGCTCTCAGCTAAGAGAGGCTTCCTGACTCAGCTTTAGCTGCAAAGCCTTGCAGCTCTTTTAAGAGGTCCTGCCACGAAACACTTAAACGTTGTTGACGAAAAGCTAAACGCATGGTTTTCAGTTTTCAACCGTAGCAGGAAAAAAGCTGCGCCGTTTAAAAATGCCGGCTTTCTGGGCCATCCTGCCAGGGCAAACTCTGACTGTTTGAGGCAGGAGGGCAGACTACAGAGAAAGGACTTGAGTGTTGTCTGTTGCAGCTTAATTGCTGGCAGGGACCTTGAAACACTGTAGACTTGTGACACTGAACGCGGCTCTGGCCGGTACCTCAGTCACAAGGTTGGAATGGCAGAAAGTTAAGGAATGGACTAGAACTAGCTGGCAAAGCCACGCCTTTAGTCCTACTGATATTGCTTGGTAAATTAAAGACTTATGTGGTCAGAAAAACAGAGAGAGATACAGTAAAAAGAGATTCAAAGATAAAGAAAATTTTTAAATGGTTTACAGTGTGTTAAAAATATATGCAAGCTAAAAGTAAGTTCTTAAGAGTTAAAAAAAAAATGAAAGAGAAGTTGGTTGTGATAGTACACGCCTTTAATCCCAACACTTGGGATGCAGAGGGAGATTCACCTCTGTGACTTCAAAGTGTGGTAGCACACGCCTTTAATCCCAGTGCCTAGAAGGCAGAGACAAACAGATCTCTGTGAATTCAAGATGTAGTAGCATACGCCTTTAATCCCAGTGCCTGGAAGGCAGAGACAGGCGGATCTCTGAGAGTTCAAGAACAGCCTGGTCTACAGTGTCCAGGTCAAAAAAGCAAAAAGTTAAAAGTAAAAATAAATGAAATAGAGGTTAAAATAAAGCGCGCAAAGATGGAAAATACACAGAGAATCTTGATACTGTATGCTATTATGCTCTGTTTGAATCATTTGAATGCTGAGGAAGGAGCAACAGATGCCAAACGGTATTTGCTTATAAGTGCTGCTAAACTAACCCAACATAGATATTGTGAAAATGCCTTGACTTTGAAATTTGGAACTAAGGATATAATACTTTGGAAAGGAGTTTCTTGTTTTGTTTTCACAGAGGATGAGACCCTGTTCATTTCTTCTATTCCGATATGGTATGATGAACCACGCCCTCCAGAACGGTTGCTGTGAACGCCTTCAGAAAATTGCTTCGCCCAACTGCCAACTGAGATGAAACTAGCACACAGGTTATACCATGAAAGACCTAATTAACGACGCCCCCATTCAGCAGGAAGCAGTTTGGAGAGATAACTGCACCCATGTTCCCAAATATGGTTTATAAGTGTTCTTTTACATTTAAAGGGGGGAAATGGTATAGGTATGAATAATTTACATTGATATGGATTTTGCTTTAGTGATTTAAATTTAAGGTCAATTTTATTATATATATATGTATATATATATATATATATATATATATATATATATATATATATATATATATATATGTATTTCTGATCCTGATTAAGGTATTGTGATTGTGTAGTTCATTTAAAAATGTAATGTATATAGGTTGTTAATAGATTAGTTAAGTTAAGTTAGTTAATATGTTAGTTAAGATTTTCTAGATGTACATAGATATATTTTAGATAGACATTCTTCATATCTTTCAAAGATTATAGAATATAGCATTCTAAATATTTTAATAACTTAGGATTTTTCATGACAATGAGACACATCTGCTCCTGGCAGCACCAATCTACTTCGAGAGGAAGATGGGCATCGAAGAGGATCCTTATGGAGTTTGATAGCCAGCCATTGGGAAAGAGACTGTTCTTGCCTGGAGTATTGCATAAACTGGACACAGAGAACCCGCAGAGAGAGGACTACTGAACTTGCCTAAAGGTGAGATGATCTTTTGGGGTTCCTGACTTATGAAAGAGTCTGCGAGACATTCTTCAGGACAAGCAGGTAGTGACTGCCTTTGAAATTTCCTGCTTTGTGGAATGTCTGCTGAAAACTATGGGCCTGTAGGCCGAAGACGGATGCCCCAACGGTACAGAGGAACTTTGGGTGACTGTACAGGCAGCGAGATGTCTCTGTCATTTCTAGAGTTTAAACATTGCTTTTTTCTTGTTTGCTTAGATAATATTGTATCTTTCTGGAGTCTTTGATGGAGTTAAGAATAGTTAGTTATAGTTATACTTTTCCTTAGTTATGATAAAGATTATTGTAATTTTTACTTGATAACTGTTTTATGTAATTTTGCTATGTTAAAGTTAAAGCCTTTCCTTTTTGTTTAAACAGAAAAAGGGGAAGTGATGTAGGAGTGTCATATATCAATCTGTTGATTTCATTGGTTAAAATAAAGAAACTGCTTGGCTGGTCCTATAGGTTAGAAAATAGGTGGGTGGAGTAAACAGAATAGTATACGGACAGGAAGAGGAAGTGAGCTCAGAGAAGCACGCAGCTCCGCTCAGAGACAGCAGCCTCCTGTCTAGCGGGCAGACAGGATGGCCCAGCTCTCTGAGGCACGCACGCGATGAAGCTCCGACTCAAGATGGATGTAGGCTAGAATCTTCCCGGTAAGCGCACCTTGGGGTGCAACACACTTTATAAGAAATGGGCTAGTCCAGGTGCGAGAGTTAACCAAGAAGAGACTAGAAATAATGGGCCAAGCAGTGTTTAAAAGATTACAGTTTTCGTGTAATTATTTCGGGGCGTAAGCTAAGCCATGCCAGCGGCCGGGTGCGGGGAGGACACAGCCACGCTGCTCCAATTTCAACATGTGTGTGTGTGTGTTTGGCTGCCCTGTTTCCTATCTGCCTGCACCCCTAGCTCACAGAAGACTTGCAGATTACTAGACCAGCCATTCTGTATGAGCTCTTACCCATCTCCTGGCCCACCTTCCAGATGGCTTGCTGCAGCAGGACCCGCAGGAAAGGGAAGGCCTCTCACTGGCCATGCATTTCTCTCCAGAGGATCCACAGCAGCTCGCCGCTTCCCCCACACTGCAGGGCTGAACAGCAGCAGCCTGCAGTGAGTCACAGCGGTGACTGCTTTTGTTTTGTGTTTGTGTGACTCCATTTTACTCTAGAGGAAAAGTGAGGCTGTGTGACAGGAAGCAGAAGGTGAGAGTGAGGTTCGCCTCTCGTTGGTTTGATTTTGTTGTTGCTGCTGCTGTTGTGGTTTTAGAGATGGGGTCTCACTATGTAGCCCTGGCTGGCCTGCACCTTGCTATGTAGACCTACTAGAGAGTGAGGCAAGTTCCATTTGCACGGTCCCATTTTTCTTATCTTCTTCCGTTAAACTGGATCTATATTGCATGGCAGCTCAGTGATCAGCTAATTGCTTAGCATTTATGACTCTGAGTTCAACCCTTAGTATGAAAGGAGGGAGGGAGGGAGGCAGGCAGGCAGACAAGACTATTACATAAATCTCTAGCAGGCATATCTACAACTATGTGCCCCAGTAGCTATGAATGCCCAACACAAATCTGTAAACTTACTTAAAACATTGAGCTTTTTTTCTTTTCTTTTTTGCAATCATTTTTGTGACTTCATTGCACAGTTCTCAGGCATGACAAAATCACATCATGACAACAGGGCAGGAAACCCCTACTAGTCAATTGAAGTGGGCTGAAAACTTTGTTTAAAGTAGTAACATTGTTCCACAAATGTTTGGTGGGAAGTTAAACATAATTAGGGTCCCAAGAATTCCAAACCTTGGGGCCAGAGGGACAGCTCAGCTGCTAAAGCAGGTGTGGCTCTTGCAGAGGACCCAAGTTTGCACCTGTGCACAGCCACCTGGAACCCCAGCTCTGGGGGATCCCGCGTCTCTCCTGGCGATGGCGAGCACCAGCGCTCACATGCACACGCACACACGTACTTAAAACAAACAACAAAAAAAATCCCAAGCCTGGGGTATTGATAAGGTTGAGACCAGCCAGTAGCAATCCCCAAAAGGGGAATTAAATTGAATATCACAAAATACACAGAGAAATAATGTACCCTGAACACTCTGGCAGAAGAAACAGGAAGAGACTCAAAACAACTATGTTGGGATTACTCCACACATGATGCAAGTAACTACAACATCTTTAAAAGTAAGATACTGTAGGCAAAGAACAAGGCAACCTAAATAATAAAACATTTATTTTTAATTTTGTTTTTATTTGTTTTATTCAAGACAGGATTCCTCTGTGTAGCCTTGGCTGTCCCGGAACTCGCTCTGTAGACCAGGCTGACCTCGAACTCATACGGTTCCACCTGCCTCTGCTTCCCGAGTGCTGGGATTAAAGGTGTAGATCACCACCACTCAGCAACATTTAAAAAAAAAAAAAAAAGAATGTTTAGAAGTCACAAATAAAAGAATGAGCAGACAGGAGTGATCACAGAAGAAAGAAATGTCTACACCTGGAGAAAGAGTTTGCAAAGACAGACACAAAGGAACCCTGAACATCCCAAACAGAGCAGGAACTGTGAGACAGAAGTTGAAAGAGTGAGATCTAGAGCTCACAAGATGGCTCAGGGCCAGGCCTGAGGACCTGAGTTCAGTCCTGGAAGCCACATGGTGGAAGGAGAGAACCGACCTCACAAGTTGTCCTCTGACCTCACACGTGAGCCATGGGTCCTGCACACAAACACACAACAGTGAGGTCTAATTATCATTCCAGAACAAGGTGATGACGTAAAGGAATACGGAAGAAATACTATCTACCAAGATAACAGCTGTGTATTAGTCATGTTTCTATTGCTGGGACAAAATACCTGAGAAAAAAAGCAACTTAAAGGGAGGAATTTCCCATTAAAAGAAAGCAAAAGGCCAGACGCGGTAGCACAGTTCTGCAATTCTAGCACTAGGGGATGGATGTAGGAAGGTGGCAGCAAAGATCAGGAGTCTGAGCTTAAATAAACTCTAGCTCAAAAACAAAACAAACAACAAGAAAGGAAGCAAATGGGGGAAGGGGGAGAGGTGACAGCTTAGAGGGCTTGCCTATCAAATGGGAGGTCCTAGGCTGTCTTCCCAGCACAAGGTAAATGAATATTAAAGTGGGTATTTAAAAATTCAAATATTAAAGGCTGTTACTTTCAAAATAAGAAAACCAGAAGGAACTTTCTCTTTAGGGCAGGCTATCCTCCAACTCACCCACTTCCTGCCTTAACCTCCCAAACGCTAGGTTACAAGCCTGTCCCATTCCTGGCTCATTGTATTGCTATAGTTTCTTTGTTCCTGCTTCTCTGTCAGCCCTGACTGTATGGAAACAGTTCCTGTGTTTGAGCAATTCATTATGGTGCACGCAGAGCTCCCACTGCCGACAGTGACATGACCATCTTCCTTTTGCCAGTTCAGGAGAAACCCAATGATACTTTGTAGAAGGAGCTGTGGGCAGGCCTGCTTTTCATCCTGCCCCGCTCCCCGCATGGTTAGCTTTACACCCGAAATAACAACATGGAAACTGTTTTCTTTTAAACACTGCTTGGCCCATTAGCTCTAGCCTCTTACTGGCTAACTCTCACATCTTGATTAACCCATTTCTAATAATCTGTGTAGCACCACAAAGTGGTGGCTTACCGGAAAGGATTCTAGTGTACGTCCATCTTGGGCTGGAACTTCCTCGCATCTGACCCAGAGAGGAGAGGCATGGTGTTTGGCTCACTTCCCTTCTTCCCAGCATTCTGTTCTGTCTACTCCACCCACCTATGTTCTGACCTATCAGGCCAAGCAGTTTCTTTATTAATTAACCAACGACCTTCCCACATCAATACTTCATTCCACTGATGACCAATTTGATTCTCCTCTCTTCACAGTAGCTGAGCCATTTGACAGCCTCATTAACTATGCATGAATGGCCCAGTTTTCCAGCCAGCTGGAAGTAACCATTCTAGACACTATGCAGTTCTTACATCCTAGGAACTGTTTGCATGATCCAAGGTCATGCAGATTTTTCTTCTATTTCTTCTTTGATAGCCTTGCTTTTATAGCTCATGCGTCTACAATCCCTCCTGACCCTCTTCCCCATAGGTCCCCTCCTACTTCACGTGTGTTCCACTGCACGTGTGTATGAGGAGGCCAGAAGTGGGACTCCCATGACCCACACTGTTGTTATTTCTAAGTTTTTGAGATGGTTTTCTCTGTATCGCCTTGGCTGTCCTTGAACTGCCTACCCAAGGCAGAGATTGAAGACGTGTGCCACCACACCTGGCTCCCACATATTTTTTTTTGAGACATTTCTTACCGAACCTGGAGTATATTACCATTTCAGCTGGATGGACTGACCAGCCAGTCCTTGGGGTCCCCCCATCCCTGCCTCCTGTGTGGGGACTTCAGGAACTCACTGCCATGCCCAGCCCACACCCAGGTTCTCATGACACTGCAGCCATTTCCTGTCCTTCTTCAAGTAACTCTTTAAATAGAGTTAACTGCCATTTGCTGTCCTTTTTCTCAACCTAAAATTCAGAACATGTCCTCTAGAAAGCTGCCTTTAACTTCTAAAACAATCTCAATCTATTTATGAATTTACAGAACCAGCCAATGGCCCCAAACAGCAGCCCACAATTTTTTTTTTTAAAAACATTTATTTATTTATTATGTATACAATGTTCTGTCTGTGTGTATGTCTGCAGGCCAGAAGAGGGCACCAGACCTCATTACAGATGGTTGTGAGCCACCATGTGGTTGCTGGGAATTGAACTCAGGACCTTTGGAAGAGCAGGCAATGCTCTTAACCACTGAGCCATCTCTCCAGCCCAGCAGCCCACAATTTATAAAGTGCTTCTATATATGTCAGTACAGGGGCCTTTTCTCCTCATTTCTCCCATAGGGTCTCTTTCCTAAGAATGTGTCGTCTGTTTACCAGGTTTCTGGTCTGTGAGTTGATATGAAGAAGCCTCTGAGTTCACAGTGAATACATGAGCATGGTACACAGAAATACAGAATAAAAGGTGTAGGAACACAGTACAATGGACTCAGTGGGATCACTTGCATGCGCTGAGGCCAAATTCAGTCTGAACACTATTTGGGAAGATGCTGTTGGCAAAGCTGGGTTAATGTCAATCCTGGGCTTTTGTTGCTGCTGTTTTTAAACAGGTTTTCACAATGTAACCCAGGAAGGTTCAAACTAGTCATCCTCCTGCCTCAGATCCTCCAGTGCCGGGATTACCAATGTGTGTCACCATGCCCAGCATGCTGAATAGTAAAGTTGAGGTTAGGTATATAAAACCACAAAAACTACTGAGCCCAGTACTGGAACAAGCAGGGTGTGTTGGGGAGGCCCTGCAGCCGTCTACTGCTGATCTACAGGGAGTGGCAGGGAACAAGGCTAGAGAGGTGAGCAGATTCGGGATTTCAAAAATCCTCATAGCACTTCTCAACTGACTATATTTGAAAATCTTGCAAGTGAAAAATCCCTGCACTCAAACGGCTGAGTAAGGACTGCCATGAATTTGAGGTCTACACAGGAAAGTGAGATCCTGTCTAGAAAGAAAAGAAAAAAAAGGAACAGCAATCCTAGAAGTATGCATAAAAACTGAATGTATTTTTTTTTTTTTTTTTAGCACTTCCCTTTACTAGGAAAACCTAGTAATTTTTATCTTCCCTGTGATTTGGGGCTTGGCATTAGAGCTCATCTCCACAGTAACCAAGGATCTGTGAGAGCACAGCCCAACCCGGGCAGGAAGTCACGTGGGGCCACCTGAGCGTGGACTCACTGCTGGTCTGGTGTGGGATGTAGAATAAAGGACAAGCAAGGGAAGGCACTGGAGGAAGATGTGAAGATGGGGTAGAGGCAATGGCACCAGTAGGGGAAGGGAAAGACAAGAGGGTGGAGCTAGGAGTAGGGAAGGAAGTCCAGAGGGAAGAGAGACGATCTCTTGCCAAGAACTCATGAAGCATATCAACTAATACTGGAAACATCACTGCAATGGGGTAAATTCATTCCTTTTTTTTTTTATTTGAAAAAACTGAAGCTCTCATCAGTTAATGTAAAATCTAACCAGTCTGGCAGATTTTATATCTTCTACTCCAAAATCTGCCACTTTCACAGCATAGTGTCCCAACTTTCAGTTTGAAGTCACAAACGTCTGGACTTAAATCAAGCCCTTTTGTGCCTCTGGACACTTTAGCCTAGTCTGAACCTCAGTTTCCACTACAAACTAAGACACTCGTGTTCCCCGTCCTATGGCACACAGCAGCACATCATCTGCAAGACCACAGACAGAGGACTGCCCATGCAGCAGACACCCAGGCTGGCCTCAAACTCAGAAACCCACCTGCCTCTGTCTCTGAGTGCTGGGTGGGATTAAAGGTGTGCACCACTGCACCTGGTTGTGCTTTTTTTTTTCATGTATGAATTTTTTTTTTATTTTTATCGAGCTCTACATTTTCTCTGCTCCCCTCCCTGCCTCTCCCCTCCCCTTCAATCCTCTCCCATGGTCCCCATGCTCCCAATTTACTTAGATCTTGTCTTTTTCTACTTCCCATGTAGATTAGATCTATGTATGTCTCTTAGGGTCCTCATTGTCTAGGTTCTCTGGGATTGTGATTTGTGGGCAGGTTTTATGTTTAAAAACCACTTATGAGTGAGTACATGTGATAATTGTCTTTCTGGGTCTGGGTTACCTTACTCAAAATGTTTTCTAGCTCCTCCCATTTGCCTGCAAAATTCAAGCTGTCATTATTTTTTTCTGCTGTGCAGTACTCCATTGTGTAAATGTACCACATTTTCCTTATCCATTCTTTGGTCAAGGGGCAATTAGATTGTTTCCAGGTTCTGGCTATGACAGAGCTGCTATGAACATAGTTGAGCACATGTCCTTGTGGAACGATTGAGCATGCTTTGAATATATACATACCCCAAAGTGGTATTACTGGGTCTTGAGGAAGGTTGTTTCCTGATTTGCTGAGAAATCGCCACGCTGACATCCAAAGAGGCTGTACCAGCTTGCATTCCCACCAGCAATGCAGAAGTGTTCCCCTTACCCCACAACCTCTCCAGCATAAGTTGTCATCAGTGTTTTTGATCTTGGCCATTCTTATAGGTGTTAAGATGGAATCTCAGAGTTGTTTTTATTTGCATTTCTCTGATGACTAAGGATGTCGAACATTTCCTTAAGTGTCTTTCAGCCATTTTAGATTCCTCTGTTGAGAGTTCTCTGTTTAGGTCTGTACTTCATTTTTTTTAAATTGGATTATCTGTTCTTTTGATAACCAATTTCTTGAATTCTTTGTATATTTTGGAGATCAGACCTCTGTCTGATGTGGGGTTAGTGAAGATCTTTTCCCATTCTGTAGGCTGTCGTTTTGTCTTGTTGACCGTGTCCTTTGCTTTAGAGAAGCTTTTCAGTATCAGAAGGTCCCAATTTGTTAATTTCTCTCAGTGTCTGTGCTGCTGGGGTTATATTTAGGAAGTGGTCTCCTGTGCCAACGTGTTCAAGTGCTGATGTTTTTATCTTCAGTGTTATGGCTGGAGAGTTCAAAGGCAAATACCTGAAGCCATTCAGACCAGTTGCCACGGCTCCTGGTGTTCCAGAATGTCTTTGGTACAAAGGCTGGCAGACCACTTCCACCTGAATCCTTTAGTGAGGGTGAGCCCACTCCCAGTGTTGGCTGAGATGGCACGCCTATATTGCTTCACTAGGTCACTCTGCATGATCTACTGCCTCTAGAATACTGTTTCTGCATTACTGCAAGTCTAGCAGCAAGCAAGTCTGCACATCTTACCTGGATACTTCAAAATTCTCAAAGATACTCCAAGGGAGTGAAGGGTTAATGTAACTTCAATGGAGAAAACAAAATGCACACGAAATAGTCAAGTCTGTTTTCCTCACTCACCCCAACAGCTCACCAGATGCCAAAACAGGAGTATTATCAACTCCACATTATCTGCTATGCAGCGTCATGCCATACCCCACTTAGGGATTTACTAGAGAGCACAGCACTGCAGAACAGCCTGCAGCCCTGGACTGTTGCCCATGCTCATTCCTCTCATGGTATTAACAACTGCTTTATTCACACATCCCCACTTCCCCAGGGTAGAGCAATTCTTGGTCAAAGCAGCTTCTTTTTGCAGTAGGCACAGTAAGTGCAGAGACCCATAACTGTCAAAGTACAGGGAATAAGTGACTGTTAGGTGCTCAGCCCTACATTGGTCACTGTACCAACCACTGCCAATACTCAGGAGACATAAAGCAGGACAGGTATACAAGCTAGAGGATAGAGGGGTCTGGTGAAATACGGTCTTCTGCTATGGTCACTGCACTCATGAGCTCCCAGTAGCTATTCCAAACACAGACAGACATGAGATCAGGTCAGCTAACATTCCAGCATGAACAGGGCAGGGCTTGAGGTGACACTCCTCTCTGAGGAGCTCCCAGCACTTGGTATCTGATGGAGAAGTGAGGAGTCACTTTTCTTCACAGCTGTGACCCCAAGCTCTCGTGGATGTGGATGACCACACAGCTATGTACTGCAGGGAACACTAACTGGACTCAGCATGTTATAAGAAAAGGGGGGGGGGGCTATAAGTTAGAAAGGAGGGCAGGAAGCTGATATGATCAAAAGACATTGTGTATGTGTGTGTGTGAAGCTGTCAAAGAGAAAACACATTTAAAATCTTTTAAAAATAAAACAAAGGGCTGGAGAGATAGCTGAGCAGTTAAGAGCACCAGCTGCTCTTGCGGAGGACCTGGATTTAGTTCCTGACTACCAAACAGTTCCCAACCATCTGTAATTCCAGTTCTTCCATGGGCACCAAGCACACATACAGTGTGTATACATACATGAGGTAAACACTCATATACACTAAAATCCTTTTAAAAACATCAGTATCAATAGTGAAAACTTGGGGCTCACAGTCTAGCTCTACCACTCTCCTGATGTGGGGGGTCCTTCTGCACACGTGCTGCTTTTACTGGTTGATGAATAAAGCTGTTTGGGCCAATGGCTTAGCCGAGTAAAGTCAGGCAGGAAGTCCAAACATAGATACAGAAAGAGAGTAGGCAGAGTTGGGAAGACATCATGTAGCTGCCAAGGACAAAGTTGACAGAATATTATCATAAGCCACAGCCTCATGGTGATACACAGATTAATTCATGATGTAAGAGCTAGCTAGGAATCTGCCTGAGCCATTGGCCAAGCAGTGTTGTAATTAATAGTTTCTGGGTGATTATTCAGGTCTGTGCAGCAAAAACAAAAGTACAGTCTTCCTCCATCTACACTTTCCCCTTCACAGATTACCTCAATGCATTGTTTGTAAAGACAAAATGAAATATGAACTTAGCATAAGAGAACTTCTTCCAAACTGAAGACGATCTGAATGAAAACTGCCACTCATTTTAAATTTGGGGGAGGAGGGTTTGTATGTAATAAACATCTATGATGTAGGAGGGTCATCTGTCTGTGTTACTTTCATTGGTTAAATAAAGAAACTGCCTTGGCCTTTTGATAGGACAGCAGCTTAGATAGGCATGGTAGACAGAACAGCATTCTGGGAGAGAGAAAGGAGAGTCAAGCAGATGCCATAGCTCTCCTCTCTGAGATGGACGTAGGTTAGACTCATGCCGGTAAGCCACAGTCACGTGGTGATATACAGATTATTAGAAATGGGTTAATTAAGATGTGAGAGGTAGCCATGAAGAGGCTAGATATAATGGGCCAGGCAGTGTTTAAATGAATACAGTTTCCATGTAATTACTTCAGGTAAAGCTGGCCGGGAGCCAGGCAGCGGGAACGCAACCCGCTTCCTATCGCTACACATTTAAACTGAGTGTTAGATCAGGTGCACTACAGAATCTTCAAAGATATGATTTAGGCAAGGCTCAGTTTTTTTTTTCCCCCAGCAAATACAAATTGTTTTAACTAAAAAGTAATTCTGGACTGTGTCTGCATGGTGCTGAAACCTAGACTATACCTGGGTAATCTTATCTTGAAAAACAAAACAAAACAAAAAAATTAGAAGAAATGTAGCATTGTACCAAACTGATAAATGTAAAGTAACACAAACTACTTGAAAATTCTGGCTTAAATGGACAGCAGACAAAGGCAAAGTGTTACAAATGAAACCGAGCCAGTCATCTGTCCTGAAAAAGCACCCACTACACATCATGCAGACAGATAAGATCCCATATTAAATACTACAAAGCTAACCTAAATTCTGACTGAGTTTTATAAATTCTTATTAGAACTGAGAGAGTAATATATTTTTTCTAAAGCAACAGTCCAATACTTTGCATTTCATATAGTTTAATAGTTTTATTTGGCAAAGAGATGCCTAAGAAGTTTTTTAAAAAACATTTTCAGAGGGAACACCTTTTACCATAAAATAAATTGTGATTTGGGAGGACAAATTTCAAATGTATATATTTTGACTCTGCCAATCATAGAATTAGTACAAAAAAGATATCTTGTTGAAATTCTTTAAAAATGTAAAAACCAGTCCAGGCAACATGGCTATACAATCTTGCTGTAAAAGTACTTATATCAAATTCTGCCCAAAATATTTTTGCAATATACTAAATTTAGTTCCTCAAGTCACTCTTCACTGACGGCTGGCTTTTCCATTTTCTGTCGTCTCCATCCTGAAAAGTTTAGAAAAGGAAAATGAGATGGTAAATTAAAACATTTACTAAAATCCGTACTTTTACCTACTTTAGCCCATTGGAACTAAAGTCTAACCTATTCACACCAGGAGAATGTGAGCACTTTAAGAAAGGGATTGAAGTTCGGGGTCCTCCAGTCCCTCCAGTCAGTCCAGCCTCCTCACTGTGTGCGCACATGAGAGAAAGCAGAGCCTGTGAAGATCAGGGAGCCTCCCTAAGGCCCTCCCTATGCCACCCTCCCTAAGGCCCTCCCTAAGCCACCCTCCCTAAGCCACCCTCCCTAAGGCCCTCCCTATGCCACCCTCCCTAAGGCCCTCCCTATGCCACCCTCCCTAAGGCCCTCCCTATGCCACCCTCCCTAAGACCCTCCCTATACCACCCTCCCTAAGGCCCTCCCTATGCCACCCTCCCTAAGGCCCTCCCTATGCCACCCTCCCTAAGGCCCTCCCTATGCCACCCTCCCTAAGGCCCTCCCTATGCCACCCTCCCTCTCCAAGCACAGAGATGGGAGGTCTCCTCCATTTAGTCAAAGAGTTCTATAAAAGAAATTCCTTTACCAATAAATGGTAGGATTTCTTCTTAAAACAACTGATTAAATAATCACGTCTGATATTTATTCTACTCGAACACTGTAGCATTACATAGATTCAGTGTGTGACTCTCCGGAAACAATGCTATAAGCAACAGTTTTATAACTATAATCAATAAACCGGGCCTTTTATGAGCATCAAGGGTCTAACAGGTTAGTCTCTTTCTCCTTAGAGGCTCATAAAAGCAGTTTAAAAAAAAAACAAAACACACACACAAAAAAAATTGCTGCCCACAAGCAAGCAGTTTTCATTTCAGGACTAACAATCAACAAAGCAGTTTCCACAGGAAATTACACAAACCCATTTTCCTCCTTAAGGTGTTGATATAACTCAGCTCTGTTATTGACAGAGTTCAGACGTCCAGCAAACTCCTGGTGCTTTCTGGAATTGGCAGTGTTGATTCTGTTACTCCACAAGGATAATAAGGACACTGGCCCTGGTGTAAGAGCAAAAAGAAGAGAAAAAAGGAAATATAACAAACTTAACCCTCACTTCCGCTGTTCACTTTAGACTACTCAGGCACTGTACCAGGCCAGGAAAGCTGAACAGCTTCAAGAAATGCACAGGGCACTTAGAAGAACCAGCAGCAAGGGCAGTGTGCTCACCAGCCACACAACTGTCTTCTTTCAGAGTAGATCAAACAGGTATAAGGAAAGCTGCTGATCACAGGAGACAAAATGGTTTAGGTCGTAACGTAGAATGAAAGACATGAAGGTGGTAGGGGGATGTATGGGTGGAGAGGGAAGCAGGAATTGGGGGTGAGTATGATTCAGATACACTTAATACATGTACGAATTACCTAAATTTCTCATTCTGATCCACAACGGTGCAGCTGACATGTGAGGTGTATGATTATCAGTAGGCACTGATTTAAATCACACCATTTCTAATTCTGGCAATGGCCTGAGGAGCAGATATAGCAGATGTAGGCAGGTTTCTTTCCCACCTTCTGGTTCCCAAATAACCACTAAGAAACTTACTAATTATAAATGCTGGGTCAACAGCTCAGGCTTGTTACTAGCTAACTTTTACATTTTAAATTAACTCATGTTTATTATCTATGCTCTGCCATGTGACTCGGTACCTTTTCTCAGTATGCCAAGTTCATCTTCTCTCCGCATTCCTCGCGATTCTGAGGCTAATCTAATCGAATGGGAGCAGTTCCTGCAGTGATGGTCTACAGTTCAGAAGACTGCAGCTCTTCTGTTTTCCGGTTTGTTTCTTCTCTTTATATATCAAAGCTTATTCTAGTCTAAACTGTGTTAACAGCAGCCCCAATATGTTATACATAATATATATAAAACTACATATTAACACATATAAAGTATATATGTTAATAAGAAACTCCAAGAAACATACCCCACATTGGGTGCCATAAGTAGGTGGACTTTTCTTTCCCATCATTCAGTTTTCAAATAACCACACAGAAATTTATTATTAATTATAAATGCTTGGCCAATAGCTCAGGCTAACTCATACTTTAATCCATATTTCTCCATTGACGTGCTGCCACATGCTCATTACTTCCTTCTCTACATGCTCTGCTTCCTCTCCATCCAATTGGTGACTCCACCCTTCCTCTTCCCAGTGCACTCTCAGTCCGGCTCTCAACCCAAGCTCTTCCTGCCTAGCTATTGGCCAGTTAGCTCTTTATTAAACCTATGAGAGCAACACAGTTTCAGTGTACGAAAGGATTATTCACAGCAGACACCAGATCACCTCAAGGTGACCCCCGGGGGATTCCCCAACTGCAAGGAGATTAGGGAAGTGAAGCATCACTGTGTCCCTATCTACTGACAGAGCGCTAAGGTGCAAACCCTCCTGCCTGCTCCCAGGATGACCAGCCAACTGCAAGTGAGGCCGCCCTGTTCTTGCTGTCCAGGAGTCACACAGGCATAAGGCACCAGACAGTCTGATGATTTCTCACGTACTGAGCCCAGGTGACCTTCAAGGACACTAAGGCCCAGACTGACATCAGGAACTTGAGTTCAAGCTCCATCTTTTAGACCTAGAATTACATCAAGAAGAAAATAAGCTTCTCAGCCTATAAATAAGATTAAAGGTTTTATGGTAAAAATACGATTTAGAACAATATCTTCATATAAGTTTGGTCAGGTCACATCTTAATTTACTGCTAAATGAGTGTCCCTGCATTCTTCCCTGGACAGCAAGGCTGGGAGAGGAGAACAGCACAGATCTTCTCACATGTAGAATCTAGACTTCTATGTGTTTGTACATATGTGGAAGAGGGTGACTGAGGAGAAGAGGGGATTGTTGAGCGGCGAGCAGGGACAAGACAGTGTTGTGTGTGGAGGGGAACTGTGAGCAACACCACGATGCACGTGATGAAGATGTCGGAAGAAAACCAACGCCTTTGTGCGGAAGATGAGCACCGAGGAAGGGGCACGGAGGAGAGTCTGTGTCTGTCAGCAGCACCAGGCAGTTCCAGGACACAGCAAATGTAAGTTTCTAGTCTGCAATTTCTTCAGTACAGACTTTACAAAAAGCACTTTTCTTTTCAAAGCGTTCATTACAGAGTATAGTGCAACTATTTTTCTTTTCTTCTTCTTCTTTTAATGTTGAAAAATATCTTTAGTTTCAAGGCTGTGAACAGAATCTCCTGTCTGATATCTGGACACCAGGAGCTCTTTCTCACAGACATAGTGTGATGTAATACTGCACAAAACAGGAGCTTTGTTGGAAACTGTCTTGGCTCCCAGGGCCGTCCTTACCTTTAGACTTTTCCATGTGTGGCATCTCATCTATTTCAACAAGGGGTTTTTTGTTTGGAGGCTCTGGGGAGTCAGGTGAGTCCTTTATAACCTCTGCTTCAGCCAACTCTTCTTTCCCGCGTTCTAAAATCCCTTTCAACCTTGCAGAGTGACAGATAAGGAAGCCGAGTTTAATTTACAAGTCTATAAATGGCCCAGTGAGCACACATCTGTGTATATCAGTTTTCAAAAACATTTGCTCTCACAAAAGAATCTAAAAGTCATATAAAAGAATTTAATGAGTTCAACACAACTTTACTTCCCTTTATAGCAGGAACAGCTCAGAGATTAGCCAGATAAAAGGGAAACTTAAGCTAATAGTTAGAAATAGTTAGCTAATTTCACATGTCTTCTTAAAAATTAAGAAAAAAATCAATCAAATTACAAGAAGATTATGATCTTATTGTCATGTGTGGTGTGGCCTATGTAATGGGGAATGTATACAGGTTTCATAACTGAGGAGCCTTACTCTAAAGTTTTTTCTTGAGATAAAGTCTCACTATGTAGCCCTGGCTGGCCTGAAACTCATTACATAGACTGGGCTGACCTGAAACTCACAAATACCCACTTGCCTCTTTTTCCCAAGTGCTGGGATTAAAGGCCCTACTCTAAGCTTTTATTAGGCTTCTTCAGTAAGAGAAATACTTCTCATTTTTGCACAAGGCCATACTGAAGGTTAGTTGAGGCTAAAGTAGTTCTTTCTTTTTCTTATAGTGGGCAGGAAAAAGTGCACTTCTTAAACTGCTGAGAAACGAAGTGCTCTAGCTACCTAGAAATGAACAAGGTTTCCAGACTACTGTCAGTGATTCCTATAGAGCAGTGAAGGTGGTCGGTGTGGAAACATGTACGTGAGAGCAGAGATCTGTTGTGAATTAGTAACTGGGAGTGCAGAGGCTATGTGTTTGTAATTTCCTATTAGGAAATGTTCTGCAGTTTTTAGGGATATACCCCAATATCCAATATCCACTTACCTAGCTATCTTGCTTGATTTGTAGCACAAGGTAGAAGGTGATACATTTACAATATTTGCTAACTTAAAATGGGGGGGGGGGCAATACATGCACAATGGCATATGTGTGAAGGTCAGAGGACACCATGCAAGAGTCAGCTCTCTCTTTCATCATGCTGATCCCAGGGATCCAACTCAGGTAATCAAGTATGGCCTCAAGCGCTTTTACTCCATGGGCCATCTTGCTGGCCCACATTTTAACATTTTATTACTTTTGATAGTTTTTATAAATTCAAACTTTAAGGTCACTAAGGGGAAAAAGTGTGTTATTCAGGAATGATGTCAGGATTAGGACTGCATGCTCATCTGCTCCAAAGGGCAGCCTGCATCTAACTCATGTAAGATAGTGCCTTCCACACTTGGCTATGATCACTGAAGCATGGCCTGTCTCTAACATAAGGCAGAATGTTCTTTTAGGATGGGAGCTTGTGACAAACGCCTGGCAAACCAGTCACTGACTGAACATAAAATTATGTTTTTGAAATTTTACAATATTCAAAGAGCATATTGGCATCAAATGTCATCATCATCATCATCATCAACTAGTTAGGAAAAATCAGGAGTTTTGCACCGTTTTAGGTAAAGAAAGGCTGTAACTAACAGTGCAGTTACAGAATGACAGGCATGGATGGAGTGGATGTGCTAGGGGAAAGCACAGGCAAAGGTGCCTGCCAAGGGAACAAGTCACCTGTCTGAGTCTGGCCGGGGCTTCTCAGGCCCATGCTCCTTCACGGCTTGCTCTGACTTGTCCTCCCTGTCTTCCCTCTTCCTCCCTCGCTTCTTCCGCTCTTCTTCTTCCGGGGGTTTGCTCCGACATGCCATCAGACACTCCAAGACTCTTTGATGCTTCTCTGAGTTGCTGACATGAGCTCTGACAAGGGTCTCTAATTCATTCCACATGATACGGTACTGTTCATCTCTGGAGTAAAGGTCAAACGCATTTTCAGAAATGCTCCTTATGTCTAAACATCTAAACGCTCAGTACTGCTGACCCCACTTGCTATGATAAAGGAACCAGAAGCAGAGATGTATTTCTTTCCCTTCACTGCACGGTGAATGGCGGAACTCAAGTCACACTGGAGCAGTGCCTACGATCCTACTTCTCCATCACACCTACACAGAGCATACACGTACATCCCCTCTGATAATTTACACCTGGAGAATGATCTTACAAAGTAACATCCGTGAAGTAAACATGACGTGTGCAGAAGTAAAGAAAACAGCACTACCTTTTAGGGCCCTTTCCTCTGGTACCCACTGTAGAAATAGGAAGAGGGTCATTTTTCCTTTCCATATCGACCAAGTTGTATATAGTTTTCTGACAGTTTAACACGTCTTCTTCTGTCAAAGACTCTTTCACAATAACACTGGCTAATGGAACGACCTGTTAGGTTAAAACATGAAAGAAAAGAAAGAAGAGAAAAAGGAAATCTGTCTTGAAAAACAAGCATCAAAGAATTAAGGACGAAGTTGGTTTCAAGCTGACTTTAACAACGGTCACAAGGAGGACCCATAACTGCTGCTTCTGTCCTCATCACTAATTCTTCAGTCGCAACAAACTCAAAGTGGCACCAATTACAAATGATTAAATTTTTTCTACAAACATATTTATAAATACACACTAATCCAGAAATAAAGTAAAATGAGACTCACCGCTTGCATGTTGAAAATGGTGGTTTGTGAGATAATCATGGGCCAGTAACGGGTGTGCTTTTCTAACTGGTCCTTTGCACGTTCCAGCGGGATCTCTAGACTCGCATCCATTTTATATCTGGGGTCTAGAAAAGGAGTTAACCTGTTTTCCCTCATAAATTCACCAAAATCCTAATGATAACCAGATAAGACACAATTAGAAACTAGTCTAGAGTTGCAGCATGGGTTACATCTGACAGTCACTTCCCTCATGGCCTCTGTCCTGTGACTGTCAGCACAGCCCCTTCTCTAACAGTGGTCCCGCCTCACTGCAAGCCCCGCCCCCTCTCCAAGCTGAAACCTATCAACACTTACACAAAGAAAATGAAGCACACCCCACTCCATTCCTATGATTTAACCGCTTTCTTTCAGACCATCTGAAAGAGCCTGAACAACGGTCTTTGAATGATGGAGTCTTAGCTTTTTGTTTGTTTGGTTTTTAGATGTTTGTTATGGTCTCAGTTTTCTATAATGAATACTAATTGGTTTTCAGCCCCTTAAAAATAATTACCCAAAAGTCTAATAAAATAATTAAAGTATATAATAGTTGGTAGTTTATCACGTGTACATATATACATAAATCCACATTTAAGTTCCAAACCATCTCAAAAAAGTAGCCCTGAAATATCAATACACACAAAAGAAAGCACTAGTCTGTTCCTCTCTGACTCTGGTGTTTTAGGACCCAGACACTTCCCAGTCACTGAATGCATCGCAAGGCAGAGAAGACACAGTGATGTCGGTTATGGAACACAACAACCAGCTCCGTTGAGACGGCTGTTCCCCATAACCTTAACATACAACAAGAACTCTTGCTAAATGACTCAAAACAAACATACAGATAGTGAGGTTTATACCAGGGCTGGACAGATGTCCAGTGGCTGCTCTTGCAGAGGGCTCAGGTCAGATTCTCAGCACCCACTCAGTGACTAACAACTGTCTCTAACTCCAGTTCCAGAGAGCAGAACACCCTCTTCTGGCCTCCAAAGGAACCAGGCATGCACATAGTGCACAAACATACATACAGGCAAAACCCACACATAAAGTAAACATTTTTTAAAAGTCTCACTGTAATCCGGTAGTCTGTAACTCTTCCTCCACAGCCTTCACTAATCGAAGGCGGATCTTCTAGAATGGATCGAGAGCTGCTAAGGACATGCAAAAAGATCTCCCCTCCATGGCTGCTAAGCATGTGACTGATGACTTTGGAACCTGACTTTCGTGGCTGTTCCAACAATACAGATCGACCTGTCAGAAGCAAGATCAAGCTGTCGGTAACAAACTCAAACAGCTCCTATTTTAGCCAGCAGGGCTAAGCTGGTGCATCTACACTTCTCTAGTTTACACGTTATAAGGCTAGTTTCCCAAACAGTTCTAATGGCATGTTTGCATGCTTTACTCAATTTCAAGGTCACACAAAAACCTCCTTGTGGACATTTAAGGTGAAAACTAAGCGACCAAGAAAACCTCAAGTTATGAATGCTACACAGCATTTGAGGAAAGGCACAGTCTCAATCTCCTTCCACAGTGCTGCCTTGCTAGCACAGTTCTGAGTTCCTATTTCACTTACCAAATACTAGGGAATTTGGATTTTATACATTCTGATAATCAAACTGTATTTTTTAGAGGGAGGGAGGTTCAAGACAGAGTTTCTCTGTGTATCTCTGGCTGTCCTGGAACTCACTCTGTAGACTAGGCTGGCCTCAAACTCACAGAGATCCTCCTGCCTCTGCCTCCCTGAGTGCTGGGATTAAAGGTGTGCGCCCGCCAGCTTCAAACTGTATTTAAGATAACAATGAATAAAAAACTTACAAAATGACAGATTTTTAAAATCAATAGTTCCAAAATTATTATTACATGAAGAGATTTAAAATTTTAAATTTAGAAGATGAAAGTCAGTAATTGAGATGTAAATTACGTACGTAAAACAAGCCATAAACTTCAGGTCTGGCTAGGAATCACAGTGGCGAGACACTGAAAACAGCTACAGTGAGGGTGAAGCCAACACAAACTGTTCAGGGCCAAGATGGAGGTCTACTAGTCCAGCTTCCAAAAAAATGTCAAGTCAGACTTTAAAGATCAAAATTTTAATAAAAATTCTTAAAACTATACCGGACAAAACTTAGATATAACAACAGCCTGGAAGTCAGGCGATTCCCAACCATGTGAGTGCAGAGCACTGTCGGCAAACAGACTCCAGTGACACTGATGACTCCACCTAAGTCACGGATTAGATGATAATTACCATTGAGGAGGAAATTCGTGAGGCAGGAAGAAGGTCTACTGTTTACATCTACAGGTGAGATGCGATACGCTCCAGTGCAATAGTGTAATTCTGAAACAAAAGAAAACACTGATTTGAAGGAATATAATGAAATGTCCTACAGTTAAAAAAAATTTTGCTTATTGAGTCTCTAATCAATGAAAAATAAAAATTCAAACAGAAATTCATGACCCAACATCACACTTCAAAGACCTCTGGTGTTTGGCAATTCTCCCGCTCTCCCAGGGCTGTCTACTCACCAATGCTGTTGGTCCTGGGTGTGCACCACTTCAGGGTCACGGTCTCCTTAAACGGGCCTTCTCTGCTGCTGCTGCCCGAGTGGGTGTCACCTTCAGAAAGTTCACAGAAACACTAACTTTACTAAAGAGGCCACCAACTTCAAAATGATGGTTATTTAAGTTTTCAAAGAAAGCTCAAGCTCTGGAAGAGAGAAGAGCTCTGTAAGAACACTCTTTTTACAAAAACACAGAAGACCAACTAGAGGATAGATATAAACTATGATCAATATCAGTAAGTAATTTCCCTTCAAATGGTTCATTTTATTTTTCCATTCACTAATTTAATTAAGTCAGGGTGCTGCTTTAATAGCAACCTAATAATACAGGTTTTACGTCCTAACAGTCTCTCCATGCCCATCCCAATAAATGATGAAGTACAGCCAGTACTCAGAAGGTTAGCAGTCTAACATGGACAGACAAACCCTAGTGTGCTGCTTCATAGCAGCAGGAAGGCTCTGGGAGTGAGAGTGTACGAGGGCAGAGTCGCACCCTGCCCTCATGGAGCCTGCAGTGCCATGGAGCAGATGTCAACCAGAGAGTAAATAAATGTGAGACTACGAAGTGACAACGTGCTGCAGAAGACACGATATGGGGCCTCCAACAGAGAGCGCTGATCCATTCTAGCTGCAGAAGACACGATATGGGGCCTCCAACAGAGGGCGCTGATCCATTCTAGCTGCAGAAGACACGATATGGGGCCTCCAACAGAGAGCGCTGATCTAGTCTAAGCCAATGGAAAAGCCTCCTTTAGATACGAAGACTGGCTTACATTCTCAGAGGATGGTGAAGAAATACAGACATGGAGGGGAAAGCATTCAGTCAAGAGAACAGCAGATGTCAGGACTGTGTGGCAGCAGCGCAGCAGAGAAGACAGTCAAGCAATGTGGTCTGTTAGACAGCAGAGCCGTGAGAACGTGGTGGGTTACATTCTCAGTTTACCCTCTTCCTCGGGATGCTAGCTGAGAAAATGTTGGGCTTCATTCAAAAGTGGTTAATGGCAGACAAGATAAAGATTATGGTTGTATTTGAGAGACACAAGACAAAATCAAGAATAATAAATTTGATTTAAAAAAGTGTCAGAAACACAGAGATTGTGGAAGTGACCAATGACTGTACATCCTGAGACCCACGCCACGAGAGTGGGCTCTCCCCTGACACCGCCTGGAGCTCCAGGACCCAGAGGCTAGATGGCCCAGAGACCCAGGATAGAACCAAACAGGACTGGAATAAAAACAAAATGTCAATGTAATGATGCCTAATGATACTCTGCTGTTCTCACAGATTGGTGCCTAGCCCAGCAATCGTCAGAGAGGCTTCATACAGCAATAGGGGGAAACAGAGGAGAGACCCACTGTCAAACATTAGGTCAAGCTTGGGGAATCCTGCTGAAGAGAGGAAGGATTGTATGACCCAGACGAGTCAAGGACACCATAAGAAAACCCACAGATCAATCAACCTGGGTTCACAGGGGCTCACAGAGACTGAACCGACAGCCAGGGAGCCTGCATAGGATCGACCTAGGTCCTCTGCCTATATGTTGCAGTTGTGTAGCTTGGTCTTCTTCTGGAACTCCTAACAGTAGGAACAGGGCTATTTCTCTTTTGCTGGCTTTTGGAACCTAACTCTTTATACTGGGTCACCTTGTCCAGCCTTACTACAAGGCAAGGTGCTTAGTCTTACTGCAAATGGATATGCTGTGTTTTGGTGATATCCATGGGAGGTCTGCCCTTTTCTGAACAGAAACAGAGGAGTGGATGGGGGGGGGATGGCAGAGGGGTGGTAGAGGGAGGGATTGAGAGACAAAGAAGAGAGAGAGACAAAAGGGAAACAGCCATGGGGATGCAAAATCAATTAAGTAGATGAGACATCAGAGGCATCTCTAACGGAAGTGCGCAAACAGCTGGCCTGTCCCAGAGCTCACCAAGTGCTCAGAGAGCGCTGACCCGAGGCAGGAGAGCATACAGACACGGAGCTAAATTATGAGCCTTCCACTAACTGAGATCCCGCTCAGTCCTCCTCAGTGAGGCTTACCTAACTTCCTGGTCATAACCACACACAGCCTCTGCGTGCTACAGGAGAAGTCTACAGAGGTATGAAGGTTTTAGTTACTCATGCACACGTGTGTAATGTATGGGACCCACCTGCCTCTGCCCCCAACTGTGGCTCTACAGGTGTCTCCTGGGTGTTGGAGACTGACCTTGGGTTCCTCTGCTTTCACAAGTGCTCTACCCACCGAGCATCTCCACAGACAAGAAATACTTTCACAGTCAAGGCTATTTTATGAAATCTTCTGATTTAAAAAAGAAAAATCTTAAAAACTGGAATCATCTCATGGGTTCCTAGCACTCTCCATGACAAGGTACACTCCCTTACTAAATATCAGTACATACATTTATCACAGTCGTCCTCCTGCTAGTGATTCAGCCAGTGAACCATCGTCCCAGCCGCCTCACAATTACGGACATACAACACGCTCAACACCAATCATATCATTCTAGCAGTCAATCTACAGAGAACCTCAGGAACCTATATGGTCTTCAGACCTTAACAGATCTTAAAATGTCACTCATTTTAGGAGCGAGTGGATGATTACGATTCACACTGCGACAGCATCCGCGTCTTTAAACAAAGACAGTGAAGCGCACGCGCACACACACACACACACACACACACACACACACACACACACAGCTGCTGTGGGGACACAGCTCTCTGAAGCACTCCCCTCCGACCTAAGGCACGAGGGCACAGTGATGGAAACGGAAGTAAACCTTCACCTTTCATCACAGAGTATCAGTTCCTGGACACTGCCCTAGCTCACTTTCTGTTGTGTGATAAACACCATGGGCAAAAGCAACCTGGAGGAGTAAAGGCCTTACTTCAGCTCCTAAGTTAGAGTCCATCTTCACGGGAAGCCAAAGCAGGAACTTGTCAGAATTTGAAGGAGGAACTGAAGAAGAGGCCATGAAGACACCGTTTCCCCAGCCTGCTGAGCTACCTTTCTCAAAACCCCACACCACCTGCCAAAGGCTGGCCCTGCTCACAGTGGGCTGGGCCCTCCTACATCAATTCGAATTAAGAAAATGCCCCCCCCAACCATGCTGTGGAGTTTGAATGGAATTAGCCCCCATAAGCTCAAGGAGGTGTGGACTTGTTAATGTAGGTGTGACACTGTTAAAGGAAGTGGGTCACCGTGGGGTGGGCTTTGAGGTGCCCCACACTCAAGCTATGTCACTTCGGTTCATTTCCTGCTGCCTGTGGATCACGATGTAGGACTCTCACTCCTCCAGCACCACATCTGCCTGCACGCCACCAGGTCCTGCCATGACTTAAGTCACCACATGGAATGTTTCCTTCTATCGACAGCTGCCATGGTCATGATGATTCCTCACAGTAACAGAAACTCTAAGACACATGCTCACAGGCCAATCTGATGAAGGAAATTTTTCCAGCTGAGATTCCGTCCTCCCAGGTGGCTCTAATTGTGTCAAGTGGACAAAAACTACGATGGGGACACTGCAGAGGAGTTGGACAGAGATGAAGTCAGTCTGTGTACGTGGCCGGAACAATGGGTCAGGCCTCTTACCACTTCTGAGGAAATCTACATGTGCGTCTTTGTGGTGAAGCAGCTCCACGTCATAGTTGGCGGATGTGTTGGCATGCTGCTCTTCCTTTAAGCAAAGTTTAAGACATTTTAATTACCTGGGTTTGCTTATAAAAAATAATGAAATAAATTACTTTGCTTTTTCTTAAAGTGAGGTCAAATCCATTCTGCCACAGTCAGCTAAATAAGAGGATGGCTGGCGCAGTCATTTATTTAAAGATGCAACACTTCCCAACAGTGAATGAACTCCATTGTACAACTATGAGCTGAGCAGACACCGGGATAATGACTTTCTCATGCCAGAATCAACACAAATGACTCTTCTAGAAATGTTGAATTTAACTACAAATATATATATTTTCTTGCCAATAGTTTTTATACACAAATATATTTATGTAAGTTGAACTTAAAATAGTTGTTAAAAACAGGCGACAGCATCTTTAAATACTTGCAGTGAGTTAACAGACACCAATTATTTAAAGTAGCAAACACTAACTAATAAACAAGCTTAGCAGTTTGTTTCTGGCATTATCTATTAACAGAGAGACTAGGGGCAAGTGTCAGGTCCAACAAGCAGGTGGCCTGCTGCCTTCCCGGCACGTCTCATAACTCAGTTATGAGCATGGGTTGTTATACTATTTCACTTGTTCACGGCCTCTCAGTAAAGCCATTCTCAAGGGTCTCCTAGAACTCCCAGTAAAGAACCCGCCAATGAAGTTGGGAGGACATGAAATTGTTCACGCAATTTAGTACCCATGGGAGAGAGGCAAAATAACTGAAAACAAGGCTGGGGTACCGTGATTCACATCTGTGATCCCAGTATTGCAGAGCTCGAGGCAGGTGGATCACGTTTCAAGTCAGTATGGACTATAAAGTAAAACCCTGTCTCAAAAATAAGAAGCAAAAAAGAAAAAACTGAAACAGGCCTCCAAGAAAGTCACCGTGAGACTTTAGGTCAGAGTAGTTATGGACGGATTCAATAGTAACGACTCATTTACCCCCGACTGCGGGTCAGGCGTGTTGCTGGTCCTGACAACTGAACGATAATATGAACAGAGAGCGACAGAGTCCTGAGAAAAGCCACAGCTGAAACTATATTCACATCCATGGCTCCTTACCAGGAGAGTGCTAATCACCTAGGGGTCTGAGCTACCCTGCCTTAGTCAGACATCTTCACATCTGGGTGGTAAGAATGAGAGCACAGGAAATAAAAGATCCACTCAAACAAACAAAGTAAAATCTAATAACACAGCTCTCAGGAAAAGAATCACAGAGAAATAATTTAAGATATATATTTTGATAAAAATAATAAGAACATAGTTCTTAAAAATCTCAGGTGACATGTTCTTATTAGAAATAGTAACAATATAACATTTGTTCTGTGATCCTTTCTTTTGATTCTCAGGATTTACTGACCTGTTCAAAGACACTGAATGTGGGCTAGCAAAACAAAATATGATATAGGGAGAAAAAGTAAAGGTTCAATTAAAGTGAATAAGGAATGTCAAGCAAATAATAAAAAAGCACAGACGAGCTCTCAGAACTGCCTACCTTCATAGGAATGTTTGTGATGGTCGTTGAAGCCAAGTCAAAATGTTGCTGTACTAGAACATTCAACTTGGTGGCCAGATGCCGTCCAGCCCGGACACTGTGGACTTCACTGGTCAAAACCGGGGACAACTGCAGGAAAATACCCAAGAAAGGTAACCCATAAGCCATTACTTCACAACATCCCCATGCGGAGTATTTTACTATAGACCATTAAGTATTGAGTGGCTTTTTAAATGTGTGTGTGTGGTGGGGGGAGAGGAATGTAGAAGTTAGCCAGGATAACTATTTCATCAATGTTTTTTCTGCACCATGTATAATCCATTTACTATACTATGTGAGCCATTGGTACACAATACAGACTGTCATCGTCCTCTTCAAACCTAGACTGGAAGCATGTACTAAATAAATATGTATTGATATTTTATAATTTCTTATTATCAATATGTATATAAGACTTGAAATCACATAGAGATACTAAAAGAAAAACAATTCACTTTATAGAGGACAACACTGCAGATAAAAATTATGAAGCATCAGGCGGTGGTGACACACGCCTTTAATCCCAGCACTTGGGAGGCAGAGGCAGGCAGATCTCAGTGAGTCCAAGGCCATTCTGGTCTGGTCTACAAAGTGAGTTTCAGCAGAGCCAGGGCTGTTACACAGAGAAACGCTGTCTCAAAAAGCCCCCCCACCAAAAAAAAAGAAGGAGGAGGAGGAGGAAGAGGAAGAAAAAGAAGGAGGAGGAGGAGGAGCATGGAAATCACGGCAAACATTTGGCTTTGGGCTTCATTACCAGTGTGAGGTCAGGTAGTAAAAGTGTAGAGAACTAATGCAGGGTGTAGTAATGCACTCCTTTAACCCCAGCACCACAGAGAAACCCTCTCTTAAAAAAAAAGTAAACTGTTAGGGAATAATATTTTCAGGTACATGACTTTTGTTTACACTGCATTTGCTCGTTCATTTGTTTAACTCTGTGAAGCTGTGCTACTGTGCCTGTCTAAAACACCTGATGTTCCTAATAAAGAGATGAACAGCCAATAGCAAGGCAGGAGCAAGGACAGGCGGGGCTGGCAGGTAGCATAAAACAGAAGGACCAAGGAGCAAGAACACGGAGAGGAGGACATGAGCTACACAGCAAGTTTCAGAGAAAAGAAGTAAAGAAGGGAATAATACAGAATTAAGAAAGATAAAAGCCCAGCGGCAAAACGTAGCTGGGATAATTTAAGAAAAGCTGGAAAGAAACAAGCCAAGCTAAGGCCAGGCATTTAAAACTAAGACTAAGCCTCTGTGTGATTTATTTGGAAGCTTGGTGGTGGGCCCCTCAAAAAGCCAAAAGAGTAAAAACTTCATACAACAGTATACTAACAAAATATTATTATTTCAGGGCAATAATAATTAATTTTAGTTACCAAAAAGGAAAACCAACCTACTGTCTCGTTAAAAAAAGCATAAAATAATCAGGAAACTACCTAAAATATGATAGAGACAACTTGAAAGTACCACTTAAATAATTCATAGACTAAAGTAATAGTGAACAAGGTTAAATTAAAAATACAAAATAAAACATTAGCGCATACTATAACTACATAAACGGAAAATTTACATTTCTAAATACAGACTAAATAAAGATGCGATGTGACTATACTTATTAACCTACAAAATTATTTTTTCATTTAAAATTTCTCTATTTTTTTATTTTATTTTATTTTTTTTTGGTTTTTCGAGACAGGGTTTCTCTGTGGTTTTGGAGCCTGCCCTGGAACTAGCTCTTGTAGACCAGGCTGGTCTCGAACTCACAAAGATCCGCCTGCCTCTGCCTCCCGAGTGCTGGGATTAAAGGCGTGCGCCACCACCGCCCGGCTTCTATTTTTTTTAAAGTAAAAGTTAGAAAGTAGGTTTTCCCTGAACATATATATAAGTTGGTTTCTTTGCTATCAGAGGGTATTTCATTAGAATGTACTATTTTTCAAGATGGGTAAAGAATTAAAGTTATTAAAGTAACTAAAATCCACATACTAGGATAAAGTTTCTGGACTTGCAACAGGTCCCATTACAATAAACGTCACTGATGAAGCGGAACAGGAGGCACGTCAAGTCTGTAATTATAACAGTCTATTCCGACCAAAGCTATCGAGCACAGAGGCTTGTTTTCAGACTTTCAAATACTTTTCTGGCAGCAAGCCCAGCACTCTGATCCGCTCAGTACAGCACCCAGCATCACTAAGCTCTCTCACACCCTCTCCGCAGCACCTCTGCACTTACTTCTTTCTTAGGACGATCAGACACAAGGCTGTCTTCACCAACGGGGTAGGTGTGAATCAAGACCAACTCACATTTTTGAATCTGCATGAGACTTAAAAAAAAAAACTTTCACTTAAAATGTTAGACTAGATACTGTAAAGAATTCAGAGAAGCAAACTACTTCCACGTTATCACCATAAACAGTATATGACTATACCCACTAGGGCAGGACCATAAACAGACATGACTGCTAATACTCTGAGTTAAGCAGTTACATGGTAGATAACTATTGTATTTGAATAAATACTTAGAGAATAACTACACAAGTTTAAGTGAAAGCAGAACTTATCTGTGTATTTAAATAATACAAACACTGACGGTGGGTGCCACAGCCATGTATCAGGGCCCTGCTTTCAATTGAAGTCACTGAGGCAATTCTACTACTGCTGCACTACCAGATGAGAGTTCAGAAAAGGCCTTTTTGTGGAGTAAGAAACTGTACAAAACAGAGAAGTATCCAATTATGTGACAATATTTGCATAATAAAAATCTGTTTAAAGTGAAAAATAACAATAATGAGAAAGGTCTTTTAATTTTCTATAATTATCACAAGGAAAATCATTTTTTGCAATTTTTTAAAATTATAATTTATCTATTTATGGGAGGGAGCATACAGTGCACACGTGGAGATCAGAGGATAACTTGTGGGAGTCTCTCCTTCTGCCGTATAGGTCTGAATTCATGCTGTTAGACTTGGAACCATCTCCCCAGCCCTCCCCTAGCCTTGCTTTCTGCAGAAAAGCTGAAATTCATATATTCAGTGAAGATCCATATATTCTACAAGGCACATTTACACACATTCACTGGTAGCTTCATTGTGTTCTCTCTGACTCTCAATAGAGGAACTAATGTTTCTTACTGAGTCTGGCAGTTTGAATGGAATTGGCCCCCATAAGCTCAAGGAGTGGCACTATTTGGAGGTGTGACCTTACTGAAGTAGGTGTGACCTTGTTGGAAGAATACCACTGTGGGGTGAGTTTGAGGTCCCCTATGCTCAAGCTATGTCTAGTTAGTTCATTTCCTGCTGCCTGCAGATCAAGATGTATGAAACTCAGCTCCTTCTCCAGCCCCATGTCGGCCTGCACGCCACCATGTCCTGCCAAGACGATAAGGGACTAAGCCTCCCAACTGTAAGCCACCCGAATGAAATGTTTTCCTTTATAAGAGCTGCTGTGGTCATGGTGTCTCTCCTCAGCAGTAGAACCCTAACTAAGACACTGAGCCATTCTCAAGCGAACTGTAAAGGCCATTACTAAACACCTGAGAACCCTTCTACTAAGAACAGTTCAGTTCCACGTAAGAACATTAGTAACTGCTCGGTTAAACGGCAGTCCAGTACGACTGCCATAAACATGCCCTTATTGGCTGTGTTGTAACATGTACACTTTGGTCTATTGTCCTGGCAGATGGGACAGAGGTCCTGAAACCCTTATAAAGTCGTAACAGTATGGTACTAACAGTATCTTCTGCTCTCTACAATTTCATCTTGGACGTAGGTTCTTGACAGTTGGTTCTTAACTCTTTAGGTACTACCCTGGGTGGTAGTCCTTCTGTGCTAATGACCTAACTCCTGGGACTCTCCACAGTGCCTAGACGGGGAAGATGTCAATGCTATGAATAGAAACTTGGGACCTTTAAGTCCTACCCTGCTATCCTTCAGGAAAGAAAGAGGGACCAGGAAATAAATAACCAGTCATGCCTGTGAGACATCTCCACAAAAGTCCCTGCGATAAGGGGCTCAGGGATTGTCTAAGTTAGGGTTTCTATTGCCTCTATTGCCGTGAAGAGACACCACAATCATGGCAGCTCTTACAAAGAAAACATTCAATCGGGGTGGCTTGCTTAGAGTTTCAGAGGTTCAGTCCACTGTCATGACAGGGAGCATGATGGTGCGCAGGCAGACGTGAGGTGGCTATATCTTGGCTTGTAGGCAAAGGAAGTCGACAGAGACACTAGGTGGTATCCTGGGCACAGTGCCTGCCCCCAGTAACCCACTTCCTCTAAAAAGATCATACCCACTCCAACAAAACCACACCCCCTCCCAGTGCCACTCGCTATGAGATTATGGGGGCCAAGTCCATTCAAACTACCACAGCGATCTTCTGAAACACGAACACATCCACACACGGCCAACACAGCACATTAATCTCCAAAGGGCCAAAATCCTGCACTTAGGACTTTCCCTCTTTGTGCGGTTCACCTGCTCCATCTGCACCCTTCACAGCACACTAGCACACTAGTGTTCACAATCATAGCCCACCTGCTCCATCTGTACCCTTCACAGCACACTAGCACACTAGTGTTCACTGTCAACTGTCAATCCCCAGGGGGCACAACTGATGGTGATGGCGTCAGGCTGACACTATTTCTGAAAGGAAGGGAGGTGTACAGACCCGAGGGACTGAGCTCTCCATATGCGGGGCTGTAACAACCCCAGTGACCACAGGACACCCAGATAGTGTCCATACAGCAGCAGCACTGTTCAGTGGAGTAAATCCAACACTTCTGATCATCCCTAAATACTGCTACGAGATAAAGCAAGAATGTTTTCTTTTTCAACCGCTATTTAAAAATAAATTCATACAATGCAAAGAACTGCTACATTATGAACTAGTAAATAATGAGTAATGACACCCACAATTTACATATTTTATAAGTTCCTATAGCAGGGCATGATATAAGCTATCAAAACAAATGTGCATTATAAATATGTGTATTATTTTATCATTCTGAGCACCTTTCTTGTGAGAGGAAAGTAATATTCTAAAATATAAGAAAAACAGAAACAAAGTCTGTTCAAAGTTACAGCTTTAGGCTAATTTGTTAACTGAGAAAAATCAAGGAAATGCTATCAACATTAAAATTATTGTAAATAAGTATGAAAAGCATACCATCATACGAAGTTAAAGACATTTATTTCATCTATGAATTATACTCACTGATCTGAGTTTGCAGCAAGCTTGTTATGCTCATGAATTGTTTCCTGGACACAGTCTTCGAGCATCCGTACATGGCTATCACTATGTTATTAAAGAGAGAAGGAACAAACAGTAAGAAAAAGTCAAAGCCACCATTCAGCTGTATGTGGGTGCTGACACTTAAAATTCCTTCAGCAGGGCCTGGAGGGGGCGCTCAGAGATCAAGCGCAAGTCCCATGTCCCACTCTTGCAAAGGACCTCAGTTTGGTCCCAGCATTGAAGTCTAGCAGCTCACAACTGGCTGTAACTTGCCTTTTAGCCTCTGTAGCACCTGTACTCTCGTGTGCAAGACCCACATACAAACACAATCATACACATACTTTAAAAAATTTACTTCAGCAAAGGCTGTCTTGAGCATACACGTTCATAATATCAAACTATTAGCTAAAAACTCAGTGAAGAAAAAAATAATAAAATAAACATAATAATATAAACAATTTTCACCAAGATTACTTTTTTGAGACAGTTTTGCTCTATATCCTTGGCTAGCCTAGAACTCACTACATAGGCTACACTGGCTTCAAACTCAGCGTGATCTTCTGATCCCTGCCTCCCAGGATAGCAGGGATGCATGTTTCTAAAGATGGATCTTTATTTATAACTGAATATGCCCAGTCTCAATATTAAAGGCAAATAACAATAATAATGAAATAAACCAGAGAAAGCCATTTGCATGTGCTTACTTACATATTTACAGGCTATCCAGAGTTTGTAAAATAAAAACATAATAGTAATAAAATTCTCTCAGGGAAAGGATCTCTGTGATCAATAACCCACCTCTTTGCATTTGTAATGCAGATTATTCGTCCTCTGTTCCCAACTCGCTCTGCATTCTCCATGAGTAAAGTGCGAGCCTCATGTTGGTATTCAGTAATTTTGCAAAGGGTCTCCACGGCCGCAACAAGCCCATGCAGAATGCTGCAGCACTCTGGATCTGCCCGAGGATTAGGGGGGCCCACAGTAGCCAGCGCTGCCATGAGCTAAGTGAAGGGAGAGACAACGATGTTGACAACAATGTGACACATGAGACAACACATCCTGAGAAAACAAACCAATGCTTCCTTAAAAGGGGCTGGAGAGTCGGCTCAGTAATTAAGAGCACTGGCTGCTCTCACAAAGGGTTCAATTATCAGCACCTATATGACAGCTCACAACTGCTTGTGACTCCTGTTCCAAAAGATCTAACACCCTCACGCAGACATACAAGGCAAAACACTAATGCACATAAAATAAAAATAATCATATACATATATATATACACATACATACACACACACACACATATATATATATGTGTGTGTATGTATGTATGTATATGGATACAAACTCCCTTAACAAAATACTAGCAAGTCAAATCTAACAACACACACATTATGACCATGGAATATTTCTGTCAAGAAGGAAAGCAAATTCAGTATCAAGTGGGGAGGGGAGTAGGGGTTACAGAGGAACTATGGGAGGGGAGAGACAACTAGAATTAAGGCATATTTGAAGGGTAATATGGAAACCTAATACAGTAAAAAACTTTCTAAAATACAGACATATATGAAGGCGTTCTAAGCGAAATCTCCAAATAATGGGGGAGACAGAGTCCCAAATGGCCATCTCTTGTCACCAAATGAAGCTTACAGTACCAGGATTGAGTTACATCTAATTGAGTTGTTTGCCAAAGGGGCCCCATGGGACCCCCAAACCCAGGCTGTTGCCAAGACTACAGGTTGCTCTCCACAAACTGACACCAAGGCCCCACTGCTGAAGACAACACCTATACATCTCACTGAACAGATATGTCGAGCTGGTGCCTACAGGGCCTTTGCCCCTACATCCCAACATCTTTCCTGCAGAAAGGTGCTCTGCATGCCCTCAAAACACCAACATCTGTTATCTGCAAAGGTATACTAATCTGCAAGATAGGCTAGGGTAATAATGGCACAAAGCTTGTGGGAGTAACCAATCAGTGACTGACCTGACTTAAGGGCCATTCCATGAGATGGAACCCATATCTAATACTGCTTGTGTGTTTAATAACTTCAGACTAGAAAGTCAAAGACCTAGGATAAAACCAAATAGTAGTCTAGAAATACGTAGTGATAAATGTCTCATAATGGTGTTACATCAATGCCTTATTCAGCCATCACCAGAGAAGCTTCCTCTGGAAGCAGATTGGGACAAATACTGAGACCCACAGCCAGATATTACTCAGGGAGTGAGAGACCTTGGAACACTGTGGTGGTTTGAATAAGGCCCATAGGGAGTTGCACTATTAGGTGTGGCTTTGCTGGAGGAAGTGTGTCAGTAGGGGGTGGGCTCTGAGGGTTCAGAAGCACAAGCTAGGACCAGTAGCTCACTGCCTCTTCCTGTTGCCTCTGGATCCAGGGGTAGAATGCTCAGCACATGCATGCCACCATGCTTCCCACCATGACAATAACATAAACCAGCCCCAATTAAAGATTTTTTTCTTTTATAAGAGTTGCTGTGGTCATGGCATCTATTCACAGCAATAAAACCCTAACTAAAGCACTCAGCCCTAAACGGGATGTCTCCATAAAATCATTCTCCTCAGAGGTCAGGGAACTCCTTGGAAGAGGAGGTGGAAAAGAGTGTAAGATTCAGAGGAGATGGAGGACACCAAGAACATAACACTCTAACCTAACACAAACTAAGCTTCCATGAGCTCAGGGACCAAGAAGCGTGCACGGGCCTGCAAAGGCCTGCACCAGGTCCTCGTGAATATATTTCAGCTTTTAGGTTAGTGTTTTCATGAGATTCCTGAGTGTGCAAACAAGCGGGTCCCTCATTTTTGTGCCTGCCCTCTCTTGGACTCTTTTCCTTCTGATGGTGTGTCTTGTCCAACTTTGATGTGACAGCTTTTATAAAATTCTTATTACATTTTGTTGTATTCTTAAAAATGAATGAACAAATGAAAACCTAGTCACTAGTGTAAAGGTTAACAACTGAGCTGTCTTTTACATGTACTTAGAAAGGGGAATCAGTTTTCTCCAATGGAGTGACGCTAGATATATCAATTATTCTAGGACACACCTCCGGGTCAGGAGCAACTAGCTGGCCAACATAGAACAGACGCCACAGTTTTTTGCATGCTTTTATTTGGTTGCTGTTTGGTGTTTTTTTGTTGTTGTTTGTTTGTGGTGATGCTTCATTTTATTGTATTGGTTTTTGGGAAAAGGTTTGCTATTGTTTTGGGGTTTTATTTTTGAGAAAAATAAAAGTTGGGTGAGTATTGAGGGGGAGAGGATCTGGAAGGACTTGGAGGGAAGGAAGAATATGATCAACAATTAAATTTAAAAACTGTGGCACACACCTTTAACCCCAGAAATTGGGAGGCAGAGGCAAGCAGATCTACAAGACCTGAGGCCAGCCAGGTCTACAAGAGCTAGTTCCAGGACAGCTAGGGCTGTTCCACAGAGAAACCCTGTCACACACACTCACAAAATAAATAAATAAATAAAATTTCAAAAATTGCAAAATTGTTTTAAAGAATTAAAAGGGAAAAGAAAGTTAACTTAGCATCAAAACAAAGGTAATGTAAGTAACATTACCAATAATCCCAAACCACATCACCTCACAGACAACCAGACAAAGGTTCTGACAAAATAAAAATAAAACTCAAAGAACTGGGAACATTCAGATAAAAGGTACCCTGAAAACCCTCTGCGGGCACCATACCGCACAGTTCAGGACTAAATGTGCTCATCCTAACGGCAGACACAGCCAGGATGGCCTCTCACCGTTTTACTCAACACTGCAGGAATCTCTGATGGGGAACCTCCTTTAGCCAAATGACCTTTATTGGGAACCCAGAGAAAACTATCAGCCTAACCAGCTCTCGCCTGTCCACACCATGAGATTGGACCCCTGTTCCTGTTCTGTGAGTTTTTCCCTTACAATAAAGTGATGGAGGAAGGTCATTGGTTAATTAAATAAACAAATGGCTTGCCCTGATAGGTTAGAACATAGGTGGGTGGAGTAAACAGAACAGAATGCTGAGAGGAAGAGGAAGTGAGCTCAGAGACGCCATGCTCCCCTCTCCCAGGCACACGTGATAGCTCTGCTCTCTGAGGCATAGGCGATGAAGCTCCGACCCAGGATGGACGTAGGCTAGAATCTCCCTGGTAAGCCACCTCATGGGCTACACAGATTATTAGAAATGGGCTAGTCCAGGTGCGAGAGTTAGCCGAGAAGAGGCTAAATATAATGGGCCAAGCAGTGTTTAAAAGAATACAATTTGTGTGTTGTTATTTCGGGTAAAGCTAGCCAGGCGGCCGGGGTGCCGGGGACGCAGCCCCGCCACTCATATTACAACAATAAAGAATAATCTTGAAATCTTGTGGCGTTAGCTTGGGCAGGTTACAAATCAAAAGAATTAAGTATGGTGGAACAAAGCCCTTATTTTCACGGTACTAAGGGATTTTTAAAAACCTCTCCATATAGTTACTGATTCACAATATGCAGAAAGAATTGACTTGCATATTGAAACCGCTGAATTTATACCAGATGATGATACAGAATTGACTTCATTATTCATTCAGGTTCAAGACATAACCAGGAATAGGCTTTGTCCTATATACATAACACATCTGATCCTATATGGGTCTGCCAGGTCCTCTAGCACAAGGTAACAGAGAAACTGACCGATTATTGATTAATATAGAAAGACCTAATCCAACTATAAAGGATATGTTAAACAAACAGAAAGGGATAAAAATACCCCCAGAAACAGATTGCATAATGCTTTATTAACATTAAATTTTCTTAACACTAATGAGAAAGGGACAGCAGCAGCAGAAACAATGGATAATTAAAAAAAAAAAACACTTCTGAATTAAATCAGCCAGTATATTTCAAGGATGTGTTGACCTCACAATGAAAACCAGGAGATATGCTACATTGGGGAAGGGGTTTCTCTCTTGTTTTCCCTGGGGGGTGGGGAGGGGACTACAGATACCATCAAAATTAATAAAGATTCAGTTGAAAAAAAGAAACTTCTTGAAAAGAAAAATGACAGCTCATCCACAGAGGTGACAACCATACAAACATATCTATATGAGGTAAAAAAAAAAAAAAACCACCTCATATAGGGTTAGGACAGGGTTCTGTTCTTGTCTTTACAGGAAAATGCTCATCTTCAACAAGTCAAGAGATCCTGGATGCTTGGATGCCTAAAGAGAAAAAAATTATCCATAAAGGATCACCACGCAAAAAGAAATAAGACTTTTGAGGACAGGTGATCAATATGTGTATAAATGTGTGTGTGTATACACAGCTGGCTTTGGAGTGGGGCAATGGCTACCCATCTCTAAATCCAAGCATGTTGTTAAAAAAAAAATTCAGAGTTTCTGTCTCATGTCAGATTTTAAGAAAATATTTTACTTTCCTCCATGCCCATTTTATCTACATTGTATCTTTCATTAAACACATGTCTATATAAATAATGTCTATATAAATAATGTCTATATAAATAATGGTTAAGTTTTCAACAGAGAACAGCAGATTTTCCTGCAGTCATCTTTAAAGTTTCCAAGAAGAAGATGGGCCCCACAACAACAACTCCACCTGGTTGATATGATGTCATGATGCTGACAGTACTACTATGAGACTGGTTTTGGGATATCAACTGCTAAATTGCTGTACCTTCTTACAACGTTCTGGCCAGAACTCCAAATAAGAACTTTAAAAAATCCCTATCAAATAGTCAGAAATCATTTGCAATTATACTAGGCAGAAATCTTGAAACTTAACCATCATTTTACTTTTACAGGATCCCATTGGCAAAATATCGCCCCCCACAACAGCTGAAAACAATTCTAAAAGACAAAGTCCCTTCTCCCAACAAAGTTTGTCCTTAGAGTTAAGGACACCATTTCAGGGTTGATTATTAATTGTATAGGGTTGGGGTGAAAATTATGTAGGCCCAAAGATCTCCTTAAAAATAAAGGGGGGGGGGATAATAGGTAGATTAGTGTGAACTTACTCATACTAATAATAATGAGTAATAATATTATTTATGGACAATTTACATTGGTATAAATTCTTGTATATTAATACAAGTTCAAATTATATTTGTTATATTGAATATGTTTCTATTTCTGTTTACAATATTTGTACACCTATGCAAATTTTGTCAGATTGTATGCATGCATGCATGTGTTTCTACCTCTGTTTAAGACATTGTGTGTATTGATACAATTTTAGGATATATTTATCACATTGCATTATATATTTCTACCTGTGATCAAGATACTTATACATTGTTTACATTTTGAGGTCATTATCCTCATTCACTGCAGTTGTTTAAATTGTTTAATATTCTGATATGAAGTTGTAGTCTTTAAATTATACAGAAATTAGGTATTATAGGTTAATAGTCTTTCATGCTTGTTATACTTATAGTCAGACTAGTTAGGTTCTTTACACAGAGATAGGTAATCTTAAACCACTCCAAAGACCTGTAAAACATGGCATTTAAATAACTTAGGGTTCTGTTGACGTGAGACACAGTTGCTCCTGGCAGCATTGATCTATTCCCGAGAGAACGCTGAGCACCAAAGACACTCCACTTGGAGTTTGTTTTCTTCTTGTCACAACTGGCCTTTGGGCAACGAACTGCCCATGCCTCAACCACTGACAAAGTGCATGATGTCCGGACTAGACAAGCAGGATACAAGAGAAAAGACTGCCAAACCTTGCCAAGACAGGGTAAGACGGTTCTGAAAATTTTCCTGCCTCGGTCTGTCATTTACTCTAGGCCTTAGCCAAAGTTGGTTGCTCCAATGTTGCAAATGAGACTTTAGGTGATTGCTCAGGTGGCCAGTTGTCTTTGTCATATACTGCACATTTTGGAAGCTGCTTGATTGTACTTCCTGCCTACTCAAGTAATATTATCTCCCTTCTCAGGCCTTCGATGGGGTTTAAGATTAGTTGTAGTGACCTTCCTCTTATGATCTAGCCAAGCCATTTCCAATACAAGACTTAGACTCCTTAGGATAAAACATTTAGTATATGTTCCTTGCTTAATATTGTTTATGCTGGTTGTAATTCTAATTTTATACTTGAAATATGTTCCTAGTGTATATTATTTTGTATTGGGTTTATTTATTTAGACGAAAGGCCTTCAATCAATGACCTTTAAGAGGCTGGACCAGATTGGGGTGTGACTTTTTGGGTATTCAGAGAAAACCACTGGCCTTGGGCTCTTGTTCCCGTGCTCCACACACACCACCACTCCCCCCGCCCCCCCTCTCGTGAGTTTTCCCCTTACAATAAAGAATAATCTTGAAATCTTTTAGAGTTATCTTGGGATTATTTTACTTGCATCTCCTCCCTCCCCATTTTTACATGTTCAACTTCAATGCTCTAATCAGAACAATTAGAAAAGAAAAGGAAGTGTATGGATTCATGGTACGGGAGAATTGTCTGTATTCTGTCAATCATATTATAAACACTGACGGCCAGGCAGGAAATATAGGCGGGTAAACCCGACAGGAAGTACAAATGATGTAATGAAAACAGGATAATTCTGGGAAGGAGGAAGTTGATTCCTCCCACTCCTGCCTAGACCACCAAAGCAGCAGGATGTGATCTGCTCCACTGAAAAAGGTACTGAGCCACATGGCTAACATAGATCAGAAAAATGGATTAATCAAGATGTGAGAATTAGCCAGTGAGAGGCTAGAGCTAATGGGCCAATCAGCTTATAATTTATGGAGACCTATGTGTGATTTTCTTTGGGGCTAAACAGTTGTGGAGTACTGGGTGGGACAAAAACCCCAACAACAAATAGGGCCCCCCATGTTACAGATTCAGAGTGGAGGACAAGAAGTAGAACTATTCCTACAGGAGACATAATGTTGAGTACAGTAAACCTCAAGGAATCCATTAAAAAGCTACTAGAATTAATGAACACCAGGCAGCAACTGTAGCTCAGTGGGAGAGCCCTTTTCTAGCATGCATGGGGCTACAGGTTCAATCCCAAGTACTGCCAATTAATTTAGTAATTCATCAAAGTTACAGGATATAATATCAATACACAAAATTTAATTGTATTTCTATACACTTAGAATGAATATTCCAAAAGGAAATTAAGAAAAAATTTTATAATAACTCTTAAAAGAAAAAAATACTTAATAAATTTAACAAAATAAATAAAAAGCTTACATTCTAAACTACAAAAAACACTGATAAAGCAATTCAAGATCTAGAGACACAGAACAACTTCCTGTCCTCAAGGCCTGAAAGACCTTATACTGCTAAGATGCACATCACCCAAACGCATCTATAGCTTCAGTGTGGCTCCTGTCAGTCTTGGCTGATTCAGCAAGGGATCCAAATCAGCCAAACCATCTCAAAGAACAAAGTAGAAAGACAGACTGAAATTAACCTACTTAAAAACCGTGCAAAGCAGCAGTTATGGAGAGTGCACTAGCGCAAAGACAGCCTTGCAGGTGAACCCAGAGCGGCACCGAGAGATGCTTCAATGCCACCTAGCCTGACAACCTGACTTCCATTCTCAGAACCCACACAAAAGCAGAAGAGGAACCAACTCCACCAAGCTCTTCTCTGACTTCCACTTGTACAAGTGGCACACGAAGAAACCCCACTTCCCTACATAAATGCAATAAAAAAATTTTAGACAAATTTAAAACACAGGCATAGGAGCTAAGTAGGAAACTTGCCAATGACCGTACACAATGGCCAGTAAGCACATGAAGAAATACATGCTCGATGTTACTCATTGCAGAAATAACAATTTCTACATGGAGTATCATTAAATGCACTAGGCATCTAGAATCCAAAGTCAGATAATAAACACTGACTGCACCTCCTCCGTCATGATGGGACTGCACACGTCTGAAACTGTAAACCCAAAGAGAGCCTTCCTCCCTAAGCTGCTTCTGACGGGTATTCTGTCACAGCCTGACAGGAAAGTGATGAAGACGCTTAGGAAGCATATAAGCTGCATATGTACAGAGAGAAAAAGTTCTTTAATTAGATGCGCAGTGTTTATTTTAAAAAAGTAACCAAAGAAGGAAAAATATGATTCATAAACCAACATATACCCCGGTAATTTAGGAAAAGTTTAACAAGCCCTGGTTGATAAGAGGGAAAAGCAGCAGAAAGACACCATGGAGTCAGAAATGAACTGCAATTATGTTCAGCCTTTTATTAACTATGTGACCCTTGTCAACTTCTTCTGGCCCTTTTCCTCACCTAACCTGAAAATAAACAGTAATAATGGAACCTATTTCACAACAGTGGCATTCTCAAACTTTATTTAACAGACAAAAGTAAGATCTAAACTCCTGTAGTGTGACTACTGTTTTGTACAAACCATGTATACAGGCTAGAATTGTGTGCCATAATGGAAAGACCACCACCCCTGGTGGCTGGGGGTCTCAGGCCCTGTGCCCGCCTGAGAAGGGAATTAGAGTAAAGGACATCTAAAGTCCCTCCAGCCCAAATATTTGCAGCCAGCTGACTTCACTCCCTATCCTTGAGGATTTCCGACAACTGGTTGTGATAAGGGTAACCAAAGCACAACGTACTGTATATACGTCACACAGAAACGTCTTCAACATCAGTGGCTGGCTAGAGCTGCCCTCACAGTGGCGTTTCTTCCTGGTACACACTCAACTTCAGAGCACTGAGGGAGGTATTACTGGACACTTAATTGGGTATACTGAGTTTGTTTTTTTTGAGACCGCATCTGCTGTAGTCTAGGATATCCTCAACCTCACTGCGGAGTCTAGATTGATCTTAAACTCCTGATCTTCCCTGCCTATTCCTCCTGGAGGCTGGGATTACAGGACTTGCCATCATGCCCAGGAACTTCTTTTATGTCACCTACTATTGGCTATGCCCCGGGGTGCAGAAAAGGAGGATCCACACAATGTGTGCTCGTTTTTATTCACACACAGCTAGAAAGGCTCCGTGAGGTTTTTTTCATGGTACTTCCTGAAAGACAGTGACTATTAAGAATATTCTGGAGGTAAAAGTATAAAGCTACACTAATAAAAACGCTATTTCTTCAGTACCTCAAAATGACAAGTCAGACATGCTTACAGTTTAAATGACTGATCACAAATATTTAAGACCAAACACTGTGATAAACACAGTTTTTTTAAAGCATTTTATTAAAACTCACCTTGGAAGGGATTATTTCCATTGAAGGACATCCATTAACAGAAAAAAATTAAATAAATTAATTCAAATATTCCTATGTCACCAGTGAAGAATTTGGTAGACTGACACCTTCTATCCAAACTAAGCAATAGCAGTAAACAAAAGTTACCAAATACTCCATGTTCTTAAATAATAAATGGTAAACTTAATAAATTTAGCCTGAATTTATCTGTGCTCCCTCCACTAAGACCACAATAAAGTAACTTTTAAAAACATAAATCTATCAGTCCTGATGGGGCAGGCATTTATACTAGCTAACGAAGGTGAGGCATAAATTCAAAGTCTCAAACGTTTACAAAGGGGATCCGGTTCATGGTACAGTGCTTGTCTAGCATGTAGGAAGCCATAGGTGCAATCCCCAAGAACATTCCTACCACAATAAAAAAAAGCACAAAATCCACAGATAAAAAGGAGACAATATAGACAAGTAAGAGCAGTCTGAGAAGAGTCAACGAGAATTATAACAATGAAAAAATGGCAATAAATATAATAGGACTGAACAAGCTGACATCTAGGCACCTACAGGAGAAAAAAGACAAGAGGATGACACACCCACAGAATCTGAGAAACATTTCAGAATAGGAGGGTACAGTGGAATAACCCTTTGTACACTGTAGATTTGTCTCTGTGATTGGCTTAATAAACAAGATGAATGACCAATAGCTGAGCAGAATAAGGCTAGGCGGGAGAAACAAACTGAGAATGCTGGGAAGGAGAAGGACAGAGTCTGTAGTAGCCATCTAGATACAGAGAGAACAGAGATAAATATGCCATGCTAATAAAGGTACCATGTGGCAGAGTGTAAATAAGGAACATGGGTTAACTTAAAAGGTAAGAGCTAATGAGTGATAAGCCTGAGCTATTGGCCAAGCATAGATAGTTAACATAAGCCTCAGTGTGTTTATTTGAGAACTGCTGTGAGACAGGAAAACTCCACCCATAGGAGGTACCAAGCAGCATACAAACCAAGGTTGAGGGAGGTGCTGAAAAATGAACAAATAGCCTGACGTAAGCACACAGCAACTGACTCAGACCCTAACCCACTGACCAATTACCTTCCCCAGACCACCACGCACACAGAGTCACATTCGCATAACACCATGCACACACACGGCAGAGCACAGGGCAAGGTCCTGGACTAGCACTGCCCAGCAGAGTTTTAAGGAAAGCTGCACTGTCCCCTATTTGTCCTATCTCATACAGGAACTCTATCTGCCTGTGGCTTCCTAAGCATCTAAACATGGCAAAGGCTACAAAAGAGCTATAATTTAAATTTTAAACTACCACATAAAACTAGAACTATCCTTGGATAACAATTAGTACTAGATTTAAAGTAGCAAGATTAAATAGAATCTCAGAGCCCTCCTGTGAGTGGCAGACCCTGACGATGAAGTTCACAGCACACAGGTAAAATAGTAGAGGACCTTCTCTGGGGAACTTGCAGGGTCCCAAAGAGATGACCTGTTGACTGTGACATTTTGAGGTTCCTTAAGAAAACCTGGCTTATACCACAAGGAAGCCCAGTGAGGAATACCTACCCACACTGACTCCCTGGTCAGACCTTGCTGATAAACAAGACTGTGCAGCCAAAGGTCAGCAGGCATTAAGTACAGTCTCATCATGGAAAAAACTCTGGGAACATAAAGATCAAAACTGGCCTTCAAATAAACCATAATAACCTTCAGTTCTAATACATATGCAACCATAAAACAAGAAGACTGACAAAAAGGACATAAAGTACAAGGACAAGCTCTTAGAAATTAAAATATAGTCCAATATAACTTAAAAATAAGAGTGAGAAGGCTCAAGCAGTCAGTCAAATAACACAAGTGCTCAATAAGAAAAACGACTTTAACCCAGAAAGTCCAATATCCCATCAATAGATATTCTAGAAAGACACAGCACAGACCCAAGAACAGTATCAAACACAACTCAGAGTTTTCTCTGAACTAAGAATGTAAGGTCCAACCTAACAAATTGGAAAAGACCCACTAGGGCTCACCAAATACTTTCAGGTTATAAATGAGGAAAGAAAAGACTCCTAAAGCCTTCGGAATTTACATAAAATGGCACTGGCCTCTTCAGCAGCATCAAGGGAAACCTGAGCAGAGTGGAGTGAGAGCCTCACAGCTCTGAGAAAGCATCTCTTCTTACCGAACACAGCGATAAAAAGAGCCACATCACACTATACCAGACAAGCGATCACAGAGAAAACAATGCAATGTGAAAAGCAGAAGCTCATGGAGTCACACAGCCAGAGCAAACTGGGCCACAGCAAACTGCTCAACTATCTGATGCACTGGTGGTCAGAGAAAGGCTGAGAAGCTTGAGGGGTTTGAACAATGACAGGTATACAGGAAGAAAAAGGAAATTATAGATTCCACAAATAAATTGTCAATAATAAATAAAAAATATTTGGCAAACATATTAATCGATATAAATAAACAATATTCCATAAATAAACAATATTTGGCAAAGCAGTGAACAACGCTTTTATGGATAATACAAAAGCAGAATTCTAAACAAAAGTTCTGATAAAACAATTAGAAAGAACAAGGGAAAGGCATGGGGGGAGGATCTTAGTAAATCATCACTAACAATCAGAATAACGTTTAAATTAAGAACTAAATAAATAAGGTATGTTAGGTAGAAATTATATTTAACATGTAAATAAAAACCAGAAGCTAGAGCTGAGATTTGCTTGGGGTAGGTCTGACTGGAATGAAAAGAGCTGTTTCTTTTCATATAACTTGGTATTTTAAAACTCTGCAAAGATTTGGGAATTTTTTAAAAAAAATTAATCATTCTTAGGAAGTTTTATACATTTAGACAATTTTCAAAATCTAAGCATACCTCCTGTAAGTTTTGGTCTTCTTGAGTCCAAGAATTTAAAACATGAGCTCCTGAGTCACTCACAATGAAATTCACCTAACGGATACAAAGAAACAATTAGTACTCAACTCTAGTCACAGGATCGCCACCAACTGTAAAATAACGCAGTCTCTGATTCATGGTTCTGTAAATGTGAATGCCTAGGACTGTAGCTGCCATCCAGGCACCTACACGTGGGAACGCGGTAAACACTTCTGTCACAACGTGGGGAACGTCTGGAGCGGAAATGTGGCAAAGCAGTGCAGAAAGAACACAAGCAAATAATTGAACAGGAAAATTTCAGGGAACAATAAATGCTATGAGAAACAACTCGGTTCACTACTCAAAGTCAGGTGGGAAAAGACAGGATTCTCTAGAGAGACAGCCACTGAGAGGCCTTCAAATTGACTACTCAACCAGTCCCAGAACAAGCCAGGGAAAGATAATCCCAAGTATGCAAACAGCAGATGCAAAGGCCTTTAAATTTAAATGCACTCCCAAAAAGGCAAAATCCAAAACAAGCAGAGAGCTGGAGGTAAGCCTAAAGAAACACTTCGGCAGAGCACCGAAAGCGAAAGCCGTCCAAGGCACTGACGGCCAAATGATGGACGTGAACTACATGCTTTTCTTCCCCTCAGTAAAAGGCGAATTGAAAAGCACTGTAAGGATGAAAGTACAGCGCAGTGGTACAGGGCCTGCCTAGCACGCACTGTGAGCAGGGACCCTAGCACCACAAGACAAAGCCCTGAGAGGGAAGATGAGGATGCAAATAATACGAAACACTTGACATCTACTTGCATTACTTGACAGCTTATCTTGAAATATTTAAAATACTGAAACCTAAAGGTAGCTTTAATATTTGGAATTTTCTGTCAAATGTTAATGTCTCTTCTCACTGATTAAAACAATAAAAACAATAAAAACAACAACACAACAAAACTTTTAGCTTTCTGGAACTGGGAAGGTGGCGCACGTCTTTATTCTCAGCACTTGAGAGCTGAAGGTAGATCTGAGTCTGAGGCCAACCTGGTCTGCAAAGAGTTTTAGGACACCCAGGGACACAAAACAACCTCTCAACATTCCTTCCACTTGAGATACCAGTTGTTCTCAAAGTTTAGTGCCTGTTCCACATATGTTACACACTTAAAGTGCCTGTTCCATACATGTAGCACACGTATGTGTTATACACTTTGCTCATGACCTAGCACACACACTACTCCCCTCACAGGACTGTTAGGCCAGTGAGTACAACGTATAAGTGTAAGTAGAAAGCATTGTGGAACCCACCTAGAACTTGGAAGCGCTCAGCATCCATGAGCCATCATTACTGCTGGCCATAGTTAAATGCCCAAACAATATTAATCATAAGGAGCAGTTCTGCATACATTTTAAACAATAGTTAGAAATCTACAGCAAAGTCACATAACTATTTACACAGTTAAATACACCCCAAGTGACAAGTTTGTTCATAACACTCACCAGCTTTTTGAAAGGAAATATGTCATACATGATTCTACAGTATTCCATGGACGATTCTACTGAGCACGTCCACAAGGATTTGGAGATGGGAGCCAAAGGGATGATGCCTTGGGTCCTATTCTTCACCAGCATATCAAACTCTACATGCTGCCTGCACGACTCTGCCATGTACGGGCAGTGATCCACAACAAACACTGTTTTATGAGATTCGGAAAAAATCTTCATTTTGTCTTAATCTGTAAAAGGATAAACATAGTAGTCAAATGTTGGTACATAGCATTTATCACTTAGGTGTGTTTCCCTCAAGGTTTGGCGGGGTGCCTAAGTTCCGAGAGTTTTGTTCAACAAAGGGCAAGGTTGTGGTGCCAGTTCAAGGGTTGAGCTACATCGTACAATGCTGTCAATTTACCTAACAAAATGAGTCCCTAATTCTCTTTTCTCTTACAAAGTACTTCAAATAGAAGAAAACGTCTGTACATACTATTTGTATTGGACTCATATTCCCTATAGATCACAGATCAGTTCTTCAAAGACATGTATGCTGATCCGTGCTAGAGGCAGAGGGAAAGTCCACAGGAGAAGACTGACAGCAAAAGTACAAGACATTGGGTCTTTCCGTGCAGTCCAAACCCTCATCCTCCCCAGGCAACTTGCAATAAATACACCGTAGGAATTCACCATGTCTCCCAAAACAAGCAGATGCTGAGGACGAACCACTTCTAAAACTTTACAAGGAAAACACAGACTACGTGGTGCAGTCCCCTGGTTCGCTCATAAAAATCTTACACACAACAGACAAAAAAAAAAAATCCACACTCTAAAAGCACATGGGAAGCAGAAACAAGAGTGTGCAAGGGAACGAACCATCTTAACGGTCCCGCTACTCGCTCTGCCGCTCTGGACCGCCCGGAGCGCCCCTCCACGCACAAGTGCCTCTCGGCAACCTGCACACACCTGGCTGCGGATGGGGGGGGCGGTGTACAAGGCGAGAGGACGGGGAAGCCCGCGGCAGCTAGGTTCGCTTACTTTCGTGCCTGGTCCTGCAGCGAACGAACGGAGGCCGAGGGAGAAGGCTGAGGAGGGTGGGTGGGGAGTCGGTGCACAGCCGTGGAGTCGGGTACCACCGGCGGAGGATTGCCCCGCTCATCTCCCAACACACCGGCTTCCTAAACGCAGGAGCGCGCGCCTGCGCGTGCGCGCACGAGAGCGCACTAGGGCCCGCGCGTGCGCACGGCGCCCTCGCACAGCCCCGCCATCTTCCCTTCCCCTCCGAGGAGAGCCCCGAACCGGAAGAGGGCGGAGCTAGTGAAAAGAACGGGGAGGGAGGAAAAAATGCCTTCAACGATTGTCCCCAATCAACCGTTGGGAAGAACGGCCAGGACGATCTGAGGGAATCCCCCAAAGCAAGCACTGGCCGCCGCGGCCCGGCCTAAAGCGGCCCAAACCGGCCTCGGTTCTGCAGAGGCGAAGCCCAGCCTCTCCGCCTTCCACCGGCCTCGGAAACCACGCGAGAGTTCGCGAGCGGCTGAGCAAAAGCGTGAGAGCAGGCGAGGTGGGTGGGGCTAAAAGGGCGGAACCGGGCCCGCCCCCGCCTCTTCTGCCAATCAGCGGCGAGCCCCTCGTCCAGGGGGTGGGAGTACTCTCGCGGGCGTCCACGGAGGTCTCGCGAGGCTTGGCGCTCCGCGGCTGCCGGGAGCGGAGGTTTTGGACCGGCCGGGGATGGGTCCGATGTGCTCGGGCTGCCGGTACGAGCGGCCGCCGTCTGGGCAGCGCCGTGCTTCTGGTCGCTGAGCAGGCGCAGCGAGGGTGGGAGGCCGCCCCTGGACGCCGGGATCTCGCGGGTCCCTGTCGCCGACGGCTGAGAGGGACTGGAGCCGAGTGAGAGGAATAAGACGTGGGCGAGCCCCCGAGCCGGGCTTCCTCTCTCCGTTCTCCCGCCGAGCTCCTGTCCGGGAACCGAGGTACGGAAGATCCGTGAAAACCCCGAGCCCTCACTCGCCGCAGGGCACCCCTTCCGGGTTTATTTTCTTCCTGCCCGGGCCGCCCGGGAGCTCCGTGGGCGGTGGCGGGAGGGACTTGTCACTGTTGAATTTACCTCCGCACGCTGCACTGTGTTGGCGACTTGGACTTCGCCGCCGTCCTGATTGATTTAATCCCGCAGTGCCCTTCCGAATTCTGTTCCGAGTTGAAGAACTGGTTATCTCCAGAAAGATGTTCGTAAACTCCAAGTGCGTGCGTTCCTCCATTTTTCAACAGCAGTGCGGTTCTCCGCTCTCGGGAGTGATGTGTGCGGACAGGAGGAGGCTCATGTGTATGTGTGACCCGCAGACCTTACTTCTTTCTCCCGTTCTGTGATCCGCAGACCTTCCTTCCTTCTCCCGTTCTGTGATCCGCAGACCTTCCTTCTCCCGTTCTGAGGTTTTCTTTGAGAGACTGCTGTTTTTATGCTGCTACTTCCATGGTCAGCTACTGATTGACAAGAGGTGTCTGATCCGAAAGAGCGGGGACTCTTATTTCTGCCCGCTTTTCTTTTGTATCCCGACCGTGATCGACAGTGCCATGCTCCTTTCCAGACCACGGACCTCAGAATTATCTAAGGTTCCGTATCTCACTCACACCGAGCCAGGTTATTTCTTCTTTCCCTGCGATCATTACAGTTCCCTTTCTTCCACCACCCCAAACGGGTGTCCCTGTGAAATGCATTATGCCCCCTGAAACTTTCTCAAGTTCTAATTTAAGCATATTGATTCATGGGGGCCTTTAACCACACCGTCTCAAATCGTATTTTACTTCTTAGTGTCACCTTGTTGCTGCCCCTACTTCTTTACCAGGCACGCATGCCAAGCTGTTGGGTGTTTCCGCAGACCTCTGCCGATGATCGCCCGGTATAGTCCTGTTGGGATGCTTGCTTTTCCTGCTGTCTCACCGTCTATCAAAACCCAAAACTCCCTTGGATGACATTGATAATACAGTGAGCTCCCAGAGCTCTTGACATAATTCTGCAGTATTTATTAGGATGTATTATATGTTCAATTATTTGTCTCTCCTGCCAGCTTGAACTTGAGTCTGGAATCATGTCTTACTCATCTTTAAAACAAAAGCTAGCTCAGTGTTGGCACATAGCAAGCATTATTTATGCATGTATATATATATATATATATACACACACACACACATATTTATAATGCAGTCATTCAAAAGAATCTGCTACAAAAATTCTTGGTCCCTTAAAAATCAGAGCATTAGAACCCGAAGGGCCTTTTTTATTTTCGGGTAACTGCCCTTTACCTGTTTTGAATATGAGCAGCCCTGTATTCCTAACATGTATGTAATTGTACTTTTGCTATTAGTTGATGGAGGTTGTATATAATACAACCTCGTGCATCAAATGATTTTGTATTATGCTAGTATCTTTATATGACACAGATGTTTTTGACAGTGCTCAGCATATATGCATTCATGCAGAGATCCACTGACTGCCCGTATGTTAGAAATAGCTGGTTTAGGTTAGGCTAGTTCTTTGAACACACACAGCCTAGCCACAGTTCTAGGTTGGTTTTGATTCACCGGTGTCTTTCTCCCAAACTGTGTCCTTTCAGCTTTAGGAGTATCAGATTCCTTTTTTTTTTTTTTTTTTTTTTATGTATACAATATTCTGTCTGTGTGCATGTCTGCAGAAGAGGGCACCAGACCCCATTACAGATGATTGTGAGCCACCATGTATGTGGTTGCTGGGAATTGAACTCAGGACCTTTGGAAGAGCAGGCAATGCTCTTAACCTCTGAGCTATCTCTCCAGCCCCTCGGATGTTCTTCATAGACCTTCAAGTACATTCATATTCATGGGGTAAAAAGAATTTAGGTTTTTCTTAACTAAAAGCTAAAAGTAAACAGCTGGCAATTGCTGTTGTGGGTAGGTGGTGGTTTCTCTTTAATCAGCAGCAGAATGTTCTCAACCATCTGTCAGAATCTGACTGCAAATGTCTTAGTGGCAGAGTGGGTGAAAATGGGACTAAAGCAGGAAGCAAAAGTAAAGAAAACTTCTTAAAAGTCTGCCCCTGAAGTCTGAGCCTACATGTATAAAATAATTTAGATATATTATGACTAGTTAAGACAAGCACTGAAAAAAATAGGCAGATACATTTGAGAAGATTCCTTTAAATTGGAGTCTGTTTTTTAAAATTTATAGCAGAGGGCTGGAGAGATGGCTCAGTGGTTAAGAGCATTGCCTGCTCTTCCAAAGGTCCTGAGTTCAATTCCCAGCAACCACATGATGGCTCACAACCATCTGTAAAGAGGTCTGGCGCCCTCTTCTGGCCTTCAGGCATAAGACAGAATATTGTATACAAAATAAATAAATATTTAAAAAAAATAAAATAAAATTTATAGCAGAATGTGGAGAACAGTATCTCTCCCACATTACTTACAGGCCAAAAAGGGAGAGGAAGCATCTTTTAGAAAGGGTGGCAAAGCAAATTCATATTATAAAATATTTTAAGCTCTTTTGGGGTTTTGCAAATAGGAAATGAGTACACAGGCTTTCAGAGGCTTCACCACTGTTTTCTAAAATGTTAATAAGATTAGGCGCTGAGTTACCTGTTTACAATTCTTTCTGTGCAGATGGGTTTAGACTTCTGAGATGTAAAAATGTAGTTCACTTTGTTAGTCTTTGTGTAGCCTAGAGAACATTTTTAAAGTAGTTCTTTTTTAAAATCCCAACATAGTCATTGCTTAATATTAATGTATACTTAAAACAATGGCTAGATTTTTGTAGTTATATAAAATTTTCAAATTTTTTTGTTTTTTAAATTGTTCTTCATGTACATCTCCCTTGGTTGACTTGAAATGAAAAAAATTAAATCTTTTAGAAGTTCCACTTTGTGGAGTCAGGGGATTTATTCTTTCCACCTCTGGATGCTGAGACAGTTCTAGGGCCCTCAGGTCCAGTGTGACTTGGAGTTCCAGTCCTGGCCCCACCAGGCTCTAACTCAGCTCCTGTGTTTGGAATCCTTGAGTCCATTTTCTCAGTGGAGAAAAAGGAGTGGCACTAGTCCTCTTGTCTAAACGGCAAAATAAGGTGACATTTTTAGGTCTAGAGATCTACCATTTTGAATTAATTAAAATTAGTGGGCCTGCCACAAACTGACAACCTGAGTTTGATCCCTGAGCCCATATGGTGGGAGGAGAGAGCCTCCTCCAAGTTTGGGTACCTAGCAGTTTGGGTAGGATTGTGGTGCAGGCCGTCACCATTTTATTTAAATTTCTTTAGTGATAGTAAACATCTTCCATGTGCTTTCCCCCCCCACCATATGCATATCTTTTAGGGTAAGTATTTAAAGTCTTTTGGCCATTTTTAAAATTAGACTTATTCTTGCTACTTTGACAGCTTTTTTTTCTTTTCTGGTTGAGTGCTCCATCAGATGTTTAACTTGGAAATGCTTCCTCGAGGCCAGACTGTCTTAGCTTCTGATAGTCAGTTACTTATCTGTTTTGTTTTTTGAGACAGGGTTTCTCTGTGGTTTTGGAGCCTGTCCTGGAACTAGCTCTTGTAGACCAGGCTGGTCTCGAACTCACAGAGATCCGCCTGCCTCTGCCTCCCAAGTGCTGGGATTAAAGGCGTGCTCAGTTACTTATCTGGATGAAGCCTGGTTCACCAGCGGTTTTCACGGTTTGATGTTTGTTTCATGCTGTTGGTACTGACTATCTCCACATTACAGAGATTTTTTTTTTTGCTTCTTTTTCCCCTTATAATATTACTGGTTTTCATTTTATATTAAAATTTGTGCTCCGTTTTGAGAAAAGCATTCTATAAACCAAGTAAGAATTGTATTGAGATTACTCTCTGGCGCATAGGTGTCTGGTTCTTCCAGTGCCATTTGTTGAAAAATGCTAATGTTTCTCCTTTTTTTAAAAAAAAAGTGGATATGTATGTATGTGTGTGAACACCTGTGTAGATGCTCTTGACGATCAGAAGAGGGCTTCAGATTGAAGCTCGAGTTAGTGACACTTGGGAGTGGCCTGACAGAGTGTCTGACCTGTCATCCTCGAAGCTGACGGCCCGCACCGTAACCACTGAGCCATCTTCCTAGCACCTGGTTTCTCTGACTTGTCTTTACACTTTGCTGTTCTGTCTTTTGACTCTGCGTAGCTCATGCTGGCCTTGAACTCACTGTAGTAATTCATGCTAGCCCCAAGCTTTCAGTGATTCCTCTGCCTCAACCTTCGCAGTGATTGAGTTACAGAAGTGTCTGCACCATACCCAGCTCCCTTTGCGCATTTTCAAAAATGGATTGGTCGCCCTCCTGTGGGCCTGTTTCTGCGTCTCTGTTCTGTCTCCCTGTATCAGAGCCATCGTTGCTATGCTGTATGTAAAGTGAGTCTTAAATCGTACACTTGTATCTCTGCACGATGGTTTCGGTGATTCTAGTTTCCTTGCTTTCTATGGAAATTATAGAATCAGCTTGTCAGTTTTCAGCTGCATTGACTGATAGCTGAAAACGTTTTGTCTCCGTTATACTGAGTCATTAAATCCTTGAGCACAGTGTTTTCTCCGCATAATTAGACCCTACTTTGTTTTCGGTTAGCATTTTGTAGTTGCCAGCGTATAGATCCTGTATACTTTGATTGTGCTCAAGAATTTCACTTATCTATTATATCTGTGGTAATGTATATGCAATCATAAATGTAACTATTTTAAATGTTTCTAGAAACATTCTTAGACACTCATTTCTTATGAGGTTTTTGTCATTGTGGGTTTTGAGGAATTAATCCATTTAATATACATTACCTAATTTTTGTATATTTAATTGTTTTCAAATTGTCATTGCTAGCTTATGGAAGAACAGTTGGTTCTTGTATCCTACGAACATGCTAAAATCATAGATTATAGGAATTTTATGTTTTACATTTTAGTCTTTGAAAATCTCATAGAATGTATTTTTATTATTTTCATCCTCCAACTTCTCCCAGATCTTCCCCACCTCCCTACCTACCCATTTGTGTTCTCTCTGTGTATCTCACTTGACTCCTGTCTCCTTTTAACTTTTAAACATTGAGAGAAATTGTTTTTATTCTTTAGGATTTTTCAGTATAGCAGCATGGATTACAAATCAGAATAGTTTTCTTGTATGTATCCCAGTTGATAGTTCCCCTTACCCTTATTTGCTGTGGGACAATGCTCTTGTGTCACTCATATTGCTTTAATAAAACACTGTTTGACCTAGCCAGGCAGAAAGTATAGGCAGGGTGATCAGAACAGGAGAATTCTGGGAAGAGGAAGGCAGAGATGCAGTCACCAGCCAGATGCAGAGGACGCAAGATGAAAATGCCTCACTGAGAAAAGGTACCAAGCCACTTGGCCAAACACAGACAAGAACTATGGGTTAATTTAAGTTGTAAGAGCTAGTTAATAATAAGCCTGAGCTAATAGGACAAACAGTTTACCATTAATATAAGCCTCTGTGTATTTATTTGGAACTGAACAGCTGGGGGACCAGGCAGGACAGAAACTTTCACCTACATTTATTGCTCTGGTAAACTCAACAAAATTGGTATTTGGAACATCCTTACTTGTTATAATTTTAGTGGGGAAAGTATTTAGTCTTTGTACTGTATTCATGAGAAATATTATTCTGTGATTTCTTTTGTTTTTCTCATTCCTTTTGTATGGTTTTGGTATCAGTAATGTTAAGATCTTTTAAATGCCGAATTGCTTTTGGAATCTAAAAGTGTTTGTTTTCTTTTCTTTCCTTTTATTGTTTGTTTGTTTGAGGTAGGATCTCTCTTTGTAGAGCAGGCTGACCTGATGCTCATAGAGATCTATCTGCCTCTGCTTCTGGAGTGCTGAGATTAAAGATATGTGCCACCATGCTCCACATATAAGTGTTCCAGTTTCCTTAGAGATTGGATAGTACTATTTGTTTTGTGAGATAGGGCCTATATTGACCTGCCTGACCCTTGAACAAGGCATTGCTTTTATTACTTTTGATGTTTTGTTTTTCAATCAATTTTTAGGTTTATTTTATGTGTATGGACCTTTTGCCTGCATGTATCTATGTGCTGCAGGTGTGTGCCCATGGAGTTGGTAAGAGGGTGTTGGATCCCCTGGAACTGGAGTTAGGAATGGTCATGAGCTACCCATGGGTGCTCCTTCTACAGGAGCAGCAGTGCTGTTGACTGAGCCATGTCTCCAGCCCTTGGTATATTTTAGGACTTGTCACTGAAGCTCTCTGGATGTGGAGCCTTTTTTGCAGGATATTTTTAAACTCCAGTTCCTTTACTATTTAAACTTGTTAGAAAATAGCTGTAGGAATTTGGTTATGTAACTACAGTGGCTATAATAGTTATAGGTCTGTTACTAGTTACCATTTCTTCTTGTATGACTTTATGTCATTTGTGGGTTTTGAGGAATTAATCTTGTCTTAGTTAGGGTTTTCAATGCTGTGAAGACACACCACGACCACAGCAACTCTTATAAAAAGAAAACATTTGATTGAGGTGGCTTACAGTTTCAGAGGTCCAGTCTGTTATCATCTTGAAGGGGAGCATGGCACCTACAGGCAGACTTGGTGCTGGACCTGGAGTCCTGCATCTTGTCTCAGAGGCAACAGGAAGTTAACTGGCTGTCACAGTGAGAGAAGCTCAAGTCCTACCCCCACAATGACACACTTCCTCCAACAAGACCACACCTCCTAATAGTGCCACTCCATTTGGGGACCATTTTCTTTCAAACCACCCAAATACGTTTAATCTAAATATCTAATTCATGTATATGAGATATATTATTCTGTTCACTTGTGTTTAGAGTGAAGTATGGCTCTGTAGTGATTCCTCTTGTTCTTTAGGGGAGATGGAATGGAGACAGACTGGACTCCTTGATGCACCCACTGCAGACTCCTGGGGACTGGGATGGGCCTCCACCGCTGGCTCTTTATTTGTTTTGAGTTTACCTTCTATTTACTTTTTTCTTTTTTACTATTTTCTTTTTTACTATTTTTTCTTTTTTACTATTTTCTTTACCTTCTATTTACTTGGGGTTTGTTCTGCCCTTTCCGTACTTTCTCAAGGTTAGGAGTTAGATAATTGATTTCAGATCTCAGACTCTAATACAAACATTTTGTGTTATGCTATAAATTTATCTTAATTATTTTATTGAATTCTTTTCTGAGATTTCCGTTTAGTTCCTTTTCAGGGTTTTTGTTCATGTCCTGTGCTATAATTCTAACATCATTCAACTTTGCATTTTCTTAGGTCCATTGAACTGTTTGATCTTAATTTTTATGTGTGTGTGGGGGGGTGTCTGTTTGAGTGGGTATGCACACATGCATCGGAGTGTCTGCAGGGGCCAGCGAGAGTGTTGAATCCTTGGAGCTGGAGTTAAAGATGGTTGTGAGCCTCCGGTATGGGTGCTGGGAACTAAACTGCGAGAGTAGCAAACACTATTAACTATTCTCTTCAGTCCCAAACTGAGCTTTTTAAAAATTATCCTCCTGGAGTCTTGGTTTGTTTCCTTATTTGTTGCTTATTTGAGACAGGGTCTCACTGTGTAGCTTAGCTGTTTTGTAGCTCACCATGTAGACCAGGCTGGCCTCAAACTCACAGAGATCCACCCAGCTTTGCTGAGTTCTGTATCCAGCATTTCTTCTGTTTCTCTTCTTCTGGGATCTGTTATAGGAAGAGACGCCCTGTTTTTCCAGATTTGTGTTTTGGTTTGGAGATTAGCCAGCCTGTTGATTAGTCTCCACTGTGTGGATTTTAGGTTATGCCTCTTAGCAGCTATGGCTGCTGCCAGGATCCACACTCAGCAAATTGCTGGAACTCTTGTTCACTCTGTTGTACTCTTGCAGAGGAGAGGTCCCTCTGGACTGTGCACCCTGCAGCAGATGGCCGGCTGTTGTGTCACTGCTGCCAAGTGTTGCCCTTGGTGACGCCTTCAGGATGCAGCCGAACACCTCCTGCTTCTGTTCCATCCGTGTCCAGCATCTCGGCATCCCCTTTAGTGCTTCGTTAGAACATGCTGAAAGTCGTCTGTAGTGGCTGATGGTATTCGCTGTGGGAACTTCCTTTCCATAAGGAAAACTGAGATGATGTCACTTTACACAAGCTGCAGTAGCTCATCGAGGAGGAGGCTGAGTCTTTAACATGGCAAAGCACACAAAGGCCAGCTCGGCTCTTCAGTTTTGAGTGTGCACGTGTGAGTGTGTATGAGGGGGTGGGGCTAGGGAGAGTTTCTACTGTCAGATTTATGGGTGAGTGCGGGGGTGGGGGCCAGGGACCGTCTTACCCTCAGATTTCATGTTCCCCAGCAGGCAGTACATGATATTCCTAACTGCTCTTCCTCTCTATAATGAACAGCCTTAGCAAGGGAAGCTTAAGTAGGTGTCTATGATGATGTGAACCTGAGGTAAGGCGTATGCTGACCTAAGTCCTGATTTTAATTGACTTATTGGTCTCCCTCTAGCGATGAGCTGCACAATCGAGAAGGCACTTGCTGACGCGAAAACCCTTGTGGAAAGGTTGCGTGATCATGACGATGCGGCGGAGTCCCTCATCGAGCAGACCACGGCCCTCAGCAAGCGAGTGGAAGCCATGAAGCAGGTTTGACTTTTCCTGACTGATGTCATTTAACAAAGCTTCATTGATATTTGGGTGATACTTCAATCATAAATGTCTTAGTCAGTGTTCCGTTGCTGTGAAAAGACACCTTGACCACAGCAAGTCCATTATCGTCATGGCAGGAAGCATGGTGGCGTGCAGACGGAGCTGAGAGTTCCACATCCAGATCCACAGGCAGCAGGAAGAGAGGGGCTCACAAAGCCACACCTCCTAACCCTCTCAAACAGTGTCGCCCGCTCAAACCACCGCAGTAACCTACTGCCTGATCAGATCGTTTCTAAATCTATAAATTTCATCCTTCTGACAGAAATGCACATTTGAGTTAAAAATAAGTGAAATTGTTAAATCTAAATATATCTGATAAGGACCAGAGTTTGTTGTATTATATAATGCCAAGATGTTTATACTTTTCTAAAAGTGCTTGGGTATTGTTTAACCATTCAAAGGCTCTGTCTCCCATAGGAGCCAGACAGAGATTGCGATGGCGGCACAGCCCAGAAAGTCGGCATTTTAAAACAGCCAGTTTTTTCCTGCTGCTGAGTCAGGACAATTTCTTTGCAGCACGCAACCCAGAAACAGCAAAAAGCTGTCTTAAATTCTCTCTCGCTCCTTTTTTTTTTTTTTTTTTTTTTTTTTTTTTTGGTTTTTCGAGACAGGGTTTCTCTGTGGTTTTGGAGCCTGTCCTGGAACTAGCACTTGTAGACCAGGCTGGTCTTGAACTCATAGAGATCCGCCTGCCTCTGCCTCCCAAGTGCTGGGATTAAGGTTTTACGTGGAGTTCATTAACACGTTGGGTGCCACTCTGTTGTAAAAAGAGCAGCCGGGCTGCTTCCCGGCACCCGGCTGCCCACATGGCTAGCTTATGCCCCGAAATAATTACACGGAAACTGTATTCTTTTAAACACTGCCTGGCCCATTATTGGCTAGCTCTTACATATTAATCTAACCCATTTCTATTAATCTGTGTAGCCCACGAGCTGGCTTACCAGGAATGATCTTAACCTGCGTCTGCCTGGAGTGGGAGAATCATGGCGACTCCTGACTCAGCTTCTTTCTCCCAGCATCCTGTTCTGTTTACTCCGCCTACCTAAGGGTTGGCCTATCAATGGGCCTAGGCAGTTTCTTTATTAATAAGAAATCATTCCCACATCATTATATAATGCCAAGATGTTTATACTTTTCTAAAAGTACTTGGGTATTGTTTAACAACCAATTTTTTTTTAAATGATGTAAGGAAATATCTAATTTTCATCTATGCAATTATTTCAAGTTCATTTTTGCTAGCGTGTTTTAAATCTGCCCTTTCCTTGGGGATGAAGTAGGTTTGTTTCCTGTTAATAGCATGGGAAGACATCTTCCAGTAAACGACTACCTTCAGCTACTGTGTAAGCCATCCCCCCATAAAGATTTCCAACTTTTCAAAAAGCAGCCCTAGCTGGGCAGTGGTGACATGCACCTTTAGTCCCAGCACTAGGGAGGCAGACACAGGTTCAAGGCCAGCCTGGGCTACACAGAGAAGCCCTGTCTCGGCAGACAAAGCAGCCCTGATCTAAGACTTTTCAAAAGTCACCAGGAGCAGTGGAGCAAGTTCACTCAGTCTGTCTTGCTGTGTCCCTAAAGCACCTGCTCCTTGACCATCCAGTCTGCTGACAGTGAGGAGTCACAGACCTGGCAGGGATGTGTTTGACACCTGAAGTTGAGAACCAGGAATGTTACCATGAAGTCATTGATAGCTGTCCAGTAAGAATGCCTCAAGAAAAATGCATAATCTTACATTTGGATTCCTATTTTTAAAAAAAAATTCAAGCCAGGCGGTGGTGGCGCACACCTTTAATCCCAGCACTTGGGAGGCAGAGGCAGGCGGATCTCTGTGAGTTTGAGACCAGCCTGGTATACAGAGCAAGTTCCAGGACAGGCTCCAAAGATACAGAGAAACCCTGTCTTGAAAAACCAAAATAAATAAATAAATAAATAAATTCAAAATCCAACCAGGTGTTGTGGTGCACGCCTTTAATCCCAGCACTTGGGAGACAAAAGCAGGTGGATCTCTGTGAGTTCAAGACCAGCCTGGTCTACAAAGTCAGTTAGAGGACAGCTAGAGCTACTACCTACTACGTAACAGCTTTATCTCGGGATGGAGCCTGGGGCCCTGCTCATGCTAAGGAAACTGTACACCCATCCTGTCAGTCAGTGTCTTTCTAGCTTCTCAGCCCTGAAACCACTGTGCTCTCCCAGTGGGTTTGCCTGCTCTAGACTCACTGTGTGAGTTGGACGTGAGCTGTATGGCTTCCGTGATTGGCTCTTACCATGTAGTAATACTGCAAGGAGACACAGCGTGTCCTGTTTCTTCCCTCTTCAGGGTGTAGATACTTGAACTCCTCTTTTCCTGTTGTGAGTAATCGCACTGTGGATGTTTTTCTTCCTTTGGAAGGAATGCTGAGTCATGTAATACCTCTGTTCAACTCTTGGAGGTTCTGCTCATTTATCAATTAGCAGGTAAAAATTTGCAAATACTGACTTCCCTTTTGTTGTTCTTTAATCTTTTCATTAGTATCAGGAAGAAATCCAAGAACTTAATGAAGTTGCAAGGCATCGGCCAAGGTCCACACTGGTGATGGGAATCCAGCAAGAAAACAAGCAGATCCGAGAACTGCAGCAGGAGAACAAAGGCAAGGGGTTGGGTCTCCTGTGACGCTGGCTGGGGACCGGCTGGTGCAGTCACAGATCACAGGGGCTGGAGGTGGCTCCGTGGTTAAGAGCACTTGAGCACCCAGGTTCAGTTCCCGGCAGCTCAGAGCTGCCTGTCATTCCATCTCAAGGATACGACACCCTCTTTGGGGTCACGAGGTACATGTGTGATGCGCAGACATATGTGCAGGTACTGACACATACACATGAAATAAAATAGAACCCTTTTTAAATGGGGAAATAGTCAGCTGACATTACTTCTTACTATTTACTCTCCCTTTCTGGTCTGTGTGCGTAGACAACAGTCACTGCTGCTTTACCCAGTCCTTTCCGTCAAGTCTGCCCTGTTTAGCATTGTCTCAGCTGCTTCTCCTCAATATCTGGGTTTTGGTTTTTATTTTGTTTTTGGTTTTGTTTTGTTTTGTTTTTAACCTGGAAAGGAGTCCCACTCCCTCCTCTGTGTCCCAGCCTGGCTGCTCATAGTCTGTGCCATTCTGTCTTAGCTGGAGACTTTCACTCGACTTTTCCCCCATCCTTCAGTGAACCCCGGTTAATAAAACTCAGAGACATTGGGGTTCATCCTGAAGGTCAGAAAAGCAAAACAACCAGCCTCTGCCTCAGTTTAAAATGGTGATCCTGCCTCCAAGAATCTCAGAATGAGACTGAGCCTGAGAGCTGTCTTGTTTTATATTCCCCTCTAGTGCTGGATTAAAGGTGGCACAGCCAGGTTTCTATGGCAACTAGCGTGGCTACTGCGATTAAAGGATTGAAGACCACTGCCTGGTCTAAGACTGACCAGTGGGGCTGTTTTACTCTCTGGTCTTCAAGCAAGATTTATTTATTAAAATACGAGTGAAATGTCACTACACTTCAACACAAGCATTAGTCTGAACTTAGAATAAATATCATCAGGCAGATGTACAGCCTGTCTACAAGAGCTAGTTCAAAACAGCCAAGTCTGTTACACAGAGAAACTCTGTCCCGAAAACCAACAAAGAAATAAATAGATTTGTTTCTATTTTTATTTCCTTGTACAGAGACCTTCAGTCAATTCCTGGTCTCTCTTCTGTCCTCATCCGCAGCTCTCCTCCATGCGTCATTTGTTCCACTGCAGATTAGCTTAAGGGAGCCTTCGCTCCACGCCCCTGGGTTAGGGTTCTTGTTCCTTCCGGGTTCCGCAGGCGTGCTCAGGTTCATCGCAGTGCTGTACTTGTGTGGAGCTCTCCCCAGTCCAGCCTTACAGTCTGAAATGATTTTTTAAGAAATGAGTTTTAAAAATGGGCACTTTAAAAAGCTAGTGAGAGCTGTCTCGGTGGATCAAGGACACTTGATGTCCGTCCCTGGCAACCCCTAGTGGAGGGTGAAAGTCAATTGCAGTTGTCCTGTGACCTCTGTGCATGTGCACGACATGGGGACAAACACGCACACACACAGCATAAAACTTTACTTCAGTAAAATATGAGGGGCTTCTTTGTTGCATGTTTCTTTTTAAGATTCCTGTCTGTCAGTGTTTGACATAATCGTAACTCATCTGAATAAAGCACGTTGTTCTCGCTAGAACTGCGGACATCCTTGGAAGAGCACCAGTCTGCCCTGGAGCTGATAATGAGCAAGTATCGAGAGCAGATGTTCAGATTGCTCATGGCGAGCAAGAAGGATGACCCAGGTATAATAATGAAGTTAAAGGAGCAGCATTCAAAGGTAATCCCTTCTGTGAATTTGACCTGAAATGAAAACGGGGGACATTGTTAACCTATGTTCAGATTTTTTAAAGAATGAAAATAATCTACTAAAATTCTTGTGATAGGATATATAATACCTCCTTTTTCTTTCTTTTTTTTTCCCCCATGTCAGGGTTTCTTTGCAGAACCCTGGTTTCTCTGGAACTCGCTCTGTAGATTAGGCTGACCTCAAATTCAGAGACCCTCCTGCCTCTACTTCCTGAGTGCTAGGACTAAAGGCGTGTGCCACTGCACCCAGAAATACCTTACATTTTTAATCGACATTTTAGTTGTCGTCATCTCCCCATCCCATTTCTCGTTATGTATTCTTTTCTCCTTGGCTTATTCTTCCAACTCCCGTTACTTCTGAGTAGCAGGGTCTTATTATCTAGCTCTGGCTGTCTAGGAACTCACTATGTAGACCAGGCTAACATTAAAAGCACAGAGAACCAACTGCCTCTGCCTCTCTGTTGGTGTCCTTAGTAACTTTAAAACTGTGTGTGTGGGCCGGGCGGTGGTGGCGCACGCCTTTAATCCCAGCACTCGGGAGGCAGAGGCAGGCGGATCTCTGTGAGTTCGAGACCAGCCTGGTCTACAAGAGCTAGTTCCAGGACAGGAACCAAAACCACAGAGAAACCCTGTCTCAAAAAAAAAAAAAAAAAAAAAAACGGTGTGTGTGTGTGTTCAGAAATACTTTTTTAAAAATAAAGGTACATTCAGTTCAAAATTATTTTTGTAAGGTTCTCTGCCGCCTCTCCCCCCCCTCCTCCCGAAACAAGGTTTCTCTGTGAATCTTTTTTGGGGTCTGTCCTGGAACTTGCTCTGTAGACCAGACTGGCCTCGAACTCAGAGACCCACCTGCCTCTGCCTCATGAGTACTGGAATTAAAGGTGTGTACCACCACCACCCAGCTGAGTCTCTGTTTTTAAGTATTATTTTTTTCCAGTAATTTTGTAATGGTACCTGTTACACAAACAGAAACTGAAATGCTTTTAAAGTCTGAGCTGCTGAGTGTAGATTGTTTTCCTGAAGTCCAGTCTGAATGGAGGCCACTCATTCTCATGAAATCCATGGGGCTGGGGACACTGCATGCTAGCTGACATTTTAGAAGTGAAGCTGGAGTGGTTAGAGTATTGCCGTCGTTTTACAGTTGCTGTCAAGATAAGCAGAATAGTCGCTGCTGCCTACTTTACTGAATGTTAACTGCCAGTGGGAAGTGAAGACATTAAACTAGATTGGATGATGTAACCTACTTACGACTAATGTTGAAGAGATAGTAATCGTTTTATATATATATTTCTCAATGATTAACACATTTTCAATTCTTTAAAATACTTCCGTGTTGATGTCTCTAGCATTTTTAAATTATTCCATCGAAATTAAGTACCTACTAGTATTCTCTGGGTGACAGTTACACATATTAGCCACCTATTGTGTCAATTAGAAGAATAAAGAACTAAAATTGGGCGGACTATTAGCTATTTATAATTTTCATGCCCTAACAAAATGGAAGTCCTTGGGTGTTTAATTGGTCTTTTGAAAATAAAAGCTGTAGTTGATGTTAGTATTTGTTATGGAGTATTTCAGTGTATATCTAAGTCAGGTACGGTAACATGCAGCTCTTTAATTCCAGTACTTGTAAGACAGAGGCAGGAAGGTTGAGGTTCTAGGCTAGCCTGGCTATGTGAGATTCTGGTTTAATTCTACCCTCCCTCTCCAAAAATTAAGTAAATCTGTAAGGTTTTTTTTTAATATATATAAATATAAAGAATAATTGAAATGCAGTCTTGAAATTCCAAAAGGCCCTCTTATTTTACAATTTGAAAAATAAAATTTTGAAGTTTGAAAGAAGAGTGAATACCACCACCAAAAATAAATAAATAAATAAAAGAAATAAATGTCTGGAGTAAGATCTTGTCAGTTCCATATTGTAGCAACTGTGGCAGAGCGAGTGTTTTCTGTAGCCCATTAAGAGCTAGAGGCCTGGCTCCATGGTAGATCATGTGCTTAGCATACCTGAGGCCCTGGGTTCAACACCCCACCCTCCATATGCAAACCCACTGGGTGTTCCATTCATCTATGCTATCCTGTTAATCCAAAAGTTAAATAGCCATGACCCTTCGGTTAATTTGTTGTGTAGGTTGAGTTCATCTAAGTGCTGATCCCTGCCTTCCAAAAAATGACTATTCAGTTATTTGTTATTAATTCTAACTAATACATATTAATGTTTGTGGTTTTGATTTTTCCCAAAAAGGAGACATTTGGCTCAGTAAAAAATCAAACATTTAGTACCACCCTGCATTGGCTTAGTCACTATGGGCAAGAGCGAGAGGAGTGAAGGGATATTGTCACATTACTGTTGAGCTGGGGTGTGATGGGAGGGCATGGGGAAATGGAGTCATCACTACAGCAGTGGGGGTAACAGTCCTGGAGAAGGAGAACCTTTACACTAGCCTTGAATTAGCTCTGCAGGAGTCGGGGAGTGCACAGGCAGAGAAACGAGATGCAGGCACAAGAGTGCCGCGGTCTAGACTGTGTAGGCGCCAGTGATCTCCTGTGCCTAAACACAGATGTGATTCTGCGGCACACGAGGGGAGCACAGTTGAGTATGGCTACACTTTGGAGCATGCGCCCTACACACACCTAGAGCTTTGTGAGTCCGTATTTAAAAACCACTAGAAAACATAACTCCGTTTTATCCAAATAGTTAGTTCTACATTATTTTTTTAACAGATGCCTTTTTGGAAATTTTTAAAAAAACAAACATTCCAACAGTCGGCTAACACGCATGAACTAACACTCATCCAGTTTTTAAATTACGGATGAAGTCCGTATTAACATTATAACGACTCTGTACTACAGATTGACATGGTACACCGTAACCACTGCGGAGGAGTCTTCCTCGATGCGTCTCGGCACATCCTCGAAGCACCTCAGCGTGGACTGGAGAGGCGGCACTTGGAAGCAGATCAGAATGTACACTAAATCAAACAGCTTCGGGGATGGGCGGAAGCGGGGTCCGTTTAAGAAGCTGTTTTAGTTTGAATTGCTCTTCCATATTAGACCAGCAAATAAACAAAATCAGTCGAAGAACAGTGTGCTTTTCATGGCCGCGCTGCCGAGTCTAAAGCTGTTTGTCCTTATGCTCGGTGTGTCACGGTCTGTTAGGTGACAGAGACTCTGATGTTTACCAGCCATCTTTTGTTTGTTCTCACTAGATGCCACTGTGGTCTTTGCTGTCATAGACAGTGCATTTCTGACATTAAATGTAGATCTCTGCTTCTGAAGCCAGATCGCTCTATGTAGCAATCCCAGGCTAGCCAGAGCTGTGCAGTGAGACCCTATCTAAAAGAGAAAAATGTATTTTCTTGATATTAACTTTAGCCTTACATTATAAAGGCTAGTCCATAAAATTTTTGTTTTTAATTAATTGTAGTTCTTTGGTTTGAGTTCACAAATAGAAATTCAAAATGCCTTTTGAATCTATAGCTTTACATAGTGATGCTTTCTGAAGATCTGGGCTGTTGCTGCAGAGTAGAAATAATAAATATTATTTATCTATTGTTAATATATTTTTATATCATGTATACAGTGTTCTGCCTGCAGGTCAGAAGAGGGCACCAAATCTCATTACAGATGGTTGTGAGCCACCATGTGGGGACTGGGAATTGAACTCAGGATGTTTGGAAGAGCAGGCAATGCTCTTAACCACCGAGCCATCTCTCCAGCCCTTGTTAATATATTATTAATAAAAATGATTAGTTATTATTGATAATAAGACAGACTTGGAAGTGAAAAGGTATCAAGACAGTTGCAGGGTGATGTGCTGACATTTGGGTTTAGAGCTAAAGTTCTTGCTTTGTGTCTCTTAAAAGAAGTGTGGTTCTTACGTCTAGTAAGTGAGTTGTTCACGGGGCCTACAATGCATGCTAAGCACCATTGTGTCTTTTCCTGATGATCTTGTTAAAACAGACTCTGCTGAAAAGTCAGCAGCCTTTTTTCTTGCATTTTAAAGGCCGGTGCCATGTACTGCGCAGATTGTAAGTTGAGAAAGCTGCTGCATTCAGATTGGCGCTGTAGTCAGTTATCCGTGTGTCCTCGGGCTGCAGAGAATGGCTAGCATTTGCCCTGAGGACTGCTTTGTGCCACAGGCTAGTCCAGAGCTGTCCAGTCCACCTCCCTGAACCACAGGCTAGTCCAGAGCTGTCCAGTCCACCTCCCTGAACCGGTGGCATCTCTGTGATGTGGGGGGTACTTAGCCACATGTCACCATTAAGACAGAGGTTGGAAGTGGAGCCCTGGTGTCGGTCCCCAGAACCAAACACAGGAGGGCCTACATCTTTTTCTTTAGGATTAGTAACTGGAGCTGGGGTGTAGCTCGGTGATGGAGTGTTTGCCTGGTTTATTGAGAAAATATTCTCAGGCTTCTGTCTATTTTTAAACCCCATTGTCTCCTTCACCGAACAAAGTTGTAAGGTCAGGGATGGTATCTTATGACGGATTGTGCTTCTGCTGCCTGGTATAGTGCCTGATACGTCACAGAGGTGCAGAAAATAGGAATGAGTGAGAATTTGTAAAACTGACTAATATGGGTATCTATATCATGTGGAAATTAGTTCTTTTTTATAAGGCAAAAAAGCATTTACTTTTTTAATACTCTGTAGCAGTTCGTTAATTTTGCTCAATAATTCTTGTTCAGCAAACACTAAATAAATAATAGACGGATGTAAACAATATCCTTCCTGTTCTTGAGGAGGATTGTCGTCTAGAATGGCTCTCTTGGTTGGCTGGGGATCAGCTTATAGGCATTAATACTGCAGACGAGACTGAATCATAGAGACTTTCTTTCCCATCACTCTAACCATAGGACATGCAGCTGTGAAAGAGACTCCTTGGGCGTTGTGAAACACGTGAAATGAATGAACTGCTTTGCTGTAGGGTGGATTATACTGTGATGTATAGCCTTAATTATTCTATTCTTTTTTGCCTTTTTTTTTTTCCCTTCAGTTTCTTTCTCAATGTAGTCCAGCTGTCCTGGAACTCACTCTCTAGACCAGGCTGGTCTCAAAGAGATCCTCCTGCCCCTTTAATTCTGTTGTTAACACCTGATGTCCACCCAGCTCTGTATGCCGCGTGTCACAAGGCAACATGAGGATGTCATAGCGTTAGGTGGCAGTGCCAGTGACGTCTTCCTCTGACTTCCGTGTCCTCTTCCTTGCAGGAGTTGGAAGCACATGTTGACCAGATCGCCGAGATGGCAGCGGTAATGAGAAAAGCCATTGAAATTGACGAACAGCAGGGATGCAAGGAACAGGAGCGAATTTTTCAACTCGAAGTGAGTTTTAAATTTCAGCTACGGGTGGAAAGTATCCCTGCAAACACTCAGCCAGAGAACAGTCCCAATCTTAACACACCCTCTCTTTGAGTTGGTGGTAATGTTTCTGAATCTGGGTGCTGGTGATAGTGTGAAATAGGCCGTCGGGTATAATGCAGAAATCTGAGGTCATCAGTGATATATGAACACATCAGGAGTGAGAACACTGATCTTTAAAACAGGCGTGGTGGCTCACGCCTTTAATCCCAGCCCTGAGGAGGCAGAGGCTAGTGGATCTCCGAATTCGAGGCTGGCCTGGTTTACAGAGTAAGTTCCTAGAAAAGAGAAAGTTGAATTTTGAGTCTGTATTTGTGTGTGTGTGTGTGTGAATTTCCTTAATTTCATAATTTTTAAAACTTAGTACTTTATGCTAAAGATCATGTTATAGAAAAATGTTTTATAATGTACAAATTAAGCGAGGTGTGGTACCCCTTTAATTCTAGCACTTGGGAGGTGGAGGCAGGAGGATCAGGAACCTTAGAGTTCTAGGCTAGCCTAGACTACATGAGATCCTGTCTCAAAAAAAAAAAAAAATCTGTGTGCTAGAGAGCCGGCCCAGTGGGTAAACGGTTACTGCAGTGCATGAGGCCCTGACTCTGGATCCCCATGTTCAGGCCCATGGCTAGCCAGACCATAAGCGCAGGCTCAGCAGGACATCCTGTCTCAGAACAAAGTGGAGTGCTGGAGAGGAAAACTCCTGGCATCAGCCTCTGCCTCCACATGTACACACACACATAGAACATATACACCCAAAAAGTAAAATTTGAAATGTTCTGCTTGAAGTCATGACCAGGAAATCCCTTACAGATGGCCATAAGGCCTGTGTCTGTCCCTGAGCACACGGTGTGCTCTGTCTGTGCTTCAGGGCAGGCAGCTTTCTCAGCAGTTCACGTGAGCTCAGAAGATGACAGGCAGGCCAGACTGCTGAGGCCAGAAGCAGCTGTGGAGAACAGGTTATAAGGTGACAAATTCTTACAGTGCCAGATAATCTTTACATTTCTCTCTGAAACAATAACGCCTCGGCTGGGAGGGAAACACAGTAACTACCTCAAGGTATTATTTGTGTGAATTTATAACTAGTCTGAGTTCCATGGGTGTTTGCATCTCCAGTCTGTTTGCAGAGCAAGCTCATTTCTGCCTTTTTACCAGCTCCATCTGCACACATTAAGACTTGTAGCTTGCCAGGCAGCGGTGGCACACGCCTATAATGCCAGCACTTGGGAGGCAGAGGCATGTAGGTATCAGTGAGTTCTAGGCCAGCCTGGTCTACAAAGCGAGTTCCAGGACAGCCGGAACTGTTACACAGAGAAACCCGGTCTCAACCCCCGCCCCGCCTCCCCCCCAAAAAAAAAGACTTGCAGCTCTAAGGAGGTTGAATACTGACCCTGTACCTTTAACAGCATTTGAAATCTGGTTTCTGTTTTTGGGACAGGGTCTCATTGTGTTGCCCTGGCTGCTCTAAAACTGCTGTGTACACCAGGACGACCTCAAACTCATACAGATCCTCCTTCCTCTGTCTCCCAACTGCTGAGATTAAAGGTGGGCTTTACTACACCCAGCTTTGCAATCTGTTTAGATTCAGGTTGTGAACTGTCTGTAGCACGTAGTACATGTATGTGATCACAGGGCCTGCCTTTCATGCTGCACCTTCACACGTCTGGCTTTTAGAGGTGCCGTGTATGAATCTTATGGGTGGCCCGAACGTTGATCTTTGTGCACGGGGTATAAGCCATCTTGAGTTCTACTTGTCTCCTTACAGCAAGAAAACAAAGGCTTGCGAGAGATCCTTCAGATAACCCGAGAGTCCTTTCTGAACCTTCGGAAGGATGATGCATCAGAGAGTACATCCTTATCTGCCTTCGTGACTAACAGCGACCTGAGTCTGAGAAAGAGCTGAGTGGCTCTCTGCGCGGTCACTGGCATGGGCTCAGAAGTGAGTGGATGAACGAACACAAACGCAGCTCAGCCAGCCTGTTCCCCTCTACTGTATGTACAAGTGCAGCGGCAGAGACAGGAGTGGATAACCCGTGGTCGTGAACTAGACTGCAGAGTGTAAGAGGGTGGAAGAGTGAGCCTCACAGTGCTGCTGGGCGCTGCGGGCCATCCTGAACTCTCCCAATAAACGTTTGGAAGTCCTATGTTAGCCCTTTTAATGTAAGGTTTGCTGTGGTTTCTGAGTGGAAGACTTTGTTCGAAGTCTTGTCCTTCCTGTTGAGTCTCCGAACAGCTTGTGTACCACGAGGCTTCCGCCTTGGTCTCCTGTCAACCTTCCCATTTGTTCAGTCAGTTCAGGCGCAGAGGCTCTATGAATGTGTTACTCGCACCACACACAGAAGGCGTCCACTTACACCATCCCTGGTGCCCATTTCTTTCAGCTGCGGTTGTTCATGACTTGCTTTAGTGTATGCGGTGCCAGCTCAGGAAGGAAAGAGAAGGAATACTACTTTCTAAGAAAGACAGCCGTATATAGACACATTTAGTAGGTTAAACTACTTTGAAAGAATGTTATGGTTCTCTCAGTTAACAAACTGGCTTTCTTCCTCTCTACTTGATGTTTAAGGATATGTGACTGCTCACTGGTGGACAGTTGACATATTTAATGTGTCAAATGGGTATGGTAATCTCCAAGTAAATTTGGAATTCCTTTGTTTTTATTTAAGAAATTACTCTTCAAATACTTAAAAAGTAGATGCAGGTTCCAAGAACAAAGTTCTGGACCTGAGTCTAAGCCCCATTTGCTTGGTTCTTATAACCTGTGAGGTTTTCCCTACAACCTGTGACTCAGAAAAGGGCAGCGAAGTGCAGACCCCTAAACATTGTCCTGTGCAGTTAAAAAATAATCATATTTACAATATGTAAAGCTTTTGAAGGCTACAAGGTACAGAAATGTGCTTTAACACCAATTGAAACTTAATTGTTACTGTGTAGTGATCAGAACAGCAGGATAAAAGGTTGTGATATATGGCTAAAAATATAGTATTCTTATATGTCAGATTCATATTAAGTTAGCATGAACAGAATGTGTTACTTTCAAGTATATCATTTGTTAAGGAAATATTACTTTGCATTATAATTTTACATATTATTTCATGTATTGGTAAAATTCAAAGGACTTCATGATGAGGTGAGCGGGGTCACAGCTGCTAGGGAAGGGCCAGTGCCCCGACGTTCAGCACTTCTCCTGCGGAGCCCTCATAGTTTATGCATACATGAATTTATTGCTGAGATTTCTCTATTGGTTTGAAGAGTACCCCAATGTAATGGTTCATTTATTTGCTCATGCGGGCCAGAAGAAAGGCTAAAAAGAAGAAAGCTGCACAGCTGATGGGTCGGAGGCAGTGCGTTGAGCAGCTCTGTTGTAAAATGTACTGAGAAGTAATTATTTTTATAAAAAAATATTTATCCTTTGTCTTGGGTATGATTTTAAGGTTGTGAATATTGAAAGACATTTGCTTTGTTTTTAACAACAGTTTCCCACCACCACCACCACCCCCCAAAAAACAACTTTATGCTTACATCTGAGAGTGTGTGCTGAAGAGGGGCCTATTTTATCAATAAAGATGAGTGTTTAAAACTGGGACAACCTCAGCTTTAATATCAAAACAAAGCTTACATTTCTTAAACACAATTTGCTTTTGAAGCTTATTCTCTTTGCAGGAGGGGTGGGTGGTGCTGGGGTTTTTGTATACTCTCTGTATGCATACATTGTATTGCTCTGTGTGCACTCTGTATGTATGTGCTGTGTGTTCTCTGTATGTGCTCTGCATGCACTCTGTATGTATGTGCTCTGTGTGCACTCTGTATGCATACATTCTGTGTGCTCTCTGTATGTATGTGCTCTGCATGCACTCTGTATGTATGTGCTCTGCGTGCACTCTGTATGTATGTGCTCTGCGTGCACTCTGTATGTATGTGCTCTGCGTGCACTCTGTATGTATGTGCTCTGCGTGCACTCTGTATCTATTCTGTGTTCACTCTATGTATGTACTCTGTGTACTCTGCGTACACTCTGTATTGTTGAAGGAGCTGCAGGCTGTGTTCCTGCCGCCTGGCTCCCAGCCGCCTGGCTAGCTTATGCCCCGAAATAACAACACACAAACTGTATTCATTTAAACACTGCTTGGCCCATTAACTCTAGCCCTTACTGGCTAATTCTCATATCCCAATCAACCCATCTCTAATAATCTGTGTAGTACCAGTCTTACCGGGAAAGATTCAGCATGTCTGACCTGGTGGCTTGCTTCACCGTGTCTGCCCCAGAGAGGAGAGGAAATGGCGTCTGAGCTCACTTCCTCTTCCAGCATTCTGTTCTGTTTACTCCACCCACCTATGTTCTAACCTATCAGGCCAAGCACTTTCTTTATTAATTAGCCAATGACCTTCCTCCCTCACTGTATGTATGTGCTCTGTGTGCTCTCTGTATGTATGTGCTCTGTGCACTCTATGCATATATTCTGTGTGCACTCTGTATGTGCTCTGCGTGCACTCTGTATGTGCTCTGCGTGCACTCTGTGCTCTGTGTGCTCTCTGTATGTATGTGCTCTGTGTGCACTCTATGCATACATTCTATGTGCACTCTGTATGCATGTGCTCTGCGTGCCCTCTGTATGCTGCATCACTAGGCTGTATCCTCAGCCCCTAGACCTATTTGTATGGCGGTGGGAGACCATTTGTGCTAGTACATAAGAGAGAAAAAGGGTGTGTGTGCATGCATGTGTATGTGTGTTCACCTATGCGAATGCCTTATTCCTGTGTGGTGCTATAACCCCTCTCAATTCTTCCGCGGTCTCCCCAATCTAACCTATGGAGTATTTTAATTCCCTGGGACTCTCAGACACAGCTCTGCCTGGAGCTCTCACAACCTGTACACTAACCCCTAGAGACATGTCAGACTATACTGCCCAAACCTCTGTAGTCTTCCCCATCCTTGTAAGGGTACAAAGATGGTGGCATCTTAGACCATAGTCTTTTTATGTCTTACATTGAATTTGTTAGCAGATCCTGCTGGCTGTACACTCAGAACATAGCTGCTAGCCTCGTCCCAGCCACAGAGGAGTGGATGATAACATGCAACCTCAGCCTTGCGTTCTTTTTCCATTCCAGCAAAATCAACCAACTAGCCACTTCCTCAAACAACGGAAGTCTTCATCAAGTGCCAGCAGTTAACCCTGTACTCGCAATAGAATTACTAATCCTGAAAACAGGCCGTTCTTCTCAAGGAGCTTGGGCCGTAAGACTGCGAGAAGCTGCTTGGGACCCAAGCTCCCTACAGAGAACGACCCCAGACTTGGTACTTTGTGTGGAGCGGCTGAAACAGAAGGTCCTGTCAGCTCCTGCTCACACTCCACCAGGAATCTGGCCAACTGCTTGTTCAGTGTTATCCCAAGTTTCTCAGCTACCAGCTTGCTCTAGAAGGGTTTCTGATAATGCCTGCTGTCAGAGAAGAGGGAGTAAGGGACTAACGGCAGACCCCACGCGCACCAGCCTGAGATCTGGAGCTAACCATGGCCTGCACTGCCGTAGGCCATGCTGGGCTCAAACAGCTCGGTTGTCCTCAGCTCATAGGGAGCTCAAGGCCAGTGTGGGCCACCTGAGATCTTGTCTCAAAAGTTAAAGAAACTTAGAGGCTGGAGAGATGGCTCAGCTTCTGAGAACACTGGCTGCTCTTCCAGAGGATCCAGGTTCAATTCGTAGCACTCACATAACAGCTCACAAGTGTCTATAGCTCCAGTTCCAGGGTCTGACACCCTCACCCAGACATATAAGCAGGCAAAACACCAATATACATAAAAATAAGTCATTAAGAATTTTAAAAGTAAATTTATATATATATATATGTGTGTGTGTGTGTATGTATGTAAACTATAACATACCCTGGATTTTCTTCACTTCCTATCACTCTTAAGCTGTTTCTAAAACAGCCGTTTTCCAAATTAGATAGTTTTGTTCGTAAGCACAGACTTGACCAGTATAAACTAGAGACGTCACAATAGGAAGGCCTTAAGTGTTTTTTCAAAATTGGTATTTATTACAAATATTATACAAGTGGTTAAAAGTCATGAAAATTTAAAAATGGCTTGTATTCTCCCTCCAAGAAAGCCTATTCCCCTTTACAGCTCTGACTGGCCATGTGTCCGGGCAGACAGGATCTCTCTCCGACAGACAGGACCTCTCTGACATTCTTGCAACTGCAACAGGCATGTGAGAGAGATGACTATAGGCTATTTTTTCTTCAAAAAAAAAAGAATAATATTGTCTGCTGAAGCCAGACAATAATAACAGAATACGAATTCTTTTTAAACAAAAGTGGTTCATTTTATAATTTTTTTCATTGTGTTTTATCTTCAAAACATGTTTTCAAAGCCCAAACTAAAGACTCCTCCCATTACCTGAAATTTCCGTAACTGACTAAAAGCAGCATCAGGAAAGCAGTGGCCACCTCACTAATGTCAGGGGAGCCAGCTCCCAGCCCACAACCCCGTCCTGAGCAGCTCCTGAGTGCATCCATTCTAGCTGACTCCCTCTGAGCTTCGGAGCACAGGAGCTGGGTAACAATAGTGGATTAGCAACAACTTCACAGGGCGCTAATGCAGCTGCCTCACAGCACTAGGAAGTAAAAGTTTCATGGTGGTGACAATACAAAGTAACCAGCTTGTCCTGACAGATGTCCACTCATCTAAGCAATTCAAGAGAAAGGTCAGCAGACAACACTGCTTTAAATGGCCCCCAAACAAAAACAGGCCTTCATTTGGGCTGTAAATAACAATCATATAAAAGTCCTATTACCTTTAATAAACTGAGCTATTTCAATTACAGAAATAACTTAGTTATATAAATTACCACCCAAGTCTAAGAGGCAAAACAAGGAATTTATGTTGATACATTTTAGGATAGTTTGCCACTGTTTTTTAAAATAACGTGTTTAAATACTGAAAGAAATGAAGGGTTCCTGATTTAAACTATGAGATGCAGCCACGTACTCAGACTGCTTTCAGTGAAAAGGGGGAGTTACTTTTCCCTTCATCTTAACAGTCAGGGGCCCAGAATGAAGTCCCTAAAGATCTCTACACACAAAGCAAGTAACTACCCACTGCCAGCCTTCACCTCCACAGTTCACACTGAGTCAAAACTGCTCAAGAAGCTGTGAGAGAAAACAGGGTTTAAGGGAGAACCAACATTTTTATTTTTTGGTGTAGTGTATAAAACACATCAATCATATTCATAAACCAAAGGTAACTTCTAAAGACTGTGGGAAATGAGTATCTACACCCAGCCGTTATGGTGACTTCTCATCGTCACCTATAATCCTGACTACTACTGTACATCAACAGGGCCATTGCCCATCACTGACCGTAGCTGACCCCACACTGGACCTGGGGCAGCCGGGCGGTCTGGGTGAGGACGCCAGAGGAAGGCACACTGACCAGGCCCTCCGCCTTCTACAGGAGCAGGGGCGTCCGCTCTCCAGCCGGCTGATCCCTCTGAAAGAACTCCTTGATGTGAGCGAATCGGCCATACAGCCTCTCTCTCAGCGGAGGGATGTGGTGACTGGGGTCCAGAATGTTCGTCACCCTGCGTTCCCGCTCTTGCTTCCACAGCTTGTAGGGGTGGGGCGGGAAAGGCGGCTGCCCCCTTTCTCTTCGAATCTGCAGTGTGATCCCACTGACGGCCAGCATCCCCCACACAGCCAGGACGATGAAGTCTAGAGGAAAAAAGTACCTTTGTACTTGCGGGCTTTCTGTTGCATTGTTTTGTTTTTGAGACAAAGTCTCTAAAGCTCTGGCTGTACTTAAACTTGGGAAATCCTCCTGACTTACCCTCCTGAACACCAAGATTACAGACATGAGCCACCAAATCCAGATATTTTTATTTTAAAAAAAAAAAAAGTATAGCCGGGCGGTGGTGGCCCACAACTCTAATCCCAGCACTTGGGAGGCAGAGGCAGGGGGATCTCTGTGAGTTCCAGGACAGCCAAGGCTACACAAAGAAACTGTATATGTGCAGTGTATGCAGATTCATGTGTGTGGAGGCCTGAGCGGGCAGCCGGTGCCTTTCTATATCGCTTGCCCCCTTGCTGTTTGGACAGCCTCTCCCATTGAATATGACCCAAGAGCAAGCCCCATCCACTGTCATGCTTGGCTTTTTCCATGGGTTCCAAGGATCTCAATTCAGGTCCCACGATGTGGAGCAAGCGCTGTACCCACTGGGCCTCTGCAGCCCTTGGTTCTCTTTCTCTTCCCCTCCTTGTCCCCTTTTTTTTCCTCCCTCACCCCTTCTGTTCCTTTTGTTTCAGATGGGATCTTAGTTCTGTAGCTTGACTTGGAACTCACTATGAGCCTGTGCTAGCCTCAAATTCATGGCAATCCTGCCTCAGTTCCTGAGTGCTGGGAGTGCTGTGTGTACCACCACAGTGGCTCTGAACTGTGTAACGTTTAGTGTGCGACTGCACTACCCTTCACGGACTAAATCCACGTCTTCTTTCCCATGTTGGACTTGTATCCAAACACATATTTCTGCACTTAGAAGCCAAGGCGTGAGGAGATACCCCGGACTTGTTTTCAAAGTAGGGTCTCATACAGCATCCAGACAGTTGAAGCAGGGAGTGAAAAGTCGGCCGTGGAGCTCTCCCTGGAGCTCCAACCTTACGTGGACATGCAGTACCCACAGGTGTGGCTGCCCTAGTAACTCTCCATATAAACCAGTCCATTCCCGGGGGGGGGTGGCCTGCTCACACACAGAGAACAAAGGATGGTGTGAGGTGATACCCCAGATTCCACTGAGCACCCAGCAAAGATGTGGCAATGGGAATTACATCGCTTGTGCTGGGTGCAGACTTTCCGATGTGGCTGCCTTGGGGTCACACACTCCTGCCCAGGCTCTGTAATTACGCCGTGTTTCTCCACGCAGAACTCTGGTGGGATGGATCATGTGGTGGAAACTTCAGGACAGGGGTAGACACCTCCACCCCAGGGAGAGAATCCTTTAAACATACGGTGCCACTTCTGACCTCTTACCCCAAGGGGTAGATCTGGACTGTCACTAAACAGCGGCAAAGATCGGCCCTAAAACTCTCCATAGCCCTGGCTGTGCTGTGCCTAAGACTCTAAGATGCACTCTTTTGCGCTGTGTCTGACCTTTTCTGAAATCAACAGTCTGAAAACTCTGTAAATGCGGTGCTCATTTGTTTCCTTTGGAAGGTTAACAAAGGCCACCGTGTGTTGGAGTTCACACCTGCCCTCTCTGTAAGGCTTGAGACAGGATGATCACTGTGAGTTTGAGGCTAGCCTTGGCTACAGAGTAAGACCCTGTCTCAAAGACAAATTAAGATGGAAGATTGGTAATGAACAAAAACCTTCTAATTAAGGTAACTACATGATCACTGATTAAAAATTAACCGAATCGTCAATAAGGAAACAAAGGAACACGTTCTAAATTAAATTAGGGTAGCATTCTCATTCATTCCTCATCTGCCCCCACCCATGGGTGTCAAACAGCTTCCCGATCTGAGAATGGACAGGGAGCCTACTAACAAGGTCTGCTTAGAGGTTCAGGAGACATTTGAATCCTCGCTTATTGGCAGGGCACACTTGTGGCATCTGTACCGTGTTTCCTCCTCAGGCCCCAGGCGATGCCTGCGCGCTCCCTGTAGGCTGGGCTAGCCAGCACACTTGAACATCACCGTGATGTCTGGACTGAGGAGACTTACCATTAGTCTGGAAAGGCGCTCTGAGGAGAGCCCCTCGGAAAGCTGTGTTGAGCGCTCTCCTGAGGACGTTCAGAATGATGTAGGAGAGGCTGGTGAACGTGTAACTGTCAACAGCCAATACCACAGAGTAGGAGCCCAGGACTCCACAGGCCAGGATGTTCAGCTGCAGAAGAAGAGAGACAGTCATCACCCACACAGCAAGGCCAGCCTCAGCTCTCACCACCGCCTGGGGTTATGGGAAGGACCCACATCTTCACAATCACAAGGGCTAGTGAAAAAGCAAGGTAAAAACCACCTTTGATGTCCATAATGGGATTTATTTGAGAATTTCAGACGTATATTTTTATCATTTTCTTTCCTGTCCCCTAGCTCTTCCTGGCCCCTCCTATCCACCATAGTAGATTCTGACCACACTGTTTGGACTATCAAAATAGGGCTGACTCAGTGGTTCAGAGTGTTTGCTGCTCTTGCAGAGGACCTGGACCCCTCTTCTGGTGTCTGTGGGCCCCAGGCACGCACTAGGTAAAGTTAAACCCTGCACAACACAGCAATGACACTGTTCTGCAGGGTTCTGCTCCAGGGTGGCTGGCCCTCCAGGTCTGTGCAGGACACTTTGATGTCTGACCCATGGCAAATGCCTGCCGATGTCCTCAGAATGTGGCCCTGCCGCCGAGCAAAGCACAACCAGGCTGTAGAACATAATCTTCCCCAAAGAACTTCCACAATAAAATCTACTCAAAGGAGCCATCCTGCAGAGGCAGCTAAGACTAAAGTCTCTGGGTTGCTTCGGCAGAGGAAGGTGGCTTGCTCTGTTCCTGTGCTGGCAGGCACTGGCACTCAGAGGGACTGGGGACGACACAGATCCTGGACAGATGGAGTGGTAGGAAAGGGGCCACAGATGATGAACATGGTTTACTTCTCAAGTCTTCATCCCCTTGACAGGAAACAGGCCAGCAGTCCTTCTATCCCCGACAGCCCCTCTGGAGGACCAGTCCAGGCCGCTCAGGTGTGTTAAAGCTGGTCCAGAACCTGCTTACCTGACGCTACAGGCCTATCAGCTTTGTTTAAGTTGACCAATCCAAAATCAGGGGAGGGGAGCCCACCCCAGGCACCAGAAACAGTTCACAGTCCCAGTCCTCGGGGGTTAAGATGGGTTCAGTTTCCCCTCCACGCTGGTGTGGTGTCTGTTTGTGGGATGTGTGTGTGTATGGGGTGTGTGTCCCTCCACACTGGTGTGGTGTCCATGGCGGGGGGGGTGTCCCTCTACGCTGGTGTGGTGTCGGTGTGTGTGTATGGGGTGTGTGTCCCTCCACACTGGTGTGGTGTATGTGTGTGGGGGGGTCCCTCTACGCTGGTGTGGTGTCTGTGTGTGGGATGTATGTGTCCCTCCACGCTGGTGTGGTGTCCATGTGTGTGGGGGGTGTCCCTCCACGCTGGTGTGGTGTCTGTGTGTGTATGGGCTATGTGTGCACACACTTCCGCTTTCAATAAAACTGGCTAAGAATGTAACTTCTCTTCTGCCTTTTAATTCTTTGTCTGGTGGACAAAGCAAACCTGACCTGAGACCCCCATGATAACAACTCTGAAGAAAAACAAGGATAAACACACGTGACGATCGATCACAGAACAGTGACTAAAACACATGAAGGATTCGGTGGGTGGTTCCTGGAGCTGGAGGGCGGGCTAATGAGTAACCCAGCCGCACGAAGCACTTACTATTCTCAGGCAGCCCAGGAAGAGAACTGGAATGAGCAGAGCTACGCAAGAGAAGGTCACCCAAAACACTCCATCATCACGGAAAACATTCAGGTTTCCTGGAAAAGCAGAGAAATCAAGAATAAACAAGAGGTCCACAAGTTAAATTTCACTGTCTTGGTGTCTGTCTACAAACTCGAGGCTTAAAGTGACAGCCAGGGAGTGCGCTGGCGGCTAGCACACTCCAGCCTTCTGTAATGGTCAGTATAATCCACATACGCCCTGCGTTCGTTGTTTGTTTGTTTGTAGACAGGGTTTCTCCCTGTAGCCCTGGCTGTCCTGGAACTCTCTCCATAGACCAGGTTGTCCTGGAACTCAGAGATTCGCCACCTGCCTCTGCCTCCCCAGGGCTGGGATTAAAGGTGAGTGCAGCCTTTGTCCAGCAAACATCTCTTTTCAAGGGTGTGCTCTAAACGGGGTGAGAGCCCCTTCCAGGATGACCTGAAGAGGGTGCCATAGCACCTTCCCTCCTGGATCTCAGCCCTAGATTCTGATTCCTCCCCCTAGAGTGGGAAGACTGGATTATACTGGAAAGTGGAGGGGGGCTCCTAGTCTCCCCTCCAGCTCAAGCATTTATGAACTTCTGTAATGGGGGATCCCCACGGACAACAGTCGGAGTAAGCAGTGAACTCAACATGAATAGATTTGAACCACAAGCCCAAGTCCTGCTCATGAAGAACTCCAGGACAGACTGGAGCGGGCTACGGACACACTTCACTTTCTGCGGTCATTGTCCAGTGGGCAGCACACCTTGGGTGACCTACAGCTACATGAGGCCATCTTTCACAAACTACGTTAAAAAATCTGCATGTGGTGACAGACATCCATGTTCCCGGACACTTGGGAGCCAGGAGCAGGTGTGGTGGTACACTCAGGAGGCAGAGGCACAACCCTGCGAATTCAAGGCCAGTGCGGTCTACACGATGAGTTCCAAGCTAGCCAGCCTACACAGTGAGATCCTGTTCCCAAGGAGAAAAGAAGTAAGTAAATAATTTAAAACTGCGTTCTCTGCAAAGGCGGCCAGTGCTACAAACTGCTGAGCTGTCTCTCCATCCCCAATCAGATTTTTGTAAAATTACTTAAAACACATCCTTCAACACAGAAGGAGCCCTGCAGAACCAGCCTAGGTGCACCCGAGAGCTCCCTGGGGAAGGCATGGGCGCTGGGGAGGGCGGAGCGTGGAATGGAAACAGGGTAAGGAGAACACTGGACACTGGACACGGCACCAGGCTCCAAGCTCGGTGCAAATCAGGGCAGTGCCCTGTTCTTCTGCAGACATACCAGGTCTCTCCTATGACTCAAGTTAGACCCTGGGGGTTAAAACGCTCAAAAGTAATTGGCCGTGGAGCAGCTCACACCTGAGATCTCAGCAGTCAGGAATGGAAAGGAAAGGGTCGCTGTGAGTGGAAGCCTGCCTGGCCTGCAAAGGAAGGCCTTGTGTCAAAATAAATAAGTCAAATCTAAAAACAAAAAAAAAAATCTCTGTTCTGACCTGAGAACTCTGTTACCTATCTTACCTGTAACAGCAACCACAGAGAGCCGTCCCTGAGGACATCCTAAGATCCCCTAGGAGGGCTTGCTGGCCGTCTCTAAGAGTACCAGGCCGTCACTCAAGTGTCATGACTCTCCCAGGCAGAGGTAAGCAACATGCTCCAGGATGCGGACTCCTGACCAGCTTCAGAGTGCCCCAAACACACACACACACACACACACACACACACACACACACACACACACACACACACACACTCACACACCGCCAGCATGAGAGTCAGCGGTTTCTACCCAGAAGAGTGAAACTCTCTCTCTCTCTCTCTCTCTCTCTCTCTCTCTCTCTCTCTCTCTCTCTCTCTCTCTCTCTCTCTCTCTCTCTTCTCTCTCTCTCTCTCTCTCTCTCTCTCTCACACACACACACCCCACCAGCATGACAGCGGCTCCTACCCAGAGGCGTGAAGAAAATCCCGGAAGAGACGAGGAAGCCCAGCACAAGTCCAACACACAGCATGCAGAGCATGAGGGTCCCAAATCGCCACCATGAGGCCACCAGGAGGATCCCGCCGATGCTGCCGGCGACAGCGGTGAGGACCAGGCGGACTGCACAAGGGAGAAGGCACAAGAAGATGGATCAGCCGGCTTCAACCTCAACTTCAGCCTGCATGTTCTTAAAGACACTGTCACCCCAGGGCTGGGCACAGGCCGGCTTTGTCAGTAAGAAAGCAAAAGTGACAACCAATCTTAAGTGTGGTAGAGGAGGAGCCGTGATGGGGCGGGGCCGTGATAGGGGAGGGGCCATGGTGGGGAGGAGCCTGATGGGGGAGGGGCCGTGGGGGAGGAGCCTGGTGGGGAAGGGGCCGTGTTGGGCTAAGGGAATCTTGACAGGATCAAGGGGAGGTGGGGGGAGGGACTGGTGGGGAGGGGTCCATGGGAGAGTGAAGGGTTGTGGTGGGAGAGGGGCCGTGATGGAGGTTGAGGGGCTCTGGCAGGAGAGGGGCCGTGATGGAGGTTGAGGGGCTCTGGCAGGAGAGGGGCCGTGATGGAGGTTGAGGGGCTCTGGCGGGAGAGGGGCCGTGATGGGGGAGGCTGAGGATGCGGCTCAGCCAGTAGAATGTTCGTCTGGCATGAAGCGAACTCCACTAATCTGGAAGGATCAGAACTTCATCCCATCCTCTGCTACACTGGGAGTTCTGGGCCAGGTTTAGTGACTTCAGAAGCAGATGGAGCTGGGACAGAGAGGAGAATGTGGGGCATTGCCTACGCCGCCGCTTCCGCCTCTACCTCACACACACTGGACTAACAGGTGCACACGACCACACCCAGGCTTATCTGGTTCCGTGGCACTGGGATCTCACTGGCTAGGCAGAGGATTTCCTGCTGAGCCACTCCAGGCTCAGACCTTTGGTTTTATTTTTGTTTGTTTGTTTGTTTGTTTTCTTGAGACAGGGTTTCTCTGTATGCCCTGGCTGTCCTGGAAGTCACTCTGTAGACCAGACTGGCCTTGAACTCAGAGATCCTCCAACACAGACAAGGTTTTACTATGTAGCACAGGCTGCTCTCAAACATTTAATCTTCCTGCCTCAGCCTCCTGAGTGCTGGGATTACAAGCATGGGCCCTGACCCTACTTCTTTGCTGTACCCAGAAAAGCAAGCCCAGATGTGAAGGTGGAGCAGGGTTCCAGGCGCAGGTTGTCCATTGTCTCACGCTTCCTGCACCAGGAAGCACAGTGGTTGCAAACCCAGCAGCTCCCTGTCTGGACCCCTGGCTGAACCATCAACTGTACTCACCGTCGTACTTAAGGGATGTCAGTCTGGTGATGACAATGTAAAAGAAGAAGCCCACGAAGATGAAACCAACGAAGAATAATTCTGGGAGGAAACCATCAGGAAATGGGAAACAAACAGAAGCCTATGTCAGGCATCTTCACAACGCACAAAAGCTTCTAATTTACAAGTCTGCGCCCGAGCGTCTAGAACTCAGACCCCATGGCTATTCCCAGAGAGAACTGTCATCCGAGAGGCGGGGAAACGTCGGAAGTCGGCAGTCACAGTTCTGTTATTAAATGGGTAATGGATATACTGGGCGCAGCATCGGATACAAGTGCGCCCCTCTGTGTGGTGCCTGTTACATAATTTAATGGTCACTCGCTAATTTCGCGGTTCATTTACTATGTTCCTCTCTTCTGTGAGAAAGGGGCTCCTTTATGTAGGCCAGGGTAGCAGAATGAGGGTCAGCTTGGGAAAAGGTACCTGTTTTCCAGAATCTGTGTCCAAAGAAACAAATGAAGAGGCCAAGCAGGGCAAACACGGTGGAGAACACTTTGGTGGATGTTCTTCCTTAAAAATACATAAAGAAATGAAAATCAGCGGGCAAATGCATCCGCACTAACTAAGAAGCAAAGCAGGAAGGAAAGGAGGTGAACTGGCTTGAGATCATTGCTCCCAAAAATATCCTGTTCCCCTAGTGAATCAACCTATGCAGGTGATTACTCCCAGTGGCTGCTTTTATAACACGGAGAACCAGCCAGCGCAGGCTCTTGATACCCGTGGTGTTTCTCTAGAAGGGCATAGCAGAGCGTATGCCTAAAACATGTCTATGTCATCAGTGAATAAACTGCAGGGAGAAAAGCAGGGAGACTCAGTTAAAATTCACAGAGGCGTGAACTAAACACAGATCTCATCTACAGCCTGACTCAGCCCACGGTGGTGATGCATGCCTGTCACCCCAGCCCTGGAGGATCACTGTATATTCAAGGCCAGCTGTGCTGCACAGTCAGTCAGTTCCCAGCCAGCCTCAGATAAAGAGGGGCCAGAGAGGAGGCTCAGTGAGCAAGAACGTTCCTCGATCTTACAGGGGACTAGCGGCTCACATCCGGCTCTAACTCCAGCTCTACAGCATCCAGCGCCCTCTTCTGGCCACTGCTGGCACTGCACTCACAGAGTCCACAGGCTACATGAAAGCAAAGCATCCACATACGTAAAATAAAAGCAAACAAACTGCACTATTGTTTTTAAAAATAGATAGCCATTATCAAGAGAAAACACCGCTCAGCAAATTCACCTTCCTTGGAAACCCTTCAAAAATGAGCATCAGGAAACAGTCCTACAATAAGAGCAGACACAAAACACCCACACTCGCTGAAAACCTCACAAGCGGGTCACAAATTCAAATGCAACAGTGATGTGGGGCTCTCCTCTGTATCCTGTGAGTATGTTTTATTACCATTGGTTAATAAAGAAGCTGCTTCGACCAATGGCTTGGCAGAGTAAAGCCAGGTGGGAAATCCAAACAGAGATGTAGAGAAAGTAGGCGGAGTCAGGGAGACAACATGTAGCTGCCTAAGGAGAAGGACACTGGGACCTACCCAGCAAGCCACAGCCTCGTGGCGATACACAGGTTAATGGAGATGGGTTAGTTTAAGATGTAAGAGCTAGCTAGAAATATGCCTGAGCCATTGGCCAAGCAGTGTTGTAATTAATATGTTTGTGTGTGATCATTCGGGACAGAGCATCCAGGAAACTAAAGCGCAGTCTCTGGCTGCACATGAGTGTCCAGTGGAGACAGCATGAGGACATGCATGTAAGCAACCAATGAATGGTGTGATTCACGGTCAATCCACAGATCTGCTTCTGAGAGAAGCAGACTCTGAGAGCAACCGAGCAGACGATAAGAATGTGCACCCTGCTTCAGAATGTGGGTGACTGTCACCAAACTCACGGAGCTGGCAGGACATTCTGCCTCTGGGGCCTGGGAAGACAGCTTACTTAGGAAAATGTCTAACAAGCCCGAGGATGGGAGTTCGGATCAACACTCACATAAAAAGCTGGGTGCGGCAGTGACTGCTCCCCAGTGCTGGGAGGTGGGACAGGAGGACTCCTGGGGCTTGCTGGCCAGCTGGTCTAGCCAAAGTGGGGAGTTCCGGCTACAGCAGGAGACTCTGCCTCAAAAGATGATGTGGAGAGTGACATGGGAAGACATCCAACATCAGCCTCTGGCCTCCACATGCACACACATGTGTACACACATGAACACTGTCTCTGGCCTCCACATGCACATACATGTGTACACACATGAACACTGTCTCTGGCCTCCACATGCACATACATGTGCACACACATGAACACTGTCTCTGGCCTCCACATGCACATACATGTGTACACACATGAACACTGTCTCTGGCCTCCACATGCACATACATGTGTACACACATGAACACTGTCTCTGGCCTCCACATGCACATACATGTGCACACACATGAACACTGTCTCTGGCCTCCACATGCACATACATGTGCACACACATGAACACTGTCTCTGGCCTCCACATGCACACACATGTGTGTACACACATGAACACTGTCTCTGGCCTCCACATGCACACACATGTGCACACACATGAACACTGTCTCTAGCCTCCACGTGCACACACATGTGCACACACATGAACACTGTCTCTGGCCTCCACATGCACACACATGTGCACACACACGAACACTGTCTCTGGCCTCCACATGCACACACATGAACACGTCTTAGTTACTTTTCTATTGGTGTAAAGACGCACCATGACCAAGGCAACTTATAAAATAAGTTGAAACCAAAGCCGGGCAATGGTGGCACACGCCTTTAATCCCAGCACTCGGGAGGCAGAGGCAGGCGGATCTCTGTGGGTTCGAGACCAGCCTGGTCTACAGAGCAAAAAAAAAAAATTGAAACCTAGAGCCCACTCTGCCCCACAGGTGGACCCAGACCCCCCCCCCATCCCATCCCACACCCTTGGCTATGTGACTCCTGTTCTCCAGGCTCTGATGGTCTCACTGCCCGGCTTAAACCTCCAGGCAGGTGTCCAGGAGCAGGGCTTGGCATGGCTGTCCCCTCTGCCTGGCACGTATGGAGCCCCAATGTGCTCCTGCCTGCAGGGCCTTCACCAGCCACGTCACCTTGCCTTTCTCATCTGCATGCGACTGCTCCCTGTCCTGCTCTGTGTTTCTTCCTGGTACCCATGAGCTTCTCAAATGCTACTGCATATGTGTGTGTGTTTGTGTCTGTGCGCGCGTACACACATGTATGCGTGTGCATGTGTGTGTGTATGTGATATGTATTATAAATACAGCATACCCATCTTATCTCCCTTACTACACACACTCACACACACACCACATTTATACACTTATACACTCTCACACACACATCCATACACACCACACTCACACACACATTCATACACACACCACACTCATACACAACACTCACATACCACACTCACACACATTCACACAATTCTCTTACACATACCACACTCACACACACTCATACACACACCACACTCACACACACCAGACACACACTCACTCACACACACCACACTCTCACACACCACACACACACTGTATATGGAGGGAAACTGACCCTGAGTAAATGTGCGACAACCTGGCTTGTCTGTTGTCATGCACTACTCTGGTTTTGCGCTGATGTATTCTGTTGCCTTGCATGGAGTACAGTAATATGACACCGTTTTCAGATTGATATGCTTTATTTTATGTGTTGAGTGTTTTGCTTGCATGTGGGTCTGTGCACCACATGCATGCCTGGTGCTCACAGAGGTCAGCAGAGGTCGGCAGATCCCCTGGGACTGGAGTTACAGATGGTTGTGAACTGCCATGTGGGTGCTGGGAGCTGAATCTGGGTCCTTTGCAACAAAGTGCCCCTAACTAGTGAGCCATCCTTTCTCGAGTGGGGGTCTTACAAACGGTAACGACTGAGTGAGCAGAAGCTAGACAAATCTCTGGAGAATCCTAAGCTCTTCACTAGTGGAAACTGATCTGTGAAGCCAAGGACGCATTTGTCCGGGTTGAAGTGCACACACTCACCAGGAGAGACACAGCTCCCATCCCCTGACTCCAAGCTGCAGGCATACGTGTGCACAGGAACATAAGCAGCAGACGCATTGAGGAACGGGTCCCAAACGATGACATTATAAATGACGCCTTGTCCCGGGAGGGAAGAGAAGGACACGGTTGTTTTGTCGTCCGCTGTCAGGGTAACCACCTAAAGCCAAACATAACAAGCCATGTTTACATGGCCTCTTAGAGCCGTGGTCACCTGTACCAACCAGGACAGTGTACACTCCAGGACAGAGTCCCCAGGAGCGACTGACAGCTGAGGGCTTTGGGGGAGGGAAAGTCAGCTTCCTTCTGGGAAAGACTTTATTTTGATGTGCACATGCCTCTGTGTGTGTGTGTGTGTGTGTGTGTGTGTGTGTGTGTGTGTGTGTGCGTCAGATTCCCCGGAGCTAGAGCTACAGGCAGTTTCTGAGCCGCCTGATGGAGGTACTAGTAACTGAATCCAAGCCCTCAGCAAGAACAGCAAGTGCTCTCAACAGCTGGGCCATCTCTCCAGCCCTAAGAGTCAGTTTTCTTTAAGAATGTAGCCTCTGGGGGGCTGGAGATATGGCTCAGTGGTTAAGAGCATTGCCTGCTCTTCCAAAGGTCCTGAGTTCAATTCCCAGCAACCACATGGTGGCTCACAACCATCTGTAAAGAGGTCTAGCGCCCTCTTCTGGCCTTCAGGCATACACACAGAATATTGTATACATAATAAGTAAATCAATAAATATTAAAAAAAAAAAAAAGAATGTAGCCTCTGGCTGGAGAGGTGGCTCAGCGGTTAAAAACACTGGCTGCTTTTCCAGAGATCCTGAGTTCAATTCCCAGCAACCAAATGGTGGCTCACAAGCACCTGTAATGAGAGCTGGTGCCCTCTCTTGGCAGAACACTGTATACATAATAAATAAGTAAATCTTAAAAAAAAAAAATCCAGACAGTGGTGGTGCACACCTTTAATCCCAGTACTTGGGAAGCAAAGACAGGTGGATCTCTGTGAGGTCAAGGCCAGCCTGGTGTGCAGAGAGAGAGTTCCAGGACAGGCTCCATAGCTACAGAGAAACATTGTCTTGAAAAACAAACAACAAACAAAAGAATGGAGCCCCTGTAGGCTGACCGTGCTCCACTGGAGGATGGCTCATACCCGTAAGTGTACGCTCAGCACAAACTGCACTCAGTAGGTTATTTGAATCAAACAAGGAGACAGAAGCTGGGAGGGAGTTCGGGGGTGGATCTGGGAGGAGTTAGAGGGAGGAGTTAGGAGCAAATATGATTCAAATACATTGCATTCATGTATGAAATTCTCAAAGAATAAGCAAAAATGTTAAAAATATTAACCAGGGCCGGGAGGTGGTAGCGCACACCTTTAATCCCAGCACTCGGGAGGCAGAGGCAGGCGGATCTCTGTGAGTTTTGAGGCCAGCCTGGTCTACAAGAGCTAGTTCCAGGACAGCTAGGGCCGTTACACAGAGAAACCCTGTCTCAAAACAAAACGAAACAAATGAACACCAATGGATATATCATATCCTTCCGCTGTTTCTCAGTTGTTAGACTTTTCCCTTTACACTTTCCAGAAGCTCTTGTCTAAGTTATTGGAGTGTACAAAAAATTATCACCTACTTCCTTCCCCCTGCATCAGGATGATGAGGGCACAGACATGGCTGCAGTCGAAAGAGAAGTGACTCTCTTCTTCTCAAATGCTAACATAGTGTCAGAGCACCCGACCCTGCCACAGGAGCCGCAAGATCCAGACTCACCTTGACCGCACTGGCCTTCACTTGGGGCACCTGGGCCATCCTCTGAAGATGCCGGAGCAGCGAGGCCTCGGTGAGGTCGCCCTCGGGCAGGAAGTACTGATACACCTCGTACTGCAGCCTCCACCTGGACTCCTGGCCCGTGCTCACGTCACACGGCGGGGGCTCTGCGCCTCTAAAGCCAACCAACAAAACTGAGCATCAGTGCCTTGTGGCTCAAGTCCTGTCGATGGGAAGGAGCCAGGGCTCTGATTTCAGTCTCCTGTAGGCACAGCTCCAATTTTACCACCGTGGAGCCTACATGGTATTCGAGAGGGAAGTAGCACACAGCGATGGGCTGGACTGGTGCTGCTCAAAATCCACACCACAAGTCCCTGCCTCCAATGTGACGGCATTAGAAGTGGGCTTTGGGGAGATAATCATGAGGGAGGAACCCTGAGTGGGACTGGTGTCCTCATAGACGAGCCCCGGGCAGGTCTCAGGCACACTTCCCTTCTCATACGGACTGAATATGAAGTCTGTAACCCACCGGACGGCCCCGCCAAGAGCCCACAGGTGCCACCTTCAGGAGTGTGAGAAGGACATTTCTGGCATGGTGCACGGCTGTAACTTGAGAAGCAACTTCAAGTCAAGCCTGGTCTACACAGAAACTTCCGAACCAGCCAGGGACACGTGTGAGGAAATCAATCAATGCCTACAAGTGAGTAAATGAGTAAATTCCTGTTGTTCATAATCCACTCATGGAGTTTATGGTACAGGTCGACAAGACAGTCCTTAATCTAAAAACCTGGGACCTGGAACTTCCTGGGCTCTGCTAAGATCTGAGGTTTCAAGTTTGTTACTATTCTGGGTTCTCAGATCAGGGATGTTCAGCCGTTAAGGTCTATTCAAATTTCCATTGCTTCTGGCCCCACTGCTGCAGGTAAGGGATGCTTAGCCTATTCTTTGCGCAGGTGGCACTGACTATCACTCACACATGCACACACACACACACACACACACACACACACACGCTGCAGTGGACAGTGGTACTGACTCTCTCTCTCTCTCTCTCTCTCTCTCTCACACACACACACACACACACACACACACACACACACACACACACAGAGGCCGATGTGGCTGAAAGGAAAACAGATTCTAAAGTGGGCTGTGCCCGGAACATCTTTGCTATTTGACAGTGTATCATGTGGTGTAAAAGATTTTATTTTATTTTTAATTGTGTGTGTGCACATACACGGGCACACCGACTTGTGCACTTCTGAATGTGGGTACCCATGGAGTCCAGAAGAGGGAGCCCAACCTCAAAGGCCCCTGAAAATGTCTCTATAAAATGAAAACAACTGCTTCTTCATAAGAGAGCCCAGACCAAATAACAAGAGCACTCAGCACTGCGGCAGGCAGGTGGGCGGGCTGAGAGCTTTCAACCACTCCTTGCTATTAAAGTGGAAACTGAGGCAGAGTTTTGCAAAATTATACCCTCACAAGGTGTAAGAATTTAGGGCTATGGAATGTCTTCTATATTTAAATGCTTTGAGAAAACTAAGACAGGGCTGGAAAGACAGTTCAGTGGTTAAGTTCACATATTTCTCTCACAGAGAACCACAGCGCCCACACTAGGCAGCTCACAACCACCTGTAACTCCAGTTCCAGGGTCTTGTGGGAATTACTTTAACTGTGTAAAGGTGTGTTACATGCCTTCGTTAACAATGTAAAGATGCTGCATTTGTTTTGTCTTGCCTGCCTAAGGCACCTGGCTGATCTAATAAAGAGTTGAATGGGGCTGGAGAGATGGCTCAGTGGTTAAGAGGACTGGCTGTTCTTCCACAAGTCGTGAGTTCAATTCCCAGCAACCACATGGTGTGTCACAACCATCTGTAATGAGATCTGGCGCCCTCTTCTGGTGTGTCAGCATACATAGAGGCAGAATGTTGTATACATAACAAATAAACATGGAGGCAGAATGTTGTATACATAATAAATAAATCTTAAAAAAAAAAAAGAGTTGAATGGCCAGCAGCTAGGCAGGAGAGGGACAGGAAGAGCTGGAGGGCAGAGAGAAAGAATAGGAGGAGAAATCTAGGCTTGAGAAAAAGAGAGACGCCAGGGGTCAGCCAGGCAGCTGCGAGCCAGCAGACATGGAACAGAGCATATAAAAAGAAAGAAAGGTAAGAAGCCCCAAGACAAAATGTAGATAAAGAGAAGCAGATTAAATAAGAGTTAAGCTGAGCTCAAGCATTTGTAACTGATAAGTCATTGGGCCATGATTTGGGAGCTGGCTGGTGTCCTAAAAGAAAGCCAGCTACACCAGGGCTACCCCAGGGCTACCCCAGGGCTATACCAGGGCATCCGGCACCCCTGACTTTCCAGGCACCTGCACTCCTGTGCACACATCTGTAACCAGAGATTGTTCTTCTGTTTCCTGGCCACCCAGACCCGAATACGCACACAGAAACTAGGTTAATTACAACACTGTTTGACCTATTAGCTCAGACTTCTTAATAACTAACTCTTACATCTTAAAATAGCCCATTTCTATTATTTTATATTTTACCACAATGCTGTGGCCTACCAGTAGGTGTCTTTCTCCTTTGGTGCAACATGGCATCTCCCTGACTCCGCCTACTCTATCTCTGTTCAGATTTCCTGCCTAGTTTTGCTCTGCTAAGCCATTGGCCAAAACAGCTTTGTTCATCAACCAATAAATCAGCATCTATACAGAAAGACATCCCACATCACATATCCACATATACACACACACTTAAAAATAATAAAAATTTAAATCTTAAAAAAAAGAAACTAAGATATACTTCCAAGTTCGCAACAGGCGCATATCACACCTGTCTCCTCAAATAAAGAGTTTGAAATGATTAAGGAGAATATTCAGTATAAACAATAGCTCAAATATTAGCATTGAGATTTAAATTATGCCAACAAACCCCCCCCCCCCAACAAAAAAGAATTCAACTTTACTTGATGTGGGAGTGTCATATATCAATCTGTTGATTTCATTGGTTAAGCAATAAATAAACTGCTTGGCCCTGATTGGTTAGAACATAGGTGGGTGGAGTAAACAGAACAAAATGCTGGGAGGAAGAGGAAGTGAGCTCAGACTTCATGCAGCTCCTCTCAGAGCAAGACACTCGCGATGAAGCTCCAACCCAGGATGGACGTAGGCTAGAATCTTCCCGGTAAGTGCACCTTGGGGTGCTACAAACCTGATTAGAAATGGGCTAAATTAATATGTGAGAATTGGCCTAGAAGAGGCTAGATAGTAATGGGCCAAGCAGTGTTTAAAAGAATACAGTGTCCGTGTAATTATTTCGGGTAAAGCTAGCCGTGTGGACAGCCGGGGTGCTGGGGACGCAGCCCCGCCGCTCATATCACTTCAAATGGCGCCCAACGTGGGGCTAGAGATGAAGGCGTAAGTCACGAACAATGCCACACCAGTTTGGAATTATGATTAATAGGGTGGTATTTATTTAAAGGGGAAAAAACTTACAGATCACCATCCCAGACAACAGCCCTCTGCGCAACCAGGAAGGGAGTCTAGTCGCTGGTGGAGCAGGAAGCAAAGAGAGAGAGCAGAGGGAAGTAGCCGCTTTTTAAAGGGAGAAAGACCATGCCCCAATGGGATGGCATCTCAGCAGCTATAGGCTGGAGGAGCGGAAGGACCTCCTGCAACATTTACTCTAGAAAATGATGGTTTGAGACAGTTGGCTGGACCTGCTCTGAAGTCAAGAGTACCCTAGGAGGGGTTTCAACAGAGGGGGTTCGGCCGCCATACCTTGCATAGCCTAGGTTGGCTGGTGCAAACTTGATAGTTGTTTCAAAAGAATTATAGTCCAAGTAAATGTTGGGATCGATATCTAAATCAAACTCCAAATTACAGCCTCCAGGAATGGGATCTGGAGGAAAAACGATGAGATTAGTAACCCAAGAATTCTTATCACGCTCCAGGAAACAGATCTTTCACGAGAACTTCCTGTATAGCAATCGGTCAGCACAGAACACCAGTGTTTTCTGCCGTATCATGACTGGGATTCGGAAGTGCATGGGTCCCTCATTCCCAGTTCCCTCAAAATGTCCTTCTCAAACTCAGGGCTGTAATGCACTGTACCACAGAGCTGCCCCCCAGCCCTACTCCCAAACTTGAGCAGTCTTAATTTCCCCACTGCACCATGGCTTAGCCATCGCTATGACCTGGCTCTCAAGAGTCTGAATTTCTCCCACTCTGCCATCGCTTAGCCATCGCTGTGACCTGGCTCTCGTCCCTACGCTGTCAAGAGAACTCTCTGACTCACCGCTGCTGTCACTCTGACACTGGTCACTTCTCTGGACTTTATTATGCACCACTCCTGGCTTGGGTGTTCCTCCTCCCTCCGGAGATCTCAGCCCTGGACTTACTCCGCAGTAGTTATCACCAGCTCAGTCAGTGCCTCACCTGTGCTCCACTCTAGGAAATGATCAAATTCCCCCAGGTGTCTGAGTTCCTGCTTGACCGATCTCATGCATGGCCTTGGCTTTATACTGGCTGTCTATCCAATCTCACTCCTCCACCCCAGGCCTACAATAACGTATAAGTGCGAAGGGCTCGTAAGGCTGCTTTTTCTGCCTCTCTTACACTGTAACACTCCAATCAAATAAACTGCACTCGTAATAAACAATCTTACCAGCGTAATTTTCCTTGGGTTTCCACAGATGAACTCAGATAGGAAATTACCTCTTTCTGAGTAGGAGAGTGGAATGGCCATGTTTTGAACAGGCTTGGCTTCTTTCGTCTCCAAGTACCAAGTGCACATAGTCTGCTCGGGTCTAAGAATGAAAACCAGCCCTCTGTCGCTGCCTGTGCCTGAGGTGCCCGGGAGGAGGGTCTGCATTTGGGAAGCAAAGCCACCATGAAGACAGAAGTGAGAAGTCACATACACTGAAGAGCTACCCAGTGTGTGTGTGCAGCCCTCCCCAAACCCTTCATCTCTGTGTTCATACATCCATCATTGAGGGCTGGAGATGGCTCAGTGGTAAGAGCACTGGTTGCTCTTCCACAGGACCTGAGTTCGAATCCCAGCATTCACATATTGGCCCACAACAGTCTATAGTTCCAGTTCCAGGGGATCTGATACCCTCTTCTGGTCTATACAGGCACATATGTGGCACACAAACACATATACTGAGAACAACACACCCGTATAAAATACAGTTCAGAATCTATACTATTGTATCAGTCAGTCTGAGCTGCTGTAACAAATACAACAGGGTTTAGGGTTTATAAACACAGCAGAGCGAGGAAGAAGCTCTTGGGGAGCATGTTTAATAGGGTTGATATCTTATTGGTAAAGGCTTTCTTGTGACACCTCCCAGTTACTGCTTTTAAGTATCTTTATGGGTATCTGTGCGTATGTATGCACGTGTGAACATGTACATATGCCAGGTGTGTGAGCATACATGTGGAGGCCAGAGGCTGACACCGGGTATCACCCTTTATTCCTCCTCAATTTGTTATTTTAATTAATTTATATATTTTAGATTTATCATTTGTTTTGTTTTTGTTTGCCTGCATGTATGCATGTGCACCACGCGTGTGCCTGGGGCCCTCCGAGGGTGTCAGATCTCCTGAGATTGGAGTTAGAGATGGACATGAGCTGCCCTGTGAATGCTGGGGACAGAGCCAGGAACAAGCGCTCCTAACCACCAGCCATCTCTCCAGGCCCTCCAGCTTATTTTGAAGACAGGGTCTCTCACTGAACCTGGCTCATTGATTGGCTGGACTGACTGACTGGCCAGGGAGCCCTGTTTCCATCTCCAAGGCGCAGTGCTGACAAACACACACCAGGCCCGGCTGCCTTCTTGTTTGTTTTGGTGGGTTCTAGAGATCAAACTCAGGCCCTATAGACTGGGCCATCTCCTGGGCCCTCCGTTTCTACTTCTTAATGCCAAGACCCTAGGGGTAAAGCACTTGCCTCTCAGGTGCAATGGCCTGGGTTTCGGTCCCAGTTTGATGGGGGGGAGGGGGGTGGAATAAATGGAAACTCCAGGAATTATACACTGAAGTTTTCAAGTATTACGGTTCAATTGACTAAATTAAGATTTATTCTGCCGGTTCTGGGGCTAACAAGACAAAACAGGAGCTTTGACCCCAGAGAGTTCAGTTTACAAAAAAAACTATAGTCTTAAGGATTTATTTATTTATTTGGTCACTATCTTTCTCTTGTGTGTATGAGGATTTTTGCCAGCATGCGTGTCTGGTGCCTGTGGAGGCTAGAGGAGACCGTCAGAGCCTCAGGGACTGGAGTTAGAGATGGTTGTGAGCCAGCACAGGAGTACTGGGAACCCAGGTCCTCTGCAAAAGCAGCCAGTGCTCTCTTTAACCACGGAGCTATTTCTCCAGCCTGCTGGTAACCCTCTTCCTTTAAGACAAAGGTCCACGTAAGACAGGCGGTCTCGGTCTCAGCCTCACTATGCAGCTGAGGCTGGCCTTAAGCTCTTAGCCCTCCTGCCTTCGGAATCAGAATGTTCTCGGAAGGCTGAGTGAATGAGACGAAAACAGGTTCCAGGTGAGTTTCAATTTGGCAAGCCTCAAGGGAGCTGAGCGAGTAGAGTCTGTGGAAGGACACTGCTTTTCACACAGTCATTTCTAGAGCCCTGTGCAGTTCAGTCTGTGAAGGAGGGGGACGGAGGGTGGCTTAGGCAATGAGACTTTGTGACCAAGGTGACAGGGCCTCTGCTGGAGACCAGGCCCATGCATACATGCGGGACGTTAGATTCTAACATGCGAGGCTCGGCACTGTAGAGACAGAAGATCTCTTTACTGCTTACCTTAGTGAATGAGACGGTGGTGTTCTGATACTGCGAGTGTATTTGGAAAAGAAGAAAGGTCACATTGCTTGAAATATGGCGCAGAATGGCCTCCTGTGGAAGGGGCCTGCTGAGCAGGAAGTACGTGAACTTTCCCACAGAAAATTCAAGAAAACCTACAATGGGAAAATGTTCATTACAATATTGTACCTCTAGTATCAACTATGCAAATTTTATACATAAAAAATGTACAATGCTGATGCAATCTTCAGAAAAACCCCTTGAGAGCCAGGTCTGGTGGTGTCTGCCTGTTCTCTCAGCCCTTGGGAGGCTAAGCAGAGGGTTCTATGTAAGTGAAGGCCAGCCTGGGCTCACATCAAGGACCCGCTGTTGTGTAGGTAGTGCGTGTGACGAGGAGAAGACGTACAGATTGCAGCCCAGAGCTCGCGGCTGGCATGGCTACCTGTACCAGGCTGGCATATGACTGACCTTGTCAGCAATCACGGATAGGAGAGCGGCTCCAGGGCCCTGCCCTTCTTCAGCTGTGAGCCCACTACTGAGCCTACCGATCTCCAACAGCTGCTTTCACACCATGTATGAAAATGACAAACGGTTTAATTCATTTTTTTAAAATGACACTGTCTCACGAACACCAGTGTGCTTTCTGGCCTGTTTTCCTGGCCCTCAGGATCGCTAAGGTCTCACTGCACAAGGAGCGCTCAGCTCATGTCTGTCCTCCATTTTCACGTTTCAGTCACACACAAACTACACACACACCACACACACACCACACACACCCCACACATACACACACACACCACACACACCCACACATACACATACACCACACACACCCACACATACACACCACACACACCCACACATACACACCACACACACCCCACACATACACACACACCACACACACCCACACATACACATACACCACACACACCCCACACATACACATACCACATACATACCATGTACACACACATACCACACACATATCACACACACCACACATACCACACATACCACACCCACACCACACACATATCACACACACCACACATACCACATACATACACACCACACAGACACCACACCCACCACACACACACACTTACCACATACACACACATACCACACACACGTACCACACATACACACACCCACACCACCCACATACATCACACATAACACATACACACACCACACATAACACACACCACATACACACACCACATACATACACACCACACATACACCACACACACATACCACACACATATACACCACTCACACGCCAAATACACACACATACCACACACACACACCACATACACACACATACCACACACACACAGAGTTCCCCTCATTTTCTCCATCTGGCACACACATACCACACACACACAGAGTTCCCCTCGTTTTCTCCATCTGGCAGTATCAGCAGTAAGATCACTCTGTCTTTACCTAAGACTTGTGCAAGCAAATTCACTAGAGCTCATCTCTCCAAAGTGTCCCGTGCCCCCCCGTCATCTCTCCAAGGTCCCCCTCCACCGTCATCTCTCCAAAGTGTCCCGTGCCCCCCCCCGTCATCTCTCCAAGGTCCCCCCCCGTCATCTCTCCAAGGTCCCCCTCCACCGTCATCTCTCCAAAGTGTCCCGTGCCCCCCCCCCCGTCATCTCTCCAAGGTCCCCCCCCCCGTCATCTCTCCAAGGTCCTCCCCGTCATCTCTCCAAGGTCCCCCCCCCCCCCCCCGTCATCTCTCGCGCTTGCCTCCAATGGGCTCTGGAACATGCTCTGGTGGACTTAGCATCAAGATGCATCATGCTTATTTCCACATAAGTGCAAGAAGACACGCAATTGTTCGACACGGACCACTTACTAGTCACAGGCATCTGTCTGTGTCAATATTGATAATTGAGGGGCTGTGGCTGTAACTCAGTGACAGGGCATGTGTGTATCACATGTGAGCCCCGGCATCCATACCAGTACTGAGGGGGGAAGGTTAATTCTAGCCCGGCCCTATTTAGCATCCCCTTGTATGTATGTGTGTATATATATAGATAGATAGATAGATAGATAGATAGATAGATAGATAGATAGATAGATAGATATAGATATATATAGATATAGATATATAGATATATAGATATATATATATATGTATACATACCATATTTACTACACACATACTGATGAGCATAATCACTGCTATCCTAGTATGAAAAACAAACCAGGAAAACGGCTATGCATGGCATGCAGGCTTTTAATCTCAGCACTCAGAGGTCAAAGTTAGCTTCAGCTAGACAGTGAGTTTGGAGACAGCCTGCACTACAGGAGACTCTGTCTCACAGTTCTCCAAAATAAAATAAAATAAAATAAAATAAAATAAAATGTTTTGTCTCAAGGGAGAGTTTCTATGAAGCATACAGGTCAGATGATAAACTTATATGAGATTTTTGCTGCCATGAAGTAACAGATGACCTTTGTCCTTACGGTTAAACTGTAGCTAAGGTGTGTTCCTGTCTGAAAACGCATAAATGAAAACCAACAGCCTGAGACACTGCCTCGGCAACAGGACTGACAGTTTAAGCTGAAGCCTCTGCCTTCAAGAACTCCACCCAGCCTTCCAGGAACCATGAGACCTCAGGCTCAGTGTGGACTGCATTTGCAGAGAAGATGCTCACGGAGGCCCCACCCCCACATGGAGGGAGGCCCTGCCCCCACATGCCCGTGGCAGGAACCAGGCAGAAGACAGATAGTGAAGATGGGTGGTAGAGAGACATTGTCTATGGCATCTAAAACCTAGTCCTGTTGTTTTCATATCAGTAACATTAAGACCAGGTACTGTTGTCTGTGGTTTTCTGTCCTGCCTGGTTCCAGCAATCATTAAATCCCAAAGAAATCACCCAGAGGTCTATATTAGTTATAAACTGACTGGCCCAGTATCTCAGGCTTCTTATTAACTCTTACAACTTATATTAGTCCATTATTCTTATCTGTGTTAGCCACATGGCTTGGTACCTTATTCAGCGGGGTAATCACATATTGCTTCTTTTGTGGCTGGGACAGGACTGCATACCAAGCTTTCTTTTTCCCAAAATTCTCCTGTTCTCGTTGACCCACCTCTATTTCCTGTCTGGTTGTCCCACTTATACTTCCTGCCTGGCTACTGGCCAATCAGCATTTATTTAAAATATAATTGACAGCTGGGCGATGGTGGCACATGCCTTTAATCCCAGCACTCGGGAAGCAGAGGCAGGCAGATCTCTGTGAGTTTGAGACCAGCCTGGTCTACAGAGCTAGTTCCAGGACAGGCTCCTAAGCCACAGAGAAACCCTGTCTTGAAAAAACAAAAAAATAAAATAAAATATAATTGACAGGATATAGACCATTATCCCACACCACTTCCCCCTCTTAAAAAAAAATAAAACAAGAACTCTGAATCTAATATCCTTTGTTTAGCTTTTCTCATGACCATTAGCCATAAAAACTTGTAACCAACATTCTAAACAAAGGAAAATATCCATAGTTCATTTTTGGAGAATGTGGGTATAGTTTTCCAGGCTACTTCCTGCTGGTTGGGGGTGCTAATAATCTTATAGGGACCTAAAGAAAATTTAGAGTTATGATCAAGTCCTGACTGGAGTAACCTGTGAAGCTTGATCATCTCAGATAGCATCTTAAATCTGTTCTGGATGTAGAACTCAGACATATGGGCCATCTGTTCCTCCCGGAGATTTCTCAGGTGGTCTTCCTTGATCAAACCTGATTTTTCTTAACTCAAAATGAATCTACAGTCTCTCATTTTCTGTGGAAACAAAAGAAAATCTCTTCTCCAAAGTAACATATCTTTTGATTTCAATTTTGAAATCAAGGTATTTTCAAAATACCTATCTTGTATTAATTCAGCAGAATTTATAAGAAAATATCTTGCCAGGCGGTGGTGGCGCACACCTTTAATCCCAGCACTCGGGAGGCAGAGGCAGGCAGATCTCTGTGAGTTCGAGGCCAGCCTGGTCTACAAGAGCTAGTTCCAGGAGAGGAACCAAAAAGCTACGGAGAAACCCTGTCTTGAAAATCCCCCCAAAAAGAAAGAAAATATCTTTTAGCAGCTGTTGCTCCTTCCTCGGAATTCAAACAATTCAAAGAGAGCATAATAACATACAGTATCCAGATTCTCTGCGTGTCTTTATTTTAAACTCTATTTCTTTTATTTTTAATTTTTGGCTTTTTGAGACAAGGTTTCTCTATGTATCTTTGTCTTGGAACTCACTTTGTAGACCAGGCTGTCCTTGAACTCATGGAGATTCACCTGCCTCTGCCTCCCAAGTGCTGGGATTAAAGGTGTGTGCCACCACACCCAACTACTCTCTTTTTATTTTATTTTAAGAACTTTAACCTTTTTTTCTCCCAAGTCTGCATATATTTTTTAACACACTGTAAACCATTTAGAGGTTTTTTTTTTTTGTCTTTGAATCTCTCTTTACTGTATATCTCTCTTTGTCTGACCACACGAGTCTTCAATTTGCCAGGCAATATGGCTAGTATTAAAGCCGTAGCTTTGATGGCTTGATCCAGCCCATTCTTTAGCTTTCTGAGACTCCAGCCTCCTGGTGAGGTACCAGCTGTAGCCATGTTTATTGCCACAACTCTATGGCGTTTCAAGGTCCCTGCCACTACCAAAAAGCATGCAGTCAGCTTTTCATCAACACCATTTAAGTGTTTCATGGCAGGACCTCTTAAAAGAGCTGCAGGGTTTTGCAGCTAAAGCTGAGTCAGGAAGCGTCTCTTAAATGAGAGTGTTTGCCTCTAGCAAGCAGAGCCCACTCAAGAAAGTGCTGCTATTAAGAAGCCATGCTTGATGGAGGAAGGTCATTGGTTAATTATAATAAATAAACTGCTTGGCCCTCATAGGTTAAAACATAGGTGGGTGGAGTAAACAGAACAGAATGCTGGGAGGAAGAGGAAGTGAGCTCAGACTCGACAGCTCTGCTCTCTAGAGCAGAGGCCACGCTCCGCTCTCCCGGGCAGATGCAATGAACTCCGACTCAGGATGGAAGTAGGCTAGAATCTTTCCCGGTAAGACTGATGCTACATGGATTATTAGAGATGGGTTGATCGGGATATGAGAATTAGCCCGTAAGAGGCTAGAGCTAGTGGGCCAAGCAGTGTTTAAATGAATACAGTTTGTGTGTTGTTATTTCGGGGCATAAGCTAGCCAGGCGGCTGGGGTGCTGGGGAGGCAGCCCCGCTGCTCGTAGTACTACACATGCTTAACTCTATTCTTTTTTTAAATCAAGAATAACTTCCCAAACTCTCAATGAAAACCAACAGCCTGAGACACTGCCTCGGGAACAGGACTGACAGTTTAAGCTGAAGCCTCTGCCTTCAAGAACTCCACCCAGCCTGCAGAGAAGATGCTCACAGAGGCCCCACCCCCACACGGAGGGAGGCCCTGCCCCCACATGCCCATGGCAGGAACCAGGCAAAAGAAGGATAGTGAAGGGCATCTAAAACCTAGTCCTGTTGCTTTCGTATCAGTAACATTAGGAACAGGCACCCTAAATTATTTCTCTTTTCCAACACAGCTCCTATCTATCACACTTTCTATAGTTATCAGAAGTGTCCTTATCAAAAGGAAATCACAATATATCCTGGTTGCTTGTGACAATCATGGAGATGAGCTGTTGTCCACATTCTCCCAAATCTCTAGCAGTAGCTGCAGATTGAACTTAAAACCAAACACTTGTTCAAACAGCACAGAGAAGGGTTAGGACAATAACTCAGTCGGCAGAGGGGCTTGACTGAAGTCCAGCACTGGATCACAACAGTACATAGCAGGTGCTGGATGCAGCAATCCCAACACTGGGGAGACAGGTGGAGGCAGAAGGAGTAGAAGTTCAAGTCACTTGAAGCTACATGGGTAGTTCAAGGCCAGCCTGGGCTAAACAAGACCCTGCCCGGAAAAACAAAACAGAAAGTTCTCCAGGTAGCTGAGAACTGCACACAGCATGCTGGTGAATAAGAGAGGCTTGAGCACATCTCTCCATTCCTGACTGAGCTGTCTCGTGTACGGCAATGAGTGGCCATCCAAGAGCCATTGCGCAATTTGTATAGACGATTGCATTTTAACCCATGCTTATGTGGTTTCCCTCCTAGCTACGCAGGTCTCTGACCGATCTGATGATCCAGTGTCTGGCGCTGGACCAGTGGCCTGACAGCAATGCTTGTTCAACAGAGACTGAACTGTGTGCCCTGAGGTGAGGTAATTATCTCCTCAGGGCCTCTGTTCTCTCCCATAGGAGGGAGGTGACTATGTTACAGAAATCACTGCACTGATCAAAGCACCAACCAAACGGAAAATGGTTTTATAACCATCACGAGCTTCCTTAGCCTGCCAGCACCCTGGAGATGCAGCAACTCATGGTAAAAGAAAGGCCAAAACCATCCAGGAATTCTCAGATTGGCCCTACAGAGAAAGCAGCCGGGAGCGGACGGACATTCCCAGAGATGCTGGGCCGGTCGTAAGCAACAATGAGGGGACTTCCACAGAGTGACAAGAGACACCCCACGGGGGCCTGGAGGATAGCTTAGTGGTAGATGCTTGCCCGGGGTGCTGGGTTCAGTGCCCAGCACTGCCAAAAGCCTGGGGGGAGGGGGGAAGGACAGTGAGAGATAACTCCATGTCCTAACATATGAAGCCCTGGGCAGAACATGTACACACACACACACACACGAGAGAGAGACAGACAGACAGAGAGAGAGAGAGAGAGAGAGAGAGAGAGAGAGAGAGAGAGAGAGAGAGAGAGAGAGAGAGAGAGAGAGAGAGAGAGAGAGAGGAAAGTCCCAACAGCTTTTACCGCACACATGATAGAAACTTCATTTAACTTTTCTTTTGTTTGCGTCTGTAGTTACTCGTTTCTTTTCTGGTACTGGAGAATGAGCCCAGAGCCTCTTGGCACTAAGCAACTAAGCAAGTCTACCACATTACCACAGCCGTAGCTCCTCTATAATATTTGTATTTCAAGGTAGGGCCTAAGTTGCCCATGGCGCCCTTGAACTTACACTATCGCCCAAAGGGGCCTTGAAATTCAGTCCTTCTGCCTCCACTTCCCAAACAGCCAGCTGGGTCATGTCAAAGCCTGAGACACCAGACCTGGCCGGAAACTCCAGTGAATTTCTTCTCATGAAAGAGATTTGGCAAGAGAAGACATACCCCAAATACATCCTGCAGAAGTTAATAGGAGCCCAACTTCACCTCCAAGCCCTCTGGAGAAGGAGGCACCAGACGCATTTGACGGGAATAATTACATCTTATGACTGGGGCTTGGAAGAACACAGACTGCACATCAAAGGGCTTTTACAGAGGGGCAGCCAGTCAAGGCGAGCCTGCTCCCACTGGGCTCTGGGCCTCGGCTTTGTTCCCGCATGAGCTTCCCATCCTTAAACACAGTCACTTTTTCCTTCCACTCTCCATTCCCAACCTTTTCCTTTTTCACAACCAGATCCCTATCTTAAAACCGCCAACTCCTTCTTTTGCTGTGGTATTAAGAGGTACCTTGGGCTTCCTTCCTTGGCCACTGGGCACGCAGCAGCCAACTTCAGAACCGACAAAGCCTAGCTTCCTACTGCTTCCACCCAATGATGAGTAAAATGGTGTTCAATTGTCCCTTACCAATTTTAACCATTTGTGGATTGTTGGGTTTTGTTGAGATGGGGAATTCTTGTGTAGCCCACACTGGCCTTGAACTGGAGGCAATCCTCCTGCTGCAGCCTCTGAAGTGCTCAGAATTACAGTTCAGCTACTGATTACTTGATTTTACTGTCAGATGAAGTCATTAACACACACATACACACAAATTAAAAGGCAAGAACTGGGGATGTAGTCGAGTGGTGGCATGCTTGTCTGCTATGTGCAAGGCCCAGGGTCCAATCCTCAGTTCCACAAAATAAATGTATAAACTCACAGGACACACGATGATGAACACACGGCCTTTCAAATATCTCTGGAAGTCGCCACATGCATCTATACACAGGGCGGCCCATGGCCCTACTCAAAGCACTTTTCAAAGTACAAAGTGTGTGCCCAAATCAACTCTTAGAATCTAAAGCCAAAATGAAGGCACCCAGGCAAGCAGGGAATGGGACTCCAAGAGAAGGGTGGCCACTTAGACACAGAGACAAGCCCCCCCACCCAGCCTGTCCGAGGAAGCCGCTTCTTCAGCCATCCCAGGACCTCCATCTGTCTCCCAGCCCTCACTACGCACGAAGCCACCTCCCGGGTCCTCGGTCCTCTCATCTTTCAGAGTCTGGCAGATCTCTCTAAATTACGAAGGTTTCCAGTTCCTGCCACTTGTCTATTAACAATCCAGCTGCTGCACCAGAGGTCATGCAAGGCGTGGGGAATTTAAGGCTTATCAGCTGCTGAATCCCTGGGTCCCATCCCTCCCCTGTACAAAACAATACTAACACAGCAGAAAGAACAGCGCACAGCGGTGGTATCGTGCTGTAATCAGGTGAGAGGAGGGTAAAAAAAAATTACTAATTCTCAGCTTACCACTTTTCTTTCTCAACTTTTGCGTAAAAAATTCTAGATATTAAGTACTAAAACTCCAAACTAGAAATTAAAAAAAAAAAAAAGTCTGGCTCCCAGCCCTCCAGACTCAGCCCAAAACTCAACCCTTGAACACTCACCTTCTTCAGAGGGCTGTTTCAAAGACTAGGATTCATAGAAAGATTACACATAAGGCCTCATGCTGGAAAAGGTTTTTTTGTTGTTGTTGTTGTTTGTTTGTTTGTTTTGATTTTTTGAGACAGAGTTTCTCTGTAGCTTCTGGTTCCTATCCTGGAACTAGCTCTTGTAGAACAGGCTGGCCTCGAACTCACAGAGATCCGCCTGCCTCTGCCTCCCGAGTGCTGGGATTAAAGGCGTACGCCACCACCGCCCGGCCCTGGAAAAGGTTTTTGTTTTTTGTTTGGTTTGGTTTTTTGTGATAGGGTCTCATGTAGCCCAGGCTGGTCTCATATTCTTTATATTGCTGAATCTGACTTTGAACTCTTGATCCTCTCTGAATGCTGGGGTTCTAGGCATGCAGGCACGTAAGTGCCATGCCTTTTTCAGGGTGCCACATCGGGTTGCCACCAGCTGTTCATTCGCATAGCGAAAGTCTAGAGCCTCCAGAGAGGAGATCGTTATCTCGGAGCTTTGAGGGTTAGAGGCTCAGGCAACGAAAGGACCTAACAGATGGCCAGAGGAGAGCGCTTCCCCTCACTGTAAGCCAGAGTTTTTTCAAGAAAATAGGACGTGTGTGTTTGTGTGTGTGTGTGTGCACATGTGTGCGTATTCGACACACATATATTTGTACTTTTCAACGTTGGCCTTTGCTGAACAAAAAGTTCCTAAAACGCGGTCTAACCAAGGATTTTCAGAGATAAGCATCTATGGGAAAGAAACCCGATCCCAACACCCAGAAGACTGTTATCTTTGTGGCTTGTCTCAAGCTCAAAACAAGGAATGTACTTACCGTCTCCAGGAAAAGCACGTGATCACAGCCTGGCACAATTAGTGCTTTTCACATTTCCCATTAACGCCCCCTCCACCTCACCCCACCCCAGTTGTCGCCTAAACCCTTTTCACTCAGCGCACATGACCTAGGATTTCCAGCCCCATCGCTGGCTCGTTTTTTCCTCCCCAACTGCAAAATTTGACCCGTTAGGAAAGCATCTAGATGTTGGACTGTCAAAGCCACTGCTACTTGGAATGCCTTGGTTCCTCGACAGACTTAGCTGTCCCGTAGCAGAGGCGTTAGGAGTGGTTTTAGCTTTTGTTTGGGCCTGACTCTCACACCCCAGGCTAGCCTCGAACCCCTCATCCTTCTGCCGCAGCTTCCAAGGTGCTGAGCTAACAGCCCTCAGCTTAAAGGGCCATTCCAATGTGTCTACTTAAAACTACAAACATGGCTGCTCCCGACCGGGAAGAAGTCTGAGAGGGGGGCTACTTATCTCTCCCTGGCTCCCTGCCCAAATGAGGCACTGACATCATGGACCAGGTTCCGAACCCGCGGCCGGCGGAGGCGCGCGTGCAGTCCCGGGGAGGGCTGCACGGACCCGGGCGGCCTGCGGCCTTGCGGGGGGAGCAAATGCAGTTCGGGAAGCTCACCGTCGCTGGAGTTCGCCTGGGCCTCGGCGGTGCCCGCCGCCAGCACCCCCAGGACGAGCAGCCGCAGCGGCCACATCGCTGCCGACCCCGGCGGAGACGCGCGCTCGGGCGGGCGGGCCGGGCGCGCAGGGTCGGGGTTGCTCCCCCGGAGCGCCCGCGCGCACCGCTCTCCCGCCGCCCCAGCCCCGCCAGGCGCGCTCTTCCGGCTGGACGGCGGCGCGCGTGCTCGCCCGGCCCCGCGGGCGCGCGCCTCCTGCCGGGGCTCCCTGGCGGGGCGGGGCGCTCACCGCTGGGTCTTTCTTTCTTTCCTTTTTTTTTGGGGGGGGGGGTTCGAGACAGGGTTTCTCTGTGGCTTTGGAGCCTGTCCTGGAACTAGCTCTGTAGACCAGGCTGATCTCGAACTCACAGAAATCCGCCTGCCTCTGCCTCCCTAGTGCTGGGATTAAAGGCGTGCGCCACCATCGCCCTGCTTTTTTTTCCTTCTTTTTTCAGTTTATTTGAGACAGGGTTTCTCTGTGTACCCCTGGCTGTCCTGGAACTTGCTCTGTAGACCAGGCTGTTCTCGAACTCAGTGATCCCCCTGCCTCTGTTTCCTTAAAGGTGTGTGCCACCACAGCCAGGCTTCCTTTATTCTGAGACCAGTTCTCCTGTTGCTCAGGTTGGCCTCCAACCGCTGAGCCTCTGGAGAATGGCCTTGAACTTCTGACCTCTTGCCTCTTCTTCCCAAGGGAGATAAACTTGTACCATTACCAATGAACTTTATTTTATTAAGATAGGGTCTTGCTATGTAGCCCACTTTGGCCTGAAACTGACAACAGTTCTCCTGCCTTAACCTCCCCAGTGTGCAGTTATAAAATGGAGTAGAATCATGGCAGGGTGCACCTAGCCACAGACAGGTTGTTCAGTATCTTAAAAAGCAGTTATAAAAAGGGCATTGGAAGTCGGGCGGTGGTGGCACATGCCTTTAATCCCAGCACTCTGAAGGCAGAGGCAGGTGGATCTCTGTGAGTTCAAAGCCAGCCTGGTCTACAGAGTGATGTTTCAAGACAGACAGGGCTGTTACACAGAGAAAACCTGTCTTGAAAAACCAACCAAATATAAACAAAACAAAGGAGATTGGGAAAAAAGCAAAACACAGACTTGGGTTAATAATATAATCAGTATCTTTTTGTTGTTGTTGTTTTTGAGACTTGTGTTTCAATAGAAGATACCAATGTCAAAGCCGGCAGTGGTGGTGCACTCCTTTAATCCTAGCACTAGGAGGCAGAGGTAGGAGAATCTCCTGAGTTCCAGGCCAGCCTGGTGTACAGAGTGAGTTCAGAGCAGCCAGGACTACACAGAAAAACAGTGTCTCAAAAAACAAAGCAAAAAAAAAAAATACCTCCTGTGTATAGTCCATCTTTATATGGCTTGTTTTTCTTTACTCCTTTAATCTATGACTGTCTGTGAGAATTTTTGTTTCCTCCCTGTAAGCCTAAACCTTTTCTAAAATAATTCAATTAACTTTTTAAGTGAAGAAGGCAGAATGGCTGGTACCTGTATTTCCAGCATTTAGGAGGCTAAGGCCGCATGCTTGCTAAGAGTCAGAAAACACAAGCTGGACTATTTAGTGAGACTCTGCTTCAAAATCATCATAATGATAAAATCAATAAGTAAGATAACGTAATAGACACTAATGGATTCCTTCCTATGCAACACCCCCTAGAGCTGTGGTTCTCAACCTTCCCGACGCTGCAACCCTGTAATACAGTTCTTCATGTTGTGGTGGCCCCAACTATAAAATTACTTTTGGTGCTACTTCATAACTGTCATTTTGCTACTGTTATGAATCATAATGTAAACATCTGAACATCTGACCTGAAGTGTTCTTGGGCCTGTGGGTGTGCTATGAAAGGGAAGAAAAACAGAATAACAGAAAGCATGCATCTCAAGTCACCACACCACACTCATTACGTGTGTGCCTGTGACTTTCAAGCATCAATTACACACTTTGTGATCCTTTGTTTGATGAACTTATTGTTTTATGTTCCATTTTTTTTGGTATTATGAGATAGGGTTTTGGGTCTTTCACTGATAGCCCAGGATAGCCTAGAATTCACTACATAGCCCAGGCTGTCTTCAATGTCCAGTAGTTAATCCTGCTGCAAAATAACTTTTAGTTGAGGCCTGACCCCTGTTTGTGTTTAACGGCCCTTTCCAGAGCTCGAGGGGTTGTTGTTATTTTAAATTTGTTTTATTTGTGTGTGTGTGTGACTGAGACATAGGAAAACTGCTACCTTCTACAGCAATGGCCTGAGCTGTTTACAGCTGCCCTCAAAATTATTTTTGAAGCATTTGCTGAGTTAGTCCTGAGTACTGATGATGTGGGAGGTCCTTCTGTATATGTGTTGCTTTTATTGGTTAATGAATTAAGTTGCTTTGGCCTGTGGCAGGGCAGAATATAGCCAGGCTGGAAGAGATATATAGAAAGAGTAGGCAGAGTCAGAGAGATGCCATGTAGGTACCAAAAGATGCCTGCTGGAACCCTACCAGTAGGCCACAGCCTTGCTGTGAAAACGTAGGTTAATATAAATGGGTTAATTTAAGATGTAAGAGTTAGTTAGAAACAGTGCCCGAGTCATTGGCCAAACAGTGTTGTGATTAATATAGTTTCTGTGTGATTATTCAGCTCTGGGCGGTCAGGAAACAAACAAGCAGTCTCTGTTTATAAAATGGTGCCCAATTTCAGATACACAATAGGACAGATTCAGACATGAAAGACCTCTAAATGAGACACAGTGTGTTTAAAAAATGTATGTAGGCTTGGAAAGAAGAAAAAGAGTGTAGACAGTTAAAAAAAGAAATAGTTTTAAAAATAAAGCAAAGTCTTTAAAGAGACAGTAAAAGTAATATAAAAGTGTACAGACAGGGGCTGGAGAGATGGCTCAGTGGTTAAGAGCACTGTCTGCTCTTCTAAAGGTCCTGAGTTCAATTCCCAGCAACCACATGGTGGCTCACAACCATCTATAATGAGATCCGGTGCCCTCTTCTGGCTTAAAGGCATGCTTGCAAGCAGAATACTGTATACACAATAAATAAATCTTTAAAGCTGGGCGGTGGTGGCGCACGCCTTTAATCCCAGCACTCGGGAGGCAGAGGCAGGCAGATCCCTGTGAGTTCGAGGCCAGCCTGGTCTACGAGAGCTAGTTCCAGGACAGGCTTCAAAGCCACAGAGAAACCCTGTCTCGAAAAACAAAACAAAACAAAATAAAGAACAAAAAAAAAATGCTCTATTTAGGATCTATGTCTGCTGAATAAGAAAATATGATTTTTAAGAGATATGTTTAAATTTTTAAGGTTTGCTTATAAGAAAGCTTTGTCAACCTAACCAAACACCAGAGTCTCTCCAGAGACTGTTATACCTCTGGGGAGATTCTCCAAAGACTGCTATTTCTTTGGGAAGAATAGAGCATTGCCACGGGAAGAGACACTGCAAAGGGGTACACAGACCATAGCAAACTGAGGACACAAAAGGGCTGAGGCAGGGGAAGTTATCAAAGACAAAATTAGGAGGTTACATCAGACGTTTTGAAACAGGAGCCCTTCGCCACAACGATTAGTAAAAGGAGTGTTGACCGTTTGAAGTGCCATCCCGAGGTGAAACAGTTTCTGGGCCCGTGTCCTTGCATAAGCATGCCTTTAAAAACTGCATGAGTGCATGCATATGTGCAGGAGCACGTGTGCATGGAGTCAGAGGCAAATCTTGGGTGCTGTTCCTCCGGAGTCCATATTGTTCTTTTTTTTTTTTTTAAGATTTATTTATTTATTATGTACACTGTTCAGCCTCCATGTATGCCCACACGCCAGAAGAGGGCACCAGATTTCATTACAGATGGTTGTGAGCCACCATGTGGTTGCTGGGAATTGAACTCAGGCCCTCTGGAAGAGCAGTCGGTGCTCTTAACCTCTGAGCCATCTCTGCAGCCCCTCCATATTGGTTTTTAATTTTGTAAGATGGAGTTTCTCACTGGCTTGGGGCTCACCCATTTGGCTAGGCTGTCTGACCAGCCTTAGAGATCTCGACAGCTTCAAACAGTGCATGGCTTCAGTTTAAAACGTAGCAAACGTTAATTGGGCAGTGGGATACGCCTTAATCCCAGCACTCAGGAGGCAGAGGCAGGCGGATCCTTGTGAGTTCGCAGCCAGCCTGGTCTACAAGACAAAAACAAACAACAAACAAACAAAAAAAAATCTGTGGATCTGTGTTAGTTTGTTGACACTTTAGTATGATTATGAGATAGTCAGCTAGTCAACAAAATATCTCTTACTCATGGTTCTAGAGGTTCTGCCTGTTATTGATTGGTCTAGTAGTTTGGGCCAAGTGGCAGCAGATTATAATGGTGGAATTTACTCTATGGCCAGGACACAAAAGGAGAGAGAGGAAAAGAGAACCAGACTCCCTTGTGCCTTTAAGGGCCACCCTAGTTACTGAAGGTGACACCTCTTGGAATATAGTCTTTCGTCACCTTCTAGTAGTAACACATTGTGGCATGTGGACTTGTGGGAGACTCCTAAAATCCAAGCTGTAATAGTTTTTCCTCCAGACAAGACTCAAATATTTGTGTACATATCTTGTTTGTTTGTTTTTGAGACAGAGTCTGTGTATGGAACTCGGGAACTCTTGTAGACCATGGCAGCTGCATGCCTCTGCCTCCTGAGTGCTGGGATTGAGGTGTATCCCACCGCCTGGCTCAGATCCACAGCCTTAACGGGACTCTTCAGATAGTGCACAGGTATGGGAAAGCCAGTGGTTGGGTGGGGCTGAAGGGGGTGGGGAGTTGAGAGGTGCGGGTAAGGGCTGAAGTGGATGGGCTTAGCAGAAGAAGACTTATGGGCATGATTGAACTTTGGCCAAGAATCTTGGCCCTTGCAACATAGGTGGTCTTGAGGTGGCCCCTGTACTGCAGACACTCAAGTTCTCTTCCATTGGGATGAAAAACTAGGAACTCTTTATTGAGCACACTTAATAAAATGATATATTGATTAATCCCACTTAATACAGTGAAAGCTACAGTCTACCAATCAATCACCAGCTCTTTTAACTTTTCATTCAGAAATGATTAACCAAGCTATCAAGATGGCTCAGCGTGTAAAGTGTTTGCTGCCCAGCCTGACGACCTGAGCTCAATCCCTGGGACTCACCTGAAACAGAGAACTACGCCATAAGGTTCTTTGACCTTCAGATGCATGCTGTGGCATATGCACACATGCGTGTACCACACACACACACACACATAATGCATACACACAATAAATCATTTCAAAATGTTTTTATTTTTCCCGCCTGCTCTTACTTTTTTGCATTTGTATAGTTAAGCCTTGAACTCGCAGAGATCTGCCTGTCTTGAGGTTAATGATGTGTGTTACCATGCCAAACTTTTTTATTTTTTCGAGACAGGGTTTCTCTGTGTAACAGCCCTGGATGTCCTAGAACTTTCTCTGTAGACCAGGCTGGCCCCAAACTCACAGAGATCCTCCTGTGTCTGCCTCCTGAGTGCTGGGATTAAAGGCGTGCACCACCACTGCCCGGCTAATTTTTGTTTTATTAGACATGGTCTCACATGTAGCTCTGGCTGGCCTGGAACTTGGTATGTACACCAAGCGGGTCCCAAACTCAGAGATCCAAACTGAGATTAAAGGCAAAGCCTACCACACTGGATGATTAATTTCATTTATATGAGGAAGTGCAATACCAATGGAGGCTCCCAGTTTGGCCACAATGGCGGAGTGACTGTTGGTGGCAATGAAGGGAGCTGCGAAACAGAAGTGGAACTTCCCAGAGACGGGTGGGACGAATCCCAGAAGCTTCTCAAAATCTTTTGAGATACTCAAAAATTTTTGAGATACTCAAAAATCATTTCCTCAACGATTTCAAAATACCCTCCCAATTGTTGCAATTTTTAAATCCCCAAAGTCATATGTTAATAGGATTTGAGAGGGGAGACCTTTGGAAGGTAACTGGGTCCTGAGGACTCTGTAGTTCAATGTGATTAAAGTGTGCTCTCTCTGGGTCTGGTCATAAACATGTAGACATGTAGCATGTAGACAGCACCGCCTGACCAAATGAAGCCCATAGTTCTGGGAAAGTCTCTCAATGTGCTAACCTTGCTGTTTGGTTTGTGTAGTTCTGCTTCTGGCTAACTGCCCTTGTTATCTGAAGTGTGCCAACCCGGGATATACCCACCCACCTCCAACACCACGAAGATACCAGGAACAGTCAGTCTGGGGTCTGTGATAAAGAATTTGTGGGAAATCCAGGAACCAGGCATTTGAAGATTCAGACTCATTTCCCATCAGAATGTCCCCAAACTACCAGAAATAACCTTCTGGCTATCACTCTGTAGACGGTTTTCTCTCACAAATAACGTCACAGACACTTATAATTAATTACGGAAGCTTGGCCTTAGCTTAGGCTTGTTCCTAACTAGTTCTTACAATTTAAATTAATCCATGTCTTATTGTTTCTGAGGTAGGGTTTCTCTGTGGAGTTTTGGATCCTGTCCTAGAACTCACTTATAGACCAGGATGACCTCAAACTCATAGAGACCCACCTGCCTCTGCCTCCCGAGTGCTGGGATTAAAGGCGTGTGCCACCACCACCTGGCTAACTTTTTGTTTTATTAGATTAAATTGGGATTAAAGGCATGCGCCGCCACACTGTGTACCATGTACCATGATTAATAAAAACCCAGAGACAGATATTGGGGTCAGAAAAACAAAACAGCCAGTCACTGGCTCTTACCTCTACTTCACTCTGAATGGTGATCCTGCCTCCAGGAATCTCAGAATGAGACTATGTGTGAGTTCTGTCTTTGCCCCTACCCCCGTTTTATATTCCTCTTTAGTTCTGGGATTAAAGGCATGCACCACTACTGCCCGGTTTCTATGGCAAACTAATGTGGCTACTGAGATTAAAGGTATTTATCACCACTACCTGGTTTGTAAGGTTGGCCAGTGGGGCTGTTTTACTCTCTGATCTTCAGGAAAGCTTTCCTTATTAAAATACAAATGAAATATCACCAGGCAACCCATGCATTTTAATCTACATTCATCCTCCTTTCTTGGCGTCTGGCTGGCGATCCTGGCTTTCATTTTCTTCCCAGAGATCTCTCTCTGCCCAGAAGTCCTGCTGCCTAGCTATTGGCTGTTCAGCTTTTTATTACAACAATCACAGCAATACATCTTCCTTAAGATTGAACCTGACAGACTGGCTTAGTTTTCCTGGAGCCTCTCTTCTGGCTAGAGTCCTCTCTTTCCCCACAGCCACACAGAACACACTAGTTACCTGTGTTGACTACATAAGTCTTATCTCCAAATGCGTTTCCTCCGCCTTTATCCCTTTACCTGTCATTCGTTCCTCAGCACGGCGCAGTTTAATGCTTAGTTTCCCATGCTTTCCGTTTCTAGTGTGTCAGTTTCCCCAGGAACCCCTACTCAGAATTAAAGCACGCACCGAGTCTCCAATTGGGTTAGCCCCTCCTGCCCCAATAGAACATGACACCCTCTTTTAGCCATTTTGATTTCTTGGTAAACGTTGGGTGAACGGCTTGCCGTGTATATGTTTGGTGATCCTCCTGGAAAGTAAAAGTGGAGGAAAGCAAGTATTCCAGATAATGCAAAAAGAAAAAAACAAACCCCCCCAAACAAACCAAAACCGCACACAAACAAAACACGTTCCAGGCCAGCCAGGACCGCATCAAACGGAGCAAACACACAGGACCAAGGAAGCAGCGATCTCTAGGGCGATCTCAGCGCAGCGTGAACGACAGCGTGGGAAGAAACAGCCATCCCTGGGGCGGTCTCGGCGCAGCGTGGACGCGGATCCGCCCTCCCGGGCACCGCCCACACCAGGGTCCGCAGAAAGCCCCGCCCCTCCCCGACAGCGTGCCACGCCCTCAGAAAGAGAGCCCTGTGATTGGCCCAGACCCTCCATAAATTGCCCAATCGCGGCCAAACTGGGTGCTTTGGCGTCTGTGCGTCCTCGGCAACATGGCGGATCGGCTCACGCAGCTGCAGGACGCCGTGAACTCGGTGAGGGCTCTCGGCTCCAGTCGGCCTCCCTCTCCCCGATGGGAGGACGGCGGCCGGGCCGGGGCGAGCAGGAAGGGCGCCGGGAAGATGCGTCGGGCGGCCGGGCCTCGGGAGGCCGCGGGCGGGGTCTGAGCGACGGCCCGCGGCCTGTCCTGGGGAGGGGACCCGTTGGCCTGTCCTGCAGAGGGGACCCGGTGGTCTGTCCTTGCGGGGACCCGGCGGCCTGTCCTGGGGAGGACATGGTGGCCTGTCCTGGGGAGGGGACCCGGTGGTCTGTCCTGGGGAGGACATGGTGGCCTGTTCTGGGGAGGGGACCTGGCGGTCTGTCCTGGGGAGGACATGGTGGCCTGTTCTGGGGAGGGGACCTGGTGGTCTGTCCTGGGGAGGACATGGAGGCCTGTTCTGGGGAGGGGACCCGGTGGTCTGTCCTGGGGAGGACATGGTGGCCTGTTCTGGGGAGGGGACCCGGTGGTCTGTCCTGCGGAGGACATGGAGGCCTGTCCTGGGGAGGACATGGTGGCCTGTTTTGGGGGAGGGGACCCGGTGGTCTGTCCTGCGGAGGACATGGAGGCCTGTCCTGGGGAGGACATGGTGGCCTGTCCTGGGGAGGACATGGAGGCCTGTCCTGGGGAGGGGACCCGGTGGTCTGTCCTGGGGAGGACATGGTGGCCTGTTCTGGGGAGGGGACCCGGTGGCCTGCCCTGCGGAGGACCTGGTGGCCTGTACTGGTGAGGATATGGTGGCCTGTTCTGGGGAGGGGACCCGGTGGTCTGTCCTGGGGAGGACATGGAGGCCTGTCCTGGGGAGGGGACCCGGAGGCCTGTCCTGGGGAGACCAGGAGGTATGTCCTGAGGGGATCAGGTGGCCTGTCCTGGGGTGGGGACTCAAGATGCGTGGCTAGGTAGTGGGGAATGAGTGTGCTCAGGTCCCAGGGGTCCCGACCAGCTTCGCTTCGCTAACTTTGTCCCTTCTGGCTGTTACTCTTGCATACTATGCACAAGTGGTAACTACACACAAGATAAACAATACTTCTGACCGCCTCCTAGCCCTCTAATCTCCACTCTCTGGAGGCAGAGGCAGGCAAATCTGAGTTTGAGACTGACAGCCTCAAAGCCAGTTCCAGGACAGCCAGAGCTGTGTAGAGAGAGGGACCCTGACTCAATAAATAAAAAATAAAAGATACTTCTACTTATTTCCATTAAGAGTGCAAGGGTTTTCCACTGGTCGTTAAAATCTCAGTGTTGTTCTGTGCCTGTGGGGTGTCTGCGTACTGGAAAAAAAACAACCCTAGTCCCTGGTCAGTGTTTTCCTTATAGGAAGTTATAACTTGGCTTCTTGGTAATACATCACTTTGAGAGGACTTTGAGGTTGTGAATCTGCTTACAGGAAAACTGCCTACTCTGCAAATAAAGTAGTTTTTAAGTTGAGGGGCTATCCCTAAATGTTGATGAATTCACAGGCTGAATTCTTCTTTGCAAAGATTTCCCTGGGCTGTCTGCCAGCCTTTCCCAAAAGAGTACTCCTTTGAGATTTTACAAATCTTAATAACGCAGTGTAGGAGCTTATCTCAGAAAAAAAATTTTGCATCTTCGTGTAGGTCCTGTAGTTAGGATGGTGAGGATACACGTGGTCTTGACTCATCTTAGGAACACTGATAGTTTGGCTAACATGGATGCCCACTGTGTCTGTAGGCAATGTGTTTAGAGAGAGCTATTCCTCGAGGACCTTAGAGAGATGTCATAAACTCCAGAGACTTTAGATGATGAAACACCGGAGCTGCCTAGGGAGTTGGAGTAGACTGTTTTCAGCTCGTAAGCGCTAAAGTAGATGGGGGCCTAGAGCGATGTTAACACTTGCTCTGCCATCTGGAAATGCCCGAGTACAGCTCTGTCACGTTCATCTCTGTAATATTTATATTACAGAGTAATATGTATATGCAGTACTTGTCATGGGGTTGGGTTTCAGTAACTACTTTTTTTTCTACAGTTGAACAGTGGGTCTCGAAAGCATTTGCAGGGCAGAACACCGCTGTACTGAATACATTGCGTTGGGTTTTCCAAGTCTTATACCAGTGTTGCAAAATGGAATGCTGCAACTTACAAATGAAGTCAGCCAGGCTAGCTTCTCAATGACAGCTCAAATTTTTGTCACTGAAAGAATGATAGCAAAACAATAGAAATGCTATTTCCTGACTAGAACTAGTAACAGGTTCAGGAATCAAGATTAGTGAGAAGATGGAGAAGGGTATACGTGTGTTTAGTTTGCAGATGGTGTAAATGGAAACTTTCAAATTACTTGAATACTTTTTTTTTTTTTTTTTTTTTAGTTTTGCTGTTTTTGAGGAAGAGTCATCTTATGTAACTCTGGCTGGCTTAGAACTCCACGTAGTCCAGACTGGCTTTAAACTCACAGAGATCTGCCTGCCTCTGGCACCCATGTGCTAGGAGCAAAGGCGTGCATCCCATGCCCCAACAACAAACACACATTGAGCAACAAGATTACAGTTTGAGTCTTGAAGAATTATAGTTGTGGTAACTTACAGTAAAAAATTTTTTCGTATAGTATGGACTGGCCTGGAATGTCCTGTGTAGTTGAGACCTTGAACGTCTGTTCTCCTTCCCGTCTGAGTACCAGAATTACATGGATGTGCTGTCACTCCCAGTTTTCTGTTCAGTGCTGGGGATCCAGTTCAAGGCTTCATGTATGCCAAGCAGGCAGTCTACCAGCTGAGCTAGATCCCTAACACTCCCACTGTTTCTTTATACTCGGTAGATGCTCTGTTCACAGAAAGACGTCATGCACTTTGTATACACACACACACACACACATATATAATTTATTTAACTTTATTTCATGTGCGTTGGTGTGAAAGGTGTCAGATTCCCTGGGACTGGGGTTACAGACAGTTGTGAGCTGCCATGTGGGTGCTGGGAATTGAACCTGGATCCTCTGAAAGAGGAGCCAGTGCTCTTAACCTCTGAGCCATCTCTCCAGCCCGAAATAATGCACTTTGTATAGTACTTTTTGTTGTTAACCTTGGGAGAATAGTAGAATTCGTTAGATTTAGTCAATCCCACCTCTACTGCTTTTTATTTTGTTTTGTTTTCAAGGCAGGGGTTCTGTGTGGCTTTGGAGCCTTCCTGGAACTCACTCTGTAGGCCTGGCCTTGAACTCAGAAATACTTCTGTCTCTGCCTCCTGAGTGCTGGTATAAAGGTGTGTGCCACCCACCACCACCTGGCACAACGACTTACTTTTAAAAGTATTTTTTTAAAAGTTGTATTTATTATGTATACAATGTTCTCCTGCATGTACACCTCCATTCCAGAAGAGGGCACCAGATCTCATTACAAATGGTTTTGAGCCATCATGTGGTTGCTGGGAATTGAACTCAGGCTGGACCTCTGGAAGAGCAACCAATGCACTTAACCTCTGAGCCATCTCTCCAGACCTAAAAGTACTTATTTTTGCTTGAAATAAGTATTGGCATATCTCAATACTTATATAAAAAAGAATCATAATTGTAGGTTTTTTGTTTGCTTGTTTGTTTTTTTGTTTTGTTTTTTCGAGACAGGGTTTCTCTGTAGCTTTTGGAGTCTGTCCTGGAACTAGCTCTTGTAGACCAGGCTGGCCTCAGACTCACAAAGATCCGCCTGCCTCTGCCTCCTGAGTACTGGGATTAAAGGCGTGCGCCACCTCCGCCTGGCGGTTTTTTGTTTTTGTAGACAAGAATTTCTCTATGTAGCCCTTACTATCCTGTAATTTGCTTTGTAGACCAGGCTGTTCTCGAATTTAGAGATCTACTGGCCTCTGCCTCCCAAGTGCTGGGATTAAAGGCTTGTGCCACCACCACTCGGCTTCTGTTTGTTTTATTGTTTTTTGTTTGTTTGTTTTATTGAGACAGGGTCTCTGTAGCCCAGGTTGTCCTCAGACACTCATGACTTTGAGGTTATCCTTGAGATTCTCATCCTCCTACCTCTGGGATCACAGCTGTTTACTGCCATGTACAGTCTAAGCAGCGCTGTGGATCAAACCCAGGGCTTCATGTGTGCTGTGTAAACGCTCTGCCAACTGAACTCAGTATTTCTTTGTGTGGTTGAAGCATGCATGGGTGTGTGTGGGGGCACTTACTGTGCGTGCTTATGTATCTTTCTCCTTATGTTTTGAGCAAGCCTCTCACTGAATCAAAACCTCATGTTTTCAATAGACCAGATGATCGGTGTGACTGCAGGGTCTCTGATGTTGGTGCGGGAATCCAAATTCAGGTCCTCGGGCTTGCATAATATTGACCTAACCCCTATGTTTTGTTTGGTTTTGGTTTTGGCTTTTAAATATTAGTATATGGGGCTAGAAAAATGGCTCAGCAGTTAAGTCTGCGTTTCTTGACTCCCAGCACCCACATGGTAGTTCATGACCATCTAAACCTCCAGTCCCAGAGGATCTGATGGCCTCTGTGGGCACTCTTCCTGGAACTCACTCTGTAGGCCTGGCCTTGAACTCAGAAATACTTCTGTCTCTGCCTCCTGAGTGCTGGTATAAAGGTGTGTGCCACCCACCACCACCTGGCACAACTACTTACTTTTAAAAGTATTTTAAAATACTTATGGTACACACACACCTCTATGTAAATATATGCACATACATACATACATATATACAAACAAAACATTCATACACATAAGTAAACTAAAATTAGCATTGAGTTATGATTTGAAAGAGTCTTTGTTTTGTGTGTGTGCGTGTTTTTTTATGTATGTTTTTGCTGCACATGCACCTGTGTACCCGTGGGTGCCTGGTGCCCCTACAGACCAGAAGAAGATAAATCCCCTGGAGTCAGAGTTACAGTTGTGAGCTGTGGATTCTGGGAATTGAACCCAGGTTCTCTGCAAAAGCATTTTATTTAGTATCTGTTTCTTAACCATTTAGTGTCTGTTTCTCTTTTGCAATCTGTACATCTCCTGGGATGGATATCTGGTTTTATCTGTGAGCGGCCTTTTCTTGGGAGCTCAGTCTCCAGAAACACTCGGAGAGAAGAAAACAATCACTTATGGCTCAGTCTCCAACTTTCTCCTGTATCAGTTCTTTAGGCTAGATTGAGACATTTAATTTAATTTCACCTAGACTGATACCAAGCTTAAGTTTCTTTGTATGATTAAACCTTTTAATCCAAGATAGATGTAGATTGCTGGTAATTGTGCATTTTAGTGTACAAACTCTATCGTTGTTAGTAATAACTGGCTCATTTTATATACAAACTCTATTGTTGTTAGTAATAATGTGCTCATTTTATGTAAAAATACCCCTTTTGTGAGGAGTTTGCTTAGAGATCATTGTTATGAAGAAATTGTTGCCATGTCTCAGCATCCTTAAAGCTGACAACCTTTTGTAACCTTGACTTTTTCTTTTTTTCAAGCTTGCAGATCAGTTCTGCAATGCCATTGGCGTGTTACAGCAGTGTGGTCCTCCCGCCTCCTTCAGTAACATCCAGACAGCCATCAACAAAGACCAGCCAGCCAATCCCACGGAAGGTGAGCTCTCCTGAGTCGGGCTGACGTTTCTTCTACAGGTTATAGTGTCTTTGTAAAAACGTGACTGTGGTTGGAGTATATTACTGTAAGTTTTGCCATAAATGATTCTTTTTTTTACATTTAATTCTGTAGTATATTTGTGGGTGTGCCTGGCGCAGCATGCATACAAGAGGTCAAAGGATCTGGAGCTGTTCTCTCCATCCATCCTGTGGGCTCTGGGGATCAGACTCGGGTCCTTAGACTTGGGGGCGAGTGCCTTGTCTGCAAAGCTGTCTCAGAGATGGCCAAGGAATGAGTTTATCTGCTCAATTCATATGCCTCATAATTCTGGTCATGTCCAATAAAAGTTGCTCCCTTAGGGGAAAAGTTGTATGAACTGAGCTGAATTTGCCTGTGTACCTTAGTAAGAAAAGTGTCCCATTAGTGGATTTCTTTGCTCAAGGCACAAAAACATTGTCCTAGTAAAGGAAACAACCTGTTAGGCTAATTCCCAGTATGAATTAATATTGAGTGTGTGAGTAGTATTGGTATTCTAAAATTATGCTTTTACCATTCGAATTATTATATTGGAAAGTTAGCTGAGCTTTTCTAGTTTTATTAATTTATAATTTCTGCTTATGGAAATGTAAGATTTTGATAATTTAACTTAATTTTTTTTTCAGAGTATGCCCAACTTTTTGCAGCACTGATTGCACGAACAGCAAAAGATATTGACGTTTTGATAGATTCCTTACCCAGTGAAGAGTCAACAGCTGCTTTACAGGTGAAAACTCTTTTCTTGATAAAATAACCGGTGGTGGAGAACTTTGAATTAAAGAAGGTTATGACATTCAATTTAAGATTAAATTTTAAGTGGGAGGTATTTTGGGTTTTGTTTGTTTATTTTGTTTTGTGGTTAGATCCAGGGTCTCACACAGTAGGCAAACACTTGATAAATGGGAGCTAGCACAGCCTCTGGAAGATGGCACCGAATAGTTGTCTAATTTTGACTTAAAAGATCATCAGGTCATGCCAGATATGGTGGCGCACGCCTTTAATCCCAGTACTCGGGAGGCAGAGGCAGACTGGTCTCTGTGAGTTCAAGACCAGCCTGGTCTACAGAGTGAGTTCTAGGACAGCCAAAGATACACAGAGAAACCCTGTCTCGGAAAACCAAGAAAAAAAAATTCACAAAGATCGGATGCTGTGTGTATCAACACTGAGCAGTTTCACCTCAGGCAGAAGTCTCCTGTGCCCCTCACCTTGTGTGACCAGAAGAGAGAGAGGAGATAGGCATTCGGAATGTGGAACAAAACAATGCCTACGAGCGTGTAAAAACAGGGCATGTATGTATTTACACACCTATATATTCTGATTGAAAATTAGTCTTCTAATAATAACTCATGGAGAAAAAATTAAGTTGATATTTAGAAAACCTGTTACTAAAAGAAAAGGCAATGATTGGAAAACCATTCTGGTTTTAAAATAAATACTTGTGCCTTAGTTTCTGTCCCTCCATCTCTGAGTATAATAAAGTTCATGTCTTACGAAGGCTGCTAGCTTATATAAGCTGGAAGAAGAAAATCACGAAGCTGCTACCTGCCTGGAGGGCGTTGTTTACCGAGGAGACATGCTTCTGGAGAAGATCCAGAGCGCACTTGCTGACATTGCGCAGTCACAGCTGAAGACCCGGAGCGCCACCCGCAGCCAGTCTATGCCCGACTCATAGCATCGCGGACGCGTGACTGAGAAAAGACTGTTGAATGCCGCATCAGACTATCAGACTAGGACGTGGCCCTGCCAGCAGCTACAACCTATGCTGCGACTCTGACCTTCTCAACTGGTTCTCACTGTCTTCTGTTTCCACGGGATAAGTCAAAAGCTTCAACGTTACTATTGCCCTGGAGTCATCCTCAAACATTGTTATGTCATTTTTATCTGACTAGAATTTTCAAGGTAGATACTGTACTAACGATCATGATATAATTAAACAGACACAAACATACAATAAAGCTCTTTGATGTTTTGTGTATGTTAATTTTTTTCTTTCTTTTTTTTGAAAGGGTTTCTTTGTGTAGCCTTGGCTGTCTAGAATTCAATCTGTGATCTGTAGACTAGACTGACTTCAACTCACAGGGATCCGCCTGCCTCTGCCTTCCTACGGGCTGGGATTAAAGAGGTCTGCGTGCAGTGAGGGACGGAATCCAGGCCTTGTGCATCTTGTGTATGCTCGGTACTCTGTCACCGGGCCATACTCTTCCAGGTCTGACGTTCATTGTGTTACTGCAGCCCTTCCAAAGAGCAATGTAACTGTAAAGGCACAGATACGGGGCACTGCAGTTTAGAGAGGTGTCCTGCCTCCTAAAGGTGGCGCTATATAGACTTGGGTCTTTGAGGAAATACTTCTGAAAGTCTTTTTAGGGAACCCTGATTGCTCCTTGGGCTGATGAGGGAGGGGGACTTGATTGGGGGAGGGGGAGGGAAATGGGAGGCGGTGGCAGGGAGGAGGCAGAAATCTTTAATAAATGAATTAAAAAAAACAAAAAAAAATAAAAATGAGGATAATGAAATACATACTCTTAAAAAAAAAACAACTAGAGCAGACAGGAAGTAGTGAGTTATCAGAAAAGCTTTCTTCCTCCAGAAAGTCACAGATCCTAGTTTGTCTCTGCCTTTGTCTCTGTCTTCACTGTCCCTAGGGCTCCAGAGCTGTTGTTCCATCTTGAATCATGTTCAAATATTTTTTTTTTTTTTGGTTTTTTCGAGACAGGGTTTCTCTGTAGCTTTGGTGCCTGTCTTGGAACTAGCTCTGTAGACCAGGCTGGCCTCGAACTCCCAGAGATCCGCCTGCCTCTGCCTCCCGAGTGCTGGGATTAAAGGTGTGCACCACCACCGCCTGGCAATGTTCAAATTTTTTTTTCCCTTTTTGGTTTTTCGAGACAGGGTTTCTTTGGGTAACTTTGGAGCCTGTCCTGGAACTCCCTCTGTAGACCAGGCTGACTTTGAACTCCCAGAGATCCGCCTGCCTCTGTCTCCTGAATGCTGGGATTAAAGGCGTGCGCCACCACTGCCCAGCTATGTTCAAATACTTTTAACTTACTTTCCCTGTAGTCTTAATTTCCATTTCTTCATAGTGAGGTGGTACGTTTTCTTGAATTGTGGATTCTTTCTCATTCTCTATCTGAAAGTACGTCTGATGTTTTTTTCTTTAATTTTATTAGGTTTGTTCATTTTATATATTTTATCTGGAATTATACATGTGCACCATATGTGTTTGGTGCCCTCAGGGGTCAGAAGAGGGTATCAGATCCTCTGGAACTAGATTGCAAGCATTTGCACCATAATGTGGGTATTGGAAATCGAAGCCTGGTCCCCTGCAAGAGCAACAAGTGCTCTTTCTCTTAACCTCTGAGTCATATTTCAGTTCCTCTCTCAGATCTTACTAACATGTAGACCTTTATTATATTTTAATCAATATACTTCTAGTATATCAGTAACTCAGTGGTGTTTTCTCCATTTTACATGAATTTGTTGTTGCTAATGTTTGTGTCAGCATTTGCAACTGGGGTTGCTCAGCCAACTCGTGGATCTCTCTCTCTCTTGTCCAACGCCTTAAATTTCTGAAGAACCCTTGAGAAACATGTCCAGAGCATTCTGAACCATCATTTCCCTCAAAATCAAGCTCTCCTGTGTTTCAAAGTTCAGGAGCACCAGGTCTAGCTACAAAAGTTACCATAATTTATTGGTTAAACCTAGACATTTGTGAACTTTTTGTTGCTGCTGTAACACTATGTGAGTCATTTACTATCAAATCTGAGAAAACCTGTCAGTAGAATAGCGTCCTGTTTATGGGGGTTTGGTCCTTGTCTCCCACTGCTGTCTCCCCCACTACTCAGTTGAATTTAAGGAACCAGTTTCATAGTGAACATCTTTTACTACAGCAGCCATCAGGGTCTTTTAAAAATGGTATTTTATTTTTATAAATATTTGCTTTCATATATGTATACAAACCATGTGTGTGCCCAGTGCCCCTGGAGGCCGAGTGCCCCTGGAGGCCGGAAGAGGGCATTGCATCAGGAACAGGAGTTATAGATAGCTGGGAACCACCATGTAGGTACTGGAAACTGAACTCAGTCAGGTTCTGTGCACGAGCAGCCAGCCATCCCAGTGCTGAGCCATCTCTCCAGTCCCAATTATGGTCTTTGTTTTAAAAAGCCTTTAAAGAGAGTATCCTCTGGATACTTCCAGAGAAGATAGGGCAAAGTTGGACATACAAATTAACTTAACGTTTATTTCCTGGAGTCTTGGCATGCCCTTCTTGGTATAATAACAGTTTTCTGGCATCCTGCTTTCATTACCATCCTTCTGACTAGGTACTGCTTAGCGAGTTACCAAAAAAGAGACTGCACGTGAGCAGTGAACTTTACCATGGGCCGCCGTTCCCTGCAGCAGCGGGGACAGTAAGACCGTTCATTGAGTCATCTCAGACCAAATCCAGGTTTCTGGCCCTAAGGTCTAGCCTCTCCTATTAGCAGTAAAGTGGATTCAGAGGGACACAGCTATAAAAAGAAGACCTACAGACGTTACAGGAATGAGTGATTTGATCAGGGAATGCCACACACGAAGTTCAGGAGCCAGGGGAAGTAAGGGACAAAAAAAAAAAAAAAAAAAACCCACCAAAAAAACAAAAATAATGGCATCCTAAAGATGTAGACAGGCATGTGAAAGACTGGCAAACGTGAGGAACTGATGTGTGGCACCAAACCACTTAAAGGGGAAGTTTGGGATCAGTCTTGTGAAAGCCGCTGCCTCCACCGCCTCCTCATTGGCACGGAGCCAGGTCCCTAATGCTGTCTGCTCAATGGATACTTTGTGTTTCCACAATTGAAACCTGTAGCATCTTACAGTACAAGCCTCTGCCTCATAGAAGTTCTTTCATTGGCCGCCTCTAACCTTACTAACATTAAATATTAGTAATACCGGGAAAAAAAACCTTGCATGTCATCATGGACACTCATGAAGTTAGAGATTTTTGTGTTTTGATGGGTGTGTGTGTTACTAAAAATTGAATCCAGCGCCATGTGCTTCCTAGACAAAGACTCTACCTCTGACCTATATCCCCAGTCCTCTTTTTACTTTTTGAAATAATGTCTCACTAACTTGCCCTGATCTCACTGAGCCCAAACAGGTCTCGAATTTGCCATTTTCTGCATCTCCTCAGTAGCTAGGCATACAGGTCTATACTACCGACCAGCTGAAGTTACTAATCTCTTATGCTAGTTTTTTTGTTTGTTTGTTTTGGTTTGGTTTGGTTTTGGTTTGGCTTTTGAGGCAGGGTCCCCCTACATACCCTGGCTGTCCTGAACCTCACTGCAGATGTAGAATTGAACCCAGGTCCTTACAACAACAGCAGTGCTTCCAACTACTGGGCCTATCTCCAGTTCCCACAATGGTCTTTGTCTTTAAAAGCCTTTGAAGAGAGTATCCTCTGGATTCCTCCAGAGAATATAGGGGAAACATTCTCTCTCTCTCTCTCTCTCTCTCTCTCTCTCTCTCTCTCTCTCTCTCTCTCTCTCTCTCTCTGTGTGTGTGTGTGTGTGTGTGTGTGTGTATTTTATTTACTACAGACCACAGAATCAAAGCCTTGGGACTTAACAGTGTAGCATGATTCTCTGTTGAATCAAGTGGAAGTTGACCTTTATGCTAACTAAGTCTGTAATCCCAGGACTGGGGAGGCAGAGGCAGGAAGATTGCCATTAGTCCAAGGCTACTTTGGGCTACAGGGTGAGTTTCAGGATAGCAGAGGCTATTTTGGGCCGTTAGCCGTCTCCAAAGCATAAACAATGAGCTGGACATTCAGATCTTTCAGATGGGCGTCAGAGCTCTTTGGACTGCCTCCCAGTGTGCCCAGCTGACAGGTCCTCCCTTTCTTCTTAGTTGACTGCTGACATTTATTGACATTTAACCAGAACCTCACGACACGGCCTTTGTCCTGGGCGTTCTTTCCACAGGCAGCACCACACTGGTCATCCTGGGGTCAGCTCTCTCCACATCTGTACAACAGAAACCTCAGAGACCATTGCTCACCCGAGAAGGCAACTCATGCCACTCCGTGTCCCCTTCAGTTGTTGCTTCTGTCGTTTGTAACCGTGTGGCTGGCTTCCTACACGGCTACTGCCGCGTCCTCAGTAACTGGAACAGAACCTGACAAAGAGCCGTCAAATGCCTGTCTCTGCGGTCAGCCATGGTTCTGGCCGCCATGACTCCCCTGCTGTGATGGTCTGTACCCTTGAACTGTGAGCCAAATTAAACCTGAAAATTTTGGTTTGGTTTAGTTTGGTTTGATTTTTGAGACAACATATTTTTGTATAGCCCAGGCTGGCCTGTAACTCATTATGTAACAAAAGTTGGACTCAAATTCATGGCAATTCTCCTGCCTCAGCTTCCTAAGTGTTGGCGTTAAAGATGTGAGGCACCATCCCAAATTCTGTTTTTTGTTTGAGACAGCCTCTTTGTTATACTGTACAGGTTGTCCCTGAACTCACTGTATAGCCCAGGCTAGCCTTAAAATCTTGCTCTAACTACCTCCGCCTCTGGAGTGGTGGAATTAGATGCCTGCACTATGCACCCAGCTATCAGTAGGTGGCACAAAGCAATAGGTGTAGTGGTGTGTGCCTTTAGTTCCAGCACTCAGGAGGATCCGAGTTCAAGGCCAACCACGGTGAGACCTTGTCTCAAAATAATAACGATAGCACAACACAACCTTTATGATAAAGATTTAAACTGGAAAAGGAGCGGTCAGCCCTGTGCTCCTGGAGAACTCCTTGGCCCCTCCTGATGTGTGTTCTTCTGATAACAGGTCAGAAAATGCCACGTGTAAAAGTGGGCCCTGTAGAAAGCGTTACCATGGTGCCAGATAGGTCCAGGAGCCCCAGGATGCACTCCTTGTTTCCTTAGAACTGTAGACACGGGGACAACATGGACTAGAGGCACTCAACACAGAAGCAGTGCATCATAGCAATGCCGGGTGTACAGGAGTACAGCAGACAGGGGGAGTCAGTGTCCTGCACCCCTCGGATCTTCCCTTCCACCCGTTCCTAAATAGGGCTCATCGTCTCGGTTCCTAAGGGACAGTGTGGAGACCTTCCTAACCCTGCGACTCTTTAGTGCAATCCCTTATGGTGTGGTGACCCCAACCATAAGATCATTTGTTGCTATTTCATAACTGTAATTTTGGTACTGTTATGAATTGTAAATATCTGTGTTTTCCAAGTCTTGGGTGACCCCGGAAGGGGTCAGGAACCACTGAGCTAGGGAAACACATACAATCTGTGGTTGGAGAGCTACACATTAGCCTCTTCCGTTTCCCGCCATGAACCCTCAGTGAAATCCCAGTTCCTTGGAGACCATTGTTTGAATAGTCTGAAAGCTGAAGGGAGGAACACACTATTTCCATTAACATCTTCACTCCCACCAGAATGGTTACAGTGCCAGGCAGCGAGGAATGGTCTCCCAGGAAGAGACAACAACCTGATACATGTCAACCTGATACATGTCAGAACCCAACCAGAGAAAATGGAGCCTACACAAGGACGGGTTGGTGATGGGCAGGAACACACCGTGACCTGAACTGCTTAGTTATTGCCCTCGGGAAGATGGAGTTGAGGTGTGTGACCACACGGAACAGCCTTTCTCTGCATTTCACTGTTATTTGCCTCTTTAATTGGTCTTTTGGGGATGGGTGGCCAAGCCTGGCTGTTGGTGTTGCTAAAGCCAGCTCTCTGACTCTAAAAACTGTTAGCACTAAGAATCATTGACCTCAGGTCAATGAGAACATAATAGAAACAATGAAATCCAGAACTATAGTGGGATATTGTTGTGTTTCAATAAAAAAAAGCTTGCCTGAAGAGTAGAGTGCAAAGCAACCACACTAGTCAGCCATACCGGCCAGGGAGTGATGGCACAACCTTTAATCCCAGCAGCCACACTAGTTAGCCATAGAGGCCAGGCGGTAGTGGTGCATGCCTTTAATCCCAGCACTAGAGAGGAATATAAGGTGGGAGGAGACAGATATCACACACAGTATCTGTCTGAGGATTCCTGGAGGCAGCATCGCCATATTGGACTGAGGTAGAGGTAAGAGCCGGTGACTGGCCATTTTGTTTTTCTGGACTTCAGCTTGGCTCCAATATCTGTCTCTGGATTTTTATTATTCGTGCTACAGAACTTAAAAATAAACTTGTGTCCAGCTAAGTGACAATATTTATGTGAGAGATCTAAGATTCACCTGCATGCCCTCATTAGGAAAGAAGTTTAAACCTGAGCAGAGTCTCCCGCTGAATTAGAGAAAGAGAAGGAAATACAGAGAGCAACAGAAACTGGAAACAGCCATACGGTGGAGAAAGCACGCTTCAATGTTAGCGTGTAAAGGTGCAGAACCAGCAAGCCAGTTTGGTCATGGGAAAAGAGGTGCCATACATTAATGATATTAAACAAAAAGCCAAAACCCAGCATTGATCTTAAAAACACTAAGGATATTTGAAGTTAAAGGTATATGTCAACAAATCTGAAAATCTTGACAGAAAGGACATTCCTAGAAAAATAGTTTAGCAAGTAATACAAGAAGATAAATGCATTATGCCTCCTTAGGCTTTGAAGGTGTAACTCATAAACAATCCCACACCAGTTTGGAATTATGATTAATAGAATGGTTATTTATTTAAAAAGAAAAAACTTGCAGATCACCATCCCAGACAATGGCCCTCTTCGCGATCAGGAAAAGAGTCTAGGAGCCGGAAGTGGAGCCGGAAGCAGATCCAGAAGCAAGAGAGCGAGCACACAAATACTGCTGCTTTTTAAAGCAGATGAGACCACACCCAAGTAGGCTATTGGCTATTGGCTGAAGGAGTGGAAGCAGCTCCCACAGCACCTCCCCCTTTTGTTAAGTAAGAGAGTTCTAAACCCACTACGAAATTATATACAATAAGAAAAAATATCCTATTCTAACTAGCTTAAGTCTTGTTTAATAAATAACTTGGCCAAGTCATGAGAGGAAAGTAACTACATTTATATAGTCTTCAACCCCATCTAAGATCTGAGAAGGGAAATAATGTTACCTGAGTAATTAGGAAGTGCAATCAAACAACTTCCAAAACATGTAACAAATCACAGACAACTGGCTACCTGGGCAATCACCCAAAGTCATGTTTGCAGCCTTGAAGCAACCAACTTTGGCTAAGGCCTAGAATAACTGACAAATTATTTTTAAAAGGCAAGAAAAATTTTAAAACCATCTTACCCTGTCTTTGCAAGATTTGACAGTTTTGATTATCAATTTTGGATACTATGTATTTTGTCAGTAGTTGAGGTATGGGCAGTTCCTTGCCCAGAGGCTGGTTTTGCCAAGAAGACAAGCTCCAAGTGGAGTGTCTTTGGTGCTCAACAATCTCTCGGGAATAGATCGGTATTGCCAGGAGCGATTGTGTCTCAGTACCACAAAACTCTAATATTAAATTAAATGTCATTTTCTATAGCTCTTTGAAGAGATTGAAGATTATTTATACAGAATATAATCTCTATGTATCTAAAGAACCTGATTAGTCTAACTATAAACATGACAAACATAGATGACTATTGATCTACAATTCTTAATATCTATCCAACTTAAAGACTAAGAGAATAAACAACTGTGCAATAAATGAGGACAATATGAGCTCCAAATGTAAACAATGTACAAGTATACATTGCAATATGGTAAATATATATCAATACATGAACAATATATAAGTATCTTAATCAGAGTTAGAAATGTATACTACAATATGGTAAATATGTATATATCAATACATAAAAAATGTTTTAAGCAGAGGTAGAAGCCGCAACAAGGCTTTAAAGAAATTTAAACAATAATTAAAACGTCCCTGCAAAAATAAAACACCAAGCTGGAGTTCTGGTAGGTTTACCATTCACTTAAAATTGGTCTTTGGGGCTAGAGAGGTGGCTCAGTAATTAAGAGGACATCTTGCTCTCACAGAGTACCTGAGTTCAGTTCCCTGCGCCCACACCTGACAGCTCAAAGCTGCCTGTAACTCCAGCCCCAGGAGATCAACACCCTTCTCTGCACTCTTTGGGGACCTGCATTACACATGCTCACAGATGCACACGCATACATACTTACACATATAATTAAATATAAAATAAATCTAGCTGCGAATGGTGGCACACACTTTTAATCTCATCACTTGGGAGGCAGAGGCAGGCAGATCTCTGTGAACAGACCATCCTGGTCTACATAGTGAGTTCCAGGCCAGTCAGTGCTACATACTGAGGCTCTGTCTCAAAATAAATAAATAATTAAATTTATATTGATAAAACTTTAGCCTTTGAATTCCAGTTTTGCACAAAATACATGAAAAACCATAGATTTGATAGTAGTAATCCAAAAATAAAAAATTAAAACCTATTTCATTAATAAACATGAAAGTATTAGCAAATGAAATCCACTGGCAGGTAGAGAATTGAGTGAATCACTTTGAATCTATGTTTAATCTCAGGGATAAATGCATGGCAGCTTTACCTTTAAAAATAAATAACTTCATACTTTTACCAAATTTTTTTTTGTTTTAGTTTTTTTGGGGGGGTTGTTTTGTTTTTTGAGGCAGGGTTTCTCTGTAGCTTTTGGTGCCTGCCCTGGAACTAGCTCTTGTAGACTAGGCTGACCTCGAACTCACAGAGATCTGCCTGCCTCTGCCTCCCGAGTGCTGGGATTAAAGGTGTGTGCCACCACTGCCTGGCACTTTTACCAATTTAAATAATCGCTTTTTTACACTAAAATTCAGTGATCATTTTGAAATGTAATAATGTATTTTGAAATTATTGGAATCTTTGACCCAGTTACTTATGGTGATATAATTTAACACACTAATAGTTTAAAATGAGAATCACAATAATCCATCTTGGTGCAGGACAAACTTTTTTTTAACTTATTTTTTTTTTTTTTGAGACAGGGTTTCCTCTGTGTATCTCTTACTGACCTGAACTCACTCTGTAGACCAGGGTAGCCTCAAGCTCCCAGAGATCCACCTGCCTCTGCCTCCCTTAGTGCTGGGATTATAAACATGCACAGTCATTGCCCAGCGAAATAAAAAAAAAGTTTTAATAAGGGAGAAAAAGAAAGTATTTCAGATTATAAAGTATAGAGCCTAAGAGATGGCTCAGTGGTTAAGAACACTGTCTGCTCTTCCAGAGGACCTGAGTTCAATTCCCAGCATCCACAAGGTGGCTCACAACCATCTGTAACTGTAGTCACTGAGAACTGTGCCTTCTTTTGGTATGCATATATACGTACAGACAAAACACCTATATGCATAAATTATATAAATAAGTAGATATTTAAAAATTAAAATATAAAATGTACATGTAAACCTATGGCACACATTGTATCGCAAGGTCAGTCAGACACGTTTCCTGTAAACCTGAGGTCCAGGTAAGTTAATAACCAGGTCCGTTTCTCTTTGTGCCTGTGGCTGTCATCAAGATTTTGAAGACAAAACTAAGTTAAAATTCTAATATTTTTGAAAGCGAAGCAAAGCTTGTTTAAGGCTGATGGAAGGGGACGGATGTGAAGTCTACTTGGGAGGCTGAGGCAGGAGGATTTCAAATGTGAGGCCAGCTTCAGTTGCAGAGAGAATTTTGGGCAGTCAGGGCTATATAGCATGATTTTAATCTCAGAAAACAATCAAAACATTAAATAAATATAAAATATTTATGTAGAGAAGATAAAGAAGAGTCCATGAGTAAGTGTGGGGACATTTGACACATATAAATGTAACCGAATAGCAACAACTGGTAGAGAGAAAATCTTCGGTCACATTAACAATAAGAATTCAAGGAATACCAAAGCTACACAAAGGAAACCCTGTCTCAAAACAACCCCCGCCCCCCATCAGGAACCAAGGCAGTGGGAACAAAAGAGCAAGGTAAACAAGACAGAGTGGAAAGCATGGCAAATCACTAAAAGATCCTAAACCTAAATAAGATCAATGTTGTAACATTGTTCACCAATTTTCTTCAACAAGTCCAAATTTAACACAATTTTAGTTAAATTTCCAACAGGAGTCTCTGTGTAACTGAACAAGCTGTTTACAAAATGTGCACGACATCTGAAGGGCCAGGGCCAGTGGTACTGATCCGCATCGGGAAGGACCACAGAGCCATGGAGATTGTGCTAATCATTAGGACAGGAGCCTGGGATGCAGCTCAGTGGTAGACATTGCCAACCACAGTCAAGGTCTCATATTCAGCCCCAGCACTTCCTTCCCAGCTATGCAGGGTTAGATCAACAGATGGATGCAAGACAGCACAGACAGAAAGCACAGTCTACACAGATATTTGAACTTGGCATCTCACATGAGACGCTGTAAGTCACTAAGGAAAGAATAAAAACCCTACGTGCTGAAACACCTGTTTACACAATACATACATACATATATATGCATACATGTAGGTATCGTGTATAGTATGTTCATTTGTGTATATATATATATATATATATATATATATATATATACAACACGCACACATCCTGTTTATAAAGCCAATGATTATAGGGAGCAGGGAAGTTAAGATGTGCACTGCTTAAACAGTGTTGAGGGCTACACAAAATCTGTGACTGTGCCAAGAAAACCTTCATTGTATCCTTCTGAAGTGCGAATTTTACATTCCGTGAAATAAACATAAGAACATTCAAAATGTGAACAGGAGGGCTGGAGAGATGGCTCGGAGGTTAAGAGCACTGACTGCTCTTCCAGAGGTCCTGAGTTCAATTCCCAGCAACCACATGGTGGCTCACAACCATCTGTAATGAGATCTGGCACCCTCTTCTGGCCTGTAGGTGTACATGCAGGCAGAGCACTATATAAAATAAATAAATAAAATAAAAATAAAAAAAAATGTGAACAGGATATATAGGCCACTTAGTAATCGCTTAGAACATACAATACCCTGGGCTTGGGCTCCAATAACAAAAATATGTCTGTCTGACTGTCTGTCTGTCTGTCTCATCTATCCATCCACTCATCCATCTATCATCTATCTATCATCTATCTCTATCTATCTATCCATCCATCTATCTAATCTACTTACCTATTTATCCATCTACCCACTTATAAATAATATCTATGCCAAGTGCATTTAAAACTCCATGTCAAGGACAAACATCGCAGAAGATCACAAGAGGGCAATCCGACCTTGAGTTCGGGCCCTATGCCAGCTCTGAGTGGAGCAGAGTTTCCCGACACTGAGAGAGCCCGGTTAGTTAGCGTGGTCACAGTATCAGCTGATTTCTCTGTGGTCCACTGAAAATTAGTGTTGTGAGCCTGTTTGAACTAGTATCACCCCGCAGGCAGAAACTCACGGACAATGACAAATATTCTGTTTTAAACACAAAAACCAAAGCGTGTAGACACATATCATGGTAAAGAATTCTAGGTCTGACACGGAAAGATTGAGCACTAGGACCAAATGCAGTGTCACTTGGAGCACTTGACACGAGAAGTTACCTGTGTGCACACACAACGTTCACCGAAACCTCACACTTAATCTGTCACTCAAGGGGGATCTCCACCCCTCGGCCAGGATGGCACCCTGAAGCTTGTTGGCAACGGATGTTTGGAGATATTTTTATTGTTTTGGTATATTGTTGCAAAAAAAAAAGATGTATGTCTTCAATAAAAATCTATACGACTACCTAAGACAGCTCTATACCCACTCATCTTATCTATTTTAAATCTTCCAAAGTCAGCTTTGAACTCTTTTGTTTAAAGTATGAAATCTCTGATTATGTAATCTAGCAAATTTAAATTTGCTACTTACATTTCAGTTATAATAGTGTGTGTGTGTGTGGTATATATGTGTGCAGGTGTGTGTGTGCAGTGCATATGTGTGCAGGTGTGTGTGTGGTGCATATGTGTGCAGGTGTGTGTGCGGTGCATATGTGTGCAGGTGTGTGTGGTGCATATGTGTGCAGGTGTGTGTGGTGCATATGTGTGCATGTATGTGTGTGGTATATATGTGTGCAGGTGTGTGTGTGGTATATATGTGTGCAGGTGTGTGTGTGGTGCAGATGTGTGTGTGGTGCATATGTGTGCAGGTGTGTGTGTGGTGCATATGTGTGTGTGTGGTGCATATGTGTACAGGTGTGTGTGTGGTGTATGTGTGCATGTGGTGTATATTAATAGGTTTCTGCTCCCCCCAATAATAAGTTTCTCTGCCTGTGCAGTAAGCCATATCAGTCAAACTGAAAAAGTATATAGTGGCTGGCTTATTGAGCAGAGCAACTCTTGGGTGAGTGCACTGGTCCCAGAGACTGAGGCCAGAGCCAGGCACTCCTGAACTGCCTGGGGAGATTTTATAGGTTGTGGGTGAGGGGTGATGTGTCAACCACTAGTCGACTCTCTGCCCAAGCGTGGTCAAAAGTGAGCACTTTAGGTGGGGACTTGGCTGGCAGCATCAGGGGAGGAAGCTGCTGTAGTCGCCAAGGATCTGGAACTGGGCTCTTTGGTGCCCTTCCTCTGTTCAGGGACTCTCTGGGAAGGTGAGGTTGGAGAGAGAGGATAAGAATGGGGCTTTCTAAACCAGGCAGGGGCAAGCCAGAGGCTCCAAAAGAATGTGTGTGTGTGTGTGTGTGTGTGCATGTGTGCTACCCAGTGTGTAAGTGGTGTGTGTGTGTGTGTGCAGGTGTGCTACCCAGTGTGTGAGTGGTGTGTGTGCATGTGTGTGTGTGTGCAGATGTATTCAACAACAGTGTGTGTGTGCAAGTGTGCTATCCAGTGTGTGTGGGGGTATGTGTGTGTGTGCAGATGTACTCAACAGTGTGGGGGGGTATGTGTGTGTGTGCAGGTGTGCTCACCAGTGTGTGTGGGGGTATGTATGTGTATGTGTGTGGGTGTGCTCCCCAGTGTGTGTGTGTGGGTATGTGTGTGCATGTGTGTGCAGGTGTGCTACCCAGTGTGTAAGTTGTGTGTGTGTGTGTGTGTGTGCAGGTATGCTCACCAGTGTGTGTGGGGTATGTGTGCGTGTGTGTGCAGGTGTGCTCACCAGTGTGTGCACATGTGGAGACAGAGGCTGACATCAGGATGTCTTTCTCACTCACTTCTCTATTTTATTTCACTGATGGCAGAGGCAGACAGTTCTCTATGACTCTAAAGCCAGCCTGGTCTACACAGCAAGCTCCAGGATAGCAGGGGCTACATGGAAAAACCCTAACTAAAAAACCCCTTGAATTTTATTCATATTTTGTGTTTATGAGTGTTTTGCCTGTGTGTGCTTCTGTGCACCATGTGCATGCAGTACCCATGGAAGCCAGGAGAGGGCACCAGATCTCCTAGAACCATCGTGTAGGTATTGGGAATTGAACCTGGACCTGCGAAAGCAAAAAATGCTCTTAACTGCTAAGTCTTCTCTTCAGTTTCCAACATTAGCAATTTTTTTAAAGCAGTAGTTGGTGAAATTAATCAAGCCTTAGTGTTAAACACCAAAACCAAATTCGTCATTGTATTCTTTTCTTTTGTAATATGTGTGTGTAATATTATATATGTGTGTGTGTGTGTAATATTATATATGTGTGTGTGTGTATGTGTGTGTGTATGTGTGTGTGTGTGTGTGTATTTGGGGAGTATATATATATATATATATATATATATATATATATATATATATATGTAAATGTCTGTATTATATGGGGTCCCCCGCCCACGTACCTGTGAGTGCAGTGCCTTTAGCAGCCAGAAGAGGGCACTAGATCCCCTGGATGGTTGTGAGCAGCTCTCGTGAGTGCTGGTGTGATCTTATGCACTCTTAGCCGCTGAACCATCTTTCCAGCCCTGTCATATACTCTTCACAGGCATATATTCTTGGGAAAGAAGAAAGAAAACCCTTTATTTCGCTGACGACCCAGCTGATGAAACAGTAACCACCCATGCAGCCTAGACCCGCGACCACAGATCCTTGGGATTCTGTGAGACCAGTCACGAGCCCGCAACCATGAAGCGCTTCTGCTGCATGTCGAGAGTGATGGGTCCCTTCATGCAGCACGGTGCATGACTGACATAGGCTGGTTAGTTATAACTAGGTAACCTCACAAGCAATGCAACTAACCCTGTCACTTCGAGGAAGAGAGTATCTGTGACCAATGATAAAATTTTAGCTGTCAAGAGAGAAATTAGAGTTTTAGAAGACACGAGCTCTGTCTATGAATGTGACAGTTTCCTTATATTTGGGAATGTTTCTGGTACACAGCTGGTAATACTAACAATTACAGTGTGTGGACGTGTTTTAAACTTGGCGTGGTGGTGTACACCTGTATCCTAGCATTGGGTCCCGTGGTCCAGCACTGGGTCCTGTCGTCTGGCACTGGCTCCCGTGGTCTGGCCCTAGTTCCCATTGTTCCAGCCCTGGGTCCCATTGTCCCAGCCCTGGGTCCTATTGTCCCGGCATTGGTTCCTATTGTCCCAGCATTGGGTCCCATTGTCCCAGCATTGGGTCCCGTTGTCTCAGCATTGGGTCCCGTTGTCTCAGCATTGGGTAGGCAGAAGCAGGATGTGCTATGCAGTGAGATCCAGAACAGGCTGAGATACAGAGTAAGACTCTGTCTCAAAAAGGAATCTCGAGGAAGGATACAGATTACTGACTGTCTGAAATTAAAATCTTCCTCCTGGCCAAGCATGGTGGCACACGCCTTTAATCCCAGCACTCAGGAGGCAGAGGTTGGAGGATGGCTGCACATCTGAGGCCAGCCTGGGCTACATAGCGAACTTCAGTCCAGCCAGTGCTATATAACAAGGCATGTCTCAAAAAATTAAACATTTATCCTAAAAATTATACATTTCTCCCTAAAATGGTTATTTGGATTTTATTTGCATACTGAAGAATATGTTATGACTGACCCAAAGCAGAAGGGGTACCACAACCCAGCCCTGACGAAATCTTTCTCAAAAGTTATCTATGTGTGTGTATATAGAAAATAAAGGGTCTATATTTCCATAAGATACAGTTTATTGTTTTTAAATAGCACTGATTGCTTCTCCATTTCGAGTTTTGGATGCTGGGGCTGGAACCCGGGGACCTGCTGAGTGAACTCTACTGCCGAGATCGCCCTCAGGTTTTCCTTTCCACTCTTCTCTCTCGCAGCTCCAGCCTGTTGCCACTGGTGTTTTGAATCTCGGAACTTGAGATTCTGAGGATGTGAATGCCCCACATAGACCGTGTCAACCTTCCAGAGGAGAGTCGCCTTCCCCATCCGGATCAGCCAGACCGCCACAGGGTGTCTGTTGGTCATCTGGACCCAAGATGGGCTAAAGTGACAGATTCCTCCTTGCGGTCTGGGGACAAGGTCTCGTGGGTGCTGGCCGAGCACTCTGCCTCTGGACCATCTTTTCGTTCTGACAGGGACTCACTGCACAGTCATCTGAGCTTGAACTCATTCTGTAGTCCAGACAAGCCTTGAGCTTGTGACTCCCCTTCCCCCGGGCTCCTATGAAGCTGGGTTAACAGCTGTGCCACCTTGCCCAACTGGAAGATTCTCCCCAAATCACAGCTTTCTTCTGCCAGAGCTAAAAGTGTAAGGTAAACGGTCATGTTGACGTCTTAGCACAAAGTGAAGACATTGTTATTGAAATAACAAGTCTGTCCCAAAGCAAAAGAAAATGAAACTATACAAAACAGAACCAAAATCCAGTAAGAGTTACTATAGGCTTTGCAGCTCCTGAAGACAGCTGGGCACCACTGTCCTGACCCAGCTGTGGTCTCCCCGACACACACTCCTTCCAAATGCCTCAGTGTCCTTCCCGAGGGAGCTGCTGCGAGAGACTTCTCCCCTGCCCTGTCTGAAGCTCACTGTCTAGTGCACGGGTTCTTATTTCCCGTGATTTGTGCGTGTCATATCTAACAACAGCTGCTGCATGGGGATTCAGGAAGGCTTCTAGGCCTGACTGTCAGCGTTTCTCCATGTTGGCTAAATAAAACAAGGGAATGCAAGCTACGTGGAACTCGGGACTTACCTAGTGATTCAGCATTGATTTTTTTTTCCCCTCATGGTTTTCCCGGAAACCAGACAGTCACTGAGAAAGCCTATATTACCTTGGCTCAGTGCCCAGTAGGCTTAAGTTGGGTTTGTGAAAGGTGAGACTTTACTATGTGCCTCCTGTTATTCTGTTATTTATTAATTTTTTTTAGATGGAACCCAAGTGTCAGAGACCTTTGGCAGGTGCTCTGTCTCTGAGCCAACCCCCTCCCCGCCTCAGCTGTCAGTGTCCTAATCATTGCTACAAAACCTTCCAGGTCTATACATAGCTGATACATCTCCACTGAACAGCTCTGTACTAGAAAACATAGAACACAGGCCGTGCGCCCGAGCCCTGGGGGACCACTGTGTAGTACTGGTTAAGTCCCATCCTATGATAGCTATAAAAGAATGGTGATAAACCATCTCGTATAATCATGTGACCTGTATCAATACTATATGGTCTGACACTAAGTGGCTAATACATGTTATCAAATGTTTTTAAAATGTATCACACAGCAGGGAGAATCCTAGGACAACTTGGCAGAGCCAGTTTCTTGCTGCACCGTGTGGGCTCCAGGGATGAACTTGATGAACTCAGTCATCAAGTCTGTGACAGGCACCTTTATCTACTGAGTCATCTCACAGGCTCAGGAATAATAATTCATAATTATTTTTCTTTTATTCTTGAATCTTATGATTATTATGAGGTGGGTATGCCTAAAAGTAAACTGACTCTCTGAAATTATTACCTGTGTCCTTCTCAAAGTACCCTAGGAGACAGACAGGTGTCACCCATTTCCTGTATGGGTGGCATCGTATAACTCGACCTTACACAGTCTGAGATCCAACTCCAAGGATTTAGTCCACTCCAAGGACTTGTATCACCTGTAAGTATACATACTTGAGCTTTAAAACTTAGATCAAAGTTCACATAATGTATTATGTTTATATCATTTTCTACTAAGCACAGTTTTGGTTGTACGTTTTCTTTTCTGTGACTGTGGAACTGGGTGGGATAGAAACTTCTGCCTATAATCAGGTCAAAGTGGAGCAAAGGAAACCCTCAGACTGTGCTCATAGGAATACAACGTATACAAAGGAAACCCTCAGACTGTGCTCATAGGAATACAGCATATACAAAGGAAACCCTCAGACTGTGCTCATAGGAATACAGCGTATACAAAGGAAACCCTCAGACTGTGCTCATAGGAATACAATGTATACAACTACATTGACAATCTTTGGGCCAGTATCTATTTAAGCCAAATATACACACACTCCATGGCCCATCAGTTCTGCTTTTGAGTACAATCCTAGAAGTGTTGTGTGAGTCATGTACAAGAAGTCATAGCAGCGTTTATATCTCCACTAACAACCCCTGTCTATCATAGGTTCCCTGCATCAGTAAGTTGTGAATGAACGGCAGGATGGTAATACAGGAATTAAAGATACCAACTTACTACTGCAGTCAATGATTAGAGTAACAGGTCTGGAAAGTAATGAGGTTCTAAAGATGTAGTTCTGGTAGTCTTGTCTCGCATACACAAATCCTTGGGCTCAAAACACGGCACCACAGACCAGGCATGTTGGCACACACTTGTAATCCCAACTGTCCAGAGCCAGGAAGTCAGAATTTCAAAGCCATCCTCAGCTACACAGCACATTTGTGCTGGCCTGAGATACAGGGAACCCTGTCTCAAAAACACAAAACAGTAAACAATACAGAGGGATCCTGCCATTCAAAGGCATAAGGCCATGCACCCAAGCTACAAGCAGGGGCAGACCCAGGCTTCTTCCTGAGGCCTCAGAATCAGGAGCCTGTTTCCCTTCTGAGTCTCCTCTCTTGAACTCTATCACTGTCTACTCAGACACCAGGCCCTATAGGGGATTCTCCCTTATCGATTTCATTATTTTTCCAACTGTTATTTGTCTTTCAGGAGGAGCGTTGTAACCTGGCCGTACTGTCCTGGGGAGAATGTGCACTGTGGGGTTGAGCCTCTTCTTAGGTTCAGCTTTCCACTCTGAGTCAGAATCGTCAAGCACTTGGGCATCACTGCACTGTTGGGTCTCTCAGTTCTTTCTCTTTATGTCCTGTATGAAAACCAGGGTGACTTGACCCCCACCCCCGCCGTTTTCTCCAGAGGGACTGCACCATGCGTCTCCAGATGCATTGGGTGTGACCAAGAGCAGTAGACAGAAGTTTCTCTCCTGCCTGGTCCTGCAGCCATTCAGTCCCAAAGAATCACACAGAAACTATATTAATTACAACACGGTTTGGCTGATGGTTCAGGCATATTTCTAGCTAGCTCTCACATCTTAAATTAATCCATTTTTATTAATCTGTGTATTGCCACCAGGCTGTGGCTTACTGGTAAGATCCTGGTGTCTTTCTCCTTTGGCAACTACATGACTTCTCCTTGACTCTGCCTACTCTCTCTACATATCTCTGTTCAGATTTCCCACTGGCTTTGCTCTGTTAAGCCATTGGTCCAAATAGCTTTATTCACCAACCAATAAAAGCAACACATATACAGAAGGACCTCCCACATCAAGGCGATGATGGAGATGTTCAGGTTGTTGTTGCACGAAACACTGGGTGCTGTGTGTGAGGAGGACACGGGAACTGTAGTGAGGAGAGAAGAGGTGGGTGGTGCTGTCCCGGGAGCCGGGTCCTAGAGTAAGCAGAGGTGGTGAGCATCCCCCAGTTGTTCTCATCAGGTATTTATATCATGACAGCAATAAGGAACCAACACAGCCTTCAGGAACACCCTTCTCTGACCCCTGTCCGTGGACAGTCTCCCCTGACCTCCGTCTGTGGACAGCCTCCCCCTGACCTCCATCTGTGGACAGCCTCCCCTGACTTCCGTCTGTGGACAGCCTCCCCCGACCTCCGTCTGTGGAGCGCCTCCCCTGACATCTGTCTGTGGAAGTCTCCCTCTGACCTCCGTCTGTGGACAGCCTCCCCCGACCTCCGTCTGTGGAGCGCCTCCCCTGACATCTGTCTGTGGAAGTCTCCCTCTGACCTCCGTCTGTGGACAGCCTCCCCTGACCTCCGTCTGTGGACAGCCTCCCCTGACCTCCGTCTGTGGACAGCCTCCCCTGACCTCCGTCTGTGAACAGCCTCCCCCTGACCTCCATCTGTGGACAGCCTCCCCTGACATCTGTCTGTGGAAGTCTCCCTCTGACCTCCGTCTGTGGACAGCCTCCCCTGACCTCCGTCTGTGGACAGCCTCCCCTGACCTCCAGCTGTGGACAGCCTCCCCTGACCTCCAGCTGTGGACAGTCTTGGACTATTCCTTTCCCCTTGCTACCTAGAGGATGAGCTGAACTATTGTTTTAGGGGTGTGTTGCTGACACATGCGTGGACCTGGTGTGCAGTGCTGTCTTTGGATCCCAGCATGCCCTTGTGGAAACTCCCCTGACTCAACAATAGCAATGGAATGGAATCACATGTTCAAAACAGTAGGAATGGAACGGAATGTATCTGCCATCTGCAGACTGAGCCACAGAGCTCTCAGGGGCAGCTAAGATGGAAGAAGAGATCCCCAGGGAAAGTGCAGACCCAATTAGTCCCATGAACCATCATCCCAGGAACCAGCATCTCCCTCAGAGCCCCAGCTTCTGCCATCACCACAAGACCAGCCCAGCAACCGCAATCACCACTCTCCGGAATCTAACAGCCTGACAGTCTCCACTCCCCATTTGTAATGCATTTATAATGCTCCTGCAGCCGCCATCCAGATGCGATTTCCAGTTCAATCACTTTAAGTGCAAGCAAAGCTGATGAGAGGCCTTGGCCTCACTGTGCTGTAATCGGGTGCAGGGGCACCAAGGTGGGAGTTAGCTGGAGGACAAGCTGACTCAGGAAGCTCCCACGCTAGCAGGTGCGACCACGGACATGTGTTGATGTCCTTTCTGCTGCCATGATAAAACACCAATATGAGCTGTAAACTCTCACGCCATTTCAAATGGCACAAAAGGACTGTCTTGTGAGTACAACCTTTTCTTAACCACTCTCACTGCTTAATAAAATGTCTTTATAGTAAACAGAGTTAAAGGCAGTGATGGCAGCACACGCCTTTAATCCCAGCAGTCAGGAGGCAGAGGCATGTGGATCTCTGTGAGTTCGAGGCTAGCCTGGTCTACAGAGTGATTTCCAGGACAGCCAGGGCTACACAGGAAAACCTGTCTCAGGAAATGAAAAAACAAAAACAAAACAAAACATGCAAACAAGAAGCAAGAGAAAAAGCCACATTGAAACTTGCAGAGATGGCAGATGACCTTGCTTGTTTTTAATCTCCGTGAGTCTGGGATCTTTATAGAGTCTTGGCTTGTAGATTTTTCTAAGTTAAATCTTTGACATCTTTTATGCCATATCTTCAGTATTTCTCTTTAAAAATCCCCCTTCCCAGTGTCTTAAAACTTTGAAAAAAATTCTGTAAAATTTCCACTGTGGTGGAACAAACTTGCTCTGAAAACTGGGTCATCTTGTCCAAAAGCCTTTTCCTCCTCAATCTGAGAACACATCCAAAGAATTGAGGTAGAAAGTCTTCTGAGGTCCAGAGGGGAAATCTGCGTTAGGATGAAAGAAACGAGCTAGCTGACAGGCTGGCCACAGAGGTTTATGCAGGGCCCAGACAGATAGTGTTTAACAGTGCGGGTGAACACTGGGTCCAACAGAGCGGAGCCTGGCTTCCCAGTTCTGCTGGAAACGACCCGTGGGCCTCTCACTTCTGCAGATCTGTTTGCTCCATCTGTTTGGTTATCCGTTGTTTCCCTCTGGGAGTCTCATCTGTGGACTTTGGGTTTCTAACACCCAGTCCGAGAAGGAAAGGCCCACCTCCATGGTGGCAAACACGGAGGCGAAATGGCAGTGCCTGGCATTTCCCAAAGATTTCACACCAGCCACAGATGAGATTAGAAGAATCCCACAGCTGGGTGTGAGTGAAAAGGCACACAGGAGGGAGGAAGCCAGGGTACCTGCACACCTAAGCCTCCCTAGGAACAGACACGGAGAGATGTCAGCCACACAGCCCACTTTCTAGCCCCCTCTTTTATTAAAAATAGATTCTTTTCTCATACAATCTATCTTGATTATAGTTTCCTGTCCCTCTACTCCTCCAGTTTGTCCCTACCTCCTCTACCTTCCACATCCGCTCCCTTTTTGTCTCCCATTAGAAAAGAATGGGCTTCTAAGACATAACAACCAAACGTGGCAAAATAACACTCCAGTTCTTGACAATTGAAAAAAACGTAATTAAAAGTTATTATTGCCAAATGTCCACTTCCATTCTCAGATTCAGTGCGGCTGCTTTTAAAGCGTGGTTGAATTAGGTGCTAGGTGTGGAGGACTCGCTGGAGTCCCAGCCCAGGGAGGCCGAGGATGAGAGAGTTGGAGACCGAGCTGAGACACAGAACAAGACCCTGCTTCAGAAAGCAAATGGGGGTGGTATCCAGGAGGCTGCATGGGTAGAGGAGACAGCACCAAGTCTGATGCCCTGAGTCCAGTCTCTGGGAGCCGTGGGGGAGGTGAGCACTGACTGTCATACGTGTGCTACGCCCCACCTCTATCAGTCACACACACAAAACATGTACATGTAAAAAGGATTCTATAAGTATGGTATTGATATGTTTTATGAAATGTTCCCCGTAGGCTTATGTATTTGAAACCCTGGTCCCTAACTGGTGGCATTATTCTGGGAGGTTGTGAAGCCTTGAACTGGGGCCTGGCTAGCAGAAGTGGGTTGCTTTGGTGAGGGCTTTTTGGTTTCTGCCCTCTTCCTGATCAGCCACGTTTGAATAATTCTCAGCCCCTGCTGCCAGGTGGGTGGGTCCTCCTTGCTGTCTGGGCCACGATTGCCTGCACCCAGACTACCACAACCCAAAATAAGCCTTTCCCCCCTTGAATTCCTCCTGCCAGGAACTTTGCCACAGTGACAAGGAGAACAATAATCCAGTTAGATAAAAGAAACCAACATTAAACCAGTTCTTCAAACGTCACATAAAACTGAGAAGAAAGGGCTGGAGAGCTGGCTCAGCAGTTAGGAGTACTGGCTGCTCTTGCAGAGGACCCAGGTTTGGTTCTCAGCCCACACAGTGGCTTAGAACCATCTGTGACTCCAGTTCCTGCTCTCTGATGCCCCTTCTGGCCTCCAAGGGCACTGCACACACATAGTGCACAGACACACAGGCAAATACTTATCCACATAAAAGTGTTGAAATTGGGGCGCCAGGGTTTCGTCCCCAACACCCCAGCTGCTTGGCTAGCTTATGCCCGAAACAACAACACACAAACTGTATTCATTTAAACACTGCTTGGCCCACTAGCTCTAGCCTCTTATGGGCTAACTCTCGTACCTGGACTAGCCCATTTCTTATATTCTGTGTAGCACCCCAAGGTGTGCTTACCGGGAAGATTCTAGCCTACGTCCATCCCGAGTAGGAGCTTCATCGCGTATGTGCCTCAGAGCGCAGAGCTATCCCGTCTGCCCGCTAGACAGGAACCTGGCATCTCTGAGCAGAGCTGCATGATTTCTGACCTCACTTCCTCTTCCTGCCTGCATACTATTCTGTTTACTCCTCCCACCTATGTTTTAACCTATCAGAACCAGCCAAGCAGTTTCTTTATTTTAACCAATGAAATCAACAGATTGATATATGACACTCCCACATCATAAAAGCAAATCTTTGAGAAGAAATTTTTTCCTTAGAGATTCCTATGACGAGTGTGCTACGAGCCACAGGATTATTCAATAATTAATCAGCCTCACTTCACAGAGTTGACCCACCAGCATCAGGGACTCTGTATGGAGGATTAAACCAAATGCAAGACATGTTGGAATTATTGCCTTGTGAATGAAGTGGCTGTTTCTTGCTGTAAACTGCTCACTGTACCTATTCCCCTTCTGTTGCAGATTTGGGGTTTATCTCCCACAGTTCAGCACTATTTGATCATTTACTGGGCACAGTTTTCCCTCTGCATTTGGGGTTTCCTGATGACATTCCCCAGCTATGTGTGAAAGCCGCCACACAGTCAAGAAACCTGTTTTCTATACCAGGTCTTTGTTCCTTCCTTCAGTGTAAGCATAAAGATCTGACTTCCTGCAATTAATCTTTATTGGCAGGCATTTGGTCAGCGTTAAGTGTCCAGGTAAAAGTATTGCATTTATGACATTCCCAGATATCCAAGGACATGGAATTACTACATGCCCAAAGCTGTTGACTCTTAGCTGCCCACATAGATAGAAAAAAAAAAAGCATTCCTTGGTTTGACCTCACTCGTAGATAAGAAGAGCAGATCTAAAACTAACCTTGCGTTAAAAGATTCCTAACTTCTCACCTTCACCCCAGTTTTCTCTCAGATAAGATAATGAACCATCTGCCCACAGCCCAGAGGAAGGCAAACCTCTGGTGTCAAGTGCCGGATTTGACAGTTTAGAAGCTTGGGTCCCCTCCTTGTTTCAACCACTTAGCATAAATGGTGTTAACTTCAGATCTAGACGGTCCTTAGAGGTTGCAGCATTTGGCAAAAGTGCTAATGGACCAAGGGTCGTAAAATTCCCTTGTCTGTATACGTGGGTTGCCTGGTCACCCTCTATGCCTGCAAGATTTTGTGGGTCTCTATAACTGGATAAGAACAAGGAGAGTTAACAGACGCTGGAGCAGAAGCTGGAGCATAAATGAGCAGAGATAGAAAAATGAAGAAGAAAAAGAATGTAGCAGAGAATTGGAATTGGAGTTGGAATTGAGACAGAGAATTAGAGCTAAGAAACTATAGACAGGACAGAAGAATTAGAATAGAGAACAAGAAATAAAGAACAACAAAGAGGCATGGATGGGAAGAACACGAGAGTAGATTTCTTAACCCTCAGGGTTTTGCCCTTTCTCCTATTGCAGCAGCCTTTTTTGAACCCCGAGAGAAAACTGTCTAGCTCTTTAAAGCTTTTGATAGGAGAGAAAAATAAGCTGTAGCTATTTAAGCATGATTTTATTAATAATATTAAATTTTACTTTATAGTAATTTTTCTTGGAGATAATGTAATAGACAGCAGAAACCATCTATTATTTCGCCATTCCAAAATAGGTGTTGCAGACATTTTGGTGTCTGTTCACAGCCCCTTTGCCTTCGTATATAATACATATCATCTCCGCAAGCTCAGAATACAGTTTCTGCATGACCTGACTTTTTCACTTAAATGCCTGTTGAAAATAAATGTATATTTTGTCCCTAAGATTAAATGTTATCTTGCTATTTTAACAGCCATACTATTTGCTGCACATCTGGCTTGTTTTTAATGTCAGACATGCTCACGACATATGACCTCAATGGCAGAAAAATGACTAATACTGACTTCTGGGGGGTTGATGGAGATGTCTCTGCTCGTGGATGTGTGAGTCAGGATTAGGCTTGTGTGCATGTCATTTTAGCGAGTCCACAGTGCTCGCTACCTGTTGTCCACCGTCCAATCACTTTAGACTGAGGAAGTCGTTTCAACCTCTCTGTACTATGACATCACAAGCCGGCTGCGGGTATTGCTGGTTCAGTGTTTCTCAGGTGAGGTGGCAGAACCAGGCAGGCATCTGGATCCCCGTTCTAGAATGTTTCTGGGCCATCTGAGAAGCAGTTCTTGTGCACATGAGACGCCTTGGGCAGATAATTTGACGGGCTCTGGGGAAGCAGCCCAGACCGTCTGCATAGATAAGAAATAAAGCCAATTCTTTTATTTTTTTTTTCAGATTCAAAATAGAAAATCCAATGTGAGAAACTGGGAAAATCCTCTACTCGGATGTGCTGGGAGTTTAAAATGTAGTTTTCCAAAATATAATTATTCTACAGAGAGTAATGTTTTCCTTTCATCACTATTCCGTATAATAAATACGATTAATTATTCATTTAGTGAGAAAAGATCCCAAGCTGACAGTGGTACATTCTTTTAGATGTTTGCCTGAAGTCGGCTATGTAATTAATCCTAAGAATTCAAGACAATACGGGTTGTTCTCGATCAAAGTTAGTGAATCTAGACACGAATTCAATAGCCGCCTGTCCTCAAAATAGGCAGCTATATCTAGGAGTCCTGTCCACTGCTCCTGCGAGAGCCCCGCCCATGGCTGTGAGAGCCCCACCCCCTGCTGCTGCGAGAGCCCCGCCCCTGCTGCTGTTAGAGCCTCGCCCCCTGCTGCTGTGAGAGCTCCGCCCACGGCTGCTGTGAGAGCCCCGCCTGCAGGAAGACAGGTGCTTGCTTCAAAAGGCCACTGGGTCACATGATGGGCGTCTGTACCCAGAGGGATTAGTTGTTCTGAAGAACAAAGGCCCTTTCTCACTGTCTGCGGAGGTCCTGTGGGGACTTCATTGAGGCTGTCATTAACTAACTGTTCTGGTTTGGGGACCTGGCTCCCATTGCTGCTGAAAAACGGTCAGCACACTCTACTTCTGCCAAGTTAGTGTAAGGAGCCCAGTTCCACGCGGCCTTGTGCCAGTGAGCTGGGAAGCTGACAACACTCCAACACACACAGACTTGTGAGTGTGCCCAGGTTTACTCTCTCCAAACCCGAGAGCGGGGAGACAGAGACAAGTGCAGCCTGGCAGACGCACAGCAAGCCGCCACCCCTGCTTACAGGACCCCTCAGCAGAGACAAGGCTTTATTAATTTTTATTTTTTTTTGTTTGTTTTTTGTTTTTTTGTTTTTCGAGACAGGGTTTCTCTGTAGCTTTGGTGCCTGTCCCGGAACTAGCTCTTGTAGTCCAGGCTGGCCTCGAACTCCCAGAGATCCGCCTGCCTCTGCCTCCCGAGTGCTGGGATTAAAGGCGTGCGCCACCACCGCCCGGCTAATTTTTACTTTTTTAAGATATTTATTTTTATTTTATGTGTATGGATGTTTTGCCTGTATATAAGTCAAATTTGGTTTCCAGCACCCAAGGCTGGATGGAGGCTCCCAAGCACCTGTGGTTTCAGCTCTAGGGATCTGATACTTTCCTTCCTTTGGTCCCAGCACCTGCACATGTCTGCCTTATACACACACACGAAAATAAAACTATTTTTTTGACAGGGTTTCCCTGTAGCTTTGCAGCCTGTTGTGGAACTCCTGTTAGACCAGGCTGGCCTCAGACTCACAAAGATCAGCCTGCCTCTGCCTCCCAGTGCTGGGATTAAAGGTGTGTGCCACACCGCCCAGCTAAAAAATAAAACTAAATATTAAAAAAAAAGTGAACTTTCTCTTTTTTCTTTCTTTTGTATTTGGTATTTTGGACTTGATTGGAGTTTTTTGAATTTGGTTTTTTAAAAAAATTATGTACTTATCTGATGTGTGTGTGTGTGTGAGAGAGAGAGAGAGAGAGAGAGAGAGAGTTCAAATGTGTGCGCCACACATGCATGTGGCGGTCAGAGGAGGGTGTCAGCCCTCACCCCATGCACCTTGCTGGCAGCCAAGCCTCCTGGTGCCTGTCCATGCCAGGCTAGCTGACCTGCTGGCCTCCAGAGTCTCTTCTCTGTCTCCCATCTCACCGTAGAGGCTAGAATTACAGTGCCCACGGAATCACGAATACATTCCGTTTTACATGGGCTCTGGGGATCTGAACTTAAGTTCCGATGCCTGCATGCCAAGAGCATTGTTCACTGCCTGGCTCCCTCAGAAGCTAATCTTGACATCGCTTGAGCCACATTTTCTGCTTTAGGGACAAATAGCTGTAATTCTAGCATGTTGGGGGCTGAGGCAGAAGAGTTGCCACGATGGTAAGGCTAGCCTGGGATACTCAGTGAGTTCCATGCTAGCCTGGGCTACAATGTAAGATCCTGTCACAGAAGAATAAGCAAACAAAAACACCACCACCACCAAAAAAAAAAAAAAAAAGGGTGTGGCTTAGTGGTTTTGTGAGACCTAGGTGTAGCCCCCAGCACTGTAAAGACGGGCTTCAGGAACGCAAGATGCAGAAAACTATGCGGTGAAAAGCAGGAGCTGGTCTTTCTGATGTCCCCAACGGGAGCTCTCTGCTGGACAGTCACAACAAAGGCGACCTTCCAGGCAGGTGACAGGCCAGGAGCTGGTCTCTCTGATGCCCCCAACCGGAGCTCTCTGCCCGACAGTCCCGACAGAGGCTACTGTCAAAGGCGACCTCCCAGGCAGGTGACAGACCAGGAGCTGTGCTCATCCAGATGCCATACCCAGACCTGCTCCATCAGGTTTGAGCTGAACCAGGCATATTCTCTAGTAACCATTTATTTTACTGAACAAAATTAAAGCTTATAGGCATCCATTATAACATATTTCCAGGCTCTGTTTAATCTGGGAGAAGAAATTTACTAAATGACACCCCTGTGTTTTAGAAGAACTGACTCAACCAAAGTGAGCCGTTTGTCCGCAGTTAGACACTGACTTCTGGATGAGCGTGCATGGAGCTACCTGTCTTGGGAGGCAGCTGGGGATAAGAAAGCAGGGACCCCTCCCTATCTTCGGTTAATGACGTATACAACGGAGGAGAGCTCTGACACAAAAGTAAATATGGCCCAAGATACAGTAAGTACCCCCATCCTCAAACACACACACACACACACTCTTTAGGTAGCAAAGCAACTGATTATACATCTGGTCTTTGAAAAATAAGCTTGGTTCAATGTGGAAAGCGCTTATTGAGGACACCATGACCTGCAAGGCCATGGGTTGGGAAAGGACAAAGACAGTGACGTCACTGCTCTCCGGTCAATATGTAAGGGAACCACAGGTGCGAAGCTGAGAGTAATAAAACATGGGACTCATTACACTAGTCAAATAGGAGATAAAAGTGTGGTAACTACGAGGAAGCCACAGATCTTCCCAGGCAGTCCAGGCAGCCAGCAGCGAGGTGCTAAGAAAACCAAGGCAGGGGAGATTCTACAGTTGGATCATGCACAATTTATAAGATTTTTGTAGAAGGCAGAGAGCTAAGCGATGAAGAGGCAAGGGAAAGGGGGCAGCAATGCCCCTTGTTGAGAGATGAGTACCAAGCACTTCCTAAGACCAAGCCACGACGCAGCGGAACAGTCCTCCAGTACGCCAGAGCGTATAGGCAGCTCTTGGTGCGGGCAGAGACCTGAATAGGCTGGTTTGAGGACTAGCCTGTTAGTCACTGTTCTCATTGCTGCGCTGGAGCAGAATACTGGACGAAAGCGAGTTAAGGAAGGCAAGGTTCACTATGTCTTACAGTTTGAGAGGAAAGTCCGCCGGAGAGGAGGGCGCGAGGGAAAAGGGTCACTGGTGGCGGGGGTGCGCAACCGAGACTCATTGGCACCTCACATCTCAGGACACGTAGGATGAGCAGAGTGTGAGGCCAGGTGACAGGCTGGCCGGCAAGGCTTGCCCTGCCCACGGTGAGCCGCTTTCTCCAGCTAAGTTCTACAACCTAAACATTGCCGTCAGCCGGGGACCAAGTGTTCACACACTGAACGGACACCGTCCAATGGGCACAGTGTGGGGAAACTGAGATCTGCTGCCCTCTGGGCTTATGGGTGGAGCAGGAGGTTGAATTGTAGCCACAGAGAACACAGAACGGTCCCTCTAGATAAAGCTGAGGAAAAACCCCCAAAGAAGTGATCTGCAGAGTTCTAGCACTTTTGAGACAAGCGCAGATGGGGAGGGGAGTTGGTCCGTAGCCCAAGCAACTGTACATAGTTCCAGAGAGACAAACCAGAGCCCTCCGGAATTGAGCAACTGGGCCGCTTTTAGTGGCTCCTGTGAGATCAGTTCCAGGAGAGCAAACAGGGTGGGAACCAGTTCCCACGTCAGACATGGAAAAATGTTTGCAACATGCTGGGAATTCGAAAAGAAGCAGAAGCCTCTGTAGCTTCTTCTCAAGGAGAGCAGTGTTCAGGGAAACTAATGGGAAACCCGAGAAAGAGGAACTGAAAATGTCTAATTCCCCCAAACCAGACAGACAAGAAACATTTGCAGAGTGATGTCATTCTGCCTCCTTCAATGATATCATTTTGCCCCTCAGATGGGAACCCAGACTGAGTGAGTCGACATCTATATTTGGACATAAAAAGCACTGCCTTCTACCCCGTGTGCCTGTTCAGAAGTCTGCCTCTGCTAGTCTGGCTTAGCCCTGGCTCATTCTTCTAGGCTATGATTTCACCGGCAGCCCCCAGTAGTTAGTCTGCTTAATATCACACAGTTTGAGTCCCGGCACATTCGTGCTCACACGTATCGTCATAATTCGTCTGTTCCCGTATGTGTTTGGAACTCCCTAGCTCCACATTCACGAGAACATTCATAGCTTATTTCTAGAAGGCAACGTGGAAACATTAGATATGATCATATGTCCAAGAGCTTATGCAGGTACTAGGTATGATCGGCCACACTAGTCTGGTAGGTTCTATGAACTAAGAGCTCAGGGTTGGCCAGTCAGTTTTCATAGAAAATTGCTATTTCTCAATACAGCTCCCAAATCTACTCAGGGTTATTAGCTGAAAGGATAAAGCAGTTTGCCTGTGTTCATTCTGGCAGAAAATGGTGGTATTTGAGCTCTATGCTCACCTCTTCAAAGACTCACGGTGCTCACCACTGCAAAAGAAAGGTGAACCGAGAGACTTAGAGATGGCTCAGTCACTAAAAATCCTCACTGTGAAAGTGTGAAGTCCTGAGCTCGAGCCCTAGCACTCGCAAGACTACGAAGTGAGACGTTATCTCAAAACAGCAAACTGGGCATGGTTATGAACACCTGTAATCCCCTCATTCAGATTCTGGGCTCACTGGCTAGTCACTTAACCAAATTTGTGAGTCCCAATCAATGAGAGACCCTATCTCAGAAAACAAAGTGGGTAGCCTGGGGTGGTGGTGCACGCCTTTAATCCCAGCACTCAGGAGGCAGAGGCTGGTCAGTCTCTGAGTTCGAGACCAGCCTGGTCTACAGAGTGAGTTCCAGGAGAGCCAGCACTATTTAGAGAAACCTGTCTCAAAAACAAAACAAAACAAAACAAAAACCAAGGTGGATGGCCACTGAAGAATGACACCTGAGATCAAACTCTGACATCTCACACATGAACATGCGTGCACCTGCTTACACCCACACCAACACATACACTCACTCCCCACCACAAGCACAACACACGCACACACATGTACACACACATGCATGCATACACGCACGTGCATACACACACACACACACACACACACACACGGTGGAGTCCCCTTTTTCCTCACAGTCCACTGGTTACCAGTCCATGAAGACAAAGGGGCAGAAGCAACGACAGAGAGCTTTGGAAGGCCACGTGGCAGAAACAGCCTTTTGAGAGACGGCTTCAACTAGACAGTTCACCTTTATTCCAGCGTGAGGGGTGATATAAAGGATGGGAACGGTGGCTGGGCATCACCTACTTCGCATTAAACAGCACGTTCCTATCGGACAGCTCCTAGTGCAAGTCTTAGCTATCAGCTCTGGAAAGCATGGTCCTATCCTAAAGTGTGAGTCTGTTTACCTTACGGGCGGCTGGGGGAAGCTGTGTGCCTCAACCGTCACACTAGACGTAAGTCAGGCAACTGGGCCTAGAGAAAGTCTCCAAAGGAGGTCAGATAGAGAGCAGGAAGCCTCCTCTGAGGGGGAGGACACACGACTCTCCCTGTTTCCAAGCTCAGAGAGAGCTGCCAGGCCACGGCAGACTGCAACCTCTGACCAGCAGGGCCATACGGCAACACGCATGTGCCCCCTTCACCTGCCTGTACTGAGCTCACATAGGCTCAAGGGCCATGACATTTGCTTACACACTTCCATCTTGTTTCTGATGGTGCCTTCAGGAGCTGAGTCAAATTTTTTAGGTCACTGAAGCCAGAGATGGAGGGAGTCACTGACCACGGTTTGGTGAAGCTGGAGGAGACCACAGCAGCCCAGGGCAATACCAGCTGCACAGGAAGGCTGGTCCACAGCCCGACCTGAGGTGGAAGGCAGGATTGTCACCACGCGCTCAGAAATGCTCAGATGTAAGAATATAGAGCACTGTGTGCTTCCTACATTGATCCAACAAACCTTCTTCCAGCACCTTCCACGGGCCTGCTAGTGTACTGACAGGCATGGCAGTATACATGCGTCAACAAGGCAGAGGAGAATTTTAAGTCAGCCTGGGCCACACAGTGAGTTCCAGGCCAGACTGCAATACGGGGTGGTGTAGGTGTTTGTTTGTTTGTTTTCTTTACTCTTTGCTCTTTGGGGGCCTGCCACCCAGTTCCCAAATAAATACACAGAGATTTATTCTTACTTATAAATGCCTGAACTTATCTAGGCTTATTTCTAGTCAACTTTTCTTAAATTATCCTGTTCCTCTTCTACCTTTTGCTTCCGAGCTTTTATCTTTTTTATTCTTCTCTCTTTCTTTCCTTCTTACTCCGTGTCTGGCTGTGTTGCTGGGTGACTGGCCCCTGGCATCTTTCCTCCTTCTCTCTCTCTCTCTAGGGGTGTCGGTGGCAACTGAGCAAGGAAATAAGACAAAAGGACACAGGGTAAGAAAGGAAGAAAGGGGCTGTGACCAGAAAACCCTTCAATTCTGCCAATGATACTATTCCACTGATTTTCTCTAATGTTACAAACAAGTCATTTTTAAGCCTCCAGACTTAAAACCATGACACATTTCTTTGTAATATGGCCAGGGTTTACTAGGCACAGCCCAGCTCAGTTCTATCTGGTGTCATGGGTGGCTCAGTGGCTCCTGAGGATGGAGGAGACACTGAGACACTCAGAATATCTGAGTCACGTGCTACTGAGTTGGTACTAGACACTGATGTCAGCAGCAGGGGCTGGCCAAGACCATGGTTCTCCCAGGACGGTGCTCCATGGCTGTGTGATTTGCAGGGCATAGCTACCTAGTTCCAAGAGGAAGGAGTTAGTGTTGCCAGGAGCCTCAAAGACTACGCCCTAAATTAGCTCCTGGTCATTTGTTCCATCCTCCAGTGGCCATGACAGTCCCATGCTGATCCAGATTCAAGGCTCAGTGAGAAGTGACAGACCCGGCATCCATCTTTAATCCAGGCACCCCCTGTTTAATCGCTCATTCCCTTTCTAGAGCAACTTACGTTCTGTGTCAGACTTTACTGAGGATCCATTCATTCCCATCGGGGGAAGCCATTCAAAGCTGAAGAAGAACTGTTTTGTTTATTTTTTTCCTCTTCTGGAAGTTGATAACTTAGTGGGGGAGGCAAATGCAGCAAGACAAGGGGAGGGTGCCCGCAACAGGGACTTTGGGGTTTAGAGCGAGCACAGAGAACAAATGCCTTATCCACCTTAGCTGAGATCCGGGTGCTGTGTGTCAAACAATAGAGTTAGCCAGAAGGGAGAGCGGGTGGCAGATGGGGCACTTCGTGGGGGGAGAGTCCTGAGCAAAAGCACCGATTCCAGAAATAGCACGGCGCAAAGGGAGTAAGACTGCTGGGGAGAGGCCGAGCGGACAAAACAAAGGCGGAGGGAAGAAGAAAGAAAGAGAGCTGGGGTTTGAGTTTTATTTTCTTTAATTATAAAACATGCATGGAATAAAAGGTGGACTTTTCCGTCCCTCGTCTGTGGTCGATGCCGATGCTTCTCAGCACAGGACTTCCCTGGCCCCCCGTGACATTTCACTCCCAGGTGCTGCACACACCGTAGAGAAGGGGAAACGCTCAGATTTGTGCAGATGTGGCTGGCGCTAAGCGAGCAGGAAGTGTTTCCTCCAGGGGAGAATAGAGATTGAACCCCAACACAGGCGCATTGGAGAGGAAAGGGCAGAATCTAAGGTGATCTAGAATGCTTCTTTTTTTTTTCTTTTGGTTTTTCAAGACAGGGTTTCTCTGTAGCTTTGGAGCCTGTCCTGGAACTCCCTTTGTAGACCAGGCTGGACTCGAACTCACAGAGATCCGCCTGCCTCTGCCTCCCGAGTGCTGGGATTAAAGGCGTGCGCTACCACCGCCCGGCTCTAGAATGCTTCTTAAACTGCTTCACTTGTGAATCTTTTCTGCTGAGAATTTTTTTTTACACCATCCCACATAAATAGGTATATAAAATAGTATGTAAACTCAACATTTAGTAATAATAAATAATAAAGAGTTTAATTTAAAAATAATTCTTGAGCCAGGTGGTGATGGTGCATACCTTTAATCCCAGCACTCAGGAGGCAGAAGCAGACGGATCTCTGTGAGTTTGAGGCCAGCCTGGTCTACAAGAGCTAGTTCCAGGACAGGCTCCAAAGCTACAGAGAAACTCTGTCTCAACCCTCCCCCCCCCCCCCCCCCCAAAAAAAAAAAGAAAAAGGAAAAAGGAAAGGCACTTCACATAGTAGAAAGGGGCAGAAATATGTTTATGGAAATTTCAGAGTTTCTGGACATTCTGTCTTAATTCTGAGCTAAAGATTTAAAGTAATAATTCTTTTGGGTTAGGTCCTCATGTCCCCAGACTGACCTGGAGTTCTATGCGTAGCTAGGATGGTCTGAGCTCTGGAGTACAGGGACTCTAGGCGTGGGCCGCCATACCTGGCTCACTGGAAGGTCATAAGGACCCAGTGCATGGATCCCTTGTCCCCGTTGCTCTGGCCCTAGCCTCTCCTTGGTGCCCCACGTCCTGGGGATACACCCTGCGTGGCGAATGCGCCACCTATATCTTTGTGGACTTTGCTGGGAGCTCTACCTGCTTGCTTCCATCTGGATTTTAGGGTGTAACTGACCTTGCCAAACCAAGATGTTTGAATAAAAAGTGAAAATGTTCCCTTCTGAGAGACAAGCATTTCAGGAGACAGCGGTTCAACTCCTACCGTGTCGCCACAGACCATCTTTCCGGAAGTCACTCTGCAGCTAGCGCTAAGTATTTGATCTGTGCTTGGGTTTCCCCTCTGCCCTTTAGGATCACATTTAAAATCCCTGATTTTATCTGCTGTGAGACACGAGGCAGAGTTTGACATTTCAGAGAAGTTCCTACCACCTCTCACAGCTATTTGGTGAGTTTGCTTTTTCCAAAACATCAAGTCCCTTTGGAGGTGATGATGTCACTCACTGGCCTTTCCAGTTTGTGTTCTTTGTTATTTCTTAGAGCCATTTACAAGTTCCTAGTGGGTAAGACTTGGTCCTGCTGACAATCTATTTGTGGAGTTCTTCTTATTAGTTCACACAGAGAGACAGACACACACCATACATACACACACATGTGCACACACATACATATATACATACATATAAACACATACACACATAATGCATACACATGCACACATATACACACATACACAATACGTACATATACACACATACATACATACACACAATACACATACACATACATACATACACACACACTCACACACTGTCCTTTTTGGATTTGAATGTAAATGAGAACATGAATGCTCCTAGGTATAGTTGATGAGAAAGATTTTATTGTAAGTATGAGCGAGAGTGTCGCCAAGAGGCATCTGACGGGTTCCTGGAGAGGAGAGAAAGGGGAAGACCCTATCCCTGTGCAGGAGAGCTTTAGGGTTAGAGGAATCAGGAGACATTCTGGGTAGAGACCCTGGTACAGAGAGAGACTTGGGGGTGTCTCTGGACCTGACAGTGCTCATGGTGGTGGGGCTAGACACAGGGAGTCTGAGGGGATTAGCTTCTGCAGGGGGCCCACTGTGCAGAAGTCAGGTCAGGACAAAGAAGGCGCGAGGTGGGTGGGGTCTCTGTCCTGGGATGTTCTCTGAGGCCATGTGTGGAGGAACAGAGGCAAGTCATGAGTGGGGAGAGTGTAGGAGCAACTGGGAGCAAGCGACCTGAACCCAGTCCTGGTCCAGTTGGTAACGAGTCTTAAGCATTTCCTCCTCCCCTTTCTTCTTCCTACGGTTTGCTCTTACTCTCCTTATACTGTCCTAGCAACGCTCTTCTTTGACAGAAAATTCTGATGGGAAAACACCATCTGTGGGAATGGTGGCCCAACTTACCTTAGCACTTGGGAGGAAGAGGAAGGAGGATCAGATGTTCAAACAAAGACTTGGCTGCATAGTGAGCTTGGAACCAGCCTGGGCTACATGAGACCAGCCTGGGCTCATGAGACCCTACTTCAAAATGAACAAAGAGAAGGTGCCTCAGTTGTTCAAGTAGGTGTTTCTTTTGTTTTTTGTTTTGTTTTGTTTTTTTGAGACAAGGTTTCTCTGTGTAGTCCTGGCTGACCTGGAACTCGCTCTGTAGACCAGGCTGGCCTTGAACTCACAGAGATCGGCTTGCCTCTGCCTCCCAAGTGCTGGGATTAAAGGTATGCACCACCACTGCTCAGCTAGCAAAGGAATATTTCTTAGTTTACTCTCAAAGGAATATTTTCAGAGCCAGGCTTAGTACGGCAGGTCACAGCTGCCTTCTTCCTTCTCCATAGTTCCTGCTCTGTCCATTGAAAGGAAGAGGTAGAGGAGGCGAGAAGGGTTGCTAGAATCCAGGCCCAGCTGGTTGTGAGCCCAAGCTCTTCCATGGGGAGGCCCTAGCTCTTTCCTTAATTCCTACTATGTCCCTCTGATGTGCCAAGTCTTGGTGCTAGAGATATAGTGTTAGTTGATGTATTTAATTTAAAAACCAGTCCTGCCATTTTACACAAGTAAGAAACAAAAGCTGCTGAAATAATTGGGTGAGCCATATGTCTACCCAGAGGGGTGAAAATTATCATATGTGATAGTTAATCTTGACTGTCAACTTGATGGCATTTAGAATCACCATGGAAACCGACCTCCGGATGTGTCTGTGGGGGTGTTTCCTGAGACGATCCACTCTGAATGTGGGCAGTACCCCCCCCCAGACTGGGGTCCTGGACTGAATAAAGCAGAAAGCGGTAGGGAACCGGCACTCATGTCTCTACTTCCTGCCTGTGGACACAGTGGTCAGCTGCCTCACGCCCCTGCTACCAGTTCCAGCCACTCTCAAACTTTGCTGCTGTGAGGGACTGGACCTTCACATGGAGAGTCAGAATGGACTAGTCCTCCCTTTTAAGTTGCTTTGGTGAGGCGGTCTTGTCACAGCTGCGAGAAAAGTGCCTTCTATGGAGGGGAAACCCTTCACACACTCTCAGCCCTTCCCCGGTTGGTGACCCTTGGAATCAGACCTGCCAACAGTGACCTAGAAAGCCCTGGGCATCCACACAGACCCACCAGACACAGCTTCCCCCAGTTACTGTCCATGTATTCCCAGCAAATCTGGTTTTTGATCTGAGTTCTGTGGGACCGCACTGTAGCTCTTGGCTGCCGTCGGAACCCACCCGCCCTGTTTGATTCTTGTTAAGCTGCTTTCGTTAGGAGATCAAATCCTCTCCTTGTTCTTCTAGCTGGTGGCGTTCCTTTAGCCTGGGCTGCTCTCCATCTGCCTAGTTTTGAGTCTACTCAACCACAGAACTCTTGTGTTGGTTCCTAGAGTGAACCAATGGCTAAGCCATGCCCACGTTAGCCCAAGACACTAAAGGGTTTCACCCCTCCTCAGCTTGGCCCATAGTCCTTCCGTTTCATTTTTCAGTGGGACCCGCAGTCTTTGTGACTAAGTCTGAGTTGTGCTATTATTTCCCAGATTTCCCTGGGCTTATTGCCAATTGAACACATTTTTATCTGTTCTTTCTTCTTTGCTCAAGATCTGAGTATTGCCTGTTCATGCAACAAGTTTCCCAAGAGCCCAGCATGTGCCAGACACTGTTCTGAATGTCGAGGAAACACTTATTGAATAAACGAGGAACTTGAGCTAAGCCCTTCCTCTGGGCTCTCTGAAGCATTGAGCCTCCCTGTCAAGCGCTCTGTGAAGGAGACCAGTGGAGCCTCTGCCCAGTGACATAGAACTGCTTCCAATCTCCACGTTTTCAGGGCAAAGGCACCAGGCATCCAATCCTTGCTGCTCGCTTCCTCCTGTGGAAAGGATTTCCACTGTGGACTGTTTCCAGGCTCCCCTGCTGACAGTGTGACATCAGCCCACAATGACTGTACACAGTTTCCAAACTGCAGCTGATAAGCAAGTTTCAGCGTGGAGATGGAATCACTGCTCCCGGATGTCAGACATCCAACGTTGCCACACAGAGTCTGAGCTGATGGTCCTCTCTTTAGAGACTTTAACCAGGCTATTTAAGGAAACACAAATATGACTTCTGCTCTGATTAGAACTTATAACAATACATATCACTGGCGGTCAGACACTCATTTGTTTCTTCTTACAACAGTTTATTGTGTTTTGTTTCTGTGGCATGCGCGCGCGCACACACACACACACACACACACTCTCAATGTGGGGTCTATACCCCTGAACACATAAATAGTGATTTATGCAGTTTCTTTGGCTGTTTTAAATTTTCCTTTCCTTTTTTCTCTCTCTCTCTTTTCATTTCCTTCTTCCTCCCAGCTCTCTCTCTTTCTCTTTTGAGAAAGGATCTCACCATATAGCCTTCAAGCTTACAGCAATCCTCCTGCCTCTGCTTCTTGGGGGCTGAGATTACAGGCATACACCACCACACCTGTGGCAACAGCTGTTTCCCTCCGCCTCGTTCTGTCTCCAGAGTTCCCCTGTTGATTATGACAGCTACTAAGCAAACCAATGTTGACTGTCAAAAGCAATTACTAGCATGCGTGGCGGTGCATGCCGTGAGGTGCATGCCATGAGGTGCATGGCCGTGAGGTGCGTGGTGGAGAGCTGCAGGGCTGTGAACTGAAAATATGAAGGAGGGAATCACAATTCTGATGCCAGCCAGGCCTACACAGCAATATCCCATCTGAAAACAAAACGAAGGACAACAATAAGTCAAGAAATTAGTGTTAAGCAGCACCTAGCCAGGAGCCGGGGACCGAGCAGTTTCCCCTGGTCTGCAGATGGATACTGACCCACGGGTCAGCTGAGGACCAGAAAGGCTGAGGTCAGGACAGTGCCCTGGTGCACACAGGAATGCCCCAGTGATGTAAGACAGACTAAGCTCCCTGTCAGACAGGCGGGGAGGTGACTGGTCATGTGGCCTGATTGGATATATTCCCAAAAAAGGAAGTAGATAGGGAAGGTCCCGCCTACTACAGACAGGGCTGCGGTTGTTATGACTGTGAGATCAGTATCACACTCCCACTGATGGCCCGTGTCTGGTGTCACAGATGGGATTCAAATCCAGGGGGAAGCCCCAGGGACAGGAGGGGAGCTATCCTGGATTCCAGGCTAAATCCAGCTTCTCTTTTTCCATCCTTGCTTTCCCCAAACATTAGGAGAGCCTTCTAAGAGCAGGGCACTGTGTTCAAAACTGACAGGTCGGAGAGAGCTAAGTAACACACACACATGTTTCTTCTCTCAGGATCTGATAGAAATAAAAATTCAAAACGTATGCAAATGAGCAAACTAACGAGATTGCTCAGTGGGTAAAGGTGGTTGCTGCCAAGTCTGGCAAAGGTCGGTTCCTGGTGTTAGCACTCAGGCATCTGCACTGGCCTGCCCTTGGGGTCCTGACAGGCTACGTCCTCAGCTGTAGCCTGTAAGAGCATCTCCTACATTCCCTTTTAAAAGGGCCCTGCCCACCTGCCTTCTCTCCCTCTTTCTCTCCTCTCCTCTCCTCTCCTCTCCTCCTTTCCCCTCCCCTCCCTCCCCTCTCTTCTCCCCTCTCCCCCTCCCTTCCCCTCCTCTTCCTCCTCTCCCTCCCCCCTTTCCTTCCCTTCCCACCCTCCTCTCCCTCCCCCTCCTCTCCTCTCTTCTGCCATTTCTGTCCCCAGAGGCCAGTCTCCCTCCTCCCCTTCCCCCCTTTCATGTTCCCTTTTCCCTAATAAAAAAACCCTTCATGTGAACTCTGTTGCATGGGGTCTTTCTCTCCCCCGTTGCGTTTTTTTTTTTTTTTTAAATTCCAACATCTGGGACCCACAGGGTGGAAGGAGAGAACTGACTTCTACATGCACGCCACTGAACACAAAAATGTGTAAGTGTGTGCATAGCCACAAAATAACGACTATAATTTTAAAAATGATACGGAGATGAGGGGATTGTGGTCATAACAGAATAGTCTCTCTCTTGCACAAGTTGGCCTAGAACTTGAGGCAATCCTCCTGCCTCAGCTCCCGAGTGCTGGGAATATAGGCAGAAGCAACCACAGAGGCTTCGGTTCTGTGCCTTCATAGCCGTGGTGGGTTTATGGGTCTGCATGATCCGATGACAGAACAGTTGTGTTCTTTCAATGTCAGCTTCCTGGTTTTGACGCTGCTGCAGTAGGTGAACTGCGGCCGTTAGGAGAAATGGGGAGGAAAGGACAGGGACCATCGTGTGCTAACTCTGTGTCTGACTCGGGGATTATTCCAGAATAAAACTGTACTTTAAGCAGATGGAAGCCGTAGATGTTCTCATTACCCAAGAACATAGTGTAAGACTTTAAGACAATCCTGAAGCCATTTTTGACAATTCTGAATCCTCCCAGCCTCTGTGCCATAGTGCTTCCCCTCTTCCCCTGGGAACCAAGGACCTAACAGCTACACTTGCACGTACTCAGTTCCTGAACAATTACCCATATACGTATGTTTTGATTCGGTCCCCTGGGAAATGGGGTCAAAATGACCTCTTACCTCATCTGATCTGGCAACAGCTCTCCAGTCAATTATTGGTAATAGCCCTTTAGAATAAGCCAATCAGAATAGTCAAAGAACAACCCCACTTGCTTCTGTGGCCCCTTTAAAAATAGACTGTACCAGCTATTTGAGGTCCCTCGGCTTCCCAAATGCTGGGGGACCCTGTCATGACAGAATTAATAAAATCCTCATGCTTTTGCATCGGCTGTGGTGTGTGAGATGGTTTCTGGGGGTGACTCCTTCTCGGTGTTTGGATGCTAGAGTCCAACAATAGGTTAAGTGATGTTTAGTAACTTGATCAAAGTGGCAGAAACGAGTGTGTGAATTGATGAAAAGCATTCAAGTCTGGAGTTCTGGGGCAAAATCTGGGATGTTTCCGCAGGCCTTGACCATCGGTGAGGAATGGTGGAGACCTACAAACAGCATCAATGACAACATGAGTAGAGATGAATAGGGTGTGACCAGGGAGAAAGGGGGAAACCCAAAAGAGCTAGCATATAAGCACAGGGGAGAGACTAACTCGGGGAGCAATATGGCTGCTGCCCCCTGCCCCCAGCCCCTGCCCCCTGCCCTCCTATCACACCAAGGACAGCAGCTGACCGTAGTTCTTAGTCATGAACAAGAGGAGAAAGCCCAGGATAAGAGCCACACAAATACGAGTCCTGCAACAAATCCACTGTGTCCAGGAAAGGGACCAGAGTCGGTGGGATGGGGACAGGCAATAGGAAGGGTGTGGCTAGGAGAAAGGAGGCCAGAAAGGTTCCAGACGTAAAACGTGAAGCTATCAACCAGGGAGCTATCCAGCAGATGGAAGGACAGGATGGCGGACAGGCAGTTTAGCCTGAGCGAGGGAGGGACAGACGCTAACACTGCAGAGGAGAGAATGGTGCAGTGACAGATACAGGGTGACACACACGCGTGGAGTTCCTTCCTGAGTGTTTCTGTGTGAAGGAGGAGGCCAGGTCACTGGTGAGTGTGGGAAGACTGCAAAGACCAGTAGAGGCTTGGGTGATGCCAAGAGGTGCCAAGGAGCCTGCAGAAGAAGATGAAGTGTGCCGGGACACAGCACGCTATGGCCTATGCACCAGGCAGCCTGGAATGAAGGACTTAACACTGCTGAGAGCAGACCTAGGCCATGGGCAGAGCTCTACGGGGGGCGGGCATTGCAGCTGGGTGTCCTGTAGCCTCTCAAGTTCCCTCCTGAGTCCCACCTGCTCAAAGGGTCAGGAGCAGCTCAGTTGATCACCCCTGAGAACTGCATCCCTAGCCCTTCTCGTCCCTCCCCTCTGTCTGCTCCTGTACTTGAAAGTGAGCCAGGGCCGACACAGGAGACGCTGCAGTCCCTGCCATGAGGACAGTGGGGCCAACTATTCACCATATCACAAGAGGACATTTTCAGTTGGTGACCATGAAGTGTGAGATGAGCGGGGGTGGACTGGAGAAAGGAGGTGATGAGTGTTTGAGGGAGTGGAGTAAGCTCCCTGGGCCACTATTGTGGGGATGGGGCTCTGCACACAGTGTGACTCTCTGTAGAGACGGGACCTTGCACACAGTGTGTCTGTGTGTGGAGACGGGGCCTTGCACACAGTGTGTCTGTGTGTGGAGACGGGGCCTTGCACACAGTGTGTCTGTGTGTGGAGACGGGGCCTTGCACACAGTGTGACTGTGTGTGGAGACGGGACCTTGCACACAGTGTGTCTGTGTGTGGAGACGGGGCCTTGCACACAGTGTGTCTGTGTGTGGAGAGAGGGGCTCTGCACACAGTGAGGCTGTATCACTCCACAGTGAAAGCAGGAATTTTCAGAAGTTTGTGCTGGCTGGAGCTGGGAATGCGGTTTATTTGGCTCAGTGCTTGCCTGGCATGTAGAAAGCCCTGGGTTTAGCGCCCAGCATGGCATAAACCAGTTGTAGCAGCACACACCTGCCGTCCCAGCCTGTGAGAGGTGGAGGCAGGAGAATTAATAGTTCTAGGCCAGCCTAGGCTCCCTAACAAGTTCAAGACAAGCTTGGGATCCTAGAATACACTAGATCCTGTATCAGAAAAGAAAGGACACACACTAGCTAGTTTTATATGTCAACTTGCCACAAGCTGAGTCACCTGAGAAGGGGAAGACTCAGCTGAGAAAATGCCTCTATAACAGCAAGCTGGAGGCAAGCCTGGAGGGCATTTTCTTAATCAGTGATTGCTGTGGGCGGGCCCAGCCCCTTGAGCTGGCTGAGCAGGCTGTGTGGAGCAAGCCAGTAAGCAGCACCTTTTCACAGCCTCTGCATCAGCTCCTGCCTCCAGGGTCCTGCCCTGTGTGAGTTCCTGTCTTGACTTTCTTCAGTGATGGATTAGGGAGTTTAAGCTTAAGCCAAACAAACCCGTTCTCTACCAGTTGTTTCTGGTTATGGTGTATATCATAGAAATAGTAACTCAAGGAAGAGAATGAAGGAAGGAAGAAAGGAAGGAAGAAAAGAAAGGGAAATTCCCGAGGCTGGACTAGATTGGTTTGTCATAATCTGTTCGCTTGGATGGTGGTGGTGTGGGTGTCAGTGAGTCAGGTGTCAAAGTCTATCCTTAAGGGTGGAGCGACATCGACTCGGCTGCTGAACAGGGAGACAGCCGATGGAACCCTATGGCTCAGTCTTTGCAGCCCTGTGTTCTGATGTAGCCTGGAATCATGCATTTAGGTTGCACAGTATCTTACAGATGCTGATCCCACCCTTCGCCCTGCCAGCTCTACCGCTGGGCACTTGGGGTGTTGCAAAATCTCCAAAGTGTTTTATCTCCTTGGAGTCAAGTCCTAACCCTAGAAGTCTCGCTGCACTGAACAGCATGGATGCCAGGGTTTGATGTTTCTTGTCAAGTGGCTTTTGGGAGAGAAATTAACACGACCACAGAGAAAGCACTGGCTGCAGACTTCTCCCTGCCTGCTAAGTGAGTCAGTTCAGAAGCATAAACCTTTGTTTTAAACTGCCTTCCTGAGTATTAGTGGATTAAACCTCTCCCACATGTTTATAGACTATCTGCATTTTTAATGACCAATTTGTGATTGTTGACTACTTTTCCTATTGTTTATAAAAGCTCTTTGGGTGTTGTATGATTTTGCCATGCTGGAGACTAAACACCTTGCAGCTGGTGCTAGAAGCACATTGACAACCAAGCCACATTTTATTGTTTCATTCTTTGTCTTGTGTATTGCTAATCTTCTTGCCCCTCAGGGGACTGGAGAGATGGGTCAGTAGTTAAGACTGAGTGGTTTTGCTAAGAGCCTGAATTCAGTTCCTAGCACCCCCAGCTTCCTTTCCTCTGGCCCTGATGTGCGGTCTCCTAAAGCTCTCACATCCTCCCTAGCCAAGTCTCAAACACCTGAGCCTAGGGAGACATTTCACATTTAACCAGCGACAACTTTCTGCTTGGAGTTTGTGAGCCGGCAACCTCTACCCCGGGTCAGCTTTGCAGGCTAGAACGGGCAAAGACCACTGCGTGCTTCTTCTTTCTGGTGGAACTCCCCGAAAGCTGACTGTGACCATCACCCCACCTGTCCATTAAATTGCTGGAGAGGGTTTTGACCTGCTAGTGTGGTTTTACAGTACCTTGATCACCAGGAAACAAGTCCAGGAAGGTTGTTCCCTCAAGGCATTGTGGGCTTCCTGATAGAACTGCTGGACTCCTGATAAGGAATTTTCTTTTCTTAAGGGAATGGTTTTGGTTTCTTGAGCAGCAGAGTTCTATTGTGTGGCGTAGAACTCTCGAGACAGCTTCCTTTCTGCACACACATGTGAACAAATTAAACAGTGATATGAGCCAAATGCGCAGTCAAGAAAGGGGTGGGCGCGTCGAGCCGGACTTTCTGCTGAGGCTTTGCTTCCCTTTTCACACGATCGGTGTCATTAGAAATCATGGCATTCCGTCCCCACTAAGCAACACCTACTGAGAGACACTCTGTGTAAGCGGCAGGTTAGACCAAAGAGTTCCTTACAAAGTGTATACAACCCCAGAAAAGATGAAAACAGGACAACTAGAATGCATGCATCTACCAGGGGAACGAGGTGTCCTGGGAGTGTGAAATGAGCAGAGAACACTAGAAGGGGGGGGCATGGCTCTCCCTGGGGCAGGGGACAGTACCCAAGCTCAGGCCACTGTTTGCTCATTACAGCTCTCTGACAAGGGGCAGATCTCTGTTTGTCTGTGAGCATATTATAGGACCATTGAACCCATATCTGACCCTTCAAATCGAGCTTCTGTTTGTGATAACAGTCTCATGTGTCCCAGGCTGGCCTCAATCTTGCTATGTAGCTGAGGATGACCATGAGCGATGGGTGTGGTGGTCTGAACAGGAGTGGCATCCATAGGCTCATATATTTGAATGCTCAGTCACTAGTTAGTGGAACTGTTTGGGAAGGTCATAGGGGGCATGGCCTCCTTGGAGGGAATGTGGCATTGGAGTATTCTTGAGGCTTCAAAACCCCATTCCAGGCCTGTGGTAGGTTGAATGTAATAGGGAGAGGCATTATTAGGAGGTGTGGCCTTGTTGAAGGAAGTGTATCACTGTGGGGGTGGGCTTTGGGGTTCACTATGCTCAGGATACCGCGGAGTGAGTCAACTGATTCCTGTTGCCTGCAAACCAAGATACAGCCAGTGCCACGTCTGCCTGCATGCCGCCACGCTCTCCACCATGATGGGCTTATACAGTGAAAATGACAGCCAGCCCAATGGAATGTTTTTCTTGATAATGGTTGTCGTGGTCATGGTGTCTCTCCATAGCCATAGAAACCCCAACTAAGGCAAAGCCCAGTCTCTCTCTCTTTGCCTGCCTGTGGATCAGGATGAGAAGCTGTCAGCTTGCCATGGTGATAACGAACCCACTCTCTAAAACTGAAAAGAAGGGCTTTCCTCTGTCAGTAGCCTTGGTCATAGTGTGTCTTCACAGCAGTAAACCAGGGACTCAGACACTGGAAAATGAAGTTATGATGACTATTTCCCAAGATACAGTTACAAGGCCTATACATCCCATAAGAAGAGAGGCGATAAAGCAGGCTATAACCTCATCTATAACCTCAGCACCTAGCGGAGGCAAGAATGTCAGTGGATCAGAGCTAACCTCAGTTTATATGAGAGTGTCAGAACCAGCCTGGGCTGTATACAAACACGTCTAAAACAGGAGAGGAAGAGAGAGACAGAGAGCTGGGGGTGGGGGGTAAAGGGGACCCATGATGGCTCAGCTTGTAATGCTGCTTGCTGCCAAGCCCGATGCCCTGCGCTCCATCCCAGTCCACGTGGTGGAAGGGGAGAACTGACTTCTGGAGACTGCCCTCTGATCTCACACATGTGCTGTAGTGTCAGTGTGCGTGCGCACAAATGAGCAAAGAATATTTTTAATGTAAGAAGATAGACAGTGAATATTTGACTGCTAAGGATACGACAAACTTCTGTCCTCACTAAAGTGAAGAAGGGTACGCAAACCTTTCGTGGAAAGGCCTGACGGTATCTTCAGCATTGTAGATCTCACCGAGCAGAGGAAGCCACAGGTTGCATGTAAAGGACGAGAGCGATGGCTCCCATAACAATGGAAAGAAGGCTGGAGGGATGCTCAGCGGGTACCATGTCACACCTACGCAGCCTGTCACTTCAGGTCTAGGGGCTCTGACGCCTGCTCTGACTTCTGTAGGCACACGCAAATGCAGATATGTACACAAAGATGGGGATACATGTGCAAACACAGAATAAACATTTTACTTGAATTTTTAAAAAATTGGTGAGGGGGGAAGTGTACAGAACTGCATGATGAATTTGTGTTGAAATTGGGGTGGCGGGGTTGCGTCCAACACCCCTGCTGCCTGGCTAGCTTATCCCCGAAATAACAACACACAAACTGTATTCATTTAAACACTGTTTGGCCCACTAGCTCTAGCCTCTTATGGGCTAACTCTCGCACCTGGTCTAACCCATTTCTTATATTCTGTGTTAGAACCCCAAGGTGCGCTTACCGGGGAGATTCTAGCCTACGTCCATCCCAAGTAGGAGCTTCATCACGTGTGTGCCTCAGAGCGCAGAGCTATCCCATCTGCCCACTAGACAGGAACCTGGCGTCTCTGAGCGGAGCTGCATGATTTCTGACCTCACTTCCTCTTCCGCTCAGTTCTGTTTACTCCACCCACCTATGTTCTAACCTATAGAACAAGCTAAGCAGTTTCTTTATTTTAACCAATGAAATCAACAGATTGATATATGACACTCCCACATCAAATTTGTTATAGATTTCTGAGAGCAGCACACCCTCTCTCAGCTTTGGGAGCTCAGCCTGGTGGTGGGTGCGGCAGTCAATGGTCAGGAGTCAGCCTGAGTCAGTGGCTCTTACGTTCACTGTCTTGCGTTGACTGATAAAGACCCAGACAAGAGTGAGAAGTCAGTCTGTTGAGAAGTGAACGCTAGGGGTCCCAGGAGAGAAAAGCCTAGGGGGATTTTTATAGGAATCTCGGCAGAAACTGGACAAGAACCAAGGTCATTTCTGTTGACAGTGGTTAATTTTAGAGCATATAACAGACAGAGCTAACGGATGGTCACACACTCTCTGCATGTTCCCCTGTCCTAGCGGGGGTCTGGTCACACTGCCTACTCGATCAGGACATTGGTCAGGAACCAGTTACTCCTGTTCATTCTTTTTGTGACCTGGGTGTATTTTACCAGCTAACCTAGGTTGATACTGCTTCAAAACCATTACACATGCTGTCTGTGGTCTTATGTTTATACACCTGTAGTTCACCATGGACCCTGTCTTTCTGCATACAGGAAGCCAACTCCCACAACTACCAAGATGCACGTAGCTTTCCTTGATTACTTTAGCCAGCTTCTTGCCTATGGTGTGATATGTGGTGGTCTCCTTCCTAGACGAGGAAGAGGCTTTTTATAATTTGTCCTTACCCATGAGTCAGCCTGCCATGATTAGATATAAGAGCCTGTGTAGAGGCAACTGTGCTTGGCATATGTCCCTGGGTTGGGGACATTATGGGAGGCAGTTGGGATCTATGGAGACCCATGTTTTTTCTTGCCTGATAAACTGCAAGCTCTCGTGTTTACTGTCCACAGATCTTGTTGTTTTAAGCATAACCCTTTATCATTTGTTTTACTGTAACAGATTGGTTTTAATAATTTTTATAGTATATGTGTTATGGATTTGGGGGGGGGTGTTTGTTTTTTGAACAGGATCTCACACAGGCCAGGCTAGGTTTAAACTCATACTCCTTCTCCCTCTCACTTTGGAGAATTGGGGCTATATATGTAGAACACTACACCAAACTATACGTCTTTTTAAAGGACACTTCATTTGTTTTTAAAGACAGAGACTCTCGTCCACTAAAGCTCAGAGATTAAAGTGCAGTCAGAGGAGTGAAATGTGACCCAAGAGTGGTGCAGGCTTTAACTCCAGCACTTGGGAGGCAGAGGCAGGTGGACCTCTGTGAGTTCAAGGCCAGCCTGGGATACACAGTGAACAAAATAAAACATATGCTGCTGTGCAAAGCTGTTCGTGATGTATCTATTAAATGAAAAGGCCACTCAGTGAGATACATAGTAGGTGTCCATTCACATTCTCAAAGTAGATTTATCTTTCTATATACAAATGTTGTGCCTGCATGTATGTTTGTACACCGTGTAGAAGCCTGGTGCCTATGGAGGTCAGAAAATGGATCTGATCCTCCGTAACTGGAGCCACAGGTGGGTATAAACTGCGGAGTTTATAATTTCACTCAGATCCTCTGGAAGGGCAGCCAGTGCTCTTAACTGTTGGGCGTCTCTCCAGCCTTGCGTTCTTCAAGGTTTATGTATGCCTTAAAACACCTCCCCAAGCAAAGCCCGACTGGTGGTGGCAGGCACATCTTAAATAAGGACTGAGAGTACTTGTAGTCACGATGTCACATCAGGACACCTCTTAAAATGAGTCCTTACAGCAATAATGATCATTTATCAGTTTCCTCATTTAGCTCTTTCAGGAACTTGGGGGCAGCTCATTTGGGTGGTGCCGACATGAGCAATGGTGGGGTCACCTGTGGCTGGGGCTGAAGGAATCACAACGGCATGTCCGTTTAAATATCTTGTGCTTGCCTGCTATGGCTTGAGTAGCTGGGGTGAACATGACTCTCCTTGTGGCTGTGAAGAGATCAGTTCGGCTCACAGTTTCAGAGGATGCAGTCCACCATGGTGGTGAGGGCATGGCTGTGTGAGGGGCTCTGCTATGTCGCAGGAGGAGAGGCTGCTCACACATGGAAATCAGATGCAGGAGGAGAGGCTGCTCACACATGGAAATCAGACAGGTGTAACCAGAGGCCTTTCTGTCCCACCTGGCCCTACAGTCATTTCTGAACAATTATTCAGTAACTTACTATTAATTATAAATGTTTGGCTGATGGCTCAGGCTTATTACTAGCTATTTCTTACATTTATATTAACCCATCTATTAATCTACATATTGCCACACGGCCATGATCTTACCTCATTTTTCTACATGTCTTGCTTCCTAGGTGACTGGCTGGCATCTCCTCGACTCCACCATTCTTCACTTGTATCTCTGTTTGGATTTTCCACTTGACTCTATCCTGTCTTTTCATAGGCCAAAAAAGCTTGATTTATCAACCAATAAGAACAACAGATATTCACAGCATGCAGGATTCCATAGCAGGCAGGAAGTGGGGTCAGATTATAGAATCTCAAAGTTCACCCCAGTGACCTACTTGCTTCAGTAAGGTTCCACTTTGTAAAGGTCCCACAGCATTCAAGCATAGCACTATTAGCTGGCGACCAAGCATTCAAATACATGAGCCTGTGAGGGACATTTCACATCTTAACCATGACAATCCTCCACTGGTCTCTCTAGTGTGATCTCGACCATGACAATCCTCCACTGGTGTCCCCAGTGTGTTCTCGACCATGATAATTCTCTACTGGTGTCCCCAGTGTGGTCTCGACCATGATAATTCTCTACTGGTGTCCCCAGCATGATCACGACCATGACAATCCTCCACTGGTCTCCCTAGTGTGATCTCGACCACGACAATCCTCCACCGGTGTCCCCAGCATGGTCTCGACCACAACAATCCTCCACTGGTCTCTCCAGCGTGATCTCGACCACACACAACAATCCTCCACTGGTCTCCCAGTGTGGAGGTTGCACAGTTACTGGACTTGTTAATGACATCAGGGATTCCAGAGACTTTGAGAAACAGGTCCAGAGAGAGAAGGCCAGGCTGCAACCAGCTTAGCTTTAATGAAGTCATGTTTCGTGGTGATATCTTGTTTGTACTCCAACAAATTAAGCTTGTCTGAAGATCAGAGGGTGGAGCTACAACTAGTTAACCAGAGAGGTCTGGAGGTCTATACAGACAAACAGGAAGTGATATGGCTTGGCAGAGAGAAGAATACCAGGAGACAGTGTTAAGCCCTTTTTCGGCTGAGGAGTTAACAAGGTAAGAGTTGGCTGTGACTGCTCCTTTGTCTCTCTGATCTTTCAGAATTTGTCCCAATATCTGACTCCAGGTTTTTATTAATAAGACCAATTAGGACTCGTGCAACAATGTCGGCACAGTAGGTACAAAGGTCTGCTCTTGGGGAAGTAGGGAACATGGGTCTCCCAAGCCATGCCTGCTACAGCATCAAAATTCCTATTATTGGAGACAGTTTGTAAGAGGGTATACACTAACAGAAACTTTCTGGCAAAATATTACCAACTTTAGCCTATTTTATATAATTTTGTATTGTTTCAACCTTAGTGATGAACATCTTATTTCAGAATAAGCAATGCCAATGTAAAATTACTTCAATTCAAAATTCTAGACTAATAATAAATGAAGTATTTCTTCAATCCTGCTAATCTGCAGAGACAAACTACTCATTGCATCCTGCCTACACTGCAGCACAGCATGTTCAGCAGGAAGCAATTCTCCTGGAGGCAGAGGTGATCACACACCTTATGATTGTCACAGATTGATCTACTTTAACCGAGCCCCACCAGGGCAGCATCCGTGGCTTGATGAAATAGCCTCGGTGTGAGTGATATGTCCATTCTTCCCAGGATCATCTGGAGCTATTTAAAAATTCAAAGTCCAGTAACATTGGAGAAATGATCTCCACTCCTAGAACTAAGAGTTACTCAGGGTTCTAATGCATGATTCCTAGTGTGTGGACAAGCCCACTACTTCCTACCAAGAAGTCTGTCCCCCAAAGAATCTAAACAACCAAGACCCAAAACAAATGGGATAGGAGTCAGGGAAACTGAGAGGGCCCTTGGAAGAAAAAGAGGCTCGCTGTCGAGTGATGTGGGAGGTCCTTCTGTATCTGTGTTGCTTCTATTGGTTGATGAATAAAGCTGTTTCAGCCAATGATTTAGCACAGTAAAGCCAGGCAGGAAACCCGAACAGAGATTAGAAAAAGAGTAGGTGGGGTCAGTGAGATGCCATGTAGCTGCCAAAGGACAAAGATGCCAGAACATTACCAGTAAGCCACAGCCTCGTGGTGTAGTGAGGAGCTGCGGGCAGGCCTGCCTTTCGTCCTGCCCGGCTCCCGCATGGCTAGCTTTACACCTGAAATAACAACACACAAATTATATTCATTTAAACACTGCTCATTTAAGCACTGTTTGGCCCATTAGTTTCGGCCTCTTACTGGCTAACTCTCACATCTTGATTAACCCATTTCTAATAATCTGTGTAGCACCACGAGGTGGTGGCTTACCGGGAAGGATCTTAACCTGCATCTATCTTGGAGAGGAGAGCTATAGCATCTGCCTCATTGCCTTCTTCCTCCCAGCATTCTGTTCTGTCTTTCCCACCTACCTATGTTCTGACCTATTGGGCCAAGCAGTTTTCTTTATTAACTAACCAATGAAACAACAGATAGATAGAAGACCCACCCACATCATTGTGGCGAGACATAGATTAATAGAAATGGATTAACTGAAGATATAAGAGCTAGCTAGGGATAGGCCTAAGCCATTGCCCAACCAGTGTTGTAACTAATATAGTTTCTGTATGATTATTATTATTATTCATGTCTGGGCAGCTGGGAAACAAAAGGACAGTCTCCGTTTACAACAGAGTCTGGTTGAGGCCCATGGGTAAGAACCAAGAGTTCCAGGACAGCTGACATTTGCTGTGGAAGCTGCCTGTGTAAAGTTGGCATGCCTTTTACACAGCGATGTTTCTGAATAAGCATCTAAAAACCAGAGTGAATCATACTTAAGGTCTGAGTGGGGTGAGCCTGGCGTGTCTGTGGCCTTACTCCTTTCCCACAAGGGAAACTGCAATTCTGTGAGACTCTCATAAACAGCAGATAAGCTTTGGTGTACAGTGAAGACAACCTCCCCCTTCTGAGTGCCACAGACAAGGGTTCCACCTTGTCGGCTGCAGCCCATCCAAGGCCCCCGAGGAGCCATCTGTGATCTCATTCATGTCCCTTAGAAGGAAGCCCTTTGAGATGCCGGAACCTACCAAAACCCCCACAAAACTTGTAAAGATACTTAAACACAACTCTCTTGTTTATATGTGTGTGTGTGTGTGTGTGTGTGTGTGTGTGTGTGTATGCACGCACGGGTATGCGCGCACGTGACACTCATAGGAGTAAGCACCCTTCACCATGGGGGTCCCTGAGAGTCACATGACTTGGGAGCAAGCACATGTACCTTCTGAATAATCTTCTCTTAATTTTGTGCTTCTAGAAAGTTATTCATGTATTTACCTGTCCATTTATGTATTTACTTACTATTCATATATTTACAGAGGGCTGCACGCATGTGTAGGTGTGGAATTCAGAGGACAACTTGCAGGAATCGGCTCTTCTTCCACCGTGCTGGTTCTAGGGTGGAACCTGAGTCTTCAGACTCAAAGGCAAGCATTTTTACCCACTGAGCCATCACACTGCCCACACTAGGACTCTCCTGAGATGCCAGGCCCATGCCCACACCCACACTTGGTTATGCTTTATCCTCTATCTGTGCTTTGCCATTAACCCTGTGGTTAACTCTGTATAAAATCTCTCCCTAACTGGGCCTGGGGAGATGGCTCAGCAGGTAGGACTGTATACTGCTCTTGAAGAGGACCTGAGTTCGGTTCTCAGGACCAGGTGGCTCACAAACTCCACTTCCAGGGGATAATCTGAAACCATCTTCTGGACTCTGTGTGTGCCTCATTCACATGTGTGCACATACACAGGCACACATGCACACTCGCACAAGTATCACACACACACAGGCACGCACCCCTCTCCCTAACCGCCTGCAGGCCTGCTTCATACTGGCTCATCTGGAGAGGCTCCCTCGTAGAAAAGAAAGAATCCTGGTGTCATCTAGTGAGATCTCTGGAATTCCTCACGTCACCGCAGGCCACTATGGTGGTGTGGCTTCAGCCGCTGGCACTGTAGCCTTGAATTTTCCACTTTACCAACGAAGAAGGGTTTCTTTTCCATGGCCATCACTTTCACCTTCACTTGTGAGTTTACATCTTATGCAGAGGACGTCTAGTCCTGCGTATGAGGATTCTGCTGCAGGTACAATCCTCCCCTACTTTATGGATGACTAAGCCTGTTCTGTTGGTCACATGGCTAATTATTTTGCTTTCTTGCTAAGTCACCCTGCTTATTATTCCAAGCAGGAAGTTCCCACGCCTTGTCTGCAGCCCCCTCCTTTTCATTCTTCAGTGGGATGAATGAATCACAGTATTTAAAAACTTTAAATAACTCAGATGTTCAACTATTGGTGATTTGTTGTCGTTGAATGTGGTATATTGACTCCCTTACAATGGATGATAAAGTATCTGGTTTTCCAACATCGTCCCTCATTTCCTCCCTTTCATACAATGACATCACTCTTTGAGTCCCGTGTTCATGTCCCTAAAATTAACTACAGCACCACAGCTCTAAGTGCTGCAAGGGAGTAGGATCAAATCAGAGGATGGGGGCCAGAGGTTTGGATGACAAAATTGCCCGCCTGCACTAGGGGCAGCCTTCCGTTGCCATCTGCTTTGAGCTAAACGCTTCTCTCCGAGATCGTCCCTCAGGGGAAACTTCAGATACACAACGCTTTCTCCTGTGCTGCTGAAATGAAAGTATGTGATATTATAAATGAGGCCATGTGGAAGGAAGTGGTTGCTCTAATGAAAAGAAAAATTACTGATTAGGTATGGGGGAAGAGTCCTCGGTTGATAAGAAGAGGACAAAGGGCTGAAGAAATGGCCCAGCAGTTTAGAACATTTGCTGCACTCTGCCGGGTTCCCAGCACTCATATGGTGGCTCATAACCACCTGTAACTCCAATTCTAGGGGACCTGAGGTCCTCTTCTGGTCTTCTCAGTGGACAAGAAAAACAGGCTAATTTAAGTTAAAAAGAAAAAAAAAGCCAACCAGAAATGAGCATAACCTAAGGTCAATCATTAACAACAATAATAAATCTCCATGTCATGATTTGGGAGCTGGTTGGTGGCCCACAAAAAAAAAGCCTGCTGCACTGGGCAACCTGGAGAACAGCCCTGTGCCATGGGCAGGACTGCAAACAGATTGGATGTTAGTGGCTACTGCTGGGCTCACAGCACAACTGTGCCACCTAGTCTTAACTTACTCAAGAGGACACTCATTTCTGATCTGTGGGAGACAGTTATTTGGGCTTATATTTCAAGTCTTTGTAACTCAGTCATAACTTGAACAGTCCAGGTGTCAGTGGGGAAGAGACAAAAATCTTTAATAAATAAAAAAATAAATAATAATAAAAAAAAGAAACGATCAGACCCCCTTGTCAAATCTACCACCCTCATTCAGATGGTGTCGGACAGGGCGATGGCTACTCTTGCCAACTTGCTTGCATCTGGAATTAATCAAAACCCAAGGGACTAGGCATGCCTGTAAAGAATTTTTTTCTTAATTAAATACTTTGAGGTAGGAAGACCCACATTTAATCCGGATCTTCTGAGCTGGGAAAATACACCTTTAATCCTATCTTTTGAGATGGGAAGATCCATCTTTAGTCTGGGCCACTCTTTCTGCTGGTAGCAGGTATAAAGGAGATGAAAGACAGAAGCTTGCTCTCTGGAGGTTTGCTCTTGCTGGCAAGTCCCTTCATAACTGGCATTAGAGACAATATTTTAGGGATTCCAGCATATACAGATGACCAGCTGACACATCCAGGCTTGCAGACTGAACAACTACTGGATTTTTGTACTTTCTGTCTTTAGATAGCCATTGTTGGGTTAGCTGGACCACAGTCGGTAACCACTCTAATTAATCCATGTATGTATATACCCACATATACATATACTCTATAAGCCTGTGCTTCTCAACATTCTTAATGCTGTGATCCTTTAATACGGTTCCTCATGCTGCAGTGATCCTCAACCATAAAATTATTTTTCTTGCTACTTTGTAACTGCAGTTTTGCTACTGCTATGAATCATAACATAAATATCTGTGTTTTCTGATGGTCTTAGGTGACCCCTGTGAAATGGTCATTCTACCCCCAAAGGGGTTGACCCCCAGCTGGAGAACCATTGCTGTAAGCTTGATTTGTCTGGAAAGCTCTAAAATAACTATCAGCAGCGTGGTGGAAAACCAGCCATAGGCTGCACAGAGGCCTAGAAGCAGAGGCCTGGTCAGGAAGTCTTGTGGAACTAGGCAGCATGGCTCAGGGTTAGAAACAGATAACACCCGTTTCTCAAACCAGGCCTTGTCCCACACACGGACAGCAGATTCAAGTATGTTACTCACACTTGTTCAGTATCCATCTCCCTTCCCCTCCCCTCCTCTCCCCACCCCTCCCCTCCCTTCCCTTCCTTCTCTTTTTTCTCTTCTGCTACTCCTGTCCCCAGAGGACGGCCTCCTCTATCCCCCCGACTTTCCCATTCACTTTCCCCAGTAAAAACAAACCCTCCACCTGAGCTCTGCTGCATGGTGTCTTTCTCTCTTGTGCCACTTTTTAAAAAGTACTACAGAGGTGGTATCTATTTTGGCTTGTGGTTTGAGGGGATATCGTCCATCACGGGGAGGACATGGGGGTCCATGTCTGCAGCAGCAAGATTGTGGGGTGGCTGGTTACTGCCCTGGAAGGGAGACACAGCCAGAAACAGGACAAGCTAGAACCCCCAGATCTGTTCCCCAGTGGCTGTTTGCCCTAGCAAGGCTCCACGGCCTAAATGCCTGCTACTCAACTGAAACAGCATTGGCAGCTGGGAACACTGCCTAACACATGAGCCTATGGGGGACATTTCGCATTTAAATCGGCCCACTGTGGCTACTGGTTTGAAGACAGACATTGCCACTGAGCCAAAAGTGAGGTTAGATAAGCCAGTGCCTGGTGGGGCTAAATGTTTTGTGATGGGTCTTAATGCTGTTTTGTTTCTTTTTCCTCTTGTTTACCTCTTCTTTCTTCTTCCTCCACATTTATTCTATCTCAACACCCCAAGAAACATCTTTTTTGTTTGTTTTGCTTTGAGACAGGGTTTCTCTGTGTAGCCCTGGCTGTCCTAGAACTCACTCTGTAGACCAGGCTGATCTCGAACCCTGAGATCTGTCTGCCTCTGTCCTACTGATACGTGGCCCAACACACATCTTTTATTTTTATTTATTTATTTTTGGTTTATCGAGACAGGGTTTCTCTGTAGAGGGGGCCCCTTGCCAGTGAGCACATCGGCTCTGCTTTCCAGATGACGACGCCCAGAGGACAAGTTCTACAGCGGTGACCAGTGTTGGAGAAGGCCTTAAAACCATCTTCCTCATCGGCATAAAGCCTTCTCCAACACTGGTCACCGCTGTAGAACTTGTCCTCTGGCGTCGTCATCTGGAAAGCAGAGCTGATGTGCTCACTGGCATCGTGTGACTCAGTGTCAGCCGACTGGAAAAGAAACAGGTCTCCTTACGAGTGGACTGGGGGACAAGGGTTACGCTAGAAACAAAAGAGTGTTGAGTTGGAGTTTTGCTTTTTATTTTTCTGGTTTGCATTTCTCTAGAAGTCTCTGGCATCATTCAGGTTTCCTTTGACTCATGAAGATTTGGCTCATTGATTCCAGGATAGTAGGCTGGGGAAAGAGAAAAGATCCAACCCTCACTCCTGAGGCTGGATAACGGAGAGGCTCTGTGGCTGATGCAGACTCAACCAGCATTCTCCAGGGAAGTCTGTAAGACGCAGAGCTAGCAGCTCGGGCTCTGAGCTCACCACACTGTTCCTGCTCTTCCACAGCTGACGCTCCTGTAGGTGCAGTGTCGCTAGTGTTCTAGAGAAAAGCCCCCTCCTCTTGCAACAGGAAGTCCTTTCAGTCTCTGTAGACAATAATCAAGAGCAGTGGAGACCACAGCTGGGAGGTTGGTTGTCTCTTCATCAGGAGAGGTGCCCAGCTGGGAGGTTGGTTGTCTCTTCATCAGGAGAGGTGCCCAGCTGCTCGCTGGGTCTCTGTCCTGTGCTCAGAGCGTAGAGCTAATGAAGTCTGAAAACAGTAAATGTCACCTAATGGAGACCACACTTGAGTCTGACCTAACTGAAGAAAACTGAATTGAACCTAGGTCTTCTGGACAAGCAGCTGGTGCTCTAACCACTGGGCAATCTCTGTAGAAAATAAAGAAAAGGCCAGGCGGTGGTGGCGCACGCCCTTAATCCCAGTACTTGAGAGGCAGAGGCAGGCAGATCTCTGTGAGTTCGAGGCTACCCTGGTCTACAAGAGCTAGTTCTAGGACAGGAACCAAAGCTACAGAGAAATCCTGTCTCGAAAAACAAAAAAGAAAGAAAATGAAGAAAAGGACAAGAATGAATTAAGTTAACAATTGAAGGGTATCCATTTAAACTTTTTGTTTTGAGGTAGGGCCCCTTGTAGCTGGACTGGCCCCTTGGACTCATACCAATCCCCTGCCTCACCCTCATGAACACAGTGATTACAGTTTTGAGACATCATGTCTAGCTCCTAATATTTGATAATAGTCACATGCTATGTGTTATGTAAATAAAATACAGATAATGAATAAAACATGTACAAAAAGGTTAAGTGTATTTACACAAACAATTGATGGGCCATGTTCCACACACTGTTCTTAAACTCGAGCTACCCTGAATCTGTGGGGCGTGGTGGTGCACGCCTTTAATCCTAGCACTCAGGAGACAGGGGCAGGGGGATTCCTGTGAGCTCAAGGCCTGGTCTACATAGCCAGTTCCAAGACAAACAAGACTACATAGTCTTAGCCTGATAAGGACACTGAGCTAAGAACAGCTCTTCCTTGTAACATTCTTATTGAGGTCTCACGTAGCCCAGGCTGGTTTCAAACTTGCTATGTAGTAGAGCGATGTTTCTCACCTTCCTGATGCCGCGACCTTTTAATGCAGCTCCTCATGTCGTGACTCCAACCATAATATTATTTTCATTGCTACTTCATAACTGTAATTTTTCTATTGTTATGAATTGTAATATAAGTACCTAATATACCTGATACACACTCCCTGTGAAAGGGTCGGCAACTCCCAAAGGTTGTACGTGGTGGTAGAATGAGGACCCCGAACCTCTGATTTTTCTGCCTCTACCTCTTGATTACTGCACTTTCACCTACTAAAACATCTCACTCAGTCAGCCCACAAGCTGATAATTTTAGATATGCCAGTGATATTTTGGCTAAATATCTTCTATATAACATAGTTTTCTCAAGTAGTAAACATCTTAAATTTCACAGTCTGTCTTCAGTTATCATTATTCTACTTTTCAAAAGCATTATTTGACTCTTGTATTATAATTCCACTTGCCTAATCCCCATCTTTTGGCTTTTCCTTTGCAATACTCGGGTGACACTGTTCCTGGGGGGACTTGAACTCCTGTCTCCTGTTTCCAGATAGGGAATAGATGGTGGCCAAAGTAGGCCTACCACTAAAGTCTAGCTTGGTGAATGAACGCATTTATTGGGTTTACTTTCTTACAGGAGCAGAAGAGACTCGAGGACAGCTTCATCACTAAGTCTTCCCCAGAAGGGGAGTTGGTGCACAAAAACCAGAACCCTGGCTCTCGGTGCATGACTTGAAGACAGCTCTACAGGTTGGAGAGTATCTTCCAGGAAACTGTCTGCGCCTCTCCCAGGCAGCTCGGCAGTTCTTTTGCTTATATAACCTTGGGAATAGGCATGGTCCCTGTGCATCTGGTCAGTTTTAGAAACTTCCTAAGGTTCTTGAGTTGCTAACTTCCCATGCTGGGTAGTTTTATGTCAGCGTGACACAGGCTAGAGTAGTTGAAGAGGAAGGAGCGTCACTTGAGAAAATGCCTCTTAGAGGCAAACCTGTAGGACATCTTTTAAATTAGTGATTGATGGGGGAGGGCCTAGTCCATTGTGGGTAGTGCCATGCCTGGGCTGGCAGTCCTGTAAGAAGCTAGGGTGAGCAAGCCATGGGGAGCAAGCCAATCTGCAGCGCCCCTTCATGGCCTGTGCACCAGCTCCTTCTTCCGGGTTCCTGCCCTGTGTGAGCTCCTGTCCCGACTTCCTTCAGTGATGAGCAGTGTCCTCTATAAACTGCTTTTGGTCATAGTGCTTCAACACAGTGACATTAGTCCGGTCTAGGCTACTTCTCAAGCCTTAGAAAATGGGCCTGTCTTTTAAGATCCTAAATATGAGCAAGCCTGGGAGAAATTGCTACACATAACACTGACACACAAAATGAAAGCAGCCGCTAGGAAAGGCCACACCAGTGATTCCTGAGAACGCGGGGAAGCAGAGCAGCGGTCACAGCAGAGAGCTCAGTGAAGCCTGGGCAGGGGTGAGCAGGCAATGCACAGAGGCCGAGTAGGGGAGTGGGGCTTCTTTGTATGCTGCCACAGTGGTGCAGACACAGGCCGTTATGCCCCTTCCAAACCCACTGAGGGCATCCCACCAATGCTGAACCCCAGTGGAGACTGGACTTTGAGTCATCAGCTGGTTCAGCGTTGGTGGGGTGCAGATCTCTGACTCTGAGGCCAGTCTGGTCTACAGAGCTGGTTCCAGGACAGCCAGAGCACACGGTACAGCCCATCATGGCTGGGAAGTCGTGGTGCTTTAGGTCACATTGCTTCCACAGGAAGGAGGGAGGGATCATGCCTGTGTTCACCTCACCTCCTATCTCTTTGGAACCTCAGCTCTTAGGAGTGTGACTGTCTATAATTAAGTTGAATCTATCTTTATTTAACGTAACCAAGATAATCTTAGGTGATTCTAGACCCTGAGGTTGACACCCTATGGTAACCACCACAGAGGACTTTTATCTGGGAGGGGTGCAGGACTGATGAATCCAGTGCCTGGCAGTGGCAGGAAGACACTTTATCATCCTTTACAGTGGGTAGAGAGGGCATTGCCAACGGTGGACTGAGTTATTTCTGCCGCTTTCTCATGCTGGCCCCATCTTAAACACAAACACACACAAAGACCGGTGAAGGCAGGTTCCTTTCCCTATAACGTGAAACCTAAAAACCCCAAAAGGCTTCCTCTTAAAAGACCACGCTTCCCATTCACCCACCCGAGACAGACTGTCCGTGAATCAGACACCCTCTTCTTGCAGTGGGGTGAGTCCCGACTGGAACAGGCACTCTTTTCGCTCCAATGCTGCCCTATGCAGGGGAGGAAGCCAGGCAGCCAAGGGTCTCCCAGGGCAACCACTCCCCACAAAGCAATCGACCCTGCCCCTCTGTGAGCCATTTCCTGACTGTGCAAACAGCCCCTCCCAAGTCCTGAATCTATCTTAGTTCCGAGGATCCTTTGGGATTCGAGTTCACTGTGTGGCCAGAAGGTCTTGAACAAAAATATATGGTCCCTGGGGTGTGACTCCATGGCAGTCCCAGAAAAAGCATGGGTTATTTTAATCTGCTAATAAAGAGTTCAGGCCTGTGCCAAGTGTGAAACAGTCTCTTGTCTGTCCTGTTTAAATGTGCGCGCAAATGCACAGAAATTCTACCGTGGTGGGGACCTCAAGGCCTGGGTTCTTGGCCGGATGGGGAGTGTGCCTGAGTTCCCCATTTGAACTGCCCTCCCACCGCCTTGGGAGGCTTTTCCTCCTCTGGCAAGCCAGCTCCACCCATCTAAGCTCCCTAACTTTCCTTTGCAGACCACAATCAAGTCTGGAAAAGATTTGATTAATTCGAGCAGGTTTGGAACAAACGAGAATTGAAGTCATGCTGGGAGAGACAAAGACGAGGGAAGTGTGGAACAAAAATATCTATGGAACTAGAACAGAAATAGAAACTTTGGAGAAGAAAACACGCTGTTAAGGGAGAGAGTCATACTGGGGGAGCTCTCTCAGAGACAATAGACCCCTGAAACCCATGGGCAGTTGATGGTTGGTGGACGCGGAGTGGAGGGTGGCTCCTCAGGGTGGTAGCTGCTCCCTAGCTGGCCATGCTTCTGCAAGTAACCCTAATCAAACTCATCGCTTCACCAGGCCAGATGAACAGAATCAGCCTTTGTCTGTTGTTGGCATCCTGTCTGTCTGCCTGTCCAGGAGAAGTTTACACAACGTGTGCACGTCTGAAAGTAAAAGACTTTTCCCAGTTGACAGCAAACCCAGACATAGAATTCTAACTAGAGCTCGCTTTCCTCTCCATGTTGACAGCCTTGCCACTGACGAGGGCTCTGGGGCACCCTTGACAGTGGCACATATGCTCACACCACACGTTTGTTTGTATGCAACTGTGTGTGTGTGTACACTTTGTGTGTGTGTATACTTTGTGTGTATATACATTGTGTGTGTGTATATATACACTGGGTGTACACTTTGTGTGTGTAAACACTTTATGTGTGTATGCACATTTTATGTGCGTGCACTTCATGTGTGTACACTTTGTGTGAGCTTACAGGTACACACTTTTTGTGTATGTGCATGTGTGTGTATACTTTGTGTGTGTGTACACCTGCATCCAGAAGCTTTTTACAAACCTGTCTTTGTTTCCTGATTGCATCACCGCTCATGGTGACTCTGAGCACAGTGTCAATCTGCTGATGGAGGCTTCTGTTTTATTTTGCTTTCTTTCTGTGGTACTAGGGACTGAAGCCGGGGCTTTACATCTGGTGAGGCTATTGATCTAGGTTTGTTTATTTTGGTGTATGTGTACATAGTGTACATGTGTGTGTACACATGCTGGTGAATGGAGGCCAGAGGTCAATGCCAAATGTTTTCTTGCTGTGGAAAATAATTTTAGGTGGGCAAAGGTGTGCAACATTTGTTTATGTTGCAGAATATTACTTTAACAGTGTAAAGGTGTGTTACTTTTGTTTCTGCTGCATTTGTTTATTTATGAAGAGATGTGTTGCATTTGTTTCACCTTGCCAGATTGTTCTAATAAAAGCAAGTGACCAATAGCGAAGCAGGAGAAAGGATAGGCGGGGCTGGTGCCCAGAGAGAATACACAGGAGAAATCTAGGCTCAAAAAGAATGGGAGAAGGGGGAGAGAATGAGGGACATTCCTGGGGCCAGAAGCCAGGCAGACACCAGCTAGACAGACACCAGAGACAGTGAAAGTAAGATATACAGAAGGAAGAAAAGTAAAAATCCCCGAGGCAAAAGGTAGACAAAGGAAAGGCTAATTTAAGTTAAAAGAGATATCCAGAAACAAACCCAAGCTAGGCCGAGTATTCAAAACTAATAATCAGTCTCTGTGTCATAATTTGGGAGCTGGTTGGTGGCCCCAAAGAAAAAGCCCTGTGCATCTTCTACTATCCTTCCCTTTTTTGGAGACAGGATCTCTTACTGAACCCAAAGCTCACTGATTGGTTAGGCTAGCTAGCCAGCAAGCTCCAGGGATGGAGATCCGTTTGGTCCCAACACTGGGGAGGCAGAAACAGGCAGATACTTGTGAGTTTCAGGCCATCCCGGTCTGTATAGAGTCCCAGAACACCGAGGGCTACATAGTGAGAATCTGTCTTAAAACAAAACAAAATAAAACAAAGCTGGAAAGTTGACTCTGTAGTTAAGAGCACTGGCTGTTGTTCCATGGGACCCTGTTTAGATGCCCAGCTCCCAGTTGGCACACACAGCTGTGTGAAATTACAGTTCCAAAGAACTAGGTGCTTTCTCTGGTCCCTGCAGGAACAGGCTTGCATGTGGTACACACACGTACATGCAGGCGAAATACACATACACATATTTGTTTAGGTGCACTGTGTCTGAGGAATGACATCAGGGTTGTCGTCTGTCACACACGTGTGTACACAATCGCTTCGGGATCCTTGGATGAAGGTAGCAAGTGTTTATAAAGGTTCTTAATAGCATTCTTCTTCAGACAGATGCAGCAAGATTCCAAACACGTTTCTGATTGGCCAGGAGCTCATTATGTACCCATCCAGTTGCCATGAAGGTTTACCGACAGTGTTTGTGGACTGCAGAAGCGGTTTGTAATGAATTGCTCTTTTTTTTATTTTATTACGTTGTTGTGTAGGGTGTATACCTGCTGTGGCGTGCACACACAAGTCAGAAGACAACTTTGTGAAATTGGTTCTCTCCTTCAATCATTAGTGGGTTCTGGGGGTCAAAGTCAGATTGACAGTTTGCAAGGTTTGTAGAGTCTTTCTTACTAAGTCTTCTTATGGGCCCAACAAATGATTCTTCTCACAAGTGTGTGTCAGAGGCTGGAGATGGCTCAGTAGCTAGCTACAAGCATGGGCTGGGCTGCTGCACCAGGGATTTTTCCTCTTCAGCCATGAACCAGTTCCCAATCATGACACAGAGACTTATTATTAGTTTTGAATGGCTGGCCTAGCTTAGGCTCATATCTTGCTCTTTTAACTTAAATTAACCTGTTTCTCTTTACCTGCCTTTTGCCTCGGGGCTTTGTACTTTCTGTACGTTTTACTTTCACTGCTTCTCTATGTCTGTCTGTCTGTCTGGCATCTGCCCGACTCCTGGCCCCGGGAGTGCACCTCGTTCTCTTCCCCTCCTTCCCCCATTCTTCTTTCTCTAGATTTCTCCTCCAATTTATTCTCTCTGCCTGCCAGCTCTGCCTATCCCTTCTCTGCCTAGCTATTAGCCGTTCAGCTCTTTATTAGACCAATCAAGTGCCTTAGGTAGGCAAGGTGAAACAAATGTAACACATCTTTACATAATTAAGCAGATGCAGCATAAACAAATGTAACACACCTTTACATAGTTAAAGTAACATTCTGCAGCATAAAAATGTAACACATCTTTGCCTGTTGTAAGGAGGCTGATCAGCCCCAAAATAACCACACAGAAACTATATTATTTAAATCACTGCTTGGCCTATTAGCTCTAGCTTCTTATTGGCTAGCTCTTACATCTTAATTTAACCCATTTCTATTAATCTGTGTATTGTCACATGGCTGTGGCTTACCAGCAAGGTTATGTCCCACTTACCTCTATTCTGCCCTGCGCAGGCCCAAGACAGTTTCTTTATTAATTGATAAATGATCACAGCATACAGAGGGGAATCCCACATCGTTTGCCTAGTTAAGATAATATTCCACAACAGGCTGCTCTTCCAGAAGACCTAGATTCATTTCCCAGCACCTACATGGTGGCTCACAACTACCTTTAAATCCAGTTCCAGGGCATCTGGCATTCTCTTCTGGCTTCCATGGTGCTGCACACATATGGTGCACATAAACTAACTCAGGTTCACACACATACACATTAATTTAAAAAGATTAAAAATAAAATTGTATTCTTCACTAACAGATACTAAAGCTCTTCCCAGGGCAAAATTGGTGATGTTTGAGATAAACTCAAATAGTACTGTGTAAATAAAATATTTAATCATGATTTTATGCTTAAATAATGCTGCATGTGTGTTTGTGTGTGTGCTCATGTACACACTTGGGTATAGTTGAACCCACAGTCTTGTGCATGACAAGGCCAGCTGTCTGCCACTGAACCACACCTTCAGCCTTTCCTGTGTATGGTTCTATTTGCCTCATAGGGAAATGTAGCTGGAAAGTCCTTTTGAAAATACACTTGATAAGGAAGATGATTTCTGTGGTTTTATAATTTACCTATGTTTCCACAAACTTTTCAGTACTCAGGGCAGTTCACACTGGCATTGGAGTGCAGAGTTGTTCACACTGGCACTGGAGTATAGAGCAGTTCACACTGGTACCGGAGTACAGAGCAGTTCACACTGGCATTGGAGTGCAGAGTTGTTCACACTGGCATTGGAGTGAAGAGCAGTTCACACTGGTATCGAAGTGCAGATCAGTTCACACTGGCATCGGAGTGCAGAGCAGTTCACACCGGTACTGGAGTGCAGAGCAGTTCACACTGGCATCGGAGTGCAGAGCAGTTCACACTGGTACTGGAGTACAGAGCAGTTCACACTGGTACTGGAGTACAGAGCAGTTCCACTGGCATTGGAGTACAGAGCAGTTCATACTGGCACCGGAGTACAGAGCAGTTCACACTGGCATTGGAGTGAAGAGAAGTTCATGCTGGCACTGGAGTACAGAGCAATTCACACTGGCATTGGAGTGCAGAGAAGTTCACGCTGGCACTGGAGTGTGTGTTTAATCACCTTTCTGAATCCTTCAATGGCTGCCCATTGCTACCACGTGGAGCTAACTTTGACCTCCTCCAGAGGCCCTTTGTGGTCTAACCAAGGAGGAGGAAGAGGAGTCATTTTCAGCTTGAAAGTCCTGTGTGGTTTCTTCTTCCAGGAAACCAAATCAGCGTAAAAAGCAGAAGGTTACCCTTCGGAGACATCAATCACACTCCTGGGGAGGCTGGAGAGTGCAGCAGAGTGTGAGGCCGGTCCTGGGTGCCCATTTTAGGAAAACACTCAGCAGAAAGCAGTCATCGACACTGTAATTGCTCATCCAGGAAATGCTATTTCCCAGACCCTTCTAGAAGGCTGTATGGTTAAAGAACCCACAGGCTGTGTGACTTCCCTTACAGCCTCCTCCCAACCTTAGCCCTGGACTGAAACAGGGACTTGGGCTCACTCCTGTGCAGAGAGGTCATTCACACCTTATGGTCCTCTTGGGTCTTTATTGCTTAGCCCCAAATAGTTAGAAGATTGTGCAAAGAAGCAAAGATCATCAAAACATGAGGCTGATAACCAGCAATTGATCAATTAAGATGGATCTCCATGCAGGCTCCCTTTTTGTTTCATTCTAAGGTCATCCTTAGCTTGTGACAACGTCTTAGCCTTTTTATTTTTCCTTCGCTTTTGTTTAGATTTAATTTTTAATTGTGTGTATGTGTGTGTATTTCTCTCTCTCTGTGTGTGTGTGTCTGTCTGTCCTAGAACTCTTTATGTAGACCAGGATGATCTTGAAGTCACAGGGATCTGCCTGTCCCCCAAGTGTTCGCATTAAAGCTATGTACCACCACTCCCAGTTTAAACTCTAGTAATAATTTTATTTGAAGTTTCATTTTTTTGATGGAATTGAAAGACTAGAAGGTAGACAGGTTTCCTGGTAGGCTGACAGCAAGGAGAGGGGCCAAGGCTAGGTAACAAAGGTGACAAATTCTCAAGGTGGCCTGCTCCTTCCTCACCCTCCTGACTTGGCACCAGCAGGCCCCTACTGAGGTATTCACTGGACAAGTTCAAGGCCAGATCAGGATGTCACACACAGTTGTGGACCAGCCAACCATCTGTCTTCAAACAGATCACCCTAAAGTAGAGGAGAAAATGCTTAAGAGGTTTCAAAACTCCCAGCCCCCAAGCAGAGACTGGAATCTCAGCCTCCTGAGCCCCTCTGCTTTGCAGAGTCTTTTCCTCTCTGGGCCTGCTGCATGTGTCTGCGTTCCCTCACCCTAAATAAACTCCTTTTGCCAACTGTCCGTCCTGCCTCGAGAATTCTCTGTGTCACAAGCTCTGCTTCAGATTTTAACCTTTTAACCGGCAGAGAAAATGAATCCATTTCAAGACACCTAGACTGCATCAGAATCCCCCTGCCAAAAAGCAAAAATAACCCACCCCCTATTTTCTTTAATGTTTACAGGCAAATACTGCCCCTCCTTAATAAGTTTCTCTGCCAAGGCAGTAAGCCAGAGCAAGTGGAATTGAAAGGTGGAATAGGTTTATTTGAGTAAAGCAGCTCCTAGGTAAGTTCTGCAGCCCCAGAGGTTGAGGTCAGAAAAGTCGTACCCCGAACCAATGCAAGGAGACTTTGTAGGATGTAGGCGTGTCTGTCTTTATAGTGTGATGACGTATCTGTCTATAAGCTGAGTTCTACCCAAGTATGGTCCAAAGCTGAACATTTTAGGCCAGAACTTGGGCTGCTGTTAGCAACGGGGCGCGGGGGGGGGTGCAACAGTAGCCAAGAATGTGGAACTGGGCTTGTTGGTGCCCAGTCTTTGTTGGAGATTTTCTGAGTGGTGGGGTTTGGACAGAAATACATGGATAGAGCTTTCTGGACTGTTTGGGAGTGAGCTGGAGGTTCCAATTGAACACTTCTAATATTTAATTGACCACCCCCACCCCAGAACAACTATCCTCCTATAATGAGGACCTTTTGAATTATCCCCGTATGGATGGGCGTCTTGTGGTTTAGAGAGCAGAAGAATCGTGTTAGTGGCGTCTACTGCTGTGGTAGCCTATCTGTCAGAAGGAGGAATGTTTATGGGTCGTGGCTAGAGAAGGTTTCCCACAGGAAAGAAAGGCTCTACAGACTACACAGTGGCAGAAGGGTGAAGCTGAGACCCCCTCAATCCTGGTGGACTAGGAACCATGAAGCAGACAGTTTAGGCAATGAGCAGAGATGAGTATAAACTTCAAAGCCTCATGTGCCCAGCGAGGTCCCGTGTGCTAAAGATTCCTCAGACTACCAAACAGTACCTCCAGCATGGGACTGAGGCTCACACATGAGCCTGTGGTCTGTCCTGTCCTCTGCCTGTAAGCAAAGATGCTGGCAAGCACTTCGGTTAGGTGTCCCCACACTGGACTTTCTCTTGATGTCCAGGTAGCATCTGGGCAGCTCCTGGGCATAAGTCAGAGACATTCTTCTTCCTCCATGTGGGACCAGACTTTTCGTTACCGGGGCTGGCAGCAGGAACCTTTAGTTGCTGAGCCATCTTTGCAGCCCCTTGAGACAGTCTCCATCTGCCTTCTCTCTTCACTCCTGAGAGTTTGATCAGCTGAACAACTAGATACGCAGTTAACATATGGCCAAAGGAGTCACAGTTGTGCTTAGAGCCACTGAGCAGGGTGGCTACAACAAAAGGAAAGAAACTCCACCCACCACTAAAAGAAACCCCCTCATTAACTTTCTTAGTGTGTAGATTTTTGGAAGAGCAGACATCTCTAAAGAGTGAATTTTAACATTTCAAATAGTCTGAGTCATAGTAACATAAAAATCAACTGATTTACATATTCCATATTAATTTAGCATAGACGAGGGGAAGAGGAAAAAGTAGAGGCAGAACATAAAATCCATATTAAACCACCAGAAAATATTATCCCTCACCTGGGATTATTAGCTGAGAGACAGATAGGTAGATAAATAGATGACAGATAGATAGACAGACAGACAGACAGATAGAATTGAGAAGTCCCACAAATGAACTATTATTTAAAAGAATTTTTTTAAAAAAAGATTTGTTTTATCTTTAATTCTCTCTCTCTCTCTCTCTCTCTCTCTCTCTCTCTCTCTCTCTGTGTGTGTGTGTGTGTGTGTGTATGTATGAACATGTGAGTGCAGGTGTGCATGATGACCAGAAGAGGGTGTCGGATCACTTGGAACTACTTGTGAGCCTCCCCGTATGGGTGCTGGTAACTGCATGTGAGTCTTCTGCAAGAGGCAAACATGATCTTAACTGCTAAAGAGTCCCTTAAGCTCCAAGGATGTTCTTGAGAATAAGTTTTTATGGAGTAAAATATGTATATAGTTCTAATCAACATGTGCACATTTATGTTTCTTTCACTAAATACTAAGTGAAAATCATCATTTCTTCCATCCCTAGGGAGACAGGAAATTACACTAATACTAGTAATGTTTGTGACTTTATTCCCAGTAGAAGTGCTACACAATGTCTTCCACACTAAAGTCAGTGCAGGTCTCTCAGAACATTGCTGACATATGTCACTACTCCAAACATGCTGTCAATCTTGATATTGTGTAACACATTAATAAAGAACTCTGTATACAGCTGTGCAGTTATCTACACCTGTGTGACAAATTACCCCAAAACTTTGTAATTTCAAACAAATTATTGCCTTGTGGAGTAGCTCACGACTTTAATCCCAGTACCTAGGAGACAGAGGCAAGGAGATCTCTGCATTTAAGAACTACAGAGTGAGTTTCAGCACTACCTGGGCTTCACAGAGAAACCCTGTCTCAGGAAAACATAATCAAAATCATTTATTACTCCAGACTTGTGTAGGAAAGGGCCTGGCATGACTCAGGTGAATCTGGTGGCCAGATTGGGTGCCAGCTGTTAAAGGGGGTGCAATACAAAATTTCTGCCTCTAAACTTGTGAGGTTGTTGGCAGGATTCTATTCCTCAGGAGTTATTACGTTGAGAGTCTTAACCTCTTGGTGACTTTTTTTTTTTTTGCTTTGTTTTGACACAGGGTCTCTCTGTGCAGCTCTGGCTGTCCTGGGACACACTATGCAGACCAGGTTGACTTCCAATTCACAGAGAGAGATCCACCTGCCTGTGCCTCTTGAGTGCTTGGATTAAAGGTGTGTGCCACCACCGCCGGTTTAGATACGTTTCTGAAGGACATTTTAGAATATTACTTTGAAAAGTGATCCATAGAATTCACCAGAATTTCAAGAGGTGCATATCTCTGAAATGTTTCGGTTTGGATAACATCAATGACCTCCTAAGAGAAGTTGTTTAGAATGATCTCAAGCTACTTAGAGGCCAAACTTAACACTTGTTAAACATTCTAGATTAGTTCACCTTAACAGTGTTGAGGAAAAGTATATATATTTGGAAACTCAAATTTGCTATCAAGCAAACCATAAAGTATTTTTGATCCTACACACTAGAGTTGGTATGCATATATAGACATATATGTGACTTATGACTGTGGAACCAATTTCCTCATACATACACTGAATACCAGACTACTTCTTTTCTCAAGCTGTGTTTGAAAGAGAGAGGGAGAGGGAGAGGGAGAGGGAGAGGGAGAGGGAGAGGGAGAGAGAGAGAGAGAGAGAGAGAGAGAGAGAGAGAGAGAGAGAGAGAGAGAGAGAGAGAGAGAGAGATAATACTATGATTCTTTCCTACATGTCAGGTGAGTGTAGCTGCCTGTGGGATCAGGAAGTGGGCACCAGAGACCCTGGCACCTAAGTTACAGCAGGAGGTCCTGAGGCACGCAATGAAGAGGGCTGGGAAGCAACCTTTCCTCTTGCCAGAGCAGTTATTACTCTTAACTGCTGAGCCACCTTCCCAGACTTATGGGGAAACGTGTTTTGTTTCGTTCCTGACACAGAGGACTGAACTAGGGCTTTGCACCTGCTAGGCAAACACTCTACCACTGAGCTACACCCCTGTTCGTTCACATTATTTTTTGAGACAGGATCTTTCAATGAACCTTGAGCTCTTGGATTGGCTGAGTCAGCCTGGCAATAAGGTTCCAGAATTCTGCCTACTCCTACCCCTACCTCCCCAGGGCTAAGGTTACAGATAGGGCTTTTTAAAACGGGTGCGAGGGATCTTAATTTTCAGCTCTTCATCTTGTGGGGAAGCCCTTCAGAGACAGCACCATCTCCTCAGCCCTCAATAGCTATATATTTTAAAGTTTAGATGTTTTTATTTATGATACATGTGTCTCTCTCTCTGTGTGTGCACATGCATGTAGGTGCCCATAGTGACTGAAAAAGATTTCAGATTCCCTGAGCTGGAATTACAGTGTGTGCCATCTTCGGTGGATGCTGGGAACCTAACTCTGGTCTTCTGCAAGAGCAGCAAGAGTTTTTAATCTCTGAGTCATCTCTCTAGCCCTTGTGTGAAAATTTCCTACTTCATATACTGTTTTAATAGTGCAAACGCTAAGGGGTATTTCATACAACTCCAATGTTTATATTAGGAGATGAATTTGTCAGCAGTGACTGGGAATGATTTTATTTGTTCTATTAAAAGACCAGATTTAGCCGGGCGGTGGTGGCGCACGCCTTTAATCCCAGCACTTGGGAGGCAGAGGCAGGCGGATCTCTGTGAGTTCGAGACCAGCCTGGTCTACAAGAGCTAGTTCCAGGACAGGCTCCAAAACCACAGAGAAACCCTGTCTCGAAAAAAAACCCAAAAAAAAAAAAAAAAAAACCAGATTTATCCCCAAAAAACAAAACTGTGTTACTTTCCCAAAACACTCCCCTGTGTCATCCTGTGGGAAAGTGATTTCCCAACTACAGCAGCCTCTTCTCTGGCTACCCAGACGCACTTCCAGCCACCCGCAGTCAACCATATTCTAAAAATATGAAGTGGAAAATGCCAGAAATAAATGATTCATAAGTTTTAAATCGGACGCCATTCTGAGTAGCCCAGAAGTCTTTCACCTCCCCCAGTGTGCTACACCCAGGAGGTGAGGGAGGGTCAGTGAGGTGTATGCTAAGCTCCCGGCCCGCTGTGAGTTGTGTGCCGTCAGCTACCAGAGCCTGAGACTTGGGTTCCAGCAGCCCTCATTCTATTTCATCATAGCCCCAAGTGCCAAGAGTAGATGGCAGTCTGGATAAATCATGAAAAGTGTGGCCTTGCTTTTTTTGTTGTTGTTAAGACTGGGTTTCATTCCTTAGCCCCAGCTGGGCTCAAACTCAGTGTGTAGCCCAGGCTGTTCTCAAACTCAGTGTGTAGCACAGGCTGGTCTCAGACTCAGTGTGTAGCCCAGGTTGGTCTTAAACTTGCTGCAGCTCCTGCCTCAGCCTCCTGAGTAGTGGAATTACATGCATGAGCCACTTTACCTGGCTTTAGAGTATGTTTTGTTTAGTTTTTTTTTTTTTCCCTGAGTGAACGCTGTTGATTTAAAGACGAGGGCGGACCAGATGAGGTTGCTGAAATCTATTATTATCCCTTACTATGCAGGATGCACAGGTTAATCACACATGTGTGTAGGACACACTGTACATTGGTGGCTCTATGCTCACTTTCAGACACTCCCTGGGTCCCAAAGATCGTCTGTCTTTGATGAGGAGGGAAGGGAAGACAGCGATGGCAATTACCCACCCTATTATTTTACTTTATATTGCCAGCTGTTCTAGGATTTTCAAGGTAAGTCAGCAAACGTTTCATGTATGCTGGCAAGTTTCTTGTGGTCTTCCCACATCCGAACTCCTAAGTCATTCGGTCCAGTCATGGAGACATGGAAGTTACAGAACTGCAAAAAAGAGTGATCTACCCCCCCTTAACTGTCTTAGCATGACCTAGAGAAGTGCGGAGGGCGGTGAGTGCCTCTGCAGCACCCCAGGGCCCTCTCAGGGTAAGGCAGAACCAGTTCTAACCAGAAAAGGCCAGGAGGCAAGGATGCCAGACAGCCTAGCAGAGACAGCCCAGCACCCTGGACCACCAGCGAAGGTGGGAGGGGCGGGATTTGACGCCAGAAGACTACTTCCGCCCGGTGCGTATGACGTCAGGGACGACCCCTTTAAAAAAACAAACACACACCCAGGAGTCAAGCCTCGCGAGATTCCGGAGCGGCCGCCTTGGCCCCGCCTCTTGGGGCGGGGCGGGGCGGGGCTTGGTACGGTAGACGCTCGCCGCGGGCTGCGGTAGCTGAGGAGGCAGAGCAGCCGTGTGCCACCCGGGCAGGTGAGCGCGGGCGCGGGGCGGCTGCGGGCACGGGGCACGGGGCGCGGGGCTCGGGGCAGGGCGGCGGGGCTGCGGCTGCGCTCGCGCTGGGGAGGCTCTGCCCGCGGCGCCCGCCCTGCCGTCCCCGGCGGAGCGGAGGACCGCGGCTGTGCTGTGCGCGGCGTCCCCGGGCTGCAGGCGGGGCCGCGCCCCCAGCGCCTGTCAGTCACCGGGGCCTTCGCCGCGGTGGGTGCGGCAGCCTGCGCACCCCGGAGCGGAGCCGCGGGTCCGCGCTCGCCCCTGCTCCCGGCCCACTCCTCCCTTCCGCTCCCGACGCGGAGGGCACGAGTGGCCGGCACGAAGTTGCCGGTGCACGGTGCAGACAGCAAACTGTTCTCAAGCCGCTGCCTGCCTGTCACCGACGCGACTGTCCCCGGTCCGGGGTCGCTTTTCGGATGCCGAAGTTTGGGGAAAGGCTGTGCAGAGATGCGAGGTGGGGCTGGAGCGCGGCTGCTGCAGAAGTGCGCTACTCCCGCCCCCCCCGGGACTCCGGTAGCGCCGGCGCGCTCGCTCTCAGGCTTCTCAGTGCAACTTGGGATGCGTTTCGCTAGCAGCCACTTATGGAAATGGCCCTGGTATTAGCCCCGCGCCTGCCAGGGAGCTAGACGAGCAAAGTTAATGGTTTTAAGGTGGTGATTGACGAGGGAGATCTTGCCCTTGTTTGGCAGTGGTAGCTTAAATCGGCCGGCCAGGTCTCCCTTCGAGTCAAGATCTGCTATTCTTAAGCCTTGCTATTTGCATCCCAAGTTGTCTCGATACCACACACATACACACACACACACACACACGTTTCGTTTTTCTTTTGTGCCTCAGGATATATAAAACAAGTTTATTATACTCTCCTGCCCCGTGGCCACGAGCGTCTGTTTGGGGAGAGAAATTAGTTCAAGATATGATAAATTATGATATTTATTGCTTAAGTTCATGAAAGTACTTTTCTGTGGCAAATCCTGATCCCAAAAGAAGTGCAGTGGGTAAAGTTTGGGGTATGGCCTCACTCAGTGTTTTTCTCTTAGCGGACTGCGTAGGTTTTTCATTCGGTGGGATGTTGTGCTTAGAATGAGAAGCGCGTTGGGTGTCATGTTTGTTGTTGTTAAGGAATGAAACAGATTAGACTCAGAAAACACTGCTAGTCCCATCATTTATTTTTGGAGATTGCTTAAAAATGAGTCAAAGATTAGAAACAATGATTGTGCAAATAAAAAGTATCCTCTGCAGGTTTCTTAAAATTATTATTTAAAACAGTTTTTAAATATATTTTGGTCATATTCTTTCCCTTCCCCAAGCCCTTTCAGATTCCTCTTCCCTACTCAATCGCCTTTAAGTTCTTTCTCAAAAAAAAAAAAAACCAAAAATGCAGTTTTTTAATACTAAATTTTAATTTCAAAAGGTGGAACATTAAGAACAAAGGAAAAATGTATTTTATAAACAGTGAGTGTTAGCTTCAGTTTGACCATTTTTCTCTAGAAAAGTTCTGCTCCCTCAAATACCAGAAGCATCATGTTGGTAACAGGCTTAGGGGAGTGCCTTTTTTTTGCAGCTGGGCAAACTTGGGGCAACCAAAGCCAGGAGGATCTGCATCTCGCTGTAGTGTTGGATAAATTTATTTTACATAAGTAAATGCAGAGCCAGTTAAGCAAGCGTATCGCCGTTTGAGGATCCTGGCATTACAGTCAAATCAACAGATGGGCAAGTTGTGACTGGGTTAGGTTTGACAGGAGCAGAAAGCCTGCCCCTGGATTTTTATGAAAAGCACCAGGGCTGTGTCAGTGAGAGAATGAAAACAAGCTTAAGGTGGAAGGATTTTGTTTAAAACAACCCCCCAACAAAAGAAAAACGAAACCCCAAATAAACATTTATCTCCTTTCTTTCTTCTGTGTCCCCCCCAGCAGTTTCTGTTCAAGTCTCCAGGGAATACTTAGTGAGGCATGAGCATTGCTTTCATGGACTGGTTCTGTGGGGCTCTCCCCAGGTGAAGGGTGTGCTGATTGGGAAGGGCTGAAAGGAGGAAAGAGTCGGTTGCCTGCTGTACACAGATAGTCCTTGCTATACACACACAGATACTGTGGTTTGACCTGAGGCAGGTGGAGAGAAATGACCCCGCCTCCAGTGACCAGAATATAAAATTCACACTGAAGCTGAGGAAGGAGGGACTCGATCTTACCGGATGGCAGAGGGTTTCAGATAGGCGTTTGTGGAGGGGATCTGCGTGCCCGACTGGATAGTGAGACAGTGAGAGAAACACTTTATCCTTTGTTTACCCTCAGGAGTGTCTCTTTGACTCCCGACTTGCTGAGGTTGTAAATGGGTGCCAAGATTAGGTAGGCAGGAAGTGGTGGAGTCACCTTGGCCTAGACACCTGGCTTTACCCACTGTCCCTGCGTCCCCACCCTTCATGAAGGTCTTGCTCAAGTCTGTAGCTGCAAAGAGTAGATTTTGGAGAATGCATCTAAAGTTTGAGATTGGTTTTCTGAAAAACTCCCAAGATAATGAAAACCTAGGGAAATGAGCTGTGGTTTTGTTTGTTTTTTTCAGACAGGGTCTCACTGTGTAGCTGTGTAGTTCCGGGCTGTCCTGGGATTCACTCTGTAGACCAGGCTGGCTCTAACTCACAGCAATCCACCTGCCTCTGCCTCCCGGTGCTAGGATTAAAGGTATGCACCACCACACTCAGCGTGTGAGTTATTTTTGACATGGGAAATATGTTAGCCCACGTTTGAAGGATGCTTCTGGTGCTAATTAGTTGTAACCGTTGAGGGAGACTTTTGATAATTTTGAGTTACTGCCTGTCAGCACCCATGTGGATTCAAAATGAGAAATTAGCAGGACACTCACCCTTTCTCCACTGCAACATTTCAACTGCTACATATTTTATCTTGTGTTTTTAAAAGGTTACTTGGCATTAAGTAGTGTTTGGATTGAATTATGAAGTTGGAATTGAGTTGACGATGTCGGTCTCGTCCCTTTCAGTTTGTGTTTCCATAAGTAGCTGCTCTGGTATTGTCTGGAACAAGGTGTGAAACGGGAGAAGTTCAGCTGTGGATGCTAAACATTTGGGGTACCGTGTAAGGTCACAGGTGTTGTGGTAGGCACTGTGCTTCATACAGGTGTGCTAGGTAAACGCGTGCTGAAAGAATAGTGTCTGGCTTTATGAATTTCCAGGCTGAATGTTTGTTGCTGATTAACTGGAGATGCAGTCACAGTAAAATGGTGTATATGAGTGAGCGGTGGTGAGTCCTGCCTGCATTTCTCAAATGTCCAGTGCGATCCAGGCTCTTCACTTTCTTCCTTGCTAAGACTGCTTGTTACAGAGAGGTCCAGGGCCAGTCCACAAGCCAGTGGAGGAAGTGGTGTTCTCTTGGCTGAATGGGATAGGCTTTCCAAGCCAGTCTATTATAATGGTTCGTGAGCTTGAATGGGGGAGAGGCGCAGAGCTGTCAATATTTAAAGTTCACAAAACAGGACGAAGATGCCCCAATAACCTATTAGCACGGCTTCAATCACCATTTCCACTTGTCATCCGTTCTTACTGATTCCAGTGTGCAGTGTTTGCATAACCGCACGTCTCTGAGCACGCGTGTGCAGGTCGCATTCCTTGTCTGGCCTTTTCAGTTATTTGTCCCTTTGACAGCAGCTTCCTGATCACTGGTCCAAAATTTCACAGGGATGCTTTTAAGTCCACTTTATAGTTTACCAGGTTTACAGGGATCTCTAAGTACAGGTTTGGTTAGAAAGCTTCTTGGAGTGAAGGGGCGTCAGTTCTTCTGTCAAAGGGAAAGCAAGCCCCCTCCTGGGGGAATGAAAATTTGGAGAACATCTTTTCCTGCCTGAGAAGCACTGAGGCATTTATAATGCTGGCCTCCTAGACTACCTCTGCACAGTCTTAGGGACGACCTTGACAGTTCCAGGCCGCATGGTGCTCTGACTGCACACAGACCTGTGTGTGACTGAGCAGATCTCATACCTTGCTAGTTGCCTGGGGGAACCTGAACTTGTTAGAAGCTTAGTTTAAATGTTTTAATGTATATTGTGCAAAATAAGAGGTCCCATTGTGGCATTTTCATAATACATATAATGTACTTTGACCCCCATTGACCCTCCTGCCGTCCTGCCGTCTCTCCTCTCCCTTTTACATTCTTCAGCTAGCTCCAGACTCTCCCTGGAGTGATCCGTTCTTCCTCCTTCCTCCCCAGTTATTCGCTACCTTTGTATTTGATTCAGAATTTATCCCCTCCTCTCCTGGTTTCTGGAGCCCCTTTGTTGTGGTTCCTGAGCAGGGTGAGGTTAGTAGTGTTAACCCCCAGATTCAGTGCAGAAAGCCTTCCGGTGAGAAGAGGGCAGCACCCAGGTGACTGCGCATTGCTGATGCCAGCTATTTTTGCCACGTCCAATCGCAGCCTTTGCTGTGGGTCGCAGCTTTTACTGTGTCTGTGAAAGTGTGGAGCAGAGAAGCCCCTGTGGACTCTGACACGCCCACCCCTCTTGGTAGAGTCTCGTGTCTGTGTGCAGGGGCAGGAGCCACTATGGCTGGTTCTTTGGTGACTTGGGGTTTAGCCTGTGGCTCTCAGCAGTCCTCAGTAGTCTGGTCAAAACTGTCTCCCCATGTGATCCGTAGACTCGGTTCAGAGCTGTCTGAGTGTTCTCTTACACAGACTTCGCTCGGTTTTCCCCAGGTGAATGTCTAGTTCCCCAGTTGCTGTGTAACGTGCTACTTAGTACGTACGGACAGAGTCCTCAGTAACATAAAAACAGTGTGGATAGATAGTCTAACTGGATACGCACGGGAGCCTAGTGGATGATTGAGGAAACTGAAGCTTTACTAGTACGGTGAGGTGAGTTGGCCAGGAATGGGGGGATAGAGTTTGATACAACGGCTAAGACCCAGGCTTGCTCTCTCTCCTGTTACTTTATTACAACAGCTTTCCCTTGCGGTTTGCTCATCCCCTCTCCCAGTCTGGCCTCACTTTCCTTTCTCCCCTCCTACCTCTTAAGAACTGTTTACGGTTTTGCATGCCAAACATAAATTTTCCTGGGGAATATCTACATCTGTGCTCAGGTTTATAGTGAGGGGCTTGCTCCTGGAGAAAGCTTGTCTCAGGACTACTCATTGCACCTCATACGGTGTTTTACGGTTCTGTGAAGCACTCTGTATAGGTGTTCTTGCTCATTTGCGTGGGTGTTACTGTTACCTCCATTTACTGGAGAGAGAGAACTCAATTTAAGTCACTTACCTGACAGCTTAGATAGAGCCAACACCTAAATTTGAATCTAATGTGCACACATACATGTTCATTGTCTTAATCGATTAAAAGCCGCCGTGAGCAGAGTATTTGCTGAGAACTCTACAAAATTAGTAGATCAGACGTGGTTCTTGGCCTCAACAATCAAGCCAAAATAAACAAAGCTATGAGCCATCTGATTTAATTAAGACCAATTAAGGTTGGCTAAATACAGCACAGCGTTTTCTTTAACAGTGGCATGGTGAGCCTTGGGCGTTGTTTTTAATTTTGTCGAATTGTGAGGCTGGATTTTTCCCCATTTTTAATCATGAAACGCCCAGTCTTTGGTTTTTAGTTAAGTTCTTTCTGCTTGTCCTGAGCTCAGTGCCTTGCTTTCTAGCTAGAATAATGGTGCTGAAGGAGGGGGATGAGGCAGAACAGATAGCAACAGAAATGCAAGAACTGAGGTTGGAGCCAGGCTTGGTGAGCAAGGGCAGTCTTACTTTTTAGTGTGTGTGTGTGTTTGTGTATGCATGCATACATACAAGTAATTTTAGGCAGAGTTTCACTATGTAGCCCTTGCTGGCCTGGAACTTGAACCAGCTGGCCTCAAGGTCTGCTTGCGTCTGCCTCCTGAGCGCTGTGATTAAAGATACGCCCCACTAGGCTTGGTGGTGAGATCCCTTACAGTGGCCCTGCTGTAAGAAATTCAGTATGCATTTTATAACATGGGAAGATGAATTCTTTGAGAGATCAAAGAACCTCTTTAATGCTCCATATTTTAAAATATCTTGTGTCTGCATCTTGTTTCATGCAATTTAATTTTTAGAAGCCATGAACATTTTTTATTTAGTTAGACATTGACCTGCTGACAGGTTCCTGATATGGAAACACCATGCAGTGTTTGCCTGTCAGCAGGGACTGGTTGCCTGGCTCATAGCACGAAGGAGTTGCCCTTTGCTGTGTTTTTACAGTTGAGATCTATTTCATTCATTTGGACACACCTTTCACATCTGGTGAGGAGAGTCTCCTTAGGTTGGCCATTATCAAGCCAAACAGGAAAGACTTTGTCTAATTTCTGTACCTGGAGTGGAAATTTTTTAGTACTGCTTGCATTGCCCCGTTGGTATTGGGTTAGCTCTCACCGAGTCCCAGGCTCCTGACGCTTCTAATGAGGTTAATTGTAATTCAGCTTCTTGCCCAGCGCCGTGTTAGGTGCCTGGCCACAGGCAGCATGATGTGCTTCCCTTCCAGGTAGATGGGTTCTGTCCTGTACGTGGTGTGCTGAACGGGTACAGATAACTACAGCTCAGACACAGTGGGAGGAAGCAGAGATTGTTCCCGGGTGAGGAAGTGTCTTTGTGGACTCAACTGTGAATTGACCATTTAAGAGTCACGGACATGCCAGGCAGAGGGATTAGCACAATTTGGGTGTCCCGGTAACACCTGATAAGTCATGTGCTAATTATGTAATTTTTGTCCAATTGCATTCGAGGCCACTGAGCTTGGAGAAGGGTGTTTTTCAGCATCTCAGCCTTTGCCTCAACAGCCACACAGCTCGGCACATTTAATTAAAGCTGTGCTTTGCTATATTACAGTGGTAGGGATACATGGGGAGTGAGGCAAGAGAAGGGAGGCCAGACATGGGAAGACCACCGAAGGGATCAACAGTTTACAGGACATCATGATGTTTTCAGCTAGACGAGATGGAAGAGACCAGAGTGGTGGGTGTTGTTCTTGTATTCAGACGCCCTGGTGTCCCTTTGTGCAGAGATAGCTGCCTGTGCTCCAGGTAATGTGGGGTTAGAAAGTCATGGTGCTCCCTCACTGGACAGACAGATAGACAGGAATCACTCTGCAATGGTAGTCATAGGTACGATGCTGTAGCGGTGAGATGATTTAAAACAAAACAAAACAAAACAAAAACAAACAAAAAACAGGAGCCCTCTTTGGGAACCGTGAGGCTTTCTCAGGAAGGGGTAGTGTTTGAGCTGCTGTTTGTAGGATAAGAAGGACTTGTTAAGGCCAACTAGCCCCAGGAAGACATCATAAAATGGTGTCAGAGACTGAAACACTGGGGGGGGGGTGACACAGGCCCCTGGGGTTTTCAGTGTTGGGATATGAGTCTCGGCAAGATAAATGAGCCTTTTATTTGTAGTGCTTTTTGTGTTATTTTGTCTGGCTCGAATACCCTGACCTTTTGTAAGTGTTTTGTTGCCTCATGGTGGCCCGATGGAAGCATCCTTGTTGAGCGTCCCTCCTCCTGCAGGTGGCATTCCAGCCAGAGACTGCCTTTTGCTTCTGTTTTGGGAAACTAGAGAGGGACAGCACCACCACCTCTAGAGAGGAGGAAAACACCCGCTACTGAATGCCTTTAACAGACGCACGGACCTGCTCTGGCTCTTGTCACAGCAAAGCACAGCTGCGGAGCAGTTGTCCTGGGCAGGGGCATCGTGGGAGGGAAGCCGAGTCTCTTTCTTCAGGCTTACGGAACACCGAGTTTCCGTGGGATACTTTCAAGTGGTGTCAGGCATGCCCTCCTCCACCCTGCATCTCGTCTTCAGTTCCAACGCACATTCCACTGTTGCTTCTGAAAGCTCATGGGTGCACGGTCTGCAGTGCCGGTTCCTCTGTCGGGTGCACGGTCTGCAGTGCCGGTTCCTCTGTTCAGTACACGGTCTGCAGTGCCAGTTTCTCTTTCGGGTGCACGGTCTGCAGTGCCGGTGCCTCTGTTCAGTGCACCGTCTGCAGTGCCGGTTCCATTCTCCGGTGAACTGGGCCCAGGAAACAGTACATTTAAACAGTTCTCTGCAGGCAACCAGAAAGTTAATAGCAGACTGCACGTAGGAAGTGTCCATTGCGTTTCCAGGCCATGAATCTGAAGCTGTTCCAGCTTTATGTTCACACCATAAGTGGCTGTAAACATTTACGTGCAGTGGACATGGTTGGGGAAGTGAAAGACAGGAGAGCAGAAGGAGAAGGCCTTACAGAGCAACAGGGGAGGCCCTGGGTGGAGAGGGGCAAGTTTATGCGCTTAGAAAACAGGTACTTCTAAGACCTTCCCAGGTGAGCGTTAAGGTCAGGTTAACTCACAGTGCCCCCTGGGGTTGTTAGGGCCAACAGTAGCAGCATGTTTTAGTCCAGTATTTATAGGTTCCATTTAAAATGTGTCTAATAGAGACTCTCTAGACTTGAGCAGAATGGGAAACAAAACCCAACACTTTAAATACTAGTGAACATTATAGCCATGTTTCTGGAATGTAGGAAAAACTTAGGATATGAATCCATAGATTTTTGACATTTGGCCATAAGCCCTGTTTTTTGACCTGGCCTTGCCCACACTGTGTCAGAGGTCCCCATGTTCTCATCTTTCCTTCTGTCTGTAGCCTGGTCAGGTGAAGGTGGAGGGAAGAGGTAGGGATATTTGTATGAGAGTGCTTTTTAATGATTTATTTTTTATTTTATGTGTATGTCTGTGCAGCATGGTGTGCAGTGCCCTTGGATGCCAGAAGGTGGTGTTGGATCCCTGAAACTGAAGTTATGGATGATTGTTAGTCTCCACGTGGGTGCTGGGAACTGATCCCAGGTCCTCTGCCAGAGAAGCCAGTGCTCTTAACTGCTAAGCCATCCACAGCCCTGTGTTAGAGATTTTACCAGTAGACTGCATTTTCTAACTGATGGACAGTGTAACTGGCTCCAGGAGGGAAATGGGTGTGAGCAGGTCTGGAGCTTGTGTTGTCCTGCCCAGGGAAACCCTGCCACACACCTGTCCTAGGACACAGCCCAGGGCTGACGGCTCTCCTCCTCACACACACCTGCCTAGGGACAGCTGAGGGCCAGCAGCTCTCCTTCCCACACTAGGAAAGAATTCGGATCCCAAACTTTTGCTTTCCCATGTCTTTGCTGTGGAAAGGCTCTCTACGGTTCATATCTAGTCAGTTCCGAGAGGAAGTCCCTCTTCTGTCACTGCCACCAAGTGGATTCTGATTTCTGTCTAAATATTGAAGCTCCTTCCTCTCTACGGCTGCTGGCTTTCAATCTTTGAAGTGGTTGCTGTTCTCCAGCCTTCTGTCCCCATTTGTCCCACTCCATAAGCTCTGAGGTTGGTGATCGCATGTGGTCCGATACCTTACTGGTCACTGTGCAATCATGACTTCCAAGCTTAATATATCTTCTTAAAACCTATTTAATTAGCTGGGCGGTGGTGGTGCACACCTTTAATCCCAGCACTTGGGAGGCAGAGGAAGGCGGATCTGTGTGAGTTTGAGGCCAGCCTGGTCTACAAGAGCTAGTTCCAGGACAAGCTCCAAAGCTACAGAGAAACCTTGTCTTGGGAAAAAAAAAAAACAAACCAAAAACCTATTAATTATGTGCCTGGGGGTGGGGAGTATGTGCACACGAGTATATTTGCCCACAGAACCCCCAAAGCTTCAGATTCCCTGGAGCTGGAGAGACAGGCAGTTGTGAGCCACCTGATGGGGGAGCTGAGACCTGAACTCGGATCTCAGCAAAAGCAGTACCTGTTTTTAACCCCCGAACTCTGTGTATTGCTCGGCCCCCTCTCCTGATCTTAGACTCCAATGTCCGTCTGCCTCAACTTATTGCCAGTGGTGTGTTTATGGATAACTTGGATTCCACTTGCCTCTGCTTTGTCTCCTGCTTGATCTCTTTTTTTTTTTAAAGATTTATTTATTTATATGTTTACAACATTCTGCCTCGATGTATGCCCGCACACCAGAGAAGGGCGCCAGATCTCATTACAGATGGTTGTGAGCCACCATGTGGTTGCTGGGAATTGAACTCAGGACCTCTGGAAGAGCAGCCAGTGCTCTTAACCTCTGAACCATTTCTCCAGCCCCTCCTGCTTGATCTCTTGCTCATGCCGGTATGTGGTGTTAGCCTATCAATGTGTCACATTGTTCCTTTATTTTGAGATGAGTTTCATATTTGTCTACCGCGCCCTTCCGAGTTAATCTGACCTATAACCTTGGAAATCATCCTCGGCCCCTCCTTATTGATCACTTGTGGGCAGTCACTTGTTAAGCACGACTTCCTGCCTGCCCTACATCTTTGTCTCTGCTTCTTTCTTAGTGCCGCTGTCTTGACGTCGGGTTTCCCATCGCTGTGTCTGCCCTCTGCCAGTCTTTTGGTCCCCATAGAATTCTGATTATGAAGTCAGTGCCCCCCCCCATAAAAGCATATAATTCAAAAATTTATTGTGATTTCCATATAGCCTTCCTGCAGACATTCTTCTCAGTGTTGGTTAAATTCGGGAACCTTCTAGGTCATCACATCGATGGGTCGCTAAAGTTAGTGGCTAATTTCTCTCCATTAATTCACTCTGGTGTCGTTTCTACAGCAGGACTTAATCTCGGCTCGTGAGACTTATGTTGACTCCCTTCTCCAGTTTTCGTCAAGTTCTTTCCCACTCGAGCCTCACTGAACCCGGAGCTTTCCTTACATTGGGCCACATACACTGTTTTCTGTAGCCTTTCCAGACTCCGTGGGTGATGCCATGTTCTCTGCTTGTTGTCCCCTCTGTAAAGGACGCCTTCCTTTGCTCTTTCTGGTAGCTAGGTGTAGACCCCTACCCCGCGACCTTGGCTTCTCAAAGTGTTTTATACATGTGTCTCTCATGATGTTTTACGTCCTAAGCAATGGTCAGTAACGTGCCGGTCCTTTATTTACTGTTTGTCGGGCTTGGAACGGTGTTAATCGGAGTTTTCTCCTATGTAATTTGGTCTGTTCTTACACAGAATTAGGTAATTTCTTGGGGGAGCAAAAGTGGTCTTTGAAGATGACTGTCTTTCACTTCTGTTTATAGCTCAGCATCTTTATTACCCTTATTCATATATGGGCTCTGCACATTTCACCTTCCTGGCCGCTCCTCTCTGTCTTTATTTTGTCAGTTTTTGATTGGCATTGTCGTAAGGAAGGCAAGATAGCACAGATGCTTAGGGCCTGGATTTGGGTTCCGTGTGTAAGGTCTGACTCTTACCTTTCCAGAGCTGTGCCTGTGAAGGTTTTGTTTTGGGTCTAGACGTCAGCAGGATTTGGGGAATTTGTTCGATTTACCGCTGGGAGAGCCTGATGTGTAAACAGGATTGCTATTTGGCAACTTTGTCCGTCTGAGTGGAATGGAGCTGGGGTCAGCACACTGCCCCCTACAGGAACCTCTAGGGAAACCACAGTCTACTGGAGTGGATAATCCCAGCGGGGTGTCAGTAAACCGGGTTAACCTGGTGTGGCTTCTTGGTAAAGACACTTTGCTTGCTTCATTCTGAGTGCGTGCAGTGCACATGTTCCTCAGACAGATCACAGGGTACAAAGCAAAACCTTGCTTGTTAACTCCTGCTTCCCTACCCCAGACATACAGATCTCCTCTGTTGTCTTAGTTTCTCTTCTACGGCTGTGATAAAATACCATGACCAAGACAACTTACAAAGAGTGTACTCGGACTTCCGGTTCCGGAGGGTTAGGATATGATGGCAGAGCAGAGGTGTGGTGGCAGGCAGCTGTAGCTGCAGCTGCAGAGAGTGCACAGCCTAGTCTGCAAGCAGGAGGCAGAGGGAGCACTGGGGATGATGGCATTTTTGGAAACTTCACCCTATGGTGACACATCTCCTTCCCATACAGTTCCACCTGCTGGGGACAAGCATTCAAGTGCCTAAGACTTACGGGGACATCCCATTCAAACCACCACATCTGTTAGCAATCTTTTCTTCAGCAAGGTTCTGTTTTCATGTCCCATAATCTGCATCCTTCTCACCACTGTTGGACTCGGGGTGCTCCAGGTTCCCACGGCCACCTCTTGAATTAACTTGATGTTGGTGATTGGTTTCGGCCACTGTGTGGTTCATGCTGGTGTTAACTAAGTTTTCAAGTCATGGGGGCACTTACTCTGCCTCTTTGTATGCCCAACTATGGGGCCTGGCCTCAGGCCAAGTGTAAATTGACTTCCTGTTTCATGCTTCTCAGGTGTGAACTTTGTAGATTTAGAGTGGAAAGGTTGGATGCACCTAATAGGTATGACACTCACTTTCCTTGTTTCTGAACCATCTCAGCCTGAAGTTTAAGAATGGGAAATTTTGTGTGGCAGGGTGGCCACCTCATTCTTCTCAGTACAAACAGTATATGTAGCAGTTTATCCCTTAGCGTTTGCTCTCGTGTGTGTGTGGGGGGGGGGAGAGAGAGAGAGAGAGAGAACAGGTGTTTGTACAGGTTGATGTAAGTGAGTGTGTGTCTGTGTGTCAATATGTGTCTATGGAAGCCCAGGGCTGGTGCTGGCTGTCTTTCTGTGTTCTCCCTCTAGACCTGTACCTTACCCATTCAGTTGTCCTGGGTTACCAGTGAGCTCTAGGAATCGTCTGCCTCCTCCCGAGCGGCAGGATTACATGTGTGCGCCACCACTCCCATTTTAGGTGGAACCTGGGGACCCAAACTCAGGTCCTTATATTTATCCAGCCCCCGCTTTACAGATTGAACCGTCTTCCCAGTCCCACATTTGAATTTAAAAAATTAAGTCAAATATAATTTACATTTCTGCTTCAAATTTGGACTCTGGTACCCTATTTTGGATTATTTCCCCCAGATTTTGGTGGGTAACTCTACAATTATTTGATAAAAGTGTTGTCCAGAATTCTTTCCCAGATCACTGATAGCAGTCTTGCCTAAGTCAAATGAGTCTTGCAGAATTTATAAACATTCTTAGGTTTGTTTGGCTTGTTTTTTTGATGGGGTCTCAGTATGCTGTCTATGGTGGCTTTGAACTAGCCTTTCTCCTGTCTTGGCCTCTTTTGCACACATCCACCTTGCATTCTGTGTCATGTTTAAACATTCACCAAATACACTGATTCTTAGACACCCCTCACCACCCCCAGTAGAGTGTACCTTGTGAAACCCATCCAGAGAGCTCACCACAGCGGTTTGTCCTAAAGCTTTGCTGACAGGAGAAATAGCAGCACGGGCAGTACCCTCCTCTACCAGCATTCCACTCCATCCTTCTCCACCTCTGTAAACTCCCCTAACGAAGTCTTCCTGATGCCCGTCTATGAAATCTTCATGGTCTCTGAGCCCCTATGCTTTGCATATGCCCTAACCCTATTAGACCCTAAAGGTGCTTTGTATCAATCACCTGGATCCCAGGAGCAGCGCCTGGCACACAGTGATGTCTGGTGTTTGTTGAGCTAATCAATCAAAGCTGATTTCACTAGGATTCTATTCTTGAGAGCTTCCTACAGCGTGACTCACACATCAGCATCTCAAGCAGGATTTGCTTTTCTTTGTTCTGAACATTTTGTAATTTGTGTTCCCTGATCGTGTCCCACATTCCCGTTTCCAGCTAGCATAGCAGGCTGCAGGCTTCTGGCTTAATTGCCCTCCATTCAGTCAGCTCACTTCCTCCCAGTGGTCACGTTGATGTCTAGAATATTTCTTTCACCATATGAGACATAATAGGCTATTTTAGCAAGGCGTGCTTTTGTGTCTTCATTTTAGCTGTGGGAGAATTCTAGCAGGTATCCTCAAAGTCGAGGTTCCCGTCCCTGCAGCTCGTGTCTGCATCAGCTTCTGGCTCCAGAGTATCAGTGCTTCTGATGCCTCTGCTCTCTGCCATTGCTGCATCCGGTCCAGAATCCCGCCCCATCCCCCTTCTCTGTGATGCTCATTGGTTCCATGTTCTTGCTGGTGAAGCATCAAGAGCTTTCTTTGTTGAATACCCAGCTTGAGTCATGGTCCTGGGCTTGCTGTGTTTTTGAGGGAGGAGGACCCAAGTTACATTGTTGCTAACACCCTTCCCTTTTGCTTCATTCAGCAGTAAACAGGTGCCTTCTCCGGAGTCCCGCCCTCCTTAGGAATTAGTGAGAGGCAGGTGGTATAGAAGGTGTGCGGTTTGCCATCATGGGTGAAGCCTAATGGCTGTCAGTATTCAGTCTGAGTAGTGCTCATGGTCCTTAGTGTCGGCAGCAGAAGCCGTTCTCTGGGAAGCACACTCTTCTCCTCTCAGTGAGACAGTCTCCCCAGCTAGGTCCCTCCCTCCCTGTACACTGACATACGGACAGCAAGGTTCCATTTCTGTCTCTCTGTGTCACCCAGTTGGTAGAAGAAGGCTCACAATAGAAACACGTGTCTGCTAGGGTTGGAGTTCAGGCAACAGTGATGCCTCACTGAGAACCCAGCCATTGCACATCGAAACTAAATTCAAATATGTTGTAAACTTTAAAATATCAATTTTATAGAATAGAAAGTCAACTGAGGCTGACCCTCAGTAGTGCAGGTTTTGCCTAATATGTTTAAAGGTCTTGATGTGAGCCCCAAACTGTAAAGTCAGTCAATTTTGTAGTTTACATGTGGTAAGTTCCATGTATTTTAATTGATTCAATATAAAATAGACAAAATACTTCCTTGGAGGAGAGAAAGCACTGTGAAAACTTTTGCTCGGTATTGGTAAGTTAAATAGTCTAAAACATTACATTTTGAAAATGTTATTAATTTGTTTATTGAGACAGGCTGGTCTGGAACAATCCTCCTGCCTCAGCCTCCCAAGTGAGATGACAGGTGTACACCACCTGATTCAGCATCTTTCTTGTGAAAATGAGTGTAACTGTTGAGCATCTACTTTCTAGAGGGGCTCATGGTGGCAGAGTAATAGGAAGAGTTCTGTGTTGAGTGTGTGCAGAATGGAACAAGTGTTTGCTCCTGGACTGCTTTCCTGGGGCAGCGTCGTGTCCTTCTCATCCTGTGCTTAGGAAAGGTCAGTCAGTGGAAGATGCATGTGCAGGAAGCCCCAGGACTAAGAAGCATGGGAGGAATGCTCGTTAGTGCTGCTGCTGCTGCTGCTGCTGGTGTGTGTGTGTGTGTGTGTGTGTGTGTGTGTGTGTGTGTGTGTGAAAACTGCTTCTTGCCAGGCAGCCTGCAGCACGGCTGGGCCAGAGAGTCATGGTTTAGGGAGAGCAACATTTCTCGAGCAGGAATCTTCTAAGGCAGCTCTCACTTTGGACTCTCCAGTCTAAGTACCCTTTAAAATCCTTGTACCTTTCTCTGGAGTTGGGAGGTATTTGAGATTTTCAGTTACTACCTCCCTGGAAGATACCTGGAGAAACCCAGTTGTCATTCCCAAGAGCTCTAGTGTCCTTGGTGTGCAGGACTTAGTGTCCCTGCTGTCCCCTCCAGAATGGTGCCTCTCAGCAATCTTGTGACCCCTTAGGGCAGCACCTGACCTGCCCAAGTTGCTGTGCGTGTGTTACAGAGAGGCGTGTGTTACAGAGAGGCGTGTTACAGAGCTGTTGTGTTTTTTCTAGATCACATCCGAGTACTTCTGCACATTTAGCGTTATCCTGATTATCATGGGGAGTGGGTTTGGGATGGCTTTGGCTTCAGGGAGTTTGGAACTTTGTGGTTACATACAGCGTATGACTGAGACTGCCTGCTTGAGCTTATGATTCGACACCTTCTTGTGAGATTGATAATAAGTGCCACACAAGTTCTGAAACAAAAATGAAGTTGGAGACCTGAAAATCTAGCAAAAGAGGGAAAATTCACTATTTTCTGTAAATATAAATAGAAGGTAAAAAGAAGGAACATTTTTGTATGTATGTGTGTGTTTGTAGAGGCCAGAGGCCAGCCTCGGTTATTGCTCCTCAGAGTTGCTGTGTACTGTGCATTATTTTTTATCTATATATTTGGGGGTGTGTGTAGACATGTGCTATATAAGTACAGGGGCCTTTGGTGTCCAGAAGAGAGTGTCAGATTCCTGGAGCTGGAATCATAGTTGTGAGCCTCCTGCCTGGGTGCTGGGAGCTAGACTCCAGCCTCTGGAAGAGCAGCACACACTCTCAACTAATGGCCATCTCTTTAGGCCTTGTGCCTGGATTCTTTATGTGAGTTCCCAGGATGGAACCTGGGTCCTTATGCACGTACTTCATGGGCTGAGCTAGTTGGTGGTACAGGAGATTGAACTTGACTCTGTGCTTGCTAAGCACATACTCCTCCCCTGAGCTATCCCTCCAACTCCTGAGGAAGTCCATGTAAAATTAAGATTGATTACAGCTCGCCTTTGGGTTGTTGGGGGAGGGGACTAATGAATGGTAGAAAATAAAGTTATATATTTAGGATAGGTCACATTACAGGATTTAATGAAGCTCAGGTCTGAAGTTTAGATTGGATTGATTTAGAGTTTTAGAGCCGAGCTGTGGCACCATCCCAGTTGTAAATTAGGAGCGATGGTTTGGAGATGAGAGACTGGCGTTCGTAAGCCTGCCCTTATACTGCTGCAGCAGACAGGTCCTGCAGCATGGTGGGGGTGGAGGTGAGGATGAAGAGGATGGTGGGGTGAAGTGGGTAAAGAGATAAAGACAAGCTGCTGCCCAGGCTCCTTGCCTGGGTGGACAGCCATCCAAGGTTCCTTAGCAATGCTGCGGCATCCATCTTTGGTCTACAGGGCTAGAGTATCTGACAGACTTTTCTGTGAAGCAGGAATTTTGAAGGACCGTCCTACCTTGTCTTGGCAAAGTTTGGCAGTTGCCTTCTTTTGGCCGGTCCCTGTCCAATTTGGACAGTGCACTGCAGCAGCTGAGGCAAGGGCAGTTCCTCGCCCAATGCCTAACTTTGCCACAGTGAAAGCAAACTCCATATGGAGTTTCTTCAATGCCTATCGTCTGTTTTTGAAGTAAGTGCTTCCAAGAGCAGATGTGTCTCACTATTATGAAAAGCCTTACATTATTAAAACATCATAAATGACATTCTTTAGATCTCTGAAGTGTTTATGAACACCAACTGTCTATCTAAAATATATCTGTTTGTCCTTGAAAATATACCTAACACAGCCATGTATTTGATCGTTATAGATGGTTTAACTACTAACCTGCATTTCTTATTATCTAAGTAGCTTTTAAGGACTAGAACTTTACATTTTAAAATGAGTTGCATAGGTACAATATCTTAAACAAGAGTAGAAACATATATACAGTAAAATAAAATAACCTTAAATTTGTATCAAATCAATACCGATGTAAAATATTTGAGACTAATAGTTGTTATCTAGTGTAAAAGTAGATTCAATAATCTACCCTTCTTTTCCATCATTCCCATATTGCCTCTCCTTTTTCTTTTCTGGAAGAGATCATTGAATGCAGCCTTCCTTGCTTAGTTTCCTTCCTTATCATGACCAGTAACAATTTGTAACTAAGCCTCTAAACAACCCACCAAATGACCAACCTCTTGTGAGTGTGGGTGTTGTGTTCTTAAAATTGCTTCCTGTTGTCTGGGGCTAACAGCATCTTTTGGGGACCCTGAGAAAACTGAGGTAATGGTCAAGCTCTGGGGAAACGAGCCGTATCATTTGTTGTCCAGTCTCTGTGTGATGGAAAAGTGTGGAGCTTAGCTGAAGTCCTGGCTGGAGTCGTCTGTGAGCCTGGACCATCTCGGATAGCAGCTTTGAAGTTGTTTCAGATACAGAATTTTGAGAAAACCACAACAGAGGCGTTCTGAGAGGCTGGATCACCTGGGCTACTTGTCTTAATTGGTGTCTGGTCTTCTTTTCTTTTCCTGAAAACACAAACTTTTAAAGAGAACATACATATCTATATTAACACACGTATAGAATGTGCCGTTTGCACAGATCAGGTAAAGATGATATTCTGTTCTATGTTTGAGCAGGTAAAAGGCATCTGTCAACTTTATAAGTCCCTTTGGACCGCATAACCAAACCTCTGTCCATGCCACATGAAAGGATGGCATGTAATAGTAAGTCATGGACTCTGTAGCCAACAAGAGTTATATATCATGTCTTATCTAGTCTCAGAGCTGTTACTACGTAGAGGAATCAGCATATATATCTCCTGTCCTGTAGTCTTTCTTTTTTTTTTTTTCCATATCTGTAGCCAAGATTTTCAGGTCTCCTCTGACTAAATATTGTCTTTACTAATTTTGAGGAAATTCATAGCTTTTTGTTTCCTGTGGAAACAAAAGCAAAACCTCTCCCCCAACAGAATGTATTTTCTGACTTTCATTCAGAAGTTAAGACATTTTAAAAATATATAGGTTGGTTTAATTTAGCAGTTCTCATAATCCAGTGTCTCTCAGTAGCTGTTGTTTTTTTGTTCATTAGCATTTAAAAAAAATTAAAGTCAACAAAGCACCATACAGGATCCAGACACCCTGTGTATTTCCCATCTTTGTGTGGCTTATTTTTTATATACTTTACTCCCCCTTTAAAGACTTCACTTTATTATTTTTAAGTTATTTTTTCTATGACGTGTATGCCCATTTTTCTTTTCTACCTTCAGCATAAGCACATTTTTGAGCATACTATCTCTGTCTCGGTCTGGGCCTGACCTATGCATCCACAGTGGTGTACTTATAGTGTTCTCTGATTGGATGAGCCACACCTGAAACTGCTAAGCCGTGGCTACGCCCTCCACCAGGTGGCTCCACTTGGCACATGGCCTGGAAGCTGGCTTTGCCCCCTTTGGGTGGGTGAGAGCGGAGCCTCATGCCTTCAGGCCCTGGCCAGGAGCAGGTCTATCCGCCCCAGCTCTGGGAAGTTCCTGGGTCCACAGTGCAGTAGGCATTTCTACCTAACCTGCTGCAACCATAACCGTTCAAGTAGCAGGGCCATTTAAGAGAGCCGAAGCCCTGTACGCCACAAGCTCCGAGCCTCCTGGGAGCTTTTCCTTTGAGCCTTTTGAGGCCTTATGTGGATTTACATGTCAGATGTTGGGTGCCAATCGTAGCGTGCTTTCTTGAATAGCTAGGCCCCCAAATAACGACATGGAGACTTACTAATTATGAACGTTTGACCTTGGCTTGGCATTTCCCCAATTCTTTTTTTTTTTTTTTTTTTTTTTTTTTTTTTTTTTTTAGAATTTAAAACACCAACTTTATTCAACAGAAACAGTGAAAAGGTCATGAATAAAATCAAAGAGCATAAATACTCTGTACGGTAAACCCTGAAACCCAGTATCATGACCCCCTAATTTTTCTTTTTTTCTTTTTTAAAACTATATTTATTTATTTATTTATTATGTATACAATAGTCTGTTTGCATGTATGTTTGCAGGCCAGAAGAGGGCACCAGACCTCATTACAGATGGTTGTGAGCCACCATGTGGTTGCTGGGAATTCAACTCAGGACCTTTGGAAGAACAGGCAATGCTCTTAACCACTAAGCCATCTCTCCAGCCCTCCCCAATTCTTTTAACTTATATTAACCTGTTTCTACTAATCCACACAGCTCAGTTACCTCTGTTCTGTACCATGTGTCCGACTTCGTCAGAATCTCATGGCGTCTCCCTGGCTTTAATGACTAAAGTGATTTCCTGTTCACGATCAGCTGAACAGAAAGCATGCTGCCACTTCCTACCGGGTCCATCTGGGTGACTCTGAGTTGAAAATGCTTCCCAGGTTATATCTGATGAAGCACAAACCCTAGAAGAATCTCCGTGTAAATCTTCATGTTACTTTTTCCCAGGGACTGGAGAGGTGGCTCAGCACTTAGACCGGAACCTGAAGCAGAGAGCCATCCAAGCACACGCATGATATCCCTGCTGTGCTCAGTCCTCCTTCTGTGGGACACAGAGCTTCTGCTCATGTGTGGGATCTTTATCGTATGGTGACATCTATCACATGGAAATTAAATCTGCACAGTCCAGTATTCTGCACATCTGTGACACTGAGCTATTCCTGGCATGTATATTTTATTACCCATAATTGTCAGCTTTTGGTATCATTGCTTGCGATGACTTCCTTCCTCCCCATAGACAAGTATCTATGTCACTGTCTGCTCACGTCGCTTTGTTCTAGTTAGGGACACCATTGCTGTGATGAAACACTGTGACCAAAGCAACTCGGGAGGAAAGGGTTTATTTCAGCGTACTTCCCACATAACAGTCCATCACGGAGGGACATCAGGACAGGGACTCAAACAGGGACAAACCTGGAGATTCTCGAGGTTTCGTCCATCATCATGACGAACGGGGTAGCTCGCAGGTAGCACACAGGCAGGCATGTTGCTGGAGCTGTCATGTAAGTGTCATGAATCGAATCTGGGCCTCTGTAAGAGCAGCCAATGCTTTTAATTGCTGAACCCTCTCTGCAGTCCCCAATTTAATTTGTGTGTGTGTGTATCTCCCTTTGTGTAGGAACCAGGCAACAGGAAGTCAACTGCCTGCCACACTGAGGGAATCTTGAGAAAAGAGACCTCAAAGTCTTCCCTGACAGTGACACACTTCTTCCAACAAGGCCGTAGCTTCTAATAGTGCCACTCCCTTTGGGGCCATTTTCTTTAAAACTACTACATTACACTCCCTGGTTCCCGAAAACTTATAGCTATATTAATGAAAAAAAAAATACACTCAAGTCTAACATCAAAAGTCCCCATAGTCTATCACAGTCTCAATAATCTTTAGAAGTCCAAAGTCTGATCTGAGATGCATGGAGTCCCTTAACTATAATCTCCCTGTAAAGATCAAATGTACTTCTAAAATATATGGCACAGGATGTGTGTTACCATTCCAAAACACAGAGAAGGGAGCATAATGAGGAGATGCTGGAACAAAGCAAGACCAAAAACCAGCCGGGCAAACTCCAAACTCTGCATCTCCATATCTGATGTCAAAACCGCTCTCCACGTCTCCAAATCCGTTCAGCTTTATTGACTGCAACATACTTTTTTCTCTCCCTGTTAGCAGCTCTCCTCAGCAGGTATCCCATGACTCTGGCATCTCTATCATCTTGGGTTCTCCAAGGCAATCCAGCTAAAACTTCAGAGCTTCACACAACGGCCTTTCTTCTAGGCCTCCATTCTGGAACATCCCTGACATATGTCTGGCCTCAGTGTCTGTCCTTAGGTGTGGAGGCGACTTCTTCTATCCTTAACTCTATCCATTTCTTCTGTCCTTAACTCTAAAGTCAAAATCACGTGACCAAAGCTGCCAAGTTCTGCTGTTTACTGGACCGTGGTCCCCTTGTTTAATTAGGTCTTTACTAGCTGTCCATTTTCCTTTGTTGTCTAAGCTTCATTGTCCTTGAACTTGATCTTTAGACCAGGTTGACCTTGAACTCGGTGTCAGGACAAGGACAAAGCTTGGCTCTAGTTGGAGGGCCCCGCATGAACAGTTTGTTGGTCTTAGTGAGTTGACGGTAATCTGAAAGATTTCAGATGCCTGTGCCTTTAAGTCAGCCCTCCATAGGCTGCTTACCCTGGAAAGTCAGGGAGTGGTGGCATAGGAAACACTACAGAGGGCTCTGCCAGCTCTCAGGCTTGAATATTTACTGTCCTTTGAGGTATAGTTAGAGAGAGAGAGAGAGAGAGAGAGAGAGAGAGAGAGAGAGAGAGAGAGAGAGAGAGAGACAGAGAGAGAGAGAGAGACAGAGAGAGAGAGAGACAGAGAGAGAGAGAGACAGAGAGACAGACAGAGAGACAGATACAGAGAGACAGAGAGCCACAGACAACCTTCCCCCTTCTCTCTCTCATTTTTGAGACAAGAATCTGTCACTGGCCTGAAGCACATTAAGGAGCCCAGGCTGGCCGGCTGTCAAGCCCCGTGCATGACCTGTCTCAACCCACTCAGTGTGCTGGAGTTACCAGCCCAGGTCACATTGTGGGCCTCCTGGGATGGGTTCATGGCCTCATGCTTTACTGACTGAGTTGTCTTCCCAACCTCTCTCTGCAGCAGAGGGACTCATAGCTATATGCGGAAGTCACTAAGCACATCTAAAGGTGTCCGCTTATTCCTTGGCTTTGGTTACAGATATTTTCCTCATCACCTTAGTTTTGGATTTTAAAGCATCTCGTTGGCTTATGAGTTTTCTTTAAACTGGTGTTGCTATGGCAATTGGCTGTTTCCAGGTATGACTTTTACTGACTGTGGTTTATTTAATTGATCAGTAGATAGACTCCATGAGTAAAAGTACTTAGTAAATATTATGGGATGTTAGCAGAAAGACCGAAGCGTGCTATGACTTCACCCCTTCAGTTTAAGAACAGGCAGAGCTGGAAGGACTGTGGCTAGGAAGGCCAGGACTGAGGAGACTCACTGAGGGCTTAGACACTGACCCAACTGGGTGTGCACATTAATGGAAAATTTTTAAATTGTGTCATCAACTTTAAATATTACATTTTCCCTCTCTTGCCTCCTCGAGGAAGGAGAGGAAAAGTCTTCCCTTTCCCGCCTTTGTAGTCTAATAAGGACTGAAAATGAACTCACTGTATGGAAGGCATCTCACTGGTTGAATTCCATATTTGTCTTGGGAGGAAATCCAGACGTCTGTGCATGACGACTGGGCTGTGCTTCTGTGTGTTCTAGGGAGGGTTCTCGTAATACTTCCCTTGAGAGACAGTCACCCTAACTGTTTGGTTTTTGTGCTTTCTCCGAGCCCAGTGTCCCTGTGCACAGTGTATCAGAGCTCTTGAATCTGTTTGCCCTGCACAGGATTAGCTGTAGACATCCTCAGAGCCTGTGGAATAAACTTTGGCAGTGAATGTGGGTGAAGAAATGAGTAGCAGAAGAAGGAAAACCGGAGAGCGGATGAGAAAGCTGGGGGGCTCGTGGCTTTGGGATGCTGGGTCTCTAGCAGGGCGTGGCGGTGCCCACCTGTGAGCCCAGCACAAGGGAGGCTGCAGTGGCACTGTCTCCAGTGAGAGGAGAAAAGACTTGGTTCTAAGGAAAGATTTTAGTGCCTTCATTGTGCAGGGACAGACAGCAGCTGGCTCCGTGAGCTGTAGGGGCCTTGGACTGCAAAGGGAACTTCATTTTTTTTTATAAAGACCCTCAGGACCTTGGCTATGCTGACAGAATCATTATGTATGATTTTCCTAGTTTTACTTTGTGAGTTTATTTCTTTTTCTTTTTCCTTTTTTTTCTTTTGGTTTTTTGAGACAGGGTTTTGCTGTAACTTTTGGAGCCTGTCCTGGAACTCACTCTGTAGACCAGGCTGGCCTCGAACTCACAGAGATCCACCTGCCTCTGCCTCCCGAGTGCTGGGATTAAAGGTGCTTGCCACCACTGCCTGGCTGTGGGTTTATTTTCTTTAAACACCGGTGGGGGTTGTTCTCTCTGCTGATTCCTAGGGAGCAGAGCAGGTCCTGGAGGTGGGCTGCAAGGGACCTGAGCTCGCTGCTCACAGTGGCTTCTTTTTGACTTGTTCTTCTCTAAATGTCATCAACTTTTCAAGCCTCAAACCTCTTTATCTTTAAACCAGGAATAAGCACCTGCCCAGATATCCCATGTTTGGGAGGAACAGGAATGCATGATGCAAGAGAGGCCTTGGCTGTTGAGTCAGGCTGGTGTTGGCTATAAGACTTGAGTAAGATACGTGTTTTCATGGTGCCGGTGTCTTCTGCAAAATGAAGTGGCAAGCTAGGATGAGCAGAGCGTGTTACCCGGGACACATTAATGTTCATGAATTATTATGAATTATGTTGTCATTGCCAGTAATGTTAATATTAGTGCCAGTAGTGTTAATATTTTGTAAATGTGAGAACATGGAATAGAATATAATCAGATTTCAGAGTTTTGATGTTTAATGGCACAACTGATACCAAGAAAATCATAATAGAAACATAGACATGGTGGCACAAACCTGTAATCCTAGCGCTTGGGTGGCTGAGGTGGGAGGACCAAGAGTTCGAAGCTAATGAGGCTGTGTAGCAAGACCCGGGGTTAGTAGGCAGGGAGAGGAAGTCATGGAGGAAGTAATTGAAAGAGGCAGGACTTTCAGGTCAGCAGCAGTGGGCCTGCATTTTTGTGTCCGTGCTGGGACTCCGACTTACTTGGGGCCTCTTGTCTACCAGAGGTGTTCTACCAGAAACTCCTGTAGTCCAAGCTAACCTCAAACTCACTGTGTAGCTGAGGTCTTGAACCTTTGATCTTCCTGTCTCTACTTCCCAAGTGCTAGGGTTATGGGTGTACACCATGAAGTCTGGCCACAAATAATAATTTCGAGGGAAAAAAATGCTGTTTTATTGTAAAAGTTTGATGCAAAAGTCCATGTAGTTTGTCATCTAAACTGATTGTTTCTTTCTGATGTGCCTTTCTGTAGCATGATTAATAAAAACCCAGAGACAGAAAGGGGGTTCACCCTGAAGATCAGAAAAGCAAAGCAGCCAGTCACTGGCTCTTACCTCTACCTCAGTCCAAAATGGCGATCCTGCCTCCAGAAATCTCAGAATGAGACTGTGTCTGAGAACTGTCTACTCCAGTCTTATATTCCTTTCTAGGGCTGGGATTAAGGGCATGCACCAATACTGTCTGGTTTCTATGGCAAACTAATGTGGCTGCTGGGATTAAAGGTGTGTGTTACCACTGCCTGGTCTGTAAGGCTGATCAATGTGGCTGTCTTACACTGATCTTCAGGCAATCTTTCTTTATTAAAATACAAATGAAATATCACTGTTCTATGAGACAGTGATATAAGACACCTGTAAGGAAAAGATCAATATGTCAACACACAGAGAGTGTTCGACATAGTTATATGGTAAATATAAGCGTATTGAGCCGTCAGAAATGATGTATGTACTCTATCACGTCAGTAAGATCTGCCAGTCAGCTAGAGTTGCACCTGTACCATGTGGCAGGGACCAGACAGAACGAGCTGTCCTTTTTATGTGCTCAAAACACAGTCCCTGCTATAGGCACCTGCTGTGTGCTGTGCTGTCCTAGAAGCTGCAACCCGTTTGATAAGCTGTGAACTCTCAGTCTGTGTCCTTTTCCTGAACGTATCTCCTATCTTTAGAGATTCAGAGGAGTATGGCTGAGCTATCATTTCTGAAATGCTTTCATTGTGGAGGAGTGTATTTCCTTTATTACACGTTAATTATTCCTCACCCTTTAATTCACTGTGAAGCCAAGGAAGCACTTTAATGAGGTCTCAGAGTTCTGCTGATGCTGCCGTGGCTCAGACCCCCCCTCCCCGCCCCCCGGCCTACTGTACTGTCCTCACTGTTTCCTAACTACCAAGTAAGCCTCCCTTCCCTTCTTTCTGGCTCTGTCCTCCAAGCAACCCTGCTAACCACCAGGTCCGCTTGTTCCTGCTGTGAACTGGAGCCTTCCTCTCAGGGCTGACGTCCTAGTGTGGGCTTCCTTGTCGGTTCCCACACTGTACCGGGCCCCCTGACTTCACATTTACAGGCTCTCTCTGGCCACCATCTGTTCTCTTTCCAGTCTGCCAGGCTTAGTTTGTACCAGACTGACTCTGTATCGGTGGTCTGCGTCGTACTGACTGTATTCTGTCCACACCGTATGGCACACGGGATGCAGTCTTGGTGTTTGTGAAATAAGTGTGGGAATGAAGGTACTCCATGTGGTCACAGCATAAATTAATGACACTTGAGTTTTTATAAACCTAATAATTATGCTGTAGCAGAAGTTGAACTGAAATAGATTACCAATACTTTCCCTTCCTTAACTAGTAAGCTGAAATCCAGAAACCAAGTTACTACTGGCTAGTAGCCACACGAGGATTAGCCTGCCTGCCCCTTGCTGTGGCTGACCAAAAATTTTACTGTGATAAAAGTTACATCATTTATTTTAGCCTCTGGGATTTTTCGGTTGTTTTCATTTTGAGACAGGATCTTGCTATGTAGCATCACCTTGATGTCACAGTCTCCCTACCTCAACCTCGAGAGTCCTGGGATTATAGGCATGTGCCACCACACTATTGTATTGCTGTCATTGTGACAAAATACATAATTAAGACAATCTAAGGAAGGGCGGGTTATTTTGGCCCACAGTTTGAGGGTGCAGTCTACCGTGGTGGGGAAGGCATGGAGCAGGTGCCCGAGGCAGCTGGCCACATCCCACCTGTAGTCAGGAAGCAGAGAGGGATTAGTGCTGGTCCTCAGTCCAGGGCTCCAGCCTGTGGATGGTCTGCCCCATCCAGCTGTCTCCCCCTTCAGCCTCACCCAGAAACCCTCTCGTAGACCTTTGTCTCCAGGGCGGGTCCAAATCTCTCGAGTTGGCGTCAGTATGAACCATCACACCCGTCTAGGATTCTTCCCAAACTTTTACAGGGAAAAGAACTAAATACACAGAAGATGGGGAGCTGGTGTATTTGCATGTACCTGTTACCAGCTTAAACAGTGTGATGCCGTGGTGGGTCTTGGTTCATCTAGTCTGCGCTGGCTTCTGTTTTCTCTTTTCTCCCTTCTGGCTTTTAGGATAGGGCCTTACTGTCACCTAGGGTGGTCTGGAACAACCTGCCTTTCTTCCACTGCTGGGGTTTGGATATGAATTGTCCCCTTTAAAAAGCCCCGTGTGTTGAAAGCTTGTTCACCTGCTACTGGATCCAGCTCTCACCAAGAGGTGATCGCATCGTGAAGATGTTGGTCTGATCCATAGATCAATCCTGTCCCATAATGGAATCATCATTTGATGGCATTGTTGTGAGGACATGGAACTTTGGGAGGTGTGGGACAGTTTCCTGATAGTGACTTGTCCTGGACCCATCTCTGTCTTGCTACTTCCTGGCATCCAAGTACCAGAACTCTGCCTCTCTGCAGGCCCACAATGCGTGTCTCAGCAGCGGAAGGTTCCCTAGCGTATTTACCTCTGAGAGAGAGCGAGAGCGTGAGAGAGAGAGAGAGAGAGAGAGAGAGAGATGCTCTGTTCGCCCTACTGTGCAATACAATACAACGGCCTTTTCCAAGCATCTTTGGGGGCCTTCTTCATTTCAGAAAGCAGTTGTCCCTCCTTGACCTCAGCCAGGCTGGAAGTATGTGGGGAGCTACATGCAATATTCTGTTGTTGTTTGTACTTTTTAAACCGTGTGCTGCGAAGCTGTTGTGTGTCCTCGATGCATCCCAAGGCCGGTGTGTGAGACCCGCGCATCCCGCGGTGTGTGCTGTGCTTATTTAAAGCACCAGCAGTTACGATTACAGGATGACGTTAACAACAGAAAGGGCACTCAAGGGGTGAGGTAGGCTTACTTATTTTAGTGAAATTGACTTAAAATCACCAGTGAGTTTTCTCTGTGCAAAGAGAGCACCTGAAGAAGGCCGTATTGTGCTCCCTGCCTGAGTGATGTTAACAAATGGGTGGAGGAGCGTGATCACACCGGCTTTAAATGTCAGGAGCTGTCTTGATTGGAGTGTTACACAGCGTGCATCCAGCGTCGCATGGCACCCTTTATTTTTATTTTATTTTATTTTTGGTTTTTCACGACAGGGTTTCTCTGTAGCTTTGGAGCCTGTCCTGGAACTAGCTCTCGTAGACCAGGCTGGACTTGAACTCACAGAGATCCATCTGCCTCTGCCTCCCAAGTGCTGGGATTAAAGGCATGCGCCACCACCGCCCGTAAATGAGTAAATTTTAAAAAGGTAAAATAACTGTAGAATTTGCATGTAATTGAATAATTTTTTGTAATTAATTTTTTTAAAAGCAAGCTCTACCCCCGCCCCTCTGGAGTAATTTCCCAGCTGTGTGTAGCTTTAGATTTTGCTTCTTGGAAGGAGACAGAAGGTTCATCCTGTTTATTTAACTAAAAATTGTCCCCTCCTTTTTTTTAAAACCGAACCTAGTGCTGGTAAGAATTTCTGACTCAGTAATTTTGGAAAGAACTACCTCGTTCCAGAAATAGATGCATTCACACACTGGGTCTTCTGTACTAGTAATTTCCATCGTGTCCGGAAACTGGGTGGATGCAGGACTCATACGGAAGAGGGACTTGTCGGGATCAGGCTGTGGTAAGGACCCCCTGCCCCATGCTAGCCTAGAGGGTTCTGGCCAGTGGAAGACACTTTGTGATCACTGTCCTGTGACTACGTGTGTTCCTCCAGTAGCCCCAGCATTTCCACCTGGCATTTGTATCTGGCACTGTGGCTTACGTGAATCTGCCCCTCTTCTGAAGCCCTGCGTTTATCTTAGAGTTTCATGTAAGGCCGTTGGTTTTTGCATCCGATGTTTATATGGTTAGTCTCGTACACCTCAGTGATACTGTACACTCAGTGACATCATGTGCTTATTGCATACCCCTTTACTTCTGGTGCCTAGTGCACCGGCAGTCTTTATGCGTGATCATTGTGTCACTCGTACCTGCTTTGTTTTACTACCGTTGCCCTGGAAACCCACATGGCATGCAAACTCTAATAGGCTTGTTTGTTATCTAGCTGTGTGGTCCAGGCTGGCTTCAAACACGTAGTCTTCCTGGACTGACTTTGAAGGGGTCACCATCTCTCTCTTCACTAGTGGGTTTTTAAATAAATCATTTTGCTGTCTATAATTAGAACAGATACCGTCAGTTTGTGTGTAACTTAGAAAGGGGTTTTAGAAAACCATCGTCTTTCGTTTGGATCCTTGTGTCAGCGGTAGCAGAAATATCTTGGCAGAGGAACCGGAATCAGCCTGAGGCTAAGACAGAGGCTGGGTGGTGAGCCACACTTTTCTCCTAGTAAAGGCCCCAGAGGGCAGACTTTTGTGGGAAGGTGCAGGCTGAGAGCAGGGAGGTGAGAGGATTCCCAGCCACATGCCTCGTACAGCTGTGAAAATGGAAGTAACGGTGAAGAAGGGTATGTATCTAGCTGGTCAGCCATGTTCTGCAGTTGCTCATGCCATCTAATCTTGGGTCATGCTGCTGCTGCTGCTGCTGCTGCTGTTTCTTCTTCTTCTTCTTCTTCTTCTTCTTCTTCTTCTTCTTCTTCTTCTTCTTCTTCTTCTTCTTCTTCTTCCTCTTCCTCTTCCTCTTCCTCTTCCTCCTCCTCCCCCCCTTCCCCTTCCCCTTCCCCTTCCCCTTCTCCTTCTCCTTCTCCTTCTCCTTCTCCTTCTCCTTCTTCTTCCTCTTCCCCTTCTTCTTCTTCTTCTTCCCCTTCTTCCCCTTCCCCTTCTTCCCCTTCCCCTCCTCCTCCTCCTCCTCCTCCCTCTTTTTTTTTATGTTGCCCTGAGTAACCTGGAACCTGCTATGTAGACTGGGCTGACCTTGAATTTACAGCTTCCCAAGTGCTGAGACTAAAGGCGAGTACCACCATACTGGGCTCCTCTGTTTTAAAGAATGTTGTTACATTCTATTTTTTAAAAAATTTTTAGATTTGTTCACTTTATTTTTGTGTATAAATGTTTTTCCTGTGTATATGCATGCACACTACTTGTGTGCCTGGTGCCCATGGTGATCCTAGGTGGGTATCTGCTGATGTAACTCTGCCGTCTCTTCGCCCTGAGTGTGAAAGGCACTGACCTCACACACAGCAGAGATTAAAAGGCGCTGCCCACCACACATGAAGTTCTGAGCCTGACAAGGCAGCTTACAGTCAGCATCACTATTTTATCGTAAGACCAGTGCTGGGAGGGTTCCTTTTAACTTCTCAAGTAGCGAGTTTAAATGTGCGCACATTTCAGAAGTTGGTATTATTTACACATTGGCTCTGTGAGTAACATCGCAGTTCTTCCCTTAGCAAAATGAATGAAAGTAGAACGCACTGATTGTGTAGTGGAAGAGAATCAGAGCCAGTGCGGGCTCGGCTGTCATTTGAGAAGGTACTTGCTACCGTGAAGGCTTTCATTTTTATGGAAAATATGAGAAAAACAAGTGAGTTAGCGTTTGAGTAGAAGAGAATTAGGTTAGCTGTAAGAAGAACTTTCTGAACACAGGCTGCCAAACAGATAAGAGGAGCCGTTTTCTCAGTGCTGGGAGACAGCACCTCACAGAATGTTCCTTTTGGGCCCCAAGACTGTCGGGCTCTCGGGAGTCCACCTAAAGGTAGCTCAGTCCTGAACCTCTCCCTAGGTCCTGGCAGGGCATCTGCCGGGGTTCTGTCTCCCCTTCAGTGGAGGGTGAGAAATCTTCCTGCCCAGACAGTGAAGCATCCGGAAACCTGAGCACACGTAGTGTCTATTTAAAGCTCTGGGGTGGTTCCAGGGATTATGACACGAGAGCCCATTAGAAAGATGGGTCTTGAGCATGGAGCACAGCCTGCAGCCCCGGAGGACGGCAATGACACACACACAGTTTCCCCAAATAATCCAGGCTGTGTTTCAGTGTTGTTCAGAGCTCAGTGGTAAATTGTCCACTTGGTCATTAGCACTTACTTTTTTTAAGTCTTAAAGATTTTTGTATCCTGATGTCAGTGGCACAGGTCCCTCCTTGATCTCGTCAGGGTGGCTGAAGTTGAGTGGTCTGTGTGCTTAGCACAGTGTCAGTTACAGGTCACGTGTGTCTGTGTTTAGCTGGGAGCAGTTTCTTTCATCACTTGTGATGGCCAAAAACGTCTTTTGGCAGAGACTTGAAGTTAGTAGAAGTCACTCGTGACTATTTAGGTCCTAAACTGTACACTTGAATTTGAGTCCTCATTTCTTGCTCACATAAAGGACCACTTGTAGTTCAGGGTTGTTCACTTTGATCTCCTTTCATTCCACTTGAAAAGGACAAAGGCACACACAAAAATTCATGCGCTCTTTCTTAGTGTGAATAACTATGTGCTTGTATGTGAGTATGTGTATGTGTGTGCATGAGAGAGTGTGTTCATGTGTATGTGTCTGAGCAGTTCACTTATAGGGGAGTGAGCAGTGTCCCCAGATGCCCAAGCTTTCCAGATAGCCCTGTTGAGTAGCTTGCCCAGCTGGCTCCTCCCCTAACCATGATGTCACACCTCAGCTGGCTCCTCCCCTAACCATGACATCACACCTCACCTGGCTCCTCCCCTAACCATGACATCACACCTCAGATGGCTCCTCCCCTAACTAGGATGTCACACCGTAGCCAGCTCCTCCCCTAACCATGATGTCACACCACCACCCCTCCTTCCCTGCCTTGTCCATTCATTGGTTCTTCTCTCTCCCACCAGGCCCTCACCTTTTGGCTCAGTACCTGCATCTGGTCTGTCCTGCAGGCTTCCTTGGAATGCAGAGGGCACAAAGGGAGCAGGCTCCCCCTCAGATCTAGAGCTTTTCTGTTTCTCTTCTCTCCCTGTTAGAATTCCCCTTGCCTTATACTGCTGGAAGGTAGCTGAGCTCAGGTTCCTGCTGCCCTGGTTTGTGACTTTAGTGTGAACCTTTGAGTCATCAGTAGGGAGGGCACTTGAAAAGACTGGTAATTTGAGCCCCTAAATAGGCAGTTTTGAGGCTCCCTGCAAAAAACAGCTTCCCTAAAAGGAAGTCTGGAATGTGACTGAAAAGCTAACTTCAGGTTTTCCTCATTAGTCACCCTTTGTCTTTGGTTTTGCTCCATAACGCAGTTCTTGTCACAACCCTTTGGTTCCTAGGACAAAGTCCAGGTCCACTGTGGTATAGGTTGATTCCTTCTGTCAGCCCCACTGCTGACACCTGGAGGAGCACTCTCCTTCACTGCAAAGAGCGTCTTGTAGCCTGTTAAATTCCCTGTGCTCTGATTGGCTAGTGATGTTGAACGTGTATATTATGCTCTTTTTATTTATTGCCTTTATTAAAGTCTTTGTTTACAGATTTAGTGTTAGAAAGCTGTATATGACCTCTACGTACATAATGTATTTTGGGTTTTTAATGTATACTTAGTGTTGAACTTGAACTGACTGAATTTCTGGCTTTCTCATCTACACCTGGGGAAGAGGCTGTGTCTGGCTGCTCCTTCATCAGGGTTCCAGCATCGGGGTGGAGGGGAGGCTGCTGCAGCTTCAGGCATGAGGTACCACAGTCAGGATGGATTAGGAGACCTCACACTGCCAGGCGTCCAGTAGCATTAAAGATGCTGAGGTGACATTCAGGGTCAGGTAGAGCCGCTGCTTTCTGCCTTTGAAGTTTGCTGGTAATGGAGACACTTTTGTGTATAGATGTGTGTGTGTGTGTGTGTGTGTGTGTGTCCCGCCTGCTAAGCTAAGGAATGCTGGGCTTCACTGTTGCTGGTATTTCCCTGATGAATTGGGGTCACTTGTTTAGGTGAACAGGAAGTTGAAGGGCCCTAGTGTATGTTTCTCAGTCTGGGAAGTCTTGGCTTACAGATGGTATCCTGTCTTCTTTTCTGGTTAGAGAGAGGTCTTTCATAAAGGACAAAGATGAATGTCAAGTCTGCTAAAGAGACGGGTTTACGGTGCTGATCTGGATCCTTCTTTGAAAAGTTTGAGCACTTTTAGTTTTTTTGTACATTAAACAATTTAAAGACTGCCTGTGTCTGATTAGAACAAAAGGGTTCTTCCTTGCTGATCTCACCGCGGACTGGGGTTGGACTTCACGGCACAAGGAAAACCTTCCTTCTGAAGGCAAACATAGCACCAGGTGGTGGTGTAGCTTTGAACCCAGATGAAATGGTTATAAATGGGACATAGGCGTGGACTTCACTAAACTAAACAGATTGTTCCTGTAGAGATTAGAATGCGTCCTCAGTGCTGCAGGCATGGATCGCAGAGGTGATGGGCAGCCCCTTCTCTGACCCGGCTTTCAGCCGATCCGTGTGGACTCTCAGGTGTGTCTAACGAGAATGGGAAAATATGATAATGACAGTTATAAAGTGGGTAAGAATAAGTTTTTACTGACATCTGTTTTGGGTTTTGGAGTCAAGTTCATTCCATCATCATCTGGGGAGGAAAGAAGCCTCATCTGCTGTTCTTTCTAAAGATCCGGGTTCATAGATCTGTGTCTGAGGACCTCATGTGTTCTCTCTGTATTTTAAAGCGGTCACTCTCTGGGTCGTGGGAATTGTTTATTTTCCTTCCCATGTTTATGTGTTACACAGAAATGTGTAACGTTTTACTCAGCCATCTTTTCTCCTGTGACCCACAGACCTGCTCCTAAGGGACAGTTTGGCCAGCCTTGGCACTAGTGTTGCCGTCGGTGTCTGGGGGCCGCAGGAGACAGGGATTGCTTCTTCAGCCATGTTCCCTCCTCACCCTGAAGTCACTGAATGTTTACACGGGGTGGCTGTCCTCTTTGGACACCAACCTGGTTTCCTGGCAACAGCACCTCCTAATTCAGATTTCGCTCTTGCTGACCCGCGGTAATGGAATGCTTTGTGACCACATGCAGGTCCTGCTCCTCCCTGGGCACCTCGTCCTGTGTAAGTCGGTGCACGGTTTTTCTGCTCTGTATACCACTCTTCTGTAAGCTCGGTTATGATATAGTAGCTTCCAGAATTTGATTGGCCTCTAGATCTTGCGTGTTGGCCAGAAGAGCAGGGAGTTCGTTCTGCACCTCCCCGCCGAGACCAGTCTGCTTGCTCCAAGGTGTCTACTCCACCTCCTTTTCTGATTACACAAGCTTTACTTACAAGTCGTGGAACTCCATGATCAGGGTCACTTTCGGTTTTTAAGAGAAGCTTGATTCTTCCTTAGCTCTGTGAAAGGATTTGATAGTCCTGGAGTAGTGCAGTTTGCTCTTGCCTGTTTTTTGCTGGGGTGTTGTCTTCTCAGCTGGAGATTTCCCTGTGCATGGTCATTGTTGCCACAGGAAAGACACACAGAAAGTATCCTGACATTTTTAGGAATTGTGCTTGGGTGGAGCTTTTGAGGTCCCTTGCCCCCAGACAGTGTTCATTGAGATAGTAGCTGGCCCTTGCTTCCTTAAGCTATGAAGGCCTGTGAGCCTGGGTTTCATGTACGCTCTCCAGGGCACTGCCTGTACCCTTGAGGGTGCACACATGCTGACATAGGAAAGCTGGCAGGTTTTGCCCCAAGCTTTCTTAACTGTAATCTACGTTTCTTAAATTTACTGGAAAATTTGATTCTTTGGTCTGCCCCGCCACCACCCCAACACACTCTCCAGTCCTGACAGCAGACGTGATTTGGGAGATGCTGGCTGTGTGACACGGTTCTTTCTCTTCCCTGCTTTGTCTTTCCCACATCCGATCTCGAAGCAGAACTTGAGCCCTGGGTTTCTGAGGTTTTAAAAAAATGCTTTTGCTTAGGGTTCAGTTAAAGCGAAGTCCTTACAGACCTTGCGGCTGTGACAGTTCTTGGGACACTTTCTATTATTGTTGATTTTTGAGGAAATACTGTTATATTGTGCAGCAGCTTATTTTTGAATAAACTACGTGCCGTGCTCACAGAGGCATCTTGGGGTGAGACATTCCTATTTCCATGGGTTTGCTGGGCGTCAGCCTCACATGGCCTTAGCTAAGCCGGTGAAGTCAGCAGAGCACAGGTTGCAATCTCCTCTTGGGAACAGTGACTGGGGTCAGACCTTACGATCCGGGCGGATCAGAGCTGTGTTTCTGACCCCTCGTGTCAGAGAACCTTGCTTTCTTCCGTCTCTTTCATCCCTTCTGCTGCTCTTATTTATGAAGTGGCCCCCATTATTCATGACTGTCTGCTCTGTGTCAGATATGATACCGTGGTGAATCGGGGAGACAGCGCCCAGAGAAGTTCTAGTTTAGAGCAGTGGGCGAGAGATTGGCAGTGACACACACCAGCGCCTGGGCTGTATAGGTTAGAGACACGGTGGAGCCGCAGAGTCAGCAGGTTCCCCACTTCTGAGTGGTTTAAGGGAGGTCATGTGAGGGACTGCAGGCTTGAGGGAGCAAGTTGGAATTGAGTCCCGACTCCACACCCCGTTGCTGTGTGAGCTTCTCAAGCCCTAGTTCCTTGTCCTAGGGATGCAGGGAGGGCTGCTGTCCGAAGTCCTGAGACACCTTCCCTGGTGTTTGTAGGCTTGTTTGGCCTGGTGTGGGCAGAAGAAGCCTCGAAAGTTTTAAGCAAGGGCTGGGGGCCGCATCTCTTTGCGGAGCTAACCCATCTGCAGAGCAGCTCTGTGAGGAGTGTGAGGCTCACATAGCACTATACGCTATGCGGTACACAGTCTGCTGAAGTCCACAAGACAAGGGGAATGAGAGCTCACCGTGTTTAAATCTCACACTTCCTATCTGTGTCTGATGAACAGGAGTTCTTTGTTTCTTCCTATCCTTGGCTTTTAGCTCTGCCCAGGTCTGGGGCAGAAGCCTGTGTCTTCATGTCTTCCAGTGGTGGGTGGTGCAAGGTTTGTGGGGAGTGCTGGTTGGCTCAGTGGAACTTGGGGGGTGTTCACTTGGCAAGCCATCTCTTGTGCAGAATGATCTGTTAGGACCCTCTTCCAGGTACCAAAACGCCTTTATATATGAGCTGCTCTTGTCTTTCTGGCTCATCAGAGCCTGTGGTAAGCAAATACTGCAGAAGTGCTGTGACAGTGGCCTGCAGCATTGTCTTGGGCAATTTTACCGAATTCCTTGCCTTCCTAGGGGTTGGAATGGCCTTCATGTCAGTGGTTTGTCACTGTTTGTCACAGTGGGCACTCGGGTTTCTCTGAGCAGACATACATCACTCACAGCAAATTCACTTATTTTTATATTTGCTGCCTGGTTTTCAAAGGCATTTGAGCTTCATTTTAAAATGAAATGTACCTTATAGTCTGGAGAAAATGCTACATAGTGCCGTACCAGAAAGGGAATTTGGAATGAAAAGAGCATTCGTGACCCTGTCCTGAAAACATACGCCTGCGTAGAAGGCTGGTGCCCGCACACGTGTTTGGTAGGACACCGCTGAAAACACGTCCTATCTTAAGAGATGTGGAACTGTTGGCAAAATCTTACAGAGTTTGACAAGTGGTCAATAAATCAGCAGAGTGGACCCAGCAATGCGGCCTTTAGTGAGCCAGCACACCCGTTACCGTGTACACTGCTGCCTGGGCGTCTTTCTGTAATTAGCTCTGGTTTTTCCAGGACAGAATTAGTTTCTCTGGCTTTGGGACCCGTGCATCTTTGGGGTGAATAGTGCTGGTGTCACAGGGTGGTGTTACATACCTCCTGGCTTGCATCTGTTTGTTATTAGTTTTGTATTATTATTAAGAAATATGGGTTGTTAGTTAATTATTCTTAGTAGAAATTAAACATTTTTAGAGTTTGATAAAAAGAAATCGGAAGTTTGTTTTTTAAAAAAACACTGAAGAACTTGCTTTTACTATGTCATTTCAGTTCCAGTTACTATGGCAATGACAGCAGGGGCAGCAACCACCTTTCCTATGAGCAACCATACCAGGGAGAGAGTGACTGTGGCCAAGCTCACTCTGGAGAATTTTTACAGCAACCTGATTTTGCAGCATGAAGAGAGAGAAACCAGGTACAGTGAAGGCTGAGTGTGTGCTTAGTTTTCTGTGGCTGGATGAGAGCCCTGGCCTCTGCTATATGTTCTGCACTGACAGCACACCTGGTTGCTGGGTTCGTTTTCTGGGTTCCCCAAGTCTTGTGCACATACACTGGTGTCCCATGTCACTTCTTTAACACAGATCTTTGCAGCCGTGGCGTTGTGGTATGCCTTTGTGCGTTTCTCTAGAGAGATGGCTTTAGAAACCAGAGTAATGTATGACATCAGTGGTGCTGCGGGGCATTAGTGGGCACAGAGAAATAAGGACGGCATGTCATTCTGTCTCAGTGAAACCTGGAGTGTCGTAAGACAGCTAGTGTACGCGAGATGCTCTGTGGGAGTGGGGAGTGACGGTAGGTGACCAAGGGAACACTTCCCAAATGACAGTGACATTTGACCAGGAAGAACATCGTTCACACATGATGAGAGGAAGTGGAGGAGGTGGAGCAGCACACACCAGGTCTCAGCATCCTGGGCTGGGCTGTACCGCAGGGCAGTGTCCTGGAAGGAGCCCGTCTGCTCCTGCTTATTCTGCAGGGGGAAAACAAAAAACTGGAACTCAACCCCGAGCAGTGCTGACAGCCCTTTCATGATAGCAGACACAGAGGCCATCATGAGATCTCACTCTGAGGCTGGGCCTGGGGAACAGAACACAAGTGGGATCCAGCAGCAGGCACGCCTGAGATACGTACTGAGAAGTAGTCCCTGGTTTCGTCGGCACTGGCTGCTGAGTCTCCAGCAGAGTTTAGATGCAGTTGTAATGAGTTTTCCATCAGGAGGGAGGGAGGGAATGGTGTCAGCACTGATTTAAAAAGGAGCTTATCTTCCGGTGTGTTCTTAGGAGTAGCAGATAATAAAGACTGTGGTAGTTGGTCCTCAGTCCTTGACCCCATTTGGGTAAAAATTTTTGACCCAACTTGGTCTTCTGTTGTATAATCCAAAGTAAAAGCTTTGGTCAGTATGAAAATGCTGAATCTAAGTATCTCAGAAAAGAATCCCGATCGTAGTGAATAGTTCGATCTTGGTCCAATGTGAAAGATTTTCTTAGCACACGCCCAGTGGTTGGCTTGGATAAATAACTGTAGTTCTCAAATGGAAATAATATTTTAGAAAGTCTAATTATTTTTTCTTTGGAAAAGGCAGAAGAAATTAGAAGTGGCGATGGAAGAAGAAGGATTGGCAGATGAGGAGGTAACGTAACCAATCGTCTGTACTAATGCTGTCGGCTGACTGTGTGATAGGATTGGCAGATGAGGAGGTAACGTAACCAATCGTCTGTGCTAATGGTGTCGGCTGACTGTGTGATAGGATTGGCGGATGAGGAGGTAACGTAACCGTCTGTGCTAATGGTGTCGGCTGACTGTGTGATAGGATTGGCAGATGAGGAGGTAACGTAACCGTCTGTACTAATGCTGTCGGCTGACTGTGTGATAGGATTGGCAGATGAGGAGGTAACGTAACCGTCTGTGCTAATGGTGTTGGCTGACTGTGTGACTTGGCTAAGTAGGTTTCTCCATCTGAATATGACTTCTTGCTGTGTTGCCTTTGTGGGTACCTTAGGAGGAGATGGCCTTTGTCCCCAAGAACATCACATTTGCTGAATACCATCCACAGCATTCTGTGTGGGGGGGACAAGGTTAGGTGCTGGACACCATCCATCGACTGTGTTCTGTGTGTGGGAGACGGGGGCAGGCTCTGGACACTGTGCATTCACCCTGCTCTGGGGCAGGCTCTGGACCTGTCTGTTGATTCTGTCTTCTTACATTTTTTTTTCTGAATATTTCTTTAAGGTTTACTTCCTAATTTAGGCTCTCTTGCATCTCACTGAGTCTTGACATGGTCTCTTCCTCCTGTCCCCAGTTGTTCTGCACTCTGCAAACAAATCTGGCTGACTGTCCTTCCTGCCTGTGATGGCTTCAGCGAGATATCATGCCCCCTACACCGCCCCCCTACACACTCCCTGCCCCCCTACACCGCCCCCCCTACACACTCCCCGCCCCCCACCCCTGCATTCTCCTCACCCCCCAGCCTCTGTGTTTGTGTGCTCGGTTCCTGATGCTGTTTGGGAGGCTCAGGAGATTGGCCTTGCTGGAGGAGTGTGTCACTGGAGGCTAACTTTGAGAGTTCCAAGAATTACCATTTCAGGTTTGCGCTCTCTGTTTCCTGCTTGTGGCTCACGATTCCTTCGGCTTCCTGCTTCTGCTGCGATGCCTTTGGACTTTAATCTCTGGGACTGTGAGCACAAGCAGTATCTCTCAGGAGTTACCTTGGTTGTGGTGTTTCATCCCAATAGAAGGGTAGTTAATACCATGCAGTGCAGGCTTCTTTACTAGTGGGCTGTTTCTCTCTGGCCTTAGCTCTTGGCATCCCATCCAACAGTGACCAATCCCGAATTGCTGTGACTTCTCCCTGCTCATCTGTGGCCCTTTTCAGGTGCTATTTCTGCCTCTTGAAGCTTGCTCTCCTCCCCAGCATCTCGCTTCACTGGGAAATCCTCCCTGATCGCTCAACTGCCTGCCCTACATTCTACACTGGCACTCTTCCTGTCCTTGTGATAGTCTGAGATCAGCGTCTTCCCAGAGACAGAGACTGCATCCTGCCTCCTCAGCATCGCATCCCAGAGCACACAGAGGGCCGGAGCAGATACTTAGGTAGTGGTGGGCAGTGGGCTTCCCTGCCAGAGCCGGATACTTAGGTAGTGGTGGGCAGTGGTTTGAGTCCCAGCAGCCCCCCTTCCAACAAGTGAAAAATACATATACATCATGGAATATAGCAACTTTGAAAATACACAGACACCCCCCACCCCCATACAAGAGCTCAGAAAAGGTTTTGTGGAGAACGTAGCAACTGATTTGAATCTGAACTGATGGGCAGAGTTTATTTCACGGACTGGCACTGTGTGTGTCCCAGCAGCTGTGCATGCAGAATAGCGAGTGTGTTAAAGAGGGCAGTAGGAAGGGAAGGGAAGTTGAAGGCGTGCAGAACTAGCTTTAGGGCAGTTACTGAAAAAAAAAAAGCTTTATTCTCCGTATGAGAATGAGTCACAGCCTAGGCTGACCGACCCTCAATGGTCAGCAAGGGGCCTGAAGTGAAGATGCTGACCACCAGGTGAGGCTTGGAGCCCAGTGAGCTACAGCGCCCACAGCTTCCTTCGCTGTGCCTGTCCTTCTGTCCGACATCCTACGGAGGCTAGGGAAGGGTAAAGATATTTACGTAAAATTAGTAAGTGTCTGAAAACCTTGTTTTATCTTCTTAAATTTTAGTGAGAAGAGTAACTTAAAGGCTGCATCCTAGTCCATAGAGAAAGGCAAGCACATCTCCCTTAGTTTTCCTCATTAACATTACAGCTATAATGATTGGGCCCACACAGAATTTTTTTCTATTTTATTTATTTATTTATTTATTTATTTATTTATTTATTTATTTATTTATTTATTTATTGGTGTTTCAAGACAGGGTTTCTCTGTGTTGCCCTGGTTGTTCTGGAACTTTCTCTGTAGACCAGGTTGATCTTGAACTCAGAGATCCTCTTGCCTCTGCCTCCCAAGTCCTGGGATAAAAGGCGAGCACCACCATTGCCCGGTCAGAACAACAATCTTAAACACAGGATCTTAATTTAAAGTCTAGGGAAAGGTTGCCAGAGTAGATGCCCTGCCAAGCACAGTGGGTACTCCATACATTGAAGCACAACTTGCAGGATATAGCAGGACCCTGCCCCAGGGGAAAAAGGAAGGGGGGAGGTGGAGGAAGAAATAGGTTTTGTTTGTTTGCTTGTTTTTGGTTAATACATTTGTTCTTCCCACTCGTTGTTAATGACGACCTGCCGTTTGTCAGATCTCAGAGCTCAGGATCTGCTGTGTTAGAGGACAGGGTCCAGAGCAGTTGTCCCTCTGTTAGCCCAGTGTGGCCAGTCTCCAGTTGTACAAGATCTGGAAGTCTGGGCTTTTGTCTAAACATTTTAAAGCTACTTTTAGAAATGTTGCCAAGTGATAAAAGAGTTTTAAACCCAACTTGGGAGTCCAGAACTGCCCGGGAACGTCTGTTTGTAGCGGCCATTGGCGCCCCCTGGTGGACGCTAATGTTTTTCTTAGTTCTTGTAAATAAACTTGTAGAAAACGTCAAATCATTTTGCTTCTTAAAGTTGTTGGCTAGTAATATATGTTTTTAACCATCCCACTTTTTCTGTGGAGATAGTTTAAAATCACTGTATGTTTATTTTAGGCTCTGTGCTTGGACTTTGATTATGTTGTGTATAGAACAAAACAAATTCAATTTTAGTATTAGAATTTTTTGTTTCATCAAAAAGTATAAACCTAAAATTTTCTTATGCGTGTGTGTGTGTGTGTGTATGTGTGTGTGTGTGTCGTGTGTGTGGATGTGGGGTTCATGTGAGGCCAGAGGACAGCCTGGGTGTCAGTCCAGTGCTGTCTGCTTCCCTGTTGACCTGGAGGTCAGTAAGCTAGGCTGCTTGGCCAGCTAGCCTCAGAGCTCCACCTGTCTCTGCCTCCCCAGTGCTGGCCTTTTTGCATAAACCATGGGGACTAAACTCGGGTCCTTGTATCTGCAAGATAAGCACTTTACCAACTGAGTTACCTTCAAGTGTGGCTTTTCCTTAGTCCATTCTGTAGTAGAAGATGTCTGTGCAGTGGTCTACGGGTGAGCTGTGAGGTCCTTAAACTGTGTGTGGCTGTGCACAGCAATGGCTGACATGACGTGGTTAGCTGAGCCCTGTAATATCTCAGAACTCTGAAATATTTTAGCTGCTTTATAGACACTTGAGCATCCTGCAGACTGAGAATCTGATCCCTTCGGAAAGGAATGGAGTCTCTAATCCCAGCCCTGGGGAGGGAGAGGCAAGAGATAGCCAGCTACAAAATGGATTGTCTCAAAACACAGGGACAGGATACTTGTTAATTAACAAGAGTCATCAAAAATGAGTGTTTATTAATGGGAAAATGAAAATAAGTGATTTAAGCTGCAGGAGAGAGCCGTGAAGAGTCATCTGTCTCAGGTCTTACCCTAGTCCGGGAAAGGAAGGACTAGCACCGGGCTCTTGTTTCAGTACACATTCTGAGCAGATACAGTAAGTGCTGTTCATGGCTTTAAAAATATGATGTTGCTTCAGCTACCACTGGACTGCAGTGCTGCCTCATGGGCTAAAGTCACTGCATAGGTTGTCCTGGGGCCAGGGTTCTACTGTGGTGCCCTTTTGTTGAAGGGCTGTGTGCTGGCAGACAAGAACATGTCAGAAACTCAGTGCTTGTAAGTTGGTGCTGTTGTTGCTGTTTTGGGTTTTAGTAGACTCTTGTCTGCAGATCCTCTGCACATGTGCATTTATTATGTGCAATTTGAAATTAAAACAAGAGCTTTTATTGCTGTGCGGTATACAGTGCTATAGTGCCACCAAGTGGCCTTTAAGAGAAAACTCTAGTTCTGGACCTTAAATCAAGCTAAGTCTCAGAGCTGCCACCCAGGCACAGAGCAGTGGGTGCTGGGTTCCTGGGAGAGAGGAGCACGTGGGATGCACTGGGCTGTGAAGGCCTTCTCTGCTTTTGTAATGATGCAGACGTAGTTGTTTGTTACTCTGTGGGGGCCACCACCCAGCTCTAAATAAATACACAGAGACTTGTTCTGACCTATTAACACCCCGCCTTAGCTTGGCTTGTTTCTAGCCAGCTTTTCTTAAATTATTCTGTCCACCTTTTGCCTCTGGGCTTTTGCCTTTCTTTAATCTCTGTCTCTTTCTTTTCTTCTTATTCTGTGGCTGACTGTGTTGCTAGGTGGCTGGCCCCTGGCATCCTTCTCTCCTCTTCCTTTAACCCTCCTCCCTTGCTTCCCTCTTCTGTTTGCTCCCTCTGCATGTCTGCCTCACCTGTCCTGCCTGGCTGTTGACCGCTAAGCTCTTTATTAGACCAGTCAGGTGTTTCAGACAGGTGAAGGAACAGCTTCACAGAGTTAAACACATCAACCTGAAGGAACGCAGCTCAGCTCCGCATCATCTGCGTCATGCAGCAAACATCCCACAGCATAAACAAATGTCACACACCTTCAGCTAAGATTTCACAATATCTCCCCCTTTTGTCTAAATAAAAATGAAAGGTTTTAACTTTAACACAGTAAAACCACATACAACATCATCAAGAAAGAGTTACCGTGTTCAGTCTGTTTGCAGTTAGCAAATTCAGAGAAAATATTTCATTATCTATCTTAGTAATTCCAAAGTTTTATACCTAATTTACTTTCTAGCCTAGCTAAGGAAATCTATAACTCTGTTTAGTCTTTAGCACCACCAAAGGCCCCAGAAGGATGTAATATTACCTAACAGCACAGACATCTGGCAGTCACCCAAAGTTCTTCTGCAGTGTTGGGGTATCCATCTTCAGCTTGCAGGCCTAGACTATCTAGCAGACTTTCCTGTGAGGCGGAATTTCAAAGGACTGTCCTGCCTTGTCTTGGCAAAGCTCAGCAGTCTTTTTTCCTGTGTCCTTTTCACATTGAGAGCAAACTCCATATGGAGTTTCTTTGATGGCCATCATCCTTTTATGAAGTAAACTGGTGCTGCCAGGAGCAGATGTGTCTCATTGAAATCTTAGCTTATTAAACATCTTAAATGCCTTATTCTGTAGGTCTTTGAAGTATTTGCAAATAATCTGTTTAAAATATACCTATTTAGCCTAGAAAACATACCTAATATCACAAGTTTGATTGTTATAGATTAACTACTAACCTCATTTCTTAATTACACATTGCATTTTTAAGTGAGCTACATAAGCACGATGCCCTAAATAAGAATAGAAATATTTGATACAGTGTAATAAAAATAACTTTAAATTTGTATCAATATACCAAAATCCATGCCAATGTAAAATATCTGGGATTAATAGTTGTCTTTTTATCTTATATTCCTGTATTCCTCTAAATGATATCAAACATCTGTACCCCCAACTCTTGGGAATGTGGGCGTCATCCTCTCTAGACCGCATCCTGTTGTCTGTGGGTGAAGGCATTCTTAAGGGGTCCCTGAGAAAATTGAGATAGTGGCCAAGTCCTGGGAAGACCAGCTGTAATCTTTGTGTATATATATCCTGTCAAGATTCAGGTCTTCCCTGGTCAAACCTGATCTGTATCAATCCTGAAGGAAGCCACAGCCTCTCGTTTCCTGTGGAAATACAAGCAAACCTTCTTCCCCAAAGCAGTGCATATTTTGAGTTCTGTTTTAAAGTCAAGACATTCTTAGAATACCCAGGCTGGTTTATTTCAGGAGTCCTTTTGTCCCACACCCCAGCAGCTGCCCTTTCCTCAGCAGCACTCGGGACCCAGACTCCCTGTGAATTTCCCATCTCACGTTGCCTTTTTCTTTTATATTACTTCACTCTCTCTTTAATGACTTTATTGTTTTTAAACATTTATTTTTTCTATGATTGCCTATATCCTTTCTCTTTTCTTACACCTATGCACATTGTTAAACACAGTGGAACCTATTGAGAGTTTTTTTTTTTCTACTGGACCTCTTTTGCTATGTATTGCTAGTCTTTTTGTTGACCAAAAGAGCCTTTAAACTGCTAAGCAACAACCTCTACCAGCTTCAGTGGCTGGCTCTGCCTGCTTCTCGTGTCCGTGTAGGCCAAGCCTAAAGCCGGAGGTCTGGTCAGAGGCACATGACTGGGAACTGCGTTCACCCCCAGAGCTCCGGAATGCCGATACTTGTGCCATGGGACTTTTTCGCCCCACTTAATGTACTGGCTCTTCAAGGGCTTGCTGTAAGGCGGACTCTCTTAAAGGAGCGTGTCCGGAGCTTGTCCATTTTTTTAAAGCTTTCTCAGGCCCTGTGATAATTTGCGCTTCATGTTGGTACACCGAAATGTAGTGGGTTATTTTTATTCTTTGCTCTTTGGGGGCCCACCACCCCGTTCCTAAATACATACATGGAGACTTATTCTTACTCAGCTTTTCTTAATTTTAATTATCCCGTCTATCTTTTGCCTCTGAGCTCTTACCTTTCTCTATTCTATATTCCTTCCTTTTCTTCTTACTCCGTAACTGGTTGTGTAGCTGGGTGAAGCCACAGCATAAATGAATATAACACATCTTAAACTAATATTCCACAGCATATAAACATAAATGTGATTTTAGCTGCATTTGTCTATTTAAAGGATTAAAGTTTCCAAAGCCCCAAGATAAGTCCAGTCTGTTTTTTAAAGTAACACATATAAAGCAATATTTGATAAATCTTCATTTCCTTTATTGCCTGGTTCCTACCCAAAGATACACACACACACACACACACACACACACACACACACAAAACAGACACACCACAAATCAAACTGGAGGCTGGAGAGGTGGCTCAGTGATTCAAAGCACTGGCTGCTCTTGCAGGGGCTCCAGATTTAGTTCATAAAACTTACGTGACAGCTCACAGCCAATTGTAACTTGAGTTCCAGGGGATCTGACACCTTTTTCTGACCTGTGGAGAGCAGGCATTCACATGGTACACAGACGTACATCCAGGCAAAATATCCTTATACATAAAATAAAATAAATTTAAAATAAAAAAATCAGTGTATCTTCATTGAACTGTGTGAGCTGAAGAAGTTTATTGCTTTGCTCCTACTTCTGCTACAAGTATTAGAGTCCTGTTTTGATGGTACACAGGCTTAGTTAGACACCTAACTCTACAACAGACAAGCAGGCTCAGGACAGGTGAGTGGCTCTGCCTGGAGCAGTGTGCTGAGCTGATAGAGTGTTAGGACTTGTGTCCTGAGCTCAGCCTCTGAACGGTTGAGGGGTCCCTCAGACATGAGCAGGAGTGGATACCTGTAGTGGTTTTGTTTCCCATTGTGTGCTGCTTCTTCTGGGAACTGTCCCTGTGTCACGGACTTGATTTTTTTATTAGGTGAGGAGCCAATGAGGCTAGAACAAGAAAGTGGACGATTTCTAAATGCAGCATTGGGTAGTTCAAAGTGTCGCTTAGACATAGTTCCTATTTTATTATCTTTGCTGAATCAGAGTTTACTGTGTTAGTATGGACTTGGGTGGCTTTGGTTTTTGTTTGTTTGGTTGGGTTTTTGGTTTTTTGTTTTTTTTGGTTTATTTTGGCGTGCTTTTTTTTTTAATTGATTTTTATTGAGCTCTACATTTTTCTCTGCTCCCCTCCCTGCCTTTCCCCTCCCTTCAGCCCTCCCCCTAGGTCCCCATGCTCCCAATTTACTCAGGAGATCTTGTCTTTTTCTACTTCCCATGTAGATTAGATCTATGTAAGTCTCTCTTAGTGTCCTCATTGTTGTCTGAGTTCTCTGGGATTGTTATTTGAGACAGGGTATCCCTATAGTCTTGGCTGACCTGGACTCCCTGATACCCACCTGAAGTAATAAGAGCAGCAGGGCTGCGTCCCCGGCACCCGGCCACCCACATGGCTAGCTTTATCAGAAATAATTACACGGAAACTGTATTCTTTTAAACACTGCTTGGCCCATTTTTTCTATCTAGCCTCTTCTAAGCTAATTCTCGCACCTGGACTAGCCCATTTCTAATAATGTGTGTAGCACCCCAAGGTGCGCTTACCAGGAAGATTCTAGCCTACGTCCATCCTGGGTCGGAGCTTCATCGCCTGTGGCTCTGAGAGGAGCTGCGTGATTTCTCACCTCACTTCCTCTTCCTCCCAGCATTCTGTTCTGTTTACTCCACCCACCTATGTTCTTACCTATCAGGCCAAGCAGTTTGTTTATTACTTAACCAATGAAATCAACAGATTGATATATGACACTCCCACATCACCCACCAGCCTCTGCTTCCTGAGTGCGGGGATGGAAGGTGTGTGCCACCATTCCCAGCTAGCTTGGATATTTTAATGATACTTTGTAATTTTTATTTTGTAATTTCATGTCGTTAGAAAGTTGTATGAACTTTCATGCAGTTTGCTGAAATTTATGCAAGAATCAGTTTTACTCTAAATAAATCTCCATGGAAACACTACTGTTGTGTGACTTTGCAGGTCACAGGGTTCCGCAGCTGTGACAGCACCTGGGAAAGTCAATTAATCGAGGCAGATTTGCTGACAAAGTAAAAATAAGTGTCTGAGGAAGTAGAGCCTGGTTACAGATGCCTGTAATCCCAGCACTCAGGATCTGGGGCAGGAGGACAGCCATGAGTTCCAGTCAAGCTTGGGCTACTCGGTGATTCTGTAAATAACACATATCAGATTACTCATGGCATTTGCATTATCTAATATTTATTTTTTGTGAGTTAAGTTACCACTCAGAAGGCAGCAACGTACACATATAATAAAGACATTAAGATGATGTAGTCTACCTACAAGTCTGCTTGAAAAGCCTACTTGTAATGTCTGCTTTCAAGGGTACAGACTTAAAAGTTGTTTTAAAAATGTTTTCTTATTACTGTTGTATTCTTCCCTTGATTAATAAATACTTGACATTGGCAAATCGATTACAGAGAAACATGTAATTAAGATACCATACCTCTCTCCAGTCATTTGTTTAAAATGATATGCTCATGAGTGAGTGCAGCTTTGTGCAGGAGAGCGCAGGGCCTGAGGAGCCCAGCACCACCTGATGCCCTGGAGCTGAGTGTGGCTGCCGGAGGCGGCTGCAGCCTCTGCAAGAAAATCACAGTCTTAGCCACTGAGCTGTCTCTACAGCTGCTCTGCCTTTGTTGGTTTTCCAAGCTTTCTCTGTAGCCCTGGCTGTCCTGGAACTCACTCTGTAGACCAGGCTGGCCTTGAACTCACAGAGATCCACCTGCCTCCGCCTCCCCAGTGCTGGGATTAAAGGCTGCACCACCACTGCCTGTCTTTGTTTTTGTGTGTATCATCTTTTGACATTATTCATGCCTTTGAAACAGCTTTTCTTTAAAATAATCTTTTCAAATTCTATTTTTGGTAGAAAAAGTTACGCCGATCACAGCATGCTCGTAAAGAAACAGAGTTTTTACGCCTCAAGAGGACCAGACTTGGCCTGGATGACTTTGAGTCTCTGAAGGTGATCGGGAGAGGAGCTTTCGGAGAGGTGAGCTGCCTTGTTCACGTCACCACTGTTGAGAGTGGATGCTGTACTGTGTTGAAATGTAGTTCCTAGGCTCCGAGGTCACAGGCCAGTTGCTAAGATTGCTTGCCTAGTATCCGCAAAGCCCTGCTTTTGACTCCGCCCCATAGAAACCAGGTGTGATGGCACACCTCTGTATCCTCAGCACTTGGGAGATGGAGGTGAAGAGTCAGAAGTTCAAGGTCATTCACAGCTAATAGTAAGCTTAAGGCCAGCCTGGGCTACACTAGACCCCTGCTCTGTGTGTGCGTGTGTGTGTGTGTGTGTGTGTGTGTGTGTGTGTGTGTGTGATGTTATCAGTGGTAAATTCCAAGGCTCAGTAAAGGAAGCTACTCTGTTGTCTAACACTTATGTCTGTGTTCTAGGTGCGGCTGGTTCAGAAGAAAGACACAGGGCACATCTACGCCATGAAGATCCTGAGGAAAGCCGACATGCTCGAGAAAGAGCAGGTGTGTCTCCCCACCGTGCAGTGCCAGGGGCCTCTGTGAGAGGACTCAGAGCAGTGCTGGTGTTGGAAATTGTAGAAAGAAATCCGGCTTACTAGATATTACTAAATTTATAGTCTGTTTTGGTGTTTTCAATGCATAGGTTCAAATTCCAGTTTCTCCAGCTTTATAAACTCTGTGTTAGTTTGCACAGTTGCTATTAGAAAACAACAGAGCCAGGCGGTGTGGAGCACACCTTTAATCTAGCACTCGGAGGCAGAGACAGGCGGATCTCTGTGAGTTCCAGGCCAGCCTGGTCTACAGAGCTAGTTCAAGGACAGGCTCCAAAGCTACAGAGAAACCCTGTCTCGAAAAAAACAAAACAAGGAAAGAAAAAAAAAGAAAGGAAGGGAGGGAGGAAGGAAGAAAGAAAACAAGAAAACAACACAGGCTGGGGCCTCAGACAACAGAAGCCATTACTTTCCCGTGGTTCTGTTCAAGGTCAGATGTTGAAATTGGGGCGTCGGGGTTGCTGCGTCCCCAACACCCCGGCCGCCTGGCTAGCTTATGCCCAAAATAACAACACACAAAATGTATTCATTTAAACACTGCTTGGCCCATTAACTTCAACCTCTTAACCCATTTCTTATCATCTATGTAGCACCATGAGGTGCGCTTACCGGGAAGATTCTAGCCTACATCCATCTTGAGTCGGAGCTTCATCGCGTGCGTGCCTCAGAGAGCTGGGCCATCCTGTCCGCCCGCTAGACAGGAGTGTCTGTCTCTGAGCGGAGCTGCATGCATTCTCTGAGCTCACTTCCTCTTCCTGTCCGTATACTATTCTGTTTACTCCACCCACCTATTTTCTAACCTATAGGACCAGCCAAGCAGTGTCTTTATTTTAACCAATGAAATCAACAGATTGATAAACAGATTGATATATGACACTCCCACATCAGTCAGAAAGTTGGGTAGGTTTTAGTTTCTGATGGTTGCTGTCTGCTTCTGATGGCTGCCTTCCTTCGGGTACCACACTCCCTCTCCTGGTGACTGCTGGGAGCGCAGACACGATATTCCATGGTCACTCCTGACTCCTCCTGTAGGAACACCAGCCCATCCTAGCAGACAGGAATCCACCACTCTGCAGGGTTAGAGAATCTGCTCACCCGTGAGGCTAAGGAGATGAGCTAAAGTAAACGGCTCCCTCGGTTCTCATATTTAACGAGCACACGAGTGTCTGTGCTCCTGCATGACTGGTAGGGACGGGTCGTTGAAACGGGTCAGTTACCTCTTCAAAACACTCATGTAGGTGGCTCACATCCGAGCAGAGAGAGACATTCTGGTGGAAGCAGACGGTGCCTGGGTGGTGAAGATGTTCTACAGCTTTCAGGACAAGCGGAATCTCTATCTGATCATGGAATTTCTTCCTGGAGGTGAGTAACGGTGGCGGACAGACCCGAGCTCAAAGGCACAGGCAGTAATCACGTCAGCTAGTTTTACTACCGACTTATTGAGCTTATACACAGCCACCAGTTTTCAGTATTTACTTCCAGAGTAGTGGAAGGTGATCTGGCCACAAATTATGTCACTTTGAAGGAGTTGGGATGACATTTTATATGCCCCTATTGTGTGTTCATTGCAGCACACTGTAGAGTTAAGGAAATAGTCTGTATTCAGAAAGACAGAATTCTGTCCCTAGGTGTGCCTGTTCACTCTGTCTGTCTAGTTCACTGTAGAGTTAAGGAAATAATAGCATGTATTCAGAAAGACAGAATTCTGTCCCTAGGTGGGCCTGTTCACTCTGTCTGTCTAGTGCACTGTAGAGTTAAGGAAATAATAGCATGTATTCAGAAAGACAGAATTCTGTCCCTAGGTGGACCTGTTCACTCTGTGCTCACCTCTGCTCTGCCCACGATAACGGCACGTGCTCCCCACCGACACCGCTGCATGCACATTGCAGGGTGGTTTGAGGTACGGGGCAAGTCATAAACCTGCAAATCTGGCACGGTCTGTACATAAGAAGGAAATCTGCAGAGGGCCCCCTTAACTGGGTGTGGGCTACCACACGCCCATCACGCCAGCACTAGGATTCCAGACAGTTGCTGGCATTCATGAACAGTGGGCCTGTGACTGAGGCTTCTGGTCTCACACCAGCAAAGGTGAAAGCTGTTGACCCCTGTGGTGAGCAGAGCAGGAGGAGGTGTGAGGACAGTGAGAACCTGGGCTGGGTGCAGGGAGAGGAGCTGCATCACCAGTCTGCAGTCTCTGGGCCCTCTGCCTCGCGCAGGTGACATGATGACGTTGCTGATGAAGAAGGACACCTTGACAGAAGAGGAGACGCAGTTCTACATCTCAGAGACTGTCTTGGCGATCGACGCAATCCACCAGCTGGGCTTCATCCACCGGGACATCAAGCCAGACAACCTCCTACTGGATGCCAAGGCATGTGTGGAGCAAGCAAGTCCTCGGGATTCTCATGCCGTGAGAAACCGCCAGCTCCTGGCTGCAGACAGCAGCCATAGTTAGGTTGTTTGGGGTTAACTAAGTTTTTTTGTAGAAGGCACGAAAGTGACTGTTCGGGAATAACGTCACGGGAAGTGGCTTTTGAAAAAATCTCCATTTTCCATTATTTATTTATTTTGGGTTTTTTGAGACAGGGTTTCTCTGTCACTTTGTTGCCTGCCCTGGAACTAGCTCTGTAGACCAGGCTGGCCTCAAACTCACAGAGATTCTCCTGCCTCTGCCTCCCGAGTTCTGGGATTAAAGGCATGCACCACTACCACCTGGCTCCAGTTTCCATATTTTAAAAATCATCAAATGTGCATAACCTCATGTTTCCAGCTATCTGTGTTTTTTTTTTTAAAGATTGATTTATTATGTATACAACATTCCTTCCATGTATGCTTGCATGCCAGAAGAGGGCACCAGATCTCATTATAGATGGCTGTGAGCCACCATGTGGTTGCTGGGAATTGAACTCAGGACCTCTGGAAGAACAGTCAGTGCTCTTAACCTCTGAGCCATCTCTCCAGCCCCCCCAGCTATCTGTGTTTTAAGTTAAGAATTCTTATAATGATTGCATTAAAGGAGTTTATAATAAGGCTTTTCCGTTTTCACAGTTAATGTAATTTGACTTGACTGGAATTTGTCGTTTTAGGGACACGTAAAGTTGTCTGACTTTGGTCTGTGCACGGGGCTGAAGAAAGCACACAGGACTGAATTTTATAGAAACCTCTCACACAACCCCCCAAGCGACTTCTGTGAGTTCGCCTGTCTCCTTTGGTTAGAAATTTGTAGTTCTGAACCCTAGTTCTGTGAGGAAGCAAGGCTCCCTCCTCCCCTGAGTTGCCTGTGGTTAGATGATTTGGGGTGCGGTTCTATATTTTGCCAGTTTGCCCCTCTTGACTGCAGTTCTGTCTTGTTGAAATCAGCGTTTCAGAACATGAACTCCAAGCGGAAAGCGGAGACATGGAAGAAGAACAGGAGGCAGCTGGTGAGTGGCCCAGCAGACTCGGGTGTCTCCTTCCCAGGCGAAGCAGGATGGGGACCCTTCTGGGTTCAGCTGTGCCTGGCCCGAGGCCCTAGGGTCACCACAGGTCAGCGGGGACACACTGTCCATCCTCTCCTGCCAGTGATGGTTAAGAACCAGACACTTGTGGGAGTGAGCAGAGCAGCAGCATGTTTTGTTAAGAAAGATTTCAGAAAAGCGAGAAGCTTGGTAGAGTCGGGGGTGGGTGGCTCCTCTGAGGAGAAGCTGCTGAGATTCCTCTGTTAGGGCTGTGGCAGAAATTGGTTGCAGAGGCTGGCCAGTTGTCTGGGCTGTCCTGGGCTGAGCCTGTGTCTCCTCCCCTGGACCAGCCAGGAGCTGATCATGGATTCCTCTCATGCCACCCACGCATTTAGCCGTGACTGAAGCCACTCTCTGTTGTCTGCAGCCTTACTAGCTGCTGCCCACGATGGTCACCGTTGGGCACTTGACTGGCCTGCTGGCCTCCACCTTGCAGGATTACACTACACTGTTGGTTTCCACAGCCTTGGAAAAGACACTGCAGTTCTGCTTGGTTAACTGTCTGTGGGGTGGTCTGGGGTCTCCCTCCTGAGACAGGTGGGGTTTCTCAAAGCTGCCTCTTCCTAATCTGAGCTAGAAGCAGGCAGATGTCAAAGGGCAGTGGAGCCCAGCATACATGGCTGAAGGAGAGGGCCTTATGAGGTGGCAGCCACCACACTGGCCTTTCAGGTCTCGTGCCGGATCCCCTGGACTTTCTCATAACCATAGCCTTGTCCCCTCACCACCTACAGAGAACTGCAGAGGAGACATCGCCTCTTCTCCTATAGGAGTGTTCTGTAACCTGGGGCGGTGTAACTCCTGTTACAACAACCACCAATCTTTATGGTTAACCAAGCAAACAGGAAGCTTGGGCTGTTGGCAGTGGTGCAGTGCTTCAGTAGGCAATCCTAGCTCCTAATGTTTAATTTCATGGCCGACTCTCACCCTTTGGAGTGAATATAAGAATTGCTTCCAAGGCCTTTCCTCTTTTCATGTATATGGTTCACAGAGGTGTGAGCATCTGCAGCTGGAAATTCACTGAGGTGTGAGCGTCTGCAGCTGGGAATTAACTGAGGTGTGAATGTCTGCAGCTGGGAATTAACTGAGGTGTGAGCATCTACAGCTGGGAATTCACTGAGGTGTGAGCGTCTGCAGCTGGGAATTCACTGAGGTGTGAACACCTGCACTAGGGATTAACTGAGGTGTGGACGTCTACAGCTGGGAATTAACTGAGGTGTGAACGTCTACAGCTGGGAATTAACTGAGGTGTGAGCCTCTGCAGTTGGGGATTAACTGAAGTGTGAGCGTCTGCAGCTGGGGATTAACTGAGGTGTGAGCGTCTGCAGCTGGGAATTAACTGAGGTGTGAACATCTGCAGGTAGGAATTAACCGAAGTGTAACTGTCTGTAGCTAGGAACTAACTGAGGTGTGAACATCTGCAGCTAGGAAGGTAGCTTTGACTTTGTTTTCCTGGTCTCTTACAGAGCGCCCAGCACATGCAGACACCTCACTGTTCAGTTCAAGTCAGCAATGACAAAGCTGCTGACTCCGTGTTCCTTTGGGGCGTGCTAGACTCAGGTGACCACAGCCTGGCACCTCAAAACAATTAAACGACCTTTTGCATTTTGAGCTCATTTGCTCATTGGCCCAAGTAGCAGCAAACTTTGATATTCTAGTAAACTTTTCCGTTTTTAAAGTGTGCCCAGCTGTGCCTTAAGGAGAAAAACATCATTCTATTTTTGAATGTGTCATTTTAGATAAGATGTTACATCTGAGAAAATATTACAGTCTTCCTATTTTTAAAGGGGGAGACGTGAATAGCAATTAAAAACTTACCTGAGGGACAGGCGTCGGTGCTCCCCTGTAACTCCCTACTTAAGAGGCTGAGGCAGGGACGTTCTGAGTCCTGAGACCAGCCTGGGCTTCATACTGAGACCCCATGTGAAAATATAAACAAAAACACAGCAGAGGATGTCTGTGTTTCCTACCAAGAGTCGTCCTCGTGGGCCAGTGGCTCCCGAGGGAGAAGTGAGAGTTCATTGGTGTCTGGGTCAGGGGATCCCTTCAGCCCACCAACTGCCAGTTTCCTATCCCCTGGTCCCTGAAGTGCCGCCTGCTGTCACGTTTTCAGTGGCTTTATGATAGTGCCCCTCTGAGAGCTGCCGGCTTTAAGGTTCATTTTGTAGGATTTGATGTGGATCGAGGAGGAACATGCACGTAGCTCCTGATGGAATGTGCTGGAGTTGAGCTCTAAGGAAGGGAGCTTACAGAGTGTGTTTTCTTGGTTTAGCCTCAGATCAGGCTGTTGTAGGTTCTTCCACCCGGGTCTTTGGTGAGCAGAAGCGGGGGCTCCAAGGGTAGCTCACAGGAGTAGTGAGCGGGGAAGTCAGGCCCAGTGGGCGCAGCTTTTTCTTTCCTTTTGAAGTGGACAAGGGGCCTCTCCTTGGCCCAGAATCCTGTGTTCTGCACGCGGTGCCTGACTCAGCATCTGTCAGCCAGCCTTACATGTGACACACAGAGGCACCAATAAGTGAGAACCTCCTCCTGTAGTGAATGATCCACACTCCTGAGAGGTTCAGAGTGCCAGTTTGACAAGCTGCTCCTTTGTAGGCGTATTCCACAGTCGGAACGCCAGACTACATTGCTCCGGAAGTCTTCATGCAGACTGGCTACAACAAACTGTGTGACTGGTGGTCCTTGGGAGTGATCATGTATGAAATGCTGATAGGTAAGTCCTGTTCGTGTGTGTGATACATATCTGTTCATGTGTATGATATGTATGTTCATGTGCGTGATACATATCTGTTTTGGTACCATTGTTTGAACTTATTACAGCTATTAAAGGCAAAAATAGCAGAGGTGTTTTGAATCTGTTTCCCACATTCTTCAGTGTTAAATACATATTGATAAATACCCAATAAACTGCCCAGGGACCCTATGGCAGGGAGAGAATCATTTAGCTTGGCTTCCTTTATCAAAGGAAGGGTTTAAGATGAAGGGTTAAGATGAGACAAGGCGGGACTTTGTTAGTAATGTCATGGTAAACTGGTGCATGCTGGTGTCACCTCAGAATGCTCGGGCTGTTTGTACCTGTAGGTCTGGCTGAACTGATCACCAAAGCTGATGTATTCTGTTTCCCTGATACCCAGGCTTCCCACCTTTCTGCTCCGAGACACCCCAGGAGACATACAGAAAAGTTATGAGCTGGAAGGAGACACTGGCGTTTCCTCCAGAAGTGCCCGTCTCTGAGAAAGCCAAGGACTTGATTCTCAGGTTAGTAACTTAAAACTTCCTAGGGTCCAAATGATCCATTTCTCGGAGGCAGGGCTGGTGTGTGGGGGAGAATGCCGCTGATCTGGTCAGTTTAAATAAAGGATTTACACAAATCAAACTTTTAAAAAAGATTTTATCATTTTTATGTGTAAGTGTGTGGGTACCACTTGCTCATGGAGGCTAGGAGATCCCTTGGAACTGGAGTTATAGGCGGTTGTGAGCCACTTAGTGTGGGTGCTAGGAATTGGACCCAGGTCCTCTGCAAGAGCAGCAAGTGCTCTTAACTACCTGCTTCTCATTCCCTACAAAATGACATGAATGACAGAGACTTCTTAGTACTGAAATCTTGGCCTATAGCTTAGGCGTGTTCCTAACTAGTCCTTATAACTTAAATTAACACATTTATATTAATTTATGTTCTGTCCTGTGGCATTACCTCTCTTGTACCTCCTGTTTCCTTTCTGTCTCTCCTGGCTTTTCCTGCATGCCTAGATTCTCCTCCTCTTCCTTTCTCTCTCTGGAAGTCCCACCCATGCCTCCTGCCTAGCTATTGACCGTTCTGCTTTTTATTACCGCAATCACAGCAGTAGGTCTTCACACGGTGCACAGACACCCCACAGCAGGACACCCCAGTCACAGCAGTAGATTGTAGTAATAAGAGCGGCATGGCTGCTGCGTCCCCGCACCCGGCCGCCCACATGGTTAGCTTACGCCCCGAAATAATTACATGGAAACTGTATTCTTTTAAACACTGCCTGGCCCATTATTGGCTAGCTCTTCACGGCTAACTCTCGCACCTGGACTAGCCCATTTCTTATAAGGTGTGTAGCACCCTAAGGTGTGCTTACCGGGGAGATTCTAGCCTGCCTCTGTCTGGAGTGGGAAAATCATGGCGACTCACTGACTCTGCTTCTTTCTCCCAGAATCCTGTTCTGTTTACTCCACCCACCTAAGGGTTGGCCTATCAATGGGCTTAGTCAGTTTCTTTATTAATAAGAAATAACTCCCACAGTAGATCCTTCACATGGTGCACAAACACCCACAGCAGGACACCCCAGTCACAGCACCAGATCTTCACATGGTGCACAGACACCCCACAGCAGGACACCCCAGTCACAGCAGTAGATCTTCACACGGTGCACAGACACCCCACAGCAGGACACCCCAGTCACAGCACCAGATCTTCACACGGTGCACAGACACCCACAGCAGGACACCCCAGTCACAGCAGTAGATCCTTCACACAGTGCACAGACACCCACAGCAGGACACCCCAGTCACAGCAGTAGATCCTTCACACGGTGCACAGACACCCCACAGCAGGACACCCCAGTCACAGCAGTAGGTCTTCACACGGTGCACAGACACCCCACAGCAGGACACCCCAGTCACAGCAGTAGATCCTTTACACGGTACACAGACACCCACAGCAGGACACCCCAGTCACAGCAGTAGATCCTTCACATGGTGCACAGACACCCCACAGCAGGACACCCCAGTCACAGCAGTAGGTCTTCACACGGTGCACAGACACCCCACAGCAGGACACCCCAGTCACAGCAGTAGATCCTTTACACGGTACACAGACACCCACAGCAGGACACCCCAGTCACAGCACCAGATCTTCACACGGTGCACAGGTACCCCACAGCAGGACATGAATTGTGACAGCCCTTGTGAGTGGCCAGCCGGCAGCATATTGTGTAAAATTATCAAACTGCACATGACCTTTGACCAGCAGTTTTATTTCTAGGATTTAGTAGAGCATATAACCATGTAGGGGCAAAGAGTTAGACATGTTTCTTGTGTTATTTTAGTTGTGAAAAGTCGGAACTCATGTAAGTCTTCAGCAGCGGCGATGGATGTTACACTCCGATGTCTCCATACACGGGTCTCAAAAAATCACCTCACAGGAAAACACTGAACAGCATTGAGAAACTTTATTAGTATACGAAGTGGGAAAAAGTCTTAAAATAATCATTAGTGTGACAACACTGTTTTTAATATTATTATGAGAGATGAAGAGAAATGGCTTCAGAATATTGATGGGATATCTAAATGGTAGATTTGTATTTCCCCGTTTCTCCCAGAGTAAACTCAGTAAGAAAGTGCTTCCTAAAAACATTTGAAGTGATACATTTAGAGTGTTTTAAGTGAAAGATGTGACTGATGATTGGTTTCCTTTTCCAGATTTTGTACTGATTCTGAAAACAGAATTGGGAATGGTGGTGTAGAAGAGATCAAAGGTCACCCCTTCTTTGAGGGTGTAGACTGGGGGCATATCAGGTATGTTCTGAGGCCTGGGCTGAGAAAAATGAGCTTCTTGATTGGCGGTTTGTGTGCCTCTGGTTTGTCTAGACCAGGGGTTCTCAACCTGTGGGTCATGACCCTTTGGGGGGTTGAACGACCCTTTCATGGGGGTCACCTAAGACCATTAAAAACCACACATTTGCATCATGATTCATAACAGTAACAAAGATACAGTTACAAAGTAGCCACGGAGATAGGGTTATGGGTTGGGGTCCCCACATAACCAGGGTGGTGGCATACACCTTTAATCCCAGCCCTTGGGAAGCAGAGGCAGGCAGATCTCTGTGAGTTCCAGAATAGCCTGGCCAAAGTGAGTTCCAGGACAGCCAAGGCTACACAGAGAAAAACTGTCTCAAAAGACAAATGAATAAGTAAAAAGAGTAAAAATTCTTTCTCTTCTAATTTTTCTTTCATTGGGTCTTGTTTTTTTTACCTTAAAAAAAAAATTAGTATGAAGGGTTGAGGAGACTGTGGGTCAGCGGAAGAGTATCGCCTAGCTGTGTTCAGTCTCCAGGACTGCAGGGGAAAGCAAGAGAGTGTCTTCATGCAGAGTGTAAAACTTCCAAGTAAATACAAACATCTTAGTAAAAAGTCACCTCAGCTGTCCTGACACCACGTAGCTGTGTTCAGATGCACAGCAGCCACCCTTGGTTTCCTGTCCCGTGCAGTGGGGGGCAGTGGGGGGCAAGGCTTTCAAGAACGGTTTGTTGGAGAGTTAAGAGTTCAACAAGATTCACCGTGGCTGATACAAATTGTCTTTTTCAGGGAAAGGCCGGCAGCCATCCCGATAGAAATCAAGAGTATCGACGACACCTCCAACTTCGATGACTTCCCTGAGTCTGACATCTTACAGCCGGTGCCGAATGCCGCGGAGCCCGACTACAAATCCAAAGACTGGGTTTTTCTCAATTACACCTATAAAAGGTTCGAAGGGCTGACTCAGCGTGGCTCCATCCCCACGTACATGAAAGCTGGGAAATTATGAGGGATGAGCGCAGTCCCGCAGCCAAGAACTCAGGTAGCTGCCTCTGCAGGCTGGCGGAGCCAGCACCAGACACTCACCAGCCCAAGGAACTTCTACAGGGTCGGATTCTGAGACTGCTACAGGGATCGCTCGGCTTTTTTTTTTATTATTATTATTAACTTTATTATACAAGGTACTGGAACAAGGAACGAACATTCCTCCTAACTGCACAGCCTACGTGCATGTTGAGGTCCATCCCGCCACGTGCTGAGCTCCCCACTACAACACTAATCCAGCCAGAGCTGCGTAGCACTGACCGCACTGCGGCAGCCAGAGGTCACTCTCGGTGTCCCTGCTTCACTGCAAAGCGCATGGGTCTTGAATCAGTAAAAAGAAAAAGCCATCTGTAGCTGCTGCTAGAACATTCGCCCTGCTGGTTTGGACATCACAGCTCTAGGTGAAGACGGTTTCCGTGCCGGTCCTAAGGAACTGAAGGAGAAGTACGCTGAGTTCAGCGTTAGGATTTCCTGTCAGGCGTTCACACAGATCCCGGGGCAGGGAAGACGAGCTTCTGTCAGGGTGAGGACGTGTCTGCCTCCCTCCAGCATCTGCCAAGATTGACTGTGCTGAGAAGTGGTAGCAACTGTTTTACACACGCAGGGAGACATTTGTGCAAATGTCAGTTACTTTTCTTGTGACATGAGGACTTCTTTTTTAACAAGAGGACAGGCATTATTTTAACAGGGTGATGGTGAGTCGAGTTTCAGAAATGACCATGAAAGCTGCTTGTAGAACCTAGAGTATTTTTATTAAATATTTTTTTAAATGTCAGACTTCTGATCCTGTCAGTGGGCACGTGAAGAGCAGGAGTGTGCGTTCCTTCTTTGCTGGTGACGTTCGTTCCCTTCCATAGCATTAGTGTCATTGTTTGCCAATGAACCAAAGAGCCTGAACAGTGGCTGTCAGTGCTGAGTGGAATTCTGCTTTCCAGGGGTGCCACACTCCATGGCGGACCCGTGACAAAGGCCAGCCCTGTTTGCCGTTAGTTCATCACTGTGGTTAAAGCCCTCAGTGGAGTAAAGGAAGCAAGTACAGGCGGGGGGGGGGGGGCAGGGGAGAGGGGGTTGGAGACTGGGTAGCATCAAATCCCTTGGGTGCTCCCCTAATGATTACATCATCCTATCTTGCTCAGCATCTTGATTCTGAACTGACTTTCTGAAGAGGTTTAGTTACCTAAGCTGTTGTTGAGTGAGTAATGTTTATCCTCTGTGATGGAGGTGGAGCAGGGATTCATCGGGAGCTGTGTCTCTCTGAGGACTGAGCATTGTGATGGACGCGTGATGGAGGTGGAACGAGGCTTCATAGGGAACCTTGTCTCTCCTGAGAGCATTGCTTTTGTAGCACCGCTGCTGGCTGCGCTGTCTTTCATCAATAGGCGACTGGACACGGTGGAGAGAGCTCATCTCACTGATGACTTTAACTAGCTGCCTTAATTTATGCGGGATGTATGGGTTTCTGCAACTCACCTGCTTCAAAGGTATTCAGCGGCAGAGGCCCCTGGCTGTGTATGGGGCTTTACTGGTGCAGGGGTGAGTAGGCTGGATACAGAGATCTTGCTGTATTCTCCAGCTCAGATGCAATAACTACCTAGCTACCGCAGGAAGACAGTGTTGTCAAGTGCAGGTAGCTCGGGAGGGTTGGGAGTGCTGTAAAGAAGAATTACTCAGCTTGTTTCCACCATGTAGGGACAGCACTTCTCTGACCTCCCTGTTGTGAGAAGCAGGTCTCCTGGTGGTGGAGGCCGTCTGGGAGGTTCACACACGATTCGGTCTTCAGGGATTTCTCATGAAAGCCTTTCTTAAGCTACTGCCTAAAGTCTGTGCCTGCCGCTTGGAAGCTAAAAATATGAGTCATGGTGCAAATTAAGCAAATAATTTGTAAGATGCCCTGAGACTGACTTTTCCCTTACAGATCCCCGTATCTCAGGTGAATCACGTAATGTAGGAGACAGAAGCTGGTGACATTTTCTCTAGTCTCTAATCGGGTCAAAGAAGGTTTACCATGTGCTCCATGGTTTGGGTTTCTCTAAGATAAAGTATGTATAATCCGGACTTATTGGTTTCCTGTTTTAATACAGTCTTTTGCTTTTTTTCATTGAAACCTTTGTGTCAGAGCAGTTACTCACAGCTGAGTCTGCAGGCGTGAAACCCTAGGCTGTCCGGAGCAGCAGCGACCACTTAGCCATAGGTGACCGAGCGGCTGTTAGTTCAGTGAAAATGCAGCTGTGGGACATTAACAGCATTCATTGGCTGCTAAGGCTTACGATAGGGCTCGTTTATTCCCACAGCAGCACAGCTCTGTAAGACGTGCATAGCTTTGTACACGCTGTCCACTGACTCTCGGGGTTCTGGTGCAGAAGATCCTTAGTCCATGCTGTCAGGAGTAGTAGCTACCTGTCTTTAAGGCCTACGAGTAACTTAAGGGTCAGATGAAGTCCCTGGCTACCTGGCACATTCTCTCTTTGAATTGTTAAAATTCAAAAGCAGCCATTTTGCTGTGATCACTATTTCTTGTCATTTTATTTCAAATTCCAGTGCATTTATTTCTGGAAAATCTTAGGAAGCCTACACTTAATAAATATTGGGACTACTAGAAATATTTTAGATTTTTATTACAAAATGTGAGCAGGAAATGCTGCTTTAAAAGGAATAAAGAAATAAAAGTGTACTGTAGTTATTTTTTTAAACCAATATAATTCAGCAGTTGTCCAGAACCATCGCACTTCGGAGTCCAGCGTTTTGAAGACTGTTGGGCAGCAAGAAGGCACAGTGAGAATAAAAACCATGTTTCTGAAAGTTCTGTTGGTGGGGTTTCTTTATTTCCCTTTGTGTGTGTGTGTGTGTTTTGTTGTTTGCAGGTTGGTGCTATCTAAAACTTAAACTATTTTGTGATTGAAATTACCAAATATAGCTAGTTCACCTGAAGATCATGTCATGAAAATCGCTAGTTCACCTGATGATGAAGATAGATAGTTTACCTGACGATCACGTCATGAGAATATCTTGTTCACCTGATGATCACGTCATGAAAAGGCTCAAGTATTTGGAGCCTGGATCGTATTACATTTAAACAGTCAAAACAGTTGACCAAGTGTGGGTTTAAAATTGTTGGGATCCGTAGCTGAAAACACACAGGGAGTCGGAACAAGGGCAGGTGACACAAGGCAGGTGAGTGGCCTCACGGTAAGGAAATGACCCCGTCACACAAACATGGAAGTGTGAACCCCTTTCATTCGACTGTCATCCCTGTTGCTTTGTCCTCGGTCAGTCCTCACACAGCTTCAAGTTTTTAGGAACCTGGGGGTGCTGAGGGATGGCTGAGCAGTCAGGAGTGAGCACCGCCCTCACAGAGGACCCATGCACAGGCCGCTCACAGTCTTGTAAACTCTGGGGGTCAGATGACTGTGGCATCTGCAGTCACACGTCCGCGTAATCAGACATGGTAAAAATGACGTGCCGCAAAGGGCCCCGTGTGTGACCGTGTCAACTGTTTATTAACTGGTACCCGGCCTGGTACCAGGGTGGGCCTCACTGTACATCCATGGATACCGGAAACCAAACGGGGCTTCTTCTCGGAACATTAAACAGATGAGCTCTTGTCACCCGCAAGCCTGGTCTGGGTCACACAGTGAGACCCTGTCTCGGAGGGAGACAGCGACAGCAATGGTCTTCAGTCTACAGCACTGCACTCATCTGTCAGGGCCAGTGAGCTGCGGGCAGGTCCCCATCCTTCCTTCCTGACCTGCCTATAGGATTGGAGCAAGGAGAACCACTGTGCTGGGTTCCCAGATCCCAGGTTCCTCACGCTCTGGAGAGTCCCCGGAGTACATCATATTTTCTCGTGTGCTTCTGTCTTCCCAGCTGCGCTCTCCAAGGAAGGCTCATTCCCTCTAAAATGATCATGAAGAAATACGGAGTTCCTGCTTAAGTCCTCGACCCAGTCAGGGGTGTGTGGCCCAACTACTGTCGACTCAGGTGCTGTGTCTAAATTAGGAAGGAGGGTGTTCACTAACCTTTGCATTGAAACGTCTGTAGTCAAAGACAACTGTTAAGTCCCTCCACTAGGACGAATACTGTTGGGCCTAGCTCTCTTTGTACTTGGTCTTGCTGAACACCATGACTGCTTCCAGAGTATCCAAACCCTAGAAAAGTATTAATTCAAGTGCACACATTCTCTCTCTCTCTCTCTCTCTCTCTCTCTCTCTCTCTCTCTCTCTCTCTCTCTCTCTCTCCTGCACACACACACACACACACACACAAAGCCCTTTTGATGATTCCCTCATTCATTTAAAAGGAAAAACTTAAGATCTGTATGTGTGGGTTTGTACAGTGTCCTCCGAGATGAGAAGAGGGTCGGAAGTTCACAGGTGGTTATGAACTGCCCAGGGTGGCTTCTGAGAACCTAACTTCTGTCCTCAGGAAGAGCCGGGGTTGCTCTTATCCGCTGAGCCATGTCATCAGCCAGATTGTCTCATTCTTGTCCGATCTATACCTGACTATGGATTTTTCAGGATTTTATTGTTCTCTTGCTTGGAGAAATAATCTCCCCTTCATCTACCCACAATCTAGATATAGGAAATCTCCATTTTTAACGAAGCCCTGCATCCTGGAGCAGATGGGACTTACTGGGAAGAACTTGGTCGTGTGCTCACCCTGAGACCAGAACCCATAGTGTGGAGCTGAGACCAGGCTCTTCTGAATGGATGTGGGGTTACTGAGCGAGTCTAGAAAGGCTACCGGTAAACTCTCCAGAGTGTGATCAGTTCCTTGTTGGTTACTGTGAGAGCAACTATAGAAATTCACAGACTGTGCACATGGGTGAAGACCAAAGTACCACACATAGTGATGAGGCCCGTGGGTCTGCTTTTCGTCCCGCCTGACTCCTGCATGGTTAGCTTTACACCCGAAATAACAACACAGAAACGGTATTCATTTAAACACTGCCTGGCCCATTAGTTCTAGCCTCTTATTGGCTAACTCTTACATCTTGATTAACCCATTTCTAATAATCTGTGTAGCACCACGAAGTGGTGGCTTACCGGGAAAGATTCAGCATGTCTGACCTGGCATCTGGCTCCATGGCTTCTGACTCACTTCCCTTCTTCCCAGCATTCTGTTCTGTCTACTCCGCCCACCTATGTTCTGACCTATCAGGCCAAGCGGTTTCTTTATTAATTAACCAATGAAAGCAACACATAGAAAGAAGACCCACCTACATCAACCACAGAGCCCTGTACATGGTAAGCGCTGGGGGCCCTACTTTGTAAAGACAATCTGTTTCACAATGTTTGGGCTTTTAATAGAGACAACTCCAAAAACATTGAAAAACAAGATGACACTTTGCTGAAGTTGTTTAGGTTCAAACTACCCAGTAGAACTTCCTAACTGCCCTCTGAAGAGGCCTTCCTCCAATCCTTCTTCATCCCTGTTTCTCTCCCTCTTCGAGGACCATGTTTTTTTCCCAGCGTCTTCTCTGTCACACCTCCCTGTCTGAGGCCAAACCCAAGCCCATCCTTATTTATCCCAGAAGTCCATATTGGGTCTGTCAATCTAGACACGATGAGGATTTGAGCTTCCATTTCTCCATGGTGTTCTCTCACTACAAAGTATTATCCATAGAGTTATTTCTCTTCAACCTCTTAAGAGCTCAAAATTGGATATTTGTTGTTTTTATGAACCTTGGACAATATCTTAGGTGTGACTAACTATGCTGTTGTTTGATCCTAGCTGTTGGGAAAGCCCTCCCAATCATGGCTGTAAAGAGGACTCCTTCCCAGGTGGGCAAAATAACACTAGCTTTACTCTGGAAGTTGATCATACAGGATCTTTAGCAGTGAAGCAGAATACTGCCCACTTGGGTGAGCAAAGCTTCCTGCCACACCAGGTCATTCTTGGGCTCTAAGCTCAGGACCAACCCATGTTGACCAGAAAGAACTAGCCAAGATTCTGTAAAATGGGTTTCAAAACTATTTTCTCAAAAATTTCCCAAGGGGAAAGTAAGGGATACTACTGGCTAGAAACGAGAAAGTACCTTTCTGTCCTTAAGATAGGCTCTCACGCAGCCTGGGCTAGCCTTGAACTCACTACAGCCAAGGATGACCTCGAGCTCCCCTCCCCCATCATCCAGCCTTCAGCTCTCCAGCACTGGGGTTGCATCCATGCACCACCAGGGTGGCTTTGTGGGGTTCTGAAGATCACATTCCCAGCCCCTCCCCACACCCTCACCTGTGGGGTTGAGACAGTCCCAGGCTGGCCTCCAAATGAACTTGTAGCCAAGGATAACCTTGTCCACCACTCGGTCCTTCTACCACTACCCCCAAGTGCTAGGATTACAAGTGTGTATCCCAGCTATTATTTTTAAACAAAAAAATAACCCCTTGTCTAGAAAAAAAGCTTCCAGGCATAAACACAAGTAGGGAGGTAAACCTGACTGGTAGGGCTGGGGGCACTAGACAGGGCAGTGGCCCCAAGGACCCTGGCCTTGCCTGGGCCCACAGCCTCCTGCTTTCTTCCCTTTGTTTTCAGGCTCTGGGAGACATGAATCATCATTTCGAGGAAGCGAGGCCTGTGGTGATTCAAGCTCATTGGCCGCCATGCCGGACGTGAACGCCTGAGGAGAACTCACTTATTAATCTCCACACTGTTATCTATGAAGGACCTTGCCAAAAACACTCATTTTTTTTTTAATTAGAGTATGTTCATTGCGCATAGTCCTGGGTTTCCTAAGGGCATTGTCATCCAGTCTCCGGACTGCTCTCTCAACTCTGCCACCCTTTGTCCCAGTGCACTGGTTCTCTCTGTAGATACACGTCCTGAAATCTAGGATTCACGGTGTTTTCCTGAGCCTGACAATCCATCCAGGACAGTTATCTCTGTCCGGTTTTCCTGCACGTGACACAATCCTGTCCGTTGCAGTTGGACAGAATTCCTCTGTGCATATATTACCGCATCACCCAGTCATTTGTTGGCAGACGCAGGCTGGGTGCAGCGCTGAGCTGCATGAGGGCTGCAGTAAAGATGGGTGCTTCAGTGTCTCCGGGACGCGTTCCCCTGGTGGTAGACGGGTAGTCTAGACGCTTTAGTTTTAAGGCCTCACTATGCTGAGTCCCACAGTGGCTGGGCTAGTTACGTTCCCACCAGAAGTATTTTGGAGCCCCCTCTGCCACATCCTTCTGAGCGATTGCCGTCGTCTGTTCTAACCGAGTTGAAATCTCAGCATAGTTTGAATTTGCATTTCTGAGCACTTTTCAATGTTTCTTGGCCATTTGTACCCCATCTTTTGAAAATCGGCTATTCATTTCATTAGCTCACTTATTGTTTGGGCTTTTAAAAAAGATTTGTCTTTATGTGTGTGAGTGTTTTGCCTGAGTGTTATTTTTGCGTACCAGGGGAACCTGTGGAGGTTAGAAGAGGGTGAGAGCTGACCTGTCTGAACCTGGAGTTCCGGTTGTAAACCTCCATGTGGGTGTGTTGACTGAGGTTTCTGTCCCACCAGGTCCCACATCCCTTTAGTCCCAAATAAATACACAGAGGCCTACATTAATTATAAACTGTTTGGCCTGTTAGCTCAGGCTTCTTATTAACTAATTCTTAAATCTTTAACCCATTATTCTAGTCTATGTCAGCCACATGGCTTGGTACCTTTTATCAGTGAGGCCTTCTCATCTTGCTTCTTTTGTGTCTCTAGCCCCTGAATTAGGTTTTTTGATTTCTTGGCATTTTGTCTTTTGGATTCTTTATGTGGCATAAATCCTAATCCCGTCAGGTGTTTAGTTAGTAAAGATTTGCTCCCGTTCTACAGTGTTCACGCTTGAGCCTCTCCTGCACTGAGGAAACAGGAATGAACGGGTGCTCATTCAGCTCCAGCAGAGGCTGAGGGAGTGGCTGGGTGACAGAGGTAAAGAGGGGGCACAGCTCTGTCTCACCGCGGAAGTGGAGGCTTGGTTCCTCTCTGAACAACGCATATTGTCTGGGCAGTAGGAATCTAAGCAAGTTGCGGAGACTTGGGTGGGTATTAGGACGGCCCGCGGGCTCTGGGAGTCCTTTCTGGGCCGTGTTGCTGACATTTGGGAAACTGAGAGAGTTTTGATAATTCGGTGTCTCTGCGTGTGACAGGGAATTCACTTGCACCCTGTGGTAGCTAAGAAGGGCCACACCTTCCGCCCTCTGGACCCAACAAGAGTCTGCGGCTGAGTCCTCGGAGACCCAGGTAGCCCGTGCCAAACCCTGGCGTTTTCACTGCTGTTGCTTTACCTAGGCAGACTGTACCCAAGGAATCCATCTCGCGACCAGCAGGCTGGAGCCAGTGTGTGCTGGGGGTACCTGCGTAGCGTAGGATGAAGGGAGGTGGAGTGCTCCAAGGAGCCTTGATTGCGTAAGTACCTAACTGTTGAAGGAGTCCCCGTGACAGCTGTTGACACCCACACCCGAAAGTCCACAGCTAGGTGCTTGCCTACAGCCAGAAAAGGGCCCGGCCCGCGGACCTGTCCTGGCACCATGCAGGGGTCTCCCCTATCCTCCACCTCCCGCTAGCGGTCCCACCGCCTCCCAGGGCGTGCCGGCTGCAGCCTGTTGGCTCGGGGCAGTCAGCTGAAGCTCCGCCTGTGCGGATGCCTGGTCCCGCCCCGAGCCGGCGAGGGCTACCTGAGCAGCGGTGGCCGAGCCCGCGCCCCGCTCCGAATGCTCCTGGATCGCAAATGGGAGTCGCGGGGCTGCGGGGCTCGCGATGGCTGCAGCCAGGGCTGAGGCTCCAGGTGAGTGGTTTTCAGGGACCCCGACAGCACCGGCGGGGGGGGGTCCCCGATTGAGAGCCGGGTCTCCCACCCCTTGCTGGGGAGCACTGATGATGAAGACAGGGTCCCTCGGCCCTATGCTGGGAGTTCCCGTTTAGTGAAGCCAGGATCCCTACTCCATGCGGGGGGTTCCTGCATGTCTACACCAGGGTCTCATCTGAGGGCAGTGCGTCAAGGCGGTGGGTGCCCGCAGCCCCAGCTCAGGTGCAGCGCCTCGGGGACTGAGTCCCGGGCGCGGGGTCGTGTCCCGGCCGCGCCCTGCAGAGGGTGAACTGTGTGCACAGTCCCCCGCGCCCGGCATCTGCACCCTCTGCATCCCGCGGCTCTCGCTGCGTCCCAGTGCCAAGTCCTGGTCTGGGGAGCGTGGGGAGAGCGGGCACCCTGGCAATCTCATTTTAGCCTCGGTAGTAAAGCCGGCAGTGGGATTGGGATGGCGGGTGGGGGAATAATCCCTTTATCTTCCGGGGCCAGGAGTCGAACCCAGGACTCCGGGCCAGCGCTGTAACCTCAGCTTGCTCCTTTTCGTTTTGTGAGTCTTGTTGGGGTTTAGCCTCATTTGTCCTCTCTCGCTCTTGGGTAAAACTTGGAGGTGTCTTCTCTGGAACACCGCGGCCATTACTTCACAGATGATAATCGTAAAAAGCTGTTACTTAAGGCAGGTGGGAGGCAGAAGAAAAAAAACAAAACAATAAGTAAAAGCAGGTGCAGAAGTCAAGAGGCCAATATGACTCCCGGCTGACGGAGTGGTTTCTTGCTGGGTAGCCTACGGCTGGCCTGGAACTTGCTGTAAGACCGTCTCAACCTGGACCTGCTTTCCAAGTGCTGGCTGCAGGCCTGTCTCTACCTGACTGGTGTGATTTTAATAAACGGTGGGGAGTCTGTCTGTGGCCTTTCAGAGGCCTCGTGTGGAGCTCAAAGCAGTTTTGCTGAAAGAGGGTCCCTTCCTCACTCTCCCCTGGGTGCCTTAGTTTCCTCCCTATAAAATAGGGCTGATGACTTCCTTGGCCTCTAGGGCCTGTGGCTGTGAGGGGTAACAAGCTACAACAGCTTTTGGCATGCTTAGCACGGTCAGTGAGCATCAATAAACACGTCTTTTAGTTTAGGGTCACTTGCCCACTACGCGAGAGTCATCTAAGTGTGGCGCCATTTTGGCTCTACTGTGGAAATTTGCAAAACAGGTCCTTATGCCAGACGCCAAGCAGGGTCCTGCCTTTTTGCCTGCAAGCCCTTCCGTTTGGAAATAAGTGCTCATGGGAAAACAAAAGTTAAAAACTACTCCTGCTGGATTGTGGGACAACATACAGTTCGGCTTACATTGTATGAAAAAAATTACGACTACGGGGCTGCTTTGAAGTTGTCCACAAGAAGTGAAGAGGAGCCAAACATAACTGCTTGCTCCCTTACCGTTTCATGGGACCAGCTTGTGGGGTAAATGCTGAGAATGAGCCTGCTGCCCAGCGGCGCACTTATTCCGGGGAGATGGCTCCAGAACCCGTGGAGCTAGGGAGAGGGCCCGCAACTGCAGTGGCTCAAGTTCATGTTCATGACTCAGAAACCCAAACTGGTGTCCCATTCTGCTTCGCATAAGCTGCTGTTCCTGGTGCGCCCTCCGAAGTTTCTTCCAGGAATGCCTCACACAAGCTACTCCAGGATGGGCTGGGTGCTCTCAGCATCGAGAAAGCGGGAGCTTCTCAGGCGCGTGGGATCCAGGTCACGAGTCAACCCCAGAGCCCACTCAGTGCTAGCCTGCCTGACCCAAGGGAAGCTGAGGCACCTGCCCGCCCTGCCCTGGTGTGTGCCAATCTGTGCCCTGCTCCTCCCCGCTTTCAGAATCCAGCACCGCCTCTGGAAGGTGGGGACAGTAGGAGCTTCTGCTTCATGAGATCCCCGGAATTAGGTGAGGTCGAGGTGCATGGGAAGGGCTGGACAAAGAGCTCGGCGGTGAGGAGCGCTGGCTGCTCCTGCAGAGGGCCTGAGTTCATATCCCAGCATTCATGTGGTGTCTCACCACCCTCTGTAACTCCAGATCCAGGCAGACTGGTGCCCTGGCCTCTTGGGTCAGAGAGGGCAGAATCTGCTGGGTATGTTTTTGCAGTGTGTGTGTCTGTGCATGTGTGTGTGTGTATATGTCTGTGTCTCTTTGTGTGTCTGTGCATGTGTGTGTCTGTGTATGTGTGGTGGTGGTGGTGCTGCTGCTGCTGCTGCAGATCAAACCCAGGACCTTGTGCCTGCCAAGCTCATGCCCCACCACGAGAGAGCCCACTCTCAAGGCCTATGGGCTCTTTCTGGACTTGAATCCTGGGCCACAAGCTTCGTTTCTTTCCTGTTTGTTTATGGTAGAGATCTGTTTAGGAAAATCATTTTTACCAGCTGGGTGATTTTGGCTAACTTATTTTGTTTCTCTGAGCTCCAGTTTTATTTATAAAATTGGACTAAACCCCTGACTCCGCGGGTGGCAGTGACCGGGTACGACTGTAAGCTGTGTGGAGGGCCCCAGCCTCCACACATTCTAATTCCCTTTCCCTCATGACCCCAGGACGTTGTCTCTGCCACAGAAGCCCCTCTGAATCCCTATTTTCACACCGCAGTGTTTCTGCCTTGCTCCCCTGTCTGTTTGCTGCATGTTGCTTGTGCTGGTTTCATGGCTTCACCTTCGGCAGCCGGTCCTACAGAGTTGGTCCTGACCCGTCCTTCCCATCTCTGATCCCCTTTCCTATCGAGTGCCTAGTGTAGTTCTTAAGTGAATGAAACTTTGCTTAAAGTGTGGGCAGGGCTGGTTCGTTCATGAAAGACCCACCAAGTATGCACTGTTGAAACCAGAGTTCAGCCTAGAGAGGTCAGTAGTGGCTTAGGCTGGAGGAGAGCTTACATTCCTGGCTTCTCTCCTTAGGAATGTGTCATAGAAGAAATGACTCAGAAACTGGTTTGTTCTGGCTTTCGGTTCTAGGGGACACAGCCCACCACAGCAGAGAAGGCATGGCTAAAGAAGTGTGAGGCTACTGGTCACCTTGTGTCCACAGGAAGCAGAGAGCAGACAGGAAGTGTGACCTGGCTATCAAACCTCAAGGCCCGCCCACAGTGACCCACTTCCTCCAGTGAGATTCCACCTCCAAAGGGTCCACCACCTTCCAAACAGCGCCACCACCTGGGGGCCAAGTGTTTGAGCACATGAGCCTATGGGGACATTTCACGTTCAAACCACAGCAGAAATGGGCTGCTGTTATATCATATTGACAAGACAAAGCAAAACCCGGTAGGCTAACTACAGAGAATAAGGCCCCTCTCAAAGCTGGGGAGACATTGTCTAATTTATGAAGAGGGAGCACTTCAGTATCCGCAGTGGGTATCTTGCAGAGAGGAGATGGTGCGGCGTTCAGGGGACAGAATAGGAACAACGGAAAATGGCGGGCGACCAGAGGATGCAGCATTTGCATTCTTTCTGGAAAGGAAGCCAGCTTTGCTGAAGTTGCCTCACTGTGTGGCGTTAGAGTCCCCACCGTGTGGACAGTTAACCCAGTAAGTCCGTTTGAGGGACAGAGATTTCTCCAGAATGAAAGACGCGTGCACCTTTTGTTGTGTGGTTCCTGGTTGGCAGCAGCACGTTCCTGAGCTGAACCTGAGGCTGGGGGCAAAGGCGGGAGAGCAGAGGGATGCCTCTCACACAGGGCGGGCCGGTTGGCCTGGCCGTCCTTCCGCGTGCATCTCCCGCTCATTCTCTTGGTTTTTTTTGGAAAAGCAACACTCAGAGCTTTCAGGCTACTTCCCACTCCCTCTTTCAAAAGCCTTCTCAGAACTACTTAGTTTGTCCCCACGACAGCCTTTCCGGAAGCAGGTACCCTCCCTGTCTGTTCGCATCACAGGCCACGCTGGCCTTGAACTCGGGATCCTGCTGCCCACCCCCCCCCCAATACTGTGATTGGCGGTACAGATGTTTGAAGCTAGGATGCCGTAAATGCGGGTGACATTGCTGAATACCCTGTAGACATCTAAAGGGACAGAAGATTGTCGGGGCCCTAGGGATGTTCTGGTGAAATATCAGGTGCGACACCCCAGCCTCCAGGCCAGCTTTCCTTCTCTGCATGCGTGCGTACCAGCTCCTCGGCTGGAGAACTGGACTTCTCTGAGTTTACACGGCAGACAAAGGTCATTGTGTTACCATGGAGACAAACAGGACTGCGCCCCAATAGGCTGCCACTGCTTTAACAGGTCTCCCAGGCAACCACATTGCCTTCAAGGAAAGCGACTAGACCCAGCTTCCCTTGTGTCACGGTGCTTTAGGGTTCCCTAGACATCAGCACAAAACGTTTCCTTAAAGCGTTAGCACGTCTTTTTTTAAGTTTCTAATTCATTCATTTATTTCATGTTTGTGTGTGTGCACGCGCTTGTGTGTACACATGGCACGGCACACTTGTGGAGGTCAGAGGATAACTCTCAAGAGTCAATTCTTCACTGACCGTTCCAGGGATCAGGCTCAAACCTCAGGTGACTGCAGCAGGTGTTTCTACCCACTGAGCCATCTGTCTGGTCCTTATTACTTCCTGTACACAGTCACCACAGTTACCTCTGGGACATGTGACAGGAAGCAAAAGGGCTGATGGGAAGGGGGCGTCAAATCCACACCTCAGAATTTAAGATGCTTCAAGGGCAAGCTATTTAGAGGAAGATTTAGAAATGATTTGTTACTGATTTCTCTAGGAGCTGACAATAATTTTAGATTCTGGGCATCACTGTTACTATGGAAACAGTGGTATTAAGGAATTAAATGATAGGGTTATTTTATTGCTTTTAAAGTATTTGTTATGCTGGGTTTGGTGACACAAACCCGCAAAAACACACTGGCAGGTGCAGAACTCAGCAGGCTGAGGCAGGAGGATTTCAAGTTCACGGTCAAGGTCAAGTTTTGCTAGATACAAGATCCTATCTGAAAACAAACAAAACAAATGTGCGCGAAAGACGTTCCTGCTGCTTCCTTTCCAGGCTCCTTCATATTTTTATAATAACTGACTATCTTTGAAATGGCATGTGTACAGTTTTTATGAGTACTCATAGATTCCTCTTCTGTCTCTCAAGTTTAACTGGCTTGGTAGAGCCATCCCTCATGGCCTGATTCACTAATATTAATTATCCCATTGGCCAACAGTGACCTCTGTTTGCTCAGAACCTGAGGGAACTGTATTTGTGGGGCTGGGTTTCTCAAACCGCGACTCTCATCTCTCTCAGAGATCTGCCCTAGGCCTTTCAGAAAGTCCTGCTGAAGGTGACCTGCCGGGCTGCTATTCGGTGTGGGGCTCACCAGGTCTGGGATGGGTTGGCTTCTCTGAGGTTCAGAGAACTGCTTTGTCCTGCTCTCGTCTGTCCTGGGGTTAGGCGGAATGCTTTCTCTAAAGCCATCGTCAGAGAAATGTTCCTGGGCTGTGTCGCTCTGACCGGATTCTGAATCACAGTTCAGCGGTTTCTCATGACTCAGTGGCTACAGTCCTCCTCGCTGGTGCTTGCTCCCGAGTCGTCCCCCCACCCCCATGAACACCCAGTACACCATCTCAGGATCTCACAGGATGCTCTGAACACTTCCCGAGTTGTAGCTCACCGGCTCTGCAGTAGCTGCCTGAGGACGGCACTGTTTTATTCTGTGTTCCAGATGCATAGCTGAGGAGCTGAGAACTTAGGTTCCGTCCTAAGGGAAAGACTGCTGAGCCAGAGCCTGAACCCAGGCCAGCTGGCCTCCAGAACACGTAACCTTTCTGCCTGACCTTGGATTACATTCCTTCAATACCTGCAGTCCTTCTGACAGTGCCATTTCTGCGATGTGCTGATAACTAAAATGGAACCTGTCTGTTGGCAGGAGAGTGGAGTGCTGGCTGGCCTCCAGGGCTTTGAGGGATTCTGAACAATTTCACCTAACAATGGGGTGATGTTGGGCAGATACACATGTCCGGGCACAGCCCGAGGAGCAGAGATGCCAGAGGCTTCTTACAGTGACTGGCAGGGAGCTGGCATGCAAGGTGGTGCAGGGAGCTAGGCCAGCCTGGAACCTGCAGGGTGACTGTCTGTGAGCAGGCTGAGGGTCTCTGCCGCCGCTGTCGCAGGGAAGCCTCAAGTGTGTCCCATGCCCTTTGGAGTAGATCAGCTCCTTCCAGTCTACCTGGGAGCATTTCCTTGACCACAGTGCACCTGTGATGAGGATTAGTCAGATCTAGAGGTCATTGTTTGATGGTGCTACTGAGAACTGTGGCTAACCCAAGCAGACACAGCAAAAACAAACAACAAAAATATAATTGCTGTGAGTTTTTTCATTTCTCTTTGCCTGTTTCTCGTGTGTCAGCAGCCGTGAGCACCCGTGGGGTCAACCGAGGAGAGACCGAGAGTAACACAGTGATGTTACCCAGGATCTGCTAAGCCTGCTTCGGGAAGATTGGGTTACAAGAGCAGAATTTAGCCAAAGGTGTACTCGGGGCACGGGAGTACACTGACTTGAGATCGCTGAGGAAGGATTTCTGTGGAGATTGCTTGCCAGCATGCCACCAATTAAGTCCCCTTCCCATAACAGTTAGTCATGGCTGCAGGCCACTGGACAGGACAGTTGGTTTGGCCTCCTCTGAGGTACTTGGGTGAACTCAGTGTATGTGAAGCTCCCTGATGTGTCTCTGATCTGACCGGCTCCTAAAGCTGCTTGCACATCGTGCTGGTGGTGTGGAATGGGAGGGAAGGCCCGTGTCATTGCCAAAGGAGGTCAGTGAAGTGGATTCCGCTACAGTCTTGGCGGTGTCTTTTGCCTCCCTGACACACTCAACATCAAAGACCCCGGGTGAGGTCTGTCTTCACTTCCTTCCACTTGATCTTGTCTCTGGGATGTGGCAATTGCTCTTGGTGTGCACACATTGCCAGATCTTGACTTTTTCCTTCAGTCCCGTGGCTTACAGGAGAATCTAGGGGATCTGGTCCTGAGGTCGATAGTCAGATGGGATTTCCTGTAGCCCAGGCTAGCCTCAAACTTGTGATCTCCCTGCTCCTGTCTTCCAAGAGCTGGGGTTAGAGGTGTTTGGGTCACACTCAGCCACTGTTGAAAGATTTTGATGAATTTTTAGTAGAAAAGGCATTGTGTCAAAGGGGCGGGTGCTGGCTCGGGGGCGTGCCGTGGCCCCCACACCATGTTCCAGATCACCTTCTAAGCAGTTACAAGAATTTTTGCTCCTACCAGAGTCCTGGAGATGACGGGACAGGCTCTTTTTCTCCCCCTGGCCCTCCCTAAGGCTCCTTGGTCTGTATTTTTCAGTATTAATTGATTGATGGGTGTCAATCACCACAGCATAAAGCCTGTCTGTTTCCACTGTTGGATTTCGTGGTACTGAGGATGGAACCCACAGCCCCATGTGTGCTAGCCAAGTGCTCTACCGCTGAGCTATGCCCCTAGCCCTGTGTCTCCATCATGAATTCAGTGATTCCCGGGTTCCTTGTAATAGTCCCCCCTCAGAGGGCCACAGCTAACCACAGTCGTGTATTTCAGAGCCAGGAAGCAAGGCTGCCATTTCTCTGAGCCCCTTATTGTTTCCACTGCCTCCATTCTGGCTGCCTCTGGGCCCCGTGCCCTCCGTGTACTTGTTTTACTGTCACACAATAAACTTCCAAAGGTGAATGAACACACATATTTCAAACTCATGTTTGAATTCTCTAAATTCAAATAAGGGAGATTTCTCATCCCGTCATGTTTCTCTTAGCTGAGTTTTCAGATATCAAGACAGAGCTACTATATCAATTGTGTGATACAATCATGCATAAGGTGAAAGTTAGTGTCTGAAACCCTCTTCCTTGCTTTCTCACTCACAGGTAAAGGGCCGGTAGACAGCCATAGCCATGCTCTTATGGTTTCTAGTCACATGACAAAACTCATGGCTCCTGGACCTGCCAGCGCCCTTGTAATGGAGGTTCCGAGGAAGCGCAAAGGAAGTGACTCGGACCCGGCCCAGTGAGTGCGCGTTGTTCCAACCCCATGAACTCTTCTTTCAGTCATTTCCAAGTCTGTGACTGCGTGGCGGCTGGTCACAGCCTACTGTACCTGTCCCTGATCTTGCCTTCCAGGACTGGTGGTGAGGGCTGTCCAGGAAGGTCAGCCAGAATCTGAATGAGATGTTGGTGTGTAATCTATATTAGTATGTAATGTTCATGGTCACGGCTAACTCCCCTCTTCCCTTATCAAAACACTGTACCAGGAGCAGAACATTCGTGCATGTTTGTCTCCCGGTCAGTTCACTGGCCACCCAACCCATCGGTTGCAGAATAGCCCCGTGATCTGCACTCAGTTAATCTCATAAAGCTCTTGCTTCCATAGCTACTAAGCCAGCTAGATAACGAAGATCTCAGTATTTGCTTGTTTGTGTTGCTGGGAATAAACCCAGGACCCCAAGAGAGCTAGGTAAGATGTGTATCCTCACTGGAGGAGCTCTACCACTGAGCCACACCCCTATCCTCACTGGAGGGGCTCTACCACTGAGCCACACCCCTATCCTCACTAGAGAGGCTCTACCTCTGAGTCACACCCCTATCCTCACTGGAGGGGCTCTACCACTGAGCCATTCTTCAATCTGCCCCCTCTCTCCTATGCACCTTATAGCCTGAGATGCTTTCATTAGCCCCCCAAAGCTAGGTTTATACAGTAAAACCGTTTAGACAACTCTTGGGATACCGCTGTGTGGGAGTGAGAAAATGGGGTCAGTTTCCCACCCTCCCAGAAGGGCGGCTTCTGAGTTAGAGAGGAGAATACAAACTAGCTTCCCAGGTCTGTTTAAGTTGGCTCTCACCAGGATCCCCCATCTTTTAGCTTTGGTCCCCAGGACAGTGGTACTGGTGTGGTTCAACCATAAGCCTCAAAGAACTCCGGTCAGTCGCATATGACGGGGAGATCTTCCTGGTTTGACTCTGTATTCTCTACTTCTCCCCATTAACAAGATGTACAGGATAAGGGCAGCTGGCCAAGGACAGTTACCTTTATCTGGAGATATCAGCTGGTAACAAATGAGAGTTCCTACTAGGTGTGTGTGTGCGTGAGTGTGTGTGCATGTCTGAGAGTATGTGTGTGAGAGTGTGTGCGCATGTGTGAGAGTGTGCGTGTGTATGAGAGTGTGTGCGTGAGTGTGTATGTGTGTGTGAGTGTGTGTATGTGTGTGTGTGTAGCTTTTTTGTTTTGTTTTGTTTTGGTTTTTGGTCTTTTTTGCTTTTTGAGACTCAATTTCTATATGTAACACTATCTAGGCTAGAACTTACTATATGGCCCTTGTAGCTCAGGTTGGCCTTGAATTGCATAATTCAGAGAGGGTTTTCCTTCCTCAGTTAACCCTTTCCAGTCTTGTAGATGAGCTGGAGGATGTCTCCTAGGTTATTCCAAGTCCTGTCAGGTGACAGTGAGCTGCACCATCCCAGGGGTGAGCCAAGGCCTCCTTCCTTCCTGGTCAGAATCCATGGCAGGAACCACGGCAGGAAACCTTCCCCTGAGCCC